>OY755046.1:67919718-70319718 GCA_963576565.1 Aspidapion aeneum
ACAGCAGTTCCACAGTTTCACTCGCGGTGCCGCGGACTTTCTTGTGGATGGAATTTTGGTTTTAATTTTAAAACACATGTGACTTCTTTCAGTGTCTTTTCGGAAGTGGTTCTTCATTCCCCTGTCAAATACAGGGGGGCGCTTCAAACTCCTAGCGTGAAAATGATCAGGTTCAAAAGAAAATAACTTTCAACAAAGTGAAAAATTATCACCTGATCGGAATTTTCCCAAACAAGGAGCTTCTTTTTTTAAAGGTTAAAGGCCCAAAAATATCAAAACAAAATTTAAGGTTAGGTTTTCCCAAAAATTCAAATAAAAACAAAAACAAAACTAACTGGCAGCATTAAATAGTTAGGATTCGATGATTTTGCGTCTCTTCTTCGTTGAGTAAGGCGCGTTTATTTTTTAGTTTCGACAAAATTACAAAAATATGATTCACTTAAATTGCTTTCATATCTTTTATTTTTTGATATTTTTGTTTCGACATTTTCAAGGTGCGGCTTTTTTGTAATTCGGTATTTTTACGGTTCGATTAATCTGCGATTTGATGATTTTAAGTTTCGATGCTTTTACGTTTCGACGTTTTTACGAATCGACGAAATTATGTTTCATCTAAATTATTTTCGTCAATTTTACGTGTCAACAAATTTACGTTTCGTTTAAATTATTATTATCGTCTATTCTATTTCCAATTCTATTATTTTCGACCAAATTACGGATCAATTTTTTTTCGACATTTCGATATGGCACCGAAAAGTACTACGAATTATAAGTACGACTCTAAAATTTGTTCAAAAAGTTTTTAAAGCCCTGTATAAGAAATTACACAAAGTTTAGGAATTTTTAAAGGTTTGTTAAAGATTAGGCGTTATCACGATCATTACTAAAAAAAATACTCTGCCAATATATGGGCCCCTAAGCTCACACTAGGTACTACAGTTATAATGTACCTGTGAGCAAATATAACTAAAAACTAAAATATAGGGTATTCAACTCCAGACTAAATTACCTCTCGTTTGATACCACACAAGCCATGTTTTGACTTAAACTCAAATTTTTGAAACTTCCCCCCCTTAAAAAAAACAAAAATTAAAATGTATTTTCTTCAACTCCAGACTTGATTTTGATTTTCTTCAACTCCAGACTCAATTACCTTTCGTTTGATATCACACATGCCATATTTTCATGTAAACTCTAATTTTTGAAATCTACCCCCACCCTTTTTTTAACTAAAATTTATTTTGTTTAACTCCACACTCAATTACCTTTCGTTTAATATCACACACGCCATATTTTCACATAAACTCTAATTTTTGAAATCTACCCCCACCCTTTTACTTGGCTTGTGTTCGGTGGATTTTGTTCATTTTTAAATGGGACCATCTCGACCCAAGACCCAGGCTAGGTACCAAATTTCATTGAAATCGGGCAAGCGGTTTTTGAGTTATGCGCGTTGGTCGTTACAGACAGACATACAGACAGACAGACAGACAGACAGACATACAGACAGACAGACAGACAGACAGACACCACAACAAAAAAGTTTCAAAATCATCTGAAACGCAAAGATATATAAAAAATTTTGAAATCGGAGCAACTTTTTTTTTCTCGAAAAAATTAGGATCACCATAGCTCACACTACTATAGTATAGTATATGTGTGAGCTAATAGTATCTATTATTATTATTATTATTGTTAGTTTAGGCAATAGAGAAAATTAGGCATTAATTGCTTCAATAAATTACAAAATTCTTTTTCAATTGTAAACGAGTAGAGCTAGGTAAGTACAACCATTTAACATTTACTTAGTAACATAATTATATTTTATCTATTTAATCTGTATGTGTAGTAAACAGTTAGCAAATTTTTATTTATCCGGCATTTTATACAGGGATAAAATCATCACTTTATTTGAAAAATCGGTTTAAATAGTGACATTTTAGGGATAATAAGTATAAATCGGGATAAGAGCTGACCAATCAGAAATAGAAACTAAAAAAAATTAAGGCAAAAAACTTAATTAAAAAAAAAACTCAAAGAAAAATACTTCGAGAAATTGTATATAAACCTCGTAATAAAAGTCTCTTTTTATCTTTTGAAAAATTGTATAAACTGTTTGCCTCAGGAGAAAAAGTGCCACTTTTACCCTATGGTAGGTATACTCTTTGCAATAAGGCTAGTCCTTTTGTTTAAGCACCCCGTAATTCTGGTAACAAAACGCACGTGTATTCTTAATTCAGTTTTAAACTAAGGTAACTGATAATGGACGCTGCAAAACTAATTATCAGTTACCTTAAGGTTAATATAATCGGTCACCACCCTTTAGAATAAGGGTGATGGATCGGTGTTTAAACTGTCAATTGTTTTGAAATTTCTGACTTTGAAACATTATCGCTTATTTTATATTTAAATTCTGATTCTGATTTGGAATAGTTTTTTGAGAAAAGTTTCTGTCCCAAAATGATTTTATGTAGTGAAATATTTATTATATATAACAATTGGGGTGCCCTGCCGCCAAAGTTTCTACATTGGAAGATTTTCAGTGCGACTGACCATGGAACTACAAACCATGAACAAACGATAAATTAGTGATTATTTAATTTTTTCAAAAATGTTATTTTCTACAATGTATTTTGAGTTGGATTTGAGCTAAGCTTTGCAATTTGTTTTGGTAAAAATTATTATTTAAAAATAGGATTAGGCCCTGTTTATATTATATTTTTTGTAAATTGAAGTTTTTAAATTACCTAAGCAAAATGACTTAATAAAAGTTAAATTAATATTATTTGTAGTTTCCACAAATAAACTTTAGCTCGACTCATATTGATGTAGTACATACTCATTTCTTTGTTACAAGAAGTATATAAGCATTAATATTTTTTGAAATTAAAACAGTATTATATTATACTTTTTAATAAAAAAGTTGTTCATATGAAAATCTCACATTTTTTATGGTGGACACATAGATCTTTTAAAAAATATAAAGTTCCTAACTGATTTAACCGCAGAGGCTTTGGGAATTTCAACAAAAACAGTATTGAGACAGACTCTTTGTAAGTGAATTAAAAAATATATTTTAGACACAATATTTAAACTAGAAATAGCTATATTGAGGGTATTACTAATTACTAAGTTGAAAGATGAAAATTATTATACTAAGCTTTATTTGTATGGTTTTGTAAACTTATTTTCTTAAAATAAAATAAAACCAATCGAAAAACTAAAAATCTAACTAAAAAACTAACTAAGCAAAAATAATTTATTCTCATCGTCCAAAAAACCCCATCTTGTGAACTGCCATCTTCAGTTATGACGAGAGGAACGACACCAATTTAGCTCATTTTTTCTCAGTCTTCTTGTTTTATAAATCTTTTTTAACAGTAGTTTTACAAGCTTTTTGAATTAGTTTTTTAAAAGCGTTGTTTTAAAGGGCATCAAAAAGTCTTCATACTTTTTGTCATTACTGTGTTTCTTGAAATTCTGCTCTGTAGTTATCACGGATGGGACTGAAGATCGAAAAAAGCGTGGAATTTTCGAATGAACAGTTTATCTTTGTCGCCAATTTTCTTGACTATTTTTCTGAGAATATGTGAATACTTCTAAATATCTACTTTACAAAATATTTTGACTACTTGACAAAAATTTTTTGTTTTGAAAGTTTACTTTCATTGTCAATTTAAGCTTTGATAGACAGACAGGCTTGCAACTGCCAACTGCAATCTGGGGCCAACAATGATTTTCGAAGCTATTTTCTGTCTTCTTTATAGCAGAAAAATAAAAAAGGATAGCAAAGGGACTTGGGGTATTGCAAGGACTATATATATATTGTTAGAGCAAAACACCCTTTTTGATAAACCAATTTGAAAAAAAAGCTATACTATGAAATATTATATACACTGTGTTTCACGAACATCAAAACAGAGGCCTTTTTGGGTATTTAGAATGCGAAGTTGGGGAAACGCTCGGACACGTCGATTTTGTATGCGAGGGGGACACATCTTTAAATAATGGAATGATAAAATAAAAATTAAATCCGAAAAATATAAAATTTTAAATAAATTTTTATTTTATCCGTCCATGTTAAATTTGAAAGTTTGAAGGCAATTATCTCAAAAACTAAGGTTGTAAGGACATTCAAAAGGCCTTCAAAACAAAGTATCACTAGACCCATTTTCCCTATTCAAAATATAGGGGTAAAGTATACCCTTCGAGGGAGGTACGTGCTACAAAAATTTCAAGATAGTTAAATAGTGTCCCCCTCGCAAACAAAATCGACGTGTCCGAGCGTTTCTCCAAATTCACCCAATAGAAAGAGAAAAGAAACACCCATAAGAAGAAATAGTTTAAACAGAAAACAAAAAAGTTTGTTTTTTCTAAAGTTTATTAAACTTATAATTAGTTCAATGAACTCAAAGTTGTATTTAAATGCATACACATAACGTTTTTCAAAATCCGTAAAAAAATTAAATTATGCACAGTCATAATCAAAGGTTAATGTTATTCTTTCGCCAGTTTACAAATAGATAGTTATGTTTTTGAAAAAAGTGTACCAAGTAAGTGATAAAAAAAGTGCTACTATAGAATAGATATAAGTATAGGGATTTTTTTTGAGATAACGCCGAAAATGTATTTTGACCTTTAGGGAATTGGGATCTTTAAGCAAAAAAGCATATTATTTCCAAATAGTACGTATTATTGTAATACCTACGGTACCTTACGATGCAGAATGCAAACATATTTGAAAAAGCAATATCAATGGGTATAAGTCTATCCTTTTTGCGGTCCTTAAGATAAAATGTCCTGATTCGTTATACTTTTACGCATGAATATTATTTTATTCTTGTATTCGTTACGTCAAATCATCGGCGTACAGTTGACAAAAACTCTATCAATGTAATTTTGGTATCTGTGCAGTTTTCGTAACTTTATTTCTGAATGTTTGCATCAAACCCCAACCATTGTGTAAATAGGTAACAGGGAGTATTGGAATATTACGTATATGATCCTAGCAATATCGTCGTGATGTCTGTCTTTGTGTGTGTGTGTTTATATTATTTCTGTCCGTATTTTTATAAAATTTTTAGGTAAAATAGTGCTCGACACACACTCTAACGAGCTGATTTGATTTTCGTCAAAATCGATTAATGCTAATGCCAGTTTTTTGACAATAATTTTTTTAAAATAAACGGAGCATCATATTAATATACGGTTTTAGGAATATAGTAGATTACATTTGGCTCAATATTTTCTGTTATAACTAAAAACTTCGTAAGAGCTTAAGTTCCTGAGATATTTACAACAAACTGTTCTCAAGGCTGATATATCATGGCTTCACTTGAAGTGTGCTAATAGGCTAGCTAGGAAGGTATCAGGTCAGGTATTCCCGTAATGAAAAACGCATAGAATTTTTAAGACGCTTACCGTATATATATTTATCGGTTTCACAACGTTCTACGTCTTCCGATACCCAATCTCCACTCGTTTCTGTTTGCCCATAATTCATCATCTAGGCCTCTTATTCTTATTTCACTATCTATTCCTTCTCTCCAGCTTCTCCTCGGCCTTCCTCGTTTTCTTCGGCCAGTTGGTTTCCATTGTAATATTTGTTTAGGTAGTCTTCCATCATCCATTCTTTGTACATGTCCGTACCACACCAGTTGTTTTGTTCTTATATCATCCACTAGAGTACGTTCACCCACTGCCATAATTTCTCTTATTCTTTGATTGGTAACTCTTTCTCTTTTTGATTTCCCTGCTGCTCTTCTCCAATAGTCCATCTCCGTAGCGGAAAGCATTTTTTCTGTTCTATCTTTGATTGGCCATACTTCTGAGCCGTATGTAATAATACTTTTTACAATGGTGTTATATATAAGCTTTTTGTTATGTTTTGATATACTTTGGTCCCAAATTGTTCCATTTAATAAAGTTATTGCTTTTCTTCCTTGTACGTTTCTATCTTATATAGCTTTGTCTAGTGTTCCGTCAGCTGTAATTTTTAGACCCAAGTATTTATACTCATCACAGGACTGAATTCGCTGTCCCGTATTTAAGATTAGATCCTGTTTCGTTCCACCAATACACATATACTCTGTCTTATTGATATTAACCTCTAGTCCCCACTTATTGTACTCTTCTATTAGTTTTCGTGTCATATATTCGAGGTCGTCATAATCCTGAGCCACCACTATCTGATCATCGGCAAAACATAAAGTATACAAGTTTCATCCAACGGAATTCCCATGTTTTGGCATTTTCTCTTCCAGACTTTAAGGACCTGTTCCAAATATATCTTGAAGAGCGTAGGCGAGATACAGCAATCTTGTTTAAGACCTTTATTTACTTGAAAGCCTTTGGTTAGTTTTGCTTTTATTTTAACTTTTGCCTTACTATTGCGGTATAACTCTTTGATGGCCTTAATTAGTTGTACGCTTATGTTTGTCTTTTCCAACGCTTTCCAAAGTAGATTTAGTGGTATACTATCATATGCCTTCTGCAAATCTACGTAAAGCAGATGGAGCTCTTGTCGGTATGCCATTTTCTTTTCAATAACTTGGGTTATACAAAAGAGATGATCTGAAGTCGATCTACCCGCCCTGAAACCAGCTTGTTCTTCTGCCTCCATATCTTTATATTCGCTCTCCACTTTATTTCTTATTATTTTGCCATATATTCTGCTTAGCGTACTAGTTACAGATATACCTCTATAATTGTCACATATATCTTTCCTTCCTTTTTTGTGTATTGTGGATATATATGACGTTTTCCACTCAGTTGGTACTACAGCTCCATTTAAATATCTTTGGAAAAGATTCCGTAATCTCCAAAACAATTCTTCAGTGCCATATTTAATAAGTTCAGCTGGGATATTTCCGGGTCCGGCAGATTTACCGCTTTTTAAGGTTTTGCACACGTTTTTGACCTCAGATATTGTGAGGGGTACTGTAGATCCCATCGTTCTAATGATATTGTCTCTTTCGTCTTCCTTGAATTCTGCTCTATCTTCAGTGAAAAGTTTTTTAAAATGCTCATCCCATTCTTTGTCTGGTATTGGTGAAATAATATCTCTGCATGTTTCTTTTTTGATCGATCTTATAGTTTTCCAGCTTTCGGTACTTCTCCTACCTCCTAAGTAAGAATCTATTTTCTGGCACTTTTGCATCCATGATTGATTTTTCTTATCACTGATCGCTTACCGTTTTATGACGTCAAATTCGCTAAGCACCTGACCACAAGCGCAAAAATGGTATTCACGTCCGATTGCGCTAAGCATCTTTTTAAAACGGTTCATTGTTTAAAAACACCTACCGATTGGCATCTGTTTTTGGAAATCGCTTGGAGTTTTTAAGAAATTCAAACCTATTAAAAAGTATTATGCACACAGTTATTAATTTTTTTGGCCAATTTTGTATTTATAGTGGTTAAAAGAGGCCTTCAGCTTATACTTTAAGTACAATAAGGTCAAAATAGCTACCTTTCTTATTCTTCAAGAAAGAAATGAAGGATTTTAAGGAGTTTGCGAATAAAGATTTACTGTATTTCTCTCCCTTCTGGAATCTATTTAAGTGGTACAGATAAATGAATATTTAAAAATTGTTTATGGGCAAGTTTTCTACACTTCTATTTGTAAAGGTACCCTGTAGAGTAGGTAACCGAGCATTTGATCCTTATTGGAAACACCCTAGTATAAGCGAGTGTATTCAGTTGGAACAATGAAATGGTGGTGGTCGTGCCAAAACTTTAAAAAATTAAAATTTTAAAAATTATTGAAGATTTTTAACTAAATCTTTTTTTAAAACTTTAATTTATTTGTTAAAATAATATGATGAAAATTTATGGTTCACGTCTATATAATAACCTTTACTATTATACCATAGGAGTTTAGGGGTCATTACAATCATGTTAAGACACCGCTAGCCCAACATTTCTCATTAAAACCATTTCTAACCATCACCTTCTCTAGATTTTTGATGTTGTTATCAATAAATAGGCAGATCTTGTAATGATAATGTGTTTTGTCTTAAACAAGTAATTGAGAAAAGGAGCGCCAGAAATATAGAGACTCATGTTACCTTTGTGGACGTACAAAAAGCATATAATACCGTTCCAGTAGAAAAACTATGGACAGTGCTAGAGCAGACTAATATCAATCATACATACATAAAAGCGATAAAAGAACTATACAAAGGGTCAAAATCTAAAATTAAAATTGGAAATCGACTTTCAGAAGAATTCCTGGTAACAAAAGGCTTAAGACAGGGATGTTGTATTTCTCCAACACTTTTTAAAATATATATCGCAGTAGCTCTAAAAAACTGGAAACGGAAAGTGCACGGCATGGGAATAAAACTTAACGACCGATTTACCATATACACACTACAGTTTGCTGACGACCAAGTAATTGTAGCTAATGATAAAGAGGATATAGAGTATATGATGAGAAAGTTAATTGAAGAATACCAAAAGTGGGGATTAACAGTGAACGTGGACAAGACACAGTACTTATGTATTGGAAACGAATCCAGTGAGTTAGAACTAGACAATGGACAAGTAATATCTCCATGCAATGAGTATGTAGACTTGGGTGTCACATTTGATAAGACAGGAACAGACTGTAAAGAACTGGAAAAAAGAATAGTAAAAGCAAAAAAGGTTATTGGATGTCTTAACAGTATTTTATGGAGCAGAGAGATAAAAAAGAATGTAAAATTTAACATACATGAAACAATGGTGAAAAGCACGCTGTTGTATGGAATAGAGACTTGTCGCGTAACAGAAAAATACAAAACAAAAATGGAAAGTGTCGAAATGGATGCAATAAGAAGATCAATGAGAATATCTAGAAAAGATCACATAAGAAATGAGATCATAAAAGAAAGAATGGGAATCGAAGGGAGCATAACGGATGACATCACTAAAAGACAACTGATATGGTACGGCCATGTACAACGGATGAACGACGAAAGATTACCAAAGCAGGTCCTAGAATGGCAACCAATAGGGCGCAGAAAAAGAGGGCGTCCTAAACTAGAATGGCAACAGTCAATCCAAAGATCAATGAATCAAAAAAATCTGACAGAAGATGATTGTCAGGATCGAAGGAGGTGGAGAATAGGCGTCGGACAACGTAGGAAAACGTTCTAAACCGACTAAATAAATAAAAAATCAATAAATAACAAAAATAACTAATTGGGGTAAAAAAAATCTCTAATGTATACCAAAAATGTCAAAAAACATGAACAAAAAGCGAGAATTTGAAGGATGCTTAGCGAGTTCCATCCCAAGGGCGCGAATACCAAATTAGATCGGTCATCGCAAATGCCATGCGAGAAGGGTGCTGTGCTTTTCGCTAAGCATTTTCAAAACGTAACGTTTTTAAGCCAATTTATGAGAATACCAGTCCAGATCCATTTATTTTAGTCTGAAATGTATGTATATTAAAATATTCATGCAAAAAAATGATAAGCTGACGCACGTGTAAATTTTTGTCTCACTTTATATGCAAAAAGTTCATTACATTGTGATTTTTGCAAGTTGGCGTAATTATGCATATTGTCTAATACAAACTTTTTATCATACCTAGTTTCTAAAAATTAAAAAGTAAAAGTACTGTTATACGTCTTTTATTGCAGGTGGTTTATGTAGTGTGCTGTAACCTAAAAAAGTTAAAAGATTTCCAAAATTTTTCGTCAATTTTTTAAGATGACGAAGAACGAAGATGAAGATACTATTCCGCAATATTTTGCTGGGAAGAAAATTTTAATTACAGGTAAGTTTTTTATTCATTTGGTTAATCAAGTAAACTAATAAGTAATAATAGTGCAGGCGCTGTAGGTAGTTGAGTATGCTAAATATGAGGACCGCAGTTTGACAATGGATTCTAGCTGACAAAAGGTCTGGATGTTGCCAAGCCAGGTTTTGGTCCAATTCTTTTATCCCACCTTCTCTTATAGCCACAATGACACAGAAACTAATCCAAAATGTGTAAAGTATAACCTTAATATAAAATTTTATTAGTTTGATAAATGTTAGCTGCAAAAACCCCTAGACCCCCCAAAACTTGAGACTTTGAGGTTTTCTTAAAATTTTCTCAAGAACTAAGCTTCTGGGGGAAAAATATGTAATTACTTTTATTGTAGAAAATAACATTTGCTTTTTAACGGTGTATTAGCCAGTGAGGTGCAACCAATGACAAACTCTCCCAGCGGCGTCCGTTTATTGAGGCGATGTAAAAAAATGAAAAAATGAAACATGTTTATTACATCATTTACCCGATTTTCTTAAATACTAAGTTCTTTATCAAAAATAGTCAGACAATGGTAGACAATGAAATTTCCTTCAAAGTGATGTGTAATAAGGCAAGATTACTTTTATTTATAACAATTTAGGGTCGTCCGTAAATTACATCAATTTTGAAAAATTGAAAAATCACTAGCTTATACATTATTAAAAATATAATTTTATTTTCTATAGTAAAGGGTGTAATAATCTTTTTAATAAAAAGCTTAGTTTCTGAGAAAATTAGATAAAATTTGTAAAAAAATTGGTAAGTTTAGTGATTTTTTAAAATTGATGTAATTTACGGAGGTCCCTAAATTGTTATAAATAAAACTAATCCTGCCCTACTATACATCGTTTTAAAGGAAATTTTGTCTACAATCGACTATAGGACAAAATTTTTGATAGAGAGCTTGGTTTTCAAGAAAATTGGGAAAAACCGGTAATAGGCATGTTTCTTTTTTTTTAATTTTTTTGCATTACCTCAATAAACGGACGCCGCTGCAGAGTTTGTCTTTGGTCGTACCCCGCTGACATGTATGTCGTTGAAATGGAAATTTTATTGTCTACAATAAAGGCATATTATAGTCCTTGCAGTACCCCAAGTCCCTTTGCTACCCTTTTTTATTTTTCTGCTATAAAGAAGACAGAAAATAGCTTCGAAAATCATTGTTGGCCCCAGATTGCAGTTGGCAGTTGCAAGCCTGTCTGTCTATCAAAGCTTAAATTGACAATAAAAGTAAACTTTCAAAACAAAAATTTGTTGTCAAGTAGTCAAAATATTTTGTAAAGTAGATATTTAGAAGTATTCAGATATTCTCAGAAAAATAGTCAAGAAAATTGGCGACAAAGATAAACTGTTCATTCGAAAATTCCACGCTTTTTTCGATCTTCAGTCCCATCCGTGATAACTATAGAGCAGAATTTAAAGAAACACAGTAATGACAAAAAGTATGAAGACTCTTTGATGCCCTTCAAAACAACGCATTTAAAAAACTAATTCAAAAAGTTTAATAAATCTTTTTTAACAGTAGTTTTACAAAACAAGAAAAGACTGAGACAATGAGCTAAATTGGTGTCGTTCCTCTCGTCATAACTGAAGATATGGCAGTTCACGAGATGGAGTTTTTTGGACGATGAGAATAAACTATTTTTGCGTAGTTAGTTTTTTAGTTAGATTTTAGATTTTTAGTTTTTCGATTGGTTTTATTTTATTTTAAGAAAATAAGTTTACAAAACCATACAAATAAAGCTTAGTATAATAATTTTTATCTTTTGATTTGAACTTAATCCTATGAACAGTTCTACTGCAACATTTTAAACTTAGTAATTAGTAATACCCTCAATATAGCTATTTCTAGTTTAAAAAATTGTGTCTAAAATATATATTTTAATTCACTCACAAAGAGTCTGTCTTAATACTGTTTTTGTTGAAATTCCCAAAGCCTCTGCGGTTAAATCAGTTAGGAACTTCTTTATATTTTTTAAAAGATCTATGTGTCCACCATAAAAAATGTGAGATTTTCATATGAACAACTTTTTTATTAAAAAGTGTAATATAATACTGTTTTAATTTCAAAAATATTAATGCTTATATATTGTAGCAAAGAAATGAGTATGTACTACATTAATATGAGTCGAGCTAAAGTTCATTTGTGGAAACTACTAATAATATTAATTTAACTTTTATTAAGTCATTTTGCTTAGGTAATTTAAAAACTTTACAAAAATATAATATAAACAGGGCCAAAACTATTTTTAAATAATAATTTTTACCAAAACAAATTGCAAAGCTTAGCTCAAATCCAACTCAAAATATATTGTAAAAAATAAC
The DNA here is from genome assembly GCA_963576565.1 of Aspidapion aeneum. NCBI lineage: Eukaryota > Metazoa > Arthropoda > Insecta > Coleoptera > Brentidae > Aspidapion > Aspidapion aeneum. Next base: position 67,931,828 of record OY755046.1, read on the forward strand.
ATTTTTGAAAAAATTAAATAATCAGTAATTTATCGTTTGTTCATGGTTTGTAGTTCTATGGTCAGTCGCACTGAAAATCTTCCAATGTAGAAACTTTGGCGGCAGGGCACCCCAATTGTTCATAAATTTTTCACTACATAAAATCATTTTGGGACAGAAACTTTTCTTAAAAAACTATTCCAAATCAGAATCAGAATTGAAATATAAAATAAGCGATAATGTTTCAAAGTCAGAAATTTCAAAACAATTGACAGTTTAAACACCGATCCATCACCCTTATTATAAAGGGTGGTGACCGATTATGTTAACCTTAAGGTAACTGATAATTAGTTTTGCAGCGTCCATTATCAGTTACCTTAGGAACTATGGTTTAAAACTGAATTAAGAATACACGTGCGTTTTGTTACCAGAATTACGGGGTGATTAAACAAAAGGACTAGCCTTATTGCAAAGAGTATACGTATTTTTTGCTAAGAAGCTCAGTTTTTGAGAAAATTTGAAGAAAACCTAAAAATTTTAAGTTTTGGGGGGTCTGGAGGGTTTTTGTGAGTTTTTGCATCTAAAATTTAAAAATCTTATATAATTTTATTTTTAGGTTAGGTCCTACACATTTTTGATTTATTTCTATGTCATTGTGGCTTTAGGCCATCAACATAGTTAAATTTTCAGAAATTCGAACGCGACTATAAGAGGAAGTGGGATAAAAAAAATTGGAAAAAAAACCTGGCTTGGCAACATCCAGATCGTTAATCTGTGACCTATTCTCAGCTAGAATCCACTGTCAAAGTGCGGTCTTCATATTTTGTATACTCAACTACCTACAGCGCCTGAACTATAAAATAAAAAATATCCCCAAATATGATACATAGAAATTTTCATTTAAATTTTACTGCTGTTTTACCTAAATATTATAGACAAGTGTAGATACTTTTTGAAAGGGAAAATTAGTAACAGCACTATTGGAAATCTATCGCAGCCAATATTAGACTTGATCCGAGTTATTTGGATGAAGAATAAAAAGGAAATAATAACGGTTTATTACGGTTTTTAACGAAATAAGATCACCTACCAAAAAAGTTAAATAATAATAGTTATTTAAACAACAAGGTTTGAAAACGACTCTTTGCACACGATCGAGACAGTATGGTAAACCGAGCCGAAGGCGAGGTCTACAAGTCGAGGGAGTGTGCAAAGAGGTTTTCAAACGAGTTTTTTACAATATTTTTTATACGACTGCTAATAAAGAAAGAAAAATCAAATTTTAATTTAACTTGTTTTTATTTCCGACATTTTTACAACAAAACTTTAAAAATTCAACAATTTTTTGACGTATCTAATCAACAAAACATACGAGCAGTGACGGTTGCTACGGAACTAAGCCAACTTATATTGATGGGTGACAACAACAAAAATCTCAATGACGGGAGACCCGTATGCAGAAATGACATAGGCGTGCGCAAAAATGACATAGGCGTGTGCAAAATGCCATTTACAGATCGTGTTCTCCGTGCGCAAAACCCCCTTTTACAAGACAGTCGTATAAAAAGTTATTAATGTAATGAAAAGGTCCATTACTTAAGATTTTCCAACAAAAATCGACAAAACCGGTTTTTGTCTAAAACATTGTTTTTATTTTGTACAAAAAAAATTTGGAGATAAAAAAGTTTTTTTTAGGGGGCACTGGCTTTATGGGAAAACTCCTTATTGAAAAACTCCTAAGAAGTTGTCCCGACGTTGCAAATATCTATGTTCTTATTAGAAACAAAAAAGGAAAAACAGCCCCGGAGAGGGTACAAGAAATGACAGATGCCAGATGTTTTGACAGATTGAAAAAGGAAAGACCCGAAAATTTGAAAAAAATTGTACCCATTTTTGGAGACGTCACAGAGTTGGGACTAGGTAAATAGTATTATAGCGGTTGTTAGTCAAATGTATCCAGAACCTGTAGGAAATAGTTAAAAGGGACTTGAATAACGCCAGGGGCGGCTCGTGCATAAGGGCTGCAGAGCTGCAGAACCCCCAAAATTTTCACATTATTTGACTATTTTTCAGCCGCTGCTATTTTTCTAATATAATTATTTTATTTCTAAAATTATTGGAATAGCAGTATATTTTCGGTACGGTGTTGGTATAGTCGGCCTTCAAAGCGCGTACGTGTGTTGAGTATGACGCCGCGCGCCGTCGCCGACGGCCGCATTTCACAGTCGGTCAAATGAAGTTATTGGCATTGTTGCGCTGCTAAATTGCAACACAACGTAGCTGGGCTAGGAACCCCTTCCTTTGCCCCGCACCGCACTTGCTCCTTGGTTTAGATAGCGAAATCTAGGCCAAAATAGAGCTGCAAAACTTGCAGTTCCAGTACAATTCCGGGCGGGCGGGCTCAGCGTTGCGTGTTTGCGGGCGCATTTATTTATTTCAGAAGACGCCAAATGCATGAGCGGGAATTATGGTCGTGTTTGTTGTTTGTTTTTGTATAATTGTGTACGAGTTCTCAGATGTCTAGAAAATACGTGCAAGCAAAACATTGGTGAGTACATATTATGCTAAGGTAACGAATGTGAATTAAATCTTTTGTAAAAACGCTAGTTTTTGCTAGGCATTGTAACTTTTGCCAAACCAAACTTGGCAATTTTTTACTTTTTATAATAGACACGTGATCTGGAGACTGTAAAAAAATAGCGTTTTTTATACCCTATCGGCAGAACTCACAAACTTTACTGTCACGAGCCGCCACTGAATAAAGCCATGCAATAATAGTGTCACGCCGTATTTTGACAGATTTACATTGCAGGCTGACAGTTGATCTTTCTACTTGACATACCAAAGTCGAATTTAAAACTAACTAAAACTGGTAGGTGGTAGACGCTTTTTACTCATTGGGCGTCGACTGGTGAGATACCACCATACCAGAAGTGAGTAGCGCTAAGTGGTATCACCACGTTCCGCTCCGCTACTGCGCTGGCAGTCCGGTTCCAACAATGAGTAACAGATAGCATGATGGCGCCTCTAGGATCAAAATATTCCGGAGGTAAAATACCCGACCACTCGGATCTCCGGGCGTCGGGTGATCTTGGGGGTCCTTCATGCAAAGATATTAAAAGAAGACCAAAAACTCAACTCAGAATTGATTTTAGCAATATAAGAGGATTAAGTACCAACATTAATTCAGTTCACCAACATCTTGAAGAACAAAGATAATAGAGGACTGGGGCAACAAAAACCTTGTACAGTTCAACGCGCAGAAAACCCAAGCAGCCCTGTTTTCAAAAAGACCAGCACGACAGAAATATCTGGAAGTGCTGTCACATTGCAGAGCCAGTTGAACATCTTAGGAGTCACTGCAGAGACCAACATGTCTTCGCACAGTCACGTGGCAGATATAGCTAAAAGGGCGTCCCAAAAGCTTGGGGTGCTATTTCGTACAAGACATCTGTATACACCAAGCCAACTGCTGACACTCTACATAGCCCAGATTCGACCAACTATGGAGTACTGCTCACATATATGGAGTGCGGCACCCAAACATACCTTAATGCTATTGAACACCGTGCAAAAGCGAGCTATCAAGCTGATCAATGACCCCGCACTTACCCGTAGCTTGGATAGTCTCGAACATCGAAGAACTGTGGGCGATCTCTCTCTCTTCTACAGGTATTATCACGGAAAATGCTCTAAAGAGTTGGCACGTATGATCCCCCCGGGAGTAGCACCTACTAGGCGAACACGTCAAACAGACGGTAACCATCAATTTACTGTCAAAATAGAGGCACCAAGAACCTCATTATATCAGAATTCATATCTCTGGAGAACAGCATCGCTGTGGAATAAACTCCCTGCGACAGTTTTCCCTGCAGGTTACAACCTGAACCGTTTCAAAACCAACACACACCAACATTTCCGCGCACTTGCCGCTTGTCGAGCGTGATAGGGATCTCCTTGCGAGTGCGCATACCCGTAAAAAAAAAGTCGTTTATCTATAATTAGAGGCCCTCTATGTACATTTTATAATTAAAACATGTCATACATACAGGGTCCCTATCTATAATTAAAGTCGACAGTATTTATTTCAGTTCGTAAGTAAACTAAATCCTTATGTTCAAAGATTAGCTGTCATATTCAAATACTGTATGCTAAGAATATCTTGGACACATCACGAAATTTTAGGTCTTAGTGAAGAACACAGAAATCTACTCATAGAAAATGTGAATATCATCTATCATGCAGCTGCTTCAGTAAGATTTGATGATCCTTTAAGAGATGCAGTAATTATGAACACTCGAGGAACACGAGAGGTTGTTAATCTGGCTCACGAAATCAGGAATTTGGATATTTTGTTCCATGTTTCGACGACTTACTGCCACACTGATAGGAAGGTAAAGTACCTAGAAGCACAGAAAAAATATAGCTATAGCTAGCTAAGTTAAACCAAACAAAAACTATAGCTACCTAGTATTTCTGTGCTAGAACTATGATTAATTATACAAATTGTTTGACTGAGAAATGTCATTATTTTTCATTTTTTAGAATAATTTTAAAAATTTCAAAATTTGCACTAAAAGAAATCCACAATTTAAATAAAAATTCAAAATTGTTAAAAATTTCAATTTTTAAAATTCAGATTTTTTTTTAATTTTGGATTTTTTAGAATTTTGATAATTGTTTATAGAGTTTTTGAAAGTTTTTAGAATTTAAAAAAAATTCAATAATAATTAATTAATTTTATTTTTTTAATATTTTTGTTTAGAGTTTTTTCAAAATTTTAAAATACAAAAAAAATCCAAAATTAAAAAAAAATCTTCTATAAACTATAAATATCGATAACCAGTCATACAGTCACATTGATTTAGACATTTTGATCACATAATTAAGATCTACACCATACTTGAATTTGATTAAATTAATGAAATTTTTAATTTCCCATAAGCAGTGTCAATGGTCTTTACCAATTTATTTTTCCTAAAGGTACCTAACCTACCTTATTTTGCAGATAGTAGGAGAACAAATCTATCCACCCCTGGCCAACTGGAGAGACGCCATCACCATAGCGGAACAGGGTGACAGACACATTTTTGACGTATTGACAGCAAAATACATGGGCAAACTGCCAAACACCTACACCTTCACAAAAAATTTGGCGGAACACGTCGTTAGTGACTTGTGTGATGGCAAGATACCTACTATCATTTTTAGACCTTCTATAGGTAAGAAATTTGCTTAATTTTGTACATTTTTTAAAAACAATTTTTTATTAAAATAAAAGAAAAATTAGTTTTTCATTTGGGTCAAATGAGTTTGTCTACTTGACTCAAATGAGCTATTTAGTAACTACAAATGATTGCAGTCATTGAAAATACAGTAAAACCTCTCCTTGCGGACACCTCTATTAAGCGGACACTCCATTTAGGCGGACACATTTGTTGGAACCAAGCTTTTCCCTATTTCTTTACATGTAAAATTCACTCCTATAACCGGACGCGGGCAATTTTTGCGAACCTCTGACAACGGAACGGAGCGCTGCACGACATGGGCATAAATATTATGTAGTATATTGGCAACAACGCACTCTGCAGCCGGGGAATTACCTCTTTCCGTTTAATGCGGAGACTAAATATTTCTGTCTTATTTACAAAATATTTTACCCGGCGGGACTGTTGTGTTTTATTTTTATTGTTCAGTTGGGTAGGAATAGATCTCTTTGAAATATCGCCTAGTAAAAAACTTCTTAGTTTACGTGAAAAAATGGAAGTTGTTAACGTTTCGGAGAAGGAACATTTATCAGCACGAAAGATCGCTGAAAATTTTAATATCGGAAAAACTCAAGCAGCGGAAATTGTTAATAAATATATATTAGAATTTAGCAGTTCTCTCTCATAAGCGGCCACATCCAATAAGCGGACAAAATCGACGAAACCGTGAGTGTCCGCTTATAGGAGGTTTAACTGTATTTACTGTACATTTAAAGCATGATTGAATCCTTGTATTTTTAATGAATGCACTCTTTTGCCCCAACCGGTATATTATTTAATAAACTCTAATTTCTGAATATTTCTTTTAGTGATAAATACTATGAAAGAACCTTTTCCAGGCTGGTTAGACAACTTTAACGGCCCTGTAGGCATTTTAGTTGCTAGTGGGAAAGGTAAATATAAAGGCACACTAAGCAATGCTAGCTATTTTTGAGAAGAAATTTACAGAATTTTAACATAGTGCGAGAATATACAGGGTGTCTCTAAAAGGTCTGTACAAAATCTTAGCACATAAAATAAGTCGATTTAATGCAAATTACCTTAGTCCAAAATTGCTCCGTTTCAGAGATAAATTACATTTTTAAATTAAAAAATTTCTTGAGCGAAATTTTCGAAAAGCAGCAAACTTGAATAAAGCTTTGAGAACAATAGTCAGTAGAAAACTGGCCGTTGCTATGACATTTTGCCAGTGGAAAACACTCTAGTGAAATAATCATTCAAAATAATTTCAGTATTCCGTTGCGGCATTGAACACTAAAAACGGATGTATCTCGAAAACGACTTACTTTAGCGCATGTTACCAAGAATAGCTTTTTGGCTTAAAAAGATTCAGGAAAATATTTTCTTAACAAAAAAAGTTTAAAGTTATAGGCAATTTAAACTATAAAAAGAGCATTGTGAAGCACCCTTTAACGGCCACAATGAAAAGGTATCCATATTTAGGTTTCGTATCCCAAAAAACCCCCGAGTACCAATTTTTAAAGTAATGCGTTGAGAAATGTTCATAAATTTTAAGACAATCGATTTTTAATTTTAAAATTTACCAACCTGTATCTCTGAAACGGAGCAATTTCGGACTAAGGTAAGTTGCTTTAAATCAACTTATTTTGACCTCAGGAATATGTGCTAAGATTTTGTACAGACCTTTCAGAGACACCCTGTATATATAGTCTATAAATATAAAACGAAACAGAGTTTTTTTTCACCCTTGTTTTCGAAGTTTTTACATTACTTATCGCCAAAGAAATACTCTGCCAATATATGGGCCCCTAAGCTCACACTAGGTACTATAGTTATAGTGTACGTGTGAGCTAATATAACTAAAAACTGAAATATATTTTATTCAACTCCAGACTAAATTACCTTTTGTTTGATACCACACAAGCCATGTTTTGACTTAAATTCAAATTTTTGAAATCTAAACCACCCTTAAAAAAAACAAAAACTATAATGTATTTTGTTAAACTCCGGAGTCAATTACCTTTTGTTTGATATCACACACGCCATATTTTCACTTAAACTCTAATTTTTGAAATATACCCCCACCCTTTTATTTGGTTTGTGTTCGGTAGACTTTGTTCATTTTTAAATGGGACAATCTCGACCCAAGACCCAGCCCAGGTACCAAATTTCATTAAAATCGGCCAAGCGGTTTTTGAGTTATGCGCGTTGCGTTACAGACAGACATACAGACATACAGACAGACAGACAGACAGACAGACAGACAGACAGACAGACAGACAGACAGACAGACAGACAGACAGACAGACAGACAGACAGACAGACAGACAGACATACAGACATACAGACATACAGACATACAGACATACAGACATACAGACAGACAGACAGACGGCGCAACAAAAAAGTTTCAAAATCATCTGAAACGCAAAGATATATAAAAAATTTTTAAATCGGAGCAACTTTTTTTTTCTCGAAAAAATTAGGATTACCATAGCTCACACTACTATAGTATAGTATATGTGTGAGCTGAAAACACTTTTTGAAGATAAAGAATGACTTTTGATATAATATCTTTTTATTTATTTTTTTTAGGTATTTTGAGGTCAATGTATACTGACCCTGATATTATGGCAGATTATATTCCAGCAGATATTATCATAAAAGCAATTTTAATAGCCACTTGGGTTAAAGGTACAGAAAAGTAAGTTTTATGGGTTTTGGGATATCTCCTTAATTATTATTATTTATCAGACAGAAAGGTTTTTTAAATAGTATAATTTAAACTTTAAGGGCGGTTTATCAATGGCCGGAAAAATTTAACTTTCTGATAAGTACCACCCCTTCTTTTTTAATGTCATCTTGTTTTTCACACATTTGTAGAATATTGTTACGGGTTCTCCACAACAATTTAAAACTCGCAATTGCTGAAAACGATACGTCAATTTATTTCGACAAATTATGTACAAAAACGCGCACTTAAACTTACTAATAACTTGCTAATAATTCACTACTTTAATACGCCTATTAACTTCGCGTTAACATCTAGCGATCACTACCATTGGTTATCTCTGACTGGCTCGATGCCCCGCGTCCTGCCCTATATATAGGGTCTGCCTACTATTCGAGAACCATCCGTCCTTCTTCGATTCACGAGCATTTTCGTTTCTTCCAGAAGGTACGCGGCATGCATGAGTGTCATAGATAACGCAACTAAAACCTAGATTAAGAATACAACCATAAGATCCCAACAAACAATTAAAGTTGTAACGACGAAACCCCAACTAGAAAGAATTTCTTAAAAATAACCGCAACGTACTCCCGCTACGTCTCAGTATACCATACAGCGACGTTATAATTCCCTAAGTGGGGAACCAATTTCTGGTTATAACTACTTGGCCAAGTGTTTAAAGTCACTGTAGTAACAACTACACTACTACGTCGTAGCCAGGTATCTACTACGTCGTAGAGGCTGTTTTTTTTCCGTAATGGCATAAAAGTTGCGATGTAGTTGCAAATAATATAATCGTTTCTTTTTGGTAGAATTGTTACACAATATGGTGGACACAACAGTAAACAGACTCGCTTAGTTTTTTTGTTTGGTTATGGTTATAATATGAACTATGTTATCCAAAAGTGTGAGAATTTACGAGCAGAGGATCAAAATTCGAGTGCGACGCAAAGTTTTTTGTATAACATGCATTATATATATTGCAAAAAACCGGTGCGCCCGTAAAATTGAGCCGTTTTCTGGTAGCTGATGGAATTTTTGTGTTGTGATTTTGGAGGTTATGTTTTCATAATCGACAGTTAACTCCAACAAATGGTGCTTAAGAAGAGCATTTTTGGTAAGCTCAACTAATTTGTTTATAAAATAGTATGGCTCTTTAATATGAGCTCATAAAACGACAACAAAAATATTAAATTTTCTTTCTTACATAAAAACATGGCGTCCCAAACTATATTCCCTGATAGTCGAAAAGGTTACTTGAAAGTAGTTGCGGCTTTAAAGTTGATCCAAAAAGTTATTTTGTCTACATTGTTACATCAGATGTTACTATGATGACACAAACTTTTGTGGTAAAAATTAAAGTTATAATGTAGTTGTCGGATACACTTGTTTGGGACTCCAATGAAGCTTAACTTTCTAGTGGTAATTAAGTAGGATATAAAAGTCAGGGCGACTACGAAATAACGACTAAAAAGAAAGTAAAACTTTAGCAACGTCCTATTGTGGTAGAGAAGACTATCAGAATCGACTATCAAGAAACAATCCTATGAAGTAGTTTAGAGGGTCGTTTTTACGAAACATCTACTATTTCCTGATACTAAATAGTAGTTAGAACTAAAAAGTAACAAATTTTGGTTGGGATCACCACATTTCTACTATAAGAAAGTAGCAAAGCCTTTAGAACATGTAGCCGCTACTATAAATGTTAGTTGGGTATACGTCAACCTAATACTACCTAAATAAATTCTAACTATAAAATTTAAATAACTTAAATTTGTAACAATATAAAGAAACAGTACGTTTTTTGGTTTTAAATAAGTTATCATTATTTAATAAATGATTGTCTTTACCAGTTTTTAATACTCGTTGAGATTTTGGGTTTTCCTGAAGTATTTAGGCAATACTCAGAAGATTTTAAAAAGTGGGAAACCGTATTTGTCCGATCTTATGAATAACTTATCTGGACATTCATAAACCGGTCCTAAGAGATTTTTAAACAATTATACTTCCCTCTTAGGGTCGGTTTTTCAATAGAGGGTTAGCCCTGACCCGTGGGTTAAAAAAAGAGATGACTAACATATTTACCACATGCTAAAAAAAGACAGATCAAAGATCAGCCACTGGTCAGGGCTAACCCTCTATTGAGAAATCGGCCCTTAGAGCATTAGAGTCAACCAAATCCTTAGAATTTTTTCAGATAAAAAAAATAAATGTAAATACTTTACCATAGTCAAAAAAATATGCTGGTATAAAATAGAAAAAAAACTTCAATTTCACAAATAAACTGAACCTAATACAATATCGATCAAACTAATGTTGTTATTTTAAATTTTAGGGATGAAGTTGAAAAGAAAAAACTAGAAGTCTACAACGGAAGCAATAATAATGAAAATAATGTAACTATGGGAGGTTTAGTCGATATGGGTGAGTAAAGAATGTAACTATGGGAGCTTTAGTCGATTCAGCCTCATAAATTACATTACATTAAATTAAATTAACTTACATTAACTTACCCGAAGCCAAATTACACTAACTTACTAACTAAGAGAATTTCTTGTGAAAAAAGCGTTCTTTTTTACTTGGAAGGTTCCTAAGAGCATAAAATAAGATGTTTACAGAAAATACAACTGAAAAACTTTAGAAAAACTGTAAAAATTGAGAAAATTTCCTCTTAAGTTAGTCTAATTTGGCTTAGGGTAAGTTAATGTAAGTTAATTTATTTTAATCTAATGTAATTTATGTGCCTAAACCGACCTTTAGAGTTATCTAATGCAGTGGCGTATGAATCCTGTGGGGCCTCAGCGCGGATCGATACTCAGGGATAAATCCTGGGGGGCTTGAAGGCAGATCGATACATTTTAATATTGATTTTTGGAGAAAACTCAGTGTCAATGTTCAGTGAATCTGGAGGGGGGGGCTTCAGCCCCTAATCCCCTCCTGCGTACGCCTCCGTCTTATGTGTTAGAAAAATAGCTCCAGGGTAACTGCCAGGCCTCCAACACCAGACTTTAACAAGAGTACCTATATTTAGCTTGAAATTATTTGAAAGATTACTTTCTTTACAATAAAACGTAAAAAACTACACTGAGACAAAAGTTATGATAACTTTAAACCATCAAAAGTGAAGTGTGAAGCGCCCTCTAACGTTCACCGTAAAAAGGTATCCACTTTCGTATTACGCATCCCAAAAAACCTACGATTACCAATTTTAAAAATAATGCCTTTAAAACTGTTCATAATATTGAAAAAAAAAACGATTTTTATTTTTTAACTTTAACCCAACAAACAATTAAAGTTGTAACGACGAAACCCCAACTAGAAAGAATTTCTTAAAAGTAACCGCAACGTACTTCCGCTACGTCTCAGTATACCATACAGCGACGTTATAATTCCCTAAGTGGGGAACCAATTTCTGGTTATAACTACTTGGCCAAGTGTTTAAAGTCACTGTAGTAACAACTACACTACTACGTCGTAGCCAGGTATCTACTACGTCGTAGAGGCTGTTTTTTTTCCGTAATGGCATAAAAGTTGCGATGTAGTTGCAAATAATATAATCGTTTCTTTTTGGTAGAATTGTTACACAATATGGTGGACACAACAGTAAACAGACTCGCGTAGTTTTTTTGTTTGGTTATGGTTATAATATGAACTATGTTATCCAAAAGTGTGAGAATTTACGAGCAGAGGATCAAAATTCGAGTGCAAAGCAAAGTTTTTTGTATAACATGCATTATATATATTGCAAAAAACCGGTGCGCCCGTAAAATTGAGCCGTTTTTTGGTAGCTGATGGAATTTTTGTGTTGTGATTTTGGAGGTTATGTTTTCATAATCGACAGTTAACTCCAACAAATGGTGCTTAAGAAGAGCATTTTTGGTAAGCTTCAACTAATTTGTTTATAAAATAGTATGGCTCTTTAATATGAGCTCATAAAACGACAACAAAAATATTAAATTTTCTTTCTTACATAAAAACATGGCGTCCCAAACTATATTCCCTGATAGTCGAAAAGGTTACTTGAAAGTAGTTGCGGCTTTAAATTTGATCCAAAAAGTTATTTTGTCTACATTGTTACATCAGATGTTACTATGATGACACAAACTTTTGTGGTAAAAATTAAAGTTATAATGTAGTTGTCGGATACACTTGTTTGGGACTCCAATGAAGCTTAACTTTCTAGTGGTAATTAAGTAGGATATAAAAGTCAGGGCGACTACGAAATAACGACTAAAAAGAAAGTAAAACTTTAGCAACGTCCTATTGTGGTAGAGAAGACTATCAGAACCGACTATCAAGAAACAATCCTATGAAGTAGTTTAGAGGGTCGTGTTTACGAAACATCTACTATTTCCTGATACTAAATAGTAGTTAGAACTAAAAAGTAACAAATTTTGGTTGGGATCACCACATTTCTACTATAAGAAAGTAGCAAAGCCTTTAGAACATGTAGCTGCTACTATAAATGTTAGTTGGGAACACCCTGTCTGTATCTCGGAAACGAGGCAATTTTGGATCCTAGTTTAATTGAACTCTTATCTTTATTTTGGGAAGTAAAATACGTGATTAAAATGTTGACGTCTGATTTCGAGACACCCTCTAAACAATACAAAAATTAAATGTTTAAATATTTTTGGAAAACCTATTTAACTGTTTTTTTTTTAAATTTTAGGTAAAAAACTGTGTTGGGACTACCCTTTAAACAACGTCCTATGGTACCCAAAAGGGTCCGTTACTAACAATTACTACTACCACTTTTTTCGGTTGGTTTTTTACCATCTCATACCAGCCCTGTTTATTGATGGATTACTGAAAATCAGCGGAAACAAAACTATGTAAGCTTATAAACATCTCTGTGCCAAGTTTCGCTAAAACTAGGAAACACTTTCTATTCATGAAGGCACAAAATTTTAGAAGGACAAATTTCCACCTGTCTGAATCCGAATATATCTGTTGTCTTCCCCTATATGCCGACAGAGACTAAGAAAAACCCCCCTAATCGACACAAAACCTGATTTTTTTTTAGGTTTTATGCAAATTTCTTAAAAATAAACCTTTTTTTAGCAAAAATTGAAACACAATTTTTGTGAAAAAAAAATCCTGCTTCAATGATCGATAAGGTTCAGAAAATAAAGTAGCCTTCAGTAACGCGCTATTAAACTCCTGGGAAACAGGGACGGGTTGCAGACAGACCAGAGAATTCGTAGACCGTCCAAAAGCGACCAGAATTAGATGGATGCTGGGACGGACACGAAAAGACCTCGGACTGCTGATAGGTACTCTAACCGGACATAACCGGTTGAGGAGGCACATGACACGTATAGGAGTCGAGAATGACCCTACCTGCCCAGCCTGTGGGCAGGAAGAACAGACATCAAGACACCTCGTGCACAGAAGACCACGGTTCGGTCCGCTTTGCAGAGTCAATATGTTATGACCTCGTGGCAGAATGCGAGGCCCACGCAAGGATGAGACAACAGGCACTCGGAGCGCCAACTCTGAGCGAGGAAGAACTGCACATGCTCAAATGGGCGGACTTACTGGACTTTGTAAAGAGAACAGGAATGCCCAATGAGTTACCCGACCATCAAAGGGAAGTGCAGAGAGTGGGTTAAGGGACAGACTTGGGGCATGGCAAAAAGGGCCTACTATGGCCTACTTGTCAGACCTGCGGGTCAACCCCCCTACTACTACTAGTCTGTAAATTAATTGGGAATATTTAGAAAAACATGTGGGGGTGGTAGGGGTTGATTTTATCTCCAAACATGGCTTGCCTGGTATTAAACAAAAGGCAATTTAGTCGTCTGGAGTTGAATAAAATATATTTCAGTTTTCAGTTAAAGTAGCTCGAACGTACACTATAACTATAGTACCTAGTGTGAGCTTAGGGATCCCTATATTGGCAGAGTATTTTTTATTGTGTTTGTTATGTCTATTTAGTAAGCTGGTATTGCAAGGGCGTCGATAGCTTTTTTTCTTGGGGGGGGGGGGGGGTACTCTGCCCTACTTTTGCAAAACCTAGTAACTAGGTTTTTGGTAACTTTTCACGAGAGCGTTTTTTGTAAAATATTTTGCTCATGGGAAATAATGAAAATGCGAAGGCTATTATCGCAAAACCATTTTTTTTTTAGTTTGCTGAATAGGTTTAAAATATTTTAAAATGATCAAACTAAAAAAAAATAATAAAAAAAAGAGGTAATAAAAATAAAAATATAAAAAATATAAAATAAATAAAATATTAAGTGTGACACATCATTTTAAAGGAAATTTTACGCTGATTTCAAAAATCAAATAAAAATAGGATCATTTCATAGGAAAATTACAAACTTTATGTAATATCTCAAAAATTAAAAGTGCAAGATAAAATTTAGTTTGACAGTTAAATTGCTCTTAAAAAAGTGCTTTAAGAACGTTTTTACAGAATTAAAAAATATTCATAAATAAACAAGTTACGGGGGCGGGTCGAAAATGCACCAAATTGAAAACCACCCTATATCTTGTAAATAGTTTAAGATATCGATGTGCGGTTTTCGGCATTAACTTTTTAACGAAAATCGAGCTCGTAAAATGCAGGTTAGTTTTCTTCTATCTCCTCTAGAAATAGGCGTTTCCTATCAAAAGTGTCCTATTTGGACCACTCTGTACTACAATAAAAGAAATATTAGGTTTTTCTTACCGTTAGTTTCAGCTGACCAAAACTCAATTACAAATCACAACAAACCCTATTTTTAACTTTACGAATACTTAATAACACCTTTGAACTTATACATACTTAATTTCTTTTTTGCAAATTTTCGTGCTCGATAATAAAAAACTTCAGTTCTTGGATTCTTGAGGGGGGTACTGACCCCCCTTATCGACGCGCTTGTGGTATTGACAGATCCCCACGATGTCCGCATAAAACATGAGGTTAAGAGACGGTTTTTTTTTTGTAGGCTTTTAAAAATCCAGAGAAAAATCTACATAGCCAACATGGCTTTATATCCATTTACTACCAACGAATGGACATTTATCAACCAAAAAACCAGTGATCTAGAATATAAACTTCGGTCTAATGACAAGCCGAACTTCGGGTACTTCCGAGACGAGGTCACTCCATACGAGTACTTCTGTCTGGCACTTTTGGGTTCCAGAGAGTACTTGCTAAAAGAACCTGTCGAAACTTTTGAAAAGGCTAGGCGCCATTCACATAGGTAAGAAATCGCTTCTTTTATCCAAGTTTAGAAAAATATTTCCAAACTAGTAAGAACCTTTCATTTTGAAATTTGTATAATGGCTTTACTTTTATCTCAATTCTTTTTACGGAATGCCATTTTCGCGTACTTGGCTTTTACATGAAATGTTTTTGTTATGATTTCACTTCTTTTTTAAAGGAATTGGATCATAGTTAATTTTTAAAGTAGTAAAATATGCGGAATATTGTTCAAAACTTTTGCAATGCCTTACTTAAATTTTTGAGGTAGTTCCTATCAGCCTTCCAAAGCTCAGCTCTCTAGCGTTTCTGAAAGTGCACAATGTTACTTTTACATAACTTTACATGTATAGGGGAGGGAAATTAGTAGATCCCTTGGGTTGGCAAATAATCTCTCAGGACAGGTTGATATTTTTAACAATTCTATCAGTGTGATAAAAAATCGTCTTAATTCATGTTTGTAAAATGTTTAACAGTGAATGTTTATTTTTAATTACCTAAGTGTTTTTTATATATTTAGGGACTCTAGTGAATTTTTTAGGTTATTTTAAGTATTTTGTAATTCAAGATTGTAAAATGGTGCTATCCGTTTAATAAATAAACTAAACTAAACTAAACTAAACTAAACTAAATAAATTAAAATTGTCGTGTTTTTAAATTTTGTCCTATAGTTTTATCATAGTTCCTATCAGTCTTCCAATGCTCAGCTCTCTAGCGTTTCTGGAAGTGGGTAATGTTACTTTTACATAATTTTACATTTATAGGGGAGGAGAGTAAATGAAAATATTGGACTTTTTAAATTTTTTCCCATGGTTTTATCATAATTTCTATCAGCATTCCAATGCTCAGCTCTCTAGCGTTTCTGGAAGTGGGCAATGTTAGTTTCATATAAATTTACATTTATAGAAGAGGGAAGTAAATTAAAATGTTGGTGTTTTTAAATTTTTTCATAACTATAGTTTTATCATATTATCTTTCAGTCTTAAAAGGTTCAGCTCTCTAGCGTTTCTGGAAGTGGGCAGTGTTACTTTTACATAACTTTACATTTTTAGGGGAAGGAAGTAAATTAGAATTTTGGGGTGATTTAATTTTTTTCTATAACTTTATCATAGTTACTATCGGTCTGCCAAAGCTCAGCTCTCTAGCATGTCTGGAAGTAGGCAATGTTACTTTTACTTAACTTAACATTTATAGGAGAGGGGAGTAAATTAAAATTTTGGGGTTTTTTAATTTTTTCCTATAGTTTTATCATAGTTCAGTCTGCCAAAGCTTAACTCTCTAGCATTTCTGGAAGTGGGCGATGCTACTTTTACATAACTTTAAATGTATGGGGGAGAGGAGTAAATTAAAATTTTGGGGTTTTTTGATTTTTTCCAGAGGTTTGGTCATAATTTCTATCGGTCTGCCAAATTTCAGCTTTGTAGCATGTCTGGAAGTACAGTAGAATATTGATGATCTATACATGAGTGAGTGAGTGAGTGCGTGAGTGGCAATTTCGACGTTTTTTGAAATTTCGTAACTACTTTATTACTTTACGGAATTCCATGAAACTTGGAGGGGTTGTTAACTCCATGGAGATCTACGACTGTGCAAAGTTTCCGATTCGTAGCTCATTCCGAAGTACAGTTTTAGGTAGGTCAAATATCGGCTGGAATGTTTCAAGAAAAGATGGTTACTTCGAGGCACTGCCGTGCCCTCAGAAAGCCTCAAAATTTTAAATAAGGCATTGCAAAAGTTTTGAACAATATTTCGCTTATTTTACTACTTCAAAACTTAAATATTATCCAAATCCTCTAAAAAAGGAATAAAATCATAACAAAACATTTCTTGTAAAAAAAAGCCAAGTACCGAAAATGATATTCCCTAAAAAGAATTGAGATAAAAGTAAACCCAAGTTCTACAATACAAATTTTAAAATGAAAGGTTCTTACTAGTTTGGAAATGTTTTTCTAAACATTATAAAGAAGTTTGGCTGTAATAGCAAAGTTTTAAAAAAACATTAACAAACTAGTAAGAACCTTTCATTTTAAAATTTGTATTGGAGAATTTGGGTTTACTTTTATCTCGATTCTTTTTACGGAATATCATTTTTGTTTACTTGGCTTTTTTTTTACATGAAATGTTTTTGTTATGATAGATTTTATTCTCTCCTAATGTAATTGTGTGTTTATTTATTTTTATTTTTTTAGGATGTATTATATTTCATTGGTCTGTGACACATTATTTTACGTCGGACTGTTTTACTTAGTTGTTTGCAAATTCAACATCATAGGAAGAAGTATACAATTTTTGGTTTCCTATTATGATTCTTTTTAGTTTTTTTAAATTTAATTTAGGATAAATTTCGAAAATGTCGGACTTAAACAAAATTTTTATTGTCTAAATTTTATTTTTATTTTTAATTAAGTATTTAAAAAAGTACTTATATAATTTTTTAGTTAAAAATTTTTATTTCAAATTTTTCAAAAAAGAAAGCTATTGTACCTTAACAAATTAAACTCAGTTTTTCCTTAAAAATTATCTTTATTTTTATTAAGTAAAAAAATATTTTTTGTAACTTATTTATAAGGAAAGAAATGAAATAAAAACTAAGAAATATTATATTTACAATAGAATTAAAATAAATTATGTTATTTAAGACATCTTAGACTATGGGTTTTACTGGGAAAAGAACTCCTCATCAAAGTAGCCCTAAAAAAACAAAAAAATAGCACTAAAACAAAGAAAAACATAAATATCAGTTTTTTTTCTTGTTTTAAAATAACAATAAATGTAAATAATAATTTATATTTTATAAAGTTTTCTTGGCTACCTACAGTGTGTCCATGGATTAAGTTATGTTAAAGTATACATACAGGGTGGTTTAATAGGTTGATTTGGTAAAAAGTCTTAAGAGTAAAGTACCTTTGTTTTAAGAGATATCAGAAAAGGTTATTAAGAAAAGTTGTTTAGAATTAAAAGTTACGACTGATTCTCAATTTTCAGACAAAATAGTTAAAATCGTCTCAACAAAATTTTCATAATCGATTTATAAAATCAGAGTTGGCTGATTTCTCTGAAAATTGAGAAGCTGCCGTTACTTTTGAATCTAATCAAGTCTTCTTCAAAACATTTTTTGATATCTTTTAACACAAAGGTATTTAACTCTTAACACTTTTTATCAAATCAGCCTACTAAACCACCCTGTAAATTAATTGATTTGATTCATTTTTTAAAATCTTAGTTTCAGTCGAAGCAGGAGCAATTTCCAGAAAATCAGAATCTAAATCGAATTTTTATTGTCATTTATTCCTTACATCATAAAAACAGCCTACTAAACCACCCTGTATATTAAATGATTTGGCTCATTTCTTTAACATCTTAGTTTGAGCCCAAGCAGGAGCGATTTCTAGAAAATCAGAATCTAAATCGATTTTTTTTTTATTATTTATTCCTTACCGGCACTTAAATCGTTAACACCCTCTATATCATGTAAAAAAATTTAGTTTCTTATACATTTTTTCGGTTGTTTGTTCAAAAGCTTTGAACCCACATGCTTTTAAGATCAAATTGAAACCAACAAATGTTGACAGTTAACTGTTTTGCCCTAAAGGGACTTATCAGAACACTCAATGCTATAAGCAAGTCATTTTAATGAATCAAGTATGATTCTGTCCGCCATCTTCAATTTTAAGATGACTATAAATGTTGATCGTGATCTTTAAAAACAATCAATTCTCATCAGAATGTTTTTTATTTCATTAAAATCGGTTTAGTAGTAATGAATTTATAAGGAAATAAAGGCAAGGCAATCGTATCATATTCAAAACAATGGTTGAAACAAAAAAACTTGTTTTTTGAACCACCAAACCCATTTTGCTGATTCGTACTTTGTTGCTGGTAGCAAGAGTGCAGGTTTTTTACTAATTTAAAAAAAATATTCAAACTTGTTCGCAACACAGGAATAAACGAGCATCTTTGAAGGGTACAACTTAAATTCGTCCGCCATCTTGGATTTTAGGATGGAGGACAAAAAAATATACTCAGTCAAAACTCCGATTAAATCTCTGCCAAGTGCAGTTTGTCCCATTAAAATCGATGGTATAGTTTAAAAGTTATAATGAAAAAAAATGTCCGGTTTTTTTTGGCCCACCCGGTATGTGACACTTGGAAAACTGAGCAGACAATTAGGAATCTCATTTTACGTTATTTGTAAGATAGATTGTATGCACTTGCACCTGCGAACCTAGTCTTTTTCAAGTAATTCCATTTACCAAATATCAGAAAAACTAAAAACAATAGAGAAGACCATGACAACACATTATTTCTCACACCGTTTTAACACAAATTGTGTAAAAAAATTATCTCGAATTTATTAACTTACTTGGGGCTCCATGTTGGATCTGGGAAACATACATGGATAGCACTCCATGTAGGAAACTCCAGTATTATGTGCAGTGCATTCGCATTCAATGCACTCTTTCGGTACTGCCGATTTTGCAAAACGTTTCGAAAAAACTTCTGAGAATTTTTTTGCGTTCTTTGGGTTTTCCAGGTGTCTGGCACTAAAGATAGTTCCTAAAATTGAAATTTAAATGTCTATAATAGTAAAAACCGTATCTTAACACATCGTGGCCAATTCCTTTACATCCACCATTAACTCGGACAAATCAGTTATCTGGCAATGCCGCATCGTCAGTGAGCACCACCCACGGAGACAAAGCCACCTTGATTGTTTTTGAAAGCTCTAGCTTGTTGTTTAGCAGGTAACCACCGATATTTTCCGTCTTCGTTCTCGTTTAAAATCTAAATTAACTTCAAAAGAAAGAGCGAGAGATAAAATATACATCGCAATAGCTCTAAAAAAAACTGGAAAATTAAAGTGCACGGCGTGGAAATACAACTTTACCATATGCACACTACAGTTTGCTGACGACTAAGTAATTGTAGCTAATAATAAAGAAGACATAGAGTAGGTATATGATGAGAAAGTTAATGGAAGAATACCAAAAGTGGGGATTAACAGTGAACGTGGACAAGACACAGTACTTATGTATTGCGAACGAATCCAGTGAACTAGAACTAGACAATGGACAAACAAAATCTCCATGCAATGAGTATGTATACTTGGGTGTCACATTTGATAAGACAGGAACAGACTGTAAAGAACTGAAAAAAGAATAGGCTATTGGATGTCTTAACAGTATTTTATGGAGCAGAGAGATAAAGAAGAATGTAAAATTTAACATATATGAAACGATGGTGAAAAGCACGCTCTTGTATGAAATAGAGACTTGTCGCGTAACAGAAAAATACAGAACAAAAATAAATGGAGGCAATAAGAAGATCAATGCGAATATCTAGAACAGATCACATAAGACATGAGATCATAAAAAAATGGGAATCGAGGGAAGCATAACAGATAACATCACTAAAAGACAACTGACATAGTACGGCCATGTGCATCGGATGAACGACGAAAGATTACCAAAGCAGGTCCTAGAATGGCAACCAATAGGGCACAGAAAAAGAGGACGTCCTAAAGTAGAATGGCAACAGTCAATCCAAACATTAATGAGTAAAAAAAAGTGACAGAAGATGATTGTCAGGATTGAAGGAGGTGGAGAATAGGCGTCGGACAACGTTCTAACCCCACATAGTAGTTGGAGAAAGAGAGAGAGACAGATAGAAATAGCAACATTTTTCATAAAAAGAAAAAATGTCTAACTTAACCTCTCAGCATGCTCTGCGTATTAAGGTCACTTTACTTACCATTTGTTTCCAACGCAAGGGAGAAACACATCCCCAAACTGGACTTAGGCAAAGAAATACTCTTCCTCAAAATGGTGTCTCCTTCCAATTTGCGGGCGTCTTTTTTCGTATAGGCTCGGGTAAGATCGACTCCGAATGGTACTTTGTTCTCTCTCTTTTTGTTTTCAAAAGTGTTGTTCATCAGAATGTGGAGGGTTACCGAATTTTCGAAAAGGAACTGATGCACAGTAGAGTAATCAAGCTAAAAAATATGTTTTTAAATGCGTTTTCGTTTTTTTTTTAATTTTCAAAATAGGGAGGGGTAAAGAGTTGTAGAGTCAAAACTGATAAAGAAAAAGTAAGAAAAAAAGTGAAGTAGTTAAAATAGATAATTAGGTGAAAGTGAGGAAACAAATGCTCTTAAAAATGTAATCATAAAGAAAATACTAGAGTTCTTAAGCTCTAGAAGTTTGTGTGTAAGCAGTGTGTAAGAATAACAGATAAATAATTTTAGTGATTAAGTAAACTTCTTTTTAAAGTCATCATCTAAAATCATCATGAAGCCTTACCTCCATTCTTCTCTCCTGGCAATTAGAGCAAGGTATTAAGACGAAATTTCTTGAGACTCCAGGCCTAAATGGCAATTTGATTGCAAATAGTATAGCGTTGTATATATCCATATTTCCCTGGCCTAAAAAAATTAAGTGAAAGTTTGTTGAACGATATCATTAAAAACTCTTTCAACGCTATGTTATGAATAAGGATATAAAGCATTTACTACATAAAAAGATAGTTTTTATAAACGTAGGTACCTGTGGGTATGTTCTGGAAATAATTCAAAACAGTTTTTGAATCAGTAAAAACGTTATTATTTATCAGTACACTCCTAGGTTGATTGTAGACACCAAGACCTCCAAAAACTACTACAGAATATCTAAAACAAATATTATTATAATAAAATTTCGCCACTTTGTGTGATTAGATACGATAAATCTTGGAGACAAAGACATAAAAATCGGTAACCTATATCTTAAGTTACACACCTGTTATCAGTAATATTGAAGCCTACTAACTCCTCCTCAATACCATCAACAACAAAGTTAAAGTTCCTTCTTTGTAATAGATCGCGATTGCAGTTTTTGGCCTCAACAATAAACACAACATCTGCCTTCTGAGGAATTTCTTCTCCTTGAATATTGACTATGTTACCTTCGTCGATTTGAGTGCCGTTTGAAAGAGTGCATCTGTAAAGATAGTTGAGTTAGTTATTTATAGCTTTTACACACATACAGAATATGATATTACAGACTAACGAAATGGCTCTGGAAAGTCTCGTTGAGCTTCATTTTTCCAAGTTTCGTGAATTTTTGTCACGTTAATTGCAATGTAAGAAATTGGTTAAACGATATTACTCTGAATTGAAGGTTATTAAAGAAAAAGTAATTTAATCCAAAAAGTAAAGTAGTACAGTGAGTATCTAGTTCTCGACACGAGCTTTCAAAAATGTAGTAAAAAAGAAAATACTAGAGTTCTTGAGCTCTAGGTAATCAGTAGTAGTAGCAAATTTGTTTAATTTAACGAAAATAATACTAGAGTCCTTGAACTCTGGAAGTTTGTCTATTGAAATAAAATGGTAGTAATTCTGGAGACTCAGAACGTAAGTAAGAAGAAGGACAGCATTATTTTGAATGCCGTGGAGATATTTAAAGATTACTGGAATTTTAAAGATAATGAGTACTCACTAGTAGTAGTAGCATTATTTTGAATGTCGTGGACATTTTTGAAAATTACTGGCATTTTTAAGATAATGGGTAGGTACATTCAGCAGTAGTAGCCTTATCCTAGCGTAGGCCTCACATTCTCCGACGAACGAAGTGCATTGATGACTCTTCTTCCTGTCCACAGGCTGATAAGGTAGGGTCGTTCTCGACTCCTGTTCGTATCATGTCCTCTCTTAACCTAATAGGTACTTACTTTACACAGGTGTCAGGTATTCGTAGAGGAGTATCTTCTCTTGCACACATTTCAATGTATCCTACAGCCGTTCTACAGGCCTCATTGGCGTTGGAACTTTTTACACAGGATTGGTAAAAGTTATCCTTGGGTATTCTTGAGAAGCAGTTTCCTAGGTCTGACACCTAGAAACAAAGGACAAATAATAAATTCTATCTGATAAGTAATATATGATGAATGATGATTGGAGGTAGATCAGAATAAAATAAAATTTTTACCGAGGCAAAAACGCAAAAACCAGACAAAAAATTTAACACAATATCGTTGTTTGAATCAAACAACGATAATATTTACCTTTGACTGGAAAAACTCATTACACATTATCAAAACTTCCCTAGAAGTTCCCTTAAGCTCAGCTTTGTCATTAGAAGAAAAGTCTCTAGTTTGACACCTGTCATCCACTCTCCAACTGTCTGCCCAAGACGTCAGATCTGACGTATCTTCAGACCTAAGTCGTTTCGGGGTTGTCAGATCATCGTAAGGTTCATTGTTATAGGTTCCCCACAGGCCTGCAGTTGAAGCGTAGTGCCAACCTATTAAACAAAAGACGGTTGGGTCAAAACTTATAAGTTCTTAATATATTTTTAATGCCCTTGTGCTATCTCTTTGGATTTTGGAACTTGTGAAAGACAACGCCATTATCTTCATTTGACGTAATCCTTTATTTCACATTTTTTAAAATAAATTAACAGGTCAGAAACTAGTACTCGTGTCTGTTAAGGTGATCAGTTGTCTTTATTTCGAACATTAAACCAGTTTAATTTTCTAAGGTTCTTAATATATTTTCAATGTCTTGTGCTATCTGAACATAAGTTCATATATTACAATGCTACAATAAATTACCTGAAACTTCAAAAACACAAACTTGGAACTTCATATTGCACTGCAGACTAAATTCCTTGTCAGTTTCTAACGTTAAGATGTCATCTTCTCTGTATAAAAAGTTATTGCCAACTTGTAAGGGTAAAGTTTGGTTTGCTAGGTTGTTTATCCGTATATTCTACAAAAAAAGGGAAAAAAATACAGAATTTAAAAACTTTCATTGAATAACTAGTGTCTGGAGATTTTTTTAAATTTTAATAATCACGACGATAATTACAAAACATACTTACGTCATTTTCTAAATTAACTTGCACCAAAGTTTTATCTAAGATTAAAACCAGCTCACTGGATTTTCCGGAATCGTCATAAGAAACTAAAATTGTGAAATTTCTATCCAAGAAGTCAGTGGTTAATAAGTAAGGGCAGTTTCCGATAAAATCGAAGTATTTTTTGTCAAATGTGACATAGTGGTTTGGTCCCATCAACATGGCATGTCCTAAAAACATTAATGATTACAAAGTATAATGTTACAAAGTGTGATGTGACAAATGCTGAAGATGATAAAGTTTAATGTTACAAATTGTGATGATTACAAAATGTATCGTTAGAAAGTGTGATATAACAAAATATGACATAGTGGTTTAACCCCATATTAACATGGTATATCCTATTAAAATATTGATAACAAACTGTGATGTGATGTTACAAATTGCGTTAATTACAAAGTGTAACGTTCACATGTAACAAAATGTGACATAGTTGTTTAGTACTTTCGAAATAACATGTCGTAAAAAATATTGACTACAAAGCGTGATGTCACAACATGTGACGTTGCAAATTGTGATAACTACAAGGTGTGATATTACAAAGTGTAACGTTACAAACTGTGATTTTACAAAATGTGACTTTGTGATTAGGTTCCATCAACATTGCTTATTCAAAAAGAATTACAAGTGGCTAAAAAAATATTTTTTAAATGATATCCCACAATTTTTTAATTTAACGTGCGTAAAACGTTACCTTTAAACGGAGGTAGCCATTCACTGGGGTTGGTATAAATATTGTAGTCATGATAAAAGTTCCAAAAATTAGCTTTTGTAGTCATAACATAGTCATAAGCGTCATACCACATTTTGATTTCCGGTATCTCCTAAAAAAAATTTTTTTTTTGTTTTTTTTTAAATAATCAAAATTTGATGTTTTTTTGTAAGGCCCGTGATACTTACATGAAACTCTGGAGTTTCGTTGAATGCATGCCAGGACATCGGTAGTTTTTGTTCTAAAAGCATTAATCCATCGTTCGGTTCGTAGATGAAGTTTGTTTTGGCTTCTCTAGCTCTAAAACAAAGAGCAAAATAGATGAACCACAGAAAATTAGATTAATAACTAAACTAGCGCAAAATGATGTTGTACAAATCACAATTTTTTTTTGCAGTAGTAAGCAAGATTCGAACTGCCATAATCATTTCCAACCTCCAACGAAGTTGCTAGAAGAAATTTCTAGAAAAAGAATCTGGGGGCACCATCTTTTCTTGAAATATTTCAACTCATAGGAAAATATGATAAAACTATTTAAAAAAATTTGAAAACCCTAAAATTTTAATTTGCTTCCTTCACCCATAAATGTATAGGTTTGTAAAAGTAACAATGCCCACTTCCAGAAAAGCTTTGGAAGGCCGATAGAAACTATGATAAAACTTTGGAAACAAATTTAAAAACTCCAAAATTTTAATTAACTTTCATACCCGATTTGTAAAGTTATATAAAAGTAACATTGCCCACTTCCAGAAACACTAGAGAGCTAAGCTTTGGAAGACCGATAGGATTTCTGATAAAACTATAGAAAAAAAAACATAGAAAAAAATTTCAAAACACCAAAATTTTAATTTACTTCCCTCCCCTATCAATGTAAAGTTATGTAAAAGTTACAATGACCACTTTCTGGAACGCTAGAAAGCTAAGCTTTAGAAGGCTGATAGGAACTATAATAAAACCAAGGGAAAAAATTAAAAACTTTCAAAGTTTTAAACAATATGCCGCATATTTTACTACTTTAAAACTTAAATATTGTCCAAATCCTTTCAAAAGGCAGTAAAATCATAACAAACACCTCAAATCTAAAAAAAAGCCAATTACGCAAAATGGTATTCCGTAAAAAGAATTGAGATAAAAGTAAAGCCAAGTTCTCCAATACAAATTTTAAAATGAAAGGTTCCTACTAGTTTGGAAATGTTTTTCTAAACTTGGCTATTATGGCTGCAAATGACTCTTAGGCACAGTGCTAAATTGAACATAAAGAAGTTTGGCTGTAAAAGTAAAGTTTAAAAAAACTAGTGAAAACTTTTCATTTTTAAATTTGTATTGGAGAACTTGCCTTTACTTTTATCTAAATTCTTTGTACGGAACTTTATTTTCGCGTACTTGGCTTTTTTTTACATGAAATTTTTTTGTTATAATACGATTTTTTAAATAAGTGTAAAGTATAAACCGTCGTTAGACAGTAAGTAAACTAACCTATTATCCATGTCAAGAGCGGTTACAGACATCTCAGTAATCTTGGTATAGACGAACCGAATCATTTTGTGCACACGGTACTCTACTTGGAAATACTTGTAGTAGTACTTGACCAACTCTGCAGTTTCGTTATATTTGGTGATTAAAAATTTCAGTGCTGGTATTTCGCCTAGACGTTTTAGGTCGGACCATATGTCAACCAAAACTGTCTTTAGCTAAAAAGTAATTTTAAAAAAATTAAGAATTGTAAGCTTTTGTCAATGTCAATAAAGTACGACGTCATTGTCTTATTGGCAAGAAACTGGAGGTTCTAGGTAACAGTTATGTTTTTCCAAAGTAAAAGTACGTTTCTAATATGTTTGTGATGTTACAAAGTGTGATGATAAAAAAGTATAATGTTAAAAAATATGATATTGCGGTTTGATGTCATCATTGCGTTCCAAAAATGTGTCTTTGCAAAGTTTAATGTTAGAAAATGTGATGTTACAAAAGTGTGATGTTACAACTCGTAGTGTTACAAAATGTGATTATTACAAAAAGCTATGTTACAGAGTGTGATGTTACATCGAGTAATGTTACAATTATATACAAAATATGAATATGTTTACAAAGTGTAGGTTATAAAGGGTGACGTTGGAAAATGTGATGTTACAAAATGTGATGATACAAGTGTAATGTTACAATTCGTGATTTTACAAAGTGTAACAATTACAAAAGTTATGTCTCATAGTGTGATGTTACAAATTGTAATGGTGCAAAATTATTGCTCTCTGGAAAAAAGCAATTTATTATATTTATTATTGATTGTAAATCTTATCTTGTCATTGTCTTATTGACAAGAAACTGGAGGTTCTAGGTAACAGTTATGTTTTTCCAAAGTAAAAGTACGTATCTAATATGTTTGTGATGTTACAAAGTGTGATGATAAAAAAGTATAATGTAAAAAAATATGATATTGCGGTTTGATGTCATCATTGCGTTCTAAAAATGTGTCTTTGTAAAGTTTAATGTTAGAAAATGTGATGTTACAAAATGAGATGTCTCAAAGTGTGATGTTACAAGTCGTAATGTTACAAAATGTGATTATTACAAAAAGCTATGTTACATCGAGTAATGTTACAAGTATATACAATATGAGATAGTGGTTTGATCCCATCATTGTGTTCTAAAAAAAATTATGTTTACAAAGTGTAGTGTTATAAAGGGTGACGTTGGAAAATGTGATGTTACAAAATGTGATGATACAAGTGTAATGTTACAACTCGTGATTTTACAAAGTGTAATAATTACAAAAGTTATGTCACATAGTGTGATGTTAAAAATTGTAATGTTACAAAGTTATTGCTCTCTGGAAAAAAGCAACTTTTTATATTTATTATTGATTTTAAATCTTACCTCTTTTCCAAAAGGTATGTGATTAATATATTTCTCATTAACAAAATTCCAAGCAATGTGGCTGTATTTATAAATGGCTTCAACAGTGTTGTTTCCAGTGATATCTTTGTAAAATCTATCCACATCTTTTGAGAACTTTGTGAATTCCATGAAGTAAGCTGATTCCATGATCTTGTTTTTCCGAATATACAAAAAATCTAAAAACGTTAAAAACGTGTTTTAAAATATTTTTAGCTCTTCTCCAAAAATTTTAATTTTTATAAAAAATATTTTTTTTATGTAAAGACTTTTATACCTAGAAATTCTTTTCCAGTGGTCCAGATAAAACTTTCCAAATAATGAGCAAACTTGATAAAACTGGGTTCCAACGCAGCAAGAGTTTCATGCCAATTTTTGACAATTAAATCGTATATGTCACTCCATAGTTTTTCCATGTATTGCAAAACAGCTACATGAATTTCTAAAAAAATACATTTTAAAATTTTTTATTGGTGAAACCGTTTTATTTCAGAATTCATTTAAATTTATTTTAAATTTTTATTGGTTTTGGAGATATACCTATGAAAGCACCTACCCTTGATATAAGAATCATATTTGTCCACAAGCTTTTGCAAGATGTGTTGGATATGCTCGGCTGGATCACCATTGATTAGGTCATGAATAAATTCAGTGGTATGAGCATAGTACAGTTTAATCTAAAAAACATTATTTTACAAGCTTTTATTTAACTTCACCTGTATGTATGTATGTATGTAATCAAATCTGCAACTCATTTTTGAAGAACTTCCAAACATCCGATTAACTTCAAATTTCGCACAGCGTCTTAGTTCCGATGACAATACAGTAATATGGTTTCATCCGGTACCTACCTCCCCCCTAACGTGGGGGGTGGAGAGGGGGTAAAACTTTAGTTTGTCCGATTTCAACCAAAATTGGGATCTGGGGGTTTTTGAGTATGAGAATTACGAATTTTTGATCAGATTATAAAAATTCAATATGGCGGATTCAAAATGGACGATTTAATATCAAGTTTTTCTGATTACTTTCAACTGACTTCCACGTATCCGATTGACTTCAAATTTCGCATACCGTTATAGTTCCGATGACAATCCAATAATGTGGTATCACTGACTGCCTACCTCCCCCCTAACGTGGAGGGTGGAGAGGGGGTAAAATTTTAGTTTGTCGGATTTCCACCAAAATTGGTATCTGGGGGTTTTTGAGAATGAGGATTACGAATTTTTGATCTGATTACAAAAATTCAATATGGCGGATTCAAAATGGACGATTTATTGACGATTTTTTCTGATTACTTTCAACTGACTTCCACGTAGCTATCTGATTGATTTCAAAATTCACATGCTCTCCCACTAAAAAGAGGGGAGGGGCGTAGAAGAAGTAAGGCTTTAGTTTGTTCGATCTCGACCAAAATTAATTAATCCTTGCGTATAATGATCATAATAATAACGACAGTTTTAGCATATGTCGCCTTTGTTGGACGGCCTTCTCATCGAAGACTTAGATATTTTAAAATTGACAGGAAAGACTCCCTGCAATATCGATGCGCAAGCTGAAATGCATAGACTTAGACAAATCTAAAAATTAAAAAGTAAATTTAGAAAAAAAAACTTTTTAAAAACAAGCTTTTATAAAAGGGACTAAAAAGCATAAAATAATTTTTTGAGTGTTCTGATATCATAATAATAAAAGCGATGGGCGTATTTAATATTAGGTAAATGCCTTTCCATGCGCATTAGGTGGATCCTCCACAACCGATGATGAGCCCACTCTTCTTTTTCAATGTGACAAAATAAATCGACACACAGCCGGTCGCGGATGATCTGCCTAATATGAAGCAGGCGTAATAATGTCCATCCATATCAGAAAAATGTAAGAGTAGCTTGAGTAGGGTTGGGTTGGGTTAAATTGTCTACCCTTACATTTATCTGCTATAATTTAATGAATTTTCACTAAACTTCGAGTTAACAAGGCTAAAACAAAAACGGGTAAATTTCCTTTAATACGCCCATCGCTTTTATTATTGTGATATCAAAACACTCAAAAAATTATTTTATGCTTTTTAGTCCATTTTATAAAAGCTGGTTTTCAAAAAGTATTTTTTTCTAAATTTATTTTTCAAATGAGCTCTCTTATACGATTAATACCTATATTATGTAAACGGTCAACTTTTATAGAGAAGTTTTTTTCATGGCAAAAATGTAAAATTTCATGAGACTGAAGAAAACAATTGTTTTTTTAATTTTGCGAGCGAAATTTCTAGTGGAAAATTATAAGCAAAAATCAGTTTAAAAACACATTTCCTAACTAGTAAGAACCTTTCATTTTAAAATTTGTATTGGAGAACTTGGCTTGACTTTTATCTCAATTCTTTTTACGGAATACCACTTTCGTGTACTTGGCTTTTTTTTACATGAAATATTTTTGTCATGATTATTTTTATAGTAAACAACTTAATGACCGATTTACCATATACACACTACTGTTTTCTGACCACCAAGTTTTTCTATCTAATAATAAATAAGACATGGAGTATATAATGAAAAAGTTAACAAAAGAATACCAAAAGTGGGGGTTAACAGTGAACGTGGACAAGACACAGTACTTATGCATTGGAAACGAATCAAGTGAGCTAGAACTAGACAATGGACAAACAATATCTCCATGCAATGAGTATGTATACTTGGGTGTCACATTTAATAAGACAGGAACAGACTGTAAAGAACTGGAAAAAAGAATCTTAAAAGCAAAAAAAATATTGGATGTAGAGTAAAGGTTTTAATAGTATTTTATGGAGCAGAGAGGTAAAAAAGAATGTAAAATTTAACCTTTATGAAACAATCGTGAAAAGCACGCTCTTTTATAGAATAAAGACTTGGCGCGTAACAGAAAAATACTCTAATCTATGAGAATCTCTAGAACAGATCATATAAGAAATGAGATCATAAAAGAAAGAATGGCAATCGAGGGAAGCATAAGGGATAAAAAGTCACTATTGTGGCAAAGGGTCTCGGCAAACAAATTAAAAAACCTCAAAAAATTCTTTAAATTACAAATTGCAAAGTTGTCGCCACCAAAAATGTTAAGAACGGTAATTGTCCGAAACAAAATGTAACCGTCCGTATTGGCCATGTTGATTCTTTGAGCTTGTCTATGTGACGTAAATAAATAAACTAATTACTTTTTCAATAACGTAGTTGATGCTTTCTTTGATGTTCTTCCCAGATTTTCCCATAACTTGCCACAGTTCCTGGAATATTTTTGGAAGGGACTGCAAACTGGACTTAATAGCGCTTTCGTCGAACAAAGCAAGTGCCATTTTGGAAATATCTTTAATATAAAATTCGTTGGCTTCATAGGAGCGGTTCAAAAAGGTCTGAAGCACATGTATGTCATCTTGTATGGCAGTCAAATTCCTAAAATATCGAATAAACTAGGTACAGTCAGGTACTTTTTAAACTGCCGCACTCGAAATTAAAAAATATTCCTATTTGAAATTAGGAAAAGCAGTTTGAACTCAACCAAAAAAATTCTGAACCTTACTCTGCCCGTATACATTTATACATATTTAAATAGATCCTGATATATTTAAATAATAAATGTTGACATAAAAAATAGAACGACAATTTCAAAAGTCCCTGACTGTACTGTCTTTTTGTCCCCACCTTTTCTATTTATTATTACATATTCAATTTTCAAATTACAGAGGGTGCAAATGGTATGACTCATAATACTTTTACGAATAGAGGAGATGCAAATAGGAATAAAAGTTCATATAATGTGGGGGTCAAAATACTTTTGTGTTCGAGATACAGAGCATCAAATTTGGCGATTTTTGAAACTTCTTTGGTTTTTGGTTATAACTTCTTTAAAAAACACGCCAACAATATTAAATTTGGTGAAGTCGTGTCAAATAAGATTAATAATCAGATATAAAAATAATTTTAAAAAATTATCTACTTGTCATTCTAACAAAAAAATTTTAACCACAGTTTTTAATCATAATTAAAGATATTCATTTGGCGGTGGCCGTTTTTTTTTTGCTAAATCCCGTTTTATACCGTCTATACCTTATATGTTGATTTTAAGAGTTGCAAGACGTGTGTTACCTAAGGTCATCCATATACTTTTCCACAATAGGCTTGGCATCATTCCAGAAACCATTTATAGCAGAGCCAAATTCTGACATAACATACTGTCTAGTGACGTTTATGTCTTTTAAGGTGTCATAGTAAAGTAACATGGCGTTCTGTCTCAGACCGGCCTAAAAATGAAATTTTAATTTTGACGTTTTGTTTTTGGTTATAGCATTGCTTGTTTCTATAGATACACTCCCCCGCTTTTTTAATGTAGTTCTATTTTTCCTACATTTGTAGAAAACAAAGTAGCAGCGCCTTGTTTAGCATAACTTTAATTTTAACATGACATTAAAAGAATCGGTGACTGTACCTACTTATTTCTATTTTGTAAATATTTCTTTAAACGTGTTTTATTCATTGACTTCTATACCCTACGGGTAGACCCGGCATGGGCCTAAATTGCCATTATATTAAGCTTTTATCGCAATTGACCAAATACAAGTAAGAATTTAATGAGCAAGACCGGGATGAAAATAGAATTTCGGTTTGGTAAGTCCGGACACATGCAACATCGCAAAAATATTCTATTTGCTTGTCTTGGATAAAAAAGGCCAGTGGCGGCGCAAAATAAAAATGTTGAATTCCACTTTTTTTTCTGTTTGAATAATAAATAATTCATGAATACTCACTTGTGTATACTGTGTTTACAAAATTCTCTTCAGTAAAAAAAAGAAAAAAAGAATTTGTTAGCATGCTAAGTGCAGTGGATGTATTAAAATTATTGTTTTCATTTTAGAACTTTACAAATGTTGTACCTTCCAGGTAAAATATTTTCTTTCTTTGAACAAGGGTCTTCTTCAACTCTTCTCTTCTTGGGTGGACTACAAGTTATGCTCGAGTCAGATGAAACTTTGGAACATCCGGAATGGGACAACTAGGCGCCGGGCCAACTCGGCGCCGCCAACAGGGCGCCACGCCGGGCCTAATGGGCGCCGGGCCAATTCAGCGCCGGACTATTTTTTTTTTCGATAAAATGTGCAGATAAAAAACAAAATAAATATGTTATTTATACAAAAATTTCAACATCTATTAAGTCGAGTGTTGAAATTTGGTAGGTGTAGTGTTCTGGTAACCTGGTAAAAATACCATTTACGTTTTTTATTTCAAGAATGGCGGATCCAAAATGGTGGATTTCTTTATTTTTAAACCGATTTGTCTCAAACTTGAAAGTTTGCAGTGTTTGAGATCACTTAATACAGTTTTACCCTCAAACTTAAAAAAATCGGTTTTAAAATAAAGAAATCCGCCATTTTGGATTCGCTATTCTTGTAATCAAAAACGTAAATTTTATGTTATCAGGTTACCAGAACTCTAGACCTACCAACATTTCAACACTCGACTTAATGTATTTAACTCTAACAAAACCAAATTTCAAGAATATTACATAAAGGATTTTTTAAAGATGTTTTTGCATAAATAATAATATATCTATTTTGTTTTTCATCTGCACATTTTATCAAGAAAAAATATTTTAGTACGGCGCCCAGTTGGCCCGACGCCCAGTTGGCCTGCCGCCCAGTTGGCCCACCGCCCTGTTGGTGGCACCGAGTTGGCGGCACCCAGTTGTCCTAGATTGCAACACATTTCAGGACAAATTATTATTAAAAAATAATCTTATAAGTGCGGGGAAGTGACACTTTCTGAATCAAAATGTGTGAGGGTAAAATCGCACGGTCGCAGAAAAAACTATCTATCGTGACGCTACTGAACTTTCTCGTGTTTTAGCAAAAACTATCCGTCAAGACGACTTACCCATGAAATGTTGTTTTTCATCGATTTTTTTTCTTCTTTTGCACAAAAAACAATTTCGCACCTTGTTCGAACTCAAATAGTTACTTCTAAACTTGTTTTTAAACGTTTTTAAAATTTCTTTTTGTAATATTCCCGCAGGAAATTAAAAAAAAATCATTTCCGTACTTAGACAACATTGTCTATCAGTTTTCCCTATATAAAACGACTAGCAGGTTGAATCACTCAAAATACGGCAGGTGGATTAAAAGTAGCCAGCTGCTTTTCTGTCGCACTTATGCCGTCAGTGTGAAAGAGATAAAAGTACCCATATATTATCTAGTGTATTATTAGCATGCAAAATCAGCCTATCTTTGTCCGTTTCACATGTTCAATAATGTCTATCTCTGTTTTTATTGTAAAAGAAATACCTGCCCCTAGAAACCAAATTGGATAGGGTCAATAAAAAATGCCTTGTCTTTCCGTCTCTAAGGCCCTTTTAGGGCCTTATACAACTCAATGATTTTATTCCTTTTTCTCATCATGTGAATTACCTTAAAATCACTAACAAGTTCTGGGCGCCACTGTAGTTTTGACATAATAAGTCTAGAATGATTCATGTTAAGAAAGTAAAAGACATCTGTCACTCTTTTGTCATCGTATTCACGCCATATGTCAAATCTGGCACTTCTAGCATCTGGAATGTACCCGTAGGTATGAAGACTTTGACTGCCATCTAAAGCAAAATTGATAAAAAATTTTAGTCATTTTAATAATAGTCAAAGGAAAATGGCATGGAAAATGGCATGGAAAATGTGTATCTTAAAAAAATGCCAGCATAAGCAAAAGAAATCTAACAAAAAATATATTTAAAAAGATTTCATTAACATTGGGCATAAGATATTTATCTCCAGTTAGACGATTGTTAAGTAAACGAAGGTCAAAACATATCCTATACTTGCCGTTGGGTTTTTTTGTGCTTATGTAAATAGCAAAATTAATACTAATGTTAGTCCTTTACCTTCAGTAAGATTCATATTTAAAGTAAGCAATTTTCTGTCAAAGTTGACATAAAATTGGCCAGAAGTATGATTCTGCTTATGATTGGTCGTAATGTTGGCGGTATAAATGGGAAATACACCCCCATATCTTCCATAGAAAGATGTTAAGCCTGTCAGTGGTATATTTTTCTAAAAGAAACGATAAAAATAGTTTTTGTTAAATTTTGAAACAATATATTATTCATAGAACTATAGTCGAACCTCTCTAACTTGAACCTTTTAAGTGGTCCCTGCACTTTTTATATGTATTTCAGCCTCTTTAACTCGAATTTCTATAACTCGAACTCTCCATAACTCGAACTGTTTTGGTTGTCCTTTTAATTTCGAGTTATAGAGGTTCGACTGTATGTTAATTTTATTAATTGTTTTTACCCTAAATGTCAAGCTCTTGTCATCAAAATCCATTAAAACTGAAGACTCGGATCTTTCAAAAGGCACAAAAGATCTCTTGTAATCCACAAAATTATCGGTACCACACTTGGTAGAGTTCCAATGAATATGTCCAAAGCAGTTTAAGTACAGCTTCGTCGCTAAAAATAATGTAAAAAATGCAAATAGGGATAAATAACCATTTTTATTTGAAATAAGAAATGTGGAGTAAACTTAAGAGTAATAAAATATTACTCTAAGAGAGTAACAACGGAGCATCTTTTACCTATGTGATCTGCCCTCAGATAGTAGCTATAGTTGTAAAGGGCCGAATTTGATAGGTCATCAGCTCTTGCTGTCAAAGTTATTTTTTGTTCGGGGTTGGAGGAGTAATCCACTACAAAATTGCTGTCTATAGTTGAGTTTGTGTAGCCGTAGGTACTTAAAAATGAAATATCCTAAAAACAATTATTATGTAGGAACATAGTTTTTGTTGTCAACCGGTATTTATGTTTTGCTTACCTTTTCGAAAGAGGGATGCTTCAAAACCAACCCAATTTGATCCCTATGCTTTTCAACATCCCTCCAGTCCAATTCAGCTTGCACAGTCTTATTATTAGGATCCCATACCAAGGACACATTTGTCAAATAGATGGAGTCACTAATGTTATAAGAACCACGAGCTGTCAAATTTCGTCTTGGGTAGGAAACATTTATTTCGACTGATTGAGCATCGAATATGTCATTCTAAAATTAATGAAAATTATGGAAATCTCTAGATTGGAAAGCATATACTTTTATTTACCATCTTATATCTTAATCAACAGCTAACCCAAAACATAGGATGCGAAAATGAAAATATAGATTAAATAAATGATATGCTGACAAGAGCTATGACCAAAGTAGGAAAAGACATCGCACAAAAAGATTAAATGAGAGAAAATTCAGAAGAAATAAAGAGACTGATGGAAAAAGGCGGGCCCTCGAGAGAGAAGGAAAAAGAAAATCCATAGAATACACAGAAATAAATAAAACTATAAGAAAAATGATAAAAGGAAATTAAAGAAACAGCCAAGAAATTAAAGAGAGGGTGACATAACCCCTAAACTATTTAACCAGACCCTAGAAGATGTCTTTAAAAACTTATATTGGGAAGAAATGGGCATCAAAGTAAACGCACAATACTTGAACCACCTAAGATATGCTGATGATATCGCCTTAATAACATATAAGAAAGAAGAACTAATAAAAATGCTCTAAGAACTGAACTAAAATCATAACAACCACAGATGAAGATATCACGATCAGAATAAACCAAGAGAAAATAGAACAACTAGAGGACAAATTATTAAACTAAAAAAAAGAACACCACACAGCTGAAATCAAGAGGCGAGTTAAGATTGGCCTGAGCAGCATTCGGTAAATTAAGGTACATATTAAACAATTAAAAATATCCCCAGTACTTCAAAACGAAAGTTTATAACCAATGTATCCTTCCTGTACTTACCTATGGATCCCAGACCTTGATACTTGCAAAATCAAACATGGATAAGGTAACAAAAGCCCAAAGATTAATGGAAAGACAAATGATACATGTAAAGCTAACAGATAGAAAAAGGAATGAATGGATAAGGAACCAAACGAAAGTAATGAACACGGCGACAGACAGAGAAGAGTGGAAGATATTGGGGGAGGCCTATGTCCAAAGATGGATTGAAGAAGGCTAAATAGATAGATAGATACTTTTATTTACCATCTTATATCTTAATCTTAACCTACCTCAGTATTATTAAAAACACTGACGTCATATTCAAACCAAATGTCAGAACTAAGCTCCACCTTAGATTTCTGTCTGAACTCTTGGCTGTCTTTTATCGAATAATCTGTCCGTAGTTTGACAGTTCTGTTAAGATGTTTTGCTACCAGGATATATTCCTGACCATCTTGGTTGGTTGTGATTCCCACCTCACCAGTAAGATTGAGTTTTGAGTGGTTTGTAAGATGGTAGAGGTGAACATGTTTACTATCCTAAAAAGTTATGGCCTTTAAAATTGTTATTATATAAATTACTCAAGTTATGGAACAAAATTTCTCTAAGATTGTTACATAAATCGGGAAAATTGTGGAATAAAAGCTTGATTTATAATTTATTTACCACTGATAAAATGGGACTTTCTTTGATATCCTTAGGATTTATAATTTCGTGAGTGTAATCAGCTCCCACTGGCATAAATTTATTCTTCAATTCAACATGAATTTTATCTCGTTCAAGATCGTCTTCCAATTCAGTTTGACTGTTGTATTTTGCCTGTAAAAGACTTTCGTTGTTGTAATTTACTTGAGCTTGACCTGTACTAAGTTTAGGAGTGTTCTAAAAAGAAAAAAATAATTAAATAACTTTTTTATAATTTTAATTAAATATTTTACATCTTCGTAACCATTAAAAAACTTTATTTCGACCTTTATTATATTTTTATTAAACTTTATCTTGACATATTTTAAATAATTATTCTTATGTAATATGAAAACACTATATTTGTATACTTACGTCATATTGATAAGAAATATTAGCCAGATGTCTGGTAGCAAGAGGTATCTCCACCAAAACTCTACCTTGGTAGTTCTTTTCTGTTTTATCCTGATTCATTTTTATGTCACATTTGCTATCCAGTAAGGCAGTTTCTTTATTCCAGAATATGTTTAGGAATCTGTTGGTTTTTTGGCTAAAATTAGTAGTTAAAAAATAAAAGCTATTAGAAGATAATATCAAAGTACGCGGACAATACTTGAACCACCTAAGATATGCTGACGAAATCGCCTTAATAACAGATAAGAAAGAAGAACTAATAAAAATGCTGGAAGAACTGGATACAGCAACTAAAAATATAGGCTTGAGTATGAAATACACTAACACTAAAATCATAACAAACACGGATAAAGATATCACGATCAGAATAAACCAAGAAAAAATAAAACAAGTATAGGAATATATATTATATCCAATAAAAAAACCAGTGGCGCACCCAGAAATCAGCCTTGGGGGGCCCGAGGCCTCTTGGGGGGGGGACCCGAAGACTTATAATGTCGAATTTTGAGCTATTTTTCGTGTTTTTTCATGAAATATGTGGAAAATATGTAAGAAAATCTAAGGCTAAAACAGCTGAAATCAAGAGACAATTAAGATTGGCCTGGGCAACATTGGGTAAATTAAGCTACATATTAAAAAAGAAAAATACAAAATCAAACATTGATAAGGTATAAATGTTTTGTAAACTTGATACCTTGGGAAAATAAAAGAAGTAGGGCAAGACCCCAAATGAGATGACCGGACGATTTGAAGAAACAAGCAGAATCCAGATGGATGAACACGGTGACAGACACAGAAAAATGAATGATAATGATATTGACGATCGAAGAAGGATAAATATATAGATATATCAGAAGATAAGCAAAAAAATATCATTATTATTTTTTTTGAAGTAAAAATCTTAGGTGTTTCTATTTGTCGGGTCTAGGACAATAAATCTTGGCCAAAAATTATACATTTGAATAGACAGAAAGACCTAAAATATCATTATTATTGGGCAGGGGATAATTATTTATAAGTGTGTAATTGTTAAGTTAGCGAAAATCAATGCAAAGTCTACATTCTTCACAATTCTGAAAATTTTAATGCACAAATTAATAAAATGTATGACAGGTCAACTTACGCATTTGTCTCGGTCCTGAAGTACGCTCCAGTGTAGTTAACTTTCTTGTAATTTACAGAAACATTGGCCATTCCATGCATATTTGCTAGTTCTACGTAGTCGATCGTACCAAATGCAATAGAATTATCTTCGGGAGAAAATGCTTTGCAACTAGAAAAAAATTAGATATAAACAATAAAGGTATATGGGAGAGTGGAGAAATACCGGCCAAGGGGGTAAAACCACCCCTATATTTGATATTGTATTAAAGGGGCACCGCGTCATCAAAACCGTGGTGGTCGGGAAGGGAGTAGAGGGGTACATACAGTGGCACGGACTTCCTATAATTTTTTTATTGATATTGATTCCCAACACGAGGCACTGCTCTAATTAGTCATTAGCTTACTATTTTACTTGCTTTTTATTTATGTCTTCTCCTAAACGACTGCATTAGAAAGGAATATATATACTCTTATCTGGTTGTTACAAACATTTTGATTTAGCCGGGCTTTGACGTTTTCTGTTCGTTGTTGTTTTGACTGTTTTATGTCAAACAAATTACGACCGAGCTTTTTACAAAACAAGTTACCGTTTTTGCAACTAAATCAATATATGCGCAAATTTTAATATAACTTTGGATTCTCTTTTATATTTCGGATCTTTATTTATTAATTAAATACCTACCCTATCTATCATTTAAAAGATTTCGGCGTTTTGACATACACATATAAAGCGGCACACTAATTCTTAAAGACTCCTTTACTTAGATTTTGCCGCAAAATTTGGTTTACAGCTATGACGCGGTGCCACTTATTACATCCTCAACTATAGTGGAGCATTTTCCTTAAGGAACTGACATTATCACTCTTCTTAATATAGCTTAATACGACTTACGTAACATTATGGTGTCCCTCATGGTTTTTGTAAGCAACCTTAGTAACAAAAACATGTTTATCCTGGTACTTCGGTGATTTCATTTTATAAGTGAGTTCCGTAGATTGATCGATCTTCTCCAGATATGCCAGGTTTTCGATTTTCTGGCCGTTCCATTCCAAAACAATGTTGCCAGATAGGTTTTTCGGGTTTTCCATGGAAATCTGTTAAAAAATAATAAATATTTAATTAATTTTAATTAGACTTAATAATTTTCTTTTAACTATATTTATAACAATATACATTTACCTGTCCCCAGTTGCTATATTTCCTCACAGGCATGGTGCTTCTATATTTGACAAGATAATTGACAAGTCTCAGACCTTCAGTATAGTCGAGTTTACCAAAAATGCTGTGAATCTCATTGGAATCTCCTGGCACTCTCACATGACCTTGGACAGTAACGTTATTTTTTTCTGGCAGTGCCAGGGTAACGTTAGCTCCAGTACTGCAAAAAGAAAGATATACAGTAGTACTATGATTTCCCATCATCAAAATTGTGTTTTTGAAGTTCTATCGAAATAGTGTTACCGGAAATCACTCGACCAAAACCTCATGTAGAATTATATTTTTTGTTATGTTATCTTTTTATGCAATACATACATATAAACTTAGTTTGAACTTATGGGATCTTTTTTTTCTGTCATATTTTGAGTATTCATACATAATATGTATGTAACATGTAATAAATGAATGTTCGGATTATCCGTGCTTTTCACTTATCCGTGCCTCGTCCGGTCCCGTGGAGCACGGATAATCGGAGTTCTACTGTAATTTTAACTATTTTAAGTCATTTATTCAAAAAAAGCAGATTTATATAAATAAAACTTGCCAAAACACAATACTAACAGCTATGATGATTATCATATACTTACGCCCAAATCTTATCAAACTCCACATTTCCACCCACGTCCAAGTACTTATAATTCTTTTCGGGATTTTTATAGTATCCATAAATGCTGGACTCACTAGAGTACTCAGTGTTCTGGTACCGTCCAATGGCTTTTAAAAGCATATTTTCCAAGAATAACCATGTTAGCTCAATATCTGCACTTCCCTTGGCTGTAGTCAGTTCGAAATATCCGTGAAGATTTCGAAGAATATCTCTAAATCTAAAAATAATAAAACTATTAGACATATATATTTATCGGTTTCACAACGTTCTACGTCTTCCGATACCCAATCTCCACCCGTTTCTGTTTGCCCATAATTCATCATCTAGGCCTCTTATTCTTATTTCACTGTCTATTCCTTCTCTTCAGCTCCTCCTTGGCCGTCCTTATTTTCTTCGGCCAGTTGGTTTCCATTGTAGTATTTGTTTAGGTAGTTTTTCATCATTCATTCCTTGTATGTACATGTCCGTACTACACCAGTTGCTTTGTTCTTATATCATCCACTAAAGTACGTTCCCCCACTGTCATAATTTCTCTTATTTTTTGATTTGTAACTCTTTCTCTTTTTGATTTCCCTGCTGCTCTTCTCCAATAGTCCATCTCCGTAGTGGAAAGCTTTTTTTCTGTTCTATTCTTGATTGGCCATACTTCTAAGCCGTATGTAATAATACTTTTTACAATGGTGTTATATATAAGCTTTTTGTTATGTTTTGATATACTTTGTCCCAAATTATTCCATTTAATAAAGTTATTGCTTTTCTTCCTTGTACGTTTCGATCTTTTATAGATTTGTCTAGTGTTCCGTCAGCTGTAATTTTTAGA
Organism: Aspidapion aeneum; assembly: GCA_963576565.1. Classification (NCBI taxonomy): domain Eukaryota; kingdom Metazoa; phylum Arthropoda; class Insecta; order Coleoptera; family Brentidae; genus Aspidapion; species Aspidapion aeneum. The sequence continues at coordinate 67,973,084 of OY755046.1, forward strand.
CCTAAGTATTTATACTCATCACAGGACTGAATTCGCTGCCCGGTATTTAAGATTAGATCCTGTTTCATTCCACCGATACACATATACTCTGTCTTATTGAGATTAACCTTTAGTCCCCACTTATTGTACTCTTCTATTAGTTCTCGTGTCATATATTCGAGGTCGTCATAATCCTGAGCCACTACTATCTGATCATCGGCGAAACAAAAAGTATACAAGGTGGTTTCGTCCAACGGAATTCCCATGTTTTGGCATTTTTTCTTCCATACTTTAAGAACTTGTTCCAAGTATATCTTGAAGAGCGTAGGCGAGATACAGCAACCTTGTTTAAGACCTTTATTTACTTGAAAGCCTTTGGTTAGTTTTGCTTTTATTTTAACTTTTGCCTTACTATTGCGGTATAACTCTTTGATGGCCTTAATTAGTTGTACGCTTATGTTTGTGTTTTCCAACGCTTTCCAAAGTAGATTTAGTGGTATACTATCATATGCCTTCTGCAAATCGACGCAAAGCAGATGCAGCTCTTGTCCGTATGCCAATTTCTTTTCAATAACTTGGGTTATACAAAAGAGATGATCTGAAGTCGATCTACCCGCCCTGAAACCAGCTTGTTCTTCTGCCTCCATGTCTTTATATTCGCTCTCCACTTTATTTCTTATTATTTTACCGTATATTCTGCTTAGCGTACTAGTCACAGATATACCTCTATAATTGTCACATATATCTTTCCTTCCTTTTTTGTATATTGTGGATATATATGACGTTTTTCACTCAGTTGGTACTACAGTTCCATTTAAATATTTTTGGAAAAGATTCCGTAATCTCCAAAACAGTTCTTCAGTGCCATATTTAATAAGTTCGGCTGGGATATTTCCGGGTCCGGCAGATTTACCGCTTTTTGAGGTTGTGCACACGTTTTTGACCTCAGAGACTGTGAGGGGTACTGGAGATCCCATCGTTCTAATTATATTGTCTCTTGCGTCTTCCTTGAATTCTGCTCTATCTTCAGGAAAAAGTTTTTTAAAATGCTCATCCCATTCTTTGTCTGGAATTGGTGAAGTGATATCTTTGCATGTTTCTTTTTTAATCGATCGACTATTAGACATAAAAACTTAAAACATATTGTCAGGCACGTAAATTACTCTTGACTGTGCCACTTTACGAAACCAGTTTGCAAAAACGAAAAGCACAAAACATGGTTTTGCAGAGATAAGAAAGTTATTTCGCCTCCTTCCACAATAATAACCGTCTAGCCACCTACCACACAACACGTGGTTGATGCGTGAAAACTACTGAAAAGTGAAGAGTGGGAGTTGTAATGGTTAAGCGTGGGAATATATCAAGTAGAAAGAGGGTTTTCCCTTCAACGTTATTGGTTATGGAAGAAGTGAGATAAGAAAGTGTTGTTTATAAAGTGTCATTTTACCTCTGATTTTGTTTAGGTTTTCTTGTATAGCTCATTAGGTAGAATGTAAAGTAAACTTTAGGATTATAAGCAACGCCACTGACTTGGTTCGTCCAAGTTCTTCAAAGAGGGGATAACGGATTACTGAAGTCAAAACTACCGTTAATAAAAACCCAAACTTTGTGGAGACAAGTCGGTACTCACATTCTAAGTTTTGTTGAATTTAAACTAAAGCCTCTAAACTAATTATCAGTAAAGAAACATAAGATTTTTCTATTTAAAGAATATTTTGCAGTTTGTTATTTTGGTAAGTTAAAGTATTTATTTTTATATTTTGGGTTTTGTTTGTTTTATAGGTTATAAAAGTCTTGTAACAATTTGTAAGTTGTGACATAGCTTTATTTTGTATTCATTAAAGTTAGTAACGTTTTTAAAACTGTTTTATATTTATTTTATACACACAAGAGATTTACTACGGTACCCTCGTTTAAGGGTTTGATTTAAAATAAAATCGTACCCCACATTATTAAATATTTTATTTATTCACCGCAGATAGATCTAAAGGTAAAAAAATTAACACAGTCCACATTTTTCTCCTGATAAAATATCTCACAGCATACAATACTATAGTAAGCTTTATGAGTTTCCCATATACGTAATATTCCAATACTCCCTGTTACTTATTTACACAATGGTTGGCGAGATACCAAATTTACATAGATAGAGTTTTTGTCAACTGTACGCCGATGATTTGACGTAACGAATACAAGAATAAAATAATATTAATGCGTAAAAGTATAACCAATCAGGACATTTTATCTTAAGGACCGCAAAAAGGATAGACTTATACCCATTGATATTGCTATTTCAAATATGTTTGCATTCTGCATCGTAAGGTACCGTAGGTATTGCAATAATACGTACTATATGGAAATAATATGCATATGTCTTTGAAAGCAACCAAGCAGGTCTTTAGTGCCTAAAGACCCCAAGGCCGTCATGTTTGCATCATGAATGGGCAGTTACCGTGGGTATTGCAATATTATGTATATGGAGTTTCCTAGTTCCCTTCTAAAAGGACTAGGGATGAATTTCTTGAGTTAAGCTGGCTAGAATACTTTTTTGAACTGGATAATATCATCTAACAAAATGAACAATATTTATATTTATATCTAGAGGTCCAGACAACTGGTAATATAGGAACCTTGTCACCCAATTTAAAATCGATTGATAAGCACACAGGAAACTATCTATAGCCAGCAACATCACTCGATCTTGCTCCGAATGATTTCTTTGAAATAAAACTACAAAAAAGTTTCAACTATTACCTTTAACATGTTCCCAAACGCAAGAGTTGGTTTTTATACTATGCTCTAATATTTTCTAGCCCAAGAAAAAAAAAGTCCTCCTTTTTAAGCATTTACTTTAATATTTTTCTTGTGAGGGACTCCTTTTAGAATGTATTGTTTTTTATGAACCTGCTTTTATCTATTCCTCCCTATAATTTTTAGCTAGATAGGTAGACCAGTATGTCCTGAATAAAAGGCGTTTCAAAAAATAAGATGCATTATTACCTATAGTGTAGACCACATTTTGGATTCTCCAGTCTTTGAATCTCAGTCCTCCCAACCAAATCCAAATTAACTCCATCGGCAACAGACGCAGTCACTACATTGAACCAAGTTTTTTCCATGGCATTTGGGGGTTCGATTTGAATTTTCAGGGACCAATCAAATTTGTCTTCAACTTGAAATTCAGCTGAAAAGTTTACTATTCTTCCGGGGAATCCCACAGAGCCATCTAGGTTGTACTGATTGAGACCCACGTTTAGATCGTATTGGAAAGTTAGAGGGTTTTGTCCTAGAAAAAAAAACTATAGATTTGTTTTTTGTTCCATTAGAGATTTTCGAAGAGGATGTATTTATCTTGAAAAACCAGCATTTTCTCTAAATAAATTCGTCACACTAAGAATTTTTTTTCCAAAAGAGTTTGGGTCAAACAATGCATTAAAAAAATACATACTTGTACTTATTTAATGAGTCCACTTAATATTGGTTTTAAATTAGTGCAGTCATGTTTTAATTTCTTTTTAATGACTGCAATCATTTGTAGTTACTAAATAGCTCATTTGAGCTAAGTAAAGAAACTCATTTGGCCCAAATGAACAACCTTTCTGTGTCGTCTTTAAATAAAGTTTTTCGGTTTTAACGATTTTTTTTCTATGTGGACAAAGTTATTTAAGTTTTTTTTACTTACCATTTTCTGGTGTAAAGTCAATAATAACTTTTACAGGTAACGTTCCCAATTTTGTGGCGTTTCCCGAAATTTTGTAATTAAACTCGCCCAAAGAGAGATTTCCAACAAATTTCCGATCTGTAGCCGAGGGCTGTAGGATTTGGCAGTTGACAGTTACTGGAACTCTAAAAATATAATTTATTTTGGACTAAAATTAAAATCGTTATATACAATTTTTTGTTGAACAATTTCAAATCATTTTCAAGGCAGAACTTGAGCTTGGTGACACTGATTTACTCATTAGTTTTACTTTAATCTGACATTTTTTTAATACAGTGACAAGACACTCCCTTTAGGCGGACAAATTTGATGGATGCTGTGTTTTATTTTGATGGTTCAGTCAGTTTTATGAAAGTTGTTAACGTTTCGGAGAAGAAACATCTATCATCACGAAAGATCACGGAAAAATTTAATATCGGAAAAACTCAAGCAGCGGAAATTGTTAATAAATATATATTAAAATTTCGCAGTTCTCTCTCATAAGCGGACACCTCTAATAAGCGGACAAAATCGACGAAGCCGTGAGTGTCCGCTTATAGGAGGTTTCACTGTATATGACTTTTACCCACTTTTTGTCTTGAAATTGTATCAAAGACCAACTTTGCAACACGTCATCCTCCAAAGTAGAGTTCACCTCCAATTCTACAGGTTTCATCAAAGTATATGCCCAAAAAGTAGTTTTTGAAGAATCCGAAAGGAGGTTGGCCCCTAATGTGGTATTTTCCAGACCTGTCCATGGAGTTTCCAAGGTTACGAAGGTCTTAAAATATGTCAATGATTTTATCAGCCACTGACTTTTAAAATATACCTAAAAAGTATGAACAATATATCCTTTATCTCCTATTAATCCCATTTGGTGACTATTTAAAAAAAAAAAAAATTATTTTTAGTTTTTTTGTAGATTTTTTCAGGTAGAGTGTAATTAAATCAATGAAAATTACATAACTTACTTCTTGTTCATATTTTTCTGGAATCTTTAAATGAACTTCAACATAATTATCAGAATTGGAAAATAGTTTTGTTAGTCTCAATTCTGATTGAGGTAGCGTTATGAGAGGTGTGCTGGCACGATATTCTGAGGTAAGTCCCAACCACTCTCCATCTGTATTATCTGTCTAAAAAACAAATAAGGTTGGTGAGGGGTATAAGGCCCACCTTGTTTTGACGACCGAATTATGTTAAAACAAAAGTACAAGCTAGGATTTCTGTGGTAATTTCCACTACTTTATAGATTTTAGAGATATCCAACTAATCTAAGAAGAAAATATTTAATTTTTTAAATACACATAGAAATATTTAGAAAAACATATACGTGTCGGTAATTACTAATTAATAAGAAAAAAAGGCTTATAACAAGTACAAAACTTGGTATTAAACGTAAAGTTTAGTACCAGTGAATAAAGAAAATAAAGATTTTGTTTCTCTTGTATTTTTCCGTGGGCACTTCGAAAGCTGTACACCCACGGGGGTCCAAGATCTAATGGACACCTATTAGGTGTTGCCAGTTAACGGTTTCGTCCTTAAGGGATTCTTCAGAATACTGCATGGTCAATGTGACATTTTTATCAAGCTATAGATACCGTATGCTTTTACACAAGTTGCGACATCTACTAAATATAAAAGAAAATACCAGAGTAAAAACAAAAGGCAGACAGATAAAACAATAAACAGTACCCATGACCATGACATAATCTGTCCCTCAGGTCGGGTCAATGCATATTGTATTTTTCTGCCTTCGCGACGTTTTAAGTTGGATCAGCGGAGTGTGAGCCAATAATAATACAAACGTAAAGTTTAGAACCCGTGAATAAAGAAAACAACAATTGTTCGTGGCTAAGCGGGCATAGAAATATATTGTTTCTCTTGTATTTTTTCGTGGGTAGCTCAAAAGCTGTACACCCACGGGGGTCCAAGATGTAATAGACACCTATTAAGTGTTGACAGTTAACTGTTTCGTCCTTAAGGAACTCTTCAAAAGACAGACTGCATGGTCAATGTAACACATTTGTAAAGCTATGGAGACGGTAAATAAATCTCATCTTATGATGTTGGTAAGAGAAATGAAAAATAATGCCTGCGATACTGTATGCTTTTACACAAGTGGCGACATCTAATAAATACAAAAGAAAATACCATAATAAGAACAAAAGACGGGCAGATGAAATGAAAAACAGTACCCATGACCAGTGGCCCCAACTAACATTTATAGTAGCGGCTACATGTTCTAAAGGCTTTGCTACTTTCTTATAGTAGAAATGTGGTGATCCCAACCAAAGTTTGTTACTTTTTAGTTCTAACTACTATTAGTATCAGGAAATAGTAGATGTCTCGTAAAAACGACCCTCTAAACTACTTCTTAGGATTGTTTCTTGATAGTCGATTCTGATAGTCTTCTCTACCACAATAGGACGTTGCTAAAGTTTTACTTTCTTTTTAGTCGTTATTTCGTAGTCGCCCTGACTTTTATATCCTACTTAATTACCACTAGAAAGTTAAGCTTCATTGGAGTCCCAAACAAGTGTATCCGACAACTACATTATAACTTTAATTTTTACCACAAAAGTTTGTGTCATCATAGTAACATCTGATGTAACAATGTAGACAAAATAACTTTTTGGATCAACTTTAAAGCCGCAACTACTTTCAAGTAACCTTTTCGACTATCAGGGAATATAGTTTGGGACGCCATGTTTTTATGTAAGAAAGAAAATTTAATATTTTTGTTGTCGTTTTATGAGCTCATATTAAAGAGCCATACTATTTTATAAACAAATTAGTTGAAGCTTACCAAAAATGCTCTTCTTAAGCACCATTTGTTGGAGTTAACTGTCGATTATGAAAACATAACCTCCAAAATCACAACACAAAAATTCCATCAGCTACCAGAAAACGGCTCAATTTTACGGGCGCACCGGTTTTTTGCAATATATATAATGCATGTTATACAAAAAACTTTGCGTCGCACTCGAATTTTGATCCTCTGCTCGTAAATTCTCACAGTTTTGGATAACATAGTTCATATTATAACCATAACCAAACAAAAAAACTAAGCGAGTCTGTTTACTATTGTGTCCACCATATTGTGTAACAATTCTACCAAAAAGAAACGATTATATTATTTGCAACTACATCGCAACTTTTATGCCATTACGGAAAAAAAACAGCCTCTACGACGTAGTAGATACCTGGCTACGACGTAGTAGTGTAGTTGTTACTACAGTGACTTTAAACACTTGGCCAAGTAGTTATAACCAGAAATTGGTTCCCCACTTAGGGAATTATAACGTCGCTGTATGGTATACTGAGACGTAGCGGGAGTACGTTGCGGTTACTTTTAAGAAATTCTTTCTAGTTGGGGTTTCGTCGCTACAACTTTAATTGTTTGTTGGGCGCGTATATAGAAAAAAGTTTCGGGGTGGGCCCAAAACAGTTTTGGGGGGGGGCGAGACCTCATGAGGCTGTATTTTATGCTATTTTATGTTTGTATTCATGAAATATGTGGAAAATATCCAAAAAAATCTTAGCTTCGGGGGGGGACCGGGCCCCCAGGCCCCCCCGTGTATACGCCACTGCCCATGACCATGACATAATTTGAGTAAAAGAATACAAGTTTCTCATTATCTTCTCAAAAAATACCTCTGCTGTTGCATCCAAAAACACGTCACTCTTCAACGTTGTATAAACTATTTTAGCGTGATAGTAGCTCGGTTCAGCCTCATAAATTCCAAGTAAATTTAGTTTGGGGAAAATGTCAAATGGTGTGACAGCTTGTAGTGTTAAATTATACGATCGTTCTTCCATTTCTTTGCGGTCTACGTTGTATTCTGCAAAAATTTCTGCCTAAAAAGTTTAATTTTTTTTAAATTTTGCTTTAAGTATTTTTTGTTTTAAGTTTATTTTTACTATTGGCTTTGGTCTAAGCAAGGCCAACACAAAAATAGAGGCCACGACCCTGAAAAAATCAGCTGTTCTCCCGGGGCTGAATTTTACATTGGGTCTTATGGGAGGTCAGACGTTTTTTATGATATTTTTAAAATGGCACTACAGATTTCCGCAAAATTTCAGTGAAATATTCTCAGACACCGTCCCGATATTCCACCAAAGTTTTGTAAGGAATCAACATCATTAAAAGGTTAAAATCTTCGAGATTTAGCATTCTTTATTTTGAATTCAAATTACCCGCCATGAACCAAATGCCAACTGTTATATTTGACATGTATTTGACTTTGTCATCTGTGATTGTCACATTCGCTTCTGCTTTAAACTTAATTTTTGTGTGAGCTAATGAAGCGGCTCTGAAAAATTAAGGATCACTATAGATTAAAAAAAATTGTTCTAAAAGAATATAGTAAAAACAATCTCAAAACCGGGTTTATTTAAAAATAAATCAAATATTCATGAACCGTCATTCCAACTTCAATATTTTAATGACAATCAGCTGTGTCGTAACGTGACCATCAAAAAAAAATCAGCCCCGGATGTGACGTCAACAAAGTGGAGGATCGTGGCCCGTCCGTTTTGATAGCCCTGGTCTAAGATATACCTTGGTCCACTTGGTTTTATTCTCGTAATTTAGGCCCAGTCTAAGCGAATATTGCTGACTCTGCACTACATTTAATTTAAAAACCGACGTGATAGTTTTTAAGCTATCGTATGGGGTTGAAATTTTTAGGTTGTTGCTCATTTGGAGAATATCCTAAAAAAAAATTATAAAATATACTAAAAATGTTTTTTTCCAAAACTCTAAGTGTATCAAACAAGTAAAAATATTTTTAAATTTAAATATCAGATACTTAAAATCATTATCAAAGATTACTTACAACGAAGTCAAACTCATCCAAAATGGTAGCAGTACCATGAGGAAGGCGTACTTTTGTCTGAAGAATATAAGCGGTACCTTTTTGATCTAATTCCATCTTACCATGGATGGTTGGATAGACCATGATGTCCAGATCAATATAACCTACAAAAAAGTTGTTTAGAGTCAATCAAGAAAAATAAAACAAAAATCAAGCATATCGTTCTTGCCATAGGCAGTTACACTTTTGTGACATTTCCAACCTACTACTACTACTATGTCGGTTTATAACGTTTTTCTACGTTGTCCGACGCCTATTTTCCACCTCTTTCGATCCTGAAAAGCATCCTCTGTCAGATTTTTTTGACTTATTGATCTTTGGATTGACTGTTGCCATTCTAGTTTAGGACGCCCTCTTTTTCTGCGCCCTATTGGTTGCCATTCTAGGACCTGCTTTAGTAATCTTTCGTCGTTCATCCGTTGTACATGGCCGTACCATATCAGTTGCCTTATAGTGATGTCATCCGTTATGCTTCCCTCGATTCCCATTCTTTCTCTTATGATCTCATTTCTTATGTGATCTATTCTAGATATTCTCATTGATCTTCTTATTGCATCCATTTCGACACTTTTCATTTTTGTTTTGTATTTTTCTGTTACGCGACAAGTCTCTATTCCATACAACAGCGTGCTTTTGACCATTGTTTCATATATGTTAAATTTTACATTATTTTTTATCTCTCTGCTCCATAAAATACTGTTAAGACATCCAATAACTTTTTCTGCTTTTACTATTCTTTTTTCCAATTCTTTACAGTCTGTACCTGTATCAAATGTGACACCCAAGTATACATACTTATTGCATGGAGATATTGTTTGTCCATTTTCTAGTACTAAATCACTGGATTCGTTTCGAATACATAAGTACTGTGTCTTGTCCACGTTCACTGTTAATCCCCACTTTTGATATTCTTCTGTTAACTTTCTCATCACATATTCCATGTCTTCTTTATCATTAGCAACAGTTACTTGGTCGTCAGCAAACTGTAGTGTGTATATGGTAAATCGGTCGTTAAGTTGTATTCCCATGCCGTGCACTTTACGTTTCCAGTTTTTTAGAGCTACTGCTATATATATTTTAAAAAGAGTTGGAGAGATACAACATCCCTGTCTTAAGCCTTTTGTTACCAGGAATTCTTTTGAAAGTCGATTTCCACTTTTAAATTTAGATTTTGACACTTTGTATAGTCCTTTTATCGCTTTTATGTATGTATGATTGATGTTAGTTTGCTCTAACACTGTCCATAATTTTTCTACTGGAACGGTATCATATGCTTTTTGTAGGTCCACAAAGGTAACATGAGTCTCTATATTTCTGGCGCTCCTTTTCTCAATGACTTGTTTAAGACAAAAAACATTATCACTACAAGATCTGCCTGCGCGAAACCCACTTTGCTCTTCTTCTTCTTGTTCATGAAAATCATTCTGTATTAAATCTGTGCGTTCTTTTTAATCAACCTACAGTCAGCATTTTTTTATTCAGAGACAGTAACAGTTTTACCTTTAATTTTATACCAAGATGACATATTTACTTTTTAATATATTTCTGGTTGGGACATGGACATATGTTAATTTCAGTCACAAAAAAAAAACTATACAGGGTGTTTCCTAATTGAATGTCAAAATTTATGGGGGTGATTTCTGGGCCCATTTTAAGAAAAAAACTTTAAATGAACATGTATGTCCTAAACGTCTTACCTTTTGAGATACAGGGTGGTAAGTTTTCAAAAATAAATCATTTATTATTAATATCTACAATACCACTTCAGATATTTTAATGAAATTTGTCATACATGTACTATGAATCAAAAAGCATTTTTTAATGTATCACTTTTTTTTAAATTTCCATCAGTGGCGTTCGTATGTTATTTGACCTGCCTATTTTGGCAGACATTGATGGCACGCCACTGATTTTTCCTAAAATAAAAATTATTTTTGAAAGCCGCAATCATTTCTAACCAAAGTTCATTACTTGATTTTTTTCAATCCGATGCACGGTTTTCGCTTAAAAAAATAAAAATTGTTTCTCTGCATGATCATCATAACAATATCGTTAATATGACCACCCTGTATCTCAAAAGGTAAGACGTTTAGGACATATGTTCATATGAAGTTTTTTCTTAAAATGGCCCCAAAAATCACTCCCAAAAATATTGACATTTAATTAGGAAACACCCTGTATAAGGATTGAGCATCCTCTTAAAAAAATTGTTCAGATGTTGCATGGAAAAAATAAGATTACCAGGTCTAGACAAGACGCTAGCCCTACCAAGTCCACTTCCAATCCCTGACTTCGCATGCGTAGATCTACCAATATTATTTACCTCATGTATTAGAATAGATGTTCAGGGTGATTTTCACTTGAATGATTCTAACCACATGAAAATAGAAAGTTTCAAAAACCTAACCTAACGAAACCTAATCAGATCTAACCGAACCGAACCAAAGCAAACTAAACCAATATTTTTTTTCAAAAAAAAAACTTTCCTGACTTCCTACCCGGGATCCTAGAGGATGTGAATCCGAACCGGACCATACCGAACCGAACCTATCCAAACCTAACCCTACCCAACTAAACCTAATTAGCAGTACGTGTTGTAGTTTAGTTTGGTTAGGTTAGGTTTGGTTCAGTTTAGTTAGGTTCGGTTTGGTTCGGTTCGGATTCACATCCTCTAGGATCCCAGGCAGGAAGTCAGGAAAGTTTTTTGGTTCAGTTTCTTTTGGTTCGGTTCGGTTAGATTTGATTAGGTTCTGTTAGGTTAGGTTTTTGAAACTTTCTATTTTCATGTGGTTAGAATCATTCAAGTGAAAAATTCATCTATTCTAATACATGAGGTAAATAATATTGGTAGATCTGCGCATGCGAAGTCAGGGATTGAAAGTGGACTTGGTAGCGCTAGCGTCTTGTTGTCCAGGTCTAGCATGTCATATTAGAGGTTATCCAGAGCCAAATGAGTAGTCTGGTATTTCTAACTTACCTTGCCAACTTAAATAATTATGCGTCTCTAAGCCAATCTCTTCCAGTAGTTTGGGTTTAGGATGTCCTATAATTTTTACTCCAAGCTAAAAAAAAAACAAAAAAAACAGGAATCAAACAAGTTTCGTGGCTAATCGGGCAAAAAGGAGTTTTTGATTCTTTCATATTTTTCCGTGGGTAGCCTGAAAGCTTAACCTCACGGGGGTCCAAGATCTAATGGACACCTAATAAGTGTTGACAGTTAACTGTTTCGTCCTCATGGGACTACTCAGAACACTGCTGGTCAATGTGACAAATCTTGCGAAGTTAATTAGATGGTTTTGTCTCTAATCAAATGTAAATAGTGAGAAAACTATCGCAAGAAGCGCCATCTACCGAGATACGAGAGAAACAAAAAATAAAAGCAGGCGAAAAACTGCTATACAATATCGATCAATAAAAAGATCGAATACAAATAAAAGAAATCAAACTATAGTCCGTGACCTACGACAGCTCTTTGTCTTTCAGGCCGGATCAACACATATTGCATTTTTACCCGTCATCAAGACAGTGAGCGTCAATCAACGGAATTTTTAAGCCAAATTATACTAACAAACGTGGAATTTCGTACCCGTGAATTTAAAAATCAAACAAGTTTCGTGGCTAGTCGGGCAAAAAGGAGTTTTTGTTTCTCTCATATTTTTCCGTGGGTAGCCTGAAAGCTTAACCTTACGTGGGTCCAAGATCTAATGGACACCTAAGTGTTGACAGTTCTCTCTCTTTCATCTTTCAAGTCTTTTGTTTCTTTTTTTAATTTTTTAATATGTTGAGTTTTTCAATTTTTTTTATAACATTTTTAAAAATCAAAAAATTATGTAACCTAAACAAAAATGAAAAAAATTTTTTTTGAATTTTTACATTTTCTTCAACTTTTATTATTTTCTAACATGTTTGAATTTTTAAAACTGATGATTTTTTAGTACCTTATAAATCGAAAGCTTTACAGAAGCTTCAAAATCAAGGCCTTCCTTAAAAATAAGCCTTCCAATGATGCCATTTTCTTCGAAATCTTTGAGGGGCGTGTAGATTTTATAAGCATACTCAAAATCGATCATGCTAGAATGGTGCCAACTACCCGATACCCCCAGAACCAGATGGTTCCAACCAACCCTAAGATCCACCTAAAAATAAAAATTAAAAATATTTAAAAAATAAAACAAATTACGTTAAGTTAACCTACACAGAAAAATAATAAATTTTGTTAAAAATAAAATTTTTAAACAATTTGTAAAAACGACGTTATTCCAGCTGCTGTAATTTTTGAGATCGCACCCCCGCTAAAAAATAGTCACAACAAAAAACATTGTTTTGAGAAAATCGCTGTAAAAGAATTTAGTTCATTAGAGAGATTCATTTTTCACTTACATGACAAATTACGAGTTAACATGTTATTTTATATCAATACGAACCTATTAACTCAATGTAATTGGTGCAGTACGTTTCTCAGAAAAAATGATTTTTGTCGTTTTTCGGCATCATAACGTTGTAAATCAGGATGTCACGCAGGATGGTAAATAATATAAAAAAAGAAAACAAATAAAGAAGAAACTTTGTATTTATTTTTACAACGAGTTATAAAATGCTGAATAACAACTGGGAATGTGATTATTCTCTAATAAATTCAAAAGATTTTTTTCTTATTCTCCTTAATTCTAAGTACACTGAACAATTCGAAAAAACAGTCACAACACAAAAAAGAACAGTATTTTACTTGTTATATGGGTCAGATTTAACCAATAGTTCACACGAAAACCTTCACAACTCGAAATGTGACTCTTTTCAGGATGAAACTCCACGTTCACGCTGTTATAAAGTCAAAAGTGACACTGTAAAGTAACGCATCCTCAGCTTAACTGGACAAAATAAAAGAGTCACATCGCCATTTAAATGTGACGCTTTTATGGAAGAAAGTACAAGATATTTCGATGATGGCGGCAGGTTTATCTCAATAAAGGCGATTTTTGAGTTGTGACTCTTTTTCAGCGGGTGTGCGAATGTAACATTTTATTTAAAAAAAGCCTTCCATACTACGGGATAGAATATTTAAATCGACAGCAACAGCTTACCTCTCCTGGCTTAAGCTTGCCAACAATTAAAGCTTCTTGTAAAAATTCCAGTGTCGTAGCAGCAAATAATTTCACATTAAAATCAGTAAAGTTGGTAAACTGTAGTAAAACTTCGGCCCCCAGTTCGCCGCTGGGATACGTCATCAAAGCAACAAAATGGCGCTCGCCTTTCGACAGCTTGTAGCGACATCTGTAGGTTTCCTCGGGAGTTGTGAAGTTGGCGTCGAACATGCTTTCAATCAGTCTCTTAAAGTTACCTTCCATGTTCATAATAACTTTTTGATGATCCAAGTCCCAATCAGCAACACCTACAATTTTTTTTTAAAGCTTTTTACTTTTTAGTCAGAGCACATTATTTTAAAAGGCTTTCCGTTTTTGGCCTAGAAGCAAATCATATTACTTTTTGACAACAGACCATTTCCCCCTAATTTGACCCCGCTGAATCCGAATATCTCTCCAAAATGTAATATATGGTTTTCTGTAGATATTAGTTTTTAAAAAAATTAAATAAATCTTGGAAAAAATATAGGTGTTTTTTCAACTTTTTTTAATTACTTCAATTAACGGACGCCGCTGAAGAGCTTGTTATTAGTCTAACTTTATTAAGTTATACCATGTTGAAAAGGGAATTTTATTGTCTACAATAAAGTATATTATACATTTTTCTCTTAAAAGCTTAGTTTTTAAGAAAATTTGACAAAACCTCAAACTTTCAGATTTTGCGGGGTCTGGGGGGGTTTTTGGAGGTTTTTGCAGCCATTAAAAAAAAATATATGTTATTATTTTTTAATTATACAAATATATATTTTGAATGTACACCTGTGACAATTTGGGCTTTCCAGCGGCAATTTAAAATTCCGCCGCCATCTTGAATATCTCAGCCCCTGTCAATATTTCGAGTTGGTAACAGGGATATTCGGATTCAGCGGGGTCAAAATAGGGGGAATTGCCCATTTGCCAAAAAGTAATATAAAATGCTTCTAGAAAGTGGATTTTCCCGAATCTTGCCTGAACTATTTTTGAAGTTTTAAAACTTAAAATTTTTCGATCTTTTATTGTTTTGTTTTAAAAATTTAAAAATCAGTTTTCATCATCTGCATTTTATCACCGTTTATAAAAATAGTGGAAGCAAAATACAGTTTCAAAAAACTAACCTTTGAAAATTCTGTCGTTTGTAATTAGCATTTTTGTCAAAAGCACTCCTTTTTGGAATCCAGCAAAGGGAGTTTTAGTTAAAACTGTTCCTGTCAAGTTTGACGAATTTTTATCTTCGTTTATTACCCATTTACTGTCCACATCTACCATGTAGTCCTTGGTGTACTAAAATTAGAAGAAAAAAATTATGACAAAATAAATGGATCCATGACAGACCTATATCAGTCTTGAAAACAGTTTTTTTTTAAATATATCATAACAAAAACATTGCATGTAAAAAAAAGCCAAGTACGCGAAAATGGCATTCCGTAAAAAGAATTGAGATAAAAGTAAAGCCAAGTTCTCCAATACAAATTTCAAAATGAAAGGTTCTTACTAGTTTGGAAATGTTTTTTTAAACTTTGCTATTACAGCCAAACTTCTTTATGTTCAATTTAGCACTGTGCCTAAGAGTCATTTGCAGCCGTAATAGCCAAGCGTTTCTGGAAGTGGGCAATGTTAGTTTTATATAAATTTACATTTATAGGAGAGGGAAGTAAATTAAAATGTTGGTGTTTTAAATTTTTTCATATAGTTTTATCATATTGTCTTTCAGTCTTAAAAAGTTCAGCTCTCTAGCGTTTCTGGAAGTGGGCAGTGTTACTTTTACATAACTTTACATTTTTAGGGGAAGGAAGTAAATTAGAATTTTGGGGTGTTTTAACTTTTTCCTATAGTTTTATCATAGTTCCTATCAGTCTGCCAAAGCTCAACTCTCTAGCATTTCTGGAAGTGGGCAATGCTACTTTTACATAACTTTAAATGTATAGGGGAGGAGAGTAACTTAAAATTTTTGGGTTTTTTGATGTTTTCCTATAGTTTTATAATAGTTCCTATCAATATCTGCCAAAGCTCAACTCTCTCGGGTTTTTTGATTTTTTCCAGGGGTTTGGTCATAATTTCTATCAGTCTGCCAAATTTCAGCTTTGTAGCATGTCTGGAAGTACAGTAGAATATTGATGATCTATACATGAGTGAGTGAGTGAGTGGCAATTTCGACGTTTTTTGAAATTTCGTAACTACTTTACTACTTTATGGAATTTCATGAAATTTGGAGTTGTTAATTCCATGGAGGTCTACAATTGTGCAAAGTTTGAGATTCGTAGCTCATTCCGAAGTAGAGTTTTAGGTAGGTCAAATATCAGCTGAA
The DNA here is from genome assembly GCA_963576565.1 of Aspidapion aeneum. Lineage (NCBI taxonomy): Eukaryota > Metazoa > Arthropoda > Insecta > Coleoptera > Brentidae > Aspidapion > Aspidapion aeneum. The sequence continues at coordinate 67,989,068 of OY755046.1, forward strand.
ATGTTTCAAGAAAAGATGGTTACGGCGCGCGAACTTGGCGAGGCACTGCCATGCCCTCAGATCAGAAACATGTCTTCTACTATACTCTGAAAACCGTATATTGATGCGATGATCCTTTAAAAATTAAGAATTGGAAAGGTTGGATGAAAAAAAAGCAGCATACCATTAAATGAACGTTCGTATCGTACGAAGTACCATTCTGGGTATGTTTCACTGTGGTATTCACCGTAGGTATTCTATCTAAAGTACTGAAAATGGCACAACTATATCGACAATCAAAATACTCGGCACGGGAGGAGTAATCTCCAAAAAGTTCCATTTCAATTTTTTGTCTCGGATGCCAAAAAACACGTGATGTTAAGCTGTATTTGTTATTAAAATGTTCAAACCTGCAAAAAAGAAGAAAATATAATGTAAATGTTAAAAAAATTAAAAAAAAAACAAAGAATAAAAAAAATTAAGAGAAACAACAAAAAACAAGAATTGATGAAAACCTAACAAAAATTAAAAAATTTTAAAAAACTCACAAAATAAAGAAAGAAAAATTCGAAAATAAGAAAATTCTATCAAAAAAAATTTAAAAAAACTCCAAAAATCAAAAAAAATTCAAAAAACAACAATCTTAATATAACGCTTTCTCTGGCCTACCTTCCTTTCAGTTGCATATTCTTCCACTGTTCAAAAGGAGTACTCAAAGATGACGTCAAAGTAAATATCACTTCTTTTTCGTAGCTGTACATGAGATTGCCAGCTATGGCGAATGTTTTGCCATCGGCCCAGGACAGTGAAGATAAAAAGTTGGCTGTTCCCTCTAAAAATTACAAAAGAAAAACTAGTTTTTATTTTTAGTAAAAAAGTAAATCTCCTACCTATTTTATTATTATTCAGGTGATTTAAAAGCTTAAAGTTAAAGTTACAAGGGGATGGGACAATTCGCCGCGGCCGATTCGCCGCAGCCGATTCGCTGCGGGACAATTCGCCGCCGGCCAATTCGCCGCGGGGACAATTCGCCGCGAGATTTTTTTTAAATGATATTACCATTGGCAATGGTTTAAACAGTTTTATTTAGCTTGACTTCATATAATATATTTGTTTATTTGTTTGATCATAACTTTTTCAAACTTTATCAACTAGTTATTTGGTGGTTAGTATAATACAATTCAACATTTTTTTTATTAGAAAAATAAATAAAATGGCGGATTTTCCTATTTATGAACCGATTTGCCTCAAACTTGAAACTTCGCGGCGCTTAAGGTAACTTAATACAATTTTTGACTTAATTTAAAAAAAATTAAAATGGCAGTTCCACAATGGCGCACTTTCTTGTTTATAAACCGATTTGCCTCAAAATTGGGGGGGCTGATTTCTCTGGGGGAGGGGGCGAAGCCTCATGATGGCGAATTTTATACTCTTTAATCTTTTTATTCATGAAATATGTGAAAAATATCTAAAAAAATCTTAGGCTTGGGGGGGGGGGGGGGGTAGGCCCCGAGGAATCCGCCATTTTCAGGTTTTAAAATTTAGATTAAAAATTGTATTGAGTTACCTTGCTTCAAGTTTGAGGCAAATCGGTTTATAAATAAGAAAGTGCGCCATTGTGGAACCGCCATTTTGATTTTTTTAAATCTCTAAATCTTTCAGGTCGCTTGATGATGCAAATCGGTTCATAAATGGGAAAATCCGCCATTTTGGATCTGCCATTTTATTTATTTTTCTAATAGAAAAAATTGTTGAATTGTATACTAACCCAAATACCTAGTTGGAAAAGCTTCAAAAAAATTATGACCAAACAAATAAACAAAAATTGTATATGAAGTCAAGCTAAATAAAACTGTTTAAACAATTGCGTCGGCGAATTGTCCCGCGGCGAATCGGCCGCGGCAAATCGGCTGCGGCGAATTGTCCCCTACCCATTACCAAAGTTATAAACGTATTAAAACTAACATAAGCCGTATTTATAACTTTTCCATAGAAATTTAGAATAATTAAAGATCCGCTTATGAATTAGAGATGTGAAATATCCATGGCATTGCTGGATTAATCCTACACTACATTTTACTCACTTTCTATCAAAAAATTATATTTTCCCAAAATAGTCCTGCCGGGATAGCTCACAACTAAGTCTGCATTATAGTTGAAGTCTGCAGACTTAGTCCAATTTCCTGCAACCAAAAGTTTCTGATTGGGGTCCCGATTTGCATCCCAATTTATGTCGAATCCTAGAGCTTTCTGACGTTCTTCGTTTTGAAACCAAAGTGAAAATTCGACATCTCGAAACCTGAAAAAGAAAAACAAATACGTTTTACATCTTCCAGTTCGCCTTTCTTCCTTACTAATAGCTCTAACACTTTTTACCTTCCAAGCCCGCTTAGCTATGGCTACAGAGGTTATTGTTTCCCCCGTCCTCTGTACAAAGGCCAGAATATCGGGCCACCTCAGATTCAGAAGGTCCTCTGTCCCAAAGGGTTCCTCTTCAAATACCTCTCTTCTTGCCTCCTTATATGGTTCACATGATGAGAGGAAGTGCGCCGAGGTCTCGTCCTCGGCCCAGCATCGCTCGTACGTCGCCTCGGTCTTCACTCTTATTTTTGCCAGGTGTCCTTGTAGGACGCAGTATCCGGTTAGGACTCCCACTATGGCTCCCACCTCTCTGGGCCCACTCTGTTAGAGCCGACTTCATTGGCCCTCTTGTGAGTCCCAGGAAAGGCTGGATCCACCCTTGGCGCGTTCGTCCACTTTCTCGTTTCCTGGGACTCCCATGTGGCCTGAGACCCATATGACCTCCACCTCTCTTACTCCGGCTAACTCTTGAAGTGTATCTGTGCACTCCTGCACCAAACCCGCGGCCATGGTTGGTTTGCACAGTGCTTTCAACGGATGGTAAAACACGATATACTTACTGATCAAAGTGAACCTCAGCAGAAATTTTGACCTGTTCTCCAGTATGAACAATACTGTTAAGAGTGTAGAGTTTATTCTTGTATTTTAGACGAAACTCAGTTGACAATTGAGAATCGGTCGTCGTATTGTGGCTCAAATAAAGTTGATAATCGTTTTTGGCGTAGAATGACTAAAAAAAATTAATAATTAATTAATTTTGACCTGTTCTCCAGTATGATACTGTTAAGAGTGTAGAGTTTATTTTTGTATTTAGACGAAACTCAGTTGACAATTGTGAATCGGTCGTCGTATTGTGGCTCAAATAAAATTGATATTCGGTTTTGGCGTAGAATGACTAAAAAAAATTAAGCATCATTTATCAATCCATTCAATGATTAAAAAAATACTAATTTATAGTAACAAAACTCGCCAGTTAGCAGTTTTATTTAAGCTGCAATATTCTGATACCACTAGGACTGGGCAGCCAATTGGTCAATCTCCTTGTGTCCAAGAATGTCGAATTTTAAGGTCCAGATATTTAAAACATTTTTCATAAAATTTGTAGACTATGACTGAGTAGAAACAAAATTTCGGACTCAAGTTCGCCATTGCACCGACACAGATACTGGACATTATTATGGAGACCGTTAGTCTTAGTCCACCTCAACCCAAAGCTGACGAGTTTCGCCATAAAATAAAAACAACCTTGGAAAGAAAAACGCAACAAAAGACAAACATCACTAGTCAAGAAACAGCGAGCTATTTAAGGAACCTGCAGAATGATAAATTAATCAAGATTCTGCGTGCCGAAAAAAGGAAACGAGATGTGCTGATAGACGTCAAGACATAAGACAAAGAGATCGAAGAAGTTCTGGAGAAAGGAGATTACCATTAACGTATTAGTTATAACGTTAATGGAGATTACGAACCACTACCAAAAGATCCAATAACAACTATAGAAGGACCCATCTAGAGGACGCTGAAGAAAATGCTGACAATATCCTGAACCCCTTTAGAACCCACCACAGACAGTAAGGCACTACATTTTTGGATATTAGTGACCAATTACCAGCTCCAGGATCTCACCAAACAGCACTTTTTCGAGGTCTTTATTGAATATAAATGATATAGTTCAAGCGTTACAGTATAAGTCCGAATATTTTGTTAAAAACTCGTAACATTTTGTGGAGATTTTAAAAAGAACCGAATTAGATCCCGGCGATAAATTTGTAGAATTTGGTTTAGAAAGCCTTAACACCAACTGATGAAACAATACACGAGAAAACAACGCTATTGGGGAAGGGGGTGATGGATCTGTTAGAGCTCTGTCTACGGAACTCTTACTTTCAAGTAAAAGATAAGTTTTACGCGCAAAATGATGGGCTTCCAATGGGTTCGTCTTTTTTGCCAGTTGTAGTAAACATCTATAATGGAGTGGTTCGTGGACCATGCGATCAACACAGCAAGAGTCAAACCAAAACTCTATCTACGATATCTGATTCTTCTGTTTACTTCATGGACTTCGGGCCCTGCGGGCTCCAGGTTGACACTTGAAGGCGCAAACTAAAGTTCACATCTAGGTTAAGGCGGCAACCCTAGAAGCGGTTCGGAACAGCGAAGAGGAGCTTATATATATATATATATATATATATGCTCTGACAGTCAAGCCACCCTGAAGGCGCTAAACGCACCCAAGATTGCTGACGGCTTGGTGGAAGAATGCGCAGAGGCGCTGGAGACCCTAAGCGATGGCAAACGGGTGACGCTGGTTTGGGTTCCGGGACATACGGGGGTACCAGGCAACGAGAAGGCGGACGAACTCGCACGACTCGGGGCAGGAACCGCCTATGTAGGACCGGAGCCACTTTTGGGCGTGACAAAAAGACAAGTGCAAAGCGGACTCAACAAATGGGCCCAGGACGCGCTATTAAACTCCTGGGAAACAGGAACGGGTTGCAGACAGACCAGAGAATTCGTAGACCGTCCAAAAGCGACCAGAATTAGATGGATGCTGGGACGGACACGAAAAGACCTCGGACTGCTGATAGGTACTCTAACCGGACATAACCGGTTGAGGAAGCAGATGACACGTATAGGAGTCGAGAATGACCCTACCTACCCAGCCTGTGGACAGGAAGAAGAGACATCAAGACACCTCGTGGCAGAATGCGAGGCCTACGCAAGGATGAGACAACAGGCACTCGGAGCGCCAACTCTGAGCGAGGAAGAACTGCACATGCTCAAATGGGCAGACTTACTGGACTTTGTAAAGAGAACAGGAAGGCCCAATGAGTTACCCGACCATCAAAGGGAAGTGCAGAGAGTGGGTTAAGGGACAGACTTGGGGCATGGCAAAAAGGGCCTACTCTGGCCTACTTGTCAGACCTGCGGGTCAACCCCCCCCCACTACTACTAGTTTAATCCTATACCTTTAAGTTTACTACTTGCTTTAATCTATACTTTTTTATTAATTAATATTTATTCACTTGAGTTAATGATTTATACTTTATGTTTTGTCTATTTTAATTTATATGTTTTTATTTTCACTATTCACTACTTTTTAAATAGTTTTTATTTAATTTTTTTTATTTGTTATATATTTATATTACTTGCATTAATAAATTTAATTACTTTCTTAATCAAATAAGATTGAGGATGCCTTAGTAGTAGAGATTCCATACAAATAGGATTATTGGTGGACTTTGATAGATCGTCATACAATATTTTAGTTCTTAGATTTAATGGACATCCTAAAATGACGTGGTTAAGGTCTCCTATTTGTCCACAATCACAGTAAGGAGTAGGTCTAATGTTAAGTTTATTTAAATGTAAGGGAGTCAAACAGTGGCCTATTCTCATTCTATTAATAATAGTTGTCTGTTTACGATACATGGATGACACATTTATTATATGACCGGAAATAGATAAAGAACTGCAGAATGTTCTACACCATCTTAACGGTATTCGACCAACAATTAAATGCACAATGGAAATTGAAAAAGATTCAGCCTTACCTTTTCTGGATGTTTTTTCAAACGAATAGGCAGAAACATTCAAACCACTGTATACAAGAAACCTATACACATAGGACAGTACTTACCTAAATTTTAAGTCTAATCATTCTGTTCATTCTATTGCTACGAATCAAGTTCCTATTCAAGAACCGTAAATATTTGTAGTAATAATTAAGAATTCACCACAGAAATCTACAACATTAAAAAGGAATTACAACAGAATGGTTATTCCGAACTCAACGATCTCTAAATTTAAAAACAAACCAAATGTAGCAAGTTCTCAAAATAATAATCCGTTGGGTATTATTAACATTCCATATGTTCAAGGAATTTCAAAAAACATAAGACGAATAGCCAAGCACTATAATATGAAACCAGTATTTTCATCGGGAAATACAATAAGAAGTTTTGTAACTAAAATAAAACCAGAAAATCCCTCAAATAATAAGGAATGAATTTACCAAATCCCGTGTGTGTGTGGTAAATAATATGTAGGTGAAACGAAACACCCTCTTCAGGTGAGAGTAAAGGAACATCAAAAAAGTACTCAATTAGTAAATATTAAAAAATTTAGTTTAGCGAATCATGCGTAGTCAAACGATCTCAGTATTCAATGGTCTGAAACTAAAGTTTTGCATAAGGAGCCGAATTGGCGTACTAGGGGTAATTGCCCCCCCCAAGATTGGTAAAACGTAAGGATTTTTCCACAAAGATTCAAAGTTTTTACCTACGACGCATTAAACTTTCTTTATTATTGACGAACTCGGACCACCCTTAGTGATATTTGTTTGAAATGAACTAAATGGCTTAAATTTGTAGAGTCACGCAGATAATATGTGCTCTTATTTATTTGTTTGACTAAATTACCCCTCCCAAGATCAGGGCCTGGATACGCCACTGAACCGAAACACTGTCTTTAAATGAAATAAAGGCAATAAAAGTCCGAAATTTCGTTTCTATTTTTCATAAAACTTACAGACAGGTCAAGCTTTAACATATGATTATCCCTGTAAAACTGGAGGTCACTATTGACGTCATCGAAATTTGGGGAGACAATAAACACCTTGAGATGGTGATTGGATGACATGGCGGAACTCTTGTCCTGGTAGTACCCCTTGGCATGCGCACTGTGGCCGCTGAACCAAGTACCACTTATGTCGAGCTAGGAAATAAGTAGAAAATATATTAAGTTTTAAATTAAAGTATTGTTCATACTCGTCTTAGTCTTTTGTTTTTGATTAGTCTTTGTCCTTTGATTAGTCTTAGCTGTCTTAAACAAAATCGGCTGTTCATACTCGTCTTTTGTTTTTGATTAGTCTTAGTCATAACCCACTGAAAAAAAAATCAATTTCAATAAAAAGGGCCCTTTTCAAAAGTCATTTTCTACACAAAACAATCTTATTTAACCTAATCTGTGCACGAAACACAGACACGAAAGAACAAAAGCGAAAAAGAAAAAAAAACAAATAAAATTTTGAGGTTATGTTGAGATTTTCTGTTAAAAACATGATTAATGGCGGTAAATTCAAAATTTCGACCGCGCGCTTGCGCTTTTCGGACGGCCTGTAAAAAAAAACAACAAATATCAGCTGATGTCTGTCACTCGTCTTAGTCGTTGTCCTAAGGATTGAAAGTTGGCAACTTTTAAGACAAAGACTAATCAAAAACAAAAGCAAAAGCATTGTATGAACACTCCCATAAGAAACAGTGGTTTTAACTTTCTTATGACAAGACATATGACTAAATCAAGACAAAAGACTAGACAAAAGACGAGTATGAACGATCCATAAATAGCAGAAAAATACATTTATAACGGTGATTCTTTATGGATATGAATCTCCGCTAAGAGATGGAACTTCCAAAAAAAAAAAGAAGAAATTAGATTTAAAGAATTCTTGATACTTATGTGAAAGGAAATTACTTTATCTATATACAGGGTGTTCTCAAAGTTGAGTCATTTATTTTAACAGGTTGTAGAACTCGTAAAAATAAGTAATTGTACCACACATCTTCTATATAAAAGTTGCAGAATAAAGAAGTTATTAACAATTCTAAAAACGTAAAATTTAAAAACTGTAAGACCTGACTTTTTATCAATGTTTTGTTTACTGGTGATACTGGGTATGCCTTTTGGTTTTTGTAGAATACAAATTACTCATTATTTATTCATTCATTGTACGGTTTTCAGTGAGAATTTCGATTTGACCAGTAGTAAATAATTCGCTAAAGTGCGTATTCTTTGGGCATTTTATGTGATGACAATGGCATATGTATATGAAAACAATGAACTAGTGGACATATTATTAACTTACGGGGAGTGCCAACAAAATGCAGCCGCAGCATATTTGTACGCGGAAAGTTTTTAAATTTTTAATTTTTTGAATTGTTAATAACTTCTTTATTCTGCAACTTTTATATATAGTAGTTTACCTAACTAGTGCGGAAAGTGCCTCTTTTCCGCACGCGATTGCAGATGGCCAAACGACGCGATAGCGGAGTTTGGCCAGCAATCAAGTGCGGAAAAGACACTTTACGCACGAGTTAGGTACACTATTTTTTCTATAAGCGTGAGGAAAAAACTAAAAATTAATCAGAAAATTATTTATATTCAAAACGTTTTAATCAAATTAATTATTATTATTCACATGCTAGCGGCTTCTAGAACTGACTGGGGTAGATCTTCGTCCGAAGAATCCATTGAAAATCTGATTTTTTTGTTTGAAAAATTCAAAAGACGCTTGTATCTGCAAAATTGGCTTTGTTTTGACAGTTTGTTTGTACTTTGTTGCTATGGTGATTTAAGATGCCAAATCTAAAACCACTAGTGTTCATTGTTGTTTGACATTGACAATGACGATATTTATACCGGGGAGGTTTAAAACTTATAATTTGAACCTATTTTACTCAAAACTTTATTTTATCGAAAATATAGCAGAATTTTAGTCAATTTGAATATTTTTAGGATATTTCGTGTGCTAGGAAAGATACAAATGTATTTTGAACGGTCTAAATGTTATAGAACACCTCAAAATCGTAACAAATTTACTTTTCCGCACTAGTGCGGAAAAGTGGCACTTTCCACACTAAAATGCGTGCGGAAAAGTGGACTTTTCCGCACGCTTATAGAAAAAATAATTTTTGGTAAAATTACTTATTTTAAAGAGTTGTACAACCTGTTAAAATAAATGACTCAACTTTGAGAACACCCTGTATTATGGAAAAATAGTACTTACGTTGTAATTTTTGTTTTGTACCTCCACTATTTCCACTTTTGTTGTCATAGGGGTAAAGTTTGGAATGGAAATATTTAACCTTGCTCTGATTTCTTCCAAGGTTGTCCTGGGATGCGAATAAAAACCTAGAAATTATATTTAAAAAATAGATTAAAATTACACACAGCTATAAAAGCTTGACACATACGAGGTGTGAGAATAAAATTATAAGACTGGTGTAAAAAATCTACTCTTTATTTAAATACTAATACAACTTAATTATGTTCCCCATCAATGTAGTTCCCATCTCTATCCATGGGTTTTTTCCAATCTTGGAAGCAATTTTGGAAATCATCAGAAGAGAGGCTGTTAAAACGGGTTCCTTTTAACGACTTCTTCATTTTCGGAAACAGGTAGAAGTCGCAAGGGGTCAAGTCTAGTGAATATGGTGGGTGGTTAACAACGGGGATCTTTTTATTAGCTAAAAACTGCTTAATGAATAGGGCATTGTGGGACGTTCCCGTAGCTACATTAAATATTATTGTTGATTAACTGTTTAACCCTCACACGCCCATTCAACAAGAATAACACCCCTAATATCGAAAAAAAAACAATGAGCATCGCTGTTTTGGATGTGTTGGAGCGCTCTTCTCGTTCATCATCTTTAACTTCTTCACGACCCTTGAAAAAGCTTTTATGCCACATAAAAATCATTGCACGAGACAAAACACTGCTCCCCGTAGACATTCGAAAGCATTCAGTAGCCGTTTTTTTGAGTTTTACTTTAAATAAATACGTTGCTCAATTTTTCGTTTGTCGTAATTCCGGCAAATGAGCGATGTACGATCCGCTTCAAACCACTGCGTAAGCCAAACTAGCAGAGGAAAGTCGACAAGATTGCGCGCGGTAGTAGAACGCACATCAAGGTGAATAACTCCAACCGTACGGGGGCGTCTTAAAATTTCATTGTCACACCTCGTACATGTTATAAAAAAAGAAAAATATAAAATTTTCAGAATACTAATCATGGAAAAAAATGACTGATTACTTTACCTTTTATAGAGACCTGTTTATCTTCTCCATAATTAACATTGAACTCAACGTTATTATCAGAGTTAATACACTCATAAAAACCCATTATCTTCAAATCTAAATTATTGGAGGGCCTTCTGACGTCAGCCACGGCCTTATAAGTTTGTTTGGCGTCAGTAAAAGATTTATAGGAGAAGATAAAATTTGCTGTAAGACTCTCAAAATCTGCTTCTGGGTGAGAAGGAGGCAAAGGATTTTGGAGAAGGTTAACTTTGAGCTCCAGGTGGCTTGAAGAACGCTGAAATATGATAAAATTAACAGAAAATATTAAAATACGAGGGTGGATCAAATATAAACAAGCCTTTGTGTATAAACTAGTTATTTAGAAACATGAAACAAAACAGAAATTTTTTCTACTTTTCTACACACCCGTCTCTGTTAATAAACTTTTCCTAACGGTTTGACAGTTTCTTAATTCCGTTTTCATAAAAGGAAGCTGGGCGGGTATCTAACCAGTTGCGCACGAATGCCTCCACCTCTTCATTGGTCTGAAATTGCTCGCCTCCCAATGAATCGTGTTCGCAAATCGCAAGGTGACAAATCTGGACTGTGCTGGAATACCCTCCACACACAGTGCATTTCATTAGCTGGCCATACACACAGAGGTTGATCCGTCGGTTTGGAACGGCACAGATAAGTCTGACCGTTTTGTCCGTAACGGTTTAAAACTGCTGCAGTCCACTAACACAAAAAAAATCTTTCGAATCGATCCTTCATATCGGTCTGTGGCAGACATAACCGCGCGTTAGTGGGCTAAAACTCAAGATTTATCTGCCGGTTTAACCAAAACTGTGGATTTTCGTCAAGTCGAAAGTTTTATGCGGCACGGTATTTTAAGCATAGCGTATGTAAATTGTTTCGTGCTAAATAGAAGCAGGCTCTGTGTATGGGAATGATTATTAATATGAAAATAATGCATAGTGGTGTAAAAGAGAGACATTCCAAGTGGGTTAAAACTTATTTGCTTAAGAGGAAACTATTTAGCCATGACCTTCTATTAAGAGTTACGAGAAAATGATCCAGACGATTTTAAAAATTATTTAAGAATGGATATCAGAGAATTATTGAAATACAGCCAGGATATAATTGTGCCAGGCACTATTTTGATACATTCACATTAAAAACTGACAGTTGATCCGTCAAAATTGACATATCAAAGTCAAATTTAAAACTGTCGTCGTTTATTTTCATTAATAAAAGAAGGCACTATTTATTCCGGTTCATATAGTAAACAAAGGCCGTGTGTTAAAAGATCACAGCTGATATTACAATGTAAAGGTGTCAAAATTGTACCTGGCACCATTATAGCCTGGCTTTATTTCAATAATTCTCTATTAACACGTATGATTTTTTTATTAAATTTGGTAAGAGAGAATCTTACGAAACAAGATATCCAAATGAGAGAAGCCGTTGGCCAGAACAGCGATTAAACCGACAGAGAAGTCTGCGCCGGTTAAAATATCTGTGAGTGCGAACCCACAAGTTTCGCCAGCAGGTCTGAACTCACAGATAAATCTGTGCCGGCTATAACTGGCGCGTGGAATGTCCACTAATTGAAAGACAAATCCGCCAGTTTAAACCGCGCCGTTCCAAACCGGCGGATCAACCTCTGTGTGTATGGCCACCTATTGATTTTGGCCTGTGTTAAAGCTGTCCTTTCAGGTCTAGCGGTGCCATGCAGGAGCAGCACGTCTTGGATGATGTGTGCTCTTCTCTTTAGGGGATAAACAAGCTTTACCTGGTCGAGTAAGTTGCAGTAGTTTATTGTTATTCGCTCGTGCAAAAAATCGACCAAAAAAACTCCTCTCCAGTCCCAGAAAACGGTCACTAAAACTTTGCCTGCAGAATTGATGGTACGCGGACGACGTGGGTGACTCACGTTGTCGACACGCTTACGGCCGTCGTTAATTTTTTTGCACCAAGTTTTACAGGCACCCACGAAAGACGAGTCGTTAAATACCGAGATGAATTCCATCAAAGGAGCATGCGCCAAAATTAACGTCAAAATGTCTAATTTAAATTATTGGCGCGAATGCCGTCATTGGCGCGAGATCGAATAGCTGAACGTATAATAAAAAATTCAAGGTATAAAATAATGGTCAATTCTAATTTTAGGTATGATTTTATGTAGGTACCGGGTGGTTTTTTATAACCGGAGCACTCAGCAACTTTATCATTGAAAATAAATTGAGATTTTTTTGGTTAATTATGACAACTTTAAAAGCCAACATAATTTTTTTTTATCCGTCACCATGTACATGGTGTCCCAAATTCGATGTTTTTGGGGGGTTTCGGGTATTTCTAGAGGGGCAAAAAAAACTGATCCCCCTTTGTGACACTCAAATTTCAAAAGAAGCTTAAAGGTGAAAATCGCATTTTGATATAGCAAGCCGTTTGTAAACGACGGGGTGTTTTTAAAAAGTCTGCATTTTGGGAAGGGGTCTATAACTTGTTTATTTATTAATATTTTTTATTTCTGTGAAAAAATTCTTAAGACACTTTTTTAAGAGGAATTTAACTGTTAAATTAAATTTTATTTGTCACGTTTAGTTTTTGAGATATCACATAAAATTAATTTTTTTTCCCTTTATTTCTTTATATTTTTGTATTTTTTTTATTTTTACCACATATTTTAGTTTGCTTAATGGGTTCGGTTCGGTTCAATATTATAAAATTATAAAAATAAAAAAATAATAAAGAGGTGATAAAAAAATAAAAATAAAGAAAACAATAAAAAAATAAAATTTTGAGTGTGATACATCATTTTAAAGGAAATTTTAAGCTGATTTTAAAAATTGAATAAAAAAAGAGTTATTTTGTAAGAAAAATAACAACTTTATGCAATATCTTAAAAACCAAAAGAGATAAATAAAAACCGTTTACATCCGTCAATTCTTCAAGAAAAGATCTATAAGAAAGCTATTTACACAAAAACAAAATTTTCATAAACAAAAAGTTATAGACCCCCTCCCAAAATGCAGACAAAAACACTCCGTAGCTTAAAAACGGCTTGCTATATCTAAATGTGGTTTTCACCTTTAGGCTTCTCTTGAAATTTGCGCGTCGCAAAGGGGTGTTAGTTTTTTTTCTATCTCCCCTAGAAATACCCGACACCACAAAAAAACAACGAATTTGGGACACCCTGTAATGAAGTCGATTTTTTGAGAGGGCACACCCTGTATATTTTTGCATTTTAAGATTTGTCTTTTCTTTCTGATTTCAAAAATATACAATATCTATGTGCTGCGATTAATATTTTTTGAGACATATGCAGTATTTCTTCTATATGATCTTATGCCTTTCACGTTTATTTTGTTTTGCCATGGGTGTATTGACTCTCAACTCCAATGTTTCTTCAAGTATTTCTTGATTGTGTTTGTATTTCAAATGATCACACAGATCCAAGTTTTTTGGGAAGGAGCATTTACATTCTATGCATCTAAACATAAAAACACTTTCTGCATAGGACTACCTTTGTTTTTGTATGCCATGTTTACTTTGACAGTGTTTATTCAAATTAAATTGGGCACTAAATAATTTGTCACACAACTTGCACGTCACCGGCATTTTCACAGCACAAAAACGACGAATTTTCATCAAAAAGAACTGGAAATTATTAAAGTTTTGCTGTATAAAACCATACTGAAATATCTCTCAGTTGATTGGTTGGCAGAAGTGACAGATCAACGCTTGCGCACGTCTTGGAATTCATCTCGGTATTTAACGACTCGTCACGAAAGCGTCTTATTTCCGAATTGTGCTCGCCATCTGCATCGAATTTCAGTAGGTTTCACGTTTTCGCGTGTAAGAAATTTAATGATTATTCTTTGCGCAACACTGCTGTGTACTTAGCAGTTATAACGGCCACGTTCATCTTGAATGAGTTTTCCGATAGTAAGTTTAAAAGGCTTGTTTATATTTGATCCACCCTCGTATTGCTACATATTTAAGTTATTTAAATTTTATAATTAGAATTTATTTGGGTTTAGTGTGGTGTTGGGTTGACTTATATTATAGTTGTATTCTTAGTCTAAGTTTTAGTTGCGTTGTCTATGACTCACACTCGTACTCGGACGCCATCCTTCTAGTAGAAACTAGTATACTCGTGTATCGAAGAGGGACACATTGTTCGCGAAAGTTCGCAGACCCTATATATAGGGCCAGACATCGCGCATCGGGAGCCAGTCAGAGATAACGAACTGTAATAATCGCGAGATATTAACACGAAAGTTATTAGTAAGTTTAGGAGTGTTTTGTACATAATTGTCGAAATAAATTGACATATCATTTTTCACATTCGCGAGTTTTATTTGTAGAAGTGAACCCGTAACAATATGTTCCTTCAAAAATTTAGGGACACAATGCGTTGCTTGTAAAACGAGTTTTATAGGAGAAAAAAAGCCAGTTTCCTTTTTGAAGTAAGTAGCTTTGATTATTTAAAAAACTTTTTAGTACCTAATCGCAGTAAAAATCCAGTTACAGATTAAAAATCAAACGACCGCGAACTTTAAAAAACCACAAAATATCATCGGAGAGTAAAAGCAAAAAAAGGAAAGGTTCGGTTCGGTTCGGTTCGGTTCGGTTCACTCTACAAAAAATATCCAGTTATATATATATATATATATATATATATATATATATATATATATATATAGATCATTGGGTTGGAAGCACTACTTAAGAAATAACAATACCTGATAAGTAACATTAGTGTTGAAGTTGAACTGTGGATAAGCTGAGCTCTGAACGTCACATGATCCAACAATGACAGCTATGTTTCTACGCGTTCTGTCAGCGACGCTGAATTTTAGAGAAACTCTATGTTCTTTTGTTCCTTGAAATTTGTAGTCGAGGTGTAGATCCGAACCTTAAAAAATAATTATAGGCCAGTAATTACAGCGAAAAAAAGATCCCCAGCTTGCAAAAGGTGGTGTAGTAGCGATTTGGACATATGTTGTTCACATTGGAGTTCTAAAAAAAAATTGAGTTTTCGACCTTGGGAGCAAGGCGGCTTGATGGATTTAGTGTGCACAAAAAGGTATTTTCTTAAATTACTTGGTCCCTGTAAATTTAAGAAAAAAAAGTTTTAGATAAAAGTTAAAGACAAGAAAATTTCCGACAAAATACCGAGTTTACGTTTTGTTTAACATGAATATTTTTCGAGTTATGATGCTTAACATTTCACCGCCCTTTTGGATTTTGATTAATTTTTTTATTTAGTGGCCTTTAACTTTGAAACTGCCTTGTTTTTAGAAAATCTGTAATAACATAAAATAAAGACCAACTAAAAGACTATAAAACAAGATATCATTGAGTTCCCTGGGTAGTACCATTCCTGAGATACGAACCCTGAAGTGTTAGCAGTACACCCGTTTCCTATATATTTCCATATTATATGCAAAATAAACCTAAAATATTCAGTTTTCTGTCATTTTCTCAAAAGTTAAATATTTTACAGAGTGTGTAATCAACTTTAGTATAGAAAATTAAATTAACTTTTTCACGATGTATCAACGAAGTGGACCATGTCCACGGTTAGCACTTACTTGGCATCCATAAATTGGGGTTATTTTTTAAGATCACCAAAAAAAAAATAGTTTTTTTAGGTTTTATTCAGTTTTCGAAAAAACTAAGCATTTTCGGAAAAAAATATAACACTGTTTTTAGAGAAAAGAAAATGTTCTTTTAAACGGTGTATCATAAAGTTGTGTTTAAGCTATAATTGACACTCCAGGGGCGTCCGCGTTTGCCAAATCACAAATTATTGTGAGGTTGCGGCTTATAAGAAGTTAAGTTTACATAAATTATTATCTGTATGTCTTATCTTGGAAGTGCACTCACCTAAACTGTTTTCCGATTTTGAGATATACCCAAACAACTTTGAAGTAAGCCGCTTAGTATGAAATTTCATATCGACTGTATATTGAGAAATGTCCTTTTTGCTGATCAAATCAACGGTTCCTTGGAGCTCCATAACTCGTTCTCCATTCACCCCCAAATAAACTTTAGGTTTGTAAATGAAACCGTTTTGCTTTGGTTGTCTATCGTAGGAGAAATACATGTCAAAATGTTTTCGATTATTAATATCCAAAGCTACCTAAAAAAAAAAATTGTTGAGTACTAAATTTGTTCTTAATTTTCGAGGAAATATTAAGATTTGTTAGTATTAGTTCAGTCATTATGCAAATACAGGGTGTCCCAAATTGGGCACTTTTAGGGGGTTTGAGGTACTTCTAGGGGAGACAGAGAAAAACTGACCACGCATTGCGCGGCTCAAATTTCCCGAGAAGACTTATAGTAAAATCCGCATTTTGAAATATCGTCTCGTCTTTGAACTACGGGGGCTTCTTGAAAAGTCTGCATTTTGGAAGGGGGTCTATAACTTCGTTATTAGTGAAAATTTTGATTTAGAGTAAATTGCAATTTTATAGACTTTGTCACGAGGAATTCACCCGCCAAATTAAGTTTTAACTGTCACTTTTAGTTTTTAAGATATGACATAAAGTTACATTTTTTCTTATGGAATGGCCTATATTTTAATTAATTTTTGAATTCGCCATTGAATTCTTTTCAAAATGATGTATGATATGTTATAGTTTGATTGAGCGGTTTAGGAGATATTCAGCTTTTTCAATTATTTCTAGTGCGCTATGATTTCCTGCTGAGGCAGGCAAGGCACTCCAGTATTTCTATTATTTTACACAGTCAAAAATATAGTAAGCCTGGTTTGGAAAAATTATAATTCAGCTGACGGCCCTCAAAGCTTATAATTATTCCTTTTAAGTGTTCGGTGGATTAAAGTTCTCGGTATGCCTGTGGCAGCTTCTAATTGTCTCAATGATCGCGAATTATTTAACTCATGGTCCCTCCTAACGTCATATATTTTGGCCCGCGGTTTCGAAAAAGAGCCATACTGAACAAGGTTCCTTTTCAACTTTGGAAATATATCCATATACGGTTGTCTTCGTTCGGGATACTTTTGAAGATATAAGTTTCCAGCGCCCTGTCGATTATCATTACTTTCCTAGTAACATTTTAACATGTCATACTTTTCATCGTTTTTATACATATTTCAAAATAAAATTAAAAACGCTTTTGTGCAAAACAATTTTATATCAAAGCGTAATGTCAAATTGTTTAAACAATTGAAAACAATGACAAAACGCCAAGATGCAAGGCCAACTTGATTTGCATAGTATCAGACAACAAAACTTTTCTGTATGGTAATACTAATTTGAGTATTACAATTATTTGGAAATAAATAATAAATCAGGATTCCATTTAACCGTGTATTATGAACTTGATAATATTATAAACTCCTGTTTAATACATATCTAAAAGACAATAACACCTATTTTGCTGTGCGCGTGGAAACTGGGGTTCCGGCACAAAAGTAAATAACTCACTCTTTCCAAAACTTCCAATAATAATACATAACACCTCTCTCCTAAGAGGAAATAAAAAACAAAATAGTTAAACCGAAACCAGACTTTTTTATTTTTTATTTAAGCCTTAATTATACTCAAGTCTGTCAGGCTTTTTAATTTGACTACGTCGTCGCAGTGATCTAGAATTTTCACTTGTGTCACTATTTTCTCATCATTTAATACACTTGTATTTACATTTTTATCCAACTGGGATCGTGGAGTAATATCTATCCCGTCATTTCTTAAACGTTCTTGTTTAATTTTAAGTTGATCAGTATGACGTCGCCATGTTAATCCACAATCCGTTTGGACCAAATAAGTTATACTACCTAAAATATTAACTATTGTACCAGAACACCATGCTGGTTGATTAGTTCTATAATCTCTAGCCCAAATGCGTTGCTGCTCTTCAAAATAAACATCTTTTTTAGAATTATAATATTCTGTTTGGTATTGTTGTTTATATTGAACAACACTTTCAGTAGAAGGAATTAAAAAATCAAATTTATTTCTTAAATTTCTTCCTAGCAATAACTTTGCTGGTGTTTCCCCCGTCGTAGTATGTGGGGTGTTCCTGTATTGAAACAAAAATCTGTTTATCACTAAATGATAATCGCAATGAACATTTTCGTGTTTTGCTTTTAAAATAGCGTTTTTCATTATTTTAACCGCGCTTTCTGCCAATCCGTTTGTAGCAGGGTGATATGGCGCACCGGTTAAATGTTTTATACCGCTGGCAGTTAAAAAATCTTGAAATTCCGATGAACAAAATGTTTTTGCATTATCCGTAGTTACTTCTAACGGTAAACCATAGCGTGCAAAAAGGTCTCTGAAAATCTTAATTGTAGCTGTAGCTGTTAATTTATTAACCTCAAAGCACTCCAACCATTTTGAAGTAGCATCCTGAATAATCAAAAATTCTCTATTTGACAATGGTCCAAAAAAATCGGCATGTAATCTACTCCAAACTTTTTTAGGCCACTCCCACAACGCTAAAGACGTTTTTGGAGGATTACTTGCATATATTGCACAAGAATTGCAATTTTTACAAACATTTTCTATTTGCAAGTCCATTTTAGGCCACCATACATAAGATCGCGCAAAATTTTTTGTTTTAACGATTCCCATGTGTGTACCGTGCAATTCTTTTAGAATGTAATTATGAAATTTCTTAGGTATAATTACTCTGTAACCCCATAACAAACAATTTTGTTCAATATTTATTTCATTTTTTCGAACAAAAAATGGTTTTATGTCCTCACTAGGACATTTTTCTGGCCAACCATGTTTCACAAAAAACACAATTTTGCTTAAAGTCGGATCAACCGCTGTTTCTCGTTTAATTTGCTGAAAGTTAACAGGTAATTGTGATTCCTGATAAAAATTTACATGTGAAATAGATAAATGTGTATCATTTAAATATGAAAAATTCGTAATTGGATCTTTAGAGGTTTTCAATGGCAATCTAGATAAAATACTCGCCAATATATGGGCACCTAAGCTCACACTAGGTTCTATAGATGTAGAGTACGGGTGAGCTAATATAACTAAAAACTTAAATATATTTTATTCAACTCCAAACTCAATTACCTATCGTTTGATACCACAAGCCATGTTTTAAGTTAAACACGAATTTTTGGAATCTACCCCCACCCTTTGGTAAAAAACTAAAATATGTTTTGTTTAACTCTAGACCCAATTACCTTTCGTTTGATATCACACACGCCATATTTTCACTTAATCTCTAATTTTTTTAATCTACCCCCACCCTTTTTTTAAAACTAAAATTAATTTTGTTTAACTCCAGACTCAATTACCTTTCGTTAGATATCACACACGCCATATTTTCACATAAACTCTAATTTTTGAAATCTACCCCCACCCTCTTATTTGGCTTGTGCTCGGTGGATTTTGTTCATTTTTAAATGGGACCATCTCGACGCAAGATCCAGCCAAGGTACCAAACTTCATTAAAATCGGACAAGCGGTTTTTGAGTTATGCGCGTTGGTCGTTACAGACAGACAGACATACAGACAGACAGACAGACAGACAGACAGACGGCGCAACAAAAAAGTTTCAAAATCATCTGAAACGCAAAGATATATAAACATTTTTGAAATCGGAGCAACTTTTTTTTTTCTCGAAAAAATTAGGATCACTATAGCTCACACTACTATAGTATTGTTACAAATTTAAGTTATTTAAATTTTATAATTGGAATTTATTTAGGTTTAGTGTAGTATTAGGTCGATTTATCTTAAGGTTGTATTCTTAGTCTAGGTTTTAGTTGCATTGTCTGTGGCTTGCGTTCGCGGTAGTGCGGGAACTTTCCGGACGTCGAAGGCTGCCGAAAAGTTCGAGAGAGATGGACGATCCTATATATAGGGCCGGGGTCGCGCACCAGGCGGGCAGTCACAGATAGCGTGCTGTAATGGTCGTGAGATTAACACGAAGTTAATAGACCGATTATAGTAGTGAATTATTAGCAAGTTATTACTAAGTTTAAGTGCGTGTTTTTATACATAATTTGTCGAAATAAATTGACGTATCGTTTTCAACAATTGCGAGTTTTAATTTGTCGTTGTGAACCCGTAACAGTATAGTAGTAGTGTGAGCTAAAATCTGCAACATTTTTCTCTGATGGAACCTCAGAGTAATATTACTCTAAGGATGGAACATATTTAATATCGTAGCTAAAAGCAGATAAAATATGTGCCCATCTTTGCAGTCTATTTGCCACAAAAACTGGTAAACTTTTGTGACTACCAAAAATCGTTAAAAGTGGTTTATGATCACTAAATAAGAGAAAATGTTGATTGTACAGGTATTGGTAAAAATTTTTTACCCCAAAAATTATTGCCAATGTCTCTTTTTCTATCTGTGAATAAGATAATTCTGCATTATTTAACAAACGTGAGGCAAATGCAATCGGTTTTTCTGACTTTTCGTCATCAAAACTATGACTTAAAGTTGCACCAATCGCAAACTGTGAAGCATCTACAGTTAATTTAATTTTTTTAGACGGGTCAAAGTGCGTTAAAACCGAAGATGACAAAAGCATATTTTTAGCCTTTTCGAAACTCTCACTACATTGAGAATTCCAATGCCATTCTACATTCTTTTTGAGTAAACTATACAAAGGTTTTAATATTTCAGAGGCATTTTTAATGAACTTGCAATAAAAATTTACAGCCCCCAAAAACGACTTTAACTCTGTAACATTTTTGGGAATAGGGACTTGCCTTATCGCAGCTACCCTTTCGTCTGAAGTGTGCAATCCCTCTTGGTCAATTCGATGTCCCAAATAGTCAACTGAAGATTTGAGTAAAAAACATTTTTCTCCACCACAATCTGAAAATCTCTTGAAAACTGCTTCTAAACGACTTAAATGTTCAATGTCATCCTTTCCCGTGACCAAAATGTCGTCCAAAAAACAAACTACCCCCTCCATTTTACTTAACATTTGTTCCATAATATTTTGAAAAATAGCTGGACAGCTAGTAATGCCGTAAGGTAACCTGGAATAAGAAAATAGACCTTTATGCGTGCTGATGGTTACTAATTTTCTAGATTCATCCGTAAGTAAAATTTGCTGATATGCCTCAGAAAGATATATCTTTGAAAATTTTTCTCTACCTTGCAGTTGAGAAAAAAGATACTCTATACGCGGTAGAGGAAAATGTTGAACTTGCTACACCGGATTTAATGTAATTTTAAAATCCCCGCATATTCTTACAGCTCCTGATTGTTTCAATACAGGCACAATCGGAGTGGCCCACTCCGAAAACTCAACTGGCACCAACACCTTATTTTTAACTAATCGCTCCAATTCATCCTCAATTTTAGGTTTTAAAGCAAAAGGTACAGGCCTTGGTTTAAAAAATTTCGGATTAGTCCCCTCTTTTACCTTTAAATCTATTTTAAATTTATTAAAAGTGCCCATTTGGCCATCAAAAATATCCTTATATTTTTGCATTAGGTTTGAAACTTGCAGAGGTTCCACTTTATTTTTATCTGTGCCACTAGAGGCGTACTGAATTTTAGCTATGCCCAAATTTAACATATTTAATCCATTTCGACCTATAAGAGGTGGTCCTCCATTTTTTATTACGTAAATTTTTAAAATATAAGATTTTTTTTCAATTACATTTAATTTAACGTAACCCAATGGTTCAAAACTATGACCTATGTAATCCCTTAATTCTAAATCATTTTTTTGTAAATAAACATTTTTAAAATGTTTTAAATATAATTTTTCAGATATTGCTGAATGTGCGAACCCTGAATCTGCCTCAAACCAAATGGGAATATTTTCTACTAATAAATTTATAAAAGTAGGTTTAATATTGCCACTTTGATTAAAAATATCACCTAAAGAGCAATCTCTTAGGTTAAAAATAGAGTCTTCTGATAAATTTACCTCGTCCAACTGAGTTTCACTTAAAAAATTTTGATTTGCTCGTTTACACTGGGGTGCTAAATGCCCTTTAACCCCACACCGGTGACACGTACAGTTTTTAAAAGCACAATTTAAAGTATAACTCACTCTTTCCAAAACTTCCAATAATAATACATAACATAGGAGCATTGAAGTAGGATTTGACCGCAAGGCTTTCATGTCAATGGCGCATGACGTCATTCAACGCATACTAGATAAAAATGAAAAACTTTAATTATCTCCGAAACCGCTCAATAAAACTATGACATATGATACATCATTTTGATAAGAATTCAATGACGAATTCGAAACTTAATTAAAATATACGCCATTCCATAAGAAAAAGTGCAACTTTATGTCATATCTCAAAAAATAAAAGTGACAGTTAAAATTTAACTTTGCGGGTGAATTCCTTGTGACAAAGTCTATAAAAATTTCCACTAATAACGAAGTTATAGACCCCCTTCCAAAATGCAGACTTTTCAAAAAGCGTAGCTCAACGACGAGACGATATTTCAAAATGCGGTTTTCACTATAAGTCTTCTCTTGAAATTTGACCCTCGCAATGCGTGGTCAGTTTTTCTCTGTCTCCCCTGGAAGTACCTTAAATCCCCTAAAAGTGCCCAATTTGCCCTGTACATTTCAGGTTACAGTTACATGTTACATTGTTCTTTAGTTTTCTTTTTACATATTTTCTTAAAAATCAGTAGTTTATGAGTTAAAGATCACTAAAGAAAACAATTCTGCACAAGCCAAAAGAGCGGCGAAATGTTTGGCCTCGTATGTCAAAAACTATTAGTCTGACAAACAAGCACATAATGGCATTTTTGTAGAAAATATTACTGCCCTTTTTGACAGCCATTTTTTCAAGAGGTCGAAAACTTAGGTATGTACAAGAATACTAAGAACCACCAACAAATACAGGTAACAGCTTTAAAAATAATCAAAAACGCACCTGCAAAAACTTCTGATCGTCATTATTCTTAAACATTCCTCTGGCTAAAATTTCGCCTGCGGAGCTGTGCATGAACAGCGTTAAATTTTGATTGTCATTTGCGATTGTCCAATTCGCGTGAATTAGTCTTTTGACTGATGATCCTGGGGTGTCAAATGTGAAAGAGACTACGCTCAGATCTAAAAAAAACCAAAAATTAACAGTTTCGTTTTTTTAATAATTTTTATATTTTTAATATTTTTTAGGTTTTAAATATTTTTAACAATTTTATATTTTTTACATATTTAATTTTTTTTTATATTTGTTATATTTTCTATATTTTTTATAATTTTTATAATTTTTATAATTTTTATAATTTTTATAATTTTTATAATTTTTATAATTTTTATAATTTTTATAATTTTTATAATTTTTATAATTTTTATAATTTTTATAATTTTTATAATTTTTATAATTTTTATAATTTTTATAATTTTTATAATTTTTATAATTTTTATAATTTTTATAATTTTTATAATTTTTATAATTTTTATAATTTTTATAATTTTTATAATTTTTATAATTTTTATAATTTTTATAATTTTTATATTTTTTATAATTTTTATAATTTTTATAATTTTTATAATTTTTATAATTTTTATAATTTTTATAATTTTTATAATTTTTATAATTTTTATAATTTTTATAATTTTTATAATTTTTATAATTTTTATAATTTTTATAATTTTTATAATTTTTATAATTTTTATAATTTTTATAATTTTTATAATTTTTATAATTTTTATAATTTTTATAATTTTTATAATTTTTATAATTTTTATAATTTTTATAATTTTTATAATTTTTATAATTTTTATAATTTTTATAATTTTTATAATTTTTATAATTTTTATAATTTTTATAATTTTTATAATTTTTATAATTTTTATAATTTTTATAATTTTTATAATTTTTATAATTTTTATAATTTTTATAATTTTTATAATTTTTATAATTTTTATAATTTTTATAATTTTTATAATTTTTATAATTTTTATAATTTTTATAATTTTTATAATTTTTATAATTTTTATAATTTTTATAATTTTTATAATTTTTATAATTTTTATAATTTTTATAATTTTTATAATTTTTATAATTTTTATAATTTTTATAATTTTTATAATTTTTATAATTTTTATAATTTTTATAATTTTTATAATTTTTATAATTTTTATAATTTTTATAATTTTTATAATTTTTATAATTTTTATAATTTTTATAATTTTTATAATTTTTATAATTTTTATAATTTTTATAATTTTTATAATTTTTATAATTTTTATAATTTTTATATTTTTTATAATTTTTATAATTTTTATAATTTTTATAATTTTTATAATTTTTATAATTTTTAGGTTTGTTGTATTTGTTATAATCCTTATACTTTTTATATATTTTTAATAAAAATATATTGAAATTTTTTTTATATTTGTTATTTTATTTATATATATTTCTTACCTTTTCCCTCTATATACTTGTACTCAAATAGATAAACATTCGCAGTGGGATCACTTTTCGTCAAGTAAATCTGAAAATCAGCCGGTCCGGCCAATATAAAATATGGCGCTTCCGCCATCTTGGATGCGTTTATGAAGCTGTATTCGGTGCAGAGACTTAGGCCGAAGGTCTCCGAGACTGGTGGCCAGGAGCAGACTGAGTTGGAGACTTTGGAGACTTGGAGACCTGCTTGGGGTTCATCGATGTTCTTTTGTTTTACGAGAAGCTGAGATCTAAAAGGCCACAAAAAATACTATACCATACTGGAAAAAAAGCAGGTGTTTCGATTTAAATAGAAGCAAAATATTTTCTTCATCCTCTCCGATCCATTGCATTTAAATGAAAATATCAAGTCAATATGTCAAGAAAGAAGAACTGATCAAAATGCTGGATGCAGCAGCCAAAAATATAGGCTTGAGTATGAACTAAAATCATAACAAACACTAAAAATAATAATAATAATAAATAAAAAACCAAGAAAAAATAGAACAAATAGAGGAATATATACATCTGAGAAAAATTATTAAACTAAAAAAAGAAAACCAAACAGCTGAAATCAAGAGACGAGTAGGATTGTCCTGGGCAGCATTGGTTAAATTAAGTTACATAATAAAATACAAAATATCGTCAGTCTCATCAGAAACAAGAAACCAGACCTGGACACTTACAAAATCAAACATGAATAAGGTAACAAAAGCCCAAAGATCAATGGAAAGACAAAAGCTAACAGATAGAAAAAGAAATAAATGGATAAGAAATAAAACAAAAGTAAGAGATGTCAGAGAAGAGATGGGCGGACGATTTAAAGAAACATCCAAAGTTTCTTCACAACAATTCAATTGTGCAAAAATACAAAAAATTAAACTTCTCTCAGTCTTTAATACTAGTGCTGAAACTTCTCTTTATGCATCAGTTCTAGAGAGATACTTCAACAAGGGGAGTATTGAATGTGCCACAAAGAACAAAAACTGAAAGAAAGAAGACCAGCTTATTTTGATCTCATCATAAATCCTGGAGAACTCCAAAATAAGTCTGACAAAATCAGTCTCTGTGCAAACAGACCTTAAAGCGATTAGCCAGGGACCGATGAATCTTTACCACACAGTCACACAGATGTGCCTACCAGGATTGAAAGAAACAAGAGACCAGACAGTCTTGCAAAGAAAGAAGCTGGATAGAACACCCTAATGTGAATCAGAACCATTCTGTCGACTAATACAAATAAAAAAAGACATGAAATAATGGAAAATGGATCAGTTTTCGGAACTTGGAGGCAAAACTAGCTATACTATAAACAGCAGCCCATCCAGAAATACATCTTGGGGAGGAACGAAGTCTTTAGGGAGGCCCGAGGCCTCATGATGTCGTAGTTTATGCTAGTTTATTATTTTATTCTTGAAATATGTGAAAATTATCCAAAAAAATCTTGGGCTTGGGGAGGGGGGCCGACGCCTTCTCCCTGGGTGCGCCTATGCTATATTGTTTACCTAGCTCCAAATAATCTGGCATTGCTCTTTTGCATGCTAAATTTGACGCTGACAAGCTTATAGCTTTTGAGTTTTATCTCTCCTTTGACAGAACTCGTAGTGAACATGTTGGTCTTCAGTTTGATGCCAGTGCTGGCGTAAAAAGCACTAAGTGACATTTCAGCAGATATGTCAACCGAAGCCGTGGGTTCCAGGTTCGCAACCTATTTAAAAAAATATATTATTATTATTATGTATTTATTTATTTCTATACCACACTATAGTCGGTTCGGTTCGGTTCGGTTCGGTTTTACTCACCAAGCTCAACTCCTTATTGGCTGAAAACTTTTTGGAACTCAGCGATCCGGAGACTTTGACATTGACAGCTGACGTACCAATCAAAGACAGACTCAAAGGTAGGCCAGAACCACTTGGAATGACATAAGACGCGTCTAAGAATAGAGCTGAGTGGTTATAGTTTATTTCTTTGCCTGACAGAATTTTCTTTAGTTGGTTGAGAAGGTTGAATTTTTGTAAGGCGTCCATTATTTCTTGGTCTCCGTTGAATGAGGAGTATTTGAGGTCGTTTCCAAAAATTTTGAAGCCTAAAGATAGCTAAAATAAATTACAATAATGGGTAAAACTGGACATTCAATGGCAGATCATAAGAGACTAATTTACCAAAAAAATTCTCACCTTTGGGTCTCTCTTAACTTTCTCAGTCTCCTTAACTTCTTCCACTTTTTGATCCACTGAGGATAGTTCGTTTTCCTTAACGTCTCTGGCCCATCGCATTTTTAAATCCTCCATTTTTTCCTTAATAATATTACTTTTACTTTTGGGACCAAATAGATTTTCAAGATATTGTTCGAAGCCTTCAATTCTAGCATTTAACTAAAAAATATACAAGATTTTTTAAAGTCTTTTTAAAACCAAGCTTTTCTTCACACAGAAAGCATAGGACGTCCATTTTAAGTCCATTCTTGGTCCAGAACATGCAGTGGATGTCCATTGGACAACATGTCCTGTCTAGGTAGCTATCTCTTTTACATTATTTGTGGATATGTCTTGTGTAATTTTTACATACCTCTAATAGGTTTATGGACTCGCCAAATATGTCAACTGTCAAGTTAAGCATCCCAGTTTTTGGTATGTAAGAGGAGGGAGAGAATATGACGTTTGTTTCGTAGTTTCCACCTAAAAAAAATAGAACAGCTGTAGCTTTTTATAAAGACTCAAAACATGCTCAAAACTAATTATCTGAATCGATTGACTATTGGTTACCTACCAAAATTGTAATCATCAAAAAACAAAGATCCATCTTTGTTATGAGAAAATTTCCGGATATCCGTACTAAACTTTTTGATAAGTTCATCTTCTGAAATCAAGCTTTGAATTTCCAATTTAAAAGGGTCAGCTGTCTTGACCAGGTTGTGTAGGTGGGACCAGATAAAAGAACCCACTAAAAATTAAAAAAAAAAACATTATGCTTTAGATGTTCTCCAACAACCATAAAGGCTAAAAGAAGAAACCAAAATGATACTTGCCTTGATTTACTTCTTCAATTTTCAAGTTGTGAGCAATCTTCCTTACTAGCATATAGTTGGGACACTTCATCATTTGTAAATATGAGGCAATTCTTACCTCTGTATCTTCTTCCATAGTTTGGTAAATCTCTTGAAAGTAGTCTAAAAGAAATTGATATTTATATATATATACATATATTTATCGGTTTCACAACGTTCTACGTCTTCCGATACCCAATCTCCACTCGTTTCTGTTTGCCCATAATTCATCATCTAGGCCTCTTATTCTTATTTCACTGTCTATTCCTTCTCTCCAGCTTCTCCTTGGCCGTCCTCGTTTTCTTCGGCCAGTTGGTTTCCATTGTAGTATTTGTTTAGGTAGTCTTTCATCATTCATTCTTTGTACATGTCCGTACCACACTAATTGTTTTGTTCTTATATCATCCACTAAAGTACGTTCACCCACTGTCATAATTTCTCTTATTCATTGATTTGTAACTCTTTCTCTTTTTGATTTCCCTGCTGCTCTTCTCCAATAGTCCATCTCCGTAGCGGAAAGCATTTTTTCTGTTCTATCCTTGATTGGCCATACTTCTGAGCCTTTTGTAATAATACTTTTTACAATGGTGTTATATATAACCTTTTTGTTATGTTTTGATATACTTTGGTCCCAAATTATTCCATTTAATAAAGTTATTGCTTTTCTTCCTTGTACGTTTCGATCTTTTATAGCGGTGTCTGGTGTTCCGTCAGCTGTAATTTTTAGACCTAAGTATTACTCATCACAGGACTGAATTTGCTGCCCGGTATTTAAGATTAGATCCTGTTTCATTCCACCGATAAAAAATATACTATGTCTTATTGAGATTAACCTCTAGTCCCCACTTATTGTACTCTTCTATTAGTTTTCGTGTCAATATTCGAGGTCGTCATAATCCTGAGCCACTACTATCTGATCATCGGCGAAACATAAAGTATACAAGGTTGTTTCGTCCAACAGAATTCCCATGTTTTGGCATTTTCTCTTCCATACTTTAAGGACTTGTTCCAAGTATATCTTGAAGAGCGTAGGCGAGATACAGCAACCTTGTTTAAGACCTTTATTTACTTGAAAGCCTTTGGTTAGTTTTGCTTTTATTTTAACTTTTGCCTTACTATTGCGGTATAACTCTTTGATGGCCTTAAGTAGTTGTACGCTTATTTTTGTGTTTTCCAACGATTTCCAAAGTAGATTTAGTGGTATACTATCATATGCCTTCTGCAAATCGACGTAAAGCAGATGCAGCTCTTGTCACATATATATTTCCTTCCTTTTTTGTGTATTGTGGATATATATGAAATGGATATTTCAGTCACTGAAATATTTGTAAATTTAGGAGGAAACCAAATTAAAGGAAGGAAAAATTATAAGAACGACTGAGGAGGTGTAATGGAGGAAGAATATTAATGAAGAACGGATCTCTTCTTACCTCTTGATCTTTCACATGGAGATCTTCTAAAACTCTCAATAGCAGCAAGCCTTAAAGATACATCAATTGTCGAATCTTCAATTATTTTAAAAAGTTCTGTTTCAAATTCTTCAGATATTTCACCTATTGTACCCAAAGATTTAAGAGTTACTATGATGTTGTCTGTTTCTTCTCTGGTATACTGGGTCCGTTTATTTGTCTAAAATAAATGTTGAATTAAAAGAAAACAATTCATACCTATTTTAGCTCACACTACTACTATACTATAGTAGTGTGAGCTATGGTGATCCTAATTTTTTCGAGAAAAAAAAAGTTGCTCCGATTTCAAAAATTTTTATATATCTTTCCGTTTCAGCTGATTTTGAAACTTTTTTGTCTTGCTGTCTGTCTGTCTGTATGTCTGTCTGTCTGTCTGTCTGTCTGTATGTCTGTCTGTAACGACCAACCCGCATAACTCAAAAACCGCTTGTCCGATTTAAATGAAATTTTGTACCTAGGCTGAGCCTTGGGCCGTGGTGGTCCCATTAAAAAATGAACGAAATCCACCGAACGCAAGTCACATAAAAGGGTGGGGGTAGATTTCAAAAATGAGAGTTTATGTGAAAATATGGCGTGTGTGATATCAAACGAAAGGTAATTAAGTCTGGAGTTAAACAAAAGGAATTTTAAGTTATTTAAAAAAAAGGGTGGGGGTAGATGTCAAAAATTAGAGTTTAAGTGAAAATATGGCGTGTATGATATCAAACAAAAGGTAAATGAGTCTGGAGTTAAACAAAATACATTTTAGTTTTTAAAAAAAGGGTGGGGGTAGATTTTAAAAATTAGAGTTTAAGGCAAAACATGGCTTGTGTGGTATCAAATGAAAGGTAATTGAGTCTGGAGTTGCATAAAATATATTTCAGTTTTTAGTTAGATTAGCTCACACGTACACTATAACTACAGTACTTAGTGTGAGCTTAGGTGCCCATAGATTGGCAGAGTATTTTTTTTAGTTAATTGAAGCATATTTTCATTTGATCAAGGAGTAAAAGAGGAAAACTTACCAAGTTCTTAAACATGTTCTCGAAATAAGTCACAATGGAATCAACTTCTTTTCTCTGTCTACAATGATCGTTTTGAGTGCAATACGTATGAGTCATTGAAGAAATGCTCAGAGCAAAGTCTGCTCGTTCTGGGTGAGCCTGGAGCAACTCTTGAGCAGATTGGAGCATGTTTTCATCTGGTCGTGGAATAAAAGAGATTGATAGTAGCCAGTTGGTGATAGTTTCCTCAGAAAGAGGTTCTTTGAGTAGTATGTCTTTCATTAGGGCTACGGATCCAGGGGTGCGGATGTAGGGAAGGGAATCCAATAAATGCTTTCTAGAAGAAATAATAATTATTAATTTTTCCAACTCCCAGTTTCTACACACGGTTCTGTAAACTGTTGAAGCGAACTAAGTACCTATATAAACTTTGACCACTTAAGAACTTACTTTGCTGAGTCACAGGTAATTTTTGAGTGGGAATACAGAGTAGTCAGTGCTGAATAGCTGAGTGCCCTTAATTTGTGAATGCTTTTTCCGAAAATATCAGCAAGATTGTTGTACGTATCGGTTTGACTTTCCTTGCACAATTTTTTTAAGAGATCTCTCGCAATGTTTATGTTTGTACTGCTGGGTTGAAGAGGAATTGAATGATCAAATTTTAGGGTTGTTCGTTTGGTTATTTCTTCTTGATTTACCCCTAAAAAAGTATAAGTTCATAAAAACACAGATAAAAATGGCTCAAATGACTTTACTTATTAGAATACGAGAAATATGATTTTTTTTCAAATAAAGGCAAATTAATGCGGTCATTAATAACTTATTTAAAACAATTGTGTACACTCATTTGTCTTAAATAACTTTACTCATTTGTTTTAAATGAGTTTATACATTTGTTTTAAATGATTTTACTTATTTGTTTTTAGTAAGTTTACCTATTTGTTTTAAAATGAGTTTACTCGTTTGTTTTAAATGTGTTCAATTTATTTTTAATGCCTGCAATCATTTGCAGTTACTAAATAGCTCATTTCGGTTAAGTAGACAAACTCATTTCGCCCAAATAAAACACTCATTTGTCTCATATTTAAATAAACATTTTAAAAAATGCAAAACAAGAATAATTACAGGTTCATGTTGTGTGATCTAAAAATAACATTTATGAAGCCGTGTAGAATACCAGGGTGCTTACCATAAGTCTGGTTACCCTCATGTGTCAAAATTAGTTTTTGAACCACGGTGGTACTTGCTCCAGACGCTTGGTTCGAGAAGGGTTCTAATAAGTAGCTTTCCTCACAAGTGATGGAATTGTAAATGTTATGGTCCACTGACAAAGTGCATTTGCTTGTGGATTTTATGATTTCTCTGTTTTTAGATTTCTAAAAAAAAGTAATTAAAACAAAATATGATTTTTTCCAAAAAAACTTTCTATTTAAGATATTTAACGTGCAAAGTTTATAAATTAACAACGCTTAAATTGGATTGACACTGATTTTGTAAACGGTATTCAGATGTCGCAGTATTGTAATGGCCCATGACCTTAAACAAATTGTTAGAAGCGACTTAGTATTCCCGGATTTTAAGACTACTGGGCCTTATGAGCAGCCGGGCCTTATTAGCAGCCGGGCCTTATTAGCAGCCGGGCCTTATTAGAAGCTGGGCCTTATTGGCATCTGGGCGTAATTAGCAGATGGGCATTATTTACAGCAGTTACCTTCGTTACTTACAAATTTAAAGCCAGTGATAGGTTCTGTCTGGATTACAGAATTAAATTTGGCTCTGCCGGAGCAACTTGCGAGATCTTTGGTTTTTTCTATGATAAAACTAGTTTCATCTGGTCCCTCGACTTTGTAGGATGTCTGACAAGCGCCTTGGACGTCCTTTTCCAGTCCGTCGTAGTCCAAGTCCAGCCGTTTCATGTTGTTTTGTAGCATAGACAACAAACCTCGTTTGAAGTTTAATGCCCATGGTTGTTCTGCCTACAAAATAAATTAATCCATGAATTATTTCAAAAAATGTGCTCTACTATATTCTGGAAACCGCATATTGATGCGATGCTCCGTTAAAAAGTTAACATTTTTTCAAATTTTTAACTGTGAAAGTGTCGAACAATATTTTTCACGATATTGTGGGGCGGACAGACACACAGAAACACATACACACGGAGAGACGTCACTAGCAGATTTCTAAGGTCCTAAAATACCCCAATAACACATTTTTAAGGACTGCTCTCAAGAGTAGTTTTGAGAGTAACTGTCAGACAGCGTGACTCTCAAACTTTCCACCAATTTTTGTAACTGCGTTTAATGAGAGAAGTAACACACTTGGTATGGATAGACATAAGACTCGTTGGAAAGCAAATTTCTTCATTTTTAAAAATAAGTTTTAAAACCAGACATGTAGGACAATAAAATTCAAGCAAATTAAAAAAATATTGTTTTTTCCACACCTCTCATTTATTTAAATGTCTATAAAAGGTGCGCCACTGATGTAAGAGGGGCGTGTTATACATCGTTAGAGAGGACTTTTGTGCAGCCTCAATAACTATTATTTAGTTGTTTTTGGCCAAGTTAAAAGTTTGCAAATAATTAGAAAAATACTGTAAAATATCAATTTTGAGGGGGGGCGAGAGGGGGGATGTCCCCTCCCCCCAATTTAAATGAATTCAACTCGAGCAATTAAGTTTTAAGTTAATACTAATATTTTTTTACTCACCTTGAGTATTATGTACTGAGTTACAAACATGAATATTTAAAATGCTTGTTTGATTTGAGGATTTCTACAAACACATTTATTTTTATTTCAAAGCGGCTACTTTAAAAAGTTATGTCTAACTTATTAAATATTTAACTGTATACAATGGGTTTTTGAACACAAATTAAAAAAATACAATGTGTTAAGGATACAAAATTCCACAAGAAAAATAAAAAAAAACATATTTTAAACATTTTCCCCTTTTCTCGTTTGTATGTTTAAAAAGGAAATTTTATCCGCTTACAAAATGATCTTGAATATTTTTAGAAAAGTTGACCGTTTTCTAGTTATTAGCAAAAAACCGTCAAAAAGCAAGTTTAAGGGAACCACCCCCCTGCCAGGGTTGGGGGGTGGTTCCCTTTCGTAAAATGTTTGGGAGTCTTATGTCTATCCATACCGAGTGTGTTGCTTTTATCATTAAATGCAGCATCTCGCTTGAATCTCGGATGTAGTGCCTGAAATATATGGCTCATGTGAACACGAACTCTAAAATTGTATCAAATCTTACCTCTTTGGGACATATCTCAGTGATGACGCCATCTTTAAAAGCGAATCTTAAGTCAGATTCCTTCAGCAGATCATCAAATTTCGAACTGTCAACGTTAAGGTTGCTGACTTCGATGCCATCTTGGATCTGTTTCTCGCTTATTTTGACATCTGACACTGCCAAAACTCCGTCACAAGGGGAGGTAAAACTTAGACCTACCTATATAAAAATTAGGGATGCGTATACATTTTTTTTCGGTCACGGTAATTTTTTCCAAAATATTTAAGTTTTGTTTTATCGTAACATCGTTCTTCAAAAAAACAACATTTTAAAAAACATATAATGCTCTGCTGGATTTTAGCAGATTACCAAATTTTAGAAATAAGACAGGGATGATAAAAAAATAATCTACAAGGTTTTAAGATTTAATTGCTCTATATTTACCGGGTCAGTACCCATCTTGGTACCACTTTTACAAATAAAAAATTTAATTATAGTATTAATCTTGGTAGTATTTTTATTTAAAAAAAATATGCTGCTATACTAGCTTTAGTCAAGTCAATACGGCTCTCCTACTCAAATTGGAGGCAAACACCCAGTGAGTGCAAATTGTGTGATCTATTACTCATCGATCTGGGGTAGTTTTTAAAAAAATTTGCACACCTATCCCACGGGATACCATAAGTCACTAAACCAGTTCCTGAAATTTCCAGGTAAATACTTTTACTATTAGTATAAATTTATAACAAATGGAGGAAAAAAATACGAAAATCAAATGAAATGGTTCCTTTATACTCCATATCCTACCTGAGCTTCAACAAACAAGGTAGACTCATTTTTGCTGGTACCCCTGAACATGCTTCGAGCTTCAATGGAGTACTTGTAAGTCCAGTGCCTTCCGGGACCATAGTGGAACTTGTTGGTACTGTTTGAGAAGTGACAAGTCGGTATACCGCAGATATATGGATCTTTTAGGGGATCTACAAAATTAAATAGGTACAGTCAGGTGCTTTTTAAATTGCCGCTGTTTTTTTCTATAAAAATTTATCATTTAAATATATCAGAAAAATAATAATATAAAGAATATTTGTTCTATTCGAGTGCAGCTATTTAAAAATTCCCTGACTGTACACAAAGTATTCTGTGTGTATTTATTAATAGTGATTCACAAGACTCTTCTCTTGTAATACTCATGTCTTGTTCAAGTCTTGGAAGAGTTTTGCAACTACTACCCGCAGTCAAGGCTGTACCCAATGGGGGTTTTTGGGGAATTTCTCAGCACCACAAATAAGGCAAAAAATTGCGCTATATACAAATTTTTATTGAATTTACCCCCCCCCCCCCGAAATTTTTGCCAGGGTACGGCCCTGCCCGCAGTAATAGTCTTAGAGCTGGCTAAGGAGGGATAGGGGTTACTTGGTAAAATCTTTTTTTTGTATATACAGCCCATCAGACGTCACCCTGGAACCATGAGAATGGAGGCTTAAACATTCAATTTTTTTTCGACAAATTTAATATGTGATCAGGTAAAGTTCTGACAATGTGCAATATTACCGAAGACAATATAGTTCAGGTGCTACATCCGAGATTCAAGCACACTTGGTATGAATAGACATAAGACTCGCTTGAACATTTTACGAAAGGGAACCACACCCAACCCTTGCAGAGGGGTGGTTCCCCCTTAAACGATCTTTTTGTTAGTTTTTTGCTAAAAACTCGAAAACAGTCAACTTTTCCAAAAATCTTCCGGATATCATTTTTCAAGCGGATATAATTTCGTTCTCAACGATGTACCTTAGAACCCTCTGATGGCAGTGGTGCACGTTTCATTAGCGTTCGAAACAAGGGGAAAATTTTTAAAATATTTTTTTAATATATTTTTTGTGGTATTTTTTATCCTTAACACTATTTTTGAAAGAAAAATAAATGTGTTTGTAGAAATCCTCAAAAGTGTTGAACATTTATTTTTATAACTCAGTAAATAATAATGAGAGTTACTAAAAAATTATTTTTGGTTAGTAATATCTTAAAACTGACTTTTTCTAGTTAACCTTCTTTAAAGTGGGGGTGGGGGCATCCCCCTCTCACCCCTCTTAAAAGTGCTCTCTTACAGTATTTTCCCAATTATTTGCAAACTTTTAACTTGGCAAAAAACAACTAAGTAACTAACGATGTATAAGAGGCCCCCCTTACATCAGTGACCCACCCTTTATAGGCATTTAAATAAATGAGAGGTGTGGATAAAACCATTTTTATTAATTTCCTTAAATTTTACTGTCCTACATGTCTGGCTTTGAAACTTATTTTTAAAACTGAAGAAATTTCCTTTCCTAAACGCAGCAGTAGCTCTTGCAGCTCTTGCATAGACGCCCCAAAAATGGTCAAATTTGATATACACTTGAATCTTTATTTAAGACAACCATGTTGGAACATTACTATTTTAATACGCATACTGCGTTTAATGACAGAAGCAACACACTTGGTATGGATATACAGTATACTCCCCCAAAAATATAACAAGGGGGATACACCCGCCTACTCTTGATGGGGGCGTTCGGTCGGAAACCCCCTTAAATAGTTTTTTTAACATTTTGTCTAATAAACCGAAAATGGAAAGTTTTTTAAAAATGTACCCCTTTTTTCGTATGCCTATGGAACGTGCGCCGCTGCTCCCATGGGAGGCCACAAACATTGCTGGATAGAAAATTTTATCTGCTCCAAAAATTATATGTAGAAGAGTTTTAAAAAAGTTGATACTTTTCGGACTATTTAGGGGGAGGGAAACCACCGCCCCCATCAAGACTGGGCGGATGGTTCCCCCTATATATATTTTTGGGGCAGTATACTGTATATTCATACCAAGTATGTTGCTTCTCTCATTGAACGCAGTATATGCATTAGTAATGTTCCAACATGGTTGTCCAAGTGTATACTAAATTTGACCATTTTTGGTGCGTCTATGCTAGATCTACCGCTGCCTTGAGAGAGGAGTGATATCACAAAATCGTAAAAAACGTTAAATAAATGATGAATTTTTTTTTTAACACAAATATGTATGCAATGATTTAAATGAAGCATCACAAAATTAGGTAAGAAAAGTAAACAAAAGTAAAAAAATTGTTTTGTATGGAATATCGCATACCTACGTTACAGTTAATCAGACAGGGAATGCCACAATTCACCGCGAATGATTAGCCGCCGGACCTTAAGCGGCGTATTCATTTGAGGCAGAATTCGCAAGCCTCGCAGCGGGACCAAACGAATGCCTTGGCGCGGGACTCCATCCGATCAGAGTGCGCATTTCAAACGATCATTCTGTTGATTATTGTTTGCCACTTACTACAAAATTATTGTTTACATATAATTTTAAATTTTATTTTCTGAAGCTACGGATCCGGATTTCCTTTATTGAGTGTCGAGATCACGAAAACCTCAACGGACTCTTCCTGCTCTGCTTTCCCAAAATATAAGAATTTTATTTACATTATTTAAGTTACCTTATCTTTAGAGATATTTGAAAAAAATACAATATTTTTTTATTTCATTTCAAAAAACGTTACAAAAACATAAGAATATTTCTATAACGTCAGAAAACGGGTTGTTAAGCTTCTTTTTCACTATGAATATGACGTTAGAACTAACATCCAACCTAACGTTATGTTTTTAAATTAAAAATTATTTTGACATTAAAATGTTTTTGTCTTTAGTGGAATACATCGTTGGAAAGGAAATTTCTTCAGCTTTTAAAATAAGTTTTAAAACCAGACATGTAGGACAATAAAATTCAAGAAAATTAAAAAAATATTGTTTTTTCCACCTCTCATTTATTTAAATGCCTATAAAAAGTGCGCCACTGATGTAAGTTAGAGAGGAATTTTGATCAGCCTCAATAACTATTACTTAATTGTTTTTGTAGTGTATTTTAATCATTTGTGAGGAAAAAAATAATAGAAATACCTAACGAAAATCTCTAAATCTCTAAAAATTAGTTTTAAAGAAGTATTTTGCAATTTATTATAATAAAATTACTGCGCTGCCGATGTGTGCTTTTTTACTCAGTTTCTCACTAGCTATGATATTTGAGGCATCTTTTAACACATTTGATAGATTTTGGTTATATAGCAAAAAGTTGCGCGTTACAGAAGGGACAAACAATTGACAATTCTAACAAAAATCTCACATTATATCTTACTAGCTTTTGGTGCTTAAAGTCAGTTCAGTTTAAAACAATTTTTGCTGATACAAAAATTATTTAAAAAAAAAAACATTTAGTTTTGTTCCAAAAAAAAATTCAATTATCTACTTGTGACTCAAGCCTCGGCCTTTTTATTCAATTTTAATTATTTTACTGAGGATCTTTTACTTACTGCTATGAACAATTATTGTGTGTTGCTGGCCCCAGCAGAATTCCAAAAACATTAAACACAAAAAAACTAAGGTCCTCATTTCTAAGGCCTTAAATACACCTTCCCAATTATGGCTACACAACACTAAAAGTATATTTTTTGACAACACGTAAAAAAGTTTCTACTTTTCAAAATTCAAATGGTTACTGTTTTAACACAAAAATTATAAAAAAATACGTTTTTACGGACAATACTACTTTTTCTAGGAATATTTCTGACCATTAGAAATGCTTCTAAATGCATCTGCGTCATAGAGAATTAAAAAGAAACATTTATAATGTTATCTCCTGTCGTAAGAATGCTGAGGGTCAATAGGATCTTGGGTCTAGATACTAGTTAAAAGACAATCATTATCTTGTGCTTATCGGAGACCCGAGAGCCAGGGGTCACTTAAGACCAGATTAAAATTACTAAAAATGACTCTTTAATGACCAGAGGCGGATTAGAATGAAATAGGATTTTTAAAATAGTCGAAAAGGAGAGACTAAAAACACATTTTTTAAAAAAAATTGGATTTGCAAAACTTTTGTGATATTTAAAATATAGTCTCTATGTCGGATAATAAGTATTTCTTATTTTGTCTTTTTGCGATATTTTAATTTTTTTACTGGACTTTTATTTTTACCTTCTTAGCCCGCGCAGCAATGGCTAGAGAAGGTATTATATTTAACGATTTAAGATAACGCCAAAAATGTGTTATTTGGATTTATTTTGACCTATCCTAGCAATATCGTCGTGATGTCTGTCTGTGTGTGTGTGTGTGTGTGTGTGTGTGTATATTATTTCTGTCCGTAACACGATAGCTCATAAACCGCTAAACCGATTTTTATAAAATTTTCAGGTAAAATGTATTCGACAGTCTTACGAGCTG
This sequence comes from Aspidapion aeneum, assembly GCA_963576565.1. Taxonomy (NCBI): domain Eukaryota; kingdom Metazoa; phylum Arthropoda; class Insecta; order Coleoptera; family Brentidae; genus Aspidapion; species Aspidapion aeneum. The sequence continues at coordinate 68,027,624 of OY755046.1, forward strand.
ATTAAATTTTGGTCAAAATCCATTAATGCTAATGACAGTTTTTTGACAATTAAAAATCTTAAAAAATGCTAACTTTTTAACGGAGCATCATATCAGTACACTGTATTCAGAATATAATAGACTATATTTTGCGCAATAATTCGTGTTATAACAAAAAATTTTGTAGGAGCTTCAGTTTCTGAGATATTTACACTAAACTAATATGGAGTTACACACTTATTCGGGTTTCGCCGACATCTTTCGGAATATCACATCAATGTGTAATTTTTTCGCGTCTATATGGCCCGACAACTGCACAACTCACTGCTTTCGTTCCTAAAATGTATAATTTTTGAAATATAAATTGTCAAAAAAAGTTTCGCAATTGGAGCCTATGAAATTTGTTATCCCAAAAAAACGTAAATGACGTTTTTCGGAATCTTAACTCACTCTGTGGTTTTCTTTATTGTTACCTTAAAAAAATGTTAGTTCTGCTCTGTAAAAATTAAAAAAATTATTCTGCTAATTTTAATTCTTTTTTAATTATAAACAAATATTTTGCTTAGGTTTTCTATTTAAATGTTTTTGCAAAATTCTCAAGTATTGGTAAGTACTATTTTGGTTAATTAGGAAAAAAGTGACGCTATTTAGAGCCCAGTTAGATGCAGTGGCGGCTGGTGACGTTATAAATTGGGGGGGGGGCAGAAATTTATATTGCATGGAAAAGGAGATAAAAAACATTACCTAAACAATTTTATTTTAGCATTTTACAAACAAGCAGCTACTTGGTGTAGTCTTTACTTTATTTGTTTATAGATAAAGTCTATTCGCCCTTCTTTTATATGCGCAAAGTGGTCGGATTAGCACCAGTTTCAGACTCATCATGGCCCCGTAGAGCAACCTCAAAAATCCCACAGAATTCTAAACAGTCTATTAACCTACTAAGTATATGTCTATTTTTTGCCACATTTTCGATATGTTCAGTAATGTTTTGCCTATAGGCACTATTCAATTGGCACCTAATATTAGACTTGCCTAGCATAGAAAATTCTGTGGTTATTTAAATAAGTAGCACTTACTTTGTGTCTTTAACTTTTCACTAAAGTGCTTGATATCCCACATTCCCTTGCCACCCACGCAGGATCACTTCTTGGATTGTTCATAAGAAGACAAATAAAATTCCGTTTTTCACAACCGCACAACCAGTTTTCAGCATCGTATAATTTTTTATTACTTGCACTAAAATTTTGGTTAATTTTTAGGATTTTTAGGTCCGGTCTATGTGGCCCTAAAGATTTTATTTGTAATCGAAGTTCATATGTCAACGTATTTAAATTTGCACAGTAAATTATATAATCGACGGTATTTATTTCCATTTTGAAAACAGACAAAAACAAACAATGGGCACGCTACCGGCAAGGCTTTTAACTACTGACCTACCCCAAATTACAACAAACTTCACTAAGGATAGAACCGGCAACACGTAGGAAGGGAAACGAACGTTTTCGCACGATGAATATGGCCGACGTCAACTAAAACAAACATTCCTCCCGCCCCCACGCGAGAACAGCCAGTCATACACCGCTGAAAAACGGGTGAACTTGAAATCTCGTCCCGCGCGGTGCTGCCGGCTTGTAATTATTTATGCTAAAAAAGTTTACTCAATTAGTCGCCTTTTGTTCACCACATACTAAAAAAAAATAAAAATATCGACAGAGGTTTTTAAAATATCAACAAAAAACTTAAAATTGCCTTTATTATTAATTACTAATTTATTTATTTTTAGATATTTTTTTGAAAACCATTGTAGATATTTTTCCTCTTCTTGGTATTTATCAAAATTGTATGTCGTACAGTATTCGAAATCCCTAAAATATCCCATACAGTTACTTCTACCTGGGATACCATGTATAAAAAAACCTTCTCAAAAACTATATCTAGATTATATTTATATTTTTCGAAAGTTAGAAATACTCTTAAAATAGTAGTTTTAAAATTACCAAATTAATATGTATATCTAATATAACTAATAAATATATAGCTATGTAGATATCAAAAAAACATCTCTTTTACAAGAAAATTTAATATTAGGTCGATGGGTGGATAAAATTTAACAAATTCAACGAAAGTAAATGGTTATAGGCATAACAGTGGCCTGCGCAGGAGGAAGGAGGGGCTCAGGGGCACAAGCCCCCCCAGAGCCACTGCATATTGACCCCTAAACATTAAATCTTCACCAAAATTCAATGTGAATTAATCGAACTGCGCTTAAGCCGCCCCCCTAGGATTAATTTCTGCGTATGCCACTGGGCATAAAGTAAAGGTCTATTAGAGCTGTTAGAATTCAATGTGTTTAATACATAGACTTTAGAATTTTTTTAATTCCTTTGATTACCCATTGCAAATGTCCTCTAATTTGCTGTAGTGACTTTGGAGTCCTTCCTGCTCCCACACATCTCCCCTCCTGTCATTCCCCCCACCCTATTCAAAAACCATATTCGCTAATTTTATCAAATATAGATCGATTTAAAAAATTATTTCTGCTTACTCTTTCAAAAAATTTTTCCAACACCATTTTACTAGCCCCCCCCCCCCCGCCTCTCCCACTCTCCTCCCCGCTATCCTTATTAGTAGGTAATAATTATAGCTATAACTTTCACAAATATAAAGCGACTTCAAAAGTTTTTTTCTGTACACGCTTGAAGACTTTTTTCCAACATCAATTTACTAGTTTCCCCCTCCCTCTCTTCTCCCCACCCTCCTTATTAGTAATAGTTGTAGCTATACCTTTCACAAATATAGAGCGATTTTAAAAATTCTTTCGGCACACGTTTTAAGATATTTTTCGATACCATTTTAGTAATTCCCTCCTCCCTCTCTCCTCCCCCACCTACACTCAATGGAAGGTAACACTGTTCGCGTCCGTAGAAAATCTACACGTACTTTTTTGGGTAAAGCTAAATGAATTGTATATGTATAGTGCTTTTTATAAGTCTGAATAAGAATTAAACCTATATATATATATATATATATATATATATATATATATATATATTTATCGGTTTCACAACGTTCTACGTCTTCCGATACCCAATCTCCACTCGTTTCTGTTGGCCCATAATTCATCATCTAGGCCTCTTATTCTTATTTCACTGTCTATTCCTTCTCTCCAGCTTCTCCTCGGCCTTCCTCGTTTTCTTCGGCCAGTTGGTTTCCATTGTAATATTTGTTTAGGTAGTCTTCCATCATCCATTCTTTGTACATGTCCGTACCACACCAGTTAGTTTGTTCTTATATCATCCACTAGAGTACGTTCACCCACTGTCATAATTTCTCTTATTCTTTGATTGGTAACTCTTTCTCTTTTTGATTTCCCTGCTGCTCTTCTCCAATAGTCCATCTCCGTAGCGGAAAGCATTTTTTCTGTTCTATCTTTGATTGGCCATACTTCTGAGCCGTATGTAATAATACTTTTAACAATGGTGTTATATATAAGCTTTTTGTTATGTTTTGATATACTCTGGTCCCAAATTATTCCATTTAATAAAGTTATTGCTTTTCTTCCTTGTACGTTTCTATCTTTTATAGCTTTGTCGAGTGTTCCGTCAGCTGTAATTTTTAGACCCAAGTATTTATACTCATCACAGGACTGAATTCGCTGCCCAGTATTTCGTTCCACCAATACACATATACTCTGTCTTATTGATATTAACCTCTAGTCCCCACTTATTGTACTCTTCTATTAGTTTTCGTGTCATATATTCGAGGTCGTCATAATCCTGAGCCACCACTATCTGATCATCGGCGAAACATAAAGTATACAAGGTGGTTTCATCCAACGGAATTCCCATGTTTTGGCATTTTCTCTTCCAGACTTTAAGGACCTGTTCCAAATATATCTTGAAGAGCGTAGGCGAGATACAGCAACCTTGTTTAAGACCTTTATTTACTTGAAAGCCTTTGGTTAGTTTTGCTTTTATTTTAACTTTTGCCTTACTATTGCGGTATAACTCTTTGATGGCCTTAATTAGTTGTACGCTTATGTTTGTCTTTTCCAACGCTTTCCAAAGTAGATTTAGTGGTATACTATCATATGCCTTCTGCAAATCTACGTAAAGCAGATGGAGCTCTTGTCCGTATGCCATTTTCTTTTCAATAACTTGGGTTATACAAAAGAGATGATCTGAAGTCGATCTACCCGCCCTGAAACCAGCTTGTTCTTCTGCCTCCATATCTTTATATTCGCTCTCCACTTTATTTCTTATTATTTTGCCATATATTCTGCTTAGAGTACTAGTTACAGATATACCTCTATAATTGTCACATATATCTTTCCTTCCTTTTTTGTATATTGTGGATATATATGACGTTTTCCACTCAGTTGGTACTACAGCTCCATTTAAATATCTTTGGAAAAGATTCCGTAATCTCCAAAACAATTCTTCAGTGCCATATTTAATAAGTTCAGCTGGGATATTTCCGGGTCCGGCAGATTTACCGCTTTTTAAGGTTTTGCACACGTTTTTAAATTAAAAAGAATGAAACCTAAAACTTGGAAATAAAAAAAAATTTAAATAAAAAATAGACCCAACTGCTAAATTTACTTGTAACTACTAGTCGCAGTTGGGTACAAAATTATCTAATAACCTGATTTATGAAAATACAAAACTGTATAATTTCGTAAGTGCGCTTTGGGCATCAAAACTAAAAGTTAAAGCATGTCGTACATTATAGGTATACCTATCAATTTTGTACTCAACTGCGACTAGTAGTTACAAGTAAATTTAACAGTTGGGTGTTTTTTTTATTTTTTTTTATTAACCCTATGGTTTAATCCAAAGAGTTTCAGTAAAGTTAATCGTTTTGTTAACTCTTTTGGCATCGTTTTTTCTGCGTCACTATTTAAATTTACATAACACTTTTCTCGTGTATAAAAACTGTTTCCATCAGTGGCGCACCTAGAACTAAGTTTGGTTCAGTTACCCAGGTTTTTTTGGAGATATGTGGAAAGAAAATACCTGAAAATTTTTAGGCATATGCCCCCTAGAGCAGTCAGGTACCTAGATTTTTTGGAACAAAAAAGCAAATAAAATCTTGAGCTTTCATGGGGCCGGGCCCCGCACCGCCTCCCCTCTATGTGCGCTAGTGGTTTCTCTTCAACTGGTTAACAAGTAAGAAGCAGACAGCTTTGGTCATGTGCTTGCCAAGAGGCAAGCTAGGGGCCCGCGATAAATTTGACTGATTTGTTTGCCCAAAAGCAACTGTCAAATGTACCAAGGGTCTCTAATGCAAGTCATATTGATTATCCATAAACTTTGTATACTCCAGTGTATATGTAAACATGTGCCTGCGCTACGGTCGGGGAATGCGTTCCTCCCACGCACAGTGCGTAAACAACGTTTACATGTTGATTGATTTGATTTAATTCAGCATTTCTTTGTCGATATATAGGGGAGAGTGGGGAATACTACTACAGTGGTGACTCGATAATCCGTACACGCGATATTCCGGATGCTTCGGTAGTCCGGATAGCCTGAGCAGTCCATAGAGGTATTCGGTAATCCGCATTTTACTTGATTCAATAATCGAGACTCGCGTTTTTTCAAGAAAATGCTTTATAATTCACATAGTAATGCAGGTTTTAACCGAGGGGTGGCTCGGTATTTCCTTTTGGTGTACAGGTTAGGGGAAATACCAGGAAATACTTGGGAAGTACTGGGAAATATACTAGGAAATACCGGGAAGTGTTTGGGAAATACTAGGAAATACCATTGAAATTTGAGGAAATACTGGGAAATACCTGGAAATTCCGTAGGTATATGGGACAACTGGGCGCCGCCAACTGGGCGCCGGCCAACTCGGCGCCGGATTAAAAAAATTTTTTTTTGATAAAATGTGTAGATGAAAAATAAAATATATTATTTATACAAAAACATCTTCCAAAAATCCTTCACGCAATTTTTTTGAAATTTGTTTTTGTTAAGTAAAGTTAAATCCATTAAGTCGACTGTTGAATCTTGGTAGTTGTAGTGTTTGGTAACCTGGTAACACTTCAATTTACGTTTTTTATTACAACAATGGCGGAACCAAAATTCAAAATGGCGGATCCAAAATGGCGGATTTTCTTATTTACTAACCGATTTGTCTCAAACTTGAAATATTACATTGCTTAAGGTCATTTAACACAATTTTTTACTCAAACTTAAAAAAATCAAAATGGCGGATTTTCTTGTTTACTAACCGATTTGTCTCAAACTTGAAATATTACATTGCTTAAGGTCATTTAACACAATTTTTTACTCAAACTTAAAAAAATCAAAATGGCGGATCCAAAATGGCGGATTTTCTTATTTACTAGCCGATTTGTCTCAAACTTAAAACATTACATTGCTTGAGGTCACTTAACACAATTTTTAACTCAAACTTAAAAAAATCAAAATGGCGGATCCAAAATGGCGGATTTTCTTATTTACTAACCGATTTGTCTCAAACTTGAAATATTACATTGCTTAAGGTCATTTAACACAATTTTTTACTCAAACTTAAAAAAATCAAAATGGCGGATCCAAAATGGCGGATTTTCTTATTTACTAGCCGATTTGTCTCAAACTTAAAACATTACATTGCTTGAGGTCACTTAACACAATTTTTAACTCAAACTTAAAAAAATCAAAATGGCGGATCCAAAATGGCGGATTTTCTTATTTACCAACCGATTTGTCTCAAACTTGAAATATTACACTGCACACAATTTTTTACTCAAACTTAAAAAAATCAAAATGGCCAAGTTTGAGTAAAAAATTGGGTTAAATGACCTCAAGCAATGTAATATTTCAAGTTTGAGACAAATCCGTTAGTAAATAAGAAAATCCACCATTTTGGATCCGCCATTTTGTTTTTTGGATCCGCCATTGTTGTAATAAAAAACGTAAATTGTAGTGTTACCAGGTTATCAAACACTACAACTACCAAGATTCAACAGTCGACTTAATGGATTTAACTTTACTTAACAAAAACAAATTTCAAAAAAGTTGCGTAAAGGATTTTTTAAAGATGTTTTTATATAAATAATATATTTTATTTTTCATCTACACATTTCATCGAAAAAAAAAATTTTAGTCCGGCGCCGAGTTGGCCGACGCCCAGTTGGCGGCGCCGAGTTGGCCCGGCGCCCAGTTGGCGGCGGCGAGTTGGTGGCGCCCAGTTGTCCTAGACCGCCTGGACCGTTCCGTTTGGTGTACAAAAATGGGCGATCGAGCCACCCCTCGGTTTTAACATGCCATTTGGTTGGTTTGATGCAGCGTGTGGTGTCATTCAGTAGTTCTCAACTAGCTTTTCGGGCAAGGGCAAGGTTCATAACATATTGAAAAGCGGACCGAACCGTGGTCTTCTGTGGCAAGGTTATAGGACACGGTCGTGTCTAGAATGGATCCAATCAAAAGAAAACATAAAACTTTAACCACAAAAGAGAAGCTTAAAAGTGATAGCGTTACTGGAAAAGCATTAACTCTGGAGTATGGTGGATACATCAACAATCAGCGATATTCAGAAAAATTAAAGGCTTTGTATTTAATTCTTTGAAAATCCATGTATGCTTTTTACTCGCGTGCTCTCATTAGAAAGATATATTTTCTTAACTCAAGAAAAAAACAAATAAGAATTTTTACAAACAAACAAACAGAATTTTATATTTTCTGATTTATTTTTTATTTTATTAGTCCATGTTTTTTGTAAATTTGAAGGCAATCTCAAAAATTAAAAGGTAGATTTTCGAAATTTTTACACGGTTGTAAAGATATTCCATTGACCTTTAAAACAAGGTACAGTCGAACCTCTATAACTCGAACCTGAAGGGATAACCAAAACAGTTCGAGTTATGGAGAGTTCGAGTTATAGAAACTCGAGTTACATAGGTTAAAATACAAGTAAAAAGTGCAGGGACCGCTTAAAAGGTTCGAGTTCTAGAGGGGTTCGAATTATAGAGGTTCGAGTTATATCATTAGAATCACTTTCCTAATATAAACGTAAAGATTACCCCTCGAATGGGTGCATGCTACAAAAATTTCAAGATGGTTAAGCAGTGCCCCCCCCCCCCCCAGAAATTATGACATCTTTTTTAAAAAAACACTCCAAAGTATGTTTTCTTTTTTCTATAAAAAAATTTAAAAAAATTGTAATTCTAAGACCAATATTTTTGTACGATTTTCGCATTTAACTAAGTATTTTAAGTCGTGGCCGACATTTCCCCACTCTCCCCTAGTGTGTGGCAGACTCTAAACAAAACAGACTGGTTTTTTCAAGTACAGAAACGTGTTATAAAAGACACGTAAATTTTTTGTTTAAGGGGAACATTTTTTGTTTAAGAAAAACTTAATATTACGCAATTCTAAAGTTAACTTAGGTCAAGTGGCACCTTATTGTTGTAAGGGTTTTATAAAAACCTTATTCGCAATTGCTGATTTTATTTTTTATTGATTTGTTCATGGGGTATTCACGTTAAAAATATCAAATATCATTTTGTTGTGGAATTTTTTAAGGTATAGGTACCTACATAACTAAAAAACACATGTTATTTTTTAAATTGTATCTAGGTTTTGTTACGAAAATTTTAAATACAGTTTCATCATTACAGTACAGAATAATTCGTGCTATAAGGCACGTTTAGGTCTCCATACCAAATAAGATTAAATAACCAGTCTATATCTAAAAGTCTGCATAAAATTAAAAGTTAAATCCCCGAATCCATCAAAAACCCCTTCCAAAGATCATAAAATCAAATAAATATTTATGAGAATTATTATTTTTAATCGAGATAATAATATATTATTCTTATTTACGTTTCTAAACACTCAAACAAACATACAAGGTATGGAGGGTGATTGGTGAGCGCAAAAAATTAATCAACATGACGGACTTTTTTCTTGAAACCCAACGCGATTTTGGGCGATCTGGCAACAGTGCTGCTCGGCTGGGGACCACCGCGCAACATTCACCACGCACCACACAAAACCTGGGACACGCGGTGCTCGCCCCTCCTTTACCCCACCTCCCCCCGACCGACCACTTTACCTAACGTCCCCTATCCAGCCTTGCTAACCTCTTAGTCAATTGGACACCAAAAAACACGCTTCATAATAAGACGGTTGTCATGCCAGACATGTACGTTACATTATGAGATAAATAAAGATAGATCTATTTACTAGCCGGAAAAATACAAAAATGTATTAAAAAATTTAATAATTTAAAAATGTATGATGAAAATTCAAATAATTTTATAAATATCCGATTAAGGACACCTTTTTCAATTTAATAAAACTTTTTTTACCGAACACCAAAGCGAACTAGCTACACAAGTGACTAAAATTAGTTTTTTTAAGAACTTTTTTTAAAAAAATAAAGGAAAGGAAATTGAAATTAATGACTAATAGTCAATGGTAGTAAGGGAACATTAATAAATTACATAACACAAATATTCAGGATTTTTGATCCCTCCTTCCTCACCTTAACGCATTTTCAAGAAAAATCACAATTTAAAAAAAAAATTAAGTGTAACGCCAGGCTAAAACCCCTTTCCCCCTTGAGCGTTATACATAATTTAAGAAGCTCAGTTTTTTTTTCCAAAAATCTTTATATTGAAAGTAAGACAGGCATTTACAAAAAACCATACCGATCTAAGTATATCATATTTACAAAATAATTTTTTTATTTTTTTTTACAATTTCTCGACTGTCATTAGTATCTGTATCATTAGGCTTTCTTTTATTTGAATTGAATTAAAATAACTTTATTGGCATAGCTAAAAAATATATTAAAAGTTTTACAAAAAATTTTCATACAAAACTTTAAGTAAATTTACTTGCTGAAACTTAAATTTATAAAACATAATTATTGACTAAATTTTACAAATATATTTTTAAAAAATAATTAAAAAAGAGATTGTTTTTACTTTTGTTTAATTAACACACTTTTAAACCATAGTTACAAAAACGTCAAAAACAATATTAATTTTCTGCAACAGATTTTAAACAAATATAATAATAATTAATGGATTCATTTTATTTTTTGGTAGTTATAAATTTTATTCTTATCATCACTCGTTGTTTCAAAAATTAATTAATATGGAATACTTGAAACTTTTTTGCAATTGTTTGCGTTTCGTTGTTAACCTGAATTTAGCACAAAATAATAACAGGCGGATAAAATTTTTTTAGCTCACACATATACTATACTATAGTAGTGTGAGCTATGGTGATCCTAATTTTTTCGAGAAAAAAAAAGTTGCTCCGATTTCAAAAATTTTTATATATCTTTGCGTTTCAGATGATTTTGAAACTTTTTTGTTGCGCCGTCTGTCTGTCTGTATGTCTGTCTGTCTGTATGTCTGTAACGACCAACGCGCATAACTCAAAAACGGCTTGGCCGATTTCAATGAAATTTGGTACCTAGGCTGGGTCTTGGGTCGAGATGGTCCCATTTAAAAATGAACAAAATCGACCGAACACAAACCAAAAAAAGGGTGGGGATAGATTTCAAAAATTAGAGTTTATGTGAAAATATGGCGTGTGTGATATCAAACGAAAGGTAATTGAGTCTGGAGTTAAACAAAATACATTTTAATTTATTTTACAAAAAGGGTGGGGGTATATTTCAAAAATTAGAATTTAAGTGAAAATATGGCGTGTGTGATATCAAACGAAAGGTAATTGAGTCCGGAGTTTAACAAAATACATTTTAGTTTTTGTTTTTTTAAGGGTGGGGGTGGATTTCAAAAATTTGAGTTTAAGTCAAAACATGGCTTGTGTGGTATCAAACAAAAGGTAATTTAGTGTGGAGTTGAATAAAATATATTTCAGCTTTTAGTTATATTAGCTCACACGTACACTATAACTATAGTACCTAGTGTGAGCTTAGGGGCCCATATATTGGCAGAGTATTTAGAAAGTCTTCAATACACTTTTAGTAATCACAGAACAGGTATTTAAACACTTACAAGACCCAAAATGCACAAAAATTTCCTCGCAAAATACGAAATTACGCCATGCACGTCATAAACAGCGTTTGACTGCCGGTTTCTAGGATAACTGTGAGGTAGCTCTGTAGCAGACTACCGTTCTGTTACGGACCGTAACCAAAAAACCCACTCACTTCGGATCAGAGTAACCTGTAATTACACACCCAGGTGTGTAATTACTTTGTTTACAATACAACGACCGGGGGATCTGCCTCCACGTGGCACACCTGGACATAACCGCATCATAGTTTGGTTGATTAGATATAGTTATCTGGGTTGCGACTATGACTAAAGTCGCCTCTTCAAGAATCATTGGGGGTTTTGCGATGGCTTCTTGTATAGACATCTAGGAAGAACTAAGAAGCCTCTGACGGAACCCCCCAATGTTTCTTCGTTTGCTAACTAATGACGCGTCATGCGACATACTTGGCATGGAGCCGTAACTCGAAGCCTAAACAAACAATCTGCAGAGTTTTTCAAACTATAACATGGTACGTGTTTCAATAATTACCATTCTCAATAACTTTGCAGTTACCGTTGCACAAAATGTCTTGTGGGTATAGGTGCAAGGCTTACCCTTTGCATAGACCATGAACAAAAACTTTTGTTGTTGGGTTCTTGCGCTTTGGAAAGTGGGAAACCACAACTTAAACGTAATCTATAAGTTGTTCTACTTCTTAGTTCATCCGTCTTTGCCAATAACCATCTATTGTTTTCCATTTATTTCTGTAAACTTCCATGATTCATACCCATATGAAACTAGTATGGAAAACGGTTATGGAAAGATTTTGGGATTGTAAAAAAAATCAAACTAAATTTATTTTATATTTTTATTATGTATAATAAGTAAGGTTTTCTTCCTTTTATAGTTTTTATACAGGATATTTTTTATAGAGTAACACAAGCTTTTTCAGATATTTCTCGTTTGTTTTTGGAAATACCTTTAAATTTCTTTAAAAGAGAAAATATCCATGCTTGTTTTGAGTCTAAGTATTGAATATCCATGTAAAATTTTTTAAAATTTACCATAATGCCATCAAAAAAATTAAAATTAAAAAACTAGAAATAAATATAGATATAAGAAGTATATAGAATTACTGCAATTTTGTTTAAGCATGTTTTAATTACTCTGTGGTAATTTTGAAGGCAAATATCTTAAAAAAGAGTTAATAGATTATCAAAATTTTTACTTAGTTATAAAGGCATTTAAGAGGTTAACTTTCTTTATTCAAAATGTATCACTTAATCCACTATCCCAATTCTAAAATGGAATAATAATTATTATTCCGCCAATATCTGTCACATACAGGGACTCTAGGGTAGGGAATCCCATAAGACCAAAATGACCAAATTTTGAAAATTCATATTTTAAAAACTATACAGTTTACCAACAAAAGCACCGAGTTGCAGTATAGTGGGGCCATAAAGATGCGAAAAAACCACACCCTGAGTTAAGATTCGAAGAAACGTTATTTAGCGAATTTTAGGGTAGGGAATCCCATAAGACCAAAATGGCCAAATTTTGAAAATTCATATTTCAAAAACTATACAGTTTATTAACAAAAGCACCGAGTTGCAGTATGATGAGGCCATAAGGATGCGAAAAAACCACACCTTGAGTTAAGATTCGAAGAAACGTCATTTAGCGAATTTTAGGGTAGGGAATCCCATAAAACCAAAATGACCAAACTTTGAAAATTTATATTTTGAAAACTATAAGGTTTATGAACAAAAGCACCTAGTTGCAGTATGGTGGGGCCATAAAGATGTAAAAAAACCACACCCTTACTTAAGATTCGAAGAAACTTCATTTAGCGAATTTTAGGGTAGGGAATCCCATAAGACCAAAATGACCAAACTTTGAAAATTCATATTTTAAAAACTACAAGGTTTATCAACAAAAGCACCGAGTTGCAGTATGGTGGGGCCATAAAGATGCGAAAAAACCACACCCTTAGTTAAGATTCGAAGAACCGTCATTTAGCGAATTTTAGGGTAGGGAATCCCATAAGACCAAAATGGCCAAACTTTGAAAATTCATATTTCAAAAACTATAGAGTTTATTAACAAAAGCACCGAGTTGCAGTATGGTAGGGCCATAAGGATGCGAAAAAACCACACCCTGAGTAAGGATTCGAAAAAACGTCATTTAGCGAATTTTAGGGTAGGGAATCCCATAAGACCAAAATGACCAAACTTTGAAAATTCATATTTTAAAACCTATAAGGTTTATCAACAAAAACACCGAGTTGCAGTATGGTGGGGCCATAAAGATGCGAAAAAACCACACCCTTAGTTAAGATTCGAAGAAACGTCATTAGGGAATTTTAGGGTAGGGAATCCCATAAGACCAAAATGGCCAAACTTTGAAAATTCATATTTTAAAAACTATAGAGTTTATTAACAAAAGCACCGAGTTGCAGTATGGTGGGGCCATAAGGATGCGAAAAAACCCCACCCTGAGTAAGGATTCGAAAAAACGTCATTTAGCGAATTTTAGGGTAGGGAATCCCATAAGACCAAAATGACCAAACTTTGAAAATTCATATTTTAAAAACTATAAGGTTTATCAACAAAAACACCGAGTTGCAGTATGGCGGGGCCAAAAAGATGCGAGAAAACTACACCCTGAGTTAAGATTCGAAAAAACGTCATTTAGTGGAATTTAGGGTAGGGAATTCCATAAGACCAAAATGACCAAACTTTGAAAATTCATATTTTAAAAACTACAAGGTTTATCAACAAAAGCACTGAGTTGCAGTATGATGGGGCCATAAAGATGCGAAAAAATCACACCCTGAGTTAAGATTCGAAGAAACGTCATTTAGCGAATTTTAGAGTAGGGAATCCCATAAGACCAACAGGACCAAATTTTGAAAATTCATATTTTAAAAACTATAAAGTTTATCAACAAAAGCACCGAGTTGCAGTATGGTGGGGCCATAAAAATGCGAAAAAACCTTACTCTGAGTTAAGATTCGAAAAAACGTCATTTAGCGAATTTTAGGGTAGGGAATCCCATAAGACCAAAATGGCCAAACTTTGAAAATTCATATTTTAAAAACTACAAGGTTTATCAACAAAAGCACCGAGTTGCAGTATGGTGGGGCCATAAAGATGCGAAAAAACCACACCCTTAGTTAAGATTCGAAGAAACGTCATTTAGCGAATTTTAGGGTAGGGAATCCCATAAGACCAAAATGGCCAAACTTTGGAAATTTATATTTTAAAAACTATACAGTTTACCAACAAAAGCACCGAGTTGCAGTATGGTAGGCTATAAAAATGCGAAAAAACCACGCCCGGAGTTAAGATTCGAAAAAACGTCATTTAGTGAAATTTAGGGTAGAGATTCAATTCATATTTTAAAAACTATAAGGTTTATCAACAAAAGCACCGAGTTTCAGTATGGTGGGGTCATAAAGATGCGAAAAAACCACACACTGAGTTAAGATTAGGAAAAACGTCATTTAGTGAATTTTAGGGTAGGGAATCCCATAAGACCAAAATAGCCAAACTTTGAAAATTTGTATTACTTAGCGCACAGAGGAAGGGGAAATTTTTTACTTTATATTTAAAGTGATTTGCAGTTAATTTTTTCACCTCTGCTGGTAAAGCATTAAAAAATTTCATACCAAAGTGATCAGTACCTCTTCTTGTTCTTTGTAGTCTGTGGTAGCTGGGAACCAGGTTGTCTCTATTCCTGGTGGAAGCAGTAGAAAATAAAGGTGCCAGGGAAAGTCATCCAGTTTCAACTCTAAGAAAATATCTCTACAGCAATAACCTAGCGATTATTTTAACACAACGTCGCTGTAACTTAAATATGTGTGCAGAATTAGGAGCATAACCCCAGTTTAAGACTGCATAGGACAAATGCGACTAAAAATATTTCTTCTTCTTATCAGGAAAGTTATTTGTGATAATTTAGAGCAAAGGTGATTGATATGCAATAATAATGAGGAGACCAAGTGAACGTGACATATATACGTTGCGTCCACTCGACACCCGTTCACTTTCGCTGTGCAATCCTACAGTATATTCAATACAGTCACAGTCCACCGTTTCTCCCAACCACTACCTACTTGTCAATAAAAAGTATACCTACTACAATATTACACACCGTTTTTTTCAAGTTGTGAAACCCACAGATTATATCCTGTCCCATAAATGCCCGATTTTTCGCTATCGCGTTAGAAAAAAATAAAATTGCGCACGCCAAAAAAAAGTTTTAAAAAAATTCTCCAAAAATAAATATAAATAAATATTATAGATTAGGAAGTTTATCGTGTGACGTGGTTGTAGAAATTTCGAAATCATTCAGTATTTTTTTTTAATTAAAAAAAAAAACAATCGGACCCAACCCAGCCCACTCGAATTTTATACAGCTGCAACGAGAATCTAGTGTCCTATGACTTTGACTCAAGGTCCGTGCTAAAAAAAAAACAAGTGAAAGTTATTTCGCGATCGAGAACCATTCAGGGCCCTTTGTAGGGCTTCCAACTAGGCACAGGTGAGTGTTTTTTCCAAATATAATGGATAAAAGTGGCGATTTCTTCCCTTAAATGACAAAGAGATCATTGCCCGGGTGATGTGTGCCAAAGTATCCTGCATGTGACGAAAGCATGTGCTTGAATCCCATTGGTCGAAAGTGTTCTTGCATATTTACTTTCGATAAACTTTCTAAAAACCCCCGAAAAGGTGCTCTAAACACGCTCAAAAATATATTTTATTATTTTTTGTAGTTATAGTTAGAATTCGAGAAGGAAAATTATGCAATTTTCATGAAAAAAGTGGAAATTTTGCGCCGTTATGCTCTGTGCAACGTGTCCGTATCGACGACGTGAGCTGCCATGTTGCCACGTCTTTTTTTACTGTTTTGCCACTCCTTTTCAATGAACCGTGCATTAAAAAGCGTATTATGCTACTTGTTCCATTTATATTTTTTAATTTTTCTCAATTAACCTCCATTTTTTTACAAATTTATCCACCTCATTCTGTAGATCTCTTTAAAACTGACAAATCCAGACCAAAAATTGTATGTTTTTAAAGTAATTTGCCGTTAAAAATCGCAAAAAACAAAAATTTTCTTTGTTCTCTTGGAAGTTTGATTTTACATTCAAACCAGTGGGATAAAAGGGAGGGGAATTTTTTATAAGGGGGTGTGGTGGGGAGAAGACTTAGGGTTAATTGTCCCTTTAAATATACCCGTGTAACGTGTAATCCTTAGTCATTACCCATATTTTAATTATTCATATCTCTATACCTAACAAAGCAATTTTAATAGTTTATTATTGAAAATAATAATAAATATTTGAACACTATAGATACACCTACGAACATTTAAAAACGATTAAATCGATTTTAGTTATTGTACAGTTCATATAATCTGCCTGATGCACACGTTTCATAACTGATCCCCTCTTTTTTTCCCTGAAATTTTTTGCTGCGCGCTTCTATGTTAGATTATTCTAGAATACAAAATATTTTTTTTTGCTTTGTTTACAGATTTTTTCTTCTTTTCTATTCTTTCTTGATATCTTGCCACCCTTATCAACAAAAACTACATAGTAAAATACTTTTTTACTTTTTTCTAGATTTAACGGTACAAATAATATTACACAAAAAGTCTATTTAAACAAAGCGGAAGCAGATTTATTTTGTTTTGTAAAATTTACCACCCCGGTGAACCCCAAAATTTTTTATGTAAGTGGGGCACCCAAGGGGGGGCCATCGAGCCAGCCCCCCCGGACTTTAAAATTTCGGATCAAAAATTATAAAAGAATAATACATTTTAAATATTTGAAACTACACACGCTGTTCTTTCAAAATATGTGCCACTTGTTCCATTTTTATTTTTTAATTTTCCTCAATTAACCTCCATTTTTTTACAAATTTATTCAACTCATTGTGTAGATCTTTTCAAAACTTACAAATCCAGACCAAAAATTGTATGTTTTTTTGTGTAATTTGACGTTAAAAATCGCAAAAAACAAAAATTTTCTTTGTTCTCTTGGAAGTTTGATTTTACATTCAAACCAGTCGGATAAAAGGGAGGGGAATTTTTTATAAGGGGGTGTGGTGGGGAGAAGACTTAGGGTTAATTGTCCCTTTAAATATACCCGTGTAACGTGTAATCCTTAGTCATTACCCATATTTTAATTATTCATATCTCTATACCTAACAAAGCAATTTTAATAGTTTATTATTAAAAATAATAATAAATATTTGAACACTATAGATACACCTACGAACATTTAAAAACGATTAAATCGATTTTAATTATTGTACAGTTCATATAAACTGCCTGATGCACACGTTTCATAACTGATCCCCTCTCTTTTTCCCTGAAATTTTTTGCTGCGCCCTTCTCTGTTAGATTATTCTAGAATACAAAATATTTTTTTTTGCTTTGTTTACAGGTTTTTTTTCTTTTCTATTCTTTCTTGATATCTTGCCACCCTTATCAACAAAAAATACATAGTAAAATACTTTTTTACTTTTTTCTAGATTTAACGGTACAAATAATATTACACAAAAAGTCTATTTAAACAAAGCGGAAGCAGATTTATTTTGTTTTGTAAAATTTACCACCCCGGTGAACCCCAAAATTTTTTATGTAAGTGGGGCACCCAAGGGGGGGCCATCGAGCCAGCCCCCCCGGACTTTAAAATTTCGGATCAAAAATTATAAAAGAATAATACATTTTAAATATTTGAAACTACACACGCTGTTCTTTCAAAATATGTGCCACTTGTTCCATTTTTATTTTTTAATTTTCCTCAATTAACCTCCATTTTTTTACAAATTTATCCACCTCATTGTTTAGATCTCTTCAAAACTTACAAATACCGACCAAAAATTGTATGCTTTTTAAGTAATTTGACGTTAAAAATCGCAAAAAACAAAAATTTTCTTTGTTCTCTTGAAAGTTTGAATTCATAATCAAACCAGTGGGATAAAAAGGACGGAAATTTTTTATAAGGTGGTGTGGTGGGGAGAGAACTTAGGGTTAATTGTCCCTTTAAATATACCCGTGTAATCCTTAGTCATTACCCATATTTTAATTATTCATATCTCTATACCTAACAAAGCAATTTTAATAGTTTATTATTAAAAATAATAATAAATTTTTAAAGACTATAGATATTGATACACCTACGAACATTTGAAAATCGTTTAAATCGATTGCAGTTATTTTACAGTTCATATATCTGCTTGATACCAACGTTTCAGAGATCGTTAACTCCAATGTGTTAAATTTTTTGCCCCCCTATTTTTCCCCTGAAATTTTTTGCTGCGCGCGCCTCTGTTTGATTTTTCTAGAATACAAAATATATTTTTTGCTTTGTTTATAGGCTTTTTTAATCTTTTGTGTTGTTTTTTCATATC
The DNA here is from genome assembly GCA_963576565.1 of Aspidapion aeneum. Classification (NCBI taxonomy): domain Eukaryota; kingdom Metazoa; phylum Arthropoda; class Insecta; order Coleoptera; family Brentidae; genus Aspidapion; species Aspidapion aeneum. The sequence goes on from OY755046.1 coordinate 68,046,003, forward strand.
TTATCCACCCTTATCAATAAAAAGAACATAGTAAAATACTTTTTTAAACATTGCTCAAGCGCATCGTGCGAATGAGAAGAAAACGTTTTTTATTTCTTTTTTTCTAGATTTAACGGGACAGAAAGTATTACAATTACACAAAAAGTTTATTTAAACAAAGCAGAAAAAGGTTTCTTTTATTTTGTAAAATTTACGGCCCCGGTGCATCCCAAAAAAGTTTAGGGGGGGGGGCCTTCGAGTCCCCCCACACTCTAAAAGTCCGCATCAAAAATTATTCAATTTTTCTCGGCTTGGTTTACCGGCGTGAATAAAGGGGTAGAACCACAGAGTAATTACTTTGTGGTAGAACCAATGAACTTAAGTTCATTGGGTAGAACTATAAATTACATTTAAGGCAACCTTGCTCTCTTTCTTTAGTGATTGTTAAAACACGGCTCACTACTACTAGCACAAAGTATATAGCACTTTGTGCTACTACTACTATGTCGGTTTAGAACTTTTTCTATGTTGTCCGACGCCTATTCTGCACGTCCTTCGATCCTGACAATCATCTTCTGTCAGGTTTTTTTGTCTCATTGATCTTTGGATTGACTGTTGCCATTCCAGTTTAGGACGCCCTCTTTTTCTGCGCCCTTTAAGGGTATTGGTATGCCATCCGTTGTGCTTCCCTAGATTTCGATTCTTTCTTTTATGATCTCATTTCGTATATGATCTATCTGTTCTAGATATTCTTATTGATCTTTTTATTACATCCATTTCGACACTTTCCATTTTTGCTTTGTATTTCTCTGTTATGTGACAAGTCTCTATTCCATACAACAGCGTGTTTTTCACCATTTTTTCATAAATATTAAATTTTACATTCTTTCTTATCTCTCTGGTCCATAGAATACTATATTGTTTGTCCATTGTCTAGTTCTAATTCACTTGATTCGTTTCCAATACATAAGTACTGTGTTTTGTCCATGTTCACTGTTAACCCCCACTTTTGGCATCCTTCCGTTAACTTTCTCATCATATACTCCATGTATTCTTTATTATTAGCTACAATTACTTGGTCGTTAGCAAACTGTAGTGTGTATGGTAATCGGTCGTTAAGTTGTATTCCCATGCCGTGTACTTTTTTAGAGCTATACTGCGATATATATTTTTAAAAAAGTTGGAGAGAACATCCCTGTTCTAAGACTTTGGTTACCAGGAATTCTTTTGAAAGTCGATTTCCAATTTTCATTTTAGATTTTGACCCTTTGTAGTCCTTTTATCGCTTTTATGTATGTATGATTGATATTCGTTTGTTCTAACATTGTCCATAATTTTTCTACTGGTACTGTATCATATGCTTTTTATAGGTCCACAAAGGTAACATAAGTCTCTATATTTCTGGCACTCCTTTTCTCAATTACTTGTTTAAGACGAAAAGCATTACCACTACAAGATCTGCCTGCACGAAACCCACTTTGCTCTTCTTTTTCTTGTTCATAAAATTCATTCTCTAAAAATCCTACCGTCTTTGTCTTAAGAGTTGCCAACTTTCAATCCTTAGGACAATGACTAAGACGAGTGACAGACATCAGCTGATATTTGTTGTTTTTTTTTACTGGGCGTCCGAAGAGCGCAAGCGCGCGGCCGAAATTTTGAATTTACCGCCATTAATCATGTTTTTAACAGAAAATCTCAACCTAACCTCAAAATTTTATTTGTTTTTATTTTCTTTTTTGCTTTTGTTCTTTCGTGTCTGTCGGTTAAATAAGATTGTTTTGTGTAGAAAATGACTTTTGAAAAGGGCCCTTTTTATTGAAATTGATTTTTTTTTTCAGTGGGTTATGACTAAGACTAATCAAAAACAAAAGACGAGTATGAACACCCGATTTTGTTTAAGACAGCTAAGACTAATCAAAGGACAAAGACTAATCAAAAACAAAAGACTAAGACGAGTATGAACAATACTCTGCCAATCTATGGGCACCTAAGCTCACACTGGGTACTATAGTTATAGTGTATCTACGTGAAAGCTAATATAACTAAAAACTGAAGTATGTTTTATTGAACTCCAGACTCAATTACCTTTCGTTTGATACCACACACTTTCGTTTGATACCACACAAGCCATGTTTTGACTTAAACTCTAATTTTTCAAATCTACCCCCACCCTTTTTTTTAAACTAAAATGTATTTTGTTTAACGCCAGACTCAATTACCTTTCGTTTGATATCACACACGCCATATTTCCACTTAAACACTAATTTTTGAAATTTACCCCCCCCCCCCCTTTTTTTTTAAATAAACTAAAATGTATTTTGTTTAACTCCAGACTCAATTACCTTTCGTTTGATATCACACAAGCCATATTTTTTCATAAACTCTAATTTTTGAAATCTACCCCCACCCGTTTATTTGGCTTGTGCTTGGTGGATTTTGTTCATTTTTAAATGGGACCATCTCGACCCAAAACCCAGCCTGGGTACCAAATTTTATTAAAATCGGGCAAGCCGTTTTTGAGTTATGCGCGTTGGTCGTTACAGACAGACATACAGACACACATACAGACAGACAGACAGACAGACAGACAGACAGACATACAGACAGACAGACAGACAGACAGACAGACAGACGGCGCAACAAAAAAGTTTCAAAATCATCTGAAACGCAAAGATATATAAAAAATTTTGAAATCGGAACAACTTTTTTTTTCTCGAAAAAATTAGGATCACCATAGCTCACACTACTATAGTATAGTATATGTGTGAGCTAATACTTAAGCTTGCAGGACTCAATATTGGCTAAATTGGTAATGCATCATCAGGAGAAAATTAGTTGCCTTGACCTATCTCACCACTCTATATATAAACCATACAGGTATAATTTATTCAAAACCTGCACATGTAAACGTACCTATATGTGCTTAGCAATCATTGGCGTAGCTAGGGGGGGGCCAGGGGGGGCCTGGCCCCCCCTGAAGTCCCTCAGGCCCCCCCTAAGATATTTTAGGCCTCCCCTACCGACTACTAGTAAAAGAACGACGCTGAAAATACATACTTTTCTATTATTATTCGGGAAATATTCAAATAAAATAGGTGCATTAAAATTTAAAATCATTCAGATAATGTTTACATTTCAGGAAAATCCCTTGTCTTGCGGAATTAGGCTTTTTCTCTTTAAATTATCGGTAACTTTTCTGCACTTATGCAATTTCACGAAAATATTTTTTAAATTTAAACATAATTATGCATATTTAATATTTCATACATACTGGCGACATCTTGTAAAATATTATAGAAGTGTAAGTTAAATTTCGCATTTAATAAAGACAGCGACCTTTGCTCCTCTGTTTCCGAAATCGGGTTGTAGATGTCGTAAGGTTATAAAAGACCTTTTTAAACTGTTTTTCTAAAATAAATATAATAATCTTTTTAGTTTTTTTGAGGTTAGCGTTTAGTGTCTTATGAAAATTTTCCGATTTTGGTGACAATTTGATAACCATTTTCATATTAAATTTTCGACGTCGTTAAATGGAATAAATTCGTCGAGCAATACCGGGAAATTTTTAATATTAATACTTCTACTCTAAGAGCAGAAATTACCGTTTTAAAGAATTGTATTTTTCGGTTAAATCAAACTGTTGGTCATGATTCTATCAAACAACATATAGCAGAAAACACCTATCCAAACATCTACCAACTTTTGAAAGTTGCGAATATTCTTCCAATTTCAAGTGCAACTTGCGAGAGGTCTTTCTCTGCCATGAGGAGAGTTTTTAATTGGCTTAGAACAACTATGACTCAAGAGAGACACTCAGGTTTGTCATTGTTATTCATAGAAAAAGATGTTGAGGTCGACTTAGACAGCGTGGTAGAGGGTTTCAGTCAGCGACGTAGAAAACTTTCTTTGTAGAATTGCTGAATTACATACTTCCTGTGTATACATATAAATAAGTTGGTAAATGTATTATTAAATTTGTTATATTAAAATATTAGAACATTTAATGCGCGTATTTTTTTTTTATTCATTGCACACTTTGCACGACTCTTTAAAACCTATGTTTGCTTTTTGTTCAAGATAGACCGGGGCCACGGCCCCCCCCTGAAAAGCAAGGCTAGCTACGCCAATGTTAGCAATACAAGCACATACCTACTTAGGTACCTACGTATAATATTACATATAAGTAAGTACTGCCATAGATAAACGACCGCGGTTCAGTCCAGTACTGCTACTGCGGACAAAAGTCCCTGAAAAAATTCGACAACACGGCTTGTTTTATACACAGCATGCAGCAGGCACATATGATGTCAAATCGCATGTTACTTTTCCTGCTGATATCACGTACCTACAAATTAAATTAAACTGTAGAAGACTGTTTTTTTTTGGAACAAAACCTAATTTTGGAATCCCTATTAGAGATGTTGAAAAAGTAACTATTTGTTACTCGAGTACTCGTTACTCGATAAATAACGGAGTAACGAATACCGATCCGGAAATTAAATGGTTACTTTCGTTACTTTGATTCCTTCGATTATTTTAGTATTCAGTAATCACTCGAAAGCCATTAATCCAAAATCAGGGAGTAACTATGATAACTTAAGTAGGTATTTCCATAATATCAACAACAAAAATATACACAAATAAATGATCATCGAATTAACGACAGTCCGAGAATTTTGTACTAATTGTATGATTGAATTGAATACAGTTACAGTAATCAAAGTAACGATAGTAACGAATATATAAAATGGTTACTTAGTAGTCGAGTAACGATTAGTAACGAGTATTCAAAAGTAACGAAAATCAACACCTCTAATCCCTATCCATCGTCGTAAGGTCCTGTCTTTAAATTACGTAGTTAAAATTAAAAAACGCTCTAGGGGGAAGGGGGGGTTTGGCCTTGCGTTACACTCAATGCTTTTTTAATGATATTTTTCTTGAAAATGCGTTACGAGGGGGGAGAGGGGTTTAAAAATCCTGAATTTTTGCGTTACGTAATTTAAGGACGTTACCTAAATGACAACAAAATCGTCCAAGATCAAAAATGAATATGGTATACTGTCCAATGGTAAAAACGGAATTCTTAATAACCGGAGATTATACAAAAACGTCATTCATCAAAACAAGACAAGAGCAAAATCGTAGTTTAGTATAAAGTCTTTTATCAAAACAGGAGAAAATCCAAAAGCATAAAATTATAAAAAGGGGCCTGGCCTAGCATGAGCAATTCTCTCCTTTCTTTTCATGTATCCCTGTCTCTTTTCCTCTCATACAAATCGCTCTCATGGAAGTTTGTCGGCAAATTTAAATCGGGAACAAATAATATTGTTGTTTTTGGACCCAAAAATACATAAAAAAATAAAACTGTCTCCTTTTTTTTCTTTAATTAGCTCCCCTGTCCTTCTTTTAAGAGGTCGTAATCCGAACCGAACCGAACCTCTTGGTCTATTAATGGCAGATAAATCCTAACCTAGGGTCCAACACCTGACCTTTTTTAATGATGGGCCTTGCTTAATGAAAATGCCGTATGTGCTATAGTAATCCCTAAGTAGAAACGGCGTTTTCTTTAGGTATGGCGGTAAAGAAATTACAGTGAAGAACGCTTCAATTGCATAGCAATATCAGAGCCGCTCTTCTTTAGGTGAACGTCACAAGCTAGGCCTGACCCCTTTTTATGATTTTGTCCGGTTTTGATAAAAAACGTTATACAGAACTTCGATTTTGCTCTTGTCTTCTTTTGAAGAATGACGTTTTTAATAATGTCCTGTTACTAGTAATTCCGTTTTTAACATAGGACTGTTATGCCATTTCTCTTTATGATCTTAGACGATTTTATATTTGTCCTTTATGATAAACTATGGGGCTCAAATTTTGGCTTGAAACTGAAACTGAAAATTATCTTCTTTGTAACATGTTACTAGAGGTTCCTCAAGTTTTTACAAATATTACCTTCAAAATGATAAAACTAATATAAAAAAGTTACCTTTTACAAATATTTGAAGTTTGTAGATTTGTACAACACATAGGTTTTGGTATATCTAATCCATAGAAAAAGAAATAAAATTACTTGTCACACGAAATGTGTCGCTGGCGGTAACGCCAATTTTTCCTCAAATAAAAAATTCATTTCACGTGGCAACTTGGAGTTATAGAGGTTATTATACAAATAATGTCGGAAAGGTTTTAAATTATTAATAATTAATTATTTTGTGTGTTGAAATAAAAATATTTATAGATTTGAGGCAAACGATATTGTATAACTTGAATAAAGCAATAAGATCAACGTTTTTCCAAACAAAACCTAAAAAAAAGATACGCTATAAATTTGGCTTGGCCGGAAAAAGCTAAAATTGTTCCTTCTGTAACACGAATTGCCCCGGTCGTTAACGCTATTTTTCGGTGTCACAGTTATTTTCCCTGTGTCACAGATTGGGACATTGAATTTTAGCTCACACTACTACTATACTATAGTAGTGTGAGCTATAGTGATCCTAATTTTTTCGAGAAAAAAAAAGTTGCTCCGATTTCAAAATGTTTTATATATCTTTGCGTTTCAGATGATTTTGAAACTTTTTTGTTTCGCCGTCTGTCTGTCTGTCTGTCTGTCTGTCTGTCTGTCTGTCTGTCTGTCTGTCTGTCTGTCTGTCTGTCTGTCTGTCTGTCTGTCTGTCTGTCTGTCTGTCTGTCTGTCTGTCTGTCTGTCTGTCTGTCTGTCTGTCTGTCTGTCTGTCTGTCTGTCTGTCTGTCTGTCTGTCTGTCTGTCTGTCTGTCTGTCTGTCTGTCTGTCTGTCTGTCTGTCTGTCTGTCTGTCTGTCTGTCTGTCTGTCTGTCTGTCTGTCTGTCTGTCTGTCTGTCTGTCTGTCTGTCTGTCTGTCTGTCTGTCTGTCTGTCTGTCTGTCTGTCTGTCTGTCTGTCTGTCTGTCTGTCTGTCTGTCTGTCTGTCTGTCTGTCTGTCTGTCTGTCTGTCTGTCTGTCTGTCTGTCTGTCTGTCTGTCTGTCTGTCTGTCTGTCTGTCTGTCTGTCTGTCTGTCTGTCTGTCTGTCTGTCTGTCTGTCTGTCTGTCTGTCTGTCTGTCTGTCTGTCTGTCTGTCTGTCTGTCTGTCTGTCTGTCTGTCTGTCTGTCTGTCTGTCTGTCTGTCTGTCTGTCTGTCTGTCTGTCTGTCTGTCTGTCTGTCTGTCTGTCTGTCTGTCTGTCTGTCTGTATGTCTGTCTGTAACGACCAACGCGCATAACTCAAAAACCGCTTGCCCGATTTTAATGAAATTTGGTACCTACGCTGGGTTTTGGGTCAAGATGGTCCCATTTAAAAATAAACAAAATCCACCAAACACAAGCCAAATAAAAGGGTGGGGGTATATTTCAAAAATTAGTTTATGTAAAAATATGGCGTGTGTGATATCAAACGAAAGGTAATTTCGTCTGGAGTTAAATAAAATACATTTTACTTTTAAAGAAAGGGTGGGGGTAAATTAAAAAAATTAGTGTTTATGTGGAAATATGGCGTGTGTGATATCAAACGAAAGGTAATTGAGTCTGGAGTTAAACCAAATACATTTTAGTTTAAAAAAAAGATGGGGGTAGATTTGAAAAATTAAAGTTTAAGTCAAAACATGACTTGTGTGGTATCAAACGAACGGTAATTGAGTCGGGAGTTCAATAAAATATATTTCAGTTTTTAGTTATATTAGCTCACACGTACACTATAACTATAGTATCTAGTGTGAGCTTAGGTGCCCATAGATTGGCAGAGTATTTTCTTTGGTATTTAGCTGGCAAATAGTTGTAGTTATAATCTATCTTCATATTTTTGGCCAATATTTATTTTTGCAATTTTATATATATACTATTATATAACCTTTGTTTTGTGGCAAAATTTGTGTGCTTTTTAATTTTCACACATCTGTAACGTTGATGTCCCTTCTGTAACACTTAAAATACCTGATATTTTTGTCAAATTTGCTAGTCCAATGTTATTTTAAAACAATTTCTTTAATTTATAGTTGTCCTTTAGATACAACTTAACTAAAAGGATACTTGAAATACCTGAACAAAATCTCTAAAAATTAGTTTTTAAAAATGATTTTCTAGTTATTATAATAAAATTACTGTGATGTGTGTTTTATTTACTCAGTTTCTCATTAGCTATCTTATTTCAGTAATATTTTAACACATTTGATAGATTTTGGGTAAACATTATGGCAAAAACTACTACTAAACTTAAAATATGTAATAAACATTTATTTATTTGAAACCTATGTATTAATATTTCATGAAAAAATTACGCTTCTCCTTGTTGCAGGAGTATATATTTCTTTAGAATGTACGTAGCATACAACCATAAACATAGGAGGGGGGCAAGCGCAACTAACTGTATCCCCTCCATCTTTTGTTTCGGTTCCCCTATTACTATGTTGCTGATTACTCACGTTGTATAGTGTGTCCCAAATTCGATATTTTTGAGGGGTTTCAGGTAGGGTCACTGTATCTTGGAAGTCTGGGGTCTCCAGCGCTAGGCTTCCAGGATACAGTGACCCTAGTTTCAGGCACGGTCCCTAGAATAGACCGGTCTTTGAATACAATATATATATTATGTCGAATTTTCAGGTCACTGGTGGTCCAGTTGATTTTTGTAAACAAAAGTTAGATACGATATGAACAACTAATATTTTTTTAATTTTTTGAAAACTTAGTCAATATTTGTAGTGTTTTTTAGTACATCCTTATAAAATATAATTTTTTAGACGTACTGTCTTTATTTTTGTTTAGCCCGCTTTATTTTTTAGTACACAAAACTTAAAATACAAGTCAAACTGAATGTGATCGTTTAGTATCATAGGTAAACCGAGGAAATTGAAAGTAAACAAAGGTGTAGGTTAGCGGATTACTTTTGAAACTGAAACGAACACATTATTTTCTTTGAATTTTAATTTTTGTGTAAAAAACAGTAGAAAAATTGCCTTAGAAATAAAATTTCGGACTTCCATTGTCTTTATTTATTTTAAAACACGACGTTTCGGTTAGTAAGTATCTCTAACCGTTATCAAGTGTAAACTGTTACACTTGATAACGGTTAGAGATACTTACTAACCGAAACGTCGTGTTTTAAAATAAATAAAGACAATGGAAGTCCGAAATTTTATTTCTACACAAACAAAAAATTGCCTTAGTTTTCAAAAAATTCAAAAAATATTAGTTGTTCATATCATATAAACTTTTGATTACAAAAATGAGCTGGACCACCAGTGACATGAGAAATTCGACATACATATATATAAGATCCGAAAACCGGTCTAATTCTAGGGACCGTGAGTTTCAGGTAGTTCTAGGAGAGAGAGAAAGAAATTTATCTCCACCCGCGAGTCTTGATTTTTAAGAGATAAAATAGGGTGAAAACCGCATCTTGATAAGTCTGCATTTTAAGAGACTATAATATTTTTTGTTTATAAAATTTTCATTTTGATACAAATGGGTTTTTTATAGATTTTTTTATAAACAATCAAATTGTCAAATGGAAATGGAAATTCTTCCCGTTATACGAAAAATACAATGTTATGTTTAGAATTAATACTACCTTTAGACTTAATGCACATACTATACATAAAATGTTTTCTAATTTAAAAAAAATTATCTATACGTTTCGAAACGAGTTTTTCAAATCAAATTTTTGTGTTTGATTAAAATAATTGCGTTAACCAACACCGTGAAAACTGTGGGAAAACAACAATTATTTTTCGTAAAAATAATAATTGAGTATATTGATTAACAAGGGGTAATACGTGCTAAATGTAACTTTTTCCCATTTTCCCCCAAGTTTTTAAATCCTCCATTTCGATATCTATATTCTAACACATGTAGGTTTAGGCCCTGTGTGTTTTTTTAGAAGGTAACAGGCTTTTTTGGGTATAATAATTCGTACAATTTTGGAAAAACTCTCGAACCAGTGGCGACGCGTGGTGTTTGGGGGAACAAATCGTCGAAATCAAAACAATACGGCCCGATCGATAACGCCAAGTTTTCTTAGTGCACTAATTTAAGGTGCACATAAGTTAGCTTCAAACGCCAACGTAACCTTTGACGCGGGTGACATCAGGGGGGTGCGGGAGGCATCGATCACCGCAATTGATGCACGAACCAAAGTAAAACTTCTTCTTCTGTGTCCTGTAAAATTCTTTAGGGATATGTCGTCCTCGCTCTTCAAGATATACTTGGAACAAGTCCTTAAAGTATAGAAGAGAAAATGCCAAAACATGGGAATTCCGTTGGACGAAACCACCTTGTATACTTTATGTTTCGCCGATGATCAGATAGTAGTGGCTCAGGATTATGACGACCTCGAATATATGACACGAAAACTAATAGAAGAGTACAATAAGTGGGGACTAGAGGTTAATCTCAATAAGACAGAGTATATGTGTATCGGTGGAATGAAAAAGGATCTAATCTTAAATACCGGGCAGCGAATTCAGTCCTGTGATGAGTATAAATACTTAGGTCTAAAAATTACAGCTGACGGAACACTAGACAAAGCCATAAAAGATCGAAACGTACAAGGAAGAAAAGCAATAACTTTATTAAATGGAATAATTTGGGACCGAAGTGTATCAAAACATAACAAAAAGCTTATATATAACACCATTATAAAAAGTATTATAACATACGGCTCAGAAGTATGGCCAATCAAGGATAGAACAGAAAAAATGCTTTCCGCTACGGAGATGGACTATTGGAGAAGGAGAGAAAGAGTTACAAATCAAAGAATAAGAGAAATTATGACAGTGGGTGAACGTACTTTAGTGGATGATATAAGAACAAAACAACTGGTGTGGTACGGACATGTACAAAGAATGAATGATGAAAGACTACCTAAACAAATACTACAATGGAAACCAACTGGCCGAAGAATACGAGGACGGCCAAGGAGAAGCTGGAGAGAAGGAATAGACAGTGAAATAAGAATAAGAGGCCTAGATGATGAATTATGGGCAAACAGAAACGAGTGGAGATTGGGTATCGGAAGACGTAGAACGTTGTGAAACCGATAAATATATATACACGTCGTCCTCTCTTTCTATATTTCGGTATTAAAATGCGACATAACATCTACGGTGCACAGAATTTGGCTCCAGTTAAGGGAAGTGAACACAAATACAAACACAGACATACCGGGTATTAATTTCTAGTTAGTATTTAAGTCTGTTTAATTCCTTTTGGGGTTTATTAATACTTTATGATAAAATTATTAATTAAGAAATTATCAAATTTTCATATTTTTTTAAGTAAAATTTGGGAGCGCACATTTAAAAACTTGGTAGGAGCTTCCGTTTCGGAGATATTTACAAAAAAACTGTTTTTAAGGTTGATACAGCATGGAGTTTACTTGGAGTGTTCTAATGGGTTAGGTAGGTATCAGATCCGTCATGGATCCATTTATTTTTAATTAACGCCTTATGTCTTTATAATTTTCTTGCAATTATAATTTGTTTGCAAGGATTAAAATATTTTAAAATGATTAAACTAGGAAGTAAATTAAAAATGAAAACGTATTTAAAGGATAAAAATATAAACAAAAGTAAAAGAAAATTAAAAATAAAATTTTCAGTAAATCCAAAAATCGAATAAAAAATTTATATTTTAGCTCACACATATACTATACTATAGTAGTGTGAGCTATGGTGATTTCAAAATTTTTTATATATCTTTGCGTTTCAGATGATTTTGAAACTTTTTTGTTGCGCCGTCTGTCTGTCTGTCTGTCTGTCTGTCTGTATGTCTGTCTGTCTGTCTGTCTGTCTGTATGTCTGTCTGTAACGACCAACGCGCATAACTCAAAAACCGCTTAGCCGATTTCAATGAAATTTGGTACCTAGGCTGGGTCTTGGATCGAGATGGTCCCATTTAAAAATGAACAAAATCCACCTAACACAAACCAAATAAAAGGGTGGGGATAGATTTCAAAAATTACAGTTTATGTGAAAATATGGCGTGTGTGATATCAAACGAAAGGTAATTGAGTCTGGAGTTAAACAAAATACATTTTAATTTATTTTAAAAAAAAGGGTGGGGGTATATTTCAAAAATTAGAGTTTAAGTGAAAATATGGCGTGTGTGATATCAAACGAAAGGTAATTGAGTCCGAAGTTTAACAAAATACATTTTAGTTTTTGTTTTTTTTAAGGGTGGGGGTGGATTTCAAAAATTTGAGTTTAAGTCAAAACATGGCTTGTGTGGTATCAAACAAAATATAATTTAGTGTGGAGTTGAATAAAATATATTTCAGTTTTTAGTTATATTAGCTCACACGTACACTATAACTATAGTACCTAGTGTGAGCTTAGGGGCCCATATATTGGCAGAGTATTTTTTTTATTAATAAAAAAATTGTAGGCCACCTCCTAAAATGCATCCTTTTCAAAAACCCCCCGTAGTTCACAAATAATTATCTCTTGAAAATAGAGTCTCGCAAGTGGGGGGTCAGTGGTTTCTATCTTCCCTTAAAATACCTGAAACCCCTCAAGAACATCGAATTTTGAACATCCTGTACAGAAACAGATACTGTGTGTGTGTCTAATAGGCTGACCTAAGTTTGAGAGCTGAATTGACGTCAAGGTTTTTTTTTGTTATGAGAGCTGTGAAGATTTTCAAAAACGTTGAATAAAAAATTTATGAATGGAGATGTCGGGAAATTTATATCAAACATCATCAACAGCGCGGAAACATTTTGCGCCATTTCTGCCACGTACGTTTTTAAAATTAAATATACTGCATGTCCTACCAAAAAAAAATACAAACTCTTACTCCTTAAAAACTTACTAAAATACTATAAACTTTTTTAAGTTAAAAATTAAAAAACATAAATAATAGCCTTTGAACGCCCTTCTTTATCTAACTTTATCCTTTATAAATGCGATTTAAATGACAGATGTCACGTGATATTTAGAAGCCTAATTTTGACCTGTTGCAGACACAATTTTTTATCCTTTACCGTTTATTTATCTGTCAAAAGCCTGTTTTGTACTCTGTAGGCAAAATTAATTTAAAACTTCGGAAAACAATTAGAGAAAAACTGACAGAGCAATACCAGTAACAAACCGCCAGGAAAATATAGGATTAGGTTTGTGTTTACTTGTGTACATCTTCTTTTTATTTATAGAAAGTAATGTATTAACAATTAAAGAACTATACATAAAAAATATTGCAAAGTACATGTATAACAATGATAAGTACAAAACAAGGATAAATCATAATATTACAACAAGGTCTATAACAAATCGAAACTTGGTTGTATCCAGAGTTGATTACAGGTCTTGTCAGCGACACATTGCATTTGTTGGGCCTCGTCTCTTTAACATGATACCTAATGAAATAAAATCAATGAGTAACAAAAAAACATTTAATAATCAAATTACAAACTGGATAAAAAATTGCTCTTCTGACATTATAGATAAACTAAATATTTTGTAAAAATAAAAAATATGTATGATATGGTATGTATGTGTGTGTGAGCATGTATGTTTGTCAGAGAACAGTGGATTGGATTCTGGGACGGTTCAGACTCGGTTAACCGCAAAACACTCTGGTTGTTGTCACTTTGTAGGGATTATATCCTCTATTTCTCTATTACTATTATTTCTCTATAACTACTATGACTTGTGATTTTCGACTGTAATAATATTGTTATTGTTACCTATGTTAGAATTAAGATTTTTGACAAAAACTAGCATCCCGACAAGTCACTTGGGACTAAGCATTTAAAATAAATGAACTTGAACTTGAACTTGAACTCTTATTTTTTTTACACACTTCACAAAACATTGATGACTTTTGTTTAATTGGTGAACACTGTTACCAAACAACACATGCCTACCAGTTTTTATAAAAAATTATTTTCAATAATTGGCATAAAATTAAATCTGCGGATCACACCGGATTGGTAACTTTTGAAATAATTGACTGGTATGAAAAACATTTTAAAATTACATTTTGTCATAAAGTTATATGCGTAGCGACCCTATCTTTAAATAAAGGAAATATTAGCCTCCGTTATTCGAACACAAGTAAGGTCAAACACTATCCTTTAAGGATAAGATTCAAACCAGGTAACTGCGCATACCTCAGATAAAAGATAAGAGAAAAATGGGACATGCAAAAGGTATTAGCTATTAGGTATCTGTAATACTTACCTCTTTACTTATAGTCCTACAAATCGACCATTTAAATAAATAAATAAATAATTATTAATAAGTTTGAAAGCATTTATGCCTAATTTATGACAGATGCTATGAACCCTTAAATTAGGTTGTAGGTAGCTAGTAAAGACAAAAATATGCTACTGCTAAATCCCTTCTGCGACCTATCAAATGTAAGAGTTACATGGTTTCTGCTTCTGTTGCTCTATAAAAGGGATAGATAGGTCCTATCTAACTTCAGTAGTAGAGTAGATCCTTCCATAGATAGTAATAGTAGTTGATAGAAAAATTAACTTTAACTTAATAAAATAAAAATTAATTTTGATTTTTTTGTTTTTTCAATTTTTTTTTCAAAAAACTTTTCGGACTACGGCAATAAAACAAAAAAATAAAATATCTGCCTGCGTGTCAAATAAATAAAATAGTGATCCAAGTACCAACCCATTCCAAAAAAAAATAAGAGTGACCCTAAACTGGTTCACATTCAGAAGCATTAAGTAATATTTTAGTTTAATAATAAAATTGTTAAATAATACCGGCAATAATCAAAATCTGTTAAACAACATGTCCACTCTAGTTAATACAAGTGATAAAGAAGAAACAAATAATATAATATGTGTCAAAAATAATAATCAGAATGTCTTACTGGACAACTCTGACGATACAGATATAGAAAAAGGGTCAACAACGACAACTAATGCACAATTTGACATTGACAGCAAAAAAGAACCTTATAAAAATACAGATAGTGAACCAAATTCTAACCATAATTTAGAAGAAAGAAGTTTAAATATGGTTACTGATTCTAACTTCTCCTTACTACTACCAAAAGATTTCGTAAATGACAAAGGCAGTAGCAAAAAATCCTTAAATATGCCAACTCTTACATTTAGTGAAGATGAGGTAACCAACATTTTCTGTGATGAAAATCATCTTAGAAATACATTAACGGATACAAACAGTAATATCTCAACTCTTGATAATACAAATAGTTACCCAAAGTCTGAGCATCAATCAGAAAAAACTGAATTAGATATGTTAACTGTCAATAAACCAGAATCCAAATTAATTTTAAAATCTACCAATGAACAAGATACTGTCAAACAAGTGTCAAAAGGTACAAACGATAGTCAAAGAGTTATAAATATGACAACTCTCGGTGAAAATGAAGAATTTTCTACCGAGTCAATGCCAAATGAACCAAGCAATGAACATGAATTAGTAAATATGTCAACGCTCACAAGTATAAGTAACGTAGGGGAAATTAATGAAAGTGAAGAAAGTATTTCTCAAAATGTTCCAAGTGCCACAGATACTAATGAGATCTTATTAGAAGAAAATGTATCAAATGACAATAACAGTGAAGATTTACTAGATTTGATAAGTCATAACACAACTAATGAATCAAATTCTCACCTACTTTTGGAAGCAGTTCATGACATTTTGAGTGATGCAGATATTCTAAACACATCAAGTGACATTGATAATGAGGAAATTTGGCATAAGCTTACTGGTGGGAAAATGATTAATTCTGAGAAAATTTTAGAAGCAGTAAATGATCTATTGGGTGAACATCAACATGTTTCAACTGACTCAAATTTAAATCTGGGCCCTCAAACTAAACCTGATATTCTGTCCCAAGCGACCAGTGATCTAATGTTATCTGATTTATTGGATGAATTTATTGAACTTCAACCAGTTTCAATGACTACTCCTGAGGAACCTGCAAAAACTCCTGAGGCGCAAAAATGTGATCAAACTTTCAAAATAGACATACAAACTCTTCCAATAACTTTCGTTCAGTCGAAATCAAATGAACCTCTTACAATTTATTACATTCAGGTACAATAAAGTCCCTGATTATTGTAATTTACGTAAAAATAATTCAAAATTGATGTCCCAAAACATTTTCGATTTTTTGCATAAATTTTTTTTATTTAGTTTTTTTTTGTGCAGCCCCTCGGCCCAGACCCCCAGCAAACCGAAGCGATGAGCCTTAGCACGTTGCTGGAAGCCGCACGCTTCCTGGAAATGCAGGAGCAGCAGCAGAGCAGGGCGCAACAGGCCCAGATGAGTGGCCACCTGACCACCACCATCGTTGAGGCTCAGGGGGTGGTAAGGCCGCATAATGGGGTACAGAATCTTCATCCAGGTCATCTGATACAGCAAAGTCAGCCAGTCTATCAAAATGGGGTAAGTTTTTCCACATTACAGAATCACACAAAAAATTATAAAATGAACCGCATTGTTTGATTGACTTTTTTTTTAGTTCTAAAAAAACAATAGCCTATTCCCAATTCTTTATTTTTACTTTTTTATCTCGTAATTTATGAGATGAGAAAAGTAACTGTAAATCTTGTAGTTCAATGAATAGAGGCCAAAATAGGGGGGTTACCCTACAAAAGGTCCGGTAGTTCTGAATTTTGGATATGTCGTTAAGCTTAGAAGGGTAGTTAAAAATCTGAGTTTTCCTCACCCCCACCCCTGTGCTCCCTCCGCCATCTTGAAAAAACCATCAAAAATTTGCACTTTTTTTAGTTTTTTGCCTTTAATTTCCTTCCAGTACACTAAATCGCAAAAAGAGTTACATGAAATTTTTAGAGGATATAATTATCTACATTTGGGTGGTAATATGGTTGTTCTGCGAGCAGTAGTAACGGAGCTAGGTAATTTCCAAAAATGACTAAAATCACGTGCTTGGTCAAATTTTCAGATTTTTTCTAATTTAGACGGCATAAGCTCCGAAATACTTTGTTCTAGGGTAAAAGTTCTGAGAACATATCTTGTAGAGAATTTTAGCAGCTACAAAATCCATTCTTTAAATGTATTTTTAAATATTGTAATGAAGTGGGAGTAACTTTTAACTTAAAGTAAGTTAGAAAATAATAATTTTTTTAAATTTAGTGCTTTAAACGGCACGTTTTTTATTTATTTTTATTTTTTTGTGTAAATTTAGTGACGTACAAAAAGGTAAGAGAGCTTAGGGGTCAAACACCTCCTTAAATTAACCACCTCTTCAAAAACCCCCCCAGACCCCCCAAAATCGAACATATTTAGGTTTTCTCAAATTTTCTCAAAAAATACGCTTCTAAGAGAAAAATTTGTAATATACTTTATTGTAGACAATGAAATTTCCTTTTAAAAAAGGTACAACTCGATGGGGGTCAACTATTTATAAACTCTTCAGCAGTGTCCGTTAATTGAAGTAATTTAAAAAAGTAAAAAAATATCCATGTTTTTTCCATGATTTAGTCGATTTTTTTTTAAACCAAGGTTTAGAGAACAAAACGTGTGTACACTGTTGTAGCAAATAAAATTTCCTTTAAAATGCTGTACAAGAAAGTCGGATTGGTTTCATGGTTATAAATTCAGAGGCGCCCGTAAATTTAACCAATTTTAAAAAATCACAAATTTAAATATTTTTTTTACAAAAACTAAGCCTAATTTTGAAAAATGCTAGCATGCACTTTATTGACAGTAAAATTCTCTTTTCAACGGTGTATAACTCGATGGGGTTTGACTTACAACGAACCCGCCAGCGACGTCCGTAAATGGGAGCCATTTAATTAATTTTTTTAAAAATTATGTTTTGCACAGGTTTTATTTGATTTTCTGAAAACCATACCTTTTATCAAAAAAATTGTTTTTTACTTCATTGTAGATAATAAAATTTCCTTTTAAACGTTATGTAACATGGTAAAAAATATTTCATATTTACCGCTCCAGTGGTGTGCTTAATTTAAAACAATAACCCCCATCGAGTTGTACCTTTTTCAAAAGGAAATTTCATTGTCTACAATAAAGTATATTACACATTTTTCTCTTAGAAGCGTATTTTTTGAGAAAATTTGAGAAAACCTAAATATGTTAGATTTTGGGGGGTCTGGGGGGGTTTTTGAAGAGGTGGTTAGTTTAAGGAGGTGTTTGACCCCTAAGCTCTCTTACCTTTTTGTACGTCACAAAATGTACACAAAAAAATAAAAATAAATAAAAAACGTGCCGTTTAAAGCACTAATATAAAAGAATTATTATTTTCTAACTTACTTACTTTAAGTTAAAAGTTACTCCCACTCCATTACAATATTTAAAAATACACTTAAATACTACTACAAGATATCTTCTTAGAACTTTTACCCTAGAACAAAGTATTTCGGAGCTTATGCCGTCTAAAGTAGAAAAAATCTGAAAATTTGCCCAAGCACGTGATTTTAGTCATTTTTGGAAATTACCTAGCTCCGTTACTCCTGCTCGCAGGACAACCATTGTACCACCCAATTGTAGATAATTATATCCTCTAAAAAATTTGCGATTTAGTGTACTGGAACGAAGTTACAGGCAAAAAACTACAAAAAGTGCTAATTTTTTATGGTTTTTTCAAGATGGCGGAGGAAGCACAGGGGTGGGGGTGACGAAAACTCAGATTTTTAACTACCCTTGCATCAACACCATCAAGATGAGTCTTCCTCAACAGTTTCGAAACCCCTCATAAAAACATCATAAAATTTGGTACACCGCATAAAATTTTGACGGCGAATTCGATTATGACCTCAAAATATTTCGGAAATATTGAGGAAAAACAATTTTCAGGGTAAATTTAAATGGGCACAGCTCATTTAGAAGCCATTTTTCGACAAATGTTTCTAGGAACTTTTTTTCATGAAAATACTCCAGGAATCACACGACGAATTTTCGACCAATATGTTTAGGAAACACCCTGTATATATGTCGAATTTTTCACGTCACTGTGGCCCAGCTGATTTTTGTAAACAAAAGTTAGGTATGATATGAACAACTAACATTTTTTGAATTTTTTGAAAACTAAGGCAATTTTCCTATTATTTTTTTAGTATATTCTTATAAAATAATATTTTTGAGACATACCGGTTGTTATTTTTTTTATAGCGCTTCATTTTTCTTTACACAAACATTAAAATTCGAAAAAAAGAATGTGTTCGTTTCAGCTTCAAAAGTAATCCGCTAACCTACACCTTTGTTTACTTCCCAAGTCCTCGGTTCACCTTTGATACTAAACGACCACATTCAGTTGACTTGTATTTTAAGTTTTGTGTAATAAAAAATAAAGCGATCTAAAAAAAAATAACGACAATACGTCTAAAAAATTATATTTTATAAGGATGTACTAAAAAACAGCAGGAAAATTGCCTTAGTTTTCAAAAAACTCAAAAAATATTACTTGTTCATATCATATCTAACTTTTGTTTACAAAAATCAGCTGGACCACCAGTGACGTGAAAAATTCGATATTATTTGTTATGGGAAACAGCTGAGTGTCAAAAAGTTATCTCAAAAATTATAATATGGAGATTACTGTGGAATATTATAGTTTATTTAGTGGCTTAGAAAGAAGGGGTTCGGGGCTCAAACCCTCCATTTCAATTATAGAAAATAATATGAGGATTTATAGACAATAGATTTATGAATACAATTAGCCCCCCCCCCCTATTGTGAATTTCTGGGTACGCCACTGAGTTTATTAAACATTATTTGTCCACAAACGCAATACATATTCATAAGAATTTCGCGATGTTATGGTTTTTATAATTTGGCTGTGGACTCTATAGTTGGTCCCGTTTAAAGTTGGGGAGGGTTTTAAAATTCACCCCCACCCACGGGGGTCAGAAATTTATGGGCATAGTTTCAATAAAAATGTACGAATTTCGCTTGAAAATGGAGCAACCAAATTTATATATCTTTATAACGGTCCTAATTTTAATTTTATGTCTTACTTGTCTTTCTCAATGGGGTGCGTTTTGAGGACCTTTACTTAAATAACGAAAGTGGGCCAAGTGGCACCTCGTTGAAAATGTCTTTTAAATATATGAGTGTGAGTAGTGTAATTATTTTAAAAATAGAGAGTCATACTACTACTACTATGTTGGTTTAGAACGTTTTTCTACGTTGTCCGACGCCTATTCTCCACCTTCTTCGATCCTGACAATCATCTTCTGTCAGGTTTTTTTGACTCATTGATCTTTGGATTGACTGTTGCCATTCTAGTTTAGGACGCCCTCTTTTTCTGCGCCCTATTGGTTGCCATTCTAGGACCTGCTTTCGTAATCTTTCGTCGTTCATCCGTTGTACATGGCCGTACCCTATCAGTTGTCTTTTAGTGATGTCATCCGTTATGCTTCTTTCGATTCCCATTCTTTCTTTTATGATCGCGTTTCTTATGTAATCTGTTCTAGATATTCTCATTGATATTCTTATTGCATCCATTTCAACACTTTCCATGATTGTTTTGTATTTTTCTGTTACGCGACAAGTCTCTATTCCATACAACAGCGTGCTTTTCACCATTGTTTGTATATGTTACATTTTGCATTATTTTTCTCTGCTCCATAAAATACTGTTAAGACATTCAATAACCTTTTTTGCTTTTACTATTCTTTTTTCCAGTTCTTTGCAGGCTGTTCCTGTCTTATCAAATGTAACACCCAAGTATACATACTCATTGCATGAAGATATTTTTTGTCCATTGTCTAGTTCTAATACATAAGTACTGTGTCTTGTCCATGTTCACTGTTAATCCCCATTTTGGGTATTCTTCTGTTAACTTTCTCATCATATACTCCATGTCTTCTTTATCACTAGCTACAATTACTTGGTCGTCAGCAAACTGTAGTGTGTACCTTGGTGTTCTAGGGTGTTTATATGGTAAATTAGTCGTTAAGTTGTATTCCCATGCCGTGCACTTTACGTTTCCAGTTTTTTAGAGCTACTGCGATATATTTAGATTTTGACCCTTTGTATAGTTTTTTTATCACTTTTATGTATGTATGATTGATATTAGTTTGTATAAATAGAGGGTTATAAATACATAAAACAAAATGTATGAAGTCTAATAGTAAGGAAATAACACTTTTTTAGCCAGAAAATTGGAAAAAAATTGCATTTTTAAGAAGAGACTTAAATGCACCGCGCATTTAAAATCCCATTGCGATAAGTGAAACGGTTCTAGACAAAATAATGTATCAAAAAATTACTAAAAATTAGGTAACCTAGGCACGTTTTTTGACAGTTGAGGTTTATTTTTTTATTGAGGATTTAAATTTGCGATAAGGAATTTTTTTCATTACTTATTGTCAAAACTTTTATCAAAAAATATTAAATAATTTTCCCATGTAAAGTACTTATTTTTGAGTTAAAGGGAAAATATAATAGTAGTGCATTAAATTTTCTATTGTTTATTGGTTTATTCCTGTTGTTGAAAAATTGCAATTACTTGTTTAAGAAATTAAATACCTACTTCAAAATGCAAAATGATATACTTGTGTGATTCTGGATGAACAATTCAATTCGAAACTGGAAATAATTGTATGGCTCTTCTCTTTTCCGTTTTTTCGACTATATACTTTTTACCCTAAAATTTAAAAAGGTTTAAAAACAGGGAAACAAGGTTCTACATACAGAAAACAGACTGACAGGCTACCGGACAATAATTGGCACAAATTAAATACCTAAAAATTTAAATACAGTCGAACCTCTATAACTCGAACCTGAAGGGACAACCAAAACAGTTCGAGTTATGGAGAGTTCGAGTTATAGAAACTCGAGTTACATAGGTTAAAATACATATAAAAAGTGCAGGGACCGCTTAAAAGGTTGGAGTTATAGAGGGGTTCGAGTTATAGATGTCCGAGTTAGAGAGGTTCGACTGTATTTCACTAAAATTGGTTTAGTAATAACGAATTTAAAAATGAATGCAGAAAGGATTGGCTGTAACAAAATGGCTGAAATAAAAATAGATTTTTTGAAAACCACCAAACCGATTGTACAAATTTATACCTTGTTCTGCGGGAGAAAAGTAGTGCTTTTCTATAATATAAAAAAAAAACTAAAATATTTTTAGAAAATAAGACTAAACAAGTCATTTTGAAGAATCAATTATGATTTTGTCCACGATCTTAAATTTCAAGATGTTAATAAATTTTGATAATGATCTATAAAATGCAATCAATTCCCACCAGGAAACTTTTTATTTCATCAAAATCGGTTCAGTAGTAATGAATTTATAAGGAAATAAATGCAGAGATGATTGACAAGGCAGTCGTATAATATTCAAAACAATGGTTAAAACAAAAATATTTTTTTTGTAGAACCACTAAACCGATTTTGTTGACTCATACCCTGTTGTGCGTGGCAAGAATGCTACTTTTTTAGTAATTTAAAGAAATTATTAAAACATGTTCGCAACACAAGAATAAACGAGCATTTTTGAAGGGTACAATTTTATTTCGTCCGCCATCTTGGATTTCGAAATGACGGACAAAAAAATTTATTTCTTCAAAACTCTGATTAATTATCTGCCAAGTACAGTTTGTCCCATTAAAATCGATGGTATAGTTCAAAAGTTATAATGAAAAAAAATTGTCCGGTTTTTTTAAAGTGTACTTTGATGTTTTTTTAATTTTTACAAATTGATGTCGATCTTCCAAGTACCTCTTAAACCAGTCGTAAATTTTTTTTTTTAGAGAAAAAATTCACCGAACATTTATTTTCAATGATTATTATTTTATTTTTTTTGACAGAACGGTCTTCAAACACGAACTATCACCCTTCAGCCGATCAAGACCGAGTCTGGGGTCACGGTGGCCCTGAACACCCCGATAGCTTCACCCGTCATTCAGCAATCTCACACTATTATGAGCCAAAATGGCGCTCCTGCAACTCAGACCGTTGTCATTTCTAGTAACAATATTTCTTCTACTCTACTACAAGGTAAGTACTGAATTAAAATGGTGTTAAAGGTCGAAATTTGCAAAAATTATTTATCGAAAATGCACCATTTTAATAGTACAGCCCTATATCTTTACAACTGGGGATCTATTCTTCAAATTAGGGAAAAAATCAAATGCATCTGAATGCAGTAAAACTTCCTATAAGCGGACACTCACGGTTTCGTCGATTTTGTCCGCTTATTGGAGGTGTCCGCTTATAAGAGAGAACTGCGAAATTTTAATGTATATTTTTTAACAATTTCCGCTGCTTGAGTTTTTCCGATATTAAATTTTTCAGCGATCTTTCGTGCTGATAGATGTTCCTTCTCCGAAACGTTAACAACATCCTTTTTGTCTTCGGCCAATAATCGAACCCGGAATCTCACACAGGCTACCGGACAATAGTAGTAGTTGTATATCTCTGTACGCAAACGTTCTCTACATTAACCGAACCGAACCGAACCACCGAAGACTTTTTGTAATCGAAGTTCATATATCAATGTATTTAAATTTGCACAGTTAATTATGTAATCGACGGTATTTATTTCGATTTTATAAACAAACGATAACAAAACCAATGACACGCGAAGGGCAACGGACGTTTACGCACGATGATGATGGCCGACTTCAACTAAAACACACATTCCTCCCGCCCCCGCTTGACAACATCCACCCATACCCCGCTGAAAAACGGGTAAAATTGAAACCTTGCCCCGCGCATATACGTAATATTCCAATACCCACGGTAATTTCCAGTTCTTGATGAAAACATTAAGAAATGGCAATATCAAATGTACATAAGAGTGTCCTTCTTGTAGAATTTAGTATAAAATGTCCTGATTGGTTATTTTTAAACAGATGCATTATTTTACTCATGCATATTATTTTATTGGTGTATATCATCCCCACACATTTGACCCGTGTCGTCACATTGATTTATCGGCGCACAGTGGTCAAAAACCCTATCTATGTAAATGTACTCCTACAACTTTAAATAACGATATAGAGATTTTTTTTTAAAGAGTTTAATCGCAAGCAAGTTTTTTTCAAATAAGGCAATTTCATTTGTGGCGCCTTTTTGGAAGGCTTCACATCGTCTCCTGGATGAATAAATAATGTGACAGCTTTGACCAACGTCAAAAATGATGGGAAGGTTAATAGGCTAAAAAGGGCACTAAACTGAGAGATTCTCGTAAGACCTATTAACGGCAATAATCTCTATATGCAAAGTGAGGCAAAAATATTGAAATTTTTTGTAGAGAGAGCACGCTGCGCAGGAGGTGCTACTGACAACATTGACAAACACTTTAATGACAAATCACAAATGACCAGCTCCTTGAAGTATTAAGTTCACAGAATACCACAGGTGATTAGAACTAGAAAGAGAAAGATTGCAATGCTTAGCATTTATTCTATGTTGTCACTCTAAAAAAACTCTTAAATTTTTGTCTCAGTGTCTCATATAGCCATGGTCGTTCCAGTTACTTCGTATATAATTCATTAAGTTGCGGGTAGTATAATTTTTACAAATAGATAATATTCAAAAAATACTTACTATACAGGGTGTCCCAGATAACATTAACTACATGGGGTCTTATGAGGATTTTGGAAATGATAAGAGATATTATAATTCTGGTTAAATGGAAAAAATTGACGATATTCTGAGCCCAATCAGGTGCTGTATTAAAATTTAAAATATCTACAAGGGTTTTCCAAATATTAAGCAAAAACTAAAAACTGCTTTTAATAAAAATAATTTATTTATTGCTTGATATTTTAAGTCTTTATAGATATTTTTATTTTTGAAATAGACTGGGCTCGGAATAGCGCCAATGTTTACCCAATAATCCAAATTTATGTGTATTACTGTTTTCAAAATTCGCATAAGAAACCGTGTAATAACTTTTATCTGGGATACATGGTATACCACAACTATTTTTTAAAGCTTCTAAACAAGTAACGATAACTTTCAATGTGTGATGCAAAGTTTATATAGAAAAGAAGTATCGAGTGTGCACAAATCTATCTTTCACATGGACTGCCTAGGCTTATCGGGCCAAATAATGTGTTTGCGCAGGCCTTAAGTTAAAAACGGGGTGATTGGAAAGAGTGAAACCAATGTAGGTTTGTGGCAGATTATGGCAGAGGCGTGGTTTGTTTGTGCTTCTTGCTTGGCACTGAAAGCTTATTTCACCCTGCGAAAGTCGTGGTGAGATTTCTGAGATATACAAGTCGAAGAAAAAAATGACAAAGACAGAGTAATAAATAAACTTGTCACAAAAAAATTATATTAAAAAATAAACACATCATCATCACGTAACTGTCCCAAACCTATTTTGGTTTCACTTCTTATATCATACTAATAAATATAATTTTGGCTTTCTTATTTGAATGGTTTAAGAATAAGCTAGTTTATTTATTACACGTGTATTCCATTAAAAGAAAATAGTTGCTTAACATAAAAATTTTAAAAAAGAAAGGGTTGGAAAAAAATTATTTTTAAAAATGTTAATGCCTTATTCGACTTCTAAAAGTTTTTTCTACTCTCGTGCGAGAATTACGTACTTCTTGCCCTCATTTGCTGCGAGAATTCGAATTCCCGCACAAATTTTTATTCGTGGAATTGTCTTTATAAACCGCAATTTTTAAATGTTTAAATATAAGGTTTTTTATGTTATTTAATGTATTTTTTTTTTAATATTTTATGACGGTTTAGTAATTATTAAAAAAAAATGCATTTTTTAAAATAATTGAGCGACCTTCGTAGCTTTTTCTAAACGTCAAATATATCAACAATAGAATTTTGCTTGACACATTGCATGTCTTGAATTTTATATCAATTTAAACTGTTAGCTCGCGTTACTACGTCAACCGTTTCATTTAAACCACAAAAACGTGTCCAAGCTCTTCGAATAATAAGCGCTCTTGAAAACCATTTTGATTTTTTAGTTTGCTTTAATTGGTGTCGTAACCATGAATATGTCTTGAGGTGTAGGGCGAGAGCCCATGATACTGTATTTTATGCTATTTTATTTTTCTATTTATGAAATATGTGGAAAATATCTAAGAATCTTTAGGCTTGGAGGTGGCCGGACCCCGAGCCCCCTTTCTAGGTGCACCAATGCTTTAATTATATTTTTATCCTTTGCTTTTAACAACTCTTTACACTGAAACAATGGTGTAACTAACTAAACTATCAATACTTACGTGTGCAAGTGAATTTCCAGGCCCTTTTTGGATAAACAAATAAAATACCGCTTTACCATATTGATATCTCACAATAGCACTTTACCTTTTAAAACTTGAATTTTCTGTGATTTAAAATATTAATAGTAGGTAACGCATTTCTGGCATAGACCACTGTGCCTTGCGCTTTCACTTCGCCTCCGAGCAGCCTTAGCTCTCGTCACGCCCGAGGAAAACTATAAAAATAGTTTTTTGAGGAAAGGAACCTATTCCGCACTAGTGCGAAAAAAAACACCATAACAAAAAATTTAAAATAAACGTGTCGGACAAAACGATATACGTTGTCAAAATTTAATATAAATAAATACTTGTAAAATTTTGTTTCACTTAATTGCTGACCCGGCCATCTAAGCGCGTTATTCGGCCATCTGCATATACATGCGGCAAAGTTATATTTTTGCACTTGTTAAATTTACTATTTTCTACTAGGATGTGGAAAACTCCACTTTTCTGTGCGCAAGAAGTTAGTTTTTAGGGAGTAACTGACACAATAATTAAATAGTCTGCTATAATTTTTAATAAATCAAAGAGAAACTATATAATGTGTGTATAAATCATTTTGCAAAAAGATGATTTTGCATATTGGATGTACCGGACCCGCACCATTTGGAAACCTTAGCAACGCGGTAATAAGACAACTTCAATATTTGTTTACATTTCAATTTCGTCTAATTTGACATGTTTATTTATAAATTACATGAAATTTTTTGAAAAAAAAAGGTACTCATAGGTAAAATATTGTACCTAACACAGGCGGAAAGTGTCTTTACAACCCTTGAAGGTTTGACCGAACTCGGCTTCGCGTCGTGCGGTAGAGTAATTAATTTACCGCACGCCGTTCGGTAAAGGTACTTTACCAGACCCGCACCATTTGGAAACCTTAGCAACGCGGTAATAAGACAACTTCAATATTTGTTTACATTTCAATTTCGTCTAATTTGACATGTTTATTTATAAATTACATCAAATTTAAAAAAAAAAGGTACTCATAGGTAAAATATTGTACCTAACTCCACTTTGCGTCGTTCGTCCAACTGCCGTCACGTGCGGTAAATAACCACCTTCCACACTTGTTAGGTAAAATTTTTGCACTGTACAGGGTGTTCGAATTCGCGAAATTTTTACTTTTGAATTGCATCTTGACTTTAGTCCTGATGCTTACCATATTTGACAGGCGCTCAAATTTATAGTTTTTGTAAATTGGATGCTCCTTATATTATTTAATTAATAGATTAGGCTATATATTTAAGAGACTATATTCCAATAGTTTCCAAAAATACCGGATATGCCGTAGTTTATAGCCATAGTTTCTGAGATATTAGCAATTATTTTTTAAACTGATAAAAAGGTAACAGTACCGCTCTACCGCTCTACCATGTATCAACAGTGAGAATGACATGATGTGACACGACATATAAGCTTTGTTGTCATTTTGAGCGTCATTAAAAAAATATATATATATTTGTCATTTTCACTGTTTATACATGGGGACTAACATGGTTCGAAATAAGGACACTGAAATTATCACAAAAGTGGTAATGTTATTTTTTGTCATTTAAAAACTTATTGCTAATATTTCAGAAACTATTTATTAAAACTGCGACATATAGGGTATTTTCGGAAGGCATATTCCAAGCCTAATCTATTAATTAAATAACATTTACAAAAACTTTAAATTTGAGCGCCTGTCAAATAGAGTAAGCATCAGGAATAAAGTTAAGCTGCAATTTAAAAGTAAAAATTTCGCGAATTCGAACACAATTTCTTTTATATTCCTTAATCAATTATTAATGGTCTAAAAGGGTGGGGAAAAATATAATGAGACACCCTGTAGGTACAGTGTAAAAATTTTACCTAACAAGTGTGGAAGGTGATACTTTACCGCACGTGACGGCAGTTGGACGGTCAAGCCGTCAAGGGTTGTAAAGACACTTTCCGCCTGTGTTAGGTACAATATTTTACCTATGAGCACCTTTTTTTTTCAAAAAATTTAATGTAATTTATAAATAAACATGTCAAAGTAGACGAAATTGAAATGTAAGCAAATATTGAAGTTGCCTTATAACCGCGTTGCTAAGGTCTCCAAATGGTGCGGGTTCGGTAAAGTACCTTTACCGAACGGCGTGCGGTAAAGTAATTACTTTACGCGAGTAAGTAAATTATTTTATGCACCGTAATGTCAAAACAAGTTGATATCATAAATTTTTGTGCACCGCAATATTAAAACAAGTTTATTGCATAAGTTTACTTACATTCTATATTCTTATTTTTCCACACACGACTGCTTGACCGAACTTCTTAGGCGCAACCAAATACGTAATATACATGGAAAAAACCTTAAATTGTATTTCTCCCCTTTGGTGCACTAAAGGCGTAAGTCCCATTCATTACACACGCAACTGACGTCCTTATTGTTTGGTACAATAAGTGCGAATGTGACTTACGCCCTTAGTGTACCAAAGGGGAGATTTCTTTGTATTAAATTTTGTCAAGTTGGGGTTTTTAGTGATTTTTATGACTATAACATTGTTGCTACGGGAAGGTTTCTTTCCGAATTAGTGCGGAAAAGTGCAATTTTCCGCACGCAAAATGCATGATGATACAAAACAATATTATTTATTAATTTTTCAGAGAGATATTTACTAGAGGCAGTAGTTTATTTTTCACTTGATTGCTGGTTAAACCACTAACCACTAATGCGTTGTTCGGCCATTTACAAATGCCTACGTATTTTATTATTTTCTGCTCGCATGCAAAAAATACCTACTTTGTGAACTGTTTCAAGATAAGTTTGGTGCGAAAGGTAGAATTTTTTACACTGTTATTAGATTATATAGAAAATCGTAAAATTAATTGTTTGAGTTTTAGCACTTCTATTGTAAACTAACACAGCACCATTTTAAAGACAATAGTGTATCTGTAGCGTCTATAAAATTTTGAATCTAATAATTACAACAAATTTAATTCTATAAACTTTTTTATATTCTTTATGGAATTTTTAAAACATAATTAAAAAACTATTCTTCAAGGGAATAGCCATAGCCTAGGGACGGCGCTGATTCAATTAGGCGTGTCTAGGGGTTGGCCGTTTTCGTGTATGTGTAAAGGACAGACTTATGCAATTTTCGTATTGTCATCCTTTAATGTGATACTCAAAAACCACTTATAGAGTAAATAGCTAACCGGGTGTATTGGAATATTACGTATATGGCCCCGCGCGGCGCTGCCGGCTTGTAATTATTTACGCTAAAAAAGTTCACCCAATTAATCGCTTGATGTTAACCACCGATAATAAAAAGAACTAAACAATCTGTCGTAAGGGAAGATTTACCTTTTTTTTAAATAAATCAATTAAAAATACTCTTTGTTGGGCACTGCCTCTTTGCCCTCCCTGTAGCAGCAGCCACTGGATTTATTATTTATTACGATCTGGAAAGGGAATTTTGCGGTTCTTGTAAGAAGTCGTACTATAAGTGTTTTTCTCAATTATGTAAACAATGTATTAAAATAATACATATTTGTTCAATTTTCTTCTTTAAACTTCACATTTTCACTTCTTTATATTTATAAACAAATATCAAACTTCATTTCTATTAATCTTTTGTATTTTAATATTTACACTATTTAAACTTTTAGATTTTGCGAACATTCTGTATATTTGTTGTAAATATATTTATTTAGCAACATTTTAAACGTTGATTGAATAAAATTATTCACTGAACATTTCTCGTTTTCCCCTACTTTGAAGAATAGCGCTACTGATTTTTATCATTAATCATAATTCATAATTTCGATTTTGTTGGCAGTCTAACTAAATACTTACATAATACGCTAGAAGTTACTTTTTTAAATAAAAATAAAACATAAAAATTGAGTTTTCATACGTCCCGAAATGCAACTGCATGTTCAAAATTTAAATGATATTTCATTCCTGATGGTTGTTCCTTATGAATAGCTATGAAGCTGTGAAACCTGTGGCGTATCTAAGAGGGGGGGAACAGCTGACCCTTTGACCTATCTTAGTAAAATCGTCTTAGCATCTGTTTTTTGACAGCTTAATAATTGGAAAAATGTTAACTTTTTAACCGAGCATCGCATCATTATGCGGTTTTCTGAATATAGTATAACATATGTTTCTCAGTAATTTGTATTATAACTAAAAACTTCCCAGGTAGCAGGGTCACGTTTTTAAACGTGAAAAACAGGTCATTTTTAATGACAATTGACGTCTCTAACCTGACGTGTAAATGACCTTTAAATGACGTTCAAAAGACACACCCAAAATGACGTCATTTTTAGACGTTTTAAAGACGTCAGCAATATGACGTATTTGGGACCAAATCAGAACATCAGACTCACACACAGACACAAACAAGACAAATTTATGACTTTTTTAAACTCGTCTGAAGATATAAAATATTCTCTGCAGTTGAGAACACTGAAATAAACTTAGACACAGAAGGTGAGTCTTCTGTGACTTAGACCTGGAAGTACTGGAACAGGTACAGCGGTGTTCGCCTGTGAGGTACAGATCAAACTAGACCTATACCTAGACTTACACATCTCCACCTTGAAGCGAAAGAAGCCTCGAAGTTTGTCTTGATTTAATATTGAATTTTGTTTACATACGTACCCCCACATTCCGTATAAATCCGGTGAAGTACTGACTGGGGCACCATCTATGTAAGTATGAGTGTATGTCCCTTGGACAAAGTGTGCAGTGTGGGAGTGACCAATATATGACGTTTTTCAGACGTCAAAAACTACACTACACTACACACTAGGAAAAGACGTCAAATAACTGACGCCTTAAAGACAACATTTTTTGGTAGATGACCTGCTGGTCATCCAAATGACCACTTTTCGACGTAAAAAAGACGTCATTTGATAACCCCTTGCTACCTGGGTTCATAGGAGCTTTCGTTTCTGAAATATTAACAAAAAACTGTTTTCAAAGCTGATAAAGCATGCGGTTTACTTGGAGTGTGCTAATGGGCTAGGAAGGTATCAGATCCGTCATGGATCCATTTTTTATTAAAATAAAGATAGTAATGTTCAATAGATTATAAATTCCCCCCTCCCCTTTAAGTTAAGGAAGCCATGCAAATCAGAAACCTGTCCCCCCTTCTGTTTTGGGCTGGATACGCCCTTGTGGGAAGCTATAAAGCTACATACATATATAAAATATGAATAAAGGGATATATGGATATCTTTTTTCGTTTTTTTATTTTATTTCCCTTGAGAACTTAAAAATACATAGACTTCCTTTTTTTTTCTTCAAATATCCTAAATAATATTATTTTTGGACATCAAAGGACATGTAAAACCAAATAAAAAAGATTATTTTAGGTATCCCTAAAAATCCCAGATTTAACGACAAAAAGTTGAAGCTAGGTTTGTGAACACCCAATACAATACAGTAATAGTAATTTATTAATTTAATCTTATCTAAGAAACACACCCAGTCTAAACAAAGTAACATATGAACCCCATTTTTGTTTGTGATTTGTGAAAATTAAAAGTTAGTCAACCAAAAACGATATCAATCCTAAATCAAACACAATTTGTCCCGAACCATACACCTACTTTAATCTACAGAGTGTTTCAACTAAAAAATAACAGAAGCTTTTTTATCACGGAATAAAAAATATTTATTAAAGTAGTAGTGTGGGGTAGGCACTAGGCCTGGCGACTAGGCACATGAAGCGCTCTTTTCGCCAACCCCCGGACACCCCCCTACTGCGTCCTTTTTTCGCTGAGGAATCTGCCCGTCTTCTGTACAAAGGCCAGAGTATCGGGCCACCTCAGATTCAGAAGGTCCTCCGTGATAAGAGGAAATGCGCCGAGGTCTCGTCCTCGGCCCAACATCATTCTCTGTCCTTGTAGACGGAGTGTCCGGTTAGGAGTCCCTCTTCTCTTCGTGTTCTACGCAGCAGCCAGTTCTTACGGGACTTACTGTATCCTGTCACGTACTCCTTCGCTTGTCTGGCGTTTCCTGTGTTGGTCTATTCTTTTTGTATCTCTTTCTGGGTCCACTCTGTTAGGGCCGACTTCATTTGCTCTCTTGTGAGCCCCAGGAAAAGCTCTCGCCTGACGCGTTTCTGCCGAGATCCACCCCCGGCGAGTTTGTCCGCTTTCTCGTTTCCTGGGACTCCCATGTGGCCTGGAACCCATACAAGCTCCACTTCTCTTACTCCGGCCAACTCCTGAAGTGCATCCGCGCACTCCTGCAAGAAACCCGCGGACATCGTTGGTGTGCACAGTGCTTTCAGCGTAGCTTGACTGTCTGAACAGATGCAGATGCGCTTTCCTGTTTCGTTCCTAATTTCTTCCTCCCATGTTACCCCAAGTATAGCGTAAACCTCCTCCTAGAAGACTGTTGCATTGGATCCCAGCGAGTAGATTTTTCTCCAATACCCTTGCTTTCCACGTACACTCCTGAACCGGTCGAATTCCGGTCTGTTTGCCTTGATCCGTCTGTATAGCAGACCGTGGCATCATTAAGGAATTCAACCTCATCATTTTTCCATGCATCCCTTGGCGGTATGGTTACATGGTATCTCCTTTTCTCCCTTAACCGCTTCTCTGGCATCGCTAGCCTGTACGTCGATAGAGGAATCTCCTTTTCCGTCACAGTCGCGATCTCCGAATGTCCTTTTTATCCATTGCTCCTTCTTCACACGCCCGCGTCCCTTATCCTAAGATATGTTACCATCGCTTCCTTCTTTATCCAGGTGGACAGCGATGGAGGCCTTGCAGAATATTCAGGGCTATGTTAGCAGTAGACCTAATCATTAAAACCACTCTCTCCAAGCAATTAATAGACAGCAACAACAAAAAAATTTCTAGAGTTTCCTATTATAGGTTTTGATGGACCTTAGAGACACCTGTATCTTTTTTGTAGGACCAATCTCATTCCCGCAATCCTCAAGCCCCGCAGCTACGTCATCTTCCCCCATCACCGCAGCAGCAGTGTCCATACCTGCGACGTTAAAGATAGACACAGACGGGCATATTAAGATAGAACAAGACAGACACATTTCCAGCACCACAGTGCAAAGTAGCGGCCCGCAACCGGGCCATCATGTTGCTGTGGGGCAACAGCAACGTAGTAACGCGACCGCCCAACAGCAACAGTCGAGGACTTATAACAATTCCTTCGACATTGTAAACCCCTTGGTTATTGATGAGGGGAAACCTGACCAAAAATCCGTTCATAAATTGAAGCAACCTCCCATGGCATTCAGATCTGGTAAGTGGATATATAATTATAGTGGATAATCAGGGCCTTACCTAGGAAAAAATTTCGGGGAGGGGATTAAACATTTTTAATAAAAATTTGCGTTGGTTGCAATTTTTTTGTTCTATTTGTATTACTACTATGTCGGTTTAGAACATTTTTCTACTGACAATCTTCTGTCAAGTTTATTTGACTCATTGATCTATGAATTAACTGTTGCCATTCCAGTTTAGGACGCTCTCTTTTTCTGCGCCCTGTTGGTTGGCATTCTAGGAGCTGCTTTGGTAATCTTTCTTCGTTCATCCGTTGTACATTGCCGTATCATATCAGTTGTCGTTTAGTGATGTCATTCGTTATGCTTCCCTCGATTCCCATTCTTTCTTTTATGGTATCATTTCTTATATGATCTGTTCTAGATATTCTCATTGATTTTCTTATTGCATCCATTTCGACACACTCCATTTTTCTTGTATTTTTCTGTTACGCGACAAGTATCTATTACATACAACAGCGTGCTTTTTACCATTGTTTCATATAAGTTAAATTTTACATTCTTAATTATCTCTCTATCCCTTAAAATACTGTTAAGACAGACCTTTTTTGCTTTTACTATTCTTTTTTCCAGTTCTTGACAGTCTGTTCCTGTCTTATCAAATGTGACACCCAAGTATACATAGGTACTCATTACATGGAGATTGTCTATCGTCTAGTTCTCTCTTGATTCTTTTCGAATACATAAGTACTGTGTCTTGTCTTCTTCCGTTAACTTTATCCATGTCTTATTTATCACCAGTTACAATTACTTGGTCGTCAGCAAACTCTAGTGTGTATATGGTAAATCGGTCGTTAAGTTGTGTTCCCATGCCTGTACTTTACGTTTCCAGTTTTTAGAGCTACTGCGATATATTTTAAAAAGAGTTGGAGAGATACAACATCCTTATCCTAAGCCTTTCGTTACCAGAAATTCTTTTGAAAGTTGATTTCCAATTTTAATTTTAGATTTTGGCCCTTTGTATAGTTCTTTTATCGCTTTTATGTATATATCATTGATATTAGTTTGCTAACACTGTCCATAATTTTTCGACTGAAACGGTATCATGCTTTTTGTAGGTCGACAAAGGTAACATGAGTTATATTGCTGGACCTCCTTTTCTCAATTACTTGTTTAAGACAAAAACCATTATCACTACAAGATCTGCCTGCACAAAACCCACTTGCTCTTCTTCTTCATTTTTTTCTAATATATAGCTATTTCATTATGTTGTTCTGATAGATCTTTATTTTCTAAACAAAAAGCTTCTATGAATTTTTTTCTTTGCTTAAGAAAATTGCATTGTTTAGAATTTTAAGATAGTTTGAAGGATAACAGACTATCGGTATTGCCCTACTCCCCCTAATTAGGGATCTCATTATTTTTAGGTACCAGGGAAGTCCACAACAAATTAGAAAAACATCGAAGGGCGCATTTAAAAGAATGTTTCGACATGTTGAAGAAACAACTCATGCCCAACAGTGAAGAAAAGAAAACTTCGAATTTAAGCATTCTTCATTCTGCCTTAAGGTATGGGTATGCAGTATGCATTAGTGGCATTGATTAATTATTATGATTATTGTATTATTTAATCATTCGAGTATTTAGGAAATAGTTTTGGGGGAGCCTCAACTTTTTCCTGCTTAAAAATTTCAAGATCTTTAATGAACCTTGGAGTTTTTGTAGTGATTTTAAAGACTTGGGGGAGGGGGGAAGGTTACCAATTGAGGCTATCGAATATCACAGAAAAACTGTGTAAAGATAGTTAGTTTTTCTGTGTAATGTGTATTCACAGTAAAGGAGGAATAAGAGGAATACCGCAGCCGACGAGAAAGACCGGCCCGGGCGCGGAAATATCACGTGACCGTAGGAGGCTCACAAAAAAAACGCCTCACGGCCCGCTGTCATTATAAAACATGTGTGTGTTCAGTTTTGGTATGTTTGTTTACGTCGATTTTTTTTTAATTCAGGCACGAATTTGATATGAATTTTATCAAAGTTATTAAAATAACGCAGCCCACGAAAAAGACTGTAGTGGGCTGCGTTAAAATAATTAATGGCTAATGAGTAAATTATAAAGAAAATACCTATAAGATAAACAATGCCGCGAACGTGTAATTAGTGCTGTTCCTTGTCGGTCCAACTATAAAACTGAAACCTAATATGTTGCAAACGGGAAAGAAGTGGTAAAAGATCTTGGATAAGATTGATTAAGTATTAGACATCCTTAGTGACATTTTCGATAGTGAGAGTGAAAAATGTGTTCAGTTGTCATTTCTTATTGAACAATTAGGTCTCTTGAAAAGGTAACCTGAGAATAGAAGATATGGTGGATACACTTTAATGTTGGTTTCATCTTTGTTTATCCAGTCATCCAGTGCATAAACGTCAATTTACAATTCTAAGGTAATATATCTTCCGCACCCTCGCAATATTAAAAAACTGATTTGTAAAATATTGTTAACAGATAGTAATCTCTCTGGTAGTGTGAAATATTTAAAAAGTAAGATACAGCTTTTAAAAGAACATGAGTTGGTAGTTAACTTACACTTTAATGAAATATATATTAACCTTTGGGGTTCCCTGGTGGTCCAGAAAGGAGATTGTCTGGAATTTAACGGTGTCAGGTGTGGACTGTATAAAGTTAAGGGAATAAGGTCATAGGCTAAGCTGGTACAAGGGATTCTGAAATGGTCTAGTTTACCTTCTAGGTTAGGGTAGCAATAAACAAATGTATGTAAGGTAAAAATAATGCATTTTCACTTACCATTTTTATACAGGAAGCGGAACTCATGGGAGGACGCGCTGTTAAACCGTAGTTTTTGCACCCCACATTTATGTGGTAGGAGAGTCGCTAACACGCGTGTATTATCGTTCGAAGGCGAAACGGTTCTCTTTGATGCTGCAGCAGGTATTCGCTACTGCGTTCGTTCTCCCACATGTCGCCCAGTGGCGTGGTTAATCCATAGGCGTAGGAGAAAAGGAATAAGTAGGAAGGAATGAGATTACGAAGGTCCATATTAAAGGAACTAGGAACCTTAGTAATTCAAAATGCATTTTATGTAAAGTAAATTAATTATAGCAAATTGTAATATTTGCCTTTAAAACCGCGGGAGTTTCAAATGCAAATAACCCAGTAATTTTAAGTACTTAATTAGTTAATTAATACTAAATAAACAAAAAATAGAAAATGCTCTAGTGAATCACCAAATAGCCTAATTCGAACCAATTTGGTAAATTATAGTAAAAAGAACATATTTACAAAAAAGAAGGCGGGACGAACCATTTCCCACCCCCCTGAGAATGCCCAGGGGCATTTCAGAGAGTTTAATTTGTAGGCAGGGCGCATAGTTTTACCAAAGGCCGTTTGTAGGTACCTTTAGTAGTCTTTACAATAGCAACCCGTGGAACATTATCAGAACCTTTAATAAGGTCTTCAATGCGGCCTAGGGGCCAATCCAATGGAGTGGAATTTTCATCTTTGATCAGTACCATAGTACCAATATCAATGGAAGCAAGAGGTTGGTGCCATTTGGCTCGCTGTTGCAAAGTGTGCAAATATTCGCGATGCCAGCGAATCCAAAAATCGCGGTGCATTCTTTGCAACAGTTGCCACCTGGACAGCCTGTTTAACGCAATATCGCAGTAGTTTGGATCGGGTATTGTACCTGGAGGCCTCAAATTTAAAAAATTATTAGGAGTCAAGACCGCCAGATCAGTAGGATCGGTGCTTAAGGCACATAAAGGACGTGAGTTCATTATGGCTTCAACTTGGGTTAAAACCGTATTTAATTCCTCATAGGTGAGTATTTGATTTCCAACTACCCTGTGAAGATGAGTCTTTAAAGATTTAATGTTTGATTCCCAAATGCCTCCCATGTGGGGAGCAGCAGGTGGGTTAAAAGACCAAACTATACCTTCCCCCTTCACGCAATCAGAAAAAATTTGTCGCAAGTATTTTTCAGAGGCCACGAAGTTGGTCCCGCAGTCTGAAGAGATCTTCGAGCATAGTCCTCTTCTAGCTATGAAGCGGCGCAGAGCAGCCAGAAAGGCTTCTGATGTCATATCAGAGACTAACTCTAAATGCACGGCTTTAACAGCGCAACAGATAAGTAAACAGACATATGCTTTCATGGTTTTTGCACCTCTGGTCCGACCAAGAGTAATCGTGAACGGACCACAAAAATCTATACCTACATTTTCGAACACCTTTGCTTCGGAAACTCTAAATTTCGGTAGGTTACCCATAGGGGGTTGAAGGGAGTTAGGTTTAGTTTTCCAGCAAGTATGGCAAGAACTTAAAACTTTTCTCACTACCTTTTTAGCAGACAATACCCAGAAGTTTTGCATTAGTAAAAAAGTTGTGGTCTGTATACCACAATGAAGATTGCTGCGATGCAAATCTAAAATCAGTAATTCAGTGAATTTTGCACTAGAAGGCAAAAGAATTGGAAATTTTTTATCGTATGATAAATTTGAATGGCATAAACGGCCTCCAACACGAAGCAAATCGTAGCTTTCATTATGCAAAAATGGACATAATTTTTGAAAAGCTTTTGGAAGCTGTTTCTTATCTTTTAGTAATTCAATTTCTTTTTGGAAAGAAAAAGATTGTACGCATTTCGAAATAAAAAGTAAGCTTTTGTAGTAATCCTGATTTGTAAGGTAATCAGTAGCAAAATTGTATGAGGGATTTTTAAACTTTTGTAACCCTCGCAAAAAGTAAGCAACTATTCTCTTAATTTTAAAAAGAGAACTGTATTTTTCAAACAAGTTGTTTACATAATATTCAACTGTTTGTTCGCAAGTAAAAACGTTAAAAATATTTTTTCGCTGTTCTTCCAAAACTGCATTCCCATCGTAAGTAACTGTCATAAAATCCCAAGTATTTGTAGGTTGGTTTAGAAAAGAAGGCCCTTCTAACCAAAAATAAAATCTTTGTAAATCAGAGGGATACATTTCCCTAGTACCGCAGTCAGCAGGATTTTGTTCAGTAGGAACATAATGCCAAAACTCAGGGCTAATTCTTCCTTGTATATAGGCAGTTCTATTAGAAACAAATGTTTTAAATTTGTGAGGAGATCCCTGAATCCAAGATAAGGTCACTGTGCTATCAGTAAAAGCAAGAATTTTATCAAATTTAATTTTTTCCGAGAACGTTTCTAGTAAAAAATCCATTAATTTAGCCAACAAAACAGCTCCTAAAAGCTCTAGTCTTGGTAAAGTTAGTTTACGACGCAACGGTGCGACTCTAGATTTACTACAAACAAAAAAAACTTTAATGTTTCCATCAGAATAAAAAATTCGAATATAAGCGACAGCACAATAGGCCCGTTCTGAACTATCGCAAAATCCTACTAGCTGGATTTGACTAGCATTAGGCAAAATTATTTGACGAGGAATTTTAACAGAATGCAAAAACTTTAATTCATTTTTAAATTTTTCCCATTTAAAAACAATTTCCGGACTGACAGGGTCGTCCCAGTTTAAGTCTTCTGCCCAGCAGTATTGAACAATTAATTTTAAAATTAAAACTATTGGCGCCAAAAAAGACAGAGGGTCGTAAATGCGGGCCAAATTACTTAAAATTGTTCTTTTAGTGCATGTTTGGAGAGAACAGTCGAAAGTATAAAAAAATTCATCAGTATGAGGGTTCCAATTTAAACCGAGAATTTTCAAAGTTGAATTTTCAGCATCTAAATCGAGAGAAAGAGCCTTCATCGAAATGTGTGACTCAGGAAGATCGGATAGTAACTCGGGACAATTGCTCGCCCATTTACGCAATTCGAATCCACCTCGGCTAAGTAGCTCGATTAATTGATTTTTCATCTCAGTGGCCTTAAAAAAGTCATCACTTCCCGAAATCACATCATCGACAAAAACTGCCTCCTCAATGATTTTTGAGGCAAGAGGAAGGTCCTCATGCTCTCTAGCAAGTTGCAGCAAAGTTCTGATAGCCAAAAAGGGGCTACAAGAGACCCCGAATAAAACTCTATTTATTTCGAAGTCTTGAATAGGCTGGTTAGGATCAAACCTCCAAACTATTCTTTGAAAATTAGTTTGACTAGGGTCAACTAAAATCATCCTGTACATTTGACGGATGTCGCAACAAAAGCAAAATTTATGCAAACGATAAAGTAATAAAATTTTTTGTAAGTCCCTTTGTAAAGGGGGCCCAGTATAAACAGCGTTGTTGAGCGAGATTTTGCCAGGGGCGTGCATGCTCGCATCAAAAACCACCCTCAGGGGGGTGCTAGTAGAATCTTTTTTAAACACCGCATGGTGTGCAATATAAAAATGATTTGAAATTTCGGTCGGCAAAGGTGCAGAAACCGGTTGCATATGATTATTATCTAAATAATCTTGTAAAACAGAGCTGTAGGCAGCATAAAAATCAGGGTTTTGTAGCAATTTCTTCTCAAGGGAGAAAAAACGACGTACGGCAATGGATCGAGTGTCGCCAAAATCTGGAGCAGTAACTTTAAATGGTAAAGATACAATATATCTCCCCTCCTCATTTTTTGAGGTAGTTTTCAAAAAATAATTTTCGCAAAACTCATCTTCGGGGTCAATGGCCTTGACATTAGGTATGTCATCTATTTGCCAAAATCGTTGTAGATTTTTATCTAAATTGACAAAAGAATCGTTCATTGACGTAGTAAAAAATGTTTTAATTTGATTTGTAGTTGAAGGTGAAAGTGAAAGATTGCCCATTATTCCCCAACCAAAAATAGTATTAATGCAGACGGGGTTGTTGGGTCCCGTAGACAAACGACCATCTAGCAAAATGTAAGGGTACACATCGCCGCCCAACAATAAATCAATTTTATCGCTTTTATTAAAGCCTGGGTCAGCTAGTTCTAAGTTGGCGAGAAAAGGAAAACTTTTAATCGAAAATGAGGAATGAGGTAAATCACTACAAATTTTATCGAGTATTATCGCATCAAAATTAAAAACAAAATTATTATCACGCAAAGAGGATATATTGCAATTAATTCCAGATTTTGCCGAAGTTGTCATTCGATCTAAGCTTTGTAGAGTCCTGGCGATATTAAATTTAGGAAGGCCCAAACTATCAGCACATGACTTAGATATAAATGAAGATTGAGCACCAGAGTCACAGATGGCGCGCACTGTGTGCCAATTTTGAAAAACATCCTGTATTTGTATTAAAGCGGTACAGAGAAGTACTTCGCGATCATTTAAAGACATACCAGTAACAATGGTGTTAGTGGTTCTATTAAATTCGGTAGCCACGGGGCTCCTCGGGGGTTGCACTGCAGAAGTAGAGGGGCTACTCGCAGAACTAGGTGTAGAATTAATAGGAAAAAAATGTAAGAGACTGTGATGAAATTGGCCACAATGTAAACATCTTTTTTCTGATTTGCATTGCTGGGGTAAATTATGCTTTGAGGCCAAACAGTTGACACACGCTTTATGTTGTTTAACAATCTCAAAACGTTGCTGGGGAGTTTTCGCCAAAAAATTAGGACATCTGTATATTATATGATCGCCACTTTTACAGAGAAAACAAAAATTTTGAGGGTTTGGAGTATTATTTAAGCCACTTTGGCCATTTGGAGACTGGGAGGCATTTTTGGAGGCTCTCTGAGTATTAGCAAACAAAGCAGATCGATTTTGAAACTTTGCTTGATTTTTCTGACTTGAAATTGACAAATCTTTATTTTTTAAGTAATCTTGAGTTTGTTGTATTTGTTCCAACGCAATGCAATGGCTAGAAACAAAAGCACGAATTTTATCATAAGAGGGGATCTCATTGGAGCAATAATTTTGCTCAAATGCCTTGCGCGTGGTTGGGTCCAACCTATCCAAGAGCATTTGTGCCATAATATAATCCCAAAACTCCGTTTTAAAACCCATGACTTTTAAAGCACTTAAGTTTTTCGAAAAACAATCAAGCAAATTCCTCAAATTCGTAGCATTCTCTTTAGTAAGAGGAGAGAAGCCTTCAATTGCCTTCCAGTGAAGGTAAGCTTGTAATCGTTTATTTGTATACCTATCCACCAAGGTGTGGTAGGCATTTAAATAATTTTCAGCAAGGATAGGAATGTCAGAAATGACATCCAGGGCAGGGCCCTTTAAATTAGAAAAAAGCAAATTGAATTTTTCAAAGTTTCCCAGCGACCTATTATTGTGCACGGTAGCATTAAAGGCTTGCAAAAAGGTTGGAAACTCCTTAAATTCCCCTTGAAAAAGAGGTATTTTTATCCTAGGCAGTAAACCATGCTGGTCTGTGGAGGCACAGGGACTGCCCATGGGATTTATCGTACTGCTCAAAAGCCCTCCATCTTCAAAGGGTAGTTCGAAAAGTTCGTAAAATATAGTGGAAATCTCGTCACAGCGTTTGCAAAAGTCCATAAACACTTTGTTTTCTACTACTAAGCGATCCTCATCAGAGGCTACCAACGTCAACAAAGTATTATGGTGCTTTTCAAAATCTTTTTTGATTTTTGACAATGTCCGAAATTTGACTTTAAAGCCGCTGTGATAGGCAGGGTCATTTTTTGCGAGGGTCGCGGATTCAATGATCAAATTTAGCTGTGAAATCGCACTATAGCGCAAGGCTTTAGCCTTTAAAATTTTATCCGAACTAGACATGATTTAAAAAAAAATCCAAAAAATAATTGACAAAAATTAGGTAAACTGAAGAAAAAATCAAAATTTGGACACCCTGTATAAATATTAATGTCCTACGTTTAATTACAATAATCAAACTATAAGCGCACAAAAGTAAAGAAAATACCCGATGCAAACTAATGATAACAAAAAACTTGTGTATAAGTTTTTTTATCTTCGCCTCGCGAATTCAAATAAGTAGGTACCTACTATGTATTAAATTTAAAAATAAATACCTACAAATCAAAAGCATTTAATTTGGTAAAACTATTTATCTGCCTTTACACGAAAACAAATTCTCAAGTTAAGAATTAAATTTCCTTCAAAATTTATTATGCACGCAAAAAATGGATACAATCATAGCCATTTGCAGACAGATATTATAATAGTAAATTAGAAATAGATATATTCATAGCAATTTTTACGCAAAAACGAATATAGTAAAGCATCCGCAATCGGATATAGTCATAGCAATTTG
The DNA here is from genome assembly GCA_963576565.1 of Aspidapion aeneum. Taxonomy (NCBI): domain Eukaryota; kingdom Metazoa; phylum Arthropoda; class Insecta; order Coleoptera; family Brentidae; genus Aspidapion; species Aspidapion aeneum. The sequence continues at coordinate 68,088,538 of OY755046.1, forward strand.
CAATAAGCAAAAATGAATATGGCAATTTGGAGATCTTTTTTCGAGCAAATTGGATATAATTATAGCAATCCACAAATGTGAAGGCACAACGGCTAAAATAATAGCACTTTGCAGACACTATTTTAAACTATTTCCAGTGACAAACAAAAAAACACCCAAATTCTATACGGTTTTTTTTTTTACAAAAAAGAAACGAAAAAACTTGATTTATTCGAAACAAAAAAAAGCATAGTAGTTTACAGATTTTATCTGTGTTTGGTTTTTCGCATGAAAAGGCTAAATTTATTGTTAAAAATATTTAATTTTTACACAAAAAAAATCGCAAAATGTATTTTAGAAACCTAGGGGTTTTCTAAAGTAGGCATGTAAGAAAAACAAGGGTTTTTCTTGCATTTGTTTTTACACAAAAAAAAATCGCAAAATGTATTTTAGAAACCTAGGGGTTTTCTAAAGTAGGCATGTAAGAAAAACAAGGGTTTTTCTTGCATTTGTTTTTACACAAAAAAAAATCGCAAAATGTATTTTAGAAACCTAGGGGTTTTCTAAAGTAGGCATGTAAGAAAAACAAGGGTTTTTCTTGCATTTGAAACCAGTAAAAAAGGCATTTAGGAAAAACAAGGGTTTTTCTTGCATTTGAAACCAGTAAAAAAAAACTAACCTAAAAAGGCAAAAAAACGATTCCAGAAATCCGGGTCGCTAAGGATCAAAAATGGGGTTCCCTGGTGGTCCAGAAAGGAGATTGTCTGGAATTTAACGGTGTCAGGTGTGGACTGTATAAAGTTAAGGGAATAAGGTCATAGGCTAAGCTGGTACAAGGGATTCTGAAATGGTCTAGTTTACCTTCTAGGTTAGGGTAGCAATAAACAAATGTATGTAAGGTAAAAATAATGCATTTTCACTTACCATTTTTATACAGGAAGCGGAACTCATGGGAGGACGCGCTGTTAAACCGTAGTTTTTGCACCCCACATTTATGTGGTAGGAGAGTCGCTAACACGCGTGTATTATCGTTCGAAGGCGAAACGGTTCTCTTTGATGCTGCAGCAGGTATTCGCTACTGCGTTCGTTCTCCCACATGTCGCCCAGTGGCGTGGTTAATCCATAGGCGTAGGAGAAAAGGAATAAGTAGGAAGGAATGAGATTACGAAGGTCCATATTAAAGGACCTAGGAACCTTAGTAATTCAAAATGCATTTTATGTAAAGTAAATTAATTATAGCAAATTGTAATATTTGCCTTTAAAACCGCGGGAGTTTCAAATGCAAATAACCCAGTAATTTTAAGTACTTAATTAGTTAATTAATACTAAATAAACAAAAAATAGAAAATGCTCTAGTGAATCACCAAATAGCCTAATTCGAACCAATTTGGTAAATTATAGTAAAAAGAACATATTTACAAAAAAGAAGGCGGGACGAACCAACCTTTGTGCTGGGTAATTTTTCAAAAAATTATTGACGACCACTACATTCAGTTCATTAAATGTGAAAACCATCCAAAATTATCCACAAAATCCGAGACAAAATCACTTTTTACTTTTTAATAAATTATTGTGAAATGTTTTATATTGAAAATTTTTCTTCAGATAACTCTAAAATTAGTTTAAGGGCATGTAAAGTTTTTTAAAATAATTTTATTAAAAAGCACAATGATTTAGTGTCTGCTAATAAATCTTTGAATAAGAACTCAGACAAAGATGATGACACTCAAAGAAAAATTAAAAAACTAAAAGCTTAGGTTTGATATGTCCAATTTTGAAAGACTTGTATAGATTTGAAGTTATTATGTACCTAATATATGTACCTGAAGATATTAGAGTGCAAATTTTGTATAATTTTTTATTTTATAGATTCAGTTCTTTTATCCATAATAAACACATACAGTCGAACCTCTCTAACTCGAACCTCTATAACTTGAACCTCTCTATAACTCGAACCTTTTAAGTGGTCCCTGCATTTTTTATATGTATTTTAACCTCTTTAATTCGAATTTCTATAACTCGAACTCTCCATAACTCGAACTGTTTTGGTTGTCCCTTTGAGTTCGGGTTATAGAGGTTCGACTGTATATCAGCAAAATATTTTTTTAAATTTTTGCCTACAAAAGAACAAAAATTTTTTGTTCATTTATTTAAATTGTGTAAAAACATATACTATATTAAGCAATACAATAAGAATCCTGGGGACTCCTAAGATCACGTGACCGCCGACTTGCTTATAACGCGCCATGGCCGGTCTTTATCGTTGGCTGCGGAGGAATACCTAGATATTTCTCAACTATTTTCAGATTGAGTTTAAAAATTTGGTGTATAGTAATGTGGCGGAAAACATGGTAGTCTATGTTACATTATGGTTTCCTATTTTTTTTGTCTTTTCTTGTAGATGTATCCAGGGACTAAAACGAAGAGAACGAGAGTTGGATCACGAGATGGAAAGACTTGCTAGAGAAAAAATCGCCCACCAACAGCGTTTAGCGGTGTTAAAAAAGGTAATTATAGAACGAAAAACTATTTAAAAATATCCTGTGCTTCAGCCAGGAATCGAACCTGGAACCTCTGGCTTTGTACGCCAAAGCCCTAGCAATTGGGTCACCGCAACCGTGATTATATAAGTTTTTTAAGCTTCTAGGTATCACAGTATAGGGGTGCTAGTTTTTAGGGCGAAATAAATAAATAAGCCAAGACTTATGTCAATATTTCTTTTTCTTACAGGATATTTCTTTGCACTATGACAACGTGGACTTCGGAAAATTACTGCCTGAAGTAGTACCCAGCAGCAGTACCCTAAGCGATCTGGTTTCTAGCAGTTCTGGTAAGATTAGACTGTGGTCAAGAGTATCTTCTACTTTTGATGAATCTCATAATGTTTTCGTCATCTATTAGCTGTTTTAATTTATAATTCATCTATATGCACTGGTCCAAAGATCTTATAAAGAGAAATTGTTTAATTTAATGTAATGAAACTGCATATCTTTTTGAGAAAATCTGTAATAACATAAAATAAAGTCTAAGTAATAGCCTATAAAACGAGATATCACTGAGTTCTCTAGTACCCTTGCTGATATACGAACCCTGAAGTGTTAGCAGTACACCCGTTTCCTATGTATTTCCATAGTATATGTAAAAAACCGAAATTATTCAGTTTTATGTCATTTTCTGAAAAGTTAAGCATTTACAGAAAGTATGTAATCAACTTTATTATAGAAAATTAAATTATCTTTCAAATGATGTATTACCGAAGTGGGTGAAGTCCACGGTTAGCACTTAATTGCAATCCATAATATAGGGTAATTTTTTAAAATCACGAAAAAAAATAATTTTTTTGGGTTTTATTCAGTTTTAAAAAAAAACTAAGCATTTTAGGAAATAATATTAAACACCATTTTTAGAGAAAATTAAATGTTCTTTCAAATGGCGTATCACAAACTTGTGTTAAAGCAATGTTTACACACATCTGTAACCATTGGTTAAAGATATTATTGACACTCCAGGGGCGTCCGCATATTGAGGTTATTTTTTTAAAATTTTTTATTCGTTTTATTCAAATTTATTAAAAACCAGGCTTTGCGAAACATCTCGTTTTATTCTACATTGTTAAAAATAAAATTGTTTTTAAAACAATATGTATCTAGTGGATTTTAGTTAACGGGGAACACTCAAAGAATTTGCGCATGTTTGGTTAATGTTTTTCAATTTGGTTTTTGGACGCCTCTGGTGTATTATCTAAAACGGTTATCTAAATTTTATATCGTTTAAACACAGAGTAAAACATTTTTCCCGGTAAGGCTTGGTTTTTTAAAAAATTGGTAAAACACATGATAACAATACTTTTTTTTTGTGATTAAAAAAAATAAATAAACATGCGTATGTTCTTTGAGTGTTCCCCGTTAACAAAAACCTACTACATATATATTTTTTTAAAGATAATTTTATTTTTAATAATATAGAGTTAGACATGATTTTTTAGAATGCTCAGTTTTTAAGAAAGTTGAAAAAAACAAATAAAACTTTTTAAAAAATTATCCTTAAATGCGGACGCCCCTGAAGTGTCAACAATAGCTTTAACACAACTTTGTGATACGCCGTTTAAAAGCACATTTTATTTGCTCAAAAAAGGTATTTTAATATTTTTCCTAAAAATGCTTAGTTTTTTTAAAAACTGAAAAAATAGATGCCAATTAAGTGATAACCGTGTACTTATCCCACTTCGGTGATACATCATTTAAAAAATAATTTCATTTTCTATAATAAAGTTGTTTACACACTTTGCGTAAAATGCTTACCTTTTGAGAAAATGACATAAAAGTGAATAATTTCGGTTTATTTTGCATATACTATGGAAATACATAGGAAGCGGGTGTACTGCTAACACTTCAGGGTTCGTATCTGAGCAAGGGTACTATCCAGAGAAATCAGTGGTATCTCATTTTATAGGCTATTACTTAGTCTTTATTTTATGTCATTACAGGTTTTTTTAAAAGTAAGCAGTTTCGAAGTTAAAGGCCACTAAATAAAAAAATTGTTAAAAATCCAAAATGGCGTCGAAATGTGTAGCGGCATAACTCGAAAATTATTTGTCTGACAAAAAAATTTACAAAAGCGTTTTTGTAGAAAATTATATTGTGTTTAACTTTTCTTTAAAGCTTTTTTTTCTAAAATGTACAGGGACCAAGTAATTTAAAAAAACCTTTTTGTGCACCCTCCAAGGTCGAAAACTCAATTTTTTTTTAGGACTCTAATATGAACAACATATGTCAAAATCGCGACTACACCACCTTTTGCAAGCTGGGGGTCTTTTTTTCGCTCCAATAACTGGCCTATTTTACTTCTCTATAAATTATTTTTTGATAAATTCAGTTTTCCACAAATGTTCCTTTTTTATGAATTACGTTTTCTAGGTTTTAAATCACTTTAATAAACATTTCTAAAATTAAATTTTCAACATTTTGAGGGTAATCTCTCACTGTAGAGCTACTTTACTAACAAATCCAATATTTTTTAGCAATTCTCCCTCAGCCAATTCCCGAGCCAGTAGAAGTGACCGTTAAGACGACAAATCTTCCAACGGTGATCGCTAGCAATAACGCCAACGGTAACGGACTGCTAACGGCAACAACTAACGGAAACGAAAAGGTTGCCATACCTATACTGTCTAAGCCGGTGTCACTTGTCACCCAGAATGCACCTGTCTCTGCCGTTAAAGAGGTAAGTCTACTCTGCCGTCCTTAAGCTAGAATGCCGACAAAATTTTCCTATACTTGATACGCAGCCCACGAGAAAGACCGGCCCGGGCGCGGAAATATCACGTGACCGTAGGAGGCTCACAAAAAAACGCCTCACGGCCCGCTTTCATTATAAAACATGTGTGTTTTCAGATTTGTTATGTTTGTTTACGTCGATTTTTTTTTTAATTCGGGCACGAATTTTATGTGAATTTTATCAATCAATCAAAATTTTATTAAAATAACGCAGCCCACGAAAAAGACTGTAGTGGGCTGCGTTAAAATAATTAATGGCTAATGAGTAAATTATAAAGAAAATACCTATAAGATAAACAATGCCGCGAACGTGTAATTAGTGTTGTTCCTTGTCGGTCCAACTATAAAACTGAAACCTAATATGTTGCAAACGGGAAAGAAGTGGGAAAAGATAAGATCTTGAATAAGATTGATCAAGTAATAGACATCCTTAGTGACATTTTCGATAGTGAGAGTGAAAAATGTGTTCAGTTGTCATTTCTTATTGAACAATTAGGTCTCTGGAAAAGGTAACCTGAGAATCGAAGATATTGTGGATACACTTTAATGGTGGCTTCATCTTTGTTTATCCAGGCATCCAATGCATACACGTCAATTTACAATTCTAAGGTAATATGTCTTCCGCGCCCTCGCAATATTAAAATACTGATTTGTAAAATATTGTTAACAGATAGTAATCTCTCTGGTAGTGTGAAATATTTAAAAAGTACAGCTTTTAAAAGAACATGAGTTGGTAGTTAACTTACACTTTAATGAAATATATATTAAACTTTGTGCTGGGTAATTTTTCAAAAAATTATTGACGACCACTACATTTAGTTCATTGAATGTGAAAACCATCTCACTTATTCACAAAATCACTTGTTTCTTTTTAATAAATTATTGTGAAATATTTTATATTGAAAATTTTTCTTCAGATAACTCTAGCGAGTGTTTTTGTGGAGAAAAACTATTGTCAAAGCTTGAAAAAATTAGTTTAAGGGCATGTAAAGTTTTTTTAAATAATTTTGTTAAAAAGCACAATGATTTAGTGTCTGCTAATAAATCTTTGAATAAGAACTGAAACTCAAAGAAAAATTAAAAAACTAAAAGCTTAGGTTTGATATGTCCAATTTTGAAAGACTTGTATAGATTTGAAGTTACTAACGATATTATGTACCTAATATATGTACCTGAAGGTATTAGAGTGCAAATTTTGTATAATTTTTTATTTTATAGATTCAGTTCTTTTATCCATAATAAACACATATATCAGCAAAATATTTTTTTCAATTTTTGCCTATATAAGAACAAAATTTTTTTGTTCATTTATTTAAATTGTGTAAAAACATATAATATATTAAGCAATACAATAAGAATCCTGGGACTCCTAAGATCACGTGACTGCCGACTTGCTTATAACGCGCCACGGCCGGTCTTTATCGTTGGCTGCGTACTTGATATTGTATTAAAGTGGCACCGCGTCATCAAAACCGTGATGGGCGGGAAGGGAGTAGAGGGGTACATACAGTGGCCCCCACTTCCTGTAATTTTTTTATTGGTATTGATTGCCAAAACGAGGCACTGCACTAATTAGTCATCAGCTTACTATTTTACTTGCGTTTTATTTATGTCTTCTTCTAAACGATTTTATTAGAAAGGAACATTTATACTATTGTCTGATTGTTACGTACATATTGATTTAGCTGGGATTTGACGTTTGCTATTCGTTGTTGTTTTGACTGTTTTAATGTCAAACAAATTTGGACCGACTTTTTACAAACAAATTACCGTTTTTGCAACTAAATCAATATTTTAATATAATTTTGGATTCTCTTTTTTGTTTCGGATCTTTATTTATTAGGTAAGTACCTATTTTATCTCTCCTTTAAAAGGTCTCGGTGTTTTATTATGGACATATAAAGCGGCACACTGCAGGTACAAAGTGAAACAACAATTTTTTGAGGCTTCTTTACTTAGATTTTGCCACAAAATTTGGTTTACCATAGCTATGACACTTATATACATCCTGAACTATAGTTTTGATCAAAAAACCCGGAAAATAATAAGCAAATGATGCTCCTTGATAGCTGTAACTTATTTGTTTCTTGAAAACCACAAAAGCTAAAGAAGATTTGCTTATAAAAATTGATGTAGAATAATGTTTTGATTAAGACGGCACCAAAAAATCAAAATTGTCCAAATGTTGGTTAACGACATTATAGCTTATGCACGGCAGTACGCCAGCGTGTATCTAATTCGAAGTTCTGAAATACCAAAGAAAGAAAAATTATAAAAAGTTTGTCTTCGGCCGGGACTGGAACCCGGAATGAACCATACATAAATTTTCGGAAAACTTCTATCTATGCATGTGTGTGTCTCAATACAAGAACGAGAAATTCTCAGGGTATTAACTCGACCAAGCCATTTAACTGACTTCTATAATTCTTCTTTCTTACTGTCGAAGGTATGAAAACTCAAATTAGACGTAAATTATCAACGTCTGAAATCATAACATCACCTTTTCCGTGTGTTAAAACGTACGAAAACATGAGATCTTTTTAACACACGGAAAAGGTGATTTTGCAAATAAATGATAACCCATATAATTTTTCTGTAAACTTGGTTCCGTTCGGTTAAAGTTAAAGAGTTGCAATCCGACACGCGTGCTAGGCATATGGGAATCAATGTAACCATTTCTAATGACGACCACCGTGTCCGCACGGTCCTTCGTGCTTGCAAGCTGCAAACTCTGCGGCCCGTGCTGGCGTCCGTGCGGCGTACCAGACATGCGCAGTTCCATCACCTAAATGATCGGTGTCGGGAATAATCTCGATCGAGATCTTTTTAGGTATATCTGTTTCCTATATTAGTACGAGTAAAAGAAAGATGAACATATATTAAAGGTGCACCTGGGCGACCAAAAGAAATACTGGTTATGTCTGGAATGTTTATGTCTGAAATTTTCATAAACATTCTCGATGTTTCAATTAGGTTATATAAATCGGCATGCAGAGCCCACTCAATCAGTTGTAGAAATAAAAGTGAGCTATAAACACATCAATTACGCATGCGCTAACAACAGCACGCACGCTGGCACGATTAGAAATGGCCTAGTCCGTGACGACTCCCGTGCTGGCTATCGTGTCGGGCCGCAAACATGATTAGAAATGTAGCTTTACTCAAATTTGAGTTTGAAACTTCCTGCCTCAATTTTTTTTTGGGTAAAAAACGTTACTATTTTTTTGTGGTTTAAAAAAAATATTTTTGTTAATTTTTAAGATATAAACCTAACTATTTTACTATACTAATCGGTGTTCTCTGGCAAACAAAAAACTTATTGACAGTTTTTCTGCAAAACTATTTTAAAAGTTCTAAAGCAAACTTTGTGAAAAAAGCTATCCAACGGAAAACAATTTGATATAAGCATCGAAAATATAAGTTAATATGTTCGATGGTATAAGCCACTTCTCTAGCTATATTTATTTATATCCTAAGATAACACCACTCTTGTTGAAAAGCCAAAGGGCGGTCAATTTGATTGGAAAAATATTTGAGTTTACTATAAAGTGTTATTTGAGGCTTTAGTAAGTTTATTATGAACTCAAACACTTTAAAATAGGGTCCTTAAATTTAAAGAACGGGTCAAAGCCCATACTTAGTCCAGTCCCCATGGATATGTATAATATGGTTAATAGCATTGACTTCTATACCCTTTTAGGGCGTTATACAACTCAATGGTTAATAGTATTCTAATTAATAGTCCACAGTACAGCGTGTCCCATTTTCGATGGGATTAAATGGGAAACTCGGTTATTATTAAAGATATTGATTGCACCTTACCATGCTCTTTTTTTGAGCCCTTAAAAATGGGGTAATCAGATTTTTGCTATACCCCGTAGTTTCGCTAATACAGGGAGTTTTTGAAAAAATTGTGTTTTTAATAATCCCTTGTAACTCGCTGATTTTGCGAGATACTTTTATTCTGTAAAAACATTTTTATGGCAACTTTTTTAGAAGAAAATAATGACGTTGTCAACTTTTTAAAATATTGTTTAGTTTTTGAGATATGGTATTTATCATAAAAAAATTAAATACGGACCTGGATTTTTTTTATTACTATTTTGATTGGTTTCATGCTAGTATTATCATAAAATAATAAAAATTTCAAAATTTTTTGTTTTAAGGTAAAAAAAAATATTTAATATTTTTTAAAAAATTAGTCCGAACCTGGATATTTCCAACATAAATATAAACTAAAAATTGCTAGTTAAACAATTTTTAGTTTAACTGTTTTGATACTTAGCATATTAAAATGGTTTTACGTTAATTTACAGATTTATTTGAAACAAAGTCTACGAAAAATACAAAAAAAAACAAGCTATAAAAAATAACTCATTTTTCTGATTACCATTATGTGTAAGACATTGTTAGCATTTTTAAGCAATTTTTCTTTCACATTTTGTATAAAAATATTTCTGCCATTTAAATATTGGGATTTTGTTGCTTGAATGAAGCAGTCAAACATATCACATTTTTCAAAATCTGGATATGGTCGATTGTAAGCCATTCACAAAAATGACAACTGACAAGTTACAATGTCAATTCCACGCTTTTGTTTTGTAAATTTCACGACCTGCTGTTCGGTTATCAAATAATTAGTACGATATTATTTTTGTAACTTTTTAACGTTTTTTACTTTATTTATAAATCTTTTAATTATCATTTCAAAACAGATAACTAAAAATCGTTCAACTAGTGTGTCTTGCAATTTTTAATTTATATTTACGTTGGAAATTTCCAGGTTCGGACTATAATTGTTTTTTCAAATATTAAATAGTTTTTTTAACCTTAAATCAAAAAAATATTAAAGGTTTATCATTTTAAGGTAATAATAGCATGGAACTAATTAAAGTAGTAATAAAAAAAATCCAGGTCCGTATTTAATTTTTTTATGATAAATACCATATCTCAAAAACTAAACAATATTTTAGAAAATTGACAACGCCATTATTTTGCTCTAAAAAAGTTGCCATAGAAAGGTTTTTACAGAATAAAAATATCTTGGAAAATAAGCGAGATACAAGGAATTAATTAAAATGCAATTTTTTCAAAAACTCCCTGTATTAGCGAAACCACGGGGTATAGCAAAAATCTGATTACACCATTTTTAAGGGCTCCAAAAAAAGCACGGTAAGGTGCAATCAGAAAATCGATATCTTTAATAATAACCGAGTTTCCCATTCAATCCCATCGAAAATGGGACACGCTGTACAGGGCTTTCCCGTATATTTTTACAACTACTACTATCTCGGTTTAGAGCGGTTTTCTACGTTGTCCGACGCCTATTCTCCATCTCCTTTGATCCTGACAATCTTGTCAGGTTTTTTTTGACTCATTGATCTTTGGATTAATTGTTGCCATTCTAGTTTAGGACGCCCTCTTTTTCTGCGGCCTAATAGGTTCTCATTCTAGGACTTGCTTTGGTAATTTTCCGTCGTTTATCCGTTGTACCTGGCCGTATCATATCAGTTGTCTTCTTCTAGATATTCTCATTGGTCTTCTTATTGTATCCATTTCGACACTTTCCATTTTTGTTTTGTATTTTTCTGTTACGCGACCAGTCTCTATTCCATACAATAGCGTGCTTTTCACCATTGTTTCATATATGTTAAATTTTACATTGTTTTTATCTCTCTGCTCCAGAAAATACTGTTAAGACATCCAGTAACCTTTTTTGCTTTTACTATTCTTTTTTGCAGTTCTTTACAGTCTGTTCCTGTCTTATCAAATGTGACACCCAAGTATACATACTCATAGCATGGAGATATTGTTTGTCCATTGTCTAGTTCTAACTCACTGGATTCGTTTCCAATAAGTACTGTGTCTTGTCCTCGTTCACAACCCCCACTTTTGGTATTCTTTATCATTAGCTCCAACTACTTGGTCGTCAGCAAACTGTAAAGTGTATATGGTAATTTTACACCATATCTAAAACGTTTATTGGAATAGATATCAAGATATGATAAATACAAAAGTTTTTATAATTTTTTACGAATTTTCACAGATATAAAAATTGAGCACCTCCGAAAATTAAAGCTATTTATGCATATTAGTTTGGTATCATTACTTAGAAAATATGTAAACCAATGTAAACTGTGAACAATTACATATATTTTTGAATTATTAGGTTACTGGAGCACAATCAGTACAAACGGCAGGCATCTCAGTGCTACCAATGTCCTATCCTGTCAATCCTCAAGGTTTGGTACTGCAAAAAGTGGCAATCGTACCGCATACTGGTCTCAAAGAACTAACTCCCTTGGTAAGTAACTGTACAGCGTGTCCCATTTTCGATGGGATTAAATGGGAAACTCGGTTATTATTAAAGATATCGATTTTCTGATTGCACCTTACCGTGCTCTTTTTTGGAGCCCTTAAAAATGGTGTAATCAGATTTTTACTATACCCCGTGGTTTCGCTAATACAGGGAGTTTTTGAAAAAATTGCATTTTAATTAATTCCTTGTATCTCGCTTATTTTGCAAGATATTTTTATTCTGTTAAAACCTTTCTATGGCAACTTTTTTAGAGCAAAATAATGACGTTGTCAATTTTTAAAAATATTGTTTAGTTTTTGAGATATGGTATTTATCATAAAAAAATTAAATACGGACCTGGATTTTTTTTATTACTACTTTGATTAGTTCCATGCTATTATTACCTTAAAATGATAAAACTTTAATATTTTTTTGATTTAAGGTTAAAAAAAGCTATTTAATATTTGAAAAAAAAATTATAGTCCGAACCTGGAAATTTCCAACGTAATTATAAATTAAAAATTGCAAGACACACTAGTTGAACGATTTTTGTTTATCTGTTTTGAAATGATAATTAAAAGATTTATAAATACAGTAAAAAACGTTAAAAAGTTACAAAAATAATATCGTACTAATTATTTGATAACCAAACAGCAGGTCGTGAAATTTACAAAACAAAAGCGTGGAATTGACATTGTCATTTTACTTGTCATTTTTGTAAATGGCTTACAATTATTTTAAACTGGCTAGAAATCGACCATATCCAGATTTTGAAAAATGTGATATGTTTGACTGCTTCATTCAAGCAACAAAATCCCAATATTTAAATGGCAGAAATATTTTTATGCAAAATGCGTTAAGAAAAATTACTCAAAAATGCCAACAATTTCTTACACATAATGGTAATCAGAAAGATTAGTTATTTTTTATAATTTGTTTTTTTTTTTGTATTTTTCGTAGACTTTGTTTCAAATAAATCTGTAAATTAACGTAAAACCATTTTAATATGCTAAGTATCAAAACAGTTAAACTAAAAATTGTTTAACTAGCAATTTTTAGTTTATATTTATGTTGGAAATATCCAGGTTCGGACTATTTTTTTTTTAAATATTAAATATTTTTTTTTTACCTTAAAACAAAAATTTTTTAAATTTTTATTATTTTATGATAATACTAGCATGAAACCAATCAAAAAAGTAATAAAAAAAATCCAGGTCCGTATTTAATTTTTTTATGATAAATACCATATCTCAAAAACTAAACAAAATTTTAAAAAATTGATAACGTCATTATTTTCTTCTAAAAAAGTTGCCATAAAAATGTTTTTACAGAATAAAAGTATCTCGCAAAATAAGCGAGATACAAGGGATTATTAAAAATACAATTTTTTCAAAAACTCCCTGTATTAGCGAAACTACGGGGTATAGCAAAAATCTGATTACGCCATTTTTAAGGGCTCAAAAAAAGAGGACGGTAAGGTGCAATCAGAAAATCAATATCTTTAATAATAACCGAGTTTCCCATTTAATCCCATCGAAAATGGGACACGCTGTACACTAGCCCACTTTTTTAATGTCCCCTTAATTTTCCTTTATTTGTAGAGTACAAAGAAACAGTGCCTTGTTTGGGTACACTGCATGGGTTTTGTACAGCGTGTCTTATTGTCGATGGGAATCTCGGCTATTTTACGTTACCATGCTAAGCTTTTTTTGTTATTTTCTCCAAAAAAGGTATTTTAACATTCTCCTCTAACATCCTTAGTTTTTTTGAAAACTGAATAAAACCAACAAAAAAGCATATGATACCGTTCCAGTAGAAAAATTATGGACAGTGTTAGAACAAACTAATATTAATCATACATATATAAAAGCGAGAAAAGAACTTTACAAAGGGTCAAAATTAAAATTGGAAATCGACTTTCAAAAGAATTCCAGGTAACGAAAGGCTTATGACAGGGATGTTGTTTCTTTTCAACTCTTTTTAAAATATATATCGCAGTGGCTCTAAAAAAATGGAAACGTAAAGTGCACGGCATGGGAATACAACTTAACAACCGATTTACCATATACACACTACATGTTGCCGACGATCAAGCAATTGTAGGTTAATACCAAAAGTGGGGGTAACAGTGAACGTGGACAAGACACAGTACTTATGTATTGGAAACGAATCAAGTGAGTTAGAACTGGACAATGGCCAAACAATATCTCCATTCAATGAGTATGTATACTTGGGTGTCAATTTGATAAGACAGAAACAGACTGTAAAGAACTAGAAAAAAGAATAGTAAAAGCAAAAAAGGTTATTGGTTGTCTTAACAGTATTTTATGGAGCAGAGAGATAAAAAATAATGTAAAATTTAACATATATGAAACAATGGTGAAAAGCACGCTGTTGTATGGAATAGAGACTTACGCGTAACAGAAAAATACAAAGCAAAAATGGAAAGTGTCGAAATGGATGCAATAAGATCAGTGAGAATATCTAGAAGAAATCATATAAGAAATAAGATCATAAAAGAAAGAATGGGAATCGAGTTAACGGATAACATCACTAAAAGACAACTGATATGGTACGGCCATGTACAACGGATGAACGACGAAATAGTACCAAAGCAGGTCCTAGAATGGCAACCAATAGGGCGCAGAAAAAGAGGGCGTCCTAAACTGGAATGGCAAGTCAATCCAAAAATAAATGAGTCAAAACAACCTGACGGAAGATGATTGTCAGGATCGAAGAAGGTGCAAATGAATAGGCGTCAAACAACGTAGAAAAACGTTCAAACACTTTCTGTAAAATACTTACCTTTTGAGAAATTAACATAAAACTGAATACTTAGTTTCGGTTTATTTTGCATAAATGCTATGGAAATACATAGGAAACAGGTGTACTGCTAACACTTCAGGGTTCGTATCTTAGCAAAGGTACAACGTAGATATCTCAATGACATCTCGTATTATAGGCCATTAGTTGGAATTTATTTTATGTTATTACAGATTTTCTGAAAAATAAGCAGTTCTGAAGTTAAAGGCCACAAATCAAAAAACTCTGCCAATATATGGGCCCCTAAGCTCACACTAGGTACTATAGTTATAGTGTACGTGTGAGCTAATATAACTAAAAAATATTTTATTCAACTCCAGACTAAATTACCTTTTGTTTGATACCACACAAGCCATGTTTTGACTTAAACTCAAATTTTTTAAATTTACCCCCACCCTTAAAAAAAAACAAAAAACTAAAATGTATTTTGTTAAACTCCGGACTCAATTACCTTTCGTTTGATATCACACACGCCATATTTTCACTTAAACTCTAATTTTTAAAATATACCCCCACCCTTTTTTTTAAATAAATTAAAATGTATTTTGTTTAACTGCAGACTCAATTACCTTTCGTTTGATATCACACACGCCATATTTTCACATAAACTCTAATTTTTGAAATGTACCCCCACCCTTTTATTTGGTTTCTGTTCGGTGGATTTTGTTCATTTTTAAATGGGACCATCTCGACCCAAGACCCAGCCTAGGTACCAAATTTCATTAAAATCGGCCAAGCGGTTTTTGAGTTATGCGCGTTGGTCGTTACAGACAGACATACAGACAGACAGACAGACATACAGACAGACAGACAGACAGACAGACAGACAGACAGACAGACGGCGCAACAAAAAAGTTTCAAAATCATCTGAAACGCAAAGATATATAAAAATTTTTGAAATCGGAGCAACTTTTTTTTTCTCGAAAAAATTAGGATCACCATAGCTCACACTACTATAGTATAGTATATGTGTGAGCTAAAATTGGTAAAAATCCAAAATGGCGAAAAAATGTTTAGCGTCATAACTCGAAACCTAATCGTCTGACCAGAAAACGTGCAATTGCGTTTTTGTAGTAAATTTTATTGTCTTCAACTTTTGTTTAAAACTTTTTTCTCTAAAGTGTACAGGGACCAAGTAATTAAAAAAAAACCTTTTTGTGCATACCAAATCCAAGATGACGGTGGGAGCCAGAACCCCCCCCCCCCAGGGTTAAATACAACATATATCAAAATCGCGACTACACCACCTTTTGCAAGCTGGGGGTCTTTTTTTATTCTAATGACTGTCCAATATTATATTTCAATTGTTACAGATATGTACTGATATAAAAGAACAAAGAAAATAAAAATATTTCTTTTGGTTAACGGTTTGCCCTTATTATATTTTTGTTATTTTTTTGCAGGTCTCCACCCACTTTATAACCAGTCCCCAGCAATTGAACGGCATAAACGGCCAAATAAATGGCAAAATGGTACCGATAACTCAGTACCTTGTCAAGCCTGTTGTCGTGGTGAGTACCCCAAGTCCAAGACCGGGCAGTTAGTGCCACAGTATCAAGAGAACGCGTTGAAAAGTGGACCGGACCAAATTGTATGTATGTTGCCAATGTAATCGGCAAAGAAACTACAAGGAATAAAAAAAAAGAATTTTAAGCGATAAATCGGTACTTATAGACCACTGCATAACAGGTTGTTTTTTAAGGCTGAGGAGACTCCCAACTTTTTCCTCTACGAAAGTTCTTGAAAGTAATTCCTAAAAGATTGCGCGGGCGCAGAAATTTTTCGAACTTCGGACTTTTTAAACGAAGCGATTTTGGGAACAATGTTTCCATTTGCTTTTAAACACATACTTTAGGGCACATAAAAAAATACTCTGCCAATATATGGGCCCCTAGGCTCACACTAGGTACTATAGTTATAGTGTACGTGCGAGCTAATAAAACTAAAACTTGAAATATATCTTATTCAACTCCAGACTAAATTACCTTTTGTTTGATACCACACAAGCTATGTTTTGACTTAAACTCAAATTTTTGAAATCTACCCCCACCCTTAAAAAAACAAAAACTAAAATGTATTTTGTTTAACTCCGGACTCAATTACCTTTCGTTTGATATCACACACGCCATATTTTCACGTAAACTCTAATTTTTGAAATCTACCCCCACCCTTTTTGAAGAAAAAAAAACTAAAATGTATTTTGTTTAACTCCATACTCAATTACCTTTCGTTTGATATCACACACGCCATATTTTCACATAAACTCTAATTTTTGAAATCTTCCCCCACCCTTTTATGTTGCTTGTGTTCGGTGGATTTTGTTCATTTTTAAATAGGACCATCTCGACCCAAGACCCAGCCTAGGTACCAAATTTCATTAAAATCGGCCAAGCGGTTTTGCGCGTTGGTCGTTCGGTTCGGTTCGGTTCGGTTCGGTTCGGTTCGGTTCGGTTCGGTTCGGTTCGGTTTGGTTCGGTTCGGTTCGGTTCGGTTCGGTTCGACAGACAGACAGACAGACAGACAGACAGACAGACAGACAGACAGACAGACAGACAGACAGACAGACAGACAGACAGACAGACAGACAGACAGACAGACAGACAGACAGACAGACAGACAGACAGACAGACAGACAGACAGACAGACAGACAGACAGACAGACAGACAGACAGACAGACAGACAGACAGACAGACAGACAGACAGACAGACAGACAGACAGACAGACAGACAGACAGACAGACAGACAGACAGACAGACAGACAGACAGACAGACAGACAGACAGACAGACAGACAGACAGACAGACAGACAGACAGACAGACAGACAGACAGACAGACAGACAGACAGACAGACAGACAGACAGACAGACAGACAGACAGACAGACAGACAGACAGACAGACAGACAGACAGACAGACAGACAGACAGACAGACAGACAGACAGACAGACAGACAGACAGACAGACAGACAGACAGACAGACAGACAGACAGACAGACAGACAGACAGACAGACAGACAGACAGACAGACAGACAGACAGACAGACAGACAGACAGACAGACAGACAGACAGACAGACAGACAGACAGACAGACAGACAGACAGACAGACAGACAGACAGACAGACAGACAGACAGACAGACAGACAGACAGACAGACAGACAGACAGACAGACAGACAGACAGACAGACAGACAGACAGACAGACAGACAGACAGACAGACAGACAGACAGACAGACAGACAGACAGACAGACAGACAGACAGACAGACAGACAGACAGACAGACAGACAGACAGACAGACAGACAGACAGACAGACAGACAGACAGACAGAAAAAAAGAAAGACAGACAGACAGACAGACAGACAGACAGACAGACAGACAGACAGACAGACAGACAGACAGACAGACAGACAGACAGACAGACAGACAGACAGACAGACTTTTTTTTTTCTCGAAACAATTAGGATCACCATAGCTCACACTACTATATTATAGTATATGATTACTTATTTTTTGTTCTAACTTTTTTCATCTTATAATTTATGTGATTAAAAAAGTAACAGTAAAGATACAGTTTAACCGGCTGTTTTTTTTCTGTACAATAAAAAATTCGTTTAAAAGTGAATGGCAATATTGTCACAACACTCTGTTAAGAATCATTTTCAAGAATTTTGAAGAGGAGAAAGTTTGTACTCGTCACTTAAAAAGTAGGCTGGTGTTCTATGGACTATTACTTGTTTTAAGTTTCGTGTGATTCTTTGGCTTAATTTTTAAATTAGCTGTTGTGAATTCCAATTTTACTTTTTGGAATTTTAACATTTTGTGGTAGGTTGTACACAAACACCCCTAGTAACACATGCAGGTACGTAGGTGCCTCAGGGTCTGATTGAGATCCCTGGAAGGCCCCTGGAACGTTTTTGTGGGTCTTTTTTACGTTTTTAAAACGTCCCCAAAACGTTGTTCGGACGTTTGTCAAATTTAATTTTTTATACAACTACTATGTCGGTTTAGAACGTTTTTCAACGTTGTCCGACGCCTAATCATCACCTCTTATGATTCTGACAATCATCTTGTGTCAGGTTTTTTTGATTCATTGATCTTTGAATTGACTGTTGTTATTATAGTTTAAGACGCCCCAATTCTAGGACCTGCTTTGGTAATCATTTATCGTTCATCCGTTGTACATGGCCGTACCATATTAGTTGTCTTTTAGTGATGTCATCCGTTATGCTTTCCTCGATTCCCATTCTTTCTTTTATAATATCATTTCTTATATGATATGTTCTAGATACTCTTATTGATCATCTTATTGCATCCATTTCGACACTTTCCATTTTTGTTTTGTATTTTTCTGTTACGCGACAAGTCTCTATTCCATACAACAGCATGCTTTTCACCATTGTTTCATGTATGTTAAACTTTACATTCTTTTTTATCTCTCTGCTCCATAAAATACTGTTAAGACATCCAATAACCTTTTTCGCTTTTACTATTCTTTTCTCCAGTTCTTTACAGTCTGTTCCTGTCTTATCAAATGTGACACCCAAGTATACATACTCATTGCATGGAGATGTTATTTGTCCATTGTCTAGTTCTAACTCACTGGATTCTTTTCCAATACATAAGTACTGTGTCTTGTCCACGTTCACTGTTAATCCCCACTTTTGGTATTCTTCTTCTTTAATTATTTATGCCTTCTGCAAAATTTGGAGACGTTTAATAAACGTTCCAGTGACGTTCCGAAACGTTCCAAAGCGTTTCCAGGACGTACAAAACACGTTCGAGAGACGTCTAAAAAACGTTTCAAGTGGCGTTTTAAAAACGCTTCAGAGACCCCATAAAGTCAAGGCGTCTGGCCCCCTTTTATGGGCCTTTACGTATTGGGCCCCTTCATTTTGGGCCCTTTGTTATTGAACCCTATTAAAACTTTACTCCACTCCAATTTGAGTACCGTAAAAAAGTTTGAAAATTACTTTTTTCTGATCAGCCTATGTAGAATAAATGTGATGGACCACTTCTTTAAAACATCATTCTTGGAACGTTTTAAAAACGTACCATTTAGGTACTTATAGGTTGGGGCCCCGAGGGACCTTAAAAGTATGTTTTAAAAACGTCCTGTTTTGCGAGTTTTTAAAACGCCCGTATTAGTAGTTTCTAAACATGTACTTTTTAGGTACTGGAATATTGGGGACCTAAAAAAACTCAAAAAGTTTATTTAAAAACGTCCAAAACAGACGTTTTTTAATCATCCCAATTCAAACGTACTTTTTAGGTATGGGGACGTTGGGACCTTAAAAGTACGTTCCTGGGACGTCCAGTGTTACTAGGGACTTATTACTTGTTTAACCAATTTAAACTGGTAACTACCAATAATTCGCTAAAAAATTCAGAGAAATTAATAACAAAAACTTTAGTAAAGTTATAATGTTAAGATTTATACGCATTAAGCCAGAACGCTTGGTTTAGTATCTAGATCACAGATTACTACACAAAGGTCCTACTTATTTTGGGATCATATATTATAGTTTTTGCAAAGTCATCTGAAATGCTCCTAATACGGGGTTCTATCGATTTCATGAAATTTTGCTTCATTCTGCCCTTCAAAAGTTATCCAAATTCATATAAAATCTTCCTGGTATAATTTCAACCCTACCGACAGAGAAAAGGCGCGGGTATAATTTCAACCCTACCGACAGAGAAAAGGCGCGGCTCTTTACGGTCCGAGCACAAAGTATTTGTTTTCCGACCGAGCGAGCACAGGTGGATAGACGGCACCTGATTGGAAGATTTTTTTGAGATGCGCTTTTAATTGCTTTCGGGTGTACTTTTCAGGACCCCTTAATCGGCAGTATGCAGAGTTAGAAAATAAATCATTGTCGTTTCTGTAGGTGTAGGAATAGAAAGTTTTATTATCTATTTTTATTTCTTTAGTTTACGCCATAATTAAATGAAATAATTTTCATGAGTATATCTACCGCCGCCCATGTTACTTTCTTGAAAGGATATGCCGATGGTCGGCTTTAACCTTTGTTCAATTGACTTTGCAAAAACTATACCACATATTCCCACACACTTTTAATTAAAAGTGACGTACCGGACATACCGTGACGTTATTGACTTAATGCGTGTGGACCTTTACAAATATCACAAATCGTACCATGGTACTAACCAAACGTCCATAACTAATGAAAACCAACAGTCAGTACTTATGTATTAGAAATTAAACATATTTGGTCAGTAAGATTGCTAGTTTATACATTGGTTATGGGTAGAGGCCCTGTATATATTTAACAGATGTGTTTCCCCAAAAAAATCTGTCAAAATGTTTTGAGGGCCTCTAGTTATTGGTAGGGGAGAGCGGGGATACAATGGTTTTGTGCAGTTTTTTTTTCAAGTACTCTACCCTAACAATATTTGAACTTTATGCCTTATTAAAGGAATGTTTGACCTTACTTGTGTTCGAATAACGCAGGCTACTAGTTTCTTTATTTAGAGACAGTGTTGCCGCGCATATAACGTTATGGATGATTCTACCAAAAGTGGGCTATATGGATATCATTTTTGGTCATTGCCTTTAAATAACAGTACAGCACAGTAAATAATTTTGTTTTTTTAAATTTATGTAACTAATTAGGTGTAAGCTAAGAAACATTTATTTTCCCGAATTTTAGGAATTATTGCATAAAAATTCCAGAGGGATGAGTACCAGAGGAATGAGTTTTTTAATGGTTTTCCAATTTAAATCAAAATCTATTTAGACTACTTAACTTAAGTTTTATATAAACAAAGTTCCTATACTTATAATTTTAAAACAATCAACAAAAAAATTATACTATTCATATCAGTCGAATATTTACTTACCAGAGGAATGATAATTGAAGCGTTCCTTTTTGATTTCTCCGAAAAAAACTAATTTTCTGCCGAAAATAAAAAGATCTATAACTTAAACCAAACTAAAGTTGACATTATCTGTCACAACTTGTCACCCTCACAAGTAAATTAGATATCCAGGGCCGTCTCTTTCTCTAGAAATTAACCGGTGGTATTCACAAATATTGTGTTATTAAAAATGGAGCACGTTTAAAATTGTAAAATTTTCCGGGAAGATGTAAATTCGGATTTTCAAAAATATGAATGCACACTTAAGTTATATCAATTTTTTGATAAATAGCTAAGACTTGGTTAAATATTATTTATTAATATATTTTTTTCAATCTGAGTTTTTAATATTTGGTTTGGGACTATACCAGAGGAATGAGGTATTTGGTATTGCTCCATTTGCAGTCTGTGTTTGAAAAATATGCATTCCCACTCCACAGCACCATTTTTGTAGAATCATCCTTATGACAAAATGTAATGTAAATGTAAAATATTTTTAATACCAGACAATTATTTCAAGAGCGGGGTAATCTGCAGTGGGAAAGAATAATTGTAAAAATCAGTTGAATTGGCTTGGTCGAGTTAATACCCTGAAAATTTCTCGTTCTTGTATTGACACCACACACATACATGGGTAGAAGTTTTCCAAAAATTTTTGTATGATCTTTGGTGGCTTAATGAAAGAGCGTTTGCGTACAGAGCAAGAGATCCGGGTTCGAGTCCCGGCCGAAGAGAAACTTTTTTATGGTTTTTCTTTCTTTACTTTCGCTTGTATGGTTTTAGGTCCTTGCGTTATTTGAGTATTTGAGCGTTATTTACCTTGAAAGCTTGTTCATTGTTTTCCCTTTGTCCAGGGTAACCCCGGCATCCCCTAAGTACCTACGTATAGGTTTAAGTTAGTAAAATATGGAATGTAAGTTGGTTGCTAATGAATGTTTTTCCATTATTTTTGATGGTACAAAAAACATCGCTTTTCCAAAAAAAAAATATTTATTAATAAAATTAATTTATAAAAAGTGAGAAATAAGGTGATAGATAATATGTTGACATGACAGTCAGAATTTTTTTTCAAAATTTTAATATAAGATTTAAAATATGTAATTAAATAAATAAAATCAAACAAGGAGCAGAATAAAAATTTAGGGATACATACTAGGTTTACAACAACTATAGATATGTTCTCATCATAGTAACATAGAAGAATATACAGGGTGTTCAAAGATAAGTCGGCACTGTTCCTCACTTCGTTATTTATAGGGCCAGCGAGTCGGTTAAATAAGAAAAGTTGTAGTATTTTTTCTGCTGATAACGACGGTTACAGGGCAATTCTCTATTCCATACAACAGCGTGCTTTTCACCATTGTTGCATATATGTTAAATTTTACATTCCTTTTTATCTCTCTGCTTCATAAAATACTGTTAAGGCATCCAATACATAAGTACTGTGTCTTGTCCATGTTCACCCCCACTTTTGGTATTCTTCCGTTAACTTTCTCATAATATACTCCATGTCTTCTTTATTATTAGCTACAATTACTTAGGCGTTAACAAACTGTAGTGCGTATATGGTAAACCGGTCGTTAAGTTGTATTCCCATGCTGTGTAGTTTACCTTTCCTGTTTTTTAGAGCTACTGCCATATATATTTTAAAAAGAATTGAAGAGATACCACATTTCTATCTTAAGCCTTTCGTTACCAGGAATTTTCTTGAAAGTCGATTTCTAATTTTAAATTTAGATTTTGTATGTGTAACACTGTCCATAATTTTTCTACTGAAATGGTATCATATCGAGGGGTCATCGGCACCCTAAAATTTTGTACAGCGTCCAACAGGACTTGGGTCCTGACGTGTACTGTTGGGTCCTGTTGAGTACTGTTGGGTACTGTCGTGTACTGTCGAGTACTGTTGGGTCCTGTCGTGTACTGTCGAGTACTGTTGGGTACTGTCGTGTACTGTCGGATACTGTTGGGTCCTGTCGTGTACTGTTGGGTACTGTCGTTTACTGTTGGGTCCTGCCGTGTACTGTCGAGTACTGTTGGGTACTGTCGTGTACTGTCGAGTACTGTTGGGTCCTGTCGTGGTACTGTCGAGTACTGTTGGGTACTGTCGTGTACTGTCGAGTACTGTTGGATCCTGTCGTGGTACTGTCGGGTACTGTTCTGAAATTTGTACAGTACTGTTGAAAGCTGATGACCCCTCGTATCATATGCTTTTTGTAGGTCGACATAGGTAACATGATATATATTTCTGGCATTTCTTTTCTCAATTACTTGTTTAAGACAAAAAAACATTATCACTACAAGATCTACCTGCACGAAACCAACATTGCTCTTCTTCTTCTTGTTCATGAAGATCATTCTCTATTAAATCGCTAAGAATCCTACCCTACAATCTACTTAGATATTTCCTCAGGTCCGCTGGCTTTTCCGGATTTTAGCTTTTTAATACTATTCTTTATCATTTCCTTTTCGATGATTACTTCCTCTCGATGTACTTCTATGTCTCTCCTCGGAGAGGCTGGCAGATATTCGGGTCTCGTTTTTTGTTGTTAATAACTACTTTGTTATTTTTGACTTTAAAAGAAAAAATTCTTAGAGCAACTTATGATTAAATACAAATTCTCTTTTCATTGGCATTATTGTATACCGGGTGTCCATTTAAAAAAATGTATTTTTAACCACGTAATTAGCGAAAAAAATACCGCAGCTTTGTTCATTCAACCAACCCTGTAGTTCTAATATTAACGAAATTGGTAATAGTAACCTAACTTTGAACACACTGTATACCTATAAATTCCTCTATTATAGTAGTTATATAAACACAAGTTTTTTGTTTATAGCAAATGGTAGAAGGGAGCCTATAAATTACGGTATAAATTAAAAAATAAAAATAAAACTAAAATTCTGGCAAGAAAAAAACAATGTTGACCTGACGTTTTCTGTGAAAATTAGAAAGTTGAGCTGATTTCACATAAAAACTTTCTTAGTATTTAGGTCGAGGTATAAAAAAATCGACATCTTTTTTCAATTTTAATTTTAGTTTTTAAAAATTGACCAAAGATGCTGGTTTTTGACTGACTCTGTATTATAAACTATTCTATAATAGAATAAACAAAAAAAACCCAAAATTCCACAAAAAAAATCATAAAAAAATTAACAAATTTTTTTAAAGAGTATTTTGTGGAATTTTATTTTTAAAATAAGGTTTTCACCTATCCAAAAAAAGATCTCTTAGTTAGAATACTTCAGTTTTTAATAATAATTTTGTATAGGGAAAAAAGAACACATATATACAGAGTGTCCCAGGTAAAATTAACTACACTGGGATTTCGGAAAAGGTAAGAAATACAATTTTGATAAAATGAGAAAAAATAGAGGTTAGATTTATCTATCTATTTATCCTTCTTCGATCCATCTTTGCACATAGGCCTACTAGGCCTTCTAGAACCTGGTTAAACAGTTTAGGGATATTCTGTCACCCTGTCTAGCAGATCTTCTTATGCGGATTAGCTTGGTTCCTTCGTGGATTTTGATTGATGTTGTTGCTTCCCTATATATATATATATATATATATATATATATATATATATATTGGCTATTAAGACATGAAATAACACAACTCTTTTCTCAATTAACCAGAATTGTGTCTCTAACTGTTTCCGATAACCGAATATAGTTAGTTTTATTTGGGACACCCTATATTTTAAAAGGGACAAGTCTATTAAATTTTCTTTCAAAAGAAAATGTGCTGTTTGTTTTTATTTCGTTAAATTTTATTTAAAAAAAAAATCAGAAATATTTGCAATAGATCTACATAGAAAAAAAATATTCTAAAAGATCGGGTATTTTTGCTACATAAAAAAAAATATTCTAAATTAGACTTGTTACTCTTTAAAACAAAAATTTTTGACTTTAATATTAACACCGTACTTTCACAAAAAAAGGTTAGTTTTAGAAAAAATAGATCTTCTAAAGAAATGTATAAAGATTCCGCTGTCTATAGAAAAAAAGCTTTTCTCAATTTGTAAATATACTCTATAAGCCACAAAAAAAATTGTATGTATAAAAATAAATTAGAATAATAATTATTTAAATTAAAATATTTTATTGTATATATCAAAAATTACACAAAAAAATCTCACTCTTATTGGGAAGAAATGTACCTATATATTTAAAAATTATGAAGGATTAAAAATCTTTTAAAAATCTAAAAAAAAACTTGTTTTATTTAAAAAAAATAAACCTTAAATAAATTAAAATCAAGGATGTACAGTGAAACCTCCTATAAGCGGACACTCACGGTTTCGTTGATTTTGTCTGCTTATTGGAGAGAACTGGCAAATTTTAATGTATATTTATTAACAACGTCCGCTGCTTGAGTTTTTCTGCTATCAAATTTTTCCAACTTCCATTTTTTCACGTAAACTAAGAAGTTTTTTACTAGGCGCCATTTCAAAGAGATCTATTACTACCCAACTGAACAATAAAAATAAAACACACCAGTCCTGCCGAATAAAATATGTTGTAAATTCGACAGAAGTATTTAGTCTCCACATTAAAACGGAAAGAGGTTATTCCCCGTCTACAGAGTGCGTTGTTGCCAACATACTACATAATATTTATGCCCATGTCGTGCAGCGCTCCGTCCGGTTGTCAGAGGTTCGCATCCGGTTAAGGGAGTTTTCAGAATATTTTAACCAAAAAAAATTGTCCGCGTCCGGTTATTAGAGTGTCCGGTTACAGGAGCGAATTCTACATGTAGAGAAATAGAGAAAAGCTTGGTTCCAACAAAATTGTCCGCCTAAAGGGAGTGTCCGCTTAATAGAGGTGTCCGCAAGGAGAGGTTGCACTGTACATGACATTTTTCAGTGCTTGTTAACATTTTTAACAACTATTTAAAAAAAATGTTTCAAACATTTCAATAGAGAATTATTGAAATAAAGCCAGGCTATAACAGTACCAGGCAGTATTTTGACACCTTCGCACACTTTACTTTCTGGGTAACACCTTTTTTTTACTATATGAACTGGAATAAATACTACCGCGCTTTTGTTTGCTACACTGATGGATCCAAACTATCAGAGGGGCAAACCACAGGAGCGGGAGTATACGTGGAAAAACTAGAAGTTCAGAAAAGCTACTCGCTCGGTGAGCAGGCTACTGTTTTTCAATCAGAAGTCTACGCCATAATAATGGCGGCAACCCTAGAAGAGGTTCGAAACAGCGAAGAGGAGCTTATATATATATGCTCTGACAGTCAAGCCACCCTGAAGGCGCTAAACGCACCCAAGATTGCTGACGGCTTGGTGGAAGAATGCGCAGAGGCGCTGGAGACCCTAAGCGATGTCAAACGGGTGACGCTGGTTTGGGTTCCGGGACATACGGGGGTACCAGGCAATGAGAACTCGCACGACTCGGGGCAGGAACCACCTATGTAGGACCGGAGCCACTTTTGGGCGTGACAAAAAGACAAGTGCAAAGTGGACTCAACAAATGGTCCCAGGACGCGCTATTAAACTCCTGGGAAACAGGAACGGGTTGCAGACAGACCAGAGAATTCGTAGACCGTCCAAAAGCGACCAGAATAAGATGGATGCTGGGACGGACACGAAAAGACCTCGGATTGCTGATAGGTACTCTAACCGGACATAACCAGTTGAGGAAGCACATGACACGTGTAGGAGTCGAGAATGACCCTACCTGCCCAGCCTGTGGACAGGAAGAAGAGACATCAAGACACCTCGTGGCAGAATGCGAGGCCTACGCAAGGATGAGACAACAGGCACTCGGAGCGCCAACTGTGAGCGAGGAAGAACTGCACATGCTCAAAAGGGCAGACTTACTGGACTTTGTAAAGAGAACAGGAAGGCCCAATGAGTTACCCGACCATCAAAGGGAAGTGCAGAGAGTGGGTTAAGGAACAGACTTGGGGTATGGCAAAAAGGGCCTACTCTGGCCTACTTGTCAGACCTCCGGGTCAACCCCCCCACTACTACTACTACTTCCTTTATTCATGGAAAATAAAAATTGAAGGATCAACTGTTAGTTTTCAATGTGAAACTGTCAGAATACTGCCTGTCACTATTATAGCCTAGCTTTATTCCAATAATTCACTAATAGGTGTCCAAAATACGGTTATAGGGATATTAGGGAGCCTGAGGCTAGTATTTAACTACCAAATTATTTGGAAAATAAATTTTATAAAATATTTGAGTGTAGTAGCCCGCATTTTTTTATACAATTTTTTTTAATATAACTCCTTTACTTTGAAAAATCTATGGCAATTACTTTTATGTTATAAAAATTCCTTGTTAGATCTTTGGTAGTGTTAGTGTCGCGCTAGAGGCTAAACGGCTGAACCGATTTTGACGAAAAAGGTGTCGTTGAATTGCTTCTGATCCCGAAGGTGCTATAGGCTATATTTTTTTAAACAGGAGTTAATTTGACGGTCGTAAGACGCCATTTTGTCACATGATGTCGGCTTTTAGGTATACAAATTACCTAAATTTCAGGCGATTTTATTGAAATGCCTTTGATAACCATTGCATTGTAGTCCTCTCTGCTCCCAAAAATCTCTCATCCTGTCATTTCCCCCCACCCTTAAAAAACCATATTCAACTAATTTTATCAAACATAGGGCGAGCGTTTCAAAATTTCTTTCTGCATACGCTTTAAGACTTTTTTTCCAACACCATTTTACTAGTTTCCTCCTTCCTCTTGCTCTCTCCCCTTTTCCTTATTAGTAATAGTTGTAACTTTCACTAATATAGAGCGATTTCAAAAATTCTTTTTGCAAACTTTAATATTTCTTCAACACCATTTTATTAGTCCTCTCCTCCCTCTCTCCTTCCCCACCTTCACTCAATGGAAGGTAACACTGTTCGCGTCCGTAGGAAATCTATACTTTCTGGGTAACGCTAAATGAATGGTGATGCATAGTGCTTACTACAAGGCCGAATAAGAATTAAACCTAAAAGTTGGTAATAAAAAAAAATTAATAAAAAAAACAACCAACTGCTAAGTTTACTTGTAACTACTAGTCGCAGAAAATACAAAACTTTATAATTTCGCTTTGGGCATCAAAACTAAAAGTTGAAGCATGTCGTACATTATAGGTATACTGCCGTCCTTAGTAAGACCCACCTATCTACGTTTTCACTTATTTCGAGAAAAGCGAGTTTAAAGTTTAAATGCTTGCTAAGAGTACATAGTAATATGTTTTTTTGTTTTTCAAAATAAAATATTTCCGAACAAAAATGTTGGTATTTTTCTTAAAAAACAGATGAAAGTAACCTATTTGAAGCCATTTTCGGTCCTAACTCATTTTTGATTTTTTTGCAGATAAGTGGGTCTTACTAAGGACGGCAGTATACCTATCAACTTTGTACCCAACTGCGACTAGTAGGTAAAAGTAGATTTAGCAGTTCGGTGTTTTTTTTATTTAATTTTTTTTAAATTAAACTTTCATTTTGCAATAATGAAATTGATTAAAACAGTCATCAGGCAGATCTTGTAGTGATAATGTTTTTTGTCTTAAACAAGTAATGGAGAAAAGGAGCGCCAGAAATATAGAGACTCATGTTACCTTTGTGGACCTACAAAAAGCATATGATACCGTTCCAGTAGAAAAATTATGGACTGTTTTAGAGCAAACTAATATCAATCATACATACATAAAAGCGATAAAAGAACTATACAAAGGATCAAAATCTAAAATTAAAATTGGAAATCGACTTTCAAAAGAATTCCTGGTAACAAAAGGCTTAAGACAGGAATGTTGTATCTCTTCAACTCTTTTTAAAATATATATCGCAGTAGCTCTAAAAAACTGGAAACGTAAAGTGCACGGCATGCAAATACAACTTAACGACCGATTTACCATATTCACACTACAGTTTGCTGACGACCAAGTAATTGTGGCTAATGATAAAGAAAACATGGAGTATATGATGAGAAAGTTAACAGAAGAATACCAAAAATGGGGATTAACAGTGAACGTGGACAAGACACAGTACTTATGTATTGGAAACGAATCCAGTGAGTTAGTACTTGAAAATGGATAAACAATATCTCCATGCAATGAGTATGTATACTTAGGTGTCGCATTTGATAAGACAGGAACAGACTGTAAAGAATTGGAAAAAAGAATAGTAAAAGCAAAAAAGTTATTGGATGTCTTAACAGTATTTTATGGAGCAGAGAGATAAAAAAGAATGTAAAATTTAACATATATGAAAAAATGGTGAAAAGCACGCTGTTGTATGGAATAGAGACTTGTCGCGTAACAGAAAACTACAAAACAAAAATGGAAAGTGTCGAAATGGATGCAATAAGAAGATCAATGAGAATATCTAGAATAAATCACATAAGAAATGAGATCATAAAAGAAAGAATGGGAATCGAGGGAAGCATAACGGATGACATCACTAAAAGGCAACTGATATGGTACGACCATGTACATGAACGACGAAAGATTACCAAAGCAGGTTCTAGAATGGCAACCAATAGGGCGCAGAAAAAGAGGGCGTCCTAAACTAGAATGGCAACAGTCAATCTAAAGATCAATGAGTCAAAAGAATCTGACAGAGGATGATTGTCAGGATCGAAGAAGGTGGAGAATAGGCGTCGGACAACGTAGAAAAACGTTCTAAACCGACATAGTAGTAGTATTAAAACAGTAAAACAATTCTTGCTTTTCTTATATTTTTTTTATTGTTCTTCTAATGAAATTAATTAAAACAGTAAAACAATTCTTGCTTTTCTTATATTTTTTTATTGTTCTTCTAATGAAATTAATTAAAACAGTAAAACAATTCTTGCTTTTCTTATATTTTTTTTATTGTTCTTCTAATGATATGTTGTATAACAAATAAAAAATTAGAATCAATCTATAGCATTTTTTGTACCTTATTGTACTATGGCAAAGAAATATTGAGCTTTTAAAAAATATAGTAAATAAACATAAACTTACAAAATGTTGTCATTTAAAACGATTTATCAATAAAGTAAAAAAACCCATAACCATAAAGTATATGGATGATAGATTATTTTATTTTTAACATTTTTTTTATATCTTTATTTTTTAAACATTTCTAACAACTTTAACAAAAAATATTGCATTTGGCCACTCTTGAAGTGAGTATTTTTAGAATTAGGAAAAAACTAATTTTTTTAGCCTATTATCTTTTTAAAATTATACTGTCCCATACATAGTAGTAGGTAGTTTTTACTGATTTTTTTTCTTAGTGAAAATAGTTTTTTACTACCAAGAAATTGAAGTTGGTCTAGTAATTAAAGAAAAAAAATTACAAACAGTTTGAGATCCCTATAATGGCTTACTTATTTGTGGGCTTTGTGCATCATTCGTAATTCTTCCAACTAAAAATAAAAAATACACATCTCAGAAACTTAACGATTATGTACCATACCCCCTATAAACCCTGATCGCCAGGGCCGTACCTCGGAAAAAGTTTTAGAGGGGGATTAAAAAATAATAAAAATTTGCGTTGTGTTAATTTTTTTTGCTCTATTTGAAAAATCTCTTTTAACATACTTTATCGAATGTTGCGGGGGGATTGATCCCCCTTAATCATGACCCTGGGTACGGCATTGACATTGCATTGATGATTTTTGACTTTTAAACAAAAACTGAAAAGAACACTTTTTTGTGAAGAACAAAATTCTCTTTTCAACAATGTATTGGCCGATCAGGTTAGGAAAAAGAAGTAGCTTTCAGTAGCGTCCGTAAATTTAGACGAGTTATGACGCTAAACATTTCGCCGCTATTTGGGATTTTGACCAATTTTTTTTTCTTTTGTGGCCTTTAACTTCGAAACTGTTTATTTCTGAAAAAATTTAATACATACAAAATGAGGACCTAGTAATAGCCTATAAAATGAGATACCACTTAGTTCTTTGGGTAGTACCCTTGCTGAGATACGAGCGATGAAGTGTTAGCTATGTATTTCAATAGTACACCACTTATCAAAAAAATTTGTACACCTGCAATATAAAAACCCATGATAGGTGTACAATTTTTTTTTGAAAAGCAGTATATTTAAAATATAAAATAAACCAAAATTATTCAGTTTTATGTCATTTTCTCAAAAGGTAAGCATTTCAGAGGAAGTGTGTAAATATCTTTATTGTAGAAAATTTAATTATCTTTTAAACGATGTATTTCCGAGGTGGGCCAAGTCCACGGTTAGCACTTAATTAAAAAAATTTATTTAAAAAAATAACTTTAATATGCGGACGCCCCTGAAGTGTCAATAATAGCTTTAACACAACTTTGTGATACACCGTTTGAAATAACATTTGATTTTATCTAAAACAGGTTTTTAATATTTTTCCTAAAATGCTTAGTTTTTTTCAAACTAAATAAAACCTAAAAAAACATTTTTTCTTGATCTTAAAAAATAACCCCAATTTATGGATGCCAATTAAGTGCTAACCGTGGACTTGGCTCCCCTGGGTGATACATCGTTTTAAAGATAATTTAATTTTTTATAATAAAGTTGATTACACACTTTTTATAAAATGCTTACCTTTTGAGAAAATGACATAAAACTGAATAATTTCGGATTATTTTGCATATACTATGGAAACGGGTGTACTGCTAACACTTCAGGGTTCGTATCTCAGCAAGGGTATGACCCAGAGAACTAAATGATATCGCATTTTATAGGCTATTAGATAGTCTTTATTTTATATTAACACAGATTTTCTCAAAAATAAGTATTTTCAAAGTAAAATGACACTAATTAAAAAAAAATTGTCAAAATCCAAAATAACGGGAAAATGTTTAGCGTTATAACTTAAAAACCATTCGTCTGACAAAAAAACGTGGAACAGCGTTTTTCAAGGATATTTTATTGTCTTTAACATCTGTTTGAAACTTTTTTTTCTAAAATGTACAGGGACCAAGTAATTTACAAAAAAACCTTTT
This sequence comes from Aspidapion aeneum, assembly GCA_963576565.1. Lineage (NCBI taxonomy): Eukaryota > Metazoa > Arthropoda > Insecta > Coleoptera > Brentidae > Aspidapion > Aspidapion aeneum. The sequence goes on from OY755046.1 coordinate 68,120,743, forward strand.
TGTGCACCTCCCCCCAAAGGTCGAAAACTCTTTTTTTGTAGGACTCCAATGTAAATAAAAATATGTCAAAATCGCGACTACATCACCTTTTGCAAGCTGAAGATCTTTTTTTCGCTCTGTTGACTGCCAAATAGATAAAAATAATAATAAAATTATCTTACCTCGGCTTCTGAGTCTACTGAGTCCCCCTCCTCGTCGTCACTGCCATGAACGGACGCCGCTGGGGTAGTGAAGTTACTGCCGCTGGGACTGGGGGGTTCCGAAATGGGGCGGGGATATTTGAGGTGGGCGATTGCTGCCTCCACCTCCTCCACGTAGTCCGGGAAAAGCTTGTGAAGAGCCTGCATTCTTGCTTGTCTGTAATACTAAAATAAAAACCAAAAATTAGTAGTTAATGCCCTCCATATTCTCTTGAATAAAATACTAAAAAAAAAGAATCCCAAAGAACCGGAAAGAAAGAAGATTGGCTTGGACAGCATTCGGTAAATTAAGCTACATATTGATAAATAAAAAGTATCCTCAGTCCCTCAAAACGAAAGTGTATAACCAATCTTCCTGTACTTATCTATGGATCCCAGACCTGGACACCTCAAACATGGATAAACTAACAAAAGCCCAAAGATCAATGGAAAAACAAATGTTACATGTGAAGCTAACAGATAGAAAAAGGAATAAATTGATAATAAATAAAACAAAAGTAAGGGATGTCAGAGGAGAAGTAGCAAAATTAAAATGGACATTTGACGGTCATAATACCAGACAGAAAGACGATCGATGGAACAAATTAATTAAAAATAGACCGGTGTACTGTGGACTATCAGGGGAGGGGATCTTTATTATCATGGTCGGGAAATGTATTCCAACTTACCACTCCAAGATTTCTCCAGTCCAACATGTCACTCAATCTTTCAGTCCTGTTTCTTTGGATGATTCTTTGTCTCCTACTTAATCTGGCAAAATCGTACATAAAACTTGCTAACTGCTGAACCGAATCTTCTAAGCCTATGAAGCGTCTATCAACCACGTATATTCCTAAAAAATAGTTTTTTTTTAATTTACTCATCTAGCGAAACTTTGAAAATTTATATTTTTTATTCAATTATCGAAATCAGCATGAAATTTCGTTTAAAATTATTTACACTATTATGAATTTTAATTTTTTTATTCAGTTTAAAACACTTTTAAAACATATTTTGCTATAGATTTTACTTTTTCGCACCAATTTTACTTTTCTACACGATTTTTTTCCGCACGTCCAAAATGCAAGAATCCTCCTGTCAGTGGCGTATATAAGGGGGGGGCTGGGGGCACGGGCCTTCCCCGAAGCTAAATTTGTTTTAGATATTTTCCACATTTTTCATGAATACAAACATAAAATAGCATAAAATACAGTCTCAGCCCCCCCCCCCGGAAACTGTCTCGGCCCCCCCCCCCCCCCGAAACTTTTTTCTATATACGCCACTGCCTCCTGTTCACAATCGTTTCCAAATAAAAACCCGTCCTCCTACACACAATTTTCATTTTCAAGAAGTGCTGCTGTACCGATACTACCAGAAGCACCGAAGGAAGAATCCTGTAATGTGTTACAGCCTGTACAGACCAATATACCTTTCTTCATTCACTACACTAGTAATTCTCAGCAGCAAACTGATCAAGGCATTTTTGTAGTGGGCCAAACATCAACCAATCAAATTCAAATAAGAAACGACGTTCTTCAAGATGTTGCGGCATCTGCTATATTGCAGCATGCAACAAACACAAAGTGCACTTTCAATTTCAATATTTACCATCGTTAACTTTTTCGTTATTGTTAATTAAATGTTCTTAACATAAAGTTTCTTATTAATATATCATGATAAAAAATCATGTTCATTATTTTTCCGTGCATAAAAAAAGAATGTGGAAAAGTAAACTAGCTAAAACACGGAAAACTTACCGTAACTCTCAGGGTCAGCAATATGTTGCTGCATAAAACAACCAAAACCTGACAAGTTCGTGGTGATGCTGGGAATACCCATCACTGTACATTCTGCAGGAGTGTATCCCCAGGGTTCGTAGTAACTTGGAAAAACACCTATAAAAAGTAAACAGTAAGAACAAAATTAGAAAAATATTGAATTTAAAAAAATTATTGATGAGATTATAAGAAATTTAACTACAAAATAAAAATTAAAATTAAGAGAAGAAATGAAAATAGAAATAGCTTAGTACATCGAAGAAATTATTTATTCCATGCTTAGTAGCCATTATACAGGGTCTTAATAAAGTATGTAGCCAAACTTCAGGGGGCGATTCCTGGAGTCATTTTAGGAAGAAAAGTTCAAATAAGCATAGGTCCGAAAATGCATATCCAGCAAGATACAGGGTGATAAACTTTAAAAAAAAATTGTTTTTTGTAAATATCTTCAACATCTTTCGCTTGATTTCATTGAAAATTGGCAGAGATATTTCTAGTATAAAGGACCTACTTTGGCTCTAAAGAAGTTGCAATGAGCACGTCCAGTGACGTACCAGGGATGACCTTAGCAATTACTTTGTTTAAAAAAAGTGTACGCCAATGACTTTTTTGACATTTTTGTATTCTTGGCGTAGTGTCCAACTAAAAATACATCTTTTATGTCTTTTGTCTTATTTATTATTTTATTTACAGTCTTTTCTGGGTAATTTTTGTTTACAAAATTTAGGGGAAATTGGGAACTAGTATTTTGTTAAGGTGCAAAAGTCCAAATTAAAATAAATTTATTAAGTCCAGCGGCGTCTAGGTGCACACCTTAACTAATAATAATAAAAATTAATTGTACGGCAGTAATTTTTTTGCCATTCTTATAAGTTTTCAGACAGCACAACTAAAAATACGACTTTTTAGAAAAAATGGAATGTCGTGGAATGAAAGAAAAACAAAACTGTCAAAAAAAGTCCCATGGTAACAATCAACAATATCGAAAATTTGGCAAAGTCCCATTACAACGATAAACAATATCGTATAAGTACGTTTCATTTTTTTACGTGCTAATTAAATGTGTTAATTAATTGATTAATTAGCTCTAAAAGTTACGTATGCTAGAGAATGGTGCAATTTACAAACGCAGAAATGGCAGAAATGCATTTTGTTTATGGGATGGCCCAAGGTAATGCAAGAGAGGCAAGGCGTATTTATGCAGAGAGACATCCCAACCGAATTCTACCACAGAGACAATCATTTGTAAGAATACATGAATGGTTATGCGAGTCAGGTACGTTTGAGAGGAGGGATGCTGTAGGGAGGCCTGCAGTACTTAGAACGGTGGAGCAAGAAGAAGCGGTATTGTATGAAATTGAACAAAATCCTGGTACAAGTACGAGAAAAATTGCAAGTCAATTAGACATAAATCACGTAACTGTATGGCAAATTTTACCAGCTGTACCCTTACCATCTACAGCGTGTTCAAGCTCTGCTACCTACTGATTTCCCCCAGCGTTTAAACTACTGCACTTGGTTTCTCCAACAACAAGAGGCATCTCCCAGGTTTTTAAGTCAAATATTATTTACGGATGAAGCCTGTTTTTCAAGAAATGCGATTATGAACTTTCATAACAATCATGTCTGGTGTGACGAAAACCCTCATGCAGTAATTGAAGATAATTTTCAACAACAGTTCTCAGTAAATGTGTGGGTTGGTATTGTAAATGACAACCTTATCGGGCCCCATTTTTTGCCAATGCGATTAAATGGTGACCACTACCGTTTTTTTTTTTGGAATTTGAGCTACCAGAGCTTTTAGAAAATGTCCCTTTGGCAGTAAGAGCAGGAATGTGGTTCATGCATGATGGTGCCCCGCCTCATTTTAGCATTGTCGCACGTCAGTTTTTGAATGAACATTACGAAGGACATTGGATTGGTCGAGCGGGTCCACAGTCATGGCCACCAAGATCACCAGACCTAAATCCCTTAGATTTTTTCCTCTGGGGACATTTAAAATCTTTGGTTTACCAAACTCCACTCAACAATGAGGAAGAATTAAGACAAAGGATAGTTAATTCTTGTGATTAAATAAGGCAAACAGCGGGAATATTTCAGCGTGTTCGACAATCAATGGTAAGAAGACTTCATTCTTGTATTGAACTTAATGGAGGACACTTTCAGCAACTTCTGTAGTATAACCTGTTTGATTATGAATTTTAATGCTTCCTCAAATTCTAAATAAAAATTTTAGAGAAATCACTTTTAAAAGAGTGTTATACCACCGTAAAATTTGTTTTGTAATAAAATGCTTTTTATTTTTTATCTCGAAAACAGAGCAAGTAGTGAAAAAAATACAAGAGACCTAAAAGATGTACTTTGAATTGGACAATACAAAAAAAAATACGAAAAAGTCAAAAAAGTCATTGGCGTACACTTTTTTTTAACAAAGTATTTGCTAAGGTCATCCCTGGTACGCCACTGGACTTGCTAATTGCAACTTCTTTAGAGCCAAAGTAGGCCCTTTATACTAGAAATATCTCTGCCAATTTTCAATGAAATCAAGCGAACGATGTTGAAGATATTTACAAAAAACAATTTTTTTTCAAAGTTTAACACCCTGTATCTTGCTGGATATGCATTTTCGAACCTATGCTTATTTAAACTTTTCTTCCTAAAATGACTCCAGGAATCGCCCCCTGAAGTTTGGCTACATACTTTATTAACACCCTGTATATAGCGAAGTAACAACATTAATCAAAATCCACGAAGGAACCAAGTCAATCTGCATAAGAAGAGGTGTGAGACATGGTGACACAATATATCTTAAACTATTTAGCCAGGGCTTAGAAGATGTTTTTAAAATTTTAGGTTGGGAAGAAATAGACATCAAAGTAAGTGGACAATACTTGAACCACCTAAGATCTGCTGACGATATCGAGTTAATAACAGCTCAGAAAGAAGAACTCACAGAAATGCTTGAAGAACTGGATACAGTGGCTAAAAATATAGGCTTGAGTATGAACTACACTAGAACGATCACGATCAGAATAAACCAAGAGAAAATAGAACAAGTACAGAAAGCAGCATTCGATAAATTAAGTTCTTCTTCATATTAAAAAATAAAAAATATCCTCAGTACCTCATGTATGTAAACTGGAGAGCTTGGGAAAATAAAATAAGTAGGGAAAGACCCCAAAAGAGATAGACCGAGATAGATAAATAAATAACTTACCTAAATGGCAACCTCGCACAAATTCTTCATAATCCAGTCCAAACAGAGGGTTGGTAGAGCTCAAAAATTCAGGATGAAATACGATCTAAAAATTTTTTTTTAATTATTCACCAATATACATGGTGGTGAACTTTAAATAATTGGCCAAACTTTAATGGGATGGTAGGAAAGATAAAAAAAGGATATTTTTTTCTGTTACATTTTTGTTTTTTAGATACAGTCTAACTTAATATTTTTATCTTCAAAAATATTGTTTTCAAAGAATTTTTTTTTGAAATGTGTTATTTGAGAGTAAATATTTTGACCTTAGCAATATCGTCCTGACGTCTGTCTGTCCGTGTATGTGTATGTCTATTCTTAACACGATAGCTCCTTAACCGCTGAACCGATTTTCACATAAAATATTATACATTACTGTAAAGATCTGATTAGATTTTGGTCAAAATCAAATAATGCTAATTGAATAATTTAAAACTTCTTAACGGAGCATCGCATTAATATGTGGAGGAAAATAATAAAGGAAGGTAAAAATAAAAGAGACAAACAAAGAAAATAAAAACAATAAAACGAAAAAAATAAATAATTTTAAATTAGACAAAAAATGAAAAAAAAGGAATATAAAATAAAACAGACCAAAAAAACGAAAAAACAGATAAAAATTATATAAGAAGAATTACCTTCACTCTGTCATTCGTAGTGTTAAACAGACTGCATCTTCTGACAGAACTCAAAACAGGGTCATTCCAGTCATCTACAATGTTGTGAGTGGTGACAGGCGGTAAAGTGTCACGGTGAAGGGAGTATATACACCGCTTTAGTCGAACCGTTTCTTCCTTGGTCAGAAGGTCGTTCCCGACAGGGACAGTACCACTATGAGAAAAAAAACTATTTGAAAAATAAACAAATTTTACTACAACTACAAATGTCAAAAATCCGAGCAAAAATCACTATTTTGAAAGAGCATTGTTTTTCGAAAAACTTTTTGTAGGGACATTTTTTTGCAAAACGTTGGTGGTCCAGACCAGTGGCGGCTGATGACGTTATAAATTGGGGGGGGGGGGGTGGCAGAAATTTATATTGCATGGAAAAGGAGATAAAAAAAGTTACCTAAACAATTTTATTTTAGCATTTTACAAACAAACAGCTATAAGTCTAAATTATACGCATTTGTAATGACGTCACCAGGTGAGAAAAAACGTATGGCGTAGATATTTTTGCCAATCAATGTTTTTTGATTGACAGTGACAGATACTTTACATAACCAATTACCTACCTATTTAAATCATAGACACTACTTTTTTTTAAATGTTTATTGTCACCGCTGTTCATAATATATTAAACAAAGATAAACAAAAATAACGTCATTACAAATGGGTATAATTTGAACTATACTAGTTGTTTATACATAAAGTCTATTCGCCCTCATTTTAGATGCGCAAAGTGCTTGGATTAGCACCAGTTTCAGACTCATCATGTCCCCGTAGAGCAACCTCAAAAATCCCACAGAATTTTAAACAGTCTATTAACCTACTAAGTATATGTCTATTTCTTGCCACATTTTCTTTATGTTCGGTAACGTTTTGCCTATAGGCACTATTCAATTGGCATCTAATATCAGTCTTGCCTAGCATAGAAAATTCTATGTGGTTATTTAAATAAGTAGCACTTACTTTGTGTCTTTAACTTTTCACTAAAAGGCTAGTAATGACACATTCCTTTTGCCACCCACCCAGGATCACTTTGTGGATTTGGAAGACAAATAAATCAAAAAAAATCATTTAAAACCGCACAACCAGTTTTCAGCATCGTATAATTTTTTATTACTTGCACTAAGATTTTGGTTAATTTTTAGGATTTTTAGGTCCGGTCTATGTGGTCCTAAAGATTTTATTTGTAATCGAAGTTCATATGTCAACGTATTTAAATTTGCACAGTTAATTATGTAATCGACGGTATTATTTCCATTTTATAAAGAAACGATAACATAAATAATGACACGCGACCGGCAATGCTTTTTACTACTGACATAGCCCAAATCAAACCAAACTTATACGTCTTCACTAAGGGTAGAACCGGCATCGTGTAGAAGGGCAACGGACGTTTCCGCACGATGATGATGGCCGACTTCAACTAAAACACACATTCCCCCCGCCCTCGCTCAAAAACATCCCCACACCCCGCTGAAAAACGGATGAAATTGAAACCTTGTGAAGTGCGGCGCTGTCAGCTCGTAATAATTTACGCTAAAAAAGATCACTCTCTGTAGCAGCCGCCACTGATGTCATTAAAAATCCTGTAAGGATAAAATGACAAAAAAAAACATAATAAAAAAAAACAAAATAATTACCTTAAACAGACCTCGTACATTCTTTTCCCGATTTTGTTCTGAATATCATTTATAGTTTCCCTTAGACTTTTTGTAACTGCATGGCCTCTCAAAGACTCAACATTAAAATTATTCGTTTTTGTTGGAAAAATCATAAACGCTACTACTGTGACGTCAGGATGTGATGACTAAAAACAAAAACATAGGTAAAACTCTTATAGTCCACAGTACACCGGTCTATTTTTTAAGTCATGAGTAACAGGCTGAATTTTTGTACTACTATTATGTCGGTTTAGAACATTTTTCTACGTTGTCCAAATACTATTCTCTACCTCCTTCTGTCAGGTTTTTTTTTACTCATTTATCTTTGGATTGACTGTTGCCATTCTAGTTTAGGACGCCCTCTATTTCTGAGCCCTATTGGTTGCCATTCTAGGACCTGCTTTGGTAATCTTTCGTCGTTCGTCCGTTGTACATAGCCGTACCATATCAGTTGTCTTTTAGTAATGTCATCCGTTATGCTTCCCCCAATTCCCATTCTTTCTTTTATCATTTTATTTCTTATGTGATCTGTTCTAGATATTCTCATTGATCTTCCTATTGCATCCATTTCGACCACTTTCCATTTCTGTTTTGTATTTTTCTGTTACACGACCAGTCTCTCTATTCCATATAACAGCGTGCTTTTCACCATTGTTTCATATATGTTAAATTTTACATTCGTTTTTATCTCTCTGCTCTTTACTATGTTTTTCCAGTTCTTTACAGTATGTTCCTGTCTTATCAAATGTGATACACACAATACATAAGTACTGTGTATTGTCCACGTTCACTGTTAATCTCCCACTTTTGGTATTCTTCAGTTAACTTTCTCATCATATACTCCATGTCTTCTTTATCATTAACATTACCTACAATTACTTGGTCGTCAGCACTGTAGTCTGTATATGATAAATCGGTCCTTAAGTTCAATGTATTCCCATGCCGTGCACTTTACGTTTCACTTTTTTAGAGCTATTGCGATATATATTTTAAAAAGAGCTGGAGAGATACAACATCCCTGTCTTAAGCCTTTCGTTACCAGGAATTCTTTTGAAAGTCGATTTCCAATTTTAATTTTAGATTTTGACCCTTTGTATAGTTCTTTTATCGCTTTTATGTATGTAACACTGTCCATAATTTTTCTACTGGAACGGTACATATGCTTTTTGTAGGTCCACAAAGATAACAAGTCTCTATATTTCTAGCGCTCCTTTTCTCAATTACCCAAGTAGCAAGGTCACGTTTTTTAAACGTCAAAAACAGGTCATTTTTAATGACCATTGACGTCTCTAATCTGACGTGTAAATGACCTTTAAATGACGTTCAAAAGACACACCCAAAATGACGTCATTTTTAGACGTTTTAAAGACGTCAGCAACATGTTGTATTTGGGACCAAATCAGAACATTAGACACACACACAGACCTATTTATGACTTTTTTTAAACTCGTCTAAATTTATGAAATATTCCCTGCAGTTGAGAACACTGAAGGAAACTTAGACACAGAAGGTGAACTCATCTGTGACTTAGACCTGGAAGTACTGGAACAGGTTAAGCGGTATTCGTCTGTGAGGTACAGATCAAAATAGACCTATACCTAGACTTACACATCTCCACCTTGAAGCGAAAGAAGCCTCGAAGTTAGTCTTGATTTAATATTTAATTTATTTTACATATGTACCCCCACATTCCGTATAAATCCGGTCAAGTACTGACTGGAGCACCATCTATGTAAGTATGAGTGTATGTCCCTTGGACAAAGTGTGCAGTGTGGGTAGTGACCAATATATGACGTTTTTCAGACGTCAAAAATTACACTACGAAAAGACGTCAAGTAACTGACGCCTTAAAGACAACATTTTTTGGTAGATGACCTGCTGGTCATCCAAATGACCACTTTTCGACGAAAAAAACACGTCATTTGATGACCCCTTGCTACCTGGGTAGTAATTGCTTCAACTTAATAATTTTTTTGTCTTTAACTTAAAAAATAGACCGGTGTACTGTGGACTATTAAATGTTCGTACATATTTTCCATATTGAGCATGCTTACCTTAAGATAGTGATTTAATCTAGCTAGAGCCTCAATAAAAATGTCTGCCCCCTTGTTGCCAAATTCGTATCGGCCAGCGATAAAAAAGTACAGCGTTTTATCCAAGTCAAAATCGTAGTGTCTAAAAAGAACAAAAATAAGCTGCAGAATAGAAAAAAATTATAACAAAAAATTATGGTTATTGAGGGGAGTAAAAAAAAATTAATGGATCCATGACAGATCTGACACCTTCCTAGCTAGCCTATTATCACACTTCAAGTGAAGCCATGATAATAGATTAGCCTTGAAAACAGTTTTTTGTAAATATCTCAAAAGCTAAAGCTCCTATGAAGTTTTTGGTTATGACACGAATTATTGAGGAAAACATAGTCTACTATATTCCGAAAACAGTGTATTGATACGATGCTCCGTTAAAGAGTTTTTGAAGTTTTTAATTGTCAGAAAACTGTCATTAGCATTAATGGATTTTGACCAAAATCTAATCAGCTCGTAAAGTGTCGAACACTATTTTACCTGAAAATTTTATTATAATCGGTTCAGCACACACACACACACACACAGACATCACGACAATATTGCTAGGATAGGTCAAAATACATCCAAATAACACTTTTTGGCGTTATCTCAAATTTTTTTCGTCGAAATAATACCTTCTCTAGTCATTGCTACGCGGGCTAGGAAGGTAAAAATATATGGTTGTAAAGGGACTAAAGAGAGATGTTAAGAAAAACAATATCGATGGGGAAATTCTAAAGAAAAATTGAAGAATAAAAACTTCTTACCCATAGAAATGCCCCCTAACAAATTCATGTAATTTCTCCTTGGACAAAGCATGTAAATTTTGAAATTCGTGTAAGGCAGAAAACTTTTTGACGTTCAAACCGTTCGGAGTTATGACGTCAGGTTTTCTTTTCAGTAAATGTTCAGCTTCATATCCTAAAAAAACAAACAAAAATAACTAAAACTAAAAAACAGAAAAGGCTAGAAGCCACTAAATTTCATGAACTTCTAGCTACACCAATCTTCTTACTAGATATATACTTTAATGACCCTACTCCACAATTTTCAGTTATAAAGCTAGGCAATTAAATATCCATAAGGGATAGTACGATTTAGTTTGGATGCCAGAAAACTAAACAATGTAGCTTTTAAAGAATAATACCTAATACCAAATATTAACGAGTTATTTAATTTCTCTAGCAATCTTAGTTTTAAAGCCAGGCAACTAAATATACATTCAGGGTAGTACGATTTTGTTTGGATGCCCGCAAATTAAACAATGTAGTTTTTAAAGAATAATACCTAATACAAAATATTAACGGCTTATTTAATTTCTCTAGGATTCTTGGTTTTAAAGCTAGGCAATTATATATACAATCGGGGTAGTACGATTATGTTTAGACCCAAGAATACTTAACAATGTAACTATTAAAGATTAGTTTACAATAAGCCAATTTGTAATGAATATGAGCAATGTATTAGGTGTTTTTTTTTTAATTAAAATAAATTAAATCACAAAATGAAGGTATATTAAATAGTGAGGTACCTGTGATGTCAGATACTGTCGTAAAAATGTGACACAAATGTGACGCTGCTCGTTCCATACAATATCTGTGGTAAATCTGTCTTTTTCCTGCTTCCTCATCTACAGCAAACTACAAAATATAAAAAATAATTGTCACCAGGTATAGTCCAAACAAATTTCCCAATACACAATTAAAAACCATGTTTTGTTAAGTGTTATGGTTTATTAATTTTGTATAATTTTTTAAAATTTACCCTTTTTTCGTTTTGTTGGAAATCTAATTCTCAATATAAATTTGAAAATCATATTTTAACACTGAACATCTACTCTCTTAGAAATGTTCTACCCTTACAAAAAACAAAAAGGTCTCATTCGTATAATATATTAACTTGTTTTAAATTATGGTTAAAATGTTTTTGAGTTATCATGTTACTGATAAACACCATTACAAAATTTGGGAATTAGTTCTTTTTGACCAAAATAACATACAAATACAGGTTGTTTTGAAAAAAAAAGTCGTTAAATAAAAACTTTCAATAGTTAATATTACCCTATCCAAATTGTTGTAAAAATCGGTACTGCCCGCACATAGGTACCGCCCCAGTAGTGTGGCATGCGTCGTGAACACAGTTGCCACATGTATGTGTCTCGTTCTGATGGCGATCAGGCCCACACCTAAGTTTTAGGAAAAATTTAATCAAGAACATAAAAGTTACAAGCCATTACACAACTAACTCCCCCAAGAAAAAAATCTCGAGATCCTTAAGACAGACCAAGATATTTCCTATATGTATTCTTAGACGCTTAATCCGAATTTGGGGTAAAAAGGTCATAAAAAATGGAGGTTTAGCAGACCAGCAGGACATAAAGATGTTTTTTTGGTAAAAATATATTTGGGAATAAAAAAATCAAAAACAAAAAAAAACGGTATCTTCGATTTTTCTCAAAAAAATTAAGGTTAATTACAAAAATAGTTTATACAAAAGTTTTAGGTCTTTTTATTACCTATAATTTTTGTATGTAACTTTTTTTTATAGAGGTCCAGTTTCGCTGAAAACGGTGAAAAACAATTATTTACTCCTAAACATTGACCCCATTACATCACAATAATTCGGATCGATTCTATTTTTTTTCTATTGCGATATTTTTCTTTAATTTCTAATAGTTAGCTGTTGTTAGTTTTTTTTAAGGCATCTTATTTAGTCTTAAAATGAATGTAGCCCATACTAACCTGCTTGCCATTCGTGGAAATGAACTATAATTTTCGGAACCGAACCACCATCTTCTTCTGCTATTCTCCTAAACTAAAAAAGATAGAAAAATATGTTTTTGCACTTTTGGCTTATAAAGTTGACTTTTCATCCCGATTTTTAGGGATAAAGGTGTCAATTTTTATTTCCAGGATGATGTGACAAATAAACAAAAAGCGGGGAAAAGTTACATGACAAGAATAAAATCTAAAAATCAGGATGAAAAATGACAGATAGACATAAATAGTAAAAATTAAAAAAAAAAAGTCAAAACCTAAAAACACCAGAAAAACTAAGAAGTCCGAAAAATAGGGAATAAGCCTCGGGATAAAATGTGCCACTTTTATCCCTTATATTATTCACTTAATAGATTTTTTTCCAAGATAAAATAGAAAAAGTATGCCAAAAAAAATAAAAAATTACAACTCTGTTTTTGGACGCTTACAAAATCAAACATAGATAAGGTGATAAAAGCCCAAAGATCAAGGAAAAGACAAATGTTACATGTAAAGCTAACAGGTAGAAAAAGGAATAAATGTATAAGAAATAAAACAAAAGTAAGGGATGTCAGAAGACAAGTAGCAAAATGACAATGGAAATTTGTTGGTCATAATATCGGACAGAAAGACGATCGATGGAACAAATGTATTGTAAACTGGAGACCTTGGGAAAATAAATGAAGAAGGGGAAGACCCCAAATGAGATGGGCGGACGATTTGAAAAAACACGTGGGAACTAGATGGATTAAAGTGGAAGATATTGGGGGAGGCCTATGTCTAAAGATGGATTAAAGAAGGCTAAATAGATAGATAAATAAGTACCTCTCCAATAAAATCGGTAACCAAAAATCCCAAAATAATGGCATCATTCGCCTCCACATCCAAATGAGGGACACCAATGTTAGTCTTATCCCACAATTCTTGTTTGAACTCGTCCATTTTCCAGGCAGCTGATCCAACGTCAAACAGGATAATTTGTGGGTTCCCGTCTACAAGCCAACGCCCTGTCACAACCTAAAGAAAAAAAAAACAATAACTTTAAAAAACTTATATTTTCAAATTAATATCTTTATATATTTTACTTTCTTGTTAATTTATTAAATTACAATAAAAATTAATAAAAGCAACTTTTTAAAAACTAAACAAATAAGGACCATTATGCAACACCACAAGAAAAATTCATTTTTACGCCTCTTTTGTATTTGGGATACTTAAACGATAAAGTTTATTCTACTACTCATAATACCTGAACAAATAATTCATCGATGCAGGATTTGCATGAATAACAACGGTGGAATTTTCGAACATTTGCTTATTTAAGTCAATGCTTTGTTATCGGTTTTTAGTTTTACTTTAAATTAAATAATAATGGCAAATTTTTTATTCAGAAATAAAAGATAGATTTTAAGAAATTGTATTGTTTCTTAGCCAGAAAAAAATTAAAAAAATAAGGGCCTTAAAGATTTGCATATAAACTAAATAAATAGAAACGTTTTGAGAGTTAGTTAATTAGGTATGACAACAAACACAACTACGGCATTTGTTTTACAGCCAACTAAGTAAAAAACTATTTTTTTAATAAATCTACATTTTCCGTCATCGAAAGATAGGCTTATTATATATACACGGTTGAAAAGCTTCTTTTATGCTCTATTTATGGAAGTATAAATCCAATATGGCGGTCATAAGAAATAACAAAGTTGGCTATGGTTTCAAAAAAACTAGAAGGCCTTGAAAAAAATTGTTAACGTCATTTAATTGGCCGTAGTTGCTTATACAAAACTACCATATTTTATTAAATTTGTTTGCAAGATGGCGGCGATATTTCAATTTTTCAAAAAACACAATTTTTAGTTTTTGCTCGATATTTTAAATACCCTTGTAGATATCGTCGCTGTAAAGTCAAAACCTCGTATCTCGAAATTTGGCCATTTTGAGTTATCAGCGACATCTATTGGTACATTTTAAATCACACAAGTAGCAAAACCTTTTATGTCGATATCCGTGATAAGTCAGTAGCAATTTAATTATGTTGTTTACTCGTATCTCATTACGAAGATGCAAAACCTTGTATCTCAATACAGGCTAGCGGTCTAACGTGGAGTGCATTTTAGAACTTTTTATTCTGAATTTATTAATTTGTTATTCTGCATTTATTAAGTTATATGTCTTGTTTTTGCTAATTGTGGTAAGTATTTAATATTGTGTACACAATATAAGTTAAATTGACCAGTTTGTGCCCGGAATACACTCTCTAAACTTTGACGTCACTAACCAGATTACAATAATTCAAAAATTTTGCTTAAGGGACACTCGCAGATGGAATGCGACAGTGTCGATTCAACTATCGAGCGACGTATGAAAAACCGAGATATCTATTCTCCCTCCAACTATCCAGAGATCATCAGAGAGGCACGGCAAAAGAAAAGTCAATATCAGGTTAAATACATCAAGAATGAATTTTTCCAGGACTATTTCCAAATAAAATATTATTCTTCTCTTCGTCCAGGGAAAAGAGTGGGTGACTCTACTGTTAATGATTTAAGAGCTCTCAAGTATTGTCCTGTCGGCAATATTGAGTTCAAGTTAGATTTTGATGAAGACTGGAAGTCACTTCCCCAACGCAATAACTATATTACTGGCGAAGTAAAAAAAATCCGCTAGCCATAAAAGGAGATAAATACAACCATCTTCAAGCCTTAAAAGCTGTTGTGCCTTCTGATTATCATGGTTTTTATGATTCCCTTTATCATTAAGATTCCTTTGTAATTCTGCCATAAATAAAAAAAATATTTTTATTATTATTGTTAATTTTATTACTTACTTGATTTCCTCGTATCTCACGTTTTTTAGCAAAATTGAACAAAATATTAAGAAATGATATTTGACCCATACGTTATTTAACAAAAATACCGATTAGGTAACAAATAAATTGATAGCTAGAAAATGTTTCTAGAAAAATCGAAATAGCAAAGTTTTTAGCGTTTCTTGTAAAAACACGTTTTCAGACTTACGAGGTTTTGACTTTACAGCGACGATATATTTAATTTTGATACTGCATTTGATTGGGCTTAGAATAGCGCAATTTTTTTCTCATTTAAACAAACTCGCATCTCTTACCGTTTCCGAAATCCCCATGTAGTTGCTTTTATTTGGGACACCCTGTATAGATGCGAAAAACCCGCATTCTTAGCTAGAATTCATTGTCAAACTGCGGTCCTCATATTTTGCATACTCAACCTCCTTTAGCATCTGTACTAATTTAAAATTACCTTGTAGCCTTTACTTCTGACAGCCTCAACCGCCTTGTTTAAGGACTCAGAAC
This sequence comes from Aspidapion aeneum, assembly GCA_963576565.1. Classification (NCBI taxonomy): domain Eukaryota; kingdom Metazoa; phylum Arthropoda; class Insecta; order Coleoptera; family Brentidae; genus Aspidapion; species Aspidapion aeneum. The sequence continues at coordinate 68,136,438 of OY755046.1, forward strand.
CAAGAGGACCTTCTTCGACCTCAGTTCTTGCGTAGGCTTCTTTGTAGGGTCCAATGAGGCAGTACTGATCGCCCATTTCCTCGGTTGAGACGAAGGCTTTTGATCGTATTACTGTATAGATTCCTCCAACTATAGAAAATATAGATTTATTTTTTACAATAAACAATAATTCATTATTAAATAACACTATACATAATATATATATATATATATATATATATATATATATATATATATTTATCGGTTTCACAACGTTCGACGTCTTCCGATACCCAATCTCCACTCGTTTCTGTTTGCCCATAATTCATCATCTAGGCCTCTTATTCTTATTTCACTATCTATTCCTTCTCTCCAGCTTCTCCTCGGCCTTCCACGTTTTCTTCGGCCAGTTGGTTTCCATTGTAATATTTGTTTAGGTAGTCTTCCATCATCCATTCTTTGTACATGTCCGTACCACACCAGTTGTTTTGTTCTTATATCATCCACTAGAGTACGTTCACCCACTGTCATAATTTCTCTTATTCTTTGATTGGTAACACTTTCTCTTTTTGATTTCCCTGCTGCTCTTCTCCAATAGTCCATCTCCGTAGCGGAAAGCATTTTTTCTGTTCTATCTTTGATTGGCCATACTTCTGAGCCGTATGTAATAATACTTTTAACAATGGTGTTATATATAAGCTTTTTGTTATGTTTTGATATACTCTGGTCCCAAATTATTCCATTTAATAAAGTTATTGCTTTTCTTCCTTGTACGTTTCTATCTTTTATAGCTTTGTCTAGTGTTCCGTCAGCTGTAATTTTTAGACCCAAGTATTTATACTCATCACAGGACTGAATTCGCTGCCCAGTATTTAAGATTAGATCCTGTTTCGTTCCACCAATACACATATACTCTGTCTTATTGATATTAACCTCTAGTCCCCACTTATTGTACTCTTCTATTAGTTTTCGTATCATATATTCGAGGTCGTCATAATCCTGAGCCACCACTATCTGATCATCGGCGAAACATAAAGTATACAAGGTGGTTTCATCCAACGGAATTCCCATGTTTTGGCATTTTCTCTTCCAGACTTTAAGGACCTGTTCCAAATATATCTTGAAGAGCGTAGGCGAGATACAGCAACCTTGTTTAAGACCTTTATTTACTTGAAAGCCTTTGGTTAGTTTTGCTTTTATTTTAACTTTTGCCTTACAATTGCGGTGTAACTCTTTGATGGCCTTAATTAGTTGTACGCTTATGTTTGTCTTTTCCAACGCTTTCCAAAGTAGATTTAGTGGTATACTATCATATGCCTTCTGCAAATCTACGTAAAGCAGATGGAGCTCTTGTCCGTATGCCATTTTCTTTTCAATAACTTGGGTTATACAAAAGAGATGATCTGAAGTCGATCTACCCGCCCTGAAACCAGCTTGTTCTTCTGCCTCTATATCTTTATATTCGCTCTCCACTTTATTTCTTATTATTTTGCCATATATCCTGCTTAGCGTACTAGTTACAGATATACCTCTATAATTGTCACATACATAATAAATAATAAAAATCCTAAACACATAAATTTAAAAAAATAAGTCTAAAAGTTCTCGTCTAATCCAGGTTCTTCTTTCATTCTGCCTAAAACCGATGCTGCATTTCCCCGTTGTACTGCCAAGCTTATTCTTTGGATGATATAATTTTTTGATTCTTTTACTGGTAGTTTTGCACTTATTTCTAAAATAAATTTTTTTGCCTCATCACCTAAGGGCCGTAAAGTTTCTACAACAAATGGTATGAGAATAAATCTGTTTATTAATTCCGAATATTTTCTGATTTTATTTTGTTCCGATAATTTTTTTTTAGATTTCGAAGTTTTGTCTAAATAACTTTTTGCTAAAGTATGGGTGCATATTGCATCCCATAATAATTGTTTTCCATATTTCCAAGGAATCAATGTCATTCCGTCTGCTCGTTTTCCATCACTTCGGCATATTTCCAAAGGTTCTAATATGGAAGGACATTCAGCCGAAACTAAAGCCCTCTTGATAATATCATTGATCTGCCTCTGCCTTGATGCACGCCCTGCACGTTTTTTACAGCTTAGCCCATGTGAGCCATATATATCTGAATTTTCGCCGCAAATGCAGACGTGCACTCTGAAAACAGGGAGACCTAGCCTTAGACCATATATATCCGAAAAGTATTATATCCGATAAGTATTATTATCAAGAAGGTTTCCTAACGACGCAGACGGAAGAGCATGTAGCCATGTGTTGCTTTCAGGTGTTTCAAGAGCTAGGAATCGTGCTTTATAGAAAATATTAATTGATAAGTACTACAGCATAATTTTAAAAGGTGCAAGGTACTTCCAGGATAAATACAAAAAGCTGTTAACATGCGAAAAACTGTGTCTTTATCTGTTTTTAAGCTATGAGGAGTTTTTGAAAAGTCTGCATTTCTATAGGGGGTCGTCTATAACCTTTTTAATTATGAATATTTCTTTTTTGGTGTAAATTGCTTTTTTATATTTTTTTATATAGAACCTAGTTGTCACATAAATTTTTATCTGTCAATTTTAGTTTTTGAGAAATTACATAAATTTTATGTTTTTGTTCTTATGGCTATCAGCTTAAAATTTCCTTTAAACTGACGTCCCTCACTTAATACCCTATTTTTTATTTTTGTTTTTTTATATTTTTGCTTTTTATTTACCTCTTTTTTATTAGCAATTTTATATTTGATCCTTTTAAAATATTTTGAACCTAGTAAACAAAATAAAGTATAAAATAAAAACAAACATTTAAACAAATACCATGAATATTAAGAAATAATAAAGGGGTCACTCCATAAAAAAATAATAATTTGTTATATGTGAAAATCTAATGTGACACATAATACTCAAATTGACAATTGAATACTTTATCAAATAAATGGATCCATGATGGATCTAACACCTTCCTAGCTAGCATATTATCACACTTCAAGTGAAGCATGATAATATATTAGCATTGAAAACAGTTTTTTGTAAATATCTCAGAGACTAAAGCTCCTACGAAGTACACGAATTATTCAGCAAAATATAGTCTACTATATTCCGTGTATTGATACGATGCTCCGTTAAAAAGTTACCAATTTTTAAAGTTTTTAATTGTCAAAAAACTGTGATTAGCATTAATGGATTTTGACCAAAACCTAATCAGCTCGTAAGAGTGTCGAACACTATTTTACCTAAAAATTTTATAAAAATCGGTTTAGCGGCTTGGGAGCTATCGTGTTACCTACAGAAAAAAATACACACACACAGACATCATGACGATATTGCTAGGATAGGTTAAAATACATCCAAATAACACATTTTTGGCGTTATCTCAAAAAAATTTTTTTCGTCGAAAATAATACCTTCTCTAGCCATTGCTACGCGGTCTAGGAAGGTAAAAATGTATAAAAAACAATTAACACCAAAATGACATTTTCATAAATAAAATGAAAAAAAAGTTAGGTAATTTTAAAATGGCAGACATTTGCTTGATTTCCAGTTTCGGTTAAAAATTGAAGAAGTAGTAATTAAATAAATATTTTATTATTTAAGAAGACATTCAGTGTAGAAAACTAAAATTTCAATTATTCTAAAAACCTTAGTTTAGAACAAAAAAATCGCTTTTAAATTTATAAAAGAATCTTAATACTTGTTCTAATGCCAAGAAGTGGTGATATACAGACATAAAGTGACCCATAATTTATTTGTCATCATATCACAAAAAGTAATAAACCGATTTTAATGAATTAAACATTATTATATTAGACAAAAATTAGGCTAATTTACAGTTTAGTTTAATTGTCACATCTCAAAACGTACTAAACCGATTTTATTGATTAACTTAAACTTTGTTAAATTAGAAAAGAGAGTTTTGCTAATTTACACTCTAGAACATATAATGGCACTTACCTTTGTTTGCAGCCTCCCAAGCGACTTCAAATGTCCATCTGTTCTGTTCTTCAGCCATTAGACCTTTGTCTAGCAGAGCTCTCAAGTTTGAACATGACTCTCCACGATAAAACCGCCGGCTCATGGACCTCTCGAGTTTTTTCGACATTTTTTCCACTACCAAACAAAGTAAAAAAAACTTATAGTACAGCTACTTTTTGAATTGCCGGAGAATTTTTGTCTGTCAAAATCTCAGAAAAAAAGAGTTTTTTAAATATGTGTACATGTATACATGGATGATTCTACCAAAAGTTGGCTATATGGATATCATTTGGTCATTGCCTTTAAATAACAGTACAGCACAGTAAATAATTTAGTTTTGTTAAATTTATGTAACTAATTAGGTGTAAGCTAAGAAACATTTATTTTCCCGAATTTTAGGAATTATTGCATAAAAATTCCAGAGGGATGAGTACCAGAGGAATGAGTTTTTTAATGGTTTTCCAATTTGAATCAAAATCTATTTAGACTACTTAACTTAAGTTTTATATAAACCTTATAATTTTAAAACAATCAACAAAAAAATTATACTATTGATATCAGTCGAATATTTCCTTACCAGAGGAATGATAATGAAGCGTTCCTTTCTGATTTCTCCGAAAAAAACTAATTTTCGGCCGAAAATAAAAAGATCTATAACTTAAACCAAACTAAAGTTGACATTATCTGTCACAACTTGTCACCCTCACAAGTAAATTAGATATCCAGGGCCGTCTCTTTTTCTAGAAATTAACCGGTGGTATTCACAAATATTGTGTTATTAAAAATGGAGCACGTTTAAGATTGTAAAATTTTCCGGGAAGATGTAAATTCGGATTTTCAAAAATATGACTGCAAACTTAAGTGTTATCAATTTTTTGATAAATAGTTAAGACTTGGTTAAATATTATTCATTAGGGTATTTTTTTCAATCTGAGTTTTTAATATTTGGTTTGGGACGACACCAGAGGAATGAGGTATTTGCTTTGTAATAAAAAAAAATTATAAACTTTCAATTTTTTTTATACATTAAACTCAAATGCTCCATAAAGAAAACATTTCGTTTTAAATCTTATAACTAAAACTATGCTTCATTTGCAGTCTGTGTTTGAAAAATATGCATTCCCACTCCACAGCACCATTTTTGTAGAATCATCCACATACAGAGGTCAGGTTCATTATTTTTTGGTTTGCTTCAAACTGCTTTTCCTAATTTCAAATGGGAATATTTTTTATTTTCGGCTATATAAAAAGTCCCTAACTGTACAATTTTTTTATACAGGGTTTGTCATAAGTAAGTTATTTTGAGGCTAAAACTGTATATAAACATGTTCGTATACAGTTGTATTTGTTGTAGTCTTAAAATAAACAAAGGAATCACCTCTCTTCATTTCTCCACCTATTTATGACCCACCCTTGTATAAAAAAAAACTAATAAATTATGTTTAACTAAAATGATTGCCTTTTATGGAGAAACTAGATCAACAATTTTAAATGACCTAAAACCCCAAGTAAGGCATTTATTATATCATACATTTAAAAAAAGCTAACAGATATTTTTATCAAATAAATTTTTTTATCTTTATTTATAACGTTTGTAACCTTCTGAGGTTAATCCTTGGTGGCAAATTTAATGTTATGAAATAGTAAAAATAAATATATCTACTTTTGCCAAAAGTCTTCATGTCAATATGTATACAAGGTGTTCCAAGTTAAGTGTCCACCATTGCTAACTTTGTTATTATTAAAGATAGAAAAAAGCTAGTAGAACTTTTGACGCTTTTTAAGATGCTTTAATCAAAAAAATCTAACTTCGAGTTTTTTCAAAAAACATAAAACAAATTTTTATTGCACACTCTGTATTTTATTCTTCTAAACAAAAATTGTCTTTTGATTTTTTTCCTATAGTTAAAAATAACCAAGAATTTCCAAATTCAAAATTTTGCTTGGACCTCTTTCTACTAAATAAAATTTCAATAAATAACTAACTAAATATTTTTGTTATTTTTAACTTTAGGAAAAAAAAATCAAAAGACAATTTTGTTGTTTGTTGTTGTTAAACAGCATCAAAAATTATACTTGTTTGCCAATTTAAACTTTTTTCTATTTTTAATAATAAAATAGATAGCAATGGTGGACACTTTACTTGGAAATACAATACAAGAACGAGAGATTCTCAGGGTATTAACTAATAATACTAATTAAATATTAAGTAATTATTAAATCGAATCTCTCGTTCATGTATTGAGACACTGCAGCCTGCATAGATGGAAGTTTTCCGAAAATTTATGTTTGGCTTCGGTAGTTCAGTGGTTAGAATGTTTGCCTAGATAGCAAGAGATCCCGGGTTCGATCCCCGGCCGAAGCAGAAAACTTTTTTCCTATTTTTCTTTCTTTAATTTCACTTGTTGTTTATAGTTTTAGGTCCTTGCATTATTTGCAATTTGGTATTTGAGTTTAATTATAGGTATGTAATTAAGGTCAGTGGCGTATATAAGGGGGGCCTGCCCCCCCACCCCGAAGTTAAGTTTGTTTTAGATTTTTTCCACGTATTTCATAAATACAAACATAAAATAGTATAAAATACGGCCTCATGGGGTCTCGGGACCCCCCAAAACTGTCTCGGGCACACCCCGAAACTTTTTTCTATATACACCACTGATTAAGGTACACAGAGATTGATACATCAACCCGATTTTGCGCTACTTTGAAAGTTCTGTATTTTGGATTGGGGCCTGTAACTTTTTTATTTCTCAAATTTTAGTGTAAATGGCTTGTTTCTAGAGTTTGTAAGCTTAATGCAATTGTCAAACTTAATTTTATCTGTCACTTTTAGTATTCGATTACGGAATGATCATTTTTATGCTTGATTTTCGAAATCGGCTTAAAATTTCCTTTAAAATGATGTGTCACACTTTATGTTTTTTTTGTATATTTTTTATATGGATATTACACATCATTTTTTTTCATTTACTTTTTTTACAGTTTTTATTATAAATTTAAATATTTTTTTTTAAATAAAATGATACAAAGATACTAAGAATAAAAAATAATAATAACAATATATAATAAATAATGAACAAAAATAAAACATCGAGTGAGATACATTGTTTTAAAGGAAATTTTAAAACTTAAATAAAAAAAGGGTCATTATAAGAACAAATATAACTTTGTAGTATATCTCAGAAACTAAAAGTATAAGATAAAATTTAGTTTGATGTTTGAAACAAGCCATTTACAACAAGAAGAAATTTTGAGAAATAAAAAATTTATAGGCTCCAATCCAAAATGCAGACTTTTCAAAAAGCCCCAGAAGTGCAAAAATGGATTGATACACAATACATGAGTGTATCGTGGATTGATATATGAAAATGCGGTATTTAACAAAAATCTTTTCTTGAAATTTTAAGCTCAACAAGGGATCCTCTATCTCCAATAGTAGAACCTATTTCCACTTAAAAGTGCCGAATATAAATCACCCTGTACATAGAAATTAAATATAAAATACATCAAAATAAATAATAAAGAAAACAGGCATGATTTAATTTTAACAAGGCTTTTTTAAAGAATTCTAAAATAGTCTATAAAATAATAAAGGATACCAGTTTAATAGTTCATAATAAATATTGTAAAAAATTTACTATTAATTAATGTTAATTACAAGGGAGTTTCTGGAGAGCACTTTTTCTAATAGAGTTGATAAGATAGATAGTAAAATAAATTGGTTATTTTTATGTTATTTATTGTTTTACAAATTAGGAAAAAACAATTAATGTCCAAGATATATGCCCTTTTAAAACATTAAAAGCTTTATCCAATATAATATAATAAGTATATTGTAATATAATATATACCTAATCTAATATAATATTATGTAATGTAATATATTGTGATATAATGTAATGTAATGTAATGTAATGTAATGTAATGTAATGTAATGTAATGTAATGTAATGTAATGTAATGTAATGTAATGTAATGTAATGTAATGTAATGTAATGTAATGTAATGTAATGTAATGTAATGTAATGTAATGTAATGTAATGTAATGTAATGTAATGTAATGTAATGTAATGTAATGTAATGTAATGTAATGTAATGTAATGTAATATAATGTAATGTAATGTAATGTAATGTAATGTAATGTAATGTAATGTAATGTAATGTAATGTAATATATTAAAATGTAATTTAATATAAAATGTACTACCTACAATACTATACTTTGTATTTATAATTTTACCCATATAATGAGCAAAAATTTAGTGCCTATGATAATTTTATAGTTATACAATTGTTTATAAGATGTATAGTCAATGAGTATACCTACCTCCATCTTACCACAAAGAATATAGCCTATACTATAATAGGTACTGCTATAGGCTATATTCTTTGTGATCTTACAAATTGTCAAATAGGTCTAAGCAGGCAGAAAAAAGCCAGAGATACCAAAAAGTATTTAATTTGTCCATTGTGCATTTCGTTGCCCAGTAAATGCAGCCGCTTGGCCGGGTCTATTGAAACGGGTTCCAGATTTTTTAATTAATATTGCAAAAATTCTAAATTCTTGCAAAAATATATTCATTATCAATCTTGGCATGTCTGTAAAAAATTTAAAAAAAACCTCACCCAGGCACATTGCCAAGACAAAAAACGCAATAAATATTTTTCTTTTATTATAAAATTTATATATTTTTTTTAATTAAATATTTTGTACCAAAAACAAAAAAAAATCATTACTTACCCGGCTGTTTAACTCACAAAACTGTAAAAACCGCACCAAGATATTTTTCAAAAAAAAAATGTGTACCTACGACGGCTTTGAACTTGACCTTAGTTGACTAGACAAAGACGCAGTCAGTTTCGCGCCTTAGGAATGACTGCAAGAGAAATAGGAGATGTTCTCTTGGCTAGTGGACTACTCTCTTAAAAATGCGCCAAGGTGACCTTTAAATGTAATCGTTTTACTCAACTCATCTGATCCGTGTTATATTTTTTACTAAGAGCATTTACGAATAATCAGCTCCGGTGAGTTGAGATGGTCGAAATGAATCCAGTGGTTTCCATTCCTGCATTCTATTGAATGTTTGGGTGACTCGGTTCGGTTCTGTTTGACATATCGTGTAAATTCGAAAATCTTTTTTAGGACCAGCCTTAAATTGAGTAACGCTCAAGGGGGAAGGGGGTTTAGCATAGCACCTAATGTTTAGTTCATGTTTTTTAAAGGGGTAGGGGGGTGAATTAATTAAAATCCTAATAGAACATTCCACTATATGTTGCGTTTATAAACTTTGAAAAAGCTTTCAATAGCATTGAGCACTGGGTAGTAAGAGCCTCTTTAATTAATAGCCAAATAGATCACAGATACACAGATTTAATAGCCAATATATATATAGCGAAGCAACAACATCAATCAAGAAGTCCAAGAAGGAACTAAGCCAATCTGCATGCCCAAGAAACACAAATTGCTCAAAAAAAGCTACCAAAACACTTTAAAAGCAAAACTGAAAGCAAAAGAGCTATTGCACCTGATATACATGGGACAAATGATTTAACTAAAAAATGAAAACCAATCGGCTGAAATCAAGAAACGAGTAAGATTGGCCTGGGCAGCATTCGGTGAATTGAGCTACATATTAAAAAATAAAAAATAAACTCAGTACCTCAAAACGAAAATGTATAGCCAATGTATCCTTCCTATATTTACCCACGGATCCCAGACCAGGACACTTACAAAATCAAATATGGATAAGGTAACAAAAGCCCAAAGTAAGAAGAGCAGAATTATCAAAATTAAAATTGAAATTTGCCGGTCATAATATCAGACAGAAAGACGATCGATGGAACAAATGTATTGTAAGCTGGAGACCTTGAGAAAATAAAAGACGTAGGGGAAGATGGCCAGACGATTTGAAGAAACATGCGGGAGCTAGATGGATGAACACGGCGACAGACAGAGAAGAGTGGAAGATATTGGGGAAGGCCTGTGTCTGAAGATGGATCGAAGAAGGCTAAATAGATACAGTGTACTCCGGTAATAACGTACCCTCAAGGGACAAGAAAATAAGTACTTTATAAGCGGACGTACGTTATAAACAACACAATTAAAAAGAAGAGTATTATGGCCGGACCAATGAAATATGTACGTTATAACCGGAGTACACTGTAGATAAATAGATGAAAAAATTTGCCACGAAACAGAATTTAAACAATTTAAAAATAGCAAAATGAATTTACTGTAATATTATTCTCGTATGTCCTATTTTTGAATTTCACTGTGTCACTTTCTCGTATTTCCTGGCAGATTTTTCCACAGTAATGTAAATTATTTTCACCATCTAAAAATAGACGTTTTAACGAAAATAATGAACACTGCTTCAAAAAGAATCCAGAAGGATGAGCCTTGTCGGGTGAAAATGGTGTCACTTTTCGGTTCAGTTCGGTTAAAACCAAAATAAAATATAAAAACGACGTAATGTTTTAATTTACAAAAAATTAGAACATTTTAAGGTAATAAAAGGGTAATTTTTGAGCGAATTTTGTAAAAAACAAAAAACTGTAAAAGATAAAAATCAAAAAACGGATTTTTTGATATTTCTCATTACCTATAATTTTATTTTATTTTTACATTTTTTCGATAAGAGGTTTAGTTTTGCTGAAAACTATGAAAAACAGCTCCTAAAAGTTTACCCCATTTCATCCTAATAACTAGAATCGAGTTTAATATGTTTTTCCTGTTGGCTGCTATATATTTTCATTTATTTCCAATAAATTTCACACTGTCACTAATTATTTCCCTTATTTGCCTTAAAAAAGAAGAATTATATCTAGAAAAGATACTCTGCCAATGTATGGGCCCCTAAGCTCACACTAGGTAATATAGTTATAGTGTACGTGCGAGCTAATAAAACTAAAACCTGAAATATATCTTATTCAACTCCAGACTAAATTACCTTTTGTTTGATACCACACAAGCCACTGACTTAAACTCAAGTTTTTGAAATCTACCCCCACCCTTAAAAAAACAAAAACTAAAATGTATTTTGTTTAACTCCGGACTCAATTACCTTTCGTTTGATATCACACACGCCATATTTTCACGTAAACTCTAATTTTTGAAATCTACCCCCACCCTTTTTGAAGAAAAAAAAACTAAAATGTATTTTGTTTTACTCCATACTCAATTACCTTTCGTTTGATATCACACACGCCATATTTTCACATAAACTCTAATTTTTGAAATCTTCCCCCACCCTTTTATTTGGCTTGTGTTCGGTAGATTTTGTTCATTTTTAAATGGGACCATCTCGACCCAAGACCCAGCCTAGGTACCAAATTTCATTAAAAGCGGCCAAGCGGTTTTTGAGTTATGCGCGTTGGTCGTTACAGACAGACATACAGACATACAGACAGACAGACAGACAGACAGACAGACAGACAGACAGACAGACAGACAGACAGACATACAGACAGACAGACAGACAGACAGACAGACAGACAGACAGACAGACAGACAGACAGACAGACAGACAGACAGACAGACAGACAGACAGACAGACAGACAGACAGACGGCGCGACAAAAATGTTTCAAAATCATCTGAAACGCAAAGATATATAAAAAATTTTGAAATCGGAGCAACTTTTTTTTTCTCGAAAAAATTAGGATCACCATAGCTCACACTACTATAGTATAGTATATGTGTGAGCTAAAAATTTAAAAAAATTAAAGGTTCCTATATCATATTCGCGATTAATGATGTGTTTATACAGATTAAAATTAAAATAAATATATTTAAAAATCAAAATAAAAATATTTTGCTGTTTATACAGCCAAGTAAAAAACACTTTTTTTGCAAAAAAACAGTGTAAAAGTATTTTTGGACTAAACCGGAAAAGTTGGATTGCTTGAAAAAACCAAAAAAAAACTAAATAAAACAAAATTTTCCAACCATTTCCATATAAAAATTAAATAAAAGTTAACCAACTTTTTATTTTTATTTGGTTCTATCATCGAAGAAATAACAAGTTATTTTTTCGATGGTTCTGTATAAACACCTACACAGTTTCCCATAGAGTCAACATTTATTTTAATATTTATTTTTATTTTCACCCAGCATAATTGTCTCAGTTCATAAAATATGTCAACACGAGAAAACCCACTTCAACTTATTCTATTTGTCTAGAGGGTAATGACCTTACTCCAAACGAAGGGTCGTCGTAAAAACAGCTGATTTCATTCAAAAACAGCCGTGTTTTCATAGAAAAAAAAAGAACTGTCATTAATTGTAAACAAAAATTAATAAATTTTTTCAAAAATGGCACTAAAAACTGATTTTGTCCAACTTTTGAGGCCCTATTATCTGATAAACATATTGTTAAGTTTGAGTTATGTTATTCTGAAAAAAATCCCTGGCATTTGCAATTATATTTTCAATTCTGACACTTGTGAATTCGAAGGGGTAAGAACTAGGCCCTTTGGCTAAAACAAATTGTGATAATAAGTGAGCTAAAATATTTGAAAGAAAAATTCTTCCTAAGGTCTTTGGACCAGTACAAACAGAATTAGAACAGCTAATGCTGGGTTTATACAGAAACATAGCATGACATAACATAACAGAGTTGAGCTTATGACAAACCCTGTGGGTGTTTATACAGAAAAATAAAATGGCATAACATAACATGACATAACAAGAGACAAGGAAAGGTTTAATGTTTATTCTTTAAAGTAGAGTTTTTGTTATATATTCTTGTGTGACATATTTTTTGTCTTACAGCGAGAGACAGAAATCCTATTCTTCCTAGTGATTGTCGTAATGATTAGGACTAGAAAGACAGGGAGTGTTACAATGGTCAGCTACCTAGCTTCTAGCTTCATCTACACAAAATTAGCAAATCTCATCCTGTGGTTTAATACAGATTATGTCTTGGGTATCATTTATGCTATTATTTTTATTTGTAAGTATATAACATTGTCTAAACAATTATTGTACAGTCAGTGACTTTATAAATTACCAGTGTATTTTTCTGTTAAAATTTATCATTTAAATATATCTGAAAAAGAGTTTTTTAAATATGTATACAGGGTGTCTCATAACTTAGAGGTCATAGGCCAACACATGATAGAGGAGGTCATGTCCGATAAAAAAGTTCCTATAATATATGGGTCAAAACTCTTTTAAACTCTGGCAATTTTTGAAACTTTTTTGATAATAACTTTTTAAAAAAACGCAGTAAAAATATGAAATTGGGTAAAGTTGTGTATTAGAACAAGAGCAATAAATTGTAATAAAAATAATTTTAAAAAAATTTAGTTGGTCAATTTTTTTTAGAAAAAACTATTTTTATTAAAATAAAAACAATATATTTTTTTAGTGGGTGCCTTACTGCTTCCTGAACCCACCTACTCTGGCCCAACAAATGTCATTTATTTCCGCGGTGGTGAAGGACTGACAGAACAACTGTCAAAAGACAAGACCACTTGGCTTGTGACATTTTACACTGCATGGAATCCAGCATGTGTCAATTTTGCACCAATTTTTGCCAAACTGAGTACAGATTATGGATTGGACAATGTAAAGTTTGGCAAGATTGACATTGGCAGGTTAGTTATAATACACTAGATATAAATTTATCTGTCAAGGTTAAGTTATAAAATTTTTTGTTTTAAAGTAAAATTACTTTTTTAAATTGTCAAAATTATAATTAGAGTATAAAAAAAAATATTCAACATTTTTAATGTAAGTCTTAAAGGAGTCTTTTTGGGTAGAGCTATTCTAGGATCAATCATTCAGCATTTTACCTTAGTAGTTATATTAAGGACGCTCATTGTAAAGGCAAGCTTTACGATGAGTGACCTTAAGGTATATGTATGAGTATTTTGATCACTTTTTTTAGATACCCTGAAGCAGGAAAAACCTATCATGTAAGTGACAGTTCTATGAGCAAGCAACTGCCAACTGTGATCCTTTTCGAGGATGGTAAAGAGGTTTTGAGACGCCCCACTGCAGATTCCAAAGGTTAGTGTAGTAATAGCTATTAAGGACACTCATCATGGAGCAAGCTCTATAGGAAGCAAAGCCTTACTTTTATTTTTTGGTTATTATTCGCATTGGCATTGTTTTTATTTTAAAAAGGTTGTTTTTGAGAAACGAAAACTTACTAGGAAACTATTATTATTAAACAGATCTTTAGACTGTGTTAAAACCACATCTTTAAAATAATGCCAAACCAAGAAAAACATGTCAAAAAAAAGAAAATCAATGTCAGGTTTCGCTTCCTATAAAGCTTACTTTACAATTAGTGTCCTTAGTAGCTATAACTTCGTTGCAATTAATTTTATATCTATTTTATTTTCTTCATATTTTTTTAACTTTTGGCAAACAAAAATAATTCTTTGTTTTTAGGTAAGCTAATTAAATTTGTCTTCAGTGAAGAAAACATAGTCCTTGCATTTGGGCTAAAAGGCCTCTATGAGACTGGCAAAAATCAGTTAAAAAACAAGCCAGACAAAAATGAAAATAGCAAAAAAAGTAATTAAAGGAATACCTAGAATTTAAATTTTTTAAGATTTAATTAGAGCTTACAAATTTTATTATTTGTGTTTTGTTGCCATATTTAGTATGTTAAGTATTAAGATTTTAGAGAATATTAAGAGTTAGTTTTACCAACTATTTTTTGTCTTCCTTGTAGTAAAGATTTTTGAAAGAGTTCTTTACTAGGTAAAATTATAATCATAGTTATAAAATCAAAATAGTTGGTAAAACCAACCTCTAGGCAAGTCACAAAAAATTCTCAAATGTGTGTTGTGTGTGTCATTTTTTATTTAATTTTTGAATCTGTCAAGTATTTCTTAGGTATTTTTAATGTAACTTTATATGAAAAGTATAAGTTTACATAATTAAGTGAACAGGATATAGTTTTTTTAAATTGTTTTAGAAATGTCAATGGCTTCTCAACAAAGTTTTCGTTTATTTGTTTTTTCGCCAGTTTTTTTAATTAAATTATTTGGAATGAAATCTAACTGTTAAAAACTGTTCAGGGTTTTAAAATATTACTTTTTCAATCAAAGTAAGAAAAGTCCGAGAATTTCTTTATTTTTCAACAAAAGCAACAACAACTGACAGTCTCCGCCATTTTGACAAGGCCGTGATAAAATCAAAGTATAAGTAGGCTTGGTTAGGATGCCTACCAGTGCCCATATTTTTACCACAAAAACACTTTATATAAAAAATTAATAATTTTATTTTACAAAAATATTTACAAATATTAACATAATAATAATTAACTAAAAAGTACATTAAATTATTAATTTTCTGTGAAATTTATAGGCCTGTTTAGAATTTACAAATTAGTGATATACATGTAATTTAAATGATGTACCAAACTTTAAGAGGCGGTAATTTTTTTCATTTTTTTTTTAGATATGTACAAAAACCTATCTAATTTTTTTTTTTTAAATTTAATACCTCAAAATATTTATTCTGAGCAAAATTGTTTATACCTATTGTAAAGGATATTTTTGGCCACTCTGTATCTTCTTAACCTATATAGACCAGTCATTGGAGCAAAAAAAAGACCCCCAGCTTGCAAAAGGTGGTGTAGTCGCGCGTTTTTTTTTATATAACTTGGTCCTTGTACATTAAAAAAAAAAGTTTTAGACGAAAGTTGAACTCGAGGGGTCATCGGCACCCTAAAATTTTGTACAGCGTCCAACAGGACTTGGGTCCTGACGTGTACTGTTGGGTCCTGTTGAGTACTGTTGGGTACTGTCGTGTATTGTCGAGTACTGTTGGGTACTGTCGTGTACTGTCGAGTACTGTCGAGTACTGTTGGGTCCTGTCGTGTACTGTTGGGTACTGTCGAGTACTGTTGGGTCCTGTTACGAGGTACAAAGCGCGCCCTTCAAAAAACATGCGAGCAAAAAAAAAAAAAAAAAAAAAAAGGTCATCATGTTTGGGGAAGGCCGACAAGGACAAAGCGCGCGCTCAAAAAACTTGCGACCAAAAAAAAAAAAAAAAAAAAGTCATCATGTTTGGGGAAGGCCGACAAGGACAAAGCGCGCGATCAAAAAACTTGCGACCAAAAAAAAAAAAAAAAAAGGTCATCATGTCTTTTCGCATCTACGCCACTGGTTCGGGTTGGGGGGTAGTGTCGAGTACTGTCGTGTACTGTTGGGTCCTATCGCGTACTGTCGAGTACTGTTCGGTCCTGTCGTGTACTGTCGAGTACTGTTGGGTACTGTCGTGTACTGTTGGGTCCTGTCGTATACTGTCGAGTACTGTTGGGTACTGTTGGGTCCTGTCGTGTACTGTCGAGTACTGTTGGGTACTGTCGTGTACTGTCGAGTACTGTTGGGTCCTGTCGTGGTACTGTCGAGTACTGTTGGGTACTGTCGTGTACTGTCGAGTACTGTTGGGTCCTGTCGTGGTACTGTCGAGTACTGTTGGGTACTGTCGTGTACTGTTGGGTCCTGTCGTGGTACTGTCGGGTCCTGTTGTGAAATTTGTACAGTACTGTTGAAAGCTGATGACCCCTCGGTTGAACTTAATAAAATTTCCAACAAAAACGCTATTATCTGTTTTTTTTTTCAGACGAATGGTATTTCGAGCTATGACGCTAAACATTTCGCCACTATTTTGGATTTTGACTAATTTTTTTATTTAGTGGCCTATAACTTTGAAACTGCTTATTTTTTAGAAAATCTGTAATAACAAAAAATAAACACCAAGTAATAGCCTATAATAGGACATCATTGAATTCCCTGAAGTGCATTTTACAGAAAGCGTGCAATCAACTTTATTATAGAAAATTAAATTATCTTTTAAACGATATATCAACGAAGTGGACCAAGTCCACCGTTAGCACTTAATTGGCATCCATAAATTTTTTAAGATTTTTTCATTAATCTAGAATTAAACAAGATTTTTCAGAAAGCGTAGTATTTAAGAAAATTGAATAAAACCAATAAAAATTAAAAAAAAAATTATAATAAAATATGCAGACGCCCCTGGAGTGTCAATTATAGCTTTAACACAACTTTGTGATACGCCGTTTAAAAGAACTTTTTATTTTCTCCAAAAAAGGTATTTTAACATTTTTCCCTAAAATGCTTAGTTTTTTTTTTGAAAACTGAACAAAGCCTAAAAAACATGATTTTTTTTTTGTGATCCTAAAAATAACTCCAATTTCCATATGGATGCCAATTACTTGGTAACCGTGGACTTGGCCCACTTAAGTGATACATCGTTTAAAAGGTAATTTAATTTTCTACAATAAAGTTAATTACACACTTTCTGGAAATTGCTTACCTTTTGAGAAAAAGACATAAAACTGAATAATTTCGGTTTATTTTGCATAGACTACGGAAATAAATAGGAAAATGGTGTACTGCTAAAACTTCAGGGTTCGTATCTAGGCAAGGGTACTACCCAGATAACTCAATGACGTCTTATTTTGATCTTTAGTTATTTTATTACAAATTAAAAAAAAAACAGTTTTGAAGTTGTCATTTAAAAAAAATTGGTTAAAATCCAAAATGGCGGCGACATGTTTAGCGTCATAATTCGAAAACCATTCGTTTGACAAAAAAACTTGAAGAAGCGTTTTTATAGGATATTTTATCGTCTCAACTTTTATTTAAAACTTTTTTTTCTAAAACGTACAGTAAGCAAGTAATTTAAAAAAAACTCTTTTTATGCACACTAAATCTAAGATGGCGGGGGGAGGAGCCCCCCAAAGTCGAAAACTCAAATTTTTTTTAAGACTCCAATGTCAACAACATATGTCAAAATCGCGACTACACCACGTTTTGCAAGCTAAAATTCTATAATGACTAGATTAATAGTTTTTTGGAAAAGAGAGCAGGAGTTCTGTAGAGTCCCTGTATGTTGATATATTTGGATATATTATATATTAATATATCCAAATTTGTCAACATACAGGGACTCTAGAGTGCTGTATGTAAGTATGTGCAGTAAAAATAGCGATATCAACAGAAATAATACAAAAGACTTTTGAATAATCACTTATGACATGTCCATTTCATCATCGGTATCAGGGGCGAAATATTCACCATCAGTTGGTAGCCTTAACATGGATGGGTGGAAAGTTGGTTCAAAAGATCTAAAAAAAAACGTGATGATATAAAAAAAACAATACTGGCGGCTAAGCACAGCTACCGTTTCTTCTCGAAAATTACATTTTGAATGACATGTTTTTTAAATTACTTTTTTTTTCGAAAATAATGTTGACAAAAATTTTCACAAAACCTTATTTTTTTTTAGCTCCCCTGTTTCCTTTAGGGAAGTCAAAATCAGTGTAAACAAAAATTTCAAAAATGTATGAGACGCGGTTAGATGGATGAGACGCGATTAGAGAAAAAAGAAAAAAATCGAAAAATTTCAAGGGTGTAAAAAAATTTTCAAAAATGTAAATAAATTTCAAATAATTTCCAAGATAATAAAAAATTTCACTCTCGAAAAAATATCAAAAATGTGAAGAGTTTCACCCCCCCCCCCCCAAAGTTTGAATTTTGGACACCCTATACATAGTCTAAACATGGTTTTAGTAATTATCACTCACCTTTTAAAAATAAACTTCAATCGTTTTGTTCTGGGAGACTCAGGACTAGCTGGAATCACATCTAAATCTCCATTATCAGTCTTCTTTTCACATTTTTTCCTTTTTTTGTCTTCTCCCAACACATTTTTAGTTTTTCTACTTTTATCGTCATCATTTTCTTTTGCCTTAGAATTTTTATTATTGCCATCTTTCTTTAAACCTTTACGATTACTATTTCTATCCTTTTCCGACTCATCCTCTGACATTTCTCCATCCCAATTGTCGTTTGCCATTTCAGCAAGCGCCGCAATGTCGTCACACGTCAGATTGTGCAAACCATTTGTGCTGACTTGCGTTATTTTTGTTGCTAGCGAGGCTGTCGTTAGGGTAGAATTGGCATCATTGTATGGGTTTAGGGTTGATACTATTATTTCGAATTCGAAAGTTGGATTTGTGACAGTGAGAAGTAGAGGTCTAAAAAAATTAAATTAAAATTTAGAAAAATTTTTGAGGTAGAAATGAATCAATTTATTGGAGGTGTCCGCTTATGAGAGAGAACTGCGAAATTTTAATATATATTTATTAACAATTTCCTCTGCTTGAGTTTTTTCGATATTAAATTTTTCAGCGATCTTTTGTGCTGATAGATGGTCCTTTTCCGAAACGTTAACATTACAAAGATATTTATAACTACCCAACTGAACAATAAAAATAAAACACAGCAGTTCCGTTAAAAAAAATATGTTGAATTTTACATGAAAAGAAATAAGGAAAAGCTTGGTTTCAACAAATTTGTCCGCCTAAAGGGCATGTCCGAGGTGTCTGCAAGGAGAGGTTGCACTGTATTACCTTCCACCTTCCTGAAAATTCATTCCAACTTGCATACTAACGAATGCCTCAGAGAAATGTATAAGCGTCCTCAGAGGTTTTAAAGAAAAATTGATTGTTGTCTCAGTTTGAACTTGAAATAACAAAAACTCTGAAGAGTTAAGGTTTACTTGACTTCTCACCGATTTCGGCCTTACAGGAGCACCTAAAAAATAAATGGATCCATGATGGATCTGATACCTTCCTAATTCATTCTCATATTATCAGCCTTGAGTTTTTGTAAAAATCTCAGAAACAGAAGATCCTATGAAGTTTAATATAAATTTGAGAAAAACTTTTTTTACTTTATTTGGAAAACCACGTATTGATGCGATCTTCTGTTACAAAGTTAACCATATTGTCAAATTTTAAACTGTCATAAGCATTATTGGATTCAAAGAATAAACACAGCCATAGCAAAAACGTTGTACATTTAACAAGAGTCACAAACACAGTCTAATTCAAACTGATCACTAAAAAATTCAGTTAAACAATAATAAGGTTTTCCTTGTAAAAGTTTCTTTAATCTTTTTCTCAATTCCTTGACAGAGATTGCAGTCTTGATTTCCAGAGGAAGATGATTAAAAATCTTTCGCCCTTCACATAATAGAGATTTTTGTGCTAAACTGCTTTTAGGAATCGGCAAGGGAAGATTATGACATCTTTGACTGGTTAACCGCTGCCAATGCTGTGGGGCTGTTCCTAGTATATTATGGTAATTTTTGTAAATTAATATAGCTGTTTCCAACATAAACAGTGCCGTAATAGTCAAAATTTTATGTTTAATAAACTGAGTCCTACAGACCTATATAAATCTGCCAATTTTTCGAAAAACACAATTTTTAGATTTTGCTCAATATTTTCAAAACCGAATAACGCAACTTTTTTCTAATTTAACCAAAATTGTATTGAAATCCCCAGTTTCTTTTATCTGGGACACCCTCTTGTGGCTTACTTACCAATACAATAATTCCTAACAACCATCTTGTTCTTGGTAAGTTCCAATGTGATGTCATCATCTGTGGTACCAAACATGGCTAGCAGTTGGTTGTAAAAGCTACTGGTGGCAGATATATGGTTCCCTGCACTGCGATTAATTTTGTTCTGCATCTGGAATACCTCAGGATCTAGGAGCCTGAGGGTGTGATTGAGCAGAATGTCGTCTTGTTTGTACTTGACTTTGAAGTTTATGACGTCACTGTCGTTTACATACTCGAGTTTTATGTAATCCAACTAAAAATATATACAGGGTGTTCAAAGTTAAGTCTGCACTATTGCTGCCTGATTTTTAAAGTTAGAGGGTCGGTGAAATGGGCAAAGTTGTAGTATTTTTTCTGCTGATAATGGTGGTTAAAACAAAGGAAAAGTAAAATTTTTTTTCTCAAAAATTACTAAACTTTTATTGAAATTTTCACCTGCAGCACATTTTGGTTTCTCCCCTCTGAATCTGCCACTGTAAATGTTTATTTTATATTCATAAGGTTTATAAAATAGCTAGCTTGATGATTTTGGAAATTGAAAGGCAAGAAAAAGATTTTATTTTATTATTATGGCAAAAGACAATTTTTCGTTGTCAAGCATTATATGATTCATATGTGAGTGGGCTTTGCAGCCATTCCACTGCAACCACAAGTAGGTCTATTGTGACATTATATATTCATATTGACTTATGAGGGCCCCCAAAAAATTGTTTGTCCTGTTTTAGCAATGCAGATCTAGTCTAAAAACTATTTATAATAACCTTTTTCTCAAACTGTGTCCCTTTGAATACAGGTAGCAAAATTTTGACATGAATCCTGCACAAAACCGGAGTATTTTCTCCATTATTCTGTGACTGTTGAACTTCATAATGTGAGAAAAAACTTTCTAAAAAGTTACATTTACCACAGACTGTTTTGCATTGGTTGAAAGTGATAATACTGAGTTTATCTGGATGTGCTTCAATATATAGCTCATCTCCCACTTTTGCTAAGGCTTGGACGGACCTTGCCAACACTAAAATTTAAAGTATTAGATGACTGACCTATTAAAAATGCTTTATACTTAATTACACCTAATTTATCTAGCAAAATCATGCAAATGGACAAATTTAATGCTTAATTTTACATCTGTATCTTACTCTTACTAGACTAAACGGGTGGAAAGGAAACAGTAATGCTGGGTTTATAAAGATAAAAATATTTTGCTGTTTATGCAAGAAAACAGTATTTTTGGATTAAACCTGGCCTTTTAAAGTTGGATTGCCTGAAATGGTACAAAAAAAACATAAAATTCTCCATCACAACAAAGATCATATGACATGATGTTCCACATCTATGAAAATTAAATAAAAGTTCAAAATTGGCCAACAGAGACTACTTTATTGTAATATTTATTTTTATCTGTATAAACCCAGCATTAAACGAAAATTAAGCACTAAAAGTTTGTCCACTACACATTATGTTCCTGGGTAAACCAAATAAGGTCTAAATGTTATTCTTTGTTTTCTTATTAAAAATAAATACAAAATTTACCTTTAATATTGACACCAGGAACTATACAATTCATAATTCACTTTTTTAAATTAAAAGTTTTAAAAAAAATCCAAACCACAGATTAGGTTAAATCCAACCAAACAACAGCTGACTTGACTTTGTGAGGTTAGGTAAAAAAACCATACTTTTTGTGGCGCCATCTAATTAAAATCAGTTAAACTAACCTTGGTAACGCTTTCATAGTAGAAAAAAAAATTGACATTTAGTAGCCTTATTGGTGTCGCTTTTAAAAAAAGCAGCAAAGTATAGTGGCGCCATCTATCCGAAAACTTTCGAACCAAAACAATTTTTATCCCATCATTAAAAAAGTTCAAAATAAACTTTACCCTGAATAGATCATTAAAATATCTTGATTTTTCTATTCCCCACAAAAAGTTACAGGTTGAGTTTACACAATAAATAAATCTTTAGTAATAAAAAAAAAACGTGCAAAGTAGGTTAAGTGATTAGGATATATTTATGTACATTTATTTTTCTATAGTTGAAAACAAATTTTCACTAGTAAACTGATTTGTTTCTCTTTGCATGGCTATGTAATTGACAGAGATAAACTAAACCACTGACTTGACCCCCACCTTATACAAAAATAACTCTCTACGAGACATCGAACATATTTCATCTATATGTTCGAAGCTAGAGATTGTTTCACTTGCATATAGCATTGGCGAAACTGTGGTTTGGTACATCTCTTAGCTACAAAGAAAAAGACAAACATAAACCATAGTTTGCTGGAGAAAATGGATCTTTCTTTTTGCAAATTTGCAGAAATTGATTGTGTCCTCAACTATATCTTTTTAAAAATAAAACAAAATAGGAATTGCTAAAGTTCCATAGGGGCTATAAAAAAGACAAGCCTTTTCTATACCGATGGAACTTTAGCAAGGGCTCAAAAATATTTTATTCAGAAGAATACAAACAATACATACTTTTAGAGTTACTTAACTAAAATCTAAATTATAAACTACTCATATGTACATTAAGATCCAACAAAAGTTTCTACAAAATTACACACCTGTCATGTTGGCAAACACCCTTTTTATTAATTAATATAGCAGTGGTTTTAAAGCTGTAGGAGACTATTTTGAGCCAGTTTTTTTACCTAGATACTTTATTGCTAATAAATTACAGCACACCCATTCCTATCCCCACACAACTAGATAACTAAATGCTTTTAAAACCATTGCAATGAATTTTTTCATACTTTAACTAGCATAGCCTAGTGTTAATCCAAGCTTTGTGCAGCAGAAGTATAATCAGCACTTCCTGATTTCTACAGAATTGTAAGATAGGGATAAATTCTGCACTAAAAAGCCTCATTCACCAATTTGTTAAGCATAAATTTAGTGTTCTTGTATGTGTCTCATTCCTACCTTCGTTATATTAGGTTTAAATAAGAAGGAAGAGAGTAGGACATTCACTCGCCATGAACAAACATTCAGTTTTTTTTTAAATATTCAAAAGTAGGACATGTGTTCACTGGCCAATAGATAATAAGCCTTTTTAAGAGTAATCTAGATTTCAATCCTTTTTCCTTAAAGAATATAGTGCTTAAAAGATTGGTAAAATCAGGCATAAGTTAGTGTAAACTGTGCTTTATTTAGAAACTTGCCAAGAACCACACTACAGACAGACTTACTTCATCTGCAAAGCTGAGCTTTTATAAAAAATAAAATAATTTAATGGATCGTTCATACTTGTCTTTTGTCTAGTCTTTTGTCTTGGTTTAGTCATATGTCTTGTCATAAGAAAGTTAAAACCACTGTTTCTTATGGGAGTGTTCATACAATGCTTTTGCTTTTGTTTTTGATTAGTCTTTGTCTTAAGAGTTGCCAACTTTCAATCCTTAGGACAACGACTAAGACGATTGACAGACATCAGCTGATGTTTGTTGTTTTGTTTTACAGGGCGTCCGAAGAGCGCAAGCGCGCGGTCGAAATTTTGAATTTACCGCCATTAATCATGTTTTTAACAAAAAATCTCAACATAGCCTCAAAATTTTATTTGCTTTTTTTTTCCTTTTCGCTTTTGTTCTTTCGTGTCTGTGTTTCGTGTACAGATTAGGTTAAATAAGATCATTTTGTGTAGAAAATAACTATTGAAGAGGGCCTTTTTATTGAAATGGATTTTTTTTCAGTGAGTTATGACTAAGACTAATCAAAAACAAAAGACGAGTATGAACAGCCGATTTTGTTTAAGACAGCTAAGAGTAATCAAAGGACAAAGACTAATCAAAAACAAAAGACTAAGACGAGTATGAACAATACGAAAGTATTGTTCATACTCGTCTTAGTCTTTTGTTTTTGATTAGTCTTTGTCCTTTGATTAGTTTTAGCTGTCTTAAACAAAATCGGCTGTTCATACTCGTCTTTTGTTTTTGATTAGTCTTAGTCATAACCCACTGAAAAAAAAAATCAATTTCAATAAAAAAGCCCCTTTTCAAAAGTCATTTTCTACACAAAACAATCTTATTTAACCTAATTTGTGCACGAAACACAGACACGAAAGAACAAAAGCGAAAAAGAAAATAAAAACAAATAAAATTTTGAGGTTATGTTGAGATTTTCTGTTAAAAACATGATTAATGGCGGTAAATTCAAAATTTCGGCCGCGCGCTTGCGCTCTTCGGACGCCCTGTAAACAAAAACAACAAATATCAGCTGATGTCTGTCACTCGTCTTAGTCGTTGTCCTAAGGATTGAAAGTTGGCAACTCTTAAGACAAAGACTAATCAAAAACAAAAGCAAAAGCATTGTATGAACACACCCATAAGAAACAGTGGTTTTAACTTTCTTATGACAAGACATATGACTAAACCAAGACAAAAGACTAGACAAAAGACGAGTATGAACGATCCATTAAGAAACAAAGATTTACCCTAACTTTAGTGCGCTTGCCATCAGCAAACCCACGAGTGCTAGCTATATTCAAATTTGTAAAAAAAATGGCACGGATTACCTAATTTAAATCAATGTTGCTCAAAATTCCCAGTTTATGCCTACCTTAATCTTTAAAATGTTATATAAACCCTAATATAAACCCATAGAGAAAATAAACCCAACTTTAAATTAAAAAAACAGCTGATTTTGGTAATACAAGACCTACGTTGCTACAAATTGGCCGGGTAAAATTAAAAATTTAGTGGCCTTAAACCCACGCTTGAGCAGACAGGCCGAAAATTTGAGAAAATTTTGTTGGCGCCATCTGTGTATTTACCTCTAAACAACTAAACTGATCGACCTTCTTTTAATGAAAAATTACAGGATTCTGTAATTCTGGCAAACAAAAATACAGGTCTCTGTAATTTTTTTTTCGGAATTACAGGTTTCTGTAATTATCGTCAAGACAGAATACAGGCCCCTGTAATTTTCCGTGGTTCTCTTAACTAAGTAGAAAATCGTCTGGGGGCGCCACCCAACAGCTTTTTCTCTTAGTTTCCAAGCTTTAATTAAGATTTGCTTGATGGCGCCACCAGTTATAAGAAAACCTATCCATATTTTTATACGCCTGGGCAAATTGCAAGAAAACTAGAACATTCTTTTTAAGAAATCTATGGAATATAATAGTCTATTCGGGCTTTTTTTCAAAAACGCAAATGATCTCTTTCCCTTTTCTAGGTATATTTTAAACTAAATCTCAAAATAGAAAATTATTAACATAAGAAAAGGAAAGTGAGCATTCGCGTTCCTGTGGTTAGCCAATTTTTAATTTAATTTTTAGACAATTTTAAAAAGTTTAGGACTTGGTTTCTTCCTCTCAGATCCTCGATCGAGTGCCCCTGACTACGAGAACCATGTCGGCCGCCATGGTCCTGGCAGTCAAGGACACCCCATTGAGAATTCAAAAAAAAGAAATCGAGCCGCCAACTTTTAAAAGTGATCCAAAAACACATTAAACAGACTTAAGTTTTCTAACATACAGGGTGGCCCAACTAGACGTATCGGAGGCGATTTTCAGTTTTAAAGTAAGTTTTTGCAAAAACACTTTGACATGTCAATTTAGTTTTCTAGGGGGGTATTTTTTGTGATCTTAACATATTTTAATCTATCAACTCCTAGCTGGGGGTCGCTTTGTTCCCTTGATTTTAGAGGGAAAGTGGATAAAGTGATACCTTGTTGGAAAAGTTTTTTTGAATTCCTTTACAAAGCAAAGTTGATATTATTTCAAAAATTTATCAATTAGTTGTTTAGATATTGGCATTTAAAAAATGTAAAAAAAAAATGATTTTAAATGCCAATATCTTGGAAACAAATCGGTTAAAAAATAAAAAAGGTCAGTAGTTGAAAGACAAATAGAAGACTTTTCCCAAGAGGAGTCACTTAACACTTGTTCCCCATTTTAATTTTAGGGGCGACTTACCCCCAAAATTTAAATTGGGAACCACTGTCAAGTATTGGCGTGTTACAAAGGGCTTTGATTAGACTTTTTAATTCTGTACTTTTTTTAAACATTTCAACTGGTCTGTTGTCAAGATATTTGAATTTAAAATCATTATTTTACATTTTACAAACGCAAAAATCTCAAATAGTAAGTTATGAGTAAATGAATTTAAAAAACTTTTCGAACGAGGTATCACTTGATCCACTTTTCCTATCTTAAATCAAGGGATCAAAGCTACCCCACTAGGGGTTGATAGATTAAAATATCCCCAAGAATACAAAGAAGTGCCCCCCTTGAAAATAAAATGGAGAGGGTTTAAGGAAAAAATTACTTTAAATATTAGAAATTTTCTCCGGTACGGTTTCGGTGGGACATCTTGTATAGATAGATGCCTTAGTTTTTTGCCCCAAGTGCACTGGGTGATCTGTTATATTTTTTACAGCGATCTATCGGTAAATTTTAAATAAGCAAAGAGTACCGTAAAATTTTTTGTCATTTTAACTTTTTTAAATGTAATACGACCAGTCTTTATTTCATTTTTAGTTTTTCTTTCTTTTCTGATTTCATGAATAAATTATATGTCAATGTTGTGTTAACAGATCACTCTGTACTTCTTAGTGCACTCTAATGAGCACAACTTTTCTTGTTTATCAGAAAGTGAGATAGTGTCATATAAAAACTGGTGACTAAAAAAAGGAACACAAACCAATTTTTTTATCAGCACATACGTCACCCTCCCTTTTCTATCCATGTAAAATTATCTCCTTCTTATTTACCAAGCTGTCGAGGATGTACGAGCTTAGTGAGAAAGTAAGTTTAACATGAGTAAAAAATGGTGGTACATGCGCAGTCTACAAAATTTGTTCACGTTCTTCTTTTTAACCGTCAGTTTATAAAACCCGGGCGTATAAAAAAGATAGATAAGCGAGACTTAAATAATTATGTTTTGGGAACTTAACTTCACAATTATCTAAGAAATAATTAAGAATTATATTATATCTTTGAAGTTTATGTTGCTCTTCAATAAGCATTCAAAATTTGTAACTAATAGAAACAGATTCGCAAATCTGACAAAACTTGTGGCTGTTATTAATTTTTATAACTAATTTTTAAAAATTTTGCAAAATTTATTAAAAATTATTTTTGTTCAAAAAAACCTTTACAAAAAACAAAGATATCAAGTCAAAATATATCGGAATCCTAACAATATCTATCGCTATCTTTTACAGCTGTTAAGATATTGGCAAATTTTTGACAAAAAATTAAATATGCAAATAAACTTTAAATAAAAACCAATTTTTCAAAGCTTATCCTCTTTTAGATGAATTTTTGTTGCTTTTCAAAACCCCCTCTTTTTGAATCTTTTGCAATTTTTATTTTATCAACTGTTAAAGGTAAGGTAAAAGCTTTTACAACCTTTGTTTCTTTATTTGGTTTTTCGGACGAGAATTGTGAAGTTGTAGTACCCAAAACATAAACATCTCACCAGTTAACCTTTATAATCTTATCTTAGTTTGACATCTCAAAAAAACAAAGATAAAATTATAAAAGCTAAATTCTGAGATGTGGTTATAATCACAGGGGCGAATACAAAGCTTATGTCAAAAAAAATTTTCTTTGTGAAAAAAACAAAAAATTACCTATAAAACATTAAGCAAGTGCAAAGAGAGATGGTTCATCAGTCCCTGGCATTTGTCCAACCAAATTTACAATTTTATAGTTTTTAAATTAATGTTTAAAAAATGTTAGAAAAATTTGCTTACGATCAAGAATCTTTAAAGAAAATTTAAAAATTTATCCATGAGGCGAAAATTGGAAAATTTAAATTTTGAAATAAGTTTTTTAAAAGTTAACATATTTTGCCGCTGTAAGCGAAAAATTTCTAATAAAATTTTGTGGCTTGTTGTTTCCAGGGCTTTCTCTGGATATTTAGCCCATACTTTCACCCTGGGAAAAAAACTGAATTGGCGCCCCTTAAGGTATAGTTTATCCCCTCTAAAGCTTTAATTTGAGGTCTTGGGTGGGTAGTCTCTGCCTATCGAAAGCCCTGCTATTCCGCTGTGGATCCGTCCCTGGACTAGGTACAGACAGATTAATAAATAATGTCGCAACTTAAATGTTTAGGGACACAAATTTAAACTAGCTTGGACAACAATGTATCTCTTACTGAACAAAATTAGGTGAAAAGTTATATTGACATATCATTCCATGTTTTAAGTAGGTCTTATTGCAAGTGCAATATTTCTTTAAATTTGTTAAATTTAGTGTATATAATGCGACATTATTTTTGAATCCGTCTGTAGGTAACCTAAATTAGAAGTAACCTTAAATCCATGTAAGTGTTTTCTCTGAATATTCTTTCTTCGTTATTTACTAATGCAGGGCCATATTTTGATGATGATGTTGTTTTTCCTCTAAATGTCTCCATTGTGTCAGTCTGTTTGTTGCCTTATAGTCTTAGCTAAAATTACCAGAAGTAAAACATTTGGTGAAGTTGTAGATGCCATTTTAATGGTTTACAGGGTGTTAATAAAGTTTTTACGAAATTTCACGTTTGTTAGTATTATTTGGCTTAAAAATTCCGTTGATTGACGCTTACTGTCTTGATGACGGGTAAAAATGCAAAATGCGTTGATCTGGCCTGAAAAGACAAAGAGCTGTCGTAAGTCACGAACTATAGTTGTTTTCTTTTATTTGCATTCGATCTTTTCATTGATCGATATTGTATAGCAGTGTTTTCCCTGCTTTTGGTTTTTTGTTTCTCTCGTATCTCGGTAGATGGCGCCTCTTGCTATAGTTCGCTCACTAATTACATTTAATTAGAGACAAAACCGTCTGATTAGCTTCGCAAGATTTGTCACTTGACCAGCAGTCTTCTGAGGAGTCCCATAAGGACGAAACGGTTAACTGTCAACACTTCTTAGGTCTCCATTAGATCTTGGACCACCGTGAGGTTAAGCTTTCAAGCTACCCACGGAAAAATATAAGGGAAACAAAAAACTCCTTTTTGCCCGATTAGCCATGAAACTTGTTTGATTTTTAAATTCACGGGTACGAAATTTCACGTTTGTTTGTCGCCAATCTTCAGAGGATGATTTTTTAAGTTATTTGAAGAAAAAAATTTCAAATAAACATTTTTCCGCAAATGCTTAGTTTTCGAGATACAAAGCATTAAAGTTTCAATTTTTTGTTTGTTTTTTCTTTATAGCTCGTGTCGTTTTTGAAATGTTTGCCTCAAATTTGGAATGTGTATTTAGCTACAAGGCATACATCATTAAGTATGCCTAATATCAGGAAAAAATTACAGGGTGATATTCTTTCAGGGATTAAGCCCCCTTTTATCCCCCAGAACTTTTTTTGCAGTAAGCCAATGGCAGATTCAAAAATATAAAATTGATTCTTTATTCTATTCAGAAACTTTTTAACCCTTTGCAATTTTTTGTATCTTTAACCCTTTTCGAGAAAAAAGACCTAGCAATCGAAGATGCAAATTATCTTTTTTTGTCTTTTTTCTAAAAAATGGTTAGATATATAAAAAATTGCAAGAGACCAAAAAGTTTCTGAATAAAACAAAGAATTGTTTTTTTATGTTTGAATTTGCCAATGACAAGTTTTGGGGGCAAAAAAGTTCTGGGGGGAAAAAAGCGGGTATCACCCCGGACAAAATATTGCCCTACAGTTTTTTTCTAATATTTGGCATGCCTTGTACGTTCCAGATTTGGGCTAAACCCTTCAAAAACTGCACGAATCTCGAAAAGTAACATAACTATTTGTTAGCTCCCGCTAAATTTCGCGGTTATTTTTAACTTTTTAAAACCACACAATTGGATGAAGGACAGAGTGCATTTCGCGCATTTGGACATGCGCACCAACAATCAGGGAGATCCTTTGTCAATCGCCTCGAGAAATGGCGTGTTAATTTCGTTCTCCAACTATTTCAAATTTCTACACCTGAAAGTGCTCGATTTTGGTGTACTGAAGCATAGAACTAGAAACTTCAGCCCTTCAGCTACGTGGTGACATCATTAGATCCAGAAAGGGGCCCCTTGGAAGTGGATAAATTGGCTGCAAACTGGTGAGTGCCTTTGTTTCTGATTGCCGTTGTGTGGCACCAACAATTAACCTATGGGCGTTTGATTCTTTCGTAATTTCATATCAATATATTTATGTTTGTTCGCGCTTCATTTAATTAAAATATTTACAGTCCATTGCAGTTATCGTTTTTCTAACCGCGGGCTAACACTATTTTATACAGTTTTTTATTAAATCACTCAAAGAATAATCATCCGAAGTTTGGCGACAAACTTTACTAAACACATACCTGTGTCTTCGAACAAAAATGGCAGTTGTGAATCTTCTAAAATTGTGGTAAAAATAGTGTTGTGAATGTGGTTCGAAGTTAAAACTCGTTTTTCTCAAAAACGCACTTAACAATAATAGTTGCAGCTTTGTAGATATTTCGACTCTATTGAGCACTGCACTAGCTAATAAAAGGGGAATAAAAAAAAAACGAAAGTGTTAACAAGAGTAAATCGTAAATTTATTCGTGGTAAATAAAGTGTTAGCTCGCGGTTAGAAAAACGATAACTGCAATGGACTGTAAATATTTTAATTAAATGAAGCGCGAACAAACAAATATATTGATATGAAATTACGAAATAATCAAACGTCCATAGGTTAATTGTTGTGCCACACAACAGCAATCAAAAACAAAGGCACTCACCAGTTTGCAGCCAATTTATCCACTTCCAAGAGGCCCCTTTTTCGATCCAATGATGTCACCACGTAGCTGAAGAGCTGAAGTTTCTAGTTCTATGCTTCAGTACACCAAAATCGAGCACTTTCAGGTGTAGAAATTTGAAATAGTTGGAGAACGAAATTAACACGCCATTTCTCGAGGCGATTGACAAAGGATCTCTTTTATTGTTGGTGCGCATGTCCAAATGTGCGAAATGCGCTCTGTCCTTCATCCAATTGTGTGGTTTTAAAAAGTTAAAAACAACCGCGAAATTTAGCGGGAGCTAATATAAAGGTCCGTTTTATTTTCGATTTTCCTTATTTATTTATTTATTTTTACGTCAAAATATCCATACAGCTGCTACTGTTATTGTTATACCTATATATTTTTTACTCCGGAAAATTTAAAGCAAAATAGCCACAGAAATTGTTATTTAGAGGGGATTTTACCGGCCCAAATAGTCCCTATCTACTAACCTTTTTTCTGTTCAGATATTTCCGTAAATCTCATTCTTGTCAAACTTCTTTGTAGTCACAGTTACATAGCACTGATGTGGCTCCTAAAAATAAAACATACAGGGTGTTTCAATGAAAACTTAACAGAGGTTTTTTTAGGTATTTCTTGATGGAATTTGGAAAAACCCTGGTATACGTCGATTTTGTTTGTGAAAAGGACATTTTTCGCTATATTGAAATTTTTGTAGCAGGCACCTCTTTCAGGGGGTAAACTTCACCCCTGAGTTTTAAATAGGAAAATTGGGTCGAGTGATACCTTCTTTTGAAGGTCTCTGGAATATTTTTGCAGCCGTGTAAAAATTTCGAATTAGTTTTTAAAATATTTAACTTTAAATTTGGACTGATAATGTTAAATTTGAAGGCAAATATCTCAAAAACTAATCCATAGATTTTTTAAATTTTTACAGAGTTGTAAATACATTCATCAGACCTTTAAAACAAGGTAATATCTTGACCCACTTGCCCTATCTAAAATATAGGGGTAAAGTTTACTCCTCGAAGGTACAAAAATTTCAAGATAGACAAAAATTGTAACCCTCACAAACAAAACTAACGTGTCCTAGGGTTTTTCCAAATTCCATAAAAATATTCTGCCAATATATGGGCCCCTAAGCTCACACTAGGTACTATAGTTATAGTGTACATGCGAGCTAATAAAACTAAAACCCGAAATATATCTTATTCAACTCCAGATTAAATTACCTTTTGTTTGATACCACACAAGCCATGTTTTGACTTAAACTCAAATTTTTGAAATCCACCCCCACCCTTAAAAAACAAAAACTAAAATGTATTTTGTTTAACTCCGGACTTAATTACCTTTTGTTTGATATCACACACGCCTTATTTTCACGTAAACTCTAATTTTTGAAATCTACCCCCACCCTTTTTGAAGAAAAAAAAAACTAAAATGTATTTTGTTTAACTCCATACTCAATTACCTTTCGTTTGATATCACACACGCCATATTTTCACATAAACTCTAATTTTTGAAATCTTCCCCCACCCTTTTATTTGGCTTGTGTTCGGTGGATTTTGTTCATTTTTAAATGGGACCATCTCAACCCAAGACCCAGCCTAGGTACCAAATTTCGTTAAAATCGGCCTAGCGTTTTTTGAGTTATGCGCGTTGGTCGTTACAGACAGACATACAGACAGACAACAGACAGACAGACAGACAGCAAAACAAAAAAGTTTCAAAATCATCTGAAACGCAAAGATATATAAAAATTTTTGAAATCGGAGCAACTTTTTTTTTCTCGAAAAAATTAGGATCACCATAGCTCACACTACTATAGTATAGTATATGTGTGAGCTAAAATACCCAAAAACTTTATGTGCGTACACTGTATCTGTAAGAATTGCAGGATATCAATCAGTTTTGTTTTAAAAAGAAGTTTTAAACAATTCAAAACACTGATAGGTTTGACCTAATAAACATATAAGTGTAATACCTTTTTGAAAATAATTTTTCATTTTTATCTGCTTAAAAATTATTACTTGCCTTTTCTAAATCTGCTATCGGTTTTTTTCTCTTCCATTGTCCAACCTTTGTGGTTTTAAAGCTGTACTGAAACTTTTGTGGTCCCTAAAAATATAAAAAACATATTAGATTTAGTTAGATCAGGTCGTAGATTAGTCTTAATATCCCACTTTATATTAAGCTTGCTTGGACTAGGCCAACTTTATCTTTGTTTTAAGAAGGGGTAGAACTCAAACCAAAGATAAGTTTGGTCTCACCAAGTAAACCAAGCTTTTAAAACCTTTTCTGGCCTTTTTTAAAATATATTACCTTCTGTACCAAGCTAACTTGGACTAGGTCAACTTTCTCTTTATTTTGAGAAGGGGTTGGACTCAAAACAAAGCTAAGTTTGACCTGACCAAATAAGCTATGAGCTTTTTAAAATTGCCTTCTATTTCAACTGAAAATATATTACTTATCTTTTGATAATCTGCTTTCTTTTCTGTTTTGTACACCAAAATGTAACTGAATTATTTTTTATTTTTTTGATATGCTGTTGCTCGCTCCTGTTTTGTTGTTCTTTTAAATATTATGCGCGTTCAGCTGTGCAGTAGTCCCTAAAACCATAAGTTTTAGTTAGATCATGTCCTAGATTAGTATTAATAATGACTTCTCTTTGTATTAAGCTTGCTTGAGGGTTATTCTTTTGAAAACCATACACAGAGTTGTTGCTCGTATATCACTGGTTTTTTCATTTCTAGTATTTTTGTAGGACTTGATCCTGTAAACTCAAAAATAAATTTTAAATATTATTAAGCTGATCCTGTATTTTTATACAGAAGATCAAAAATTTGGATTTTAGTTTTTTTTTATCATTTTTAGCTCACACTACTACTATACTATAGTAGTGTGAGCTATAGTGATCCTAATTTTTTCGAGAAAAAAAAGTTGCTCCGATTTCAAAAATTTTTATATATCTTTGCGTTTCAGATGATTTTGAAACTTTTTTGTTTTGCTGTCTGTCCGTCTGTCTGTCTGTCTGTAACGACCAACGCGCATAACTCAAAAACCGCTTGCCCGATTTTAATGAAATTTGGTACTTACGCTGGGTTTTGGGTCGAGATGGTCCCATTTAAAAATGAACAAAATCCACCAAACACAAGCCAAATAAAAGGGTGGGGGTATATTTCAAAAATTAGAGTTTATGTAAAAATATGGCGTGTGTGATATCAAACGAAAGGTAATTGCGTCTGGAGTTAAATAAAATACATTTTACTTTTAAAAAAAGGGTGGGGGTAAATTAAAAAAATTAGTGTTTATATGGAAATATGGCGTGTGTGATATCAAACGAAAGGTAATTGAGTCTGGAGTTAAACAAAATACATTTTAGTTTAAAAAAAAAGGTGGGGGTAGATTTGAAAAATTAAAGTTTAAGTCAAAACATGGCTTGTGTGGTATCAAACGAACGGTAATTGAGTCTGGAGTTCAATAAAATATATTTCAGTTTTTAGTTATATTAGCTCACACGTACATTATAACTATAGTACCTAGTGTGAGCTTAGGTGCCCATAGATTGGCAGAGTATTTATTACATTGATTACACATATACTATACTATAGTAGTGTGAGCTATGGTGATCCTAATTTTTTCGAGAAAAAATTTCAAAAATTTTTATATATCTTTGCGTTTCAGATGATTTTGAAACTTTTTTGTTGCGCCGTCTGTCTGTCTGTCTGTCTGTAACGACCAACGCGCATAACTCAAAAACGGCTTGCCCGATTTTAATGAAATTTGGTACCCAGGCTGGGTTTGGGGTCGAGATAGTCCCATTTCAAAATGAACAAAATCCACTGAACACAAGCCAAATAAAAGGGCGGGGGTAGATTTCAAAAATTAGAGTTTATGTAAAAATATAGCGTGTGTGATATCAAACGAAAGGTAATTAAGTCTGGAGTTAAACAAAATACATTTTAGTTTATTTAAAAAAAAAGGGTGGGGGTAAATTTCAAAAATTAGTGTTTAAGTGGAAATATAGCGTGTGTGATATCAAACGAAAGGTAATTGAGTCTGGAGTTAAACAAAATACATTTTAGTTTTTAAAAAAAGGGTGGGGGTAGATTTGAAAAATTAGAGTTTAAGTCAAAACATGGCTTGTGTGGTATCAAACGAAAGGTAATTGAGTCTGGAGTTCAATAAAATATGCTTCAGTTTTTAGTTATATTAGCTTTCACGTAGATACACTATAACTATAGTATCCAGTGTGAGCTTAGGTGCTCATAGATTGGCAGAGTATTTTTTATAGCTATCTCGTTACAATACAAGATTTATAATTTTCTTACTAATTTGTAAATGGTTAGAACTAAGGCATTGTAAAATATTTTGAGTGTCCAAGATTTCCTTAGAATATATTTTAATATTACCAAAATTTTGAGAAAAATCTGTTTTTTATTTTTTTCAGAGGAAAGGAATGGTTCTTACCGAGGTTCTTACCTACTTTTTCTGCAATAATCTGTTCCCTAATTTATCCGCTATTGAATGTAGTTCGAAAAATATCTTCATTTGCTTTTGATTTCTGTACAGAGTCGCTCAAATACAGGAAGAATTGCATAAAAGGCCTATTTCAAACAACGCATGCGCCGAAGGGCCTAACTTTTTTTTCAATAAAATATTATGAGATAGACAGAGCAAAACTTTTCTTATTGTCAATCATTTTTTTGTGACTAAAGGAAGTATAGCACACCTATTTTATTAAAAAAAAATTGAAAAAGATTTAGGCCCTTCGGCGTATGCGCTATTTGAAATACGCCTTTTATGTTAAACTTGCTGTTTGATTGACCCAGTAACTATGTTCAATAGCAGATATACCAAGAAAGCGATTATTGTAGAAAAAAAAAATAAAACAGATTTTACTGAAAATTTCGCTTTTATTAAAATATATGGATGATTCTACCAAAAGTGGGCTATATGGATATCATTTTTGGTCATTGCCTTTAAATAACAGTACAACACAGTAAATAGTTTTGTTTTGTTAAATTTAGGTAATTAATTAGGTATAAGCTAAGGAACATTTATTTTCCCGAATTTTAGGAATTATTGCATAAAAATTCCAGAGGGATGAGTACCAGAGGAATGAGTTTTTTAATGGTTTTCCAATTTAAATCAAAATCTATTTAGACTACCTAACTTAAGTTTTATATAAACAAAGTTCCTATACTTATAATTTTAAAACAATCAACAAAAAAATTATACTATTGATATCAGTCGAATATTTACTTACCAGAGGAATGATAATTGAAGCGTTCTTTTTTGATTTCTCCGAAAAAAACTAATTTTCTGCCGAAAATAAAAAGATCTAAAACTTAAACCAAACTAAAGTTGACATTATCTGTCATAACTTGTCACCCTCACAAGTAAATTAGATATCCAGGGCCGTCTCTTTCTCTAGAAATTAACCGGTGGTATTCACAAATATTGTGTTATTAAAAATGGAGCACGTTTAAAATTGTAAAATTTTCCGAGAAGATGTAAATTCAGATTTTCAAAAATATGACTGCAAACTTAAGTTTTATCAATTTTTTGATAAATACTTAAGACTTGGTTAAATATTATTTATTAGGATATTTTTTTCAATCTGAGTTTTTAATATTTGGTTTGGGACTACACCAGAGGAATGAGGTATTTGCTTTGTAATAAAAAAAATTATAAACTTGCAATTTTTTTTATACAATAAACTCAAATGCTCCATAAAGAAAACATTTCGTTTTAAATCTTATAACTAAAACTATGCATCATTTGCAGTCTGTGTTTGAAAAATATGCATTCCCACTCCACAGCACCATTTTTGTAGAATCATCCATATGCCATATCAAAGAAAAACTTGGACAATGAAAAATATTTTACAAATCGTTATTTCTAACCTTTTG
This sequence comes from Aspidapion aeneum, assembly GCA_963576565.1. Lineage (NCBI taxonomy): Eukaryota > Metazoa > Arthropoda > Insecta > Coleoptera > Brentidae > Aspidapion > Aspidapion aeneum. The sequence goes on from OY755046.1 coordinate 68,173,353, forward strand.
AAACTTAACAAAAAAATAATTAAAGTTGTATTGTAATTAGATAAAGAATCAAACAGGTTGTTGTCTTCCTCCACTAATTTTTAATTTGTTTGAAACAAATAGTCCCGACATGTTTCATAAGTAGTAACTTACAGATTCAGAGGACTTTATTAAAAGAATCACAAAAGAAAGTTAAAAACTTAAAATTAGAAATTATCTTGTGAAAATAATAACTAACATATTTGAGAACCTTCCTACATAAAAAACCTAAGATGACTTTAACCTAAACTAAATTAGTACAACATTGTAAAGTTTTGTAACCAGTTTTTACAATGTTGTGCTAATTTAGGTTAGGTAAATCCTCTAATTAGATTTTTTATGTAGGCAGGTTTTCAAATTTATTAGTTATGATTTTCACAAGATATTTTCTAATATTTACCTTTTTTTGTGATTCTTTTAGTAATCTCCCCTAAAGATGTAAGTTACTATTTACGAAACACGTCGGGCTAATTTGTTTAAAACAAATTAAAAATTAATGGAGCAAGATAATAAATTGTTTGATTCCTATTTAATGACTTCACCATAATTGTATGCACAAGACATACACCCTTTCGATAGCTTTAGGCGCTGGTTAAACTTTTAACGCATTAAGGATAAAAATGGAAAATAACGCGAGAACCATACAAAATGTCGATTGACACCTACCTTGCTATTTCTCGGCGGTACAAATTCCATTCACTGGGCGCCCAGGCTTCTACCAGAGTTCTTGAGTTGATCGAAATCACTGTGAGGCGTTGAGGTAACGGATTGGAATGATTTTAGAATTGATTGGCACTAATTGCAATTGATTGAATTGTAGTTTTTGAAACCGAGTAAAACACGCCAGTTTCAATATGGAGGCTACGATGATCTCTCTCTCTCTTCGTGGCGGTAATTGCGCACTTTCTATCCGCGCACCTTGCGGTGTCACGTGACAACCTGTATGGTTCAGTGCAACGGAATAATTAATATTTAGGAAAATTAACTAAGTATTATTTGTCTTGCACGTACAATAATATGGACTATTTCTTTAAAGTAAATAGATAACCACAAAAAAACATTTTGTAAAATCAATGTTTTCGATGAAAAAAGCTAAAATTCAAATTTTTGATCCTCTGTATAAAAATACAGAATCAATTTAATAACATTTAAAATACATTTTGAGCTAAGGGAATCAAGTCCTACAAAAATACCAAAAATAAAAAAACCGTGATATACGAGCAACTACTAAACTGTATGGTTTTCAAAAGAATGACTCTTGGACGAAGCCAACATTATCCTTGTTTTAAGAAGAGGTTGAACTTAAAACAAAGATAAGTTTGGTCTCACCAAGTAAACCATGTTTTTCAAACAGTCCCTGTTCTTCTGACAAAAAAATATTACCTATCTTTTTGCAATCTGAATCTGATTCCTGCTACCTAGTATTCTGTTATGTTTTTGTCCAGCTCTCTTGTAATTGCATGTGTACTGCAACTGTTTTTTTCTTTGGATGTGCTGTTCAGTGTTTCTGTGTGGTGGTTAGAAGATGATGATTTGGCCCCTAAAAGTATAAGAAACATTAGTTTTAGTTAAATCAGGTTCTAGATTATTATTGGCTCCCTGCTGTACCAAACTTGCTTGGACTAGGCCAATTTTATCTTTGTTTTAAGAAGGGGTCGGACTTAAACCAAAGATAAATTTGACCTCACCAAGTAAACCAAACTGTTCAGACCGTGTATTTGTAACAAAAAAATATTACTTATCTTTTTGCGAGTTGCTTCCCGTTACTTCTGTTATGTCTTTGTCCAGCCTGTAACAGATAAACTGCAACATAAGTTAATTGTTTTTCTTTTCATTGAAGTTCAACGTTCCTGTTTTTTGCAACATCCTGCTTCTCTAGCTTTTTGGTGGTCTCTAAAATCATAAAAAAACATTAGTTTTAGTTAAATCAGGTCCTAGATTATTAATGGCTCCCTACTGTACCAAACTAGCTTGGACTAGGCCAATTTTATCTTTGTTTTAAGAAGGGGTCGAACTTAAACCAAAGATAAATTTGACCTCACCAAGTAAACCAAACTGTTCAGACTGTGTATTTGTAACAGAAAAATATCACTTATCTTTTTACGAGCTGCTTCCCGTTACTTCTGTTATGTCTTTGTCCAGCCCGTAACAGATAAACTGCCACATAAGTTAATTGTTTTTTCTTCATTGAAGTTCAGCGTTCCTGTTTTTTGCAACATCCTGCTTCTCTAGCTTTTTGATGATCCCTAAAATCATAAAAAAAAACATTAGTTTTAGTTAAATCAGGTCCTAGATTATTAATGACTCCCTACTGTACCAAACTAGCTTGGACTAGGCCAATTTTATCTTTCTTTTAAGAAGGGGTTGGACTTAAACCAAAGATAAATTTGACCTTACCAAGAAAATCGAACTATTCAGACCGTGTATCTCTAACATAAAAATATTACTTATCTTTTTGCAATCTGCTTCCCGTTACTTCTGTTATGTCTTTGTCCAGCCCGTAACAGATAAACTGCCACATAAGTTAATTGTTTTTTCTTCATTGAAGTTCAGCGTTCCTGTTTTTTGCAACATCCTGCTTGTCTAGCTTTTTGGTGGTCTCTAAAATCATAAAAAAACATTAGTTTTAGTTAAATCAGGTCCTACATTATTAATGGCTCCCCACTATATCAAACTAGCTTGGACTAGGCCAATTTTATCTTTGTTTTAAGAAGGGGTCGGACTTAAACCAAAGATAAATTTGACCTTACCAAGTAAACCAAACTGTTCAGACCGTGTATTTGTAACAAAAAAATATTACTTATCTTTTTGCGAGCTGCTTCCCGTTACTTCTGTTATGTCTTTGTCCAGCCCGTAACAGATAAACTGCCACATAAGTTAATTGTTTTTTTCTTCATTGAAGTTCAGTGTTCCGGTTTTTTGCAACATCCTGTTTGTCTAGCTTTTTGGTGGTCCCTAAAATCATAAAAAACATTAGATTTAGTTAAATCAGGTCCTAGATTATTAATGACTCCCTACTGTACCAAACTAGCTTGGACTAGGCCAATTTTATCTTTGTTTTAAGAAGGGGTTGGACTTAAACCAAAGATAAATTTGACCTTACCAAGTAAACCAAACTGTTCAGACCGTATATTTGTAACAAAAAAATATTACTTATCTTTTTGCAATCTGCTTCCCGTTACTTCTGTTATGTCTTTGTCCAGCCCGTAACAGATAAACTGCAACATAAGTTAATTGTTTTTTTCTTCATTGAAGTTCAGCGTTCCTGTTTTTTGCAACATCCTGTTTGTCTAGCTTTTTGGTGGTCCCTAAAATCATAAAAAACATTAGATTTAGTTAAATCAGGTCCTAGATTATTATTGGCTCCCTGCTGTACCAAACTTGCTTGGACTAGGCCAATTTTATCTTTGTTTTAAGAAGGGGTTGGACTTAAACCAAAGATAAATTTGACCTTACCAAGTAAACCAAACTGTTCAGACCGTGTATTTGTAACAAAAAAATATTACTTATCTTTTTGCGAGCTGCTTCCCGTTACTTCTGTTATGTCTTTGTCCAGCCCGTAACAGATAAACTGCCACATAAGTTAATTGTTTTTTTCTTCATTGAAGTTCAGTGTTCCGGTTTTTTGCAACATCCTGCTTGTCTAGCTTTTTGATGATCCCTAAAATCATAAAAAAAACATTAGTTTTAGTTAAATCAGGTTCTAGATTATTAATGGCTCCCTATTGTACCAAACTAGCTTGGACTAGGCCAATTTTATCTTTGTTTTAAGAAGGGGTCGGACTTAAACCAAAGATAAATTTGACCTCACCAAGTAAACCAAACTGTTCAGACTGTGTATTTGTAACAAAAAATATTACTTATCTTTTTACGAGCTGCTTCCCGTTACTTCTGTTATGTTTTTGTCCAGCCCGTAACAGATAAACTGCCACATAAGTTAATTGTTTTTTCTTCATTGAAGTTCAGCGTTCCTGTTTTTTGCAACATCCTGTTTGTCTAGCTTTTTGATGACCCGTAAAATCATAAAAAAAACATTAGTTTAAATTAAATCAGGTCCTAGATTATTAATGTCTACCCGCTGTACCAAACCTGCTTGGACTAGGCCAATTTTATCTTTCTTTTAAGAAGGGGTTGGACTTAAAACAAAGATAAGTTTGACCTGACCATCAACCTTAGTTTTTTAATTAAAAAAAAAGGTACTTATCTTTTTATAAATCTGCTGTAGATCTTCTTCTAGTTGGATCTCTCGTGGAACCTAAAAAACAAAAATATAATTAGTACCAGCGCTATATTATAATGTGCTGCCGCGTTTTCATTATAGCAAGCACGACCAAACGAATTCGTTCCCTTGTGCTTGCCGAATGCACTACTCCCAACCTCTCGAAAAAAAATTCCCTAATAGAATGTTGACAATTCTCTTTTTTGGCAATGTCGGATAAAAAATTCCCCCAATAGTGAGGGAAATTTTTGTTCAAAATTGCCAAAAAAGGGATGTTTCAATCACCTATTAGGGAATTTTCTCTAGAGTGGTTGGGAACACTACATTCAGCAGGCACAAGGGAACGAATTCGTTTGATTGTGCTCGCGATAATAAAAACGCAGCATGACATGTCCGTACCCTGGACAGGGACCCTAAACAGGTAGTGGCCTTCCGGGTCAGAAGGCCCCTGGAGTCTGTGGTGGGCAGGGATGACTCATTGTCCCTGATAGAATAAAACTAGAGTCCCTGTATGTGAAAGATATTACATCTGTTACATAGAGCGACTCTAGGTAAACCTATCGCTACCCGAAAAATCCTATATGTCAAAAATGATTGATGTATTATTCTTCTTTATATGCTCCATTTCTTCTTTATAACTAAGTAACAATTATTGAGGCTGATGAAAAGTCCTCTCTAACGATGTATAACATGCCCCCCTTTCATCAGTGACGTACCTTTTAAGACCATTTAAATAAATGAGAGTTGTGGAAAAACTATATATTTTTTAATTTTCTTAAATTTTACTGTCCCACATGGCTGGTTTTAAAACTTATTTTTAAAGTCCAAGAAATTTCCTTTCCAACGATGTACATCACTCCCCCCTCATGCAGCAGTAGACCTTGCATGGACGCCTCAAAAATGGTCAAATTTGATATACCAAGTAATAAAAAATGTCAAAAAAATTATTTAAGGGGGGGGACCATCCCCCCATCAAGAGTGGGCGGATGGTTCCCCTCGTTATATTTTCGGGGGAGTATTTTATATTTAAATGTCTACAAAAGGTGTGCCACTGATGTAAGGGGGGCGTGTTATACATCGTTAGAGCGGACTTTTAGTCAGCCTCAATAACTATTACTTTTTTAGCCAAGTTAAAAGTTTGCAAATAATTATAAAAATACTGTAAAAGATCACTTTTAAGGTGGGCGAGAGGGGGAATGCCCCCTCCCTCCAATTTAAATAAATTCAACTCGAAAAATTAAATTTTAAGTTATTACTAATCAAAAATATTTTTTTACTCAGCTTGAGTAATATTTACTGAGTTACAAAAATGAAAGATCAAAATTTTTGTTTGATTTGAGGATTTCTACAAATACATTTATTTTCATTTCAAGGCGGCTACTTTTAAAAGTTATGTCTAACTTATGAAATATTTAACTGTATACAATGGGTTTTCGAACAAAAATACTTTTTTGAAAAAAACAATGTGTTATACCACAAAAAAAATAAAAAAACAATATTTTCAACATTTTTCCCTTTTTTCACAGACCTATGGAATGGTTAAAAAGAAAATTTTATCCGCTTGCAAAATGATCTTTAGAATATTTTTAGAAAAGTTGACCGTTTTCGAGTTATTAGCAAAAAACCATCAAAAAGCACGTTTAAGGGGGGGAAACAACCCCCCTCCCAGGGTTGGGGGGTGGTTCCCTTTTGTAAAATGTTTGGGCGAGTCTTATGTCTATCCATACCAAGTGTATTGCTTCTATCATTAAACGCAGTATCAGATCCTGTAGGCCTAAACTAAACGCCTGGCAGCTCTTCCTCTTTTTTTTGCATAGGTTGCATTGAAGAGGACGCACCCTATTACAAAAAAAACAAAGGAAGAGCTGCACTTCAGGGTGTTAAATCAAATGCTTGTGCATGAATGCCTTTGGTCAGTGCTTTTACTAACTGTGCCTAAAGTTAGGATTTTTTTATATAGATGACCCTCTGTTTAATAAATATTTGGAAAATCAACATAAAATTTCCTTTAAAAACACACTCAAAATTTAATTTTTTGTTGTTTTTGATATTTTTATTTTTTACTTAATTATCTTTTAATTTTTGATTATGATTTCGTAATATTTTAAACCCAGTCAAAAATATAAAATAAAAGCAAAAAATTTTATAGTACAAAGAATAGATATAAAGAAATAACAATTTTATGTACTTAATACTTAATATCTTAAAAACTAAAACTGACATATATTTCAATTTACCATAACATTTATTAAAAATATATAAAAAGGCAATTTACACCAATAAAATGTTGGCAAACACAAAACCTCGGAAGAAGCAAATTTACAATCACATTGTAAAAATTATAATGCTGGGTTTATACAAATAAAATCCTTGATAAAAATGTAAAAAAATTAATTTTTTTATGAAAATTTAAATATTTTGCTGTTGATATATACCTAATAAAAGTATTTTTGGCGACATTTTTGGCTTTTTAAAGTTGGACTGTTGGAACAAATAAAAATAAAATAACATAAAATTCTAGATCAAAACAACAAGAAAGGTGAGGTAACATGATCTCTCAAATTTATTTTTACACCTAAACAGTTTCCCATAGAGTAAATTTCTATTTTTATTTTAATGTTAATATTTATTTTTATCTGTATAAACCCAGCATTAGATAAAGATTGGATTAACTTACCAAGATAGCAGAAATCAATAAAGCCATATAAACAGAAGGATAAGATTCATCAGTTTTGGATGAAGCCTTTTCTCAGGAACCAGAATTAGCTAGCAAGCCTCAGTAAAATCTCAGCTACAAGTCCAACCAACACTCTGCAATACCCATATCTGAAAAAAAGTAATATATTTTTTACATCCATTTGCTGTCTGTTTTTTACTTAAAAGGACAGATTAGATAGAAAGGTAGGTACTTAATAATTTTTGTAGCTCTGTTAATAATGTATGACTTTTATTCTAATATTAATTGTATCTAAGCAAAAACAAACTTTTTCTTGATTCATTTTTTAATTATTATTAATTCTGAAATTTTGAAGTAAAAAGCTTGTAAAATTTTAGGCTTCAGTTTAAAACCAAATTAAAAACATGATTTGTATTTTTCATATTTTAATGTTATTTAAAGTTTTTTCTTTTTTTAGGCTTTTGTTAAGGCAGGCCTTTTGGTAGATTAGGTTAGGATTAGGATGAGGAATTTTACTTGAAAAATTTACTCTAATTTAAAACAACTAAAACTCATTTATTTTAAAAATTCATATTAGCATATAAACTTAGCATAAAATAATAATGGTAAAGGGCTCTCAAGATTAAGTTCTTCTGCTCTTTAGAATAAATTAATAATAAGTTTGTAAAATGTAAATGATTTTATAAAAATTTTAACTTGTATATAAATAAAGAAATAAAGAAAGAAAGATCAAGGAGATCAAGTAGGATTAAAGACAAGATTTTATTGAACATCAGAAACCTCAAACACCCAAACAAATACAGAATAGTCCAATTATAGATACATAAAAAAAGCTGTTTTGGTGCAAAAAATCCAAAAGTTTTGAAACTTGGCACAATTTGTTCTTAACTTTCAGTAGATTGTAAAAAAAATCAACCAAGGGGCTGATCAATAGCAAAAATTTTGTATAGTTTCTTACATAATCCATATTTTTGTTTGTCTTGTCAGTACCTTATTGGAGTTCAACGATTATACACTAGACAGTTCTGGATTGGAGTTGTTTAGGTAAGAATAGGTGATGGGGTGTTCTCTGTGGTGAGCTGCTCACAGTAGGTGTACAAAAATTGTCTACAGGACTCCACAGGACCCTATATAGGACGCTAAGATAACTACAGGACCAATAAATTATTTAAAAGTCCTGTAGGATGGAGCACAAATTTGGTTCAGTCGGAAAGAAGTAATGACCAAAAAAAAAATGTCTAACCAAACCTAAAAGGAGACCCTGATTTTTATCAGTCCTGAGTAGATATATCAACACAAAAAAAATTAGGAAAGCTAAACTTGAAAAAAATCCTTGTTTGGAAAGGGAATCTTTGTTTAAATATATAATGTCTCTTCTGTGATAATGTAGTTAATTTTCCAACATAACCTACCTGATATTAAGTAAAAAAGAATAAATGGACAAAATAAGTCAATCACAAATAAACACTAAATAAATTCAAAATTCCAGACAACAAACAGAAATAAATATCCATTCGAAATTTCATTTCTTCAACTGCGCATCCGTTACTTCTCTCTTTTTTCTTCTCATGCAAACTGTTTCCCTCTCTCTCCCGCGCCTGTGACTCGTTCTCATGGAGGTTTGGCGGCAAATTTAAAACGAGAATAAAATAATATTGTTGTTTTTGAATCCAAAAATAAAGCAAATTTCAGATTTTTCCTTCCTGTCCTCGTCGAACTAGGTTTTAACCTAACCTCTTGAATCTCAAACGAATCATAAACTAGAGTCCAACACCTGAACTTTGACCCAAAAAAAAAAGATTTTCAAAAAGTACGTATTTCCTGAGGAAAGATTATATGCATTAGAGGGAGAGAGAGGGAAACAGTTCATATGAGAAGAAAAGAAACAGAACCAAATCATAACTACTGTCTGTGCTTCTATTTGTGAACAGCCTTAGGACACTGACTACTATTATGGGTGTCCTTAGATTCAATGGGCAATAAAAAAATATTCGATAAAATATTTAATTTTTCAGGAACTTTTTGGAAATTTAAAATGCGCGACGCGAACAAAAGTAGGTAAAACGTGGATTTAAAACTACAGTTATAGTTTTTGCAAAGTCACTTGAATAACTCCTAATACTCCTAACATTCTGCCCTTCAAAAGTTATCCAAATTCATATAAAATCTTCCTGGTATAATTTCAACCCTACCGACAGAGAAAAGGCGCGGCTCTTTGCGGTCCGACCACAAAGTATTTGTTTTCCGACAGACCAAGGCCAGGTGGATTGACGGCACCTGATTGGCAAATTATATTAGTCCCCATGTATCAACAGTGACTTTGTTGTCGTTACCGGTTGTCATTTTGAGCGTCATTTAAAAAAAAATAGTTGTCATTGTCACTGTTTATACATGGGGACTAACATAGTTCGAAATAAGGACACTGAAATTAACACAAAAGTGAGTAATCTGTGGTGGTAATGTTATTTTCTTATCATTTAAAAATTTATCCCTAATATTTCAGAAACTATTTATCAAAAGTGCGATATATGGGGTATTTTTGGAAAGTATATTCCAAGCCTAATCTATTAATTAAATAATATAAGGAGCATCCAATTTACAAAAACTATAAATTTGAGCGCCTGTCAAATACGGTAAGCATCAGGAATAAAGTCAAGATGCAATTTAAAAGTAAAAATTTCGCGAATTCGAACACAATTTCTTTTATATTCCTATATCAATTATTAATGGTCTAAAATGGCGGAAAAAAATAGAATGAGACACCCTGTACCAGTGGCGTATATATAAAAAAGTTTCGGGGGGGGGGGGGGGCGAGACAATTTCGGGAGGGGGCCGAGACCTCATAAGGCCGTATTTTCTGCTATTTTATGTTGTATTCATGAAATATGTGGAAAATATCTAAAAAAATCTTAGCTTCGGTTCGGTGAGTTGTATATCAAATTTTGTTTATATGAGCCTATCAAAGCGCTTTTATGTAAGGACGGTTTAAAAATGTTATCGTATAAACACTATTAAGCACTAAAACTGATTTTATTTTAAACCGCTTTAAGGCGCGTATAAACGTAGTAAATGGCTACACATCCCACATACTTTATATCTGCGCGAGGAAAAAAAAGTTTAATTATGAATGTATTTCCAACCGGCTCGTTCTGACTGTAGATCGGTCTATTTATCATAGTAGGGGATAAACACAGAGTATGTGATACATCAGGAGGGACAGAAACATTGGGGGGGGGGGCAGAGAGACCTGAATTCAAAATATAGCTAAAAAATAAATAAATCGAAAGAGCACTAGTAAGGTATTGACTTTATAGTGGGGACGCCGTAATTTACCCCCTAAAAAACACCATTTATTTCTAAAAATTTTTTAAAATTAAATCTCGACTCCGTTAACTATCTATTTATCTAGTTTTTACGCAAAAATTAGCAAAAAATGTAACTTAAAATACGAAAAAAAAAACTTTATGCAAAAATTTACATAAAATTAATGGCCGCCAATCATTTTTTGGGGGGTCGCCTTGAGGGGACGCTATACTTTGTCGTCAAAAAAATACATCTTTCTATTAAAATCCAACAAAAAAAAGTTTACCTGCTAAATGTTTGATCCATTCTCCAACACTTATTACACCTTTTGGCAAACTTTGAGCAAAAAAATGATATAAATCGAACGAAAACTAAAATCCCGACTTTTTAAAGACTCGTTCCGCGACACCACCCGACTTGAAAACGAAATGGAAAGGCACCAGGACGATCTGAAAGCTGACCAGGACGTGACGTATTACGGTTTCGGACCAATCACGAAATTTACTTTTCAAGCGAGGGACCAATCAAATTATTTTGTAATTGTGACCATTATGGTTTTAAGGAAAAAGTAAAATGTTCAAAAAAATATAAAATTTTTCTACTTTCCTGGCAAAACGCCAGACAATGTAAGCTCATACAATGCCCTGTAATAAAATTTGGAAAGCTTTTAAAAATGTTACAAGCAGTTTTCTGGGGGGACTAATTTCGACGCGTATCATTTCCAACAGGTCGATTAGCCAATAGGATATTCGCAATTTTTGGTGGCCTTGTCCTTACCTAACCCAAGATAATAGAAAAGAACAACATGATTTGTCCTTTTTTTGTCAGCTGATAACTTGTAATAAAATAGATATTTAAATCACTTTCCAGTGAGTTCCACAAATGAAAGATCCCAAATAAATAAAAAATAACAATAAAACCAAAACATGGTTGATTTGTTGTTATTTTTTGCCTTCTAGCCTCGCCTGTTTCTAGGATTTGGATTAATATTATTACAGTAAGTGATAAATAAATTAAAAATAAAATATTCCTGTACAAGAGATGCATAACAATATATGGAAGAAGAAGAAATTTACCCCGGTTTCTTTGACCTAAACATAGTTAATTTTTAGTCTTTTATCAAGGGGTTTATCGGAATTTATTAAGTAAGCAGTCCCAAAGAATGTATTATAAATAGTTGTTCAAATTCGTTAAAGTTAAAAATATATAAACCGCTCATAACAAAAACATTGCATGCAGTTAAAGAACAACAAATTTGTATGCAGTGATTTAAATGAAGCATCACAAAATTAGGTAAGAGAAGTAAACAAAAGTAAAAAAAATTGTTTTTTTTTATATGGAATATCGCATACCTAACGTTATAGGTAATCAGACGGGGAATGCGACAATTCACCGCGGACGATTAGCCGCCTGACTTTAAGCCGCGTATTCATTTGAGGCAGAATTCGCAAGCCTCGCAGCGGGACCAAACGAATGCTTCGTTTGCATTCATGCTAAAGTGAATACGCGCCTTGAAATTGTTTGCCTTGTATTCACTTGAGCCTAGGGCGGATCCAGAGGAGCCTCTCGGGGGGGGGGGGGGAATTAGTCAGTCAGTGGTTGTAATTTCGATGATAATAACAATAGACACTTTCATGCGCCACATGTAAAAATTTTGAATTTTTATTAGCAAAAACATTACTTTTGACTAATTTTTTGTATATTAAAAAAATTCTCGGGGGGGGGGGGGGGGGCAAGTGCCCCTAGTGCCCCCCCCCCCTGGATTCGCCACTGACTTGAGCATGAATTGTTTGGCCTCGTAGCGAGGCACTTACTACAAAATTATTGTTTACATAGAATTTTAAATTTTATTTTCAGAAGCTACGGATCCTTTACTGAGTGTCGAGTTCACGAAAACCTCAACAGACTGTTGCTGCCCTGCGTTTCCAAAATAGAAGAATTTTATTTACGTTATTTATGTTACTTTATCTTTAGAGATATTCGAAAAAATATATTTTTTCATTGTTAAAAAAACATTTATTTTTCAATGTTAGAAAAACATTTCTTTTCCACTGTTAAAAATCAATATTTTTTAACGTTCGAAAAACACTTTAAAAAAACGTTATAAAAACATAAGATTATTTTTCTAACGTCAGAAAACGGGTTATTAAGCTTCTTTTTCACTATGAAGATGGCGTTAGAACTAACATCCACCGTAACGTTATGTTTTTAAATTAAACATTATTTTGATATTATTAAAATGTTTTTATGTTTAGTGGGTGTAAAAGAAAGCAAAGTTCTCCAATATAAATTATAAAATGAAAGATTTTCACTAGTTTGGAAAAGTATTGTTAAACTTTGCTATTATAGAGCCAAACTTGTTTATGTTCAATTGAGCCGTATGAGCCAAGTTTATGAAAACTTTTCCCAAATAGTAAAAACCTTTAACTTTGAAATTTTCATTGGAGAACTTGGCTTTACTTTTATCTGAATTATTTTTACGGAATACCATGTTCGCATACTTGGCTTTTTTTACATAAAATGTTTTTGTTATGATTTCACAACTTTTTTAATTTTTTGTTATTTTCTGATAATAATAGCATGAAACCAATCAAAATAGTAATTAAAAAAAATCCAGGTTCGTATTTAATTTTTTTATGATAAATACAATATCTCCAAAACTAAATAATATTTTACAAAACTGATAACAGCATTATTTTCTTCTAAAAAAGTTGCCATAAAAAGGTTTTTACCGAATAAAAATATCTTGCAAAATAAGCGATATATAAGGGATTATTAAAAATGCATTTTTTTCAAAAACTCCCTGTATTAGCGAAACTACGGGGTATAGCAAAAATCTGATTACACCATTTTTAAGGGCTCAAAAAAAGCACAGTAAGGTGAAATCAGAAAATCAATATCTTTGATAAAAACCAAGTTTCTCATGTAATCCCATCGACAAAACCCCGTACTTTGGATTATTAGGAAAATGTTTAAATAAATACAATTATTCTTAGAGTATTAGAAAAAACGAATTTATAGAGAAATGGCCATTTTAAAAATGTGAATTTTACAAACAACTAAATTTTTTTTTTTTTTTAAATTCACATTATTTGAAATGGTCCACTAGTACGAGTATTAAGCACGTTTTCAACAGTCAAATAATATTTCTACTATGTAGTGTGTATAAGTTCTAGTCTCTTTAGTGTTGGATATTTACGGGTTTCTGTGTGTATATACGAAAATTAAAAATAATAAAAATACTAATTTAAATACTACATTTAAGACATATCCGGTGATTTTGTTTGCGAGGAGGACAATTTTTGGCTATCTTGAAATTTTTGTAGCACGAACCCCCTTCGAGGAGTGTACTTTAACCCTATGTTTTGAATAGGGAAAGTTTGTCTAGCGATACCTTGTTTTGAAGATCTCTTGAATATCTTTACAATCGTGTAAAAATTTCGAAAATCCATCGATTAGTTTTTAAAATATTTGCTTTCAAATTTAACATGGAATGATAATATAAAAATTAAATCCGAAAAATATAAAATTCTAATTAAATTTTTATTTTATCAGTCCATGTTAAACTTGAAAGTTTGAAGGCAATTATCTCAAAAACTAATGGATAGATTTTTGAAATTTTTACACGGTTGTAAGGAGATTTAAAAGGCCTTCAAAACAAGGTATCACTAGACCCACGTTCCCTATTCAAAATATAGGGGTAAGGTATACCCCTCGAAGGGGATTTGTGCTACAAAAATTTCAAGTTAGCCAAAAAGTATCCTCCTCGTAAACAAAATCGACGTGTCCGAGCGTAGCTCCAAATTCGCACTGTAAATACCCAAAAAGGCCTCTGTTTCGATGTTCGTGAAACACCCTGTATTTTTACTGGATAACTATGAATTGTATTTGTCTCTTGCTTTAACTACGTGTAACTGAACGAGATGAACCAAACCAACTTTATGCAACATCAAGCAAACCTCTTTTACAGTTGATTTAAATAAAATCTATCAGCAGTATTTACTACGACCTTAAAACTTAGCATTTTAGACCGGGTCTAAGTACTAAATCTATAAACTTAACCTGGAACGGTTTAAGTGTATTTTTTTAATACTTACAGGTCACATAACTGCAAAGATTTGGTTCACCCTAATGTGAAATATGAGTTTTTAATATTTACATAAACTGTTTATAAATACCTTGCGATATAAGTCATCTTTTCTCGTTGTAACAAAGACATTATTTCCACACAAAGGTTAGAAATAAATAAAAAGAATATAATATTTTGGTTTAAAAATAGTAGCCGTATTTAAACCTCCAAACGTCACTAGGAGATGTCCAATAAAAACGGTGTAAGTCAGTGTCAACTGTCCGCTATATTTTACATGTTAATTTTTAAGACAAGTTAGTTAGTTAGTTTGTGTGTAATACAGTTGATTTAGTTTTCTTCGAACATTCTCTAATTATATTTTGGTTTATCTCTGTCAGTTGCACAAATTTAAAACAAGAAACAAATATTAACCAAATTTTGCTTGCGAAAATTTGTCTATAGTTATAAATATATTATCTGTTTTTTTATGTGTTAGTTAGTTTTGTATAAAAGCAATGTTTGAAAAATAAACATGTTTTTACCAATCGGTTTGTAGCTTTTTTTTTCTGTGTGTACAGTGGCTAAAAATAAAGAGTCGAAAATTCAAAAATCCATAAACATTAAAAAAATCAACCAATCAAAAAACATGTTACACATTTATAAAAATAAAATAAAGCTGATACTATTTTAAACATAATTTCACATTTATTTTCTTTAAGTTTCGAAATATTTCTTTTGCTTTGTTCATTCCAAAATAACCAGTATTTTTAGAGTAAAAAAGAAAAATATAATAAATATATACAGGGTGTTTCACGAACATCGAAACAAGGTCGTTTTGGGTATTTAGAGTGCAAATTTGGAGAAACGCTCGGACACGTCGATTTTGTTTGCGAGTGGGACAATTTTTGGCTATCTTGAAATTTTTGTAGCACGAATCCCCCTCGAGAAGTATACTTTACCCCTATATTTTGAATAGGAAAAGTGGGTCTAGTGATACCTTATTTTGAAGCTCTCTTAAATATCTTTACAATCGTGTAAAAATTTCGAAAATCCATCGATTAGTTTTTAAAATATTTGCTTTCAAATTTTCAAAACTAACATGGAATGATAAAATAAAAATGAAATCCGAAAAATATAAAATTCTAATTAAATTTTTATTTTATCAGTCCATGTTAGACGTAAAAGTTTGAAGGCAATTATCTCAAAAACTAATGGAGTGATTTTTTAAATTTTTACACGGTTGTAAGGACATTCAAAAGGCCTTTAAAACAGGGTTTCACTAGACCCACTTTCCCTATTCAAAATATAAAGGTAAAGTATACCCCTTGAAGAGGGTTCGTGCTACAAAAATTTCAAGTTAGTCAAAAAGAGTCCCCCTCGTAAAGAAAATCGACGTGTCTGAGCGTTTCTCTAACTTCTCAAAAAGGCCTCTGTTTAGATCTTCGTGAAAAACCCTGTATTTTCACTAGCTAACTATTGTCTCTTGTTTTAAATACGTGTAACTAAAAGAGATGAACCAAAC
The DNA here is from genome assembly GCA_963576565.1 of Aspidapion aeneum. NCBI lineage: Eukaryota > Metazoa > Arthropoda > Insecta > Coleoptera > Brentidae > Aspidapion > Aspidapion aeneum. The sequence continues at coordinate 68,189,161 of OY755046.1, forward strand.
CAACTTTATGCAACATCAAACAAACCTCTTTTACAGTTGATTTAAATAAAATCTATCAGAAGTATTTACTACGACCTTAAAACTTGGCATTTTAGACCGGGTCTAAGTACTAAATCTATAAACTTAACCTGGAACGGTTTAAGTGTATTTTTTTAATACTTACAGGTCACATAACTGCAGAGATTTGGTTCACCCTAATGTGCAATATGAGTTTTTAGTATTTACATAAACTGTTTATAAATACCTTGCGATATAGGTCATCTTTTCTCGTTGTAACAAAGACATTATTTCCACACAAAGGTTAGAAATAAATAAAAAGAATATAATATTTTGGTTTAAAAATAGTAGCCATATTTAAACCTCCAAACGTCAGTAGATGTCCAATAAAAACGGTGTAAGTCAGTGTCAGCTGTCTGCTATATTTTACATGTTAATTTTTAAGACAAGTTAGTTAGTTTGTGTGTAATACAGTTGATTTAGTTTTCTACGAACATTCTCTAATTATATTTTGGTTTATCTCTGTCAGTTGCACAAATTTAAAACAAGAAACAAATATTAACCATATTTTGCTTGCGAAAATTTGTCTATAGTTATAAATATGTTTTATGTGTGTTAGTTAGTTTTGTATAAAAGCAATGTTTGAAAAATAAAAATGTTTTTACCAATCGGTTTGTAGCTTTTTTTTCTGTGTGTACAGTGGCTAAAAGTAAAGAGTCGAAAATTCAAAAATCCATAAACATTAAAAAAATCAACCAATCAAAAATCAAAAAACATGTTACACATTTATAAAAAATAAAATAAAGCTGATATTATTTTAAACATAATTTCACATTTGTTTTCTTTACGTTTCTAAATATTTCTTTTGCTTTGTTCATTCCAAAATAACCAGTATTTTTAGAGTGAAAAAGAAAAATATAATAAATATATACAGGGTGTTTCACGAACATCGAAATAGAGCCCTTTTGGGCTTTCATAGCGCGAATTTGGAGAAACGCTCGGACACGTCGATTTTGTTTGCGAGGGGGACAATTTTTGGCTATCTTGAAATTTTTGTAACACGAATCCCCTTCGAGAAGTATACTTTACCCCTATATTTTGAATAGGAAAAGTGGGTCTAGTGATACCTTATTTTGAAGCTCTCTTAAATATCTTTACAATCGTGTAAAAATTTTGAAAATCCATCGACTAGTTTTTAAAATATTTGCTTTCAAATGAAATAATAAAATAAAAATTAAATCCGAAAAATATAAAATTCTAATTAGATTTGTATTTTATTATTCCATGTTAAATTTAAAAGTTTGAAGGCAATTATCTCAAAAACTAATGGATAGATTTTTGAAATTTTTACACGGTTGTAAGGACATTCAAAAGGCCTTCAAAACAGGGTTTCACTAGACCCATTTTCCCTATTCAAAATATAAGGGTAAAGTATACCCCTTGAAGAGGGTTCGTGCTACAAAAATTTCAAGATAGTCAAAAAGAGTCCCCCTCGTAAAGAAAATCGACGTGTCTGAGCGTTTCTCCAAATTCCCAAAAAGGCCTCTGTTTAGATCTTCGTGAAAAACCCTGTATTTTCGCTAGCTAACTATTGTTCCTTGTTTTAAATACGTGTAACTAAAAGAGATGAACCAAACCAACTTTATGCAACATCAAACAAACTTCTTTTACAGTTGATTTAAATAAAATCTATCAGAAGTATTTACTACGACCTTAAAACTTAGCATTTTAGACCGGGTCTAAGTACTAAATGTATAAACTTAACCTGGAACGGTTTAAGTGTATTTTTTCAATACTTACAGGTCACATAACTGCAAAGATTTGGTTCACCCTAATGTGCAATATGAGTTTTTAATATTTACATAAACTGTTCATAAATACCTTGCGATATAGGTCTTCTTTTCTCGTTGTAACAAAGACATTATTTCCACACAAAGGTTAGAAATAAATAAAAAGAATATAATATTTTATTTTAAAAATAGTAGCCATATTTAAACCTCCAAACGTCAGTAGATGTCCAATAAAAACGGTGTAAGTCAGTGTCAGCTGTCCGCTATATTTTACATGTTAATTTTTAAGAGAAGTTAGTTAGTTAGTTTGTGTGTAATACAGTTGATTTAGTTTCCTACGAACATTCTCTAATTATATTTTGGTTTATCTCTGTCAGTTGCACAAATTTAAAACAAGAAACAAATATTAACCATATTTTGCTTGCGAAAATTTGTCTAAGTTATAAATATATTATCTGTTTTTTTATGTGTGTTAGTTAGTTTTGTATAAAAGCAATGTTTGAAAAATAAACATGTTTTTACCAATCGGTTTGTAGCTTTTTTTTTCTGTGTGTACAGTGGCTAAAAGTAAAGAGTCGAAAATTCAAAAATCCATAAACATTAAAAAAATCAACCAATCAAAAATCAAAAAACATGTTACACATTTATAAAAATAAAATAAAGCTGATATTATTTTAAACATAATTTCACATTTATTTTCTTTAAGTCTCTAAATATTTCTTTTGCTTTGTTCATTCCAAAATAACCAGTATTTTTAGATTGAAAAAGAAAAATATAATAAATATATACACGGTGTTTCACCAACATCGAAACAGAGGCTTTTTTGGATATTTAAAGTGCGAATTTGGAGAAACGCTCGGACACGTCGATTTTGTTTGCGAGTGGGACACTTTTTGGCTATCTTAAAATTTTTGTAGCACGAACCCCTTTCAAGGGGTATACTTTACTCCTATATTTTGAATCGGGAAAGTGGGTCTAGTGATACCTTGTTTTGAAGCTCTCTTGAATATCTTTACAACCGTGTAAAAATGTCGAAAATTCATCGATTAGTTTTTGAGATATTTGTTTTCAAATTTTCAAATATAACATGGAATGATAAAATAAAAATTAAATCCGAAAAATAATAAAATTCTAAATAAATTTATATTTTATCAATCCATGTTAAATTTGAAAGTTTGAAGGCAATTATCTCAAAAACTAATGGAGTGATTTTTTAAATTTTTACACGGTTGTAAGGACATTCAAAAGGCCTTCAAAACAGGGTTTCACTAGACCCACTTTCCCTCTTCAAAATATAAGGGTAAAGTATACCCCTTGAAGAGGGTTCGTGCTACAAAAATTTCAAGATAGTCAAAAAGTCCCCCTCGTAAAGAAAATCGACGTGTCTGAGCGTCTCTCCAAATTCCCAAAAAAGGCCTCTGTTTAGATCTTCGTGAAAAACCCTGTATTTTCGCTAGCTAACTATTGTCTCTTGTTTTAAATACGTGTAGCTAAAAGAGATAAACCAAATCAACTTTATGCAACATCAAACAAACCTGTTTTACAGTTGATTTAAATAAAATCTATCAGAAGTATTTACTACGACCTTAAAACTTAGCATTTTAGACCGGGTTTAAGTATCAAGTTTATCGACTTGATACCGACCGGTTTATGTGTATTTTTTTAATACTTACAGGTCACATAACTGCAAAGATTTGGTTCACCCTGATGTGCAATGAGTTTTTAATATTTACATAAACTGTTCATAAATACCTTGCGATATAGGTCATCTTTTCTCGTTGTAACAAAGACATTATTTCCACACAAAGGTTAGAAATAAATAAAAATAAAATAATATTTTGGTTTAAAAATAGTAGCCATATTTAAACCTCCAAACGTCAGTAGATGTCCAATAAAAACGGTGTAAGTCAGTGTCAGCTGTCCGCTATATTTTACTTGTTAATTTTTAAGACAAGTTAGTTAGTTTGTGTGTAATACAGTTGATTTAGTTTTCTACGAACATTCTCTAATTATATTTTGGTTTATCTCTGTCAGTTGCACAAATTTAAAACAAGAAACAAATATTAACCAAATTTTGCTTGCGAAAATTTGTCTATAGTTATAAATATATTATCTGTTTTTTTATGTGTTAGTTAGTTTTGTATAAAAGCAATGTTTGAAAAATAAACATGTTTTTACCAATCGGTTTGTAGCTTTATTTTTCTGTGTACAGTGGCTAAAAGTAAAGAGTCGAAAATTCAAAAATCCATAAATATTAAAAAAATCAACCAATCAAAAATCAAAAAACATGTTACACATTTATAAAAATAAAATAAAGCTGATATTATTTTAAACATAATTTTACATTTGTTTTCTTTACGTTTCTAAATATTTATTTTGCTTTGTTCATTTCAAAATAACCAGTATTTTTAGAGTGAAAAAGAAAAATATAATAAATATATACAGGGTGTTTCACGAACATCGAAATAGAGCCCTTTTGGGCTTTCATAGCGCGAATTTGGAGAAACGCTCGGACACGTCGATTTTGTTTGCGAGGGGGACAATTTTTGGCTATCTTGAAATTTTTGTAGCACGAATCCCCTTCGAGAAGTATACTTTACCGCTATATTTTGAAGAGAAAAAGTTTAGTGATACCTTATTTTGAAGCTCTCTTAAATATCTTTACAATCGTGTAAAAATTTTGAAAATCCATCGACTAGTTTTTAAAATATTTGCTTTCAAATGGAATAATAAAATAAAAATTAAATCCACAAAATAATAAAATTCTAAATAAATTTATATTTTATTATTCCATGTTAAATTTGAAAGTTTGAAGGCAATTATCTCAAAAACTACTGGATAGATTTTTGAAATTTTTACACGGTTGTAAGGACATTCAAAAGGCCTTCAAAACAGGGTTTCACTAGACCCACTTTCCCTATTCAAAATATAAAGGTAAAGTATACCCCTTGAAGAGGGTTCGTGCTACAAAAATTTCAAGTTAGTCAAAAAGTGTCCCCCTCGTAAAGAAAATCGACGTGTCTGAGCGTTTCTCTAAATTCCCAAAAAGGCCTCTGTTTAGATCTTCGTGACAAACCCTGTATTTTCGCTAGTTGACTATTATCTCTTGTTTTAAATACGTGTAACTAAAAGAGATGAACCAAACCAACTTTATGCAACATCAAACAAACCTGTTTTACAGTTGATTTAAATAAAATCTATCAGAAGTATTTACTACGACCTTAAAACTTAGCATTTTAGACCGGGTTTAAATATCAAGTCTATCGACTTGATACCGACCGGTTTAAGTATATTTTTTTAATACTTACAGGTCACCTTACTGCAAAGATTTGGTTCACCCTAATGTGCAATATGAGTTTTTAATATTTACATAAACTGTTCATAAATACCTTGCGATATAGGTCATCTTTTCTCGTTGTAACAAAGACATTATTTCCACACAAAGGTTAGAAATAAATAAAAAGAATATAATATTTTGGTTTAAAAATAGTAGCCATATTTAAACCTCCAAACGTCACTAGGAGATGTCCAATAAAAACGGTGTAAGTCAGTGTCAGCTGTCTGCTATATTTTACATGTTAATTTTTAAGACAAGTTAGTTAGTTTGTGTGTAATACAGTTGATTTAGTTTTCTACGAACATTCTCTAATTATATTTTGGTTTATCTCTGTCAGTTGCACCAATTTAAAACAAGAAACAAATATTAACCATATTTTGCTTGCGAAAATTTGTCTATAGTTATAAATATATTATCTGTTTTTTTATGTGTGTTAGTTAGTTTTGTATAAAAGCAATGTTTAAAAAATAAACATGTTTTTACCAATCGGTTTGTAGCTTTTTTTCTGTGTGTACAGTGTCTAAAAGTAAAGAGTCGAAAATTCAAAAATCCATAAACATTAAAAAAATCAACCAATCAAAAATCAAAAAACATGTTACACATTTATAAAAATAAAATAAAGCCGATATTATTTTAAACATAATTTCACATTTATTTTCTTTAAGTTTCTAAATATTTCTTTTGCTTTGTTCATTCCAAAATAACCAGTATTTTTAGAGTGAAAAAGAAAAATATAATAAATATATACACGGTGTTTCACCAACATCGAAACAGAGGCTTTTTTGGATATTTAAAGTGCGAATTTGTTTGCGAGTGGGACACTTTTTGGCTATCTTGAAATATTTGTAGCACGAACCCCTTTCAAGGGGTATACTTTACTCCTATATTTTGAATCGGGAAAGTGGGTCTAGTGATACCTTGTTTTGAAGCTTTCTTGAATATCTTTACAACCGTTTAAAAATGTCGAAAATACATCGATTAGTTTTTGAGATATTTGCTTTCAAATATAACATGGAATGATAAAATAAAAATAAAACCCGACAAATAATAAAATTCTAAATAAATTTATAATTTATCAATCCATGTTAAATTTAAAAGTTTGAAGGCAATTATCTCAAAAACTAATGGATAAAATTTTGAAATTTTTACACGGCTGTAAGGACATTCAAAAGGTGTTTAAAACACGGTATCACTAGACCCACTTTCCCTATTCAAAATATAGGGGTAAAGTATACCCCTCGAAGGGGGTTCGTGCTACAAAAATTTCAAGATAGCCAAAAAGTGTCCCCCTCGCAAACAAAATCGACGTGTCCGAGCGTTTCTCCAAATTCGCACGAAAAATAGCCAAAAAGGCCTCTGTTTCGATGTTCGTGAAACATCGTGTATAATTAAATACAGGGTATTGCATTTTAACTAAAAAAAATTGTAGTCAAAGTTCCATTTTGTAGGTTATAAAATTGTAACCTAATTTTGATACCCTGTATCCAAAAACAAAGAAAATGATCAAAAAATGTGTTTAAAATACCACAGTTTTAAACAAAAATAACTAAATATATCACTCTTAAACTTCTTAGTAAGGTACATGTCTATATATATGATAAAAAATTATGATTTTTGTTTTTTTTTTAATAAAAAAATAAAAAATATTAAAAAACATTGTCTAATGCCGGGTCCACATCAAACCAACAAAACAAAAACATCAACAAAACAGCAACACAACAAAACTGCAAGTTTTTGAAAACACGAACAAATTGTCAATTGCTGTCCACATATAGGAAAACAATTAGTGAACTTTGAAAGAAAACTTTTGCCTGCTCCGGATTTTTTCAACAACTGATAATTTCTATGTTCTCTTTGGCGCTTAGGTATGTACCTAAACTGTGGAAAGTTGCAGAAGTTATCATGATTCCAATCCAATCATACATATCTGATAGACATTTTAGAGTAAAACAGGAAGACTCATACTCAAATTTAAGAGAAATTCAAGCAGGCGTGCCCCAGGGTAGCGTACTAGGCCCTTATCTATACTTATTATTCACTTGTGATATCCCAAAGCCAGAAAATTGTCACTTAGCAACATTTGCCGATGATACTGGTTTATTGACGGTAGAAAAATCTATTGAAAAATGCATAGAAAAACTTCAGGATGCAGTCACTCAAATTCACAGTTGGACCACAAAGTGGCGAATAAAATTAAATGAAACCAAATCAATTCATGTTGATTTTACAAACAAAAATATAAATCACATACAAATAACAATTAACAACATTCCAGTACCATATTCGAATCAGGTAAAATATCTAGGTATGACACTTGATGCCAAATTGCGCTGGAAAGCACATGTTAAAAAAAAAAAAAGAAGAACTTGAGATAAGGTATAGAAAAATGAACTGGCTAATTGGAAGAAAGTCCAATTTAACAATCCATAATAAGTTACTGCTTTCTCGACAAATACTGAAACCAGTATGGACATACGGTATTCAACTATGGGGTTGTGCTAAAGAAAGTAACATTCTAGTTGTACAGAGATTTCAAAATAAAGTATTAAGAAACATTGTGAATGCACCTTGGTACGTTCGAAATAGTGACCTTCATCGAGATCTAAAAATCGAAACTGTAGCAGAGACTATAAAAAAGTACGCAAAAAGCCATGAAGATAGACTCCATCGGCATGTGAATGTGGAAGCAATTCAGCTTCTAGACAATACTATGCTAGTCCGAAGACTAAAAAGAGTGAAGCCGTTTGAGCTAGTAAACTAAGTGAATTACACATAAAACAAAATAATGCTATAAACACAACACAATTGTGAGTTACAGACTAAACAAAGCGGGGAGAACTGTTGAGTGAACCCTAAGTTTAAATCTGACTTTTCTGGTAAATTTAGTTAAAACAAAATTGCTAATTAGTCTTACTGACTAGATTGTAATAAAAAAAAACACAGTGTGTTTGACAAATAAAAAAAAAATGTTCTCTTTGGAACTGGCTATTTATGTTTTTTATTCTTCTGTCCACTTCCTCTGAAGAAGTATCACACAATATTCCTATTTCCTTTACGGAGTCTGCCTTTTTATAACGATTTTTATAATCATGCTGTCTGACGTCCCATAACAATCTAGCTTCTCAATAAAGCTCATGTATTTTCAACACCCCATTTATAGAGGCCACGACCCTAAAAAAATCAGCTGTTCTCCGGGGGCTGAATTTTACATTGGGTCTTATGGGAGGTCAGACGTTTTTTTATGATATTTTTAAAATGGCACTATAGATTTCCGCGAAATTTCAGTAAAATATTCTCAGACACCATCCCGATATTCCACCAAAGTTTTGTAAGGAAGCAACACGATTAAAAGGTTAAAATCTTCAAGATTTAGTATTCCTTATTTTGAGTTCAAATTACCCGCCATGTACCACATGCCAACTGTTATATTTGACATGTATTTGACTTTGTCATCTGTAATTGTCACATTCGCTTCTGCTTTAAACTTAATTTTTGTGTGAGCTAATGAAGCGGCTCTGAAAAATTAAGGATTACTATAGATTTAAAAAAAATTGTTTTAGAAGAATATAGTAAAAACAATCTCAAAAGCGGCTTTATTTTAAAAAAAAATCTAATTTTCATGAACCGTCATTCCAACTTCAATATTTTAATGACAATCAGCTGTGTCGTAACGAGGCCATCAAAAAAAAATCAGCCCCGGATGTGACGTCAACAAAGCCCTGGTTGGCCTTGCATTAAGTTGCTGTTTTGTTTTTGTTTTGTTGGTTTGGTGTGAACCCGCTATAAGGAAAAAAACAGTACTTGTGTCAACAATAATAAACCATTCTATGTAGAATGTAATCTATGCGTCCTCTTTAACAGCTATATCACTCTTGATTAACTCTTGGTCTACGAAAATGTCCAGTTCTGAGGATGTGTCAATTAAGTCCAACTTTAAAATATAATCACTGTCATATAAAATGTCTTTTTCGATAACCTTAATTCTAGAGAAGAAGATACGGTTCTCAACCATTTCTTTGAATCGATCACAGTCGTCCATAGTCCATTTGTTGTGCTTAGGCTTGATATCTGAAAAACCAAAGATCCAGTTAGAAAAACGTTAAAATACTCTGTTAATTTATGGACACCTAAGCTCATAATAGATCGACTTCAGATCATCTCTTTTGTATAACCCAAGTTATTGAAAAGAAAATGGCATACGGACAAGAGCTACATCTGCTTTACGTAGATTTGCAGAAAGCATATGATAGTATACCACTAAATCTACTTTGGAAAGCGTTGGAAAAGACAAACATAAGCGTACAACTAATTAAGGCCATCAAAGAGTTATACCGCAATAGTAAGGCAAAAGTTAAAATAAAAGCAAAACTAACCAAAGGCTTTCAAGGAATTAAAGGTCTTAAACAAGGTTGCTGTATCTCGCCTACGCTCTTCAAGATATATTTGGAACAGGTCCTTAAAGTCTGGAAGAGAAAATGCCAAAACATGGGAATTCCGTTGGATGAAACCACCTTGTATACTTTATGTTTCGCCGATGATCAGATAGTGGTGGCTCAGGATTATGACGACCTCGAATATATGACACGAAAACTAATAGAAGAGTACAATAAGTGGGGACTAGAGGTTAATATCAGTAAGACAGAGTATATGTGTATTGGTGGAACGAAACAGGATCTAATCTTAAATACTGGGCAGCGAATTCAGTCCTGTGATGAGTATAAATACTTAGGTCTAAAAATTACAGCTGACGGAACACTAGACAAAGCTATAAAAGATAGAAACGTACAAGGAAGAAAAGCAATAACTTTATTAAATGGAATAATTTGGGACCAAAGTATATCAAAACATAACAAAAAGCTTATATATAACACCATTGTAAAAAGTATTATTACATACGGCTCAGAAGTATGACCAATCAAAGATAGAACAGAAAAAATGCTTTCCGCTACGGAGATGGACTATTGGAGAAGAGCAGCAGGGAAATCAAAAAGAGAAAGAGTTACCAATCAAAGAATAAGAGAAATTATGACAGTGGGTGAACGTACTCTAGTGGATGATATAAGAACAAAACAACTGGTGTGGTACGGACATGTACAAAGAATGGATGATGGAAGACTACCTAAACAAATATTACAATGGAAACCAACTGGCCGAAGAAAACGAGGAAGGCCGAGGAGAAGCTGGAGAGAAGGAATAGATAGTGAAATAAGAATAAGAGGCCTAGATGATGAATTATGGGCAAACAGAAACGAGTGGAGATTGGGTATCGGAAGACGTAGAACGTTGTGAAACCGATAAATAAATATATATATATATATATATATATATATATATATATATATATATAAGCTCATAATACGATAGAAGAACTTGAGGCAGCCGTTGTTCAAGCCATAGAAGAAATTCCTGAACAAATGGTTAAAGATACATGTCTCTAATTCATCGATGCAGGATTTGCATGAATAACAACGATGGAATTTTCAAACCTTTGCTTATTTAATTTAATACTTTGTTATCGGTTTTTAGTTTTATTTTAAATTAAATAATAAATGCAAACTTTTGCTTTAGAAATAAAAGATAGAAATTGTATTATTTCTTAGCCAGAGAAAAATTAAAAAATAAGGGCCTTAACGATTTGCATATAAATCAAATCAATGCAAAAGTTTTGAAAGGTAGGTACATAGGTATGACAACAAACACAACTACGGCATTTTTTTCACAGCCAACTAAGTGAAAAACAGTTTTTTAAATAAATTCACATTTTCCGTCATTCAAAGATAGGCTTATTATACATGGTTCGGTTCGGTTCGGTTCGGTTTCAATATGGCGGGCATAAAAAATAAAGTTGGCCATGGTTTCAAAAAAAGTAGGCCTAGAAAAAATTTGTTAACGGTTATTCGGTTGGCCGTAGTTTCTTATACAAAACTACCAAATTTCATTAAATTTGTTTGCAAGATGGCGGCGATATATAAATTTTTCAAAAAACAATTTTTAGTTTTTGCTCGATATTTTAAAAACCCTTGTAGATATTTTTAATTTTGATACGCCATCTGATTGGGCTTAAAAACGCGCAACTTTTTTCTCATTTAAACAAACTCGAACCTCTTACCGTTTCCGAAATCTCCATGTAGATGCTTTTATTTGGGACACCCTGTATGGCACTTATAGCAGGTTCCTGGGTTATTATAAACTGTATGCAATTTTTACCTGCTAATTTTGCCTTCAGCGCCTGGTAGGGCAGGTTTAAGAAGTCCTGCTCCAACGGGACAAGTTGCTGCACTGTGAGATTCTGGTAGTACCCGAAATCACAGAAAAATACTGATATTGACCCGGCGTGGATCACCTTAATCACACTGGTTCTAAAAAAATAAAAAAGTAAAAGGTGGGCCAAATTTAATGTTTTTTGGGGGTTTTAAGTTGTTTCTAGCCAAGATAGATAAAAACAAGTAGACATGTCCGGTGCTCGATTTTCGAGACGTTTTTAAATATCAAAACCGCTTCTTGATAGACCTCGTAGTTTTTCACCTATGATTTTGAAAAGTCTGCATTTTTTAAAGTTGCCTATAAATAAATCTTTTATTTATGAAGATTTCATTTTGGTATAAAATGCTTTTTTATAGCTTTTAGCTCACACATATACTATACTATAGTATTAGCTCACACATATACTATACTATAGTAGTGTGAGCTATGGTGATCCTAATTTTTTCGAGAAAAAAAAGTTGCTCCGATTTCAAAAATTTTTATATATCTTTGCGTTCCAGATGATTTTGAAACTTTTTTGTCTTGCTGTCTGTCTGTCTGTCTGTCTGTATGTCTGTCTGTAACGACCAACCCGCATAACTCAAAAACCGCTTGTCCGATTTAAATGAAATTTGGTACCTAGGCTGAGTCTTGGGCCGTGGTGGTACCATTATAAAATGAACGAAATCCACCGAACGCAAATCACATAAAAGGGTGGGGGTAGATTTCAAAAATGAGAGTTTATGTGAAAATATGGCGTGTGTGATATCAAACGAAAGGTAATTAAGTCTGGAGTTAAACAAAATTAATTTTAAGTTATTTAAAAAAAAGGGTGGGGGTAGATGTCAAAAATTAGAGTTTAAGTGAAAATATGGCGTGTATGATATCAAACAAAAGGTAAATGAGTCTGGAGTTAAACAAAATACATTTTAGTTTTTAAAAAAGGGGTGGGGGTAGATTTTAAAAATTAGAGTTTAAGGCAAAACATGGCTTGTGTGGTATCAAACGAAAGGTAATTGAGTCTGGAGTTGAATAAAATATATTTCAGTTTTTAGTTATATTAGCTCACACGTACACTATAACTACAGTACTTAGTGTGAGCTTAGGTGCCCATAGTTTGGCAGAGTATTTTTATTTTGTATTGTAATTTAATGACTGGGAATGTTTTAAAATAAAGTAATTAAAAAATAAATACATAAAAAATAATAAATAACACAAATAAAATATTGAGTGTGATACGTCATTTTAAAAGAAATTTTACACTGATTTCAAAAATCGAATAAAAAGAGTTATTCCGTAAGAAAAATAACAACTTTATGGAATATCTCAAAAGGTAAGTCACACATGAAATTAACTTTGGCAGATGAATTCTTTTAAAAATACTATGCCAATTTATGGACACCTAAGCTTACACCATTAATGTATAATGTAATTTTTACCCATTTTGATCCACGAAAATAACCCCTATCTGCCACACGGAACCCCACCTCCTTAGGGTAACACCACTGAACAAAACAAACTTTAATGTTAACTTTAATATGGTACCACACAAGTAATAATTTTACGAATACTCTATCTTATCAGTTGAATTTTATTTAGTTTTAAATGGGACCATCTAGAGCCAAAACCAAACCTAGACAACAAATTTCATTAAAATCGGGCAAGCAATTTTTGAGTTATGCGCGTCTTTAGAGATAGACAGACAGCGCGACAAAAAAGTTTGAATATCATTTGAAACTCAAAGATATAGAAAAGAATTTCAAATCAAAGCAACTTTTTTTTCTTCTTATTTTTGACAAGATCATTATAATAGCTCACACTACTATAGTTAAAGTATACGTATAATATATAATAAATTACATGTTGGGTAATGCTGGATTTAAAAAAAGAACTCAACCTACTACTATTCTGTCGGTTTAGAACGTTTTTCTACATTGTCCGACGCCTGTTCTTCCCCTTCTTCGATTCTGACAATCATCTGACATCATTCTAGTTTAGGACGCCTTCTTTTTGTGCGCCCTATTGGTTACCATTCTAGGACGTGCTATTGTAATCTTTCTAGTCTTTTAGTGATGTCATCTGTTATGCTTCCCTCGATTCCCATTCTTTCTTTTATGGTCTCATTTCTTATATGATGTGTTCTAGATATTCTCATTGATCTTCTTATTGCATCCATTTCGACACTGTTACGCGTCACTATTCCATAACAGCGTGCTTTTCACCATTGTTTCATATACAGTGTGTCCACGTAAGTTGGCGGCATATGGGAAACTTTTTTATTCTCAGCTTTACGAAAAAAAGTTATTCTTCATAAAAAGTTCTGCATGGTCCAAAACCTAAAATGCAACCATCAGATGTTACATTTTTTCAGTCATATTACGAGGTTTGTCAAAAAATGTGATTTTTGCTCTAGAGTAAAGTACCTTTCTTTTTGACAATATCGAAAATTGTTATAAAGAAAAGATATTTAGAATTAAAAATAGCTTTCAAATATTCAACATTGTTTATTTACATTATTATTATTTGCATCCTAGATTAATTATGCATTAATATGCAAACTTAAATTTCCAACGTAATCGCAGAGAAAATGTAGAAAATTTTTTTTTTTTTATGTAAATAAACAATGTTGAATATTTGAAAGCTATTTTTAATTCTAAACATCTTTTCTTTATAACAATTTTCGATATTGTCAAAAAGAAAGGTACTCTACTCTAGAGCAAAAATCATATTTTTTGACAAACCTCGTAATATGACTAAAAAAATTTAACATCTGATGGTTGCATTTTAGGTTTTGGATCATGCAGAACTTTTTATGAAGAATAACTTTTTTTCGTAAAGCTGATAATAAAAAAGTTTCCCATATGCCGCCAACTTACGTGGACACACTGTATATGTTAAATTTTACATTCTTTTTTTATCTCTCTGCTCCATAAAATACTGTTAAGACATCCAATAACCTTTTTTGCTTTTACTATTCTTTTTTCCAGTTCTTCTCTTATCAAATGTGACACCCAAGTATACATACTCATTGCATGGAGATATTGTTTGTCTCTTGTCTAGCTCTAACTCACTTGATCCGTTTCCAATACATAAGTACTGCGTCTTGTACACGTTAACTTTCTGATTTCTGTTTCAAGAAAAAAAAAGAAAAAAAACTCAACCTACCTGTACCAAAAGCCATCGTCATGTTTGGAAGCGTAAATTTTCCCCGCAATGACGTCATCGACATTTAAACAACCATATTTTACATGCGCATACCTAAAAAGAAAGAACCCCTTAAGTATATTGCCTTGGTTTTGGTTACAGACCCTGTATGTAGAACATATTTTAAGAGAATAGGAACATATTTTAAGAGAATAGGGACTTATTGGAATCAAGTCATGTAATAATAGTGTCAGGCCGTATTTTGACAGTTTTACATTGGAAAAATGACAGCTAATCTTTCAACATAAGGATTTTGTTTACTATACGAACCGAAATAAATACTGTCGACTTTAATTATAGATAAATATACGACTTAGTTGTTTTAAATTCGACTTTGGTATTTCAATTTGGAAAGATCCACCCTCAGCCTGCAATGTAAATCTGTTAAAATACTGACTGACACTATTATTGCATGGTTTTATTCCAATAAGTCCCTAATGACATATAAATATGTAAAAAATGTGAATGAATATAATAAAGATGCCACAAAAATTCTCCTATATAAGGCTCTTAGCACACCTTGTTAATTCATAAGCTTCGGAAAATCAAAAAGCCTTTTTCCTCGAGGTTACTAGTCACTCATTTAAGTTACTCGAAATGATGTCACGGTTACTCGGAGTAACCGCTGTATGACGTCAGACAGTCAGCTGTGGATGACATTTCCAATTGTTTGGTTTTGTTTTTACAACCAATTTCCGAAATGCAGAAAATAATTCATTGTTCCACCAATGCATGCCCACCCCGATTCAAAAAACGTATCACGAGCCATGGATTTGCACCAGTTTTAAATGCAGCGTTACCTTTGGTATTCTGTGGTAAGGCCGCTGTACCACAGAACACCAAAGGCAGTACATTTTAAGACTAGTTGCAGTTGAATTGATATACAGTGAAACCTCTCCTTGCGGACACCTCTATTAAGCGGACACTTCCTTTAGACAGACAAATTTTTTGGAACCACACTTTTCCCTATTTCTTTACATGTAAAATTCACTCCTTTAACCGGACACTCTAATAACCGGAGGCGGACAATTTTTTTGGGTTTAAAAATTTTGAAACCTCCCTTAACCGGACGCGAACCTCTGACAACGGGACGGAGCGCTGCACAACATGGGCACAAATATTATGTAGTGTGTTGGCAATAACGCACTCTGCAGGCGGGGAATTACCTCTTTCCGTTTTAATGCGGAGACTAAATACTCCTGTAGTATTTACAACATATTTTATTCGGCGGGGGCGGGACTGCTGTTTTATTTTTATTGTTCAATTGGGTAGTAATAGATCTCTTTGAAATAGTGCCTAGTAAAAAACAAAAAAAATGGAAGTTGTTAACGTTTCGCAGATGGAACATCTATCAGCACGAAAGGTCGCTGAAAAATGTAATATCGGAAATACTCAAGCAGCGGAAATTGTTAATAAATATATATTGAAACTTCGCAGTTCCCTCTCATAACCGGACACCTCCAATAAGTGGACAAAATCGACGGAACCGTGAGTGTCCGCTTATGGGAGGTTTCACTGTAGTACCAACTTCAAGGGATGTGCTTCATTTTCTACCGTGACCAAACATAATTCGTTGTTAATATATATATATATATATGTATATATGTATATATGTATATATGTATATATGTATATATATATATATATATATATATATATATATATATATATATATATATTAAAATCAAACATTTTGAAAAAAAAAACAAAAAAAACGATCTTAACCTCAAAATATTTCAGCAACCACGCTTGCTAGGCTGGTTACACTGTGTGGTTACTCGTGACGTCATAGTGTTACTCAGCGAAGAAAAACAGAAAACGAGTAACCAGGTTACCTGGTAACTTGTAGTTACTGCGAGGAAAAAGGCTTAAAATAAACGATTTTTGGCAAAACATATATTGGGGGTGATGGACAAATGTGTTTGTTTGTATGTTGCATGATGATTGATTTCACTCATCGTTGATAACTTAAATTATTTTAATGAAACGCCAATAAAAAACAACAAAAATTAAAAAAAAATATGTCACATTCATTGTCTCTACCCTGTCCTTCTTTTGGAAGATCAAAATCGGCTTGTGAGACGCCGTTTGAAAGAACATTTTATTTTCTCTAAAAAAGGTTTCACCATTTTTTCCAAAAATGCTTACTTTTTTTTGAAAGCTAAATAAAACGTAAAAAAACATAATTTTTTTTCGTGATTTTAAAAAATAACCCCAATTTAAGTGCTAACCAAGGACTTGGCCCACTTCGGTGATACATCGTTTAAAAGATAATTTAATTTTCTATAATAAAGTCGACTACAAATTTTATGTAAAATGCTTTTAAGAAAATGACATAAAACTGAATAATTTCGGTTTTTTTCCATATACTATGGAAATACATAGGAAACATGTGTACTGCTAAAACTTCAGGGTTCGTATCTCAGCAAGGGTACTACCCAGAGAACTCAGTGATATGTCATTTTCTAAGCTATTAGTTAGTCTTTATTTTAAGTTATTACAGATTTTCTCAAGAATAAGCAGTTAAAAAAAATTGGTCAAAATCCAAAATGGCGGCGAAATGCTTAGCGTCATAACTCGAAAACCATTCGTCTGACAAAAAAACGTACAAAAGCATTTTTGTAGCACAAGCATTTGACAAAGTGTGGCATGAAGGTTTTAATTTTAAACTAAAACGGTTTCTGCCAAAACAATATTCGGATATTTTGGAATCATACATATCTGATAGACATTTTAGAGTAAAACAGGAAGACTCATACTCAAATTTAAGAGAAATTCAAGCAGGCGTGCCCCAGGGTAGCGTACTAGGCCCTTATCTATACTTATTATTCACTTGTGATATCCCAAAGCCAGAAAATTGTCACTTAGCAACATTTGCCGATGATACTGGTTTATTGACGGTAGAAAAATCTATTGAAAAATGCATAGAAAAACTTCAGGATGCAGTCGCTCAAGTTCACTGTTGGACCACAAAGTGGCGAATAAAATTAAATGAAACCAAATCAATTCATGTTCATTTTACAAACAAAAATATAAATCACATACAAATAACAATTAACAACATTCCAGTACCATATTCGAATCAGGCAAAATATCTAGGTATGACACTTGATGCCAAATTGCGCTGGAAAGCACATGTTAAGAAAAAAAAAGAAGAACTTGAGATAAGGTATAGAAAAATGAACTGGCTAATTGGAAGGAAGTCCAATTTAACAATTCATAATAAGTTACTGCTTTATAGACAAATACTGAAACCAGTCTGGACATATGGTATTCAACTATGGGGTTGTGCTAAAGAGAGTAACATTCTAGTTGTACAGAAATTTCAAAATAAAGTATTAAGAAACATTGTGAATGCACCTTGGTACGTTCGAAATACTGACCTTCATCGAGATCTAAAAATCGAAACTGTAGCAGAGACTATAAAAAAGTACGCAAAAAGCCATGAAGATAGACTCCATCGGCATGTGAATGTGGAAGCAATTCAGCTTCTAGACAATACTATGCTAGTCCGAAGACTAAAAAGAGTGAAGCCGTTTGAGCTAGTAAACTAAGTGAATTACACATAAAACAAAATAATGCTATAAACACAACACAATTGTGAGTTACAGACTAAACAAAGCGGGGAGAACTGTTGAGTGAACCCTAAGTTTAAATCTGACTTTTCTAGTAAATTAAGTTAAAACAAAATTGCTAATTAGTCTTACTGACTAGATTGTAATAAAAAAAAACACAGTGTGTTTGACAAATAAAAAATAAAAAAATAGCATTTTTGTAGGAAATATTATTGTCTTCAACTTTTGTCTAAAACTTTTTTTCTAAAATGTACAGGGACCAAGTAATCTTAAAAAAAACTTTTTCGTGCACACTAAAATCAAGATGGCGGGGAGAGCCGCCCCTCCCCGTGGTTGAAAACGCTCATGGGCTGCACAAAAAATTAAGTTTCGAGATAAATGAGTTTAAAGATTTTGCTCCCCTGTATTGCATTGCGTAAATTTATAAAATAAAGACTCAAGGGGTCTTTTTTCGCTGTAATGACTGGCCTATGTATAGTCGGCTTACCTCTCTTGTAGACTCTTCATCAAATCATTCAATTGAATTTCAGAGTCTAGAGGTTGGACGAAAAAATTGTAAGGGTTCACAGCAAACGAGACTTTCACAGGGAATAGCTTGTATAAATCTGGTAGGACGGGTGCTGGAAGGGTACCAGATGATGGAACCATACCTATATAAAATATAGATTAAGAAGTATTTCCGGATGTAAATAAATTGATCCATGACTTCATGATGAAATTACAATCGGTCGGTTGGCAAACACCCGGCTACTTAAAATTTAGTAATCAAATAAGTTTCGTGGCTAATCGGGTAAGTTTGTTTCTCTTATAGTTTTCCGTGGGTAGCTTGAAAGCTTACCTCACGGGGGTCCAAGATCTAATGGACACCTAATAAGTGTTGACAGTTAATTGTTTCGTCCTTATGGGACTCCTCAGAACACTGCTTGGTCGATCTGACGCCCTTGCGAAGTTAATTAGAGACACGTCTAATTACTATAACTAATCCTATATAAATAGTGAGAAAACACTCGCAAGAAGCGTCATCTACCGAGATACGAGAGAAACTAGAACAAGAGTAGGCGAAAATAAATTGCTAAACATATCGATTAATGAAAAGATCGATTGCCAATAAAAAGAAACAAACCATCTGTGACCTACGACAGATCTTCTGTCTTTCAGGCCAGATCAACGCTGAGTAGCGTTTTTACCCGCCATCAGATACGTGAGCGTCAATCAGCGGAATTTTTAAGTCAAATAATACTAACAAACGTGAAATTTAATACCCGTGAATTTAAAAATCAAATAAGTTTCGTGGCTAATCGGGTAAAAACGAAACGCGTTTTCTTGTTCTAGTTTCTCTCGTATCTCGGTAGATGGCGCCTCTTGCGAAAGTTTTCTCACTATTTACATAGAATTAGAGACAAAACCGTCTAATTAACTTTGTAAGAGTGTCACATTGACCAGTGTTCTGAGGAGTCCCATAAGGACGAAACAGTTAACTGTCAACACTTATTAGGTGTCCATTAGATCTTGGACCTCCAAGAGGTTAAGCTTTTAAGCTACCCACGGAAAAATATGAGAGAAACAAAAACTTCTTTTTTACCCGATTAGCCACGAAACTTATTTGATTATTATAAT
The DNA here is from genome assembly GCA_963576565.1 of Aspidapion aeneum. Classification (NCBI taxonomy): domain Eukaryota; kingdom Metazoa; phylum Arthropoda; class Insecta; order Coleoptera; family Brentidae; genus Aspidapion; species Aspidapion aeneum. Next base: position 68,208,924 of record OY755046.1, read on the forward strand.
TATTTTAAAAACTCGGCCATTTCAAGCATGTGGACGGGACAAATCACAAAATAGGACATCCAAAAAAAATTGTAGCCGATTTGTTATGTAATATTTTAACACCAAAATTAGCAAATATATTCTTCATTAATTAGACAATATTTTGGAAAATATAAATGAAAGCAACATGTTTTTATAGTAGAGATAATATCAATAAATGACGGTTGTGGACGGGACAGGAAAAATCCGTATCATTTTAGTTAACATAAAAACAAGAAAAATTTCTGAAATGGTTGTTTTAAGAAAAAAGATATAGTTTTTAGTTTATAACAAAATACTATTAAATCACATTAATTGATTAAGAAATAAATTTTCTATAAGAATTCAGACGAAAAAATAATATTTATTGGTTGTGGACGGGACGGTTGTGGACGGAACAAAAAAACCTTAAGAATTATGGAATATTTTTTTTATAATTTATTTTAGTATAAATGACAACATCAACTAAATTAAAGGGAACAATAACGACGAACTAATTTTAACAATAAATTAACCAACATTTTTTCGGATACAGGCCTAAAAAAGTGGCATGATTGGAGCCCTGCAATGGGCAGGACGCTTTCCCATCGAGAGGTTAACATGTTTTTGTTCTCCTGAATCTTTTGACTTGAAACGTAGATAAGATTTATATTGGTTTTACCATTAAGTGCATTAAAAATATATTTTAATGCACTTTTGTATTTTATAAAAAAAATCCAAATCGCTTGAAATGGCCGAACTGCTCCAGAGAACCTGAGTTGTAACTGTAGTATACTTATTTTGAAAATAAACAATCGATTAAAAATTGGCTTTTTGTTTTATTCTTTATATTTAGTTAGAAACTAAAAAGAAAAAATAATACATGATTTTTGTGATCAGTAGATGAAATTTTTACTTTACGGAGTGATCAAAGAGATTTTAATCAGATTTTAGAATTATTGTTTTGCTCTGGTCGGCTCTCCGACTCCAAATAAAACTTTTACATTATCTTATCTTTGCATTTATAATACTAATAATATCTAATTTATTCTGAACTACCCTAATTTTCATTGAAAACCCATTAGCGACGCAACATACCCAAGTTTTATTACATCAAATGTATTAGCGCGTCCTCATGTTTTTAAATTTCACTCTCGGCATGACGTCGTGTGCGCGGTAAACTTTATTTGGAACGGCTAGAGATCATATCTTGTCTTGTTGTATCATGGTTTCGTCCTTATCGGACTCCTCAGCAGTGTTGCCACCCTCGACCCTGAGGTTTTCGGTAGAAGGCTTCGAGAAAAATCGGTAGTTTAGTAGTATGTTTTTTTTTAAAATCGCGATCACGAGGCGTATTAAAAAAAAAACAAGTTGTTATTTAAAAAAAAAATCGGTAGAAAACTATGGTAATTCGATATATCGTAAAGTAAAAGGCTAAATCGGTAGATCGACCGAAAAATCGGTAGAGGTGGCAACGCTGCTCCTCAGAACACTGCTTGGTCAATGTGACACTCTTGCGAAGTTAATTAGACGGTTTTGTCTCTAATCCTCTGTAAATAGTGAGAAAACTCTTGCAATAAGCGCCATCTACCGAGATTCGAGAGAAAAAAAGAACAAGGGCAGGCCAAAATAAACTGCTATATATATTGATCAATGAAAAAATCGCAAACAAATAAAAAGAAACAAATTAATCCGTGACCTTCGACAGCTCTTCTGCCTTTTAGGCCAGATCAACGCTTATTGCGTTTTTACCGAGGGGGATTTCATTGACCATTTTTTTGTACATATGTTCGCATTGTTTGACAAAATGCGAAAAAATTTGAAAAAATGTGAAAAAATGCGAAAAAATGCGAAAAAATGCGAAATAGTGCGGAAAAATGCTAAATAATAAAATTAAGAATTGTTGAGTTCATTGTATTCGGGCAGTGTTGTAAAAAGGGTAAAAAGAAAAGGGTAATTTTTCGGTAGGTTAATTTTTAAAAAGGTATTTTATTAATCATGTTTATAAAACTTTTTAAGAGTAGACATGCTTTTTTTCCAGTCTATCACCTTAGCTCCGAAATGTAGAAGCGACGTTGCAAAATGCGGCAAAACGACTCACGTGATATACATACCTTTTTGAGTGAAAAAAACATCAGAATTGGCTGAAATTTGAGTGGAAGGCACATTTTGTAAAATCTAAGACAAGGCTCGGAGCAATTTTTTGGTTTTTTTTGCCGAATAAGTAAAAACTTCTTTCTAAGGACACCGATTCGAAATATTCATGACATAAATATTTCGAATCGGTGGCCTAGAAAGAATTTTTGACAAAAAATCAAAAAAGTGCTCCGAGCCGTGGCTTAGTTTATACAAAATGCGCCCTCCATTAAAAATTTCAGCCAATTGTGATGTTTTTTTCACTCAAAAAGGTATGTATATCACGTGAGTCGTTTTGCCGCATTTTGCAACGTCGCTTCTACGTTTCGGAGCTAAGGTGACTGACTGGAAAAAAAGCATGTCTACTCTTAAGTGAAAATATACATTTATACTCATTACTCCTAATCGTCTGATATATCAATGTCCTCAAAATCTTCTGCTTCTATCTCACTTTCACTTATGTATTCTGTTTCACTTTCAGTTTCTGTTTCAGTCTCACTTTTTTGGTACATTTTTTTTGTACGTCTTTGTTTTGTAAGCGTTTTTTTTGAAGGTTGTTTTGATTTTAATATTTGGCTGGTCAGTCTGTTCTTTGTTTTTCCCTGTCCTGTTTGTTTTGTTCGAGGTTGGTCTGTCATTGGTCCTTGAAATCTTAAAAGTCTGTCAGTCGAGAGTCGTCCCACATTATTGGAGTAAAACCAGCATAATGTGGATTTGCGTACAGCGCCAGCTCTTTCTTTTGCCTTAAAAATATCACTTCTTAGCTGACGCGGACTTTAGTTCGCGTCAGCTCAGGAGTCCCATTTTTGAGGAAAAGAAAGAGCAGGTGCTATATACATATCGAAAGTGCAACAAAGATGGAAATAGTTTTCATATCTGATTTTTAGTAAATAAACGAAAATCAACCTTAATGTAAGCACATAAGAGTTTACAATTCCTCCTGGTAACAAGCGATGTCGCGGAAGAATCGCGTTCTTTATTAATCCCTTTATTAATGGCAGTTTTAAAAACGAATTTAACACGTCCTTATTTTTTGCATTTAGAAAAATATAACTTGAAGACCTCGTTGAAGACTCAGCAGTAATCAGGGCTAATTTAATTTTCATTTAAATGGGCAAAAAAAAATGCGTGATTACTAAAATATTTACCGAACACTAATTCCGTTTGTTTGTTTGAACTCGGGGCGAGCAATCATACGATTTTTGATTTATAAGAAAAAAAATTATAACAAATAAGAAACAATGCAGAAAAATGTGAAAAAATGCAGAAAAAATGCGAAAAAATGTGAAAAAATGGAAAAAAATGGGAAAAAATGCGAAAAAATTCGAAAAAATGTGAAAAAATGCGAAAAAATGTGAAAAAATGCGAAATAATGCCGCATTATTTCATCAAAATTTGTACATATATTGCGGCCAGTGAAATCCCCCTCGGTTTTTTCCCGCTATCAGACACGTGAGCGTCAGTCAACGGAATTTTTAAGCCAAATAATACTAACAAACGGGAAATTTAGTACCCGTGAATTTAAAAAATAAAACAAGTTTCAAAATCGGATAAAAATGACCCCCGTGAGATTTAGCTTTGAAGCTACCCATGGAAAAATATGAGAGAAACAAAAACTCCTTTTTACCCGATTAGCCACGAAACTTGTTTAAAAAAATTGTTTTTTCACTTACTTGGAATTGGTGGTGATCCATTTCTACTTCTGCTTTTTTGATTTTCTTGATTTCTGAAAATAAAAAAATACGAGTGCTATATCATGTGTCCAGATAAAAAGTAACTACATCTTGAGGACATGCAGGAGCTAGATGGATGAACATGGCGACAGACAGAGAAGAATTGAAGATATTGGGATCGAAGATGGCGGACAAGCCAATAAGTAAAAACGAAACGAAACTTACTGTAGTTCAACCTCCATAGCGATTCTCTTGGTGATGCAAAGAAGATCTCCGCTATCATTTCGTTTGAAAAATTCCGCGAGATGTATTCCTCCTTCTGGCTCAAGCTTCACTACTTTAAGCAGGACTGGAGCTTCGAAGGGCATCGCTGCTGAGGCTTTGGACACGAAATTGGCAGGAATTTGGTCCAAACCTTTCATCCGGAGCTGTCAAAAGTCAAAAGAAAATATATTATAACCTGTTTTACCCAGATATTTTAGAACAGTTGATATGATAAATGATTTGATTTGATCTGGAAAATTTTCTGCAATAAGCGGATAGAGTCCAAAAAGTAAAACCGAAACCATAAAGTTGTTTTCTTTTCTACAAAAGGGGCAAATTTTCGTTTGGATTTTGGTTTATTTTGGGTAACATTAAAATCATAGAACACCAAAGTTTTAATTTCTGAAAAATTCCAAACAAATTACTCTCAGAAACAAATTAGTAAACATAAACAAATCAACTGTCACATGTCTTCTGATATAAATTTACAGAAAAATCCACGGCGATTATGAGCTGTTTTACACTACAGCGTCCTGAAAATCGGCTTAAATAAATTCATGAAGAAATCCATGAATGAATCGTAAAAATCTATTGGTAAATATCAATGTAGCCAGAATTCTAAAGTATGGAAATTCATTTCTACGGTAAAAAACGCAACAAAAGAAAAAGTAAACATTTAGATCATCAAACCAAATCAATGGACAGAACATTACAAGCGACTGCTGCAAGAAACGTGACCCGAATATCTGTCAGCCTCTCCGAGGAGAGACATAGAAGTACATGGAGAGGAAGTAATTATCGAAAAAGAAATGATGATTAAATCCGGAAAAGCTAGCGGACCTGGACAAATATGGATCGAAGAAACTTCTAGAAAAAATCACATATATTATCAATCAATGCATAAACTGACATCCAGTACCTGATAATTGGAAAATTACATTCATATCCTCAATACATAAAAAAAGAAACAAGCTGGATTGCAACAATTACAGAGGAATTTCAGTAACCAGTACTTTTAGTAGATTGTACGGTAGAATTCTTAGAGATCTAATAGAGAACAAGAAGAAAAAGAGCAAAGTGGGTTTCGGGCTGGCAGATCTTGTAGTGATTTTATTGGATGTATCAACAGTATTTTGTGGAGCAGAGAGATAAAAAAGAATCAAACGTGAAATTTCATACCCGTGAATTTAAAAATCAAACAAGTTTCATGGCTAATCGGGCCAAAAAGAGTTTTTTGTTTCCCTTATATTTTTCCGTGGGTAGCTTGAAAGCTTAACCTCACGGGGGTCCAAGATCTAATGGACACCTAATAAGTGTTGACAGTTAACCGTTTCGTCCTTATGGGACTCCTCAGAACACTGCTGTTCAAGTGACAAATCTTGCGAAGCTAATCAGACGGTTTTGTCTCTAATTAAATGTAATTAGTGAGCGAACTATAGCAAGAGGCGCCATCTACCGAGATACGAGAGAAACAAAAAACCAAAAGCAGGGAAAACACTGCTATACAATATCGATCAATGAAAAGATCGAATGCAAATAAAAGAAAACAACTATAGTCCGTGACCTACGACAGCTCTTTGTCTTTTCAGGCCGGATCAACGCATTTTGCATTTTTACCCGTCATCAAGACAGTGAGCGTCAATCAACGGAATTTTTAAGCCAAATAATACTAACAAACGTGAAATTTCATACCCGTGAATTTAAAAATCAAACAAGTTTCATGGCTAATCGGGCAAAAAGGAGTCTCCTCTTTGCCCGATTAGCCATGAAACTTGTTTGATTTTTAAATTCACGGGTATGAAATTTCACGTTTGTATTATTTGGCTTAAAAATTCCGTTGATTGACGCTCACTGTCTTGATGACGGGTAAAAATGCAAAATGCGTTGATCCGGCCTGAAAAGACAAAGAGCTGTCGTAGGTCACGGACTATAGTTGTTTTCTTTTATTTGCATTCGATCTTTTCATTGATCGATATTGTATTTTCGTTTTTTGTTTCTCTCGTATCTCGGTAGATGGCGCCTCTTGCTATAGTTCGCTCACTATTTACATTTAATTAGAGACAAAACCGTCTGATTAGCTTCGCAAGATTTAACAGTGTTCTGAGAAGTCCCATAAGGACGAAACGGTTAACTGTCAACACTTATTAGGTGTCCATTAGATCTGACGAAAGATTACCAAAGCAGGTCCTAGAATGGCAACCAATGGGGCCCAGAAAAAGAGGGCGTCCTAAACTAGAATGGCAACAGTCAATCCAAAGATCAATAAGTAAAAAAAACCTGACAGAAGATGATTGTCAGGATCGAAGGAGGAGGAGAATAGGCGTCGGACAACGTAGAAAAACGTTCTTAAACCGACTTAGTAGTAGTAAATGTCAATGACACTTATACACATGACATTGACATCTGCATAATGAGTTTTCTGTCAGCGTAGGCAACGGTGTGTCATTCAAAACAAACTTTAAGTCGAACACTTACTCTGGTTGCTTGAGGTGGATAGACATTTAAGATATCGCTCAGACTTTCGAGAGGATACAAGGTTTCTTTGTCGACAGTGATAACTGCAGTGTGGCCAACGTCTATGTAGTAAATTTGAGCAAAAACGCCATCTGGGGACCAGTCGATAAGCTTGATTCTGTACCAGTGCCTAAAACAAGATGAAAAGTGCTAAAGATGCTAAGAAGTATTTCTCTGATTCATTAAAAAGCAGTGGTAATATAAAACAAATGGACCATGACGGATCTGATACCTTCCTAGCTAGCCTATTATCACACTTCAAGTAAAGCCATGATAATTTATTAGCCTTGAAAACAGTTTTTTGTAAATATCTTAGAAACTAAAGCTCTTACGAAGTTTTTGGTTATAACACGAATTATTGAGCAAAATATAGTCTACTATATTCCAAAAACAGTGTATTGATACGATGCTAAAAAGTTAGCATTTTTTAAAGTTTTTAATTGTCATAAAACTGTTATTAGCATTAATGGATTTTGACCAAAATCTAATTAGCTCGTAAGAGTGTCGAACACTATTTTACCTGAAAATTTTATGAAAATCGGTTCAGCGGTTTAGGAGCTATCGTGTTACAGACAGAAATAATATACACACACACACACATACAGACAGACATCACGATGATATTGCTAGGATAGGTCAAAATACATCCAAATAACACATTTTTGGCGTTATCTCAAAAAAAAAATTTCCTCGAAAATAATACCTTCTCTAGCCATTGCTTCGCGGGCTAGGAAGGTAAAAATAGTATGACTAAGTATAGGAAATATCTCTAGAAAAATGGTCAAAAAATGTAATATTCATTTTTTGACAATTTTGCCAGAGATATTTCCCATATTTAGAGATAAGTCATACTATTTTTTATACTTAGCTTAAGTATAGCTTTTACTAGAGTCCCTGTATGTTGACATATTTTGATAATATATCCAAATATGTCAACATACAGGGACTCTAGCTTTTACTAAATTGAGTAATTTTTTAACCAAATTCGGTACAGAATAAAGATTTTTTTTCTGCAAAAAATTGTTTCTACGAGACTTAAACATCACATTGAACACTTCCCTGCATTTAACCAAGTTTTTATTAAGTATTTTTCAAAAAAATTATATTTATGTAGAAGTACTTGACACGGAAATTACATAGTATACATGGGAATGACAAAAGTTTTTATAATTTTGTTTATTTAAAATAAATTGAAACCTTAACAAAATGGTAACTTATTATTGCTTAAATATAAGAAAATTAGAACTAAAACATATAACTAATATTAATCATAGTGTAAGTAAACCTAAAAACAACGCAAACAAAACCTTTTTTTTTATTTTACTTAAGCACATAAAAATATGTCAATTGAAATAGGGAATTTGTAGCAAAGTCTGCAACCTTTTAAAAACAGCTTCGGTTCGGGAAGAATTTGTAAAATTTGGTATTTTTTAATGTAGCTTAGATCATTTTCTTCAAGCTTAAATAGATCTTTTGTTTGGGAATCACATAACTTTAAGAACGCAACTTTTATTTTGTTGTCTTCAAAGTCTGCCTGGCAAACTGCAATGTAACTATAATTACTGTTATGTTTTTTGTCGCTTTTTACCAAGATATATTGTCCTGTTTTTACTGATTTTTTTCAGCTTTTTTCCTGAAATGGTAACTCATCATTATCACTGTCATTCAACATTTAATTTAACTCTATTTTCTACAGCATTAGTTATGGCTGTAAAAGTTATTTGAACTAATCTTCTGATGATGAAGCAGTTAAGTGATTATATAGAACACCTAGTCAGTGTTGCCAACTATTGGAAAGCAAAAATCCGTAGCGTGAACGCGAAAAATCTGTAGAAATCCGGAAGGTTCAAAGAAGACTAAAAACAAAAAAAGGTGCTTTTTTTTTTACAATTAAAAAGTTTATATTGGTTTGATTTTTTTCTTTTTTTGACAGTGACAGGAGTGCACAACTTTTTTGGTTCGGAATTGCACGAGAACGGTACGGTACCTACTGCTCCGTTCCAACGGATCCAAATAAACTTTTTTGCAGTGCCGCCAATTTTTTAAACGGATAAACCGTTATAATTAGAAGAAATAAAAAGTACGTACTTTTTTTACCTTTTTTATTTAGTTAAGGTACGTACAAACACTACTATTTTCTAGTGCAACATACATAACGTAAAACATAGTTTACCTTTCGTGGCGCGAAGCGTTGTTTGACTCCCCATCAAACAACGCGCGAAGTAATACAATTCGTTCTAAATAATGTTGCAACGACCGTCCGCTAGATGTCTAGAAAAATAAGGTGACTGATCCAAGCAAAACCTTTTTTACAAAATGATTAAAATGTAGGAAAAAAAGTAAAGATAATAGGGAGCTATTGCAATAGTGCCAGGAAGAAATTGTGCCGGGCACTATATTAACAGTTTCGCATTACAAACTGACAGTTGATCTTTCAAAATCCCGTCGTTTATTTTCCATTAATAGTGGCGTCACTATTAAATCCGGCCCTATTGCAATAGGTCCCTACTGAGGACTGATAAGGAGGAATGAGGCGCGGCCGCCGTTGTGTTTCGATGTTTATCGTTTTTTAGTAAAATTGTCAAAAATCTGTAGATTTGGATTCAAAATCGGATATCGGAGATCGAAATCCAAAATCCGTAGATCTACAGATAAATCCGTAGGGTTGGCAACACTGCACCTAGTTCATAATGATGACAAAAAGTGTTGCAGGTGAAACAAGAAAGACTTCTTTACCACAGCGTGTTGCTTATATTAGAAAAAATGTTTTTGAACATCTAATTAACAAATTTGATTTTTTAGAGGCCTGGGACTAGCAAGTACTCAATTTAGAGATATTCACCCATATGCATTACTAAGAAAAAAAACTTCCTTAAATTCATATCTTCTTTTGCATTTTGCGACTAAACCCATCGAAAAATAGGACGGGTTTATATAAACATTTTTTCTTACAAATGGTTCACTGATCAAAAAAATTCACGGCCTCCCCTACTTTTAGTTTATGTTTAATACTCCGTGAAAGGAGCATCCATCCCATCCCAGAGGGAATCTTGTAGACCTCATTTTGTTGAAAAAAAGATACTAACTCTTACATCTTTGTTTATATTAGAGACATCTAGCCTCGTGTTTAAAAATATGTCTGTTATTTGTAATACTGAACAACGTTTAACTAGACAAAATGGCAACATTGTGTTGCCAATTCCCAAAAGCGCACTGGTCCAGAAATCTCTTATTTATGAGGGCAGAAAGATTTTCAATCATTTGCCTAGCTTGTTACATCACTTAGACAGTTTAAGTTTAATCTGCTTCTTGATAGACCGTACTACTCTATGTCTGAGTTTTATAACGACAATTTCAGATAGGTTTTATTATTATTATTTTTAATTGTTCTGATTTGTTTTGTTTTAATTTTAATATTGTGTTTAATATTTTTTTAATAGTATTTTTAAGTTTTAACTATTATTTTATTTATTTTAACAGCATACCAAAGTACCTATCTGTCATTATTTTCTAAATAGCATTTATTTTTTATGTATTTCTATTTTTTGATTATACAAAATTTAATTTTAACCATTTTTTACGTTTTATTTTTGTTAGGTACTCTGTTCTTCTTCTTTTATTTTTAATTGCTGTTTATTTATTTTTTTAAATTACTTAGGCTAAGATATACTTTTTTTGGTCTTATAATTTTTATTTATTGTGTTTTTTTTTGTAGTTTTATAAAGATACAATTACTTATACAAACAGTGCAATATGTGATTCCATTACAAAGACTAAAACTAATCTAAGTGCTCTATTAGCTAAGTTAAGTATTTTTTGAACATTATGTATTTTTCGGACTAGATATAGCAGGCTTTGTCAACAGAAAATCTGATTTTCTTGATAATAAAGTACTTTTTGAATTGAATTGAATTGAAAAACTCACCCGTCATCAGGATTCTTTGCAAAATACAATTTGTCCTGACTGTTGGCCTTGGTGACTTGTCTCAACAAATGTTTCGGCGGCTTCTGTGTGACCTGGGCTTCTAGCTCGTCTTCCAAAGATTTGAACCGTTCGAATCCGAAAGTACGTAACTGTACGTATATGTCACCGTTTGGTTCAATGTTCGTTACGTATGCGTTAATTATATTTTCCTAAAATTAATAGAGATTAATTAAAAGATAAAATCCAAGGAAAACATTCTTATAAGGGTAAAAAGTATCGGATGATTAGGAATACAAGTTAATGCCCGATTTACCATATACACACTATAGTTTCCTGACGACCAAGTAATTGTAGCTAATGATAAAGAATACATGGAATATATGATGAGAAAGTTGACAGAAGAATAGCAAAAGTGGGGGTTAACAATGAACATGGACAAGACACAGTAATTATGTATTGGAATCGAATCAAGTTAGAACGACGATGGAAAAACAATATCTCCATGCAATGTATGTATAGCTAGGTGTAACATTTAATAAGAAAGGAACAGACTGTAAAAAACTGGAAAAAAGAATAGTAAAAGCAAAAAAGGTTATTGGATGTCTTAACAGTATTTTATGGTGCAGAGAGATAAAAAAGAATGTAAAATTTAACATATATGAAACAATGGTGAAAACACACACGTAACAAAAAAATACAAAGCAAAAATGGAAAGTGTCGAAATAGATGCAATAAGAAGATCAATGAGAATCTCTAGAACAGATCATATAAGAAATGAGATCATAAAGGAAAGAACTAAAAGACAACTGATATGTTACAGCCATATACAGTCGAGGACTTAATAAATGGCCGCTGCCGTTTTATTGACCGGATTTCGTAGCGCGTCGTTTAACACATATAATTTATTCGCATTCCTGACTTAAATTCAATCATGACAAATGTGGCTTCGGTCTGTATTCCGTTTGAATGTTCGGTTAAAAAAATACACATAATTGCGGAAAAAATTAGCTTTGGTCTGTAGTCCGTTTGAATGTTGGGTTAAAATAATACACATAATAGTGATTTTAATTTATTGTTATATTTTTTATTACATACTTACATAGAGTAACACAAATGCAACATGTTTGTATTCCTAGCTATTTTAAAAATGGTAAGTTTTAAAAGCTACAAAAATAAATACAAGCAAAAATTGCTTATTTGAATACGGGCGATTCGAAAACAGCTGTAAAGACGGCCTTTACTTTAAGATTTGAATTGTTTTAAATGTGTAACTACCCCGACTTCTGGATGCACAAGAACACTATTTTTGGGAGTAGCTAAATAGTCCAGTCATTATAGAATTTTAGTTTGCATAAGGTGGTGTAGTCGCGATTTTGACATATGTTGAAGGCTCCCGCCGCCATCTTGGATTTAGTGTGCATAAAAAGGGTATTTTTAAAATTATTTGGTTACTGTACGTTTAAAAAAAAAGTTTTAAACATAAGTTGAAGACAAAAAATTTCCTACAAAATCATTTTTGCATGTTTATTTGCTTTATCAGTGATTAAAAAAAATTATTAAAACATGTTCGCAACATAAGAATAAACGAGCATCTTTGAAGGGTATTATGTATGTTTTTACCTTTTGTAATTGTATTTTGTCTTAACTTTGATTCAATTTTTTATTCTCTCAACTTTAAACTTTTAAAAATATTTATATGTATGTAACGGTTTTTTCCGTTTTCCCGTTTAACCGCTTGCCCGTTTACACGTGTGCCCGTTTACATGTTTGCCCGTTTACCGGTTTGCCCGTTTCCTTTTTCCGTTTTCATTTTCATTTTCATGTTCATGTTCATGTTCATGTTCATGCTCATGCTCATGCTCATGCTCATGCTCATGCTCATGCTCATGCTCATGCTCATGCTCATGCTCATGCTCATGCTCATTTTCATTTTCATTTTCATTTTCATTTTCATTTTCATTTTCATTTTCATTTTCATTTTCATTTTCATTTTCATTTTCATTTTCATTTTCATTTTCATTTTCATTTTCATTTTCATTTTCATTTTCATTTTCATTTTCATTTTCATTTTCATTTTCATTTTCATTTTCATTTTCATTTTCATTTTCATTTTCATTTTCATTTTCATTTTCATTTTCATTTTCATTTTCATTTTCATTTTCATTTTCATTTTCATTTTCATTTTCATTTTCATTTTCATTTTCATTTTCATTTTCATTTTCATGTTTTCCCGATTTCCCGTTTTCCGGTTTTAAATCGTTTTCCCTTTTTCCCGTTTTTCCGGTTTCCGTTTTTGTTTTTGGATTTTTTCGAAAAGTAATACCTTTCGTTTCCGGTGGGCCATCCATTATGTTAAACAATTAAAAAAGCAGGTATTAATTAAAAATATCTCTACAAGGTTTGATTAGTCTTTAAATAAAAAGTCTGTATTAATCTCGCCAGAATACACACATCCTATGCTAATAAACAAGAAATTAGCTAAAAAAGAAATGTGTGTATCCAAAAAACGTGTATGGCTTCGCCCGTTTATCGGCCAATATTCCAAATAGTTATTAATTTCAATAACACAAATTGCACTGCACAAAAGTGCACAGCGAAAGCCGATCGACGTGGAGTCGAGGGAATAAAAGCGCGCGATACGAGTGCAATAATTCATTCATTCATAAACCTCGCTTGGTATTGGGATTCTCATCCAAGCTCTTCTGAAAACGGCAGCGGCCATTTATTAAGTCCCCGACTGTACAGCGGATGAACGATGAAAATTTTGGCACCCAATAGGGCGCAGAAAAAGAGGGCGTCCTAAACTAGAATGGCAACAGTCAATCCAAAAAACAATGAGTCAAAAAAACTTGACAGAAGATGATTGTCAGGATCGAAGAAGGTGGAGAATAGGCATCGGACAATGTAGAAAAACGTTCTAAACTGACATAGTAACAACAGCTTCTATATAAATTTCCCTTACGTTTTGCAGTCTTAAATATGGCGAAGCTGATTCCATGGTCAGTTTGTTGATAAGTTGTTCGTTGATCACTGTTTCAGTCTCCATATCGTACATGTAAACTGGGATGATCGTCATGGGGATGTTTTCTTCCGGATCTAAAAAAAAAACGTTTAAGAGAGAGCCCTACGTATGGCATATAATGGGTGTGTCAGGGTTTTGAAATAACACTTTTATGGGAAAAGTATTTAATATTTTTTGATAAAACTTTCGACAATTAGTAAAAAAAAGGATTCCTTAGAGCGCATTTAAATCCCCAATAAAAAAAAATTACCTTAACCCTCTCAAAAAACGTGCCTAGATTGCCTAATTTTTTTTACTATATTTTGTCTATAGTTGATGTTGTATTAAAGTGACACCGCGTCATCAAAACGTTGATGGGCGGGAAGAGAGTAGAGGGGTACATACAGTGACACGCACTTCCTTTAATTTTTTTATTGGTATTGATTCCCGAAATGGGGCACTGCACTAATTAGTCATTAGCTTACTATTTTACTTGCTTATTATTGATGTCTTCTTCTAAATGATTTTATTAGAAAGGAACATATATACTCTTATCTGGTTGTTACAAACATATTATTGATTTAGCTGGGCTTTGACGTTTTCTATTCGTTGTTGTTTTGACTGTTTATGTCAAAAAAATTATGACGGAGCTTTTTACAAAACAAATTACCGTTTTTGCAACTAAATCAATGTTTGCGCACATTTTAATATAATTTTGGATCCTCTTTTATGTTTCGGATCTTTATTTATTAGGTAAGTGCCTATTTGATCTCTCCTTTAAAAGGTCTTAGTGTTTTATCCTTCGAACATTAAGCCCCGAGCGGCACACTGCATGTACAAAGTGAAACACTAATTTTTTAAGGCTTCTTTACTTAGATTTTGCCGCAGAATTTGGTTTACCATAGCTCCCAAGTAACATTATTACCACTCGAGGTTTTATTAATTTGGTTCCTAGGTTATTTAGAGGGTGCTGTTATGGGTTTTGGGATCAATTTGGCTACATAAAGGTAATTTATATTGCCAATTATCTAAAGGAGTGTTATACAACCAAAAAGTGATTTATAAAGGGAGCATAATAAAACTGATACTCCTTCTGTTCCTTTTAGATACTTTTTGTTTTATTGATTTCTGATTTATAAAGATGGTCTTATAAAACCATTTTACCTAAAGTTTTTAAAAAGAAATAAATATAAACTTTGGTCATTTAGTTTTTTTCATTACTTTAGGTTATCACAAAAGTGTTTTATAATAGAGCTAAAAGGTTATCTTATATCCTTTTGTTTTTATAGTTACCAGTAGTTTAAAAGTAAATATGATTAGATAGGCGGCCATATAAAACCTAGTTTCCTTAAGGTTTTTAAGAGTGGTAAATATAAACTTTAGACTTTTGGTTTTTGCCATTATTTTTAGGCATTTTAAAAAGGCTTTATAGGAAGGCTTAAAGGTAAACTTAATTCTTTTGTATTTATAGTTACCCATAGCTGTATATTAAATATTATTTCAATAGGCGGCCATATAAAACCTTGTTTCCTTAAGGGTTCTAACAGAAGTAAGTAAATACTTTCGTGTTTTATTTTTTTAGTTATTTCTTGTAAAAATAATAAATATACCTAGGCACAGATTGGTTCATTGCAAGATTGATTATTTAAAGCCCAATAATTAATAATTGTTGAGTTTCCGTCCTCCTGGGTAGGACACCCAGGCCTAGATAAGGCCTATTTAGACGACCAATATAAGAGGTTGCCCTCCAACCTGCAGGCACAACGAATATCATTGCACTGGCCCTCTCGATTGTGTCGAAATTGCACAAAAAAAAACATTTAAAAGTGTTCAATTATACGCTTTAAAAACAAATACAAAAAATTTAAGTGAGGTTATGATGACTATGTTTACATTGTTCTTTTTTGTTGGTTTCATAAGGGCACTCAAAAATCCTAGTTGCGATACAGTAACAAATAAAACCAAGTGACCACTATAAAACCATAATGGCGTATATAAATTTATTTAAAAAATATTGTAAAGAGAAAATATTTTTCTAGTCGTTTTAGCAGTGTTTTTTAACAATAATTTTACTTTAATTTTGATTTATGTAAACCAAACAGACTTTTTTAATGGTGAATAGTGTAAATGGTTTTTTTTTAATTTTAAATATTTGTTATTTTGTTATCAAAAAACTATTAAAAAGCATTCTTGAGGTGGCGCGCTTGTTTTGAGAGCTTTTCAGATACGATTTTATCAGAAAAATAAATCTGGCAGGCAATTTGATCATCAACAAAACGACAAACTCGGTATATTTTTATGTAATAAAATAATCTTGGGACTCTGACATTTTTGGCAATTTTGTGATCTAAATTATTTTATATAGCCATTGTGAATCTAAAATATCGCCATAGCTTTTATAGAAAAACTTCTTTACTGTAAAGGTATTATGGTATCGCCTCAGAATCGCCAGGATACCAAACTACCAAATCTAGTTGTATAATAGGATAGAGGACGTTTCTGAGTTGCTTTTAGAACCTGGCATAATAGCTTTAGGCTCTAAAAGGTTCTATACTGGTGGAACCGCTAGAGGGCGAAGCTGGAGTTTATTTCTTATGGTTTTATAGTGAGTTTAATACATAGGTTGCCACCACCAATTGGGGAGTCCCATTTAGGAGGTCTAAGGGGTATATAAGGGTAATGGGAACGTGCTAGCGACCAAACATTGAAACTAATGGTTTTAAGGAAAGGCGCTGGCAACCTTTTAGCTTCTGCTATAAATAAAGAAATGTTACTTGGGCTATGACGCGGTGCCACTTTAATACAACATCAACTTACCAAATAAAAGAGACTAATACAAAGATCAACTGCGATGAAACGAGAAGATCACTTCCTGACCACGACAACACATTGTCCCCACAACAAATTGTGTATTTTCCGCGCTCACGCACATCGCTGCTTTTTTAATTTGATATTTGCTACAACTTTTAAAATTTTTTGGCCACCTGTTGATTTATGGTTTTAAGAAACTAAAAAATTGACAGCACGGTGGATAGAATAGACAGGTGTTCGGATCTTATAATATATATGTCGAATTTTTCACGTCACTGGTGGTTTGTAAAAAAAAATTAGATATGATATGAACAACGAAACAATAATTTTTTTAAAACTAAGGCAATTTTTCTACTGTTTTCTAGTACATCCTTATAAAATGTCATTTTCTAGACGTATTGTCGTTATTTTTTTTTAGCCCACTTTATTTTTTAATACACAAAACTTAAACTACAAGTCAAACTGAATGTGGTCGTTTAGTATCAAAGGTGAACCGAGGACTTGGGAAGTAAACAAAGATGTAGGTCAGCGGATTATTTTTGAAGCTGCAACGCATTATTTTCTTCGAATTTTAATTTTTGTGTAAAGAGAAATAAAGCGGGTTAAAAAAAAATACTCTGCCAATACATGGGCCCCTAAGCTCACACTAGGTACTATAGTTATAGTGTACGTGTGAGCTAATATAACTAAAAACTGAAATATATTTATTCAACTCCAGAATAAATTACCTTTTGTTTGATACCACACAAGCCATGTTTTGACTTAAACTCAAATTTTTGAAATCTACCCCCACCCTTAAAAAAAACAAAAACTAAAATGTATTTTGTTAAACTCCGGACTCAATTACCTTTCGTTTGATATCACACACGCCATATTTTCACATAAACTCTAATTTTTTTAATCTACCCCCACCCTTTTATTTGTTTTGTGTTGAGTGGATTTTGTTCATTTTTAAATGGGACCATCTCGACTCAAGATCCAGCCTGGGTACCAAATTTCATTGAAATCGGCCAAGCAGTTTTTGAGTTATGCGCGTTGGTCGTTACAGACAGACATACAAACAGACAGACAGACAGACATACAGACAGACAGACGGCGCAACAAAAAAGTTTCAAAATCATCTGAAACGCAAAGATATATAAAATTTTTTGAAATCGGAGCAACTTTTTTTTTCTCGAAAAAATTACGATCACCATAGCTCACACTACTATTGTGAAGCTGCCCCAGGGTTTCGTGAAAACCGAGCGAATATTTTTCTAAGTTACCCCGGGTGCAGTTACAAAATCTTTACCATCTTTTTAGCGTAAGCGTTTTAGCGTATATTGCTTTGTTTACAACCGTTTTATTGATATAAATTAAACACTTTCATTAAAGCAAGTTATTATATATTGATAAATAAAATATAGTACATATTCTAAAGTATTGCATGTCGTTATTTTGATTCAAGTCACACAAAAGTTAAAACTATAACATTAAATTCATATTTTTCAATAAACTCTTTTTTGACCATAGTCTATCAGTTAACATATTAGCAAAACGCTCTTGTGAGCAAAAGTTTGTATGGTAAAACAAAATGATTCAAAGTCAATTTTCATAGTCCACGAATTCTAAGCAACAACCGATAGATTAAAGTTCAAAATAAATCTCTCACCATAATTACAGCCAGAATGCCACCACTAATATTTAACACTACTTAGTTTTTTTGTTTTGTGGCATTACAGTTACCTTTGGCACATTTAGTCACTTTTATTATTTGTTTACTTATTTTCACTTTTTGGTTTGGATTCAAAAATCATAACTTATTACGAATGATATTAAGTTTTTGACTGATTTGAACTGATCCTCTTTTGCTATCCCGATCGCGCTTTTATAACAAGTCTTAAAGTGGGGAACAACATCACGGTGATGTTTTTCACCATTTAAGGTCATACAAATATCAAAGTTTGGCCTAGTGGGATTCACCTCGAGGTCTGTCCGCTTTTATTTTTAGCAATGCGCAAAGCCATGCAAACATTGCCTTGTTTGGCTGTCCTAATTAAAATTAGGTAGCGTTGGCGCCGTTTTTGTCTCGAGGCTTTAGAACCTTGATTTGGCGGATATTTCATCATCGAACAGAGTTGATAAAAAGGCTAGGATCTATTCGTTTATTATTTAATTTAAGCTCAGAGTCTCCACAAGTTTGGTGTTGTTAAGTATTAGTCAGTGGTTAAAGTCAAAGTTAAGTGATGTGATGGGTTGAATACAATAACGTGAGTTACTTTAATTTAATATCGTACAATAGTGAGTGTTAAAAATAAATGAATTTTCTTTACGGTTCAACCTGTAACTGAGTAAAATTATTAATTAAGTTGCCATTGTAGATTTTTAAAATTAAGCTGTTAGCTGACCCCTACACTATAGTATAGTATATGTGTGAGTAACGACTGGTATGTCTGAAAAACATTATTTTATAAGAATATACTAAAAAATAGTAGGAAAATTGCCTTAGTTTTCAAAAAATTCAAAAAATATTAGTTGTTCATTTCATATCTAAGTTTTGTTTAAGAAAATCAGCTGGACCACCAGCGACGTGAAAATTCGACATACATAATATATATATATATATATATATATATATATATATATATATATATATATATATATATATAAGATCCGAACACCGGTTTATTCTATCCACAGTGAATTGACAGGACTTAAATACTAAAGAAACTTACTGCTGATTTGATCAACAGCAAATTCCAAATTGACATGTTTGTCAACGAGATCCCTCAGTGCTTCAGAATTCACTGACACGTCGTACAAATCTTCGAGGCCTGCAAGTCTCACCAAGAAAGCCTAAAAAATATTAAAAGAAAAAAAAACAGACAATATTATTGTAAACAAGTGTATTTTTAATTTACTGAGCACTTATACAGCCTAGAGGCATTTTTTTAAAGTTAAAAATAACAAAAATATTTTAAATTTAAAGTTACGGACTAAAATTTTATTTGGTAGAAAGAACTCTAAGCGTAATTTTGAATATCTTCGTTATTTTCAACACAAGAAAAAAAAAATTAATTAATTTTTCTTTAATGTTTTTTGAAAAAAATTAGAAAAAGCAATGTTTAATTTTTATTATTTAAGCATCTTTAAGAGCGTCTAAAATTCTACTAGTTTTCCAAGTTAAACTTTTTTTTATCTTTAATAATAACAAAGTTAACAATGGTGGACACTTAACTGGGAACACTCTGTATAAATACATGATCAAGGGCCTCTATAGGCGAGCTAAAGCCCCAGAAGAGAGAAAACTTTTTACCTGAGCTTGTGCAGTCGCATATTCTCGCTTCAGTTCAAAGATGGCGTCTTTGGGAATGGTCAATTCGTCACCATAGTCAATAAAGAAGCAATGCACTTCTGTTTCCCTTACAGATAACACTTTCACTCTAAAAAAAAATAAAAGCATTTAGAAAAGTCTAACAAATTTTACCCCCTGACACCCCCTAGGGGCCATAAAAACAATTTTTTGTCCCAGGTAATAGATCAATACCCAAAGTCTGATATAAATTGCAACAACAATTAATTTATGTAAATTTGCAACACCTTCATTTGATGAAATTGCTTGAACTTTAAAATTTATAACCCCTATAAAGTATATAAAATTAAGAAGTGGTCAACCGAAACCGTTTGGTGCAAATTTGCTGAATTATTTAAAACTGTTAAAAACGCATATATCTCCAAAAGAAAAGATCTATAAAAATCTAAAATATTATTCAGTGATCCCCCCCCAAGCTTTTCCCTATTTCTTTACATGTAAAATTCACTCCTATGACCGGACACTCTAATAACCGGACGCGGTCAATTTTTTTTGGTTAAAAAATTCTGAAACATCCCTTAACCGGACGCGAACCTTTTACAACGGAACGGAGCGCTGCACGACATGGGCATAAATATTATGTAATATGTTGGCAACAACGCAATCTGCAGCCGGGGAATTGCCTCTTTTCGTTTTAATGCGGAGACTAAATACTTCTGTCGTATTTACAACATATTTTAGTCGGCGGGACTGCTGTGTTTTGTTTTTATTGTTCAGTTGAGTAATCATAGATCTCTTTAAAATGGCGCCTTGTAAAAAACTTCTGGGTGAAAAAATAGAAGTTGTTAACGTTTCGGAGAAGGAATATCTATCAGCACGAAAGATCGCTGAAAAATTTAGAATCGGAAAAACTCAAGTAGCAGAAATTGTTAATAAATATATATTAAAATTTCGCAGTTCTCTCTCATAAGCGGATACCTCCAATAAGTGGACAAATCGAAGAAACCATGAGTGTCCGCCTACAGGAGGTTTCACTGTATCCCTGTCAAATTTTGACATTTCTTAAATTTCGTAAAAAATTATGAAATTTTTGTATTTATCAAATTTTGATATCTATTCAAATAAATATTTTAGATATGGTGTAAAAACATACGGGAAAACCTGTATGTATGTCTGATAAATAAACATAATAAAATACCTGAAATAATTTTCGTCATATTTGGCGACATAATGTCCAGTTTCCATTATGGAAACAGGCTTCAGTCGGTCTTCTCTCGCGCTGTAGTAGACTTGCATACGGTCTACCATCTCAGCATAGTCGTCCTAAAAAAAGTCCATTTGAAATGAAACAGGATCTAATCTTAAATACCGGGCAGCGAATTCAGTCATGTGATGAGTATAAATACTTAGGTCTAAAAATTACAGCTGACGGAACACTAGACAAAGCTATAAAAGATCGAAACGTACAAGGAAGAAAAGCAATAACTTTATTAAATGGAATAATTTGGAACCAAAGTATATCAAAACATAACAAAAAGCTTATAAATAACACCATTGTAAAAAGTATTATTACATACGGTTTAGAAGTATGGCCAATCAAGGATAGAACAGAAAAAATGCTTTCCGCCACGGAGATGGACTATTGGAAAAGAGCAGCAGGGAAATCAAAAAGAAAAAGAGTTACAAATCAAAGAATAAGAGAAATTATGACAGTGGGTGAACGTACTTTAGTGGATGATATAAGAACAAAACAACTGGTGTGGTACGGACATGTACAAAAAATGAATGATGAAAGACTACCTAAACAAATACTACAATGGAAACCAACTGGCCGAAGAAAACGAGGACGGTCAAGAAGCTGGAGAGAAGGAATAGACAGTGAAATAAGAATAAGAGGCCTAGATGATGAATTATGGGCAAACAGAAACGAGTGGAGATTGGGTATCGGAAGACGTAGAACGTTGTGAAACCGATAAATATATATATTGTCTCTCTCTGCTTATTATTATTAACGTCTTCGTACAAACTATTTAAATAGGCCCTAGAAGATGTTTTTAAAAACTTAGATTTAGAAGAAATAGGCATCAAAGTAAACGGACAATACTTGAATCACCTAAGATGGCTCTGGAACGAAATAGCGATGTTCAAAATAGCGAGTATTAAAATAGCGGTATCGAAATAGCGACAATCAAAATAGCGATGTAATGAAAGGGCGACTATCAAAATAGCGATTGTAACGAAATAGCGATGTAACAAAATAGCGATGTAACAAAATAGCGACTATCAAAATAGCGATGTAACAAAATAGCGACTATCAAAATAGCGATGTAACAAAATAGCGACTATCAAAATTGCGATGTAACAAAATAGCGACTATCAAAATAGCGATATTTCGTTTCCGTTTTGGCATATAGCTCGACTAAAAGGTTTCTTTGTAACAAATTTAAAAAAAAAAAAACTTTCCTGACTTCTTTCCCGGGATCCTAGAGGGCGTGAATCCGAACCGAATCAAACCGAACAGAACCGAACCGGCATATTTTTTCAAAAAAACCTCTCCAGACTTCTTTTCCGGATTACTAGAGACCAAACCGAACCGAATTCGGTCCAGATCGGTTCGGTTCGGATTCAAACCCTCTGGGATCCCGGAAAAGAATCAGGAAAGTTTTTTTTTGAAAAAATAAGCTGGTGCCAATAGTCAAAATACCGCAGGATATAATAGCGCATTTCAGTTCGTTTTGGTTTGGATTGGTTTGCTTCGATTCGGTTTAGTTTGATTCGGTATTTTGATACATCGCCATTTTGACACATCGCTATTTTGATACATCGCTATTTTGATACATCGCTATTTTGATACATCGCTATTTTGATACATCGCTATTTTGATTGTCGATATTTTGATTGTCGCTATTTTGATACATCGCTATTTTGATATGTCGCTGTTTTGTTACAAACGCTATTTTGATAGTCGCCCTTTCATTACATCGCTATTTTGATTGTCGCTATTTCGATACCGCTATTTTAATACTCGCTATTTTGAACATCGCTATTTCGTTCCAGAGCCATCTTAGGTGATTCAAGTATTGTCCGTTTACTTTGATGCCTATTTCTTCTAAATCTAAGTTTTAAAAACATCTTCTAGGGCCTATTTAAATAGTTTGTACGAAGACGTTAATAATAATAAATATTAATGTTCCCAAGTTTTCCAAACAGATTAAAACGGCAACATTGCTTGTCTACTTACACTCTGTTTCGTTTGTGTCTGCTGTAACCAAATCTCATTGGCCGACAGAGCACATGTGACTTCGGCGGTGAGCCGGTCGTCCTCGTTAAATCTGACTGTGTTGGCTGGTACCGACACGGTGGCAATCGGTACGCCCAGGCCGCTTTGCTTGGTGCCCTTCTGTAAAATTGCCTAGATGGTTAGGAAAGTAAGGTGTCGGTTAGAACCAAGGTTAGCCCAAGCGGAAGCGTTAAAAACAATATTTACAAACACCAAAGCAGAAATTAGGAACCTTTTGCACGCCCTTCTTAAGCTAACTTTATCCTCTATAAATGCGACATTAAATGACAGGTGTCACGTGACATTTAGAAGCTTAATTTTGACGTTGTGCAGACACAATTTTTTTATATTTTATCCTTTATTTATCTGTCAAAAGCCGGTTTTGTGTTATGTAGGCAAAATTAATTAAAAAGTTCCGAAAACAACTAGGGAAAAACTGAAAGAGCAATACCAGTCAAAAACTGCCAGGAAAATATAGGATTAGGTCTGTGTTTACTGTAAACTTCTTCTTTCTTCTTTTTTACACACTTCACAGAACATTGTTGACTTTTGATTAGTTCGTGAATACTATCTCCATACATCACATAACCACAGTTTTTATAAAAAATAATTTTAAATAACTGTCATAAAATTAAATTTGCAGATGCATTGGTAGGTCTTGAAATAATCTGGTATCAAAAATATTTTAAATTAACATTACATTTTGACATAACATATCACGATATCCCAAAGCCAGAAGATTGTCACTTAGCAACATTTGCCGATGATACTGGTTTATTGACGGTAGAAAAATCTATTGAAAAATGCATACAAAAACTTCAGGATGCAGTCACCGAAGTTCACAGTTAGACCACAAAGTGGCGAATAAAATTAAATGAAACCAAATCAATGTTGATTTTACAAACAAAAATCACATACAAATAACAATTAACAACATTCCCATACCATATTCAAATCAGGCAAAATATCTAGGTATGACACTTGATGCTAAATTGCGCTGGAAAGCACATGTTAAGAAAAAACAAGAAGAACTTGAGATAAGGTATAGAAAAATGAACTGGCTAATTGGAAGGAAGTCCAATTTAACAATGTATAATAAGTTGCTGCTTTACAGACAAATACTGAAACCAGTATGGACATATGGTATTCAACTATGGGGTTGTGCTAAAGAGAGTAACATTCTAGTTTTACAGAGATTTCAAAATAAAGTATTAAGAAACATTGTGAATGCACCGTGGTACGTTTGAAACAGTGACCTTCATCGAGATCTAAAAATCGAAACTGTAGCAGACTATAAAAACGTACGCAAAAAGCCATGAAGATAGACTCCATCGGCATGTGAATGAAAAAGCAATTCAGCTTCTAGACAATACTATGCTAGTTCGAAGACTAAAAAGAGTGAAGCCGTTTGAGCTAGTAAACTAAGTGAATTACACATAAAACAAAATAATGCTATAAACACAACACAATTGTGAGTTACAGACCAAACAAAGCGGGGAGAACTGTTGAGTGAACCCTAAATTTAAATCTGACTCTTCTAGTAAATTAAGTTAAAACAATATTGCTAATTAGTCTTACTGAGTAGATTGTAATACAATAAACACAGTGTGTTTGACAAATTCAAAAAAAAATCATAGGCGCGGCAACACTGTCTCTTAATAAAGGAACTAGGAGCCTGCGTTATTGGAACACAAGTAAGGTCAAACACTATCCATTAGTAAAGGATAAGATTTAAATCAGGTAAATGCGCATGCCTCAAATAGAAGATAAGAGAAAAATTGAACATGCAAAAGGCCCTTATTAAAGTTGAAAAAACATACTATAGGGTCAGTTACCCAATAAGAATATATAAAGACAAGGTCTCTGTAGCCTCTAGCCAGAGAGTTATGTTACGTGCATAGTGTTTTACCCTTTCACTTCCAGATGGCACAGTCTCACCAATGAAGTTAGGATCACTGCATCCTGAAAGCCTGACGTCCGGGATGCAGTGACCCTAAATGAAGTGTATTTAAAAGACGTAGCGCTGTGGAGAGGGCCGGCTCTTTACTGTTGCCAGTTCTACGTGTTATTATGAAATTATAGGATATAAACAATAAATATATTTTTAAAATTATATCTCCCCTGTTCTTCTTTTGGGAGATCGACATCGGTGTTAACATAAAGTATAACCTAACCGTGGTCAATTGATCGCAAACGTATTCTAACATTCATTGAGTACCTATATATGCATCGGTTAAGTTACATTAGACTGGTTTATTTCGATTACTTAGAATTATATGAATTTATTTTACGAAAAGTATAGAAGAAATGTTTAAGCCTTGGCAACTGGCGCCATCTTTTAAAACCCTTGTAAACTAAACTGACACTTGATGCAGTGTAGCAACTTGTAGAGAGCCGACCCTCTTCCCAGCGTTAAGTGTGTAAGATTGCTTAAGGACATTAAACAGTTTATGTTAAGTGATGTTTAAATTGGTGTTGTTCGCTATAAGCATGCTTAATACACTATTTTATTTAAAATTATTACCAACGACTAATTAAGTGCACAAAAAAATACAAAATTGGTTTAGGAACTAAGAAGATAATATTGATCTAAAGGTTTTTATTTGTATTTCTACAAATATGTTGTTCCAGGTTTACTGTAAGATAAAATATAACTTGTGTTATATCTCGGAAACTAAAAGTGACAGATAAATTGCATTACGTTTTAAAAACCCTACAAACAAGTTAATTGTAACAAAAATAAATTTTGAGAAATAAAAAAGTTATAGGCCCCAATCCGAAATGCAGACTTTTCAAAAAGACCCCGTAGCGAAAAAATGGTCTTGTCTTGTCTTGAAATTTCAGACTCGAAAAGAAAGGTAAGTTTTCCTCTATTTATCCTAGAAGTATCCATTTTCATTTTAATCTACCTGATATTTTAAAGTGATATTTATAAATAATAGGTGTAATCATTTGCTTGCTGAGAAGTCAAAGAATTGTTAGAAGTAGTTTTCAGTCAATTTACAGTCCTCTTAAATTTGAGGGGGCTGTGGTTAAATCAAGGCCAACACAAAAATAGAGGCCACGACCCTGAAAAAATCAGCTGTTCTCCCGGGGCTGAATTTTACATTGGGTCTTATGGGAGGTCAGACGTTTTTTTATGATATTTTCAAAATGGCACTACAGATTTTCGCAAAATTTCAGTGAAATATTCTCAGACACCATCCCGATATTCCACCAAACGTTTGTAAGGAAGCAACATGATTAAAAGGTTAAAATCTTCAAGATTTAGCATTTCTTATTTTGAATTCAAATTACCCGCCATGTACCATATGCCAACTGTTATATTTGACATGTATTTGACTTTGTCATCTGTGATTGTCACATTTGCTTATGCTTTAAACTGAATTATTGCGTGAGCTAATGAAGCGGCTATGAAAAATTAAGGATTACTATACATTTAAAAAAAATTGTTCTACAAGAATAAAGTAAAAACAATCTCAAAAACGGCGTTATTTAAAAAAAAATTAAATATTCATGAACCGTCATTCTAACTTCAATATTTTAAAGACAATCAGCTGTGTCGTAACGTGACCAAAAAAAAATCAGCCCCGGATGTGACGTCAACAAAGTGGAGGATCGTGGCCCGTCCGTTTTGATAGCCCTGGTTAAATAAACAACTTAATAGGTTTAAATCTTTGGTGAGATTTTAAAGAATTGTAAGTAAAAAAGTGTTTTTTTTTGTAAGGAACAAAAGCAAAGCAAAAACACACAAAATAGAACAAACCAAACCTCGTCAAATAAGCTGAAGGTAAATCCAGATAAGGCGATATTATAATCTCCATCCTGCGAAAATCAGAAGCGTTAGAAAATTTGCCTCGTAAATGCAAAATATAGAAACAGTGGACGATATATCGCTATTAGCCCAGTCATCTTAGGAATTCACCTGGAAATAAATAGGTGCAAGCTGAATTTTTGTATAATTATTAGCTCACACTACTACTATACTATAGAAGTGTGAGCTATGGTGATCCTAATTTTTTCGAGAAAAAAAAAGTTGCTCCGATTTCAAAATTTTTTATATATCTTTGCGTTTCAGATGATTTTGAAACTTTTTTGATTCGCCGTCTGTCTGTCTGTATGTCTGTCTGTAACGACAAACGCGCATAACTCAAAAACCGCTTGCCCGATTTTAATGAAATTTGGTACCTACGCTGGGTTTTGGGTCGAGATGGTCCCATTTAAAAATGAACAAAATCCACCCAACACAAGCCAAATAAAAGGGTGGGGGTATATTTCAAAAATTAGAGTTTATGTAAAAATATGGCGTGTGTGATATCAAACGAAAGGTAATTGCGCCTGGAGTTAAATAAAATACATTTTACTTTTAAAAAAAGAGTGGGGGTAAATTTAAAAAAATTGTGTTTATGTGGAAATATGGCGTGTGTGATATCAAACGAAAGGTAATTGAGTCTGGAGTTAAATAAAATACATTTTAGTTTTAAAAAAAAGGTAGGGGTAGGCTTGAAAAATTAAAGTTTAAGTTAAAACATGGCTTGTGTGATATCAAACGAAAGGTAATTGAGTCTGAAGTGCAATAAAATATATTTCAGTTTTTAGTTAGCTATATTAGCTCACACGTACACTATAACTATAGTACCTAGAGTGAGCTTAGGTGCCCATAGATTGGCAGAGTATTTCTTAGCATGTGGGACACATCCCCACAAATTCTCCTCCAAAATGCCCCTTGAGATTCGCCAGATATAAGGCCCCAAATGTCCTAAAAATCAGTTTTTTGTGATTTTCTCGAAAACTAATAACTTAAAAAATACTCTGCCAATATATGGGCCCCTAAGCTCACACCAGATACTATAGTTATTTTGTACGTGTGAGCTAATATAACTAAAAACTGAAATAAATTTTATTCCACTCCAGACTAAATTACCTTTTGTTTGATACCACACAAGCCATGTTTTGACTTAAACTCAAATTTTTAAAATCTACCCCCACCCTTAAAGAAAACAAAAACTAAAATGTATTTTGTTAAACTCCGGACTCAATTACCTTTCGTTTGATATCACACACGCTATATTTTCACTTAAACTCTAATTTTTAAAATATACCCCCACCCTTTTTTTTAAATAAATTAAAATGTATTTTGTTTAACTGCAGACACAATTACCTTTCGTTTATATCACACACGCCATATTTTCACATAAACTCTAATTTTTGAAATCTACCCCCCCCCTTTTATTTGGTTTGTGTTCGGTGGATTTTGTTCATTTTTAAATGGGACCATCTCGACCCAAGACCCAGCCTAGGTACCAAATTTCATTAAAATCGGCCAAGAGGTTTTTGAGTTATGCGCGTTGGTCGTTACAGACAGACAGACAGACAGACAGACAGACAGACAGACAGACAGACAGACAGACAGACAGACAGACAGACAGACAGACAGACAGACAGACAGACAGACAGACAGACAGACAGACAGACAGACAGACAGACAGACAGACAGACAGACAGACAGACAGACAGACAGACAGACAGACAGACAGACAGACAGACAGACAGACAGACAGACAGACAGACAGACAGACAGACAGACAGACAGACGGCGCAACAAAAAAGTTTCAAAATCATCTGAAACGCAAAGATATATCAAAATTTTTGAAATCGGAGCAACTTTTTTTTTCTCGAAAAAATTTGGATCACCATAGCTCACACTACTATAGTATAGTATATGTGTGAGCTAAAAAAAGTGAGTCAAGAACAAATGCACAATCATTCGGCCTACGAGGTCTGGCAATTAAATAACGAGACTGCACGCCTAGATGGCGCCCTAGACGGGTGTGGTAAAAACCGTCCCAAAACACGTTTCCGTCACTATTATAGTATTTGTGTAGTAGCGGTTTGAAACGAACGTGTTTTTTTCTCGTGCCGAAAACCATGTGTGACGAAAAACAGGAGCAACGTATCAATTTAAAATTTTTCGTTAAATTGAAAAAAAAAACTCCGACTGAGTGTTATAAATTGCTGCAAGAGGCCTATGGGGACAATTCTCTATTTTGTGCGCGTGTTTTTAAGTGGTGTAAGCGCTTTAGTGAGGGCCGAGAGACCACTGAAGATGACCAGCGCCAAGGTCGCCCTGTGACTGTTTCAACTCCGGAAACAGTGACCAAAAACAACTAAATTGTGCGTGCAGATAACTGAATGGATTCTAGAGAGTCAGACTGTCAACCAGACTTACTATTTGTCAGTTTTGGCAACACTGCGAGAACGAGTTCGTAAAAAATGGCCCGAGTGGTGGAAGAACAACTCGTGGATTTTGCACCAGGACAACGCACCTGCCCATAACGCACTATCTATGAAGCAGTATTTGACCAGTAAGTGTACAGCGTGTCCCATTTTCGATGGGATTAAATGGGAAACTCGGTTATTATTAAAGATATCGATTTCCTGATTGCACCTTACCGTGCTCTTTTTTTCAGCCCTTAAAAATGGTGTAATCAGATTTTTGCTATACCCCGTGGTTTCACTAATACAGGGAGTTTTTGAAAAAATTGCATTTTTAATAATTCCTTGTATCTCGCTTATTTTACAAGATATTTTTATTCTGTAAAAACCTCTCTATGGCAACTTTTTTAGAGCAAAATAATGACGTTGTCAATTTTTTGAAATATTGTTTAGTTTGTGAGATATGGTATTTATCATAAAAAAATTAAATACCGACCTGGATTTTTTTTATTACTATTTTGATTGGTTACATGCTATTATTATCCTAAAATGATAAAACTTCAATATTTTTTTGTTTTAAGATTGAAAAAATATTTAATACATTTTAAAAAAAACTTTAGTCCAATTCTGGAAATTTCCAACGTTAATATAAATTAAAAATTGCAAGACACACTAGTTGGATGTATTTAGTTTATCTTCTTTGAAACGTTAATTAAAAGATTTATAAATAAAGTAAAAAACTAAATTATTTGATGGTAGCACAGCAACTCATGAAAGTAACTTCAACATGGAAAAACAATAGCTCACTCAAAATTATTCTAAAATGGCTAGAAATCGACCATATCCAGATTTTGAAAAATGCAATATTTTTGACTGCTTTATTCACAATTCAACAAAATCCCAAGATTTAAACGGCAAAAATATTATTAAGCAAAATGCGTTAAGAAAAATTACTCAAAAATGCCAACAATGTCGCACACATAATGGCAATCAGTTTGAACATTTGGACCATTAAAGAAAAATTAGTTATTATTTTTTGTATTTGTCGTAGACTTTGTTTCAAATAAATCCTTAAATTAACGTAAAACCATTTTAATTCGCTAAGTATTAAAACAGTTAAACTAAAATTTGTTCAACTAGCAATTTTTAATTTATATTTAATTTGGAAATTTCCAGGTTCGGACTAATTTTTTTTTTTAAATAGTAAATATATTTTTTTAATCTTAAAACAAAAAAAATATTACATTTTTATTATTTTGTGATAATAATAGCATGAAGACAATCAAAATATTGATAAAAAAAATACAGGTCCATATTTAATTTTTTTATGATAAATACCATATCTCAAAAACTAAACAATATTTTAAAAAACTGACAACGTCATTATGTTCCCTTAGAAAAGTTGCCATAGAAAAGGTTTTACAGAATAAAAATATCTTTTAAAATAAGCAAGATATAAGGGATTAATAAAAATGCAATTTTTTCAAAAACTCCCTGTATTAGCGAAACTACAAGGTATAGCAAAAATCTGATTACACCATTTTTTAGAGTTTAAAAAAAGAGCACGGTAAGGTGCAATCAGAAAATCAATATCTTTAATAATAACCGAGTTTCCCATTTAATCCCATCGAAAATGGGACACGCTGTACTCCAGTGCTCGAACACCCGCCGTACTCATCAGATTTGAACCGACTATTTTTTGTTTCCGAAGATAAAATCTGCTTTGAAAGGGACCCGATTTGAGTCGATGGATGCGGTAAAGCAAAAAACAGCAGAGCTCTTAAAGGCCCTCACCAAAGAAGACTTTCAGCACTGCTTCGATCAATTGAAAAAACGTATGGAAAGGTGTGTGGTGAGGGGAGGGGAGTATATTAAAGGGAAGCATTCGAATGTAGAATAATTTTTATAATAAAACCGTTTTTCGTAACCAGTCTCGTTATTTAATAGACAGACCCAGTGGCGGCGCGTGGTAAAAAGCTTTGGGAGTGCACACCAAAAAAATAAAAAATTGCGGCACAGGCGAAATTTCTTTTTGCAAATAAAAATGAGATATTTAGTTAGATGTTAGTGACCTACCTATTATTATTAAAATTATAAATAAATAATAAATATATCATACCTAGTTTACATATTTTCTCTTCTAATGGCAAAGATTTAATTGCCTTTAAATATTGCACGCTAATGCTTTCAGAAATAGAAACTTCCGCCATAGTCGTAAATACCAAAATCGTCGAAATCAAAACAAACCTCCAGCGCCCGACCGATAAGGCCAAATTAGTGGTGTGCAAATACTATCTACTCGATACTTTAATATCTGATACATGGGCGGATTCGAAGTAATCGAATCCTTCGACGCCAAATACTCGTTACTCGAATCCCGAATGGGACCGAAGCCGAATTGTTACTTTCATATCAATTGTATCGGCATCGGCCGTATGAGTAACGAGTTTGGAGTACTTGTAATCATTTGGACCGATATTTATTTAGTTAAATTATTAAATGAACTATTGCGTATACGTATACGATTGACAACATAGAAAATCTTAGTATTTATTGAATTTACCGAATACCAAAATCTGATACTCGAATAGGAAGTATCAGTATCTACTCAATACTTGGAAAAGTAATCGTTGCACATCACTATGCCAAACTGTCTAAGCGCACTAATTAAAAGTGCCCGTGAGCTGCTCTAACATGCAACGCAAACCATGGGCGCGGGGGGCGTCACGGGGGTGCGGGCGGCATCGAGGCTAGTTTTTGTCCAAGGCACTGCCGAAGGAAGGTTCAGATTCTATGTACTGTAAAATTCTATTGGGACCTGTCGTCCTCTCTTTCTATATTTCGTAATTAGAATGCGACATAACATCTAGAGTGCAAATCCGCCACGCACCGCAGGTGGCTTGAACACGAATACAACACAAACAATTTGTAGGTAATATTCCAGTCTTTAGTGAATTCCGTTTGGGGTAATTATTAATTAAATTAAAGAATGATCAAATTTTAATATTTTTTTAAGTAAAATTTAGGAGTGCACGTGCACATGTGCACTTATGGAGAAACCGCCACTGGACAGACCTCGTATATTATAAAATTAAGAAAAAACCGAACATTTAAAAAAATATATAAAAAAAAATTTTTATATTTTTTTTAATTTAATTTTTTTCCCACCCTGTAGTTAATAATATTAAGCTTGATCCCTACTTGTACCAAACACCATATACTTAAATTTAGTTTTTGTTGCTTTAAAGTTGAACAACTTTAAGCAATCAAGCACTGTACGAGGAAAAAAGCTGTATATAGAAAAAGTTCAATTTCTGGGTAGAAACAGATTTAAAATATGTGCAAAAGTGCAGACTTTTAATATATTTCGAATTCCAGCAAAACTGCTATTGATAGAAAAAAAAAATGGTTTCACTAAACATTAATGGGACAAGTATTAAACAAAATAAATGTTACCTACTGGCAGTTTTTTAAGGGTTTGAAATTATAAACATAGGTATATAAAGTTTTACCGAATAGTCGTAGTATCATGATTTTCTCCCAAAGATATACGTATAACAAAAGCTTTAGTTTCTAAGATATCTACAAAAAATATAATTTATCCATATACAGGGTGTCTCCAAAAGGTCTGTTCAAAATCTTAGCACATATTCCTGAGGTCAAAATAAGTGTCTCCAAAAGGTCTGTTCAAAATCTTAGCACATATTCCTGAGGTCAAAATAAGTCGATTTAAAGCAACTTACCTTAGTCCGAAATTGCTCCGTTTCAAAGATACAAGGTGGTAAATTTAAAAATTAAAAATCGATATTCTTAAAATGTATGAACATTTCTCAACGCATTACTTTAAAAATTGGTACTCGGGGGTTTTTCGGAATGCGAAACCTAACTATGGATACGTTTTCACTGTGGCCGTTAGAGGGCGCTTCACAATGCTCTTTTTATAGTTTAAAATAACTATAACTTTTTTCTCAGTGTAACTTTTAACTTTTTTTGTTAAGAAAATATTTTCCTGAATCTTTTTAAACCAAAAAGGTACTGTTGTTAAAATGCGCTAAAGTAAGTCATTTTCGAGATATTTCCGTTTTTAGTGTTCGATGCCGCAACGGAATACTGAAATTATTTTGAATTACTATTTCACTAGAATGTTTTTCACTGGCAAAATGTCATAGCAATGGCCAGTTTTCTACTGACTATTGTTCTCAAAGCTTTATTCAAGTTTGTTGCTTTTCGGCAATTTCGCTCATGAAATTTTTTAATTAAAAAATTTAATTTTTAAATTCACCACCCTGTATCTCTGAAACGGAGCAATTTTGGACTAAGGAAATTTTGTACATATAGCCAGGTTATTGACAGCCTCGGCAAAAAATCATGAAATAAAAATCAGAAAATTGCATATTAATACAAGTATCTTTTAAAACAATATGTAGTAGTAGTAATAGTGGGAGGGTTGACCCGCAGGTCTGACAAGTAGGCCAGAGTAGGCCCTTTTTGCCATGCCCCAAGTCTGTCCCTTAACCCACTCTCTGCACTTCCCTTTGATGGTCGGGTAACTCATTGGGCCTTCCTGTTCTCTTTACAAAGTCCAGTTAGTCTGCCTATTTGAGCATGTGCAGTTCTTCCTCGCTCAGAGTTGGCGCTCCGAGTGCCTGTTGTCTCATCCTTGTGTAGGCCTCGCATTCTGCCACGAGGTGTCTTGATGTCTCTTCTTCCTGTCCACAGGCTGGGCAGGTAGGGTCATTCTCGACTTCTATACGTGTCATGTGCCTCCTCAACCGGTTATGTCCGGTTAGAGTACCTATCAGCAGTCCGAGGTCTTTTCGTGTCCGTCCCAGCATCCATCTAATTCTGGTCGCTTTTGGACGGTCTACGAATTCTCTGGTCTGTCTGCAACCCGTTCCTGTTTCCCAGGAGTTTAATAGCGCGTCCTGGGCCCATTTGTTGAGTCCGCTTTGCACTTGTCTTTTTGTCACGCCCAAAAGTGACTCCAGTCCTACATAGGCGGTTCCTGCCCCGAGTCGTGCGAGTTCGTCCGCCTTCTCGTTGCCTGGTACCCCCGTATGTCCCGGAACCCAAACCAGCGTCACCCGTTTGCCATCGCTTAGGGTCTCCAGCGCCTCTGCGCATTCTTCCACCAAGCCGTCAGCAATCTTGGGTGCGTTTAGCGCCTTCCGGGTGAAAAGTAACATGTAAGTAGAAATAGAAATAAAACAAAGAATAATGTAAGTACCTCTGTTTATAATTTTCAACCCTTAGTAAACCACACTTATGTTCCATTTATTTTGTCTAAACCTATTTGTTACATTTAAGTTTACTCAAACACTATTTTTTCTAAAATTTTATAAAATTAATTTATTATCTGTTAAGCTGGAATTTCATATAAAATAGTGTACGCATTTGAGCGTATTTTAACACTACTTCTAACCAGAACTTGAATAATTTTTAATATTACGTTTTTTTTCTAGTACAGTTCCTAATTGTATAAAAATTAAATTTTCAAAATCCCATTGGTGGTCCTGCTGGTATTAACCATTTTCCTAACCTTTACTTAAAGTTGTTTAACTTTAAGAAAACAAAATTTTAATAAATGGGGTGTGGTACAAGTGGGGATCAGGCTTCATATTATAAAGTATTAACATTTTAAAACAAATTACTTACAGAGTGGAAAAAAAATCTTAATTTTATAGTATACGAGGGTGGATCAAATATAAACAAGCCTTTGTTTATAAAGTAGTTATTTAGAAACATGACACAAAACAGAAATTTTTTCTACTTTTCTATACATCCCCCTTCTCGGTTAATACACTTTTCCCAACGGTTTGACAGTTTCTTAATACCGTTTTCATAAAACGAAGCTGGGCGGGTATCTCACCAATTGCGCACGAATGCCTCCACCTCTTCATTGGTCTGAAATTGCTCGCCTCCCAGTAAATCTTTGAGTGGGCCAAACATATGAAAATCGCAAGGTGACAAATCTGGACTGTATGGAGGGTATTCCAGCACAGTCAGCTGCCGCATCAGGTCTAGCGTTGTCATGCAGAAGCAACACGTCTTGGATGGGGTGTGCTCTCCTCTTTTGGTGATAATCAAGCTTTACTTGGTCGAGTAAGTTGCAGTAGTAAGCCGCGTTTATTGTTATTCGCTCGTTCAAAAAATCGACCAACAAAACTCCTCTTCAGTCCCAGAAAACGGTCGCTAAAACTTTGCCTGCAGAAATGATGGTGCCCGGACGACGTGGGTGACTCACGTTGTCGACACGCTCAAGGCCGTCGTTAATTTCTTTGCACCAAGTTTTTACAGGTACCCACGAAAGCGTCTTATTTTCGAACTGTGCTCGCAATCTGCATCGAATTTCAGCAGGTTTCACGTTTTCGCGTGTAAGAAATTTAATGATTATTCTTTGCGCAACACTGCTGTGTCCCGTCTTCTCGCTTATTGCGATTGCTCCTGGCCAAATGAGCATCGCGGCACTACCAGCCGCCTACATGCTGCTGAATATCCCTACTTCCAAATTATAACGGCCACGTTCACCTTGAATGACTTTTTTGTTAGTAAGATGAAAAGGCTTGTTTATATTTGATCCACCCTCGTACATTGTCTCTCTTGACTCTCTTGAAAAAGTTATTAGTTTTCGAGAAAATCGCAAAAACCTTATATTTAGAACATTTGAGGCCTTTGGATTTTGGCGGAGAATGTCAGGATATGGCCCAGTTGCTAAGAAATAATTATACAAAAATCCAGCTTGCACCTATTTTTTTCCAGGTGAATTCCTAAAATGACTGGGCTATTTAATAGGCTTTAGCCATTAACGTATTAACCGGAGGAGACCAGGAACCGCGGCAAAAATTCATTCATCAAAACAATTCGATTTGACCCCTAGATGCTTCAATAAGTTGGAAAAGAATAGAAATATTTTTTGGAAAGACGATGGCAACGCTGTGCGACACACAGCAGACGTATGTTTATTCTTTATGGTCGATCGATTTACCAGTGACGGCGGCAAAATATTTATTTATTAAAAGTAAATACCTAACTTATTAAAACAAGCAATGTAATTTAGTTTACAGCTGAATAGATACCCATTGACAATTAGATGTTTGATTAGGATGCTTTTAGCTTGGTGTATTTTATTTTAGGTTAGACAACGTTAAAAATTCAGAGTAGGTAAAAAGGACTAACCCAACCTAAAAAATTGCCTCAATCCAAATCTAAAAAAACTGTTTACACAAAAAAAAACGGTTAAATAAAAAAGGTATACATAAAAAAATTACTTTCCATATTAATAAGATACCTTTTTTACCTTATCTGTTGAAAATCAAGGCTCGTAGTTCAGTTAAAAGTATCAAAACACCAAAACTTGGGACACCCTGTACATTTTTAACTAAACTTATGTTTAAACAGTTTTAACAAATAAATAATTATTTATATAATACCCAAAAAATTTTTTTCTGATTTTATATTGATTTCTACGGCACTGGTCTTTGTTTTGTTTTGAAGGTCAAACAAGTTATTTAACTTACTTGTAAAACGAAACTTCTGGATTAAAATAGTCGAGATTTTAGCACAAAATACACTCCCACACCATTTTAAAGTCTTTTAAGATTAAATTTGAGTCCAGATCGAAAATATATTTTAAGAAAAAACACGAAAACAATTCCGAACCGTAAAGAGACAGGTCAAAAACGCCGCATTGACCCTTTACAAAATACTAATGGGTCCAAAGGGACTACCTTCTAATCAAGAATAGTTTTGTCTCTTTTTTCTCGCATCAGTTTAACAAAAGAGGAACAAAATAATATACTTTACGCGGGCCTAGACGATTGCGGCATCTTTCTAATTCCTTTGTTTTAGTGAGGGACTGTAATCGAGAATAGTTTTGTTTTTTTCTCTCGCACTGGTTTAATAAAGGAAAACGAAGGAGTAGCAAAATAAATGCTGGAAGCACAAGTTAAAGTTATCACCGCTTGTTATATATCCATATTTGGTCGTGTATAATTAATCTGGTAAGGGTTTGTAAGAAGAACAGTTTCGTCTTTTTCCGGTGCATTGGTTTAAAAAAGAAATAAAAGTAAAGGAAAGATCGGATAATTTTGGTGATTCTTAAAGAGAAAGAAAATAGAGTTTTCTATGGACCAAACAAAAATAGTCGATGAGTTCTTTTCTGCAGAAGTACGTTTTTTAAAACAAATTGTTTATCTAGACGGCCGATTTTTTTGTTTATTTCCTAGTCTCCTCCGGTTAATATGTTAATGGCTTTAGCAGTACAGATCTATTTAAGACATACGTGCTCTGATGTCAAAAACATCAGAAACCTCACTTACATCATTGGGTTGGTAAGGCCTTAGGATGTAGTCTTCGTAGGTTTTCTCCAGTTCGACCAATGGACTTGAATCGACGATTTTCAACCAATCAGGAGGCAACTGCTCGTTGAATGTGTCAACATAGTCCAGCCCAAGTTGCCAATCCCAAACGCCGTGTACGTGTTTTGCTATCATTTTAGGTATCCTAAAATCAAATACCTTAGAGCAGCGATTCAAACAAGTTTCGTGGCTAATCGGGTAAAAAAGAGTTTCTGTTTCTCTCATATTTTTCCGTGGATAGCAAAAAAGTTTAACCTCACGAGGGTCCAGTGTTGCCACCCTCGACCCTGAGGTCTTCGGTAGAAGGCTTCGAGAAAAATCGGTAGATTATTTAATCATCTCAGCAAGCAGTGCTGGGAGAACTATCGATAGTTTTGATTGATTTAGTAGGTAAATTGTATTTCTACGATTTGTTTTTCCTGACAAAATACCAAAATTAAGAATTAAATAAAAAAATTAGGTACATACTAGGGACCTATTGCAATAAAGCTAGGCGCAAATTGTGCCGGGCACTATATTGACAGTTTCGCATTAAAAACTGACAGTTGATCTTTCAAAATTGACATTGACCAAAGTCGAATTTAGAAATTCAGTCGTTTATTTTCCCTTAATTGTGGCGTCACTATTAATTCCGGCTCTTATAATACACAATGGCCTTATTTTGAAAGAAGACAGCTGTTCTTATAATGTGAAACTGTCAATATAGTGCCCGGCACAATTTAAGTATTAGGTAAATAATATTATAAAAAAAACCTCAGGGTTTATAATAGCGCGATCTTTAATGCCGCTTGCGGCTGAGTATATCGCAAAATCCAAGAGATGGCGCCATAAATAAACTTTTAAAAACAATGGCGTGAAATAAAATTTTTATTCTACAAAGGTTCTTACATAAAAAGAATATTTTATTTATGGTGTTTTTTTTTAATCGCGATTACGAGGCGTATCAAAAAAAAAACAAGTTTAAATTGAAAAAAAAATCGATAGAAAACTATGGTAATTAGGTATATCGTAAAGTAAAAGGCTAAATCGGTAGATCTACCGAAAAATCGGTACAGGCGGCAACACTGAACCTCACGAGGGTCCAAGATCTAATGGACACCTAATAAGTGTTGACAGTTAACTGTTTCGTATTTATGGGACTCCTCAGAACACTGCTTGGTCAATGTGACACTCTT
Organism: Aspidapion aeneum; assembly: GCA_963576565.1. Lineage (NCBI taxonomy): Eukaryota > Metazoa > Arthropoda > Insecta > Coleoptera > Brentidae > Aspidapion > Aspidapion aeneum. Next base: position 68,247,565 of record OY755046.1, read on the forward strand.
GCGAAGTTAATTATGTCTTTAATCCTATGTAAATAGTGAGAAAACTTTCGCAAGAAGCGCCATCTACCGAGATACGAGAGAAACCAGAACATATCGATCAATGAAAGGATCGATTACAAATAAAAAGAAACCAACTAATCTGTAACCTACGACAGCTCTTCTGCCTTTCAGGCCAGATCAACGCTTATTGCGTTTTATCCGCCATCAGACACGTGAGTGTCGGTCAGCGGAATTTTTAAACCAACCACGATTCTCAAACTGGGTTCCGCAAAGCGGTAATTGGGGTTCCGCAAGAAGAAGAAAAAAAAATCATAAAATATTGAGACAATTTTGTTTCACCAAAAACTTTTTTAAAATCAAAAAAGGAGTGTCTAGGCTGTAATATAATACTAATCTGATCCCCCAACCCCCTTTGATATTCTAGCAAAATAAGCTAAAACATGTGATTTAAATATAAACAAAAAAAATCACAATATATTGAAGACAATTTTCTTTCTCACCAAAAACTTTTATCAAATCAAAAAAGGAGTCTCTAGGCTCTAATATATTACTAAGCTCATCCTCCAATCCCCTCTGATAATCTAGAAGAATAAGCTAAAACGTGCGATTTAAATTAAAAATAAATAAAAAATTACAAAATATTGAATTGGTTACAATGTTTGGCATATCTTGCTGATATCTTCTCAAGCTTCTTCACAGTTATCTTACTACATGACAAAAATAAATAAAATACAGTTTTGGAAATCTTGTCTAAATAGAGGAGTGACTGAGTACTTTCCTACTCTGCATGATTTTGTGTCCGAATTAAGGAGGTAAGTACTTGTATTAAACTCATCTCAAAATTTGATCCACAATATGATGAATTTTCAGCCAATCAAGTTTTTAGAAAAAATAAATGGACCCATGAGGGATCTGATACCTTTCTAGCTAGCCTATTAGTACACTTCAAGTGAAGCCATGATATAATATACAGTCGAACCTCTATAACTCGAACCTGAAGGGACAACCAAAACAGTTCGACTTATGGAGATTTCGAGTTATAGAAACTTGAGTTAAAGAGGTTAAAATACATGTAAAAAGTGCAGGGACCACTTAAAGGGTTCGAGTTATAGAGAGGTTCGAGTTATAGAGGTTCGAGTTAGAGAGGTTCAACTGTATTAGCCTTGAAAACAGTTTTTTGTAAATATGTTACAAACTAAAGCTCTTACGAAGTTTTTAGTTATAATACGAATTATTGAGCAAAATGTAGTCTATATTCTATATTCCGAAAACTGTATATTGATATTTATGCGATCTTCCGTCAAAAAGTTAGTATTTTTTATGTTTTTAATTGTCAAAAAACTGTCATTAGCATTAATGGATTTTCACCAAAATTTAATCAGCTCGTAAGGGTGTTACTATTTTACCTGAACATTTTATGATCGGTTTAGGAGCTATCGTGTTACGGACAGAAATAATATACACACACACAGACAGACATCACGACGATATTGCTAGGATAGGTCAAAACACACCCAAATAACACATTTTCGGCGTTATCTCAAAAAAAATTTTTTGTCGAAAATAATACCTTACTTAACCATTGCTATGCGGGCTAGGAAGGTAAAAATAATAGACATAACCCCAAGCTGTTCACCAAAGATATAGATAGATAGACTTACCTGTCCAAAATGTCTTTTTCGCTGGAAATCAGCAAAGATCGTCGTTTTTGGTATTTAGGAATCAGGTCAGCCAGAGCTGTGTCACAACAATAGTTCTGGGCGTGTATCACTGTCGTAAAGTCTTTGGGATAGCTTGTGTAGCTGTGTTTTCCCACCTAAAAATTTAAAAAACCTAGCTATAGGACCCTTGTACCTCTTTTCTAACACATACACATTAGCAAAATAACTCAAGGAATTATAGAAGATTAAAGGATTGGATTTGAAGTTAAAATGGCGGCCGCCGCACAAAGGGGCCAATCGGGTGTAAAAGTGGAAGAAACTAAAAAAACACAAATAGACATATACAATATCTGGAACTCAAATTATGTAGCAAACTAGTGGGCGCTGAAAATGCAACAGAGTATTTTCACTTGTTTTTTAGTATGACGTGAGTTTGACACTTTAAAAAGCGTCTGTTTAATCTTTATGATAATTACATACAAATTATTGAATAATTCAGGTATTCACAATTCACAGGTAATTCAACCAAAAAACACTAAATACCAATATCTAGCTGTAGGTTGTCATAGAGTAATCATATTTTTTAAACTAAGAAGTCAATTATTATTAGAATTTACCTTAAAGAAATATAAAAAATATAATTTAGTGTGTGATAAAATTTTGTTAAGCAAAACTATTGTCACTTTTTTGTTAAATGAATGTTTCTTAACAAAATGAAAAAAAAAATGGCTGCGCTTTTTTGCGCCTTTTTGAGATTTTTAATATTAAAAATAAAGTGCCTACATACGACCCAAGTAAAAGAAATTAAACTATATATCTTAAATATAAAACTTGTTTGTTTATTAACGAATTTTTATTAAATAAAAAGTGTTTAATTGACTAAAAATTTGATTGATAGTTTTTTAACATAAATTTGATTAACTCATTAAATTTAAAGATGGCGGAAGCGTAAAAATTAGGAAAACCTTCGTTCGAAAAAATTTTCAAATAAAGGATTTTAATCAAATTGATATAAACAACTTTTTAGGCCTGTAAAAAGCCAAGTGAATTATGGTAGCGGTTACAGTTACTTTAGTTAAAAGTAGTGGGGGGAGAGTAAATCTTCGAAAGTCAAATTTTGAACCAAAACTTTTACAAACTTGCCGTTTTCGTATTTTTAACTCAGGAAAGGTGCCCGAAAATTTTTCAAAAATATCATTTTGACAGATTTGTTTTGGAAAGGGTTAAGTAGATTATCAAAGGACCACGCACTAGTTTACACAGGCCTTATGGGGAATTTTTGTCTCGGTTGAACTGGCTATAATTTTAGTATGTTAGAGTGGGGTATGTAACAAAAAAAAAATGTAAGGAAAGTTAATTTTTTCTATGTACAGTTTTTGAGATATAAACGGTCAAAATTCGTGAAATGGTAGTTTTTTTATGTTTTAATAATATTAACTCTTACATCTTGACCAATAAAAATTAATTTACCATAAAAATGGCTTAGTAAACGCCTAAAGACAAAGTCACTTGTAATGCAATTTTTTTTTAATTTGTTAGATACTATTAATAGGTTTTATTTTAACATAAATTTTGCCCTTATGTCATTTTTTTACAATGATCTTTAATACAAAACCTAATTTTGTATGTAAATAATAGCATAATGCAAGCAAAAAATAAACAACTTTTATCCAAAAAGCCACATTAAATTCCTTTTTTTTAGAAAATGGTAAAATTAGTTTTTATTTTATTTTATTTTATTTTATTGTGTAATCTACAGAACAAGGTCCAATAATCGATTACAAAAATTTACTAACTAAATAACCATTCTTGAAATAAATGTATTATAATATAAAAAAGTCTACAAAAAAAGTAAAGAGAACTCCTTTGCCCATTGCACATTAGATACAATATAAGTAAAAAAATATGCATGTATGCATATGTCTTATTGAGGACACTCTGTACAATATAGTATTTTTAGGTGACTCCTCTTCGTATTTTAAAATTGACGTGTCCATGATTTTATCTCCAAGTTTAAAAAAAAAAGGTGATTCCAGACTTTTGGGACATACTGTATATTATGAGCCAGCTTAAATAACTTAAGAAATATTATAAAATGTAGAATTTTTAAACTCATTTTTAATAAATGTTTGTCTTAATTACTTTTTTGTGTAAAAGTACTTAAATTTCTTTTAAAAAAATCTATTTTTAAATCACCCTGTAAAAAAAAACAAATATTAAAGCTTTATAAAATATTAAACAGGTGCATTTTAACCTATATTACAATAACCAATACACATTATTTTTGTTTCTAATATTTTGGGTGTTTAAATAATTATTTCCGACATTAGCTCCATTTGGCCCCTCTGTGCGCCGTCCAGATCTTGTTTTGGTTTGTCACTTCGTTTTTTTGTTTTAGAAATGTTTAGTGCTTGTAACCAACTGTTTTTGTCTATATGTGTTTTTGCCAGTTTTTTACCCGACTGCAGCACGGCGAAAGGAAGGGAATGTTTTTCTATTGGGATATGTATGTAAGTATGTAAATGTACGTTTGTGTCACGCTAGAGGCTAAACGGCTGAATCGATTTTGACAAAAAAGGTGTCGTTAAATTGCTACTGATCCCGAAGGTGCTATAGGCTATATTTTTTTAAACAGGAATCAACATGGCGGTCTTCAGACGCCATTTTGTCACATGATGTAGGGTTTAGAGCATACAAATTATCTAAATTTCAGGCGATTTTAATGAAATTCCTTTGATCACCCATTACAAATGTCCTCTAATTTGCTGTAGTTACTTTGTAGTTCTCCCTGCTCCCACACATCTTCCCTCCTGTCTTTCCCCCACCCTATTCAAAAACCATATTCGCATAATTTCATCAAATATAGGGCGATTTTAAAAATTCTTTCTGCATACGCTTTCAGATTTTTTTGCCAACATTCTTTTACTAGTTTTCCCCTCCCTCTCCCTCTCTACTCTCCACCCTTTTACTAGTTCCTCCCCCCCGGTCTCTCCCTCACTCCTCCCCACCCTCTTTATTAATAATGGTTGTAGCTATAACTTTCACAAATATAAGGCGATTGCAAAAGTTCTTTTTGCACACGCTTTAAGACCTTTTTTCTAATATCATTTTACTAGTTTCCCCCTCCCTTTCCTTCTTTTCTCCCGACCCTCCTTATTAGTAATAGTTGTAATAACTTTCACAAATATAGGGCGATTTCAAAAAATCTTTCTGCACACGCTTTAAGACTTTTTTCCTACATTATTTTACTAGTTTCCCCCTCCCTCTCCCTCCCCCTCTCTTTTTATTAGTAGTAGTTGTAGCTATAACTTTCATAAATATAGAGCGATTTCAAAAGTTCTTTCTGCACACACTTTAAGATTTTTTCGACACCATTTTACTAGTTCCCTCCTCCCTCTCTTCCCCCCCCCCCCACCTTCACTCAATGGAAGGTAAGATTGTTCGCGTCCGTAGAAAATCTACACGTACTTTTGGGGCAAAGCTAAATGAATGGTAAATGCATAGTGCGTTTTATAAGGCTGAATAAGAATTAAACCTAAGAGTTGGATATAAAATATTAATAAATAAAAAACTGCTAAATTTACTTGTAACTACTGGTCGCAGTTGGGTACCAAATTATCCAATAACCTGATTCATGAAAATACAAAACTGTAGAATTTCGTAAGTGTGCTTTGGGCATCAAAACTAAAAGTTGAAGCATGTCGTCCATAATTATAGGTATACCAGTGGCGTGTCGTATAGGAAGCCAGGGGGGCGATCCCCCCCCCCCGCTCCTCTGCGTTTGGCACCCGTGGCGTCCTTAGAAAAAAATAGAATTAATAGTGTTATTATTTTATAAAAAGGTTTGTAATTTATTTGACTCCCATACGGATGATTCTACAAAAATGGTGCTGTGGAGTGGGAATGCATATTTTTCAAACACAGACTGCAAATGAAGCATAGTTTTAGTTATAAGATTTAAAACGAAATGTTTTCTTTATGGAGCATTTGAGTTTAATGAATAAAAAAAATTGTTTATAATTTTTTTTATTACAAAGCAAATACCTCATTCCTCTGGTGTAGTCCCAAACCAAATATTAAAAACACAGATTGAAAAAAATATCCTAATAAATAATATGTAACCAAGTCTTAACTATTTATCAAAAAATTGATAAAACTTAAGTTTGCAGTCATATTTTTGAAAATCCGAATTTACACATCTTCCCGGAAAATTTTACAATTTTAAACGTGCTCCATTTTTAATAACACAATATTTGTGAATACCGCCGGTTAATTTCTAGAGAAAGAGACGGCCCTGGATATCTAATTTACTTGTGAGGATGACAAGTTTTGACAGATAATGTCAACTTTAGTTTGGTTTAAGTTATAGATCTTTTTATTTTCGGCAGAAAATTAGTTTTTTTCAGAGAAATCAAAAAGGAACGCTTTAATTATCATTCCTCTGGTAAGTAAATATTCGACTGATATCAATAGTATAATTTTTTTGTTGATTGTTTTAAAATTATAAGTATATGAACTTTGTTTATATAAAACTTAAGTTAAGTAGTCTAAATAGATTTTGATTTAAATTGGAAAACCATTAAAAAACTCATTCTTCTGGTCCTCATTCCTCTGGCATTTTTATGCAATAATTCCTAAAATTTGGGAAAATAAATGTTTCTTAGCATACACCTAATTAGTTACATAAATTTAACAAAACAAAATTATTTACTGTGCTGTACTGTTATTTAAAGGCAATGACCAAAAATGATATCCATATAGCCCACTTTTGGTAGAATCATCCATACCTATATTTGCGCCTCTTAAGGTCTTCGACCCCCCCCCCCCCCCCGCCCTTTTATCCACGACACGCTACTGAGGTATACCTATCGATTTTGTACCCAACTGCGACTAGTAGTTACAAGTAAATTTAGCAGTTGGGTGTTTTTTTTTATTTAAAATTTATTTATTAAATTTCAACTTTTATTTTTTATTTTCACTTACCTGAAGTTTACAGGTAACCATGTTCGGACCTCTACCCTTTTTGACTGCTATGGTCTTGGAAGACACCTCCACTTCTCCTAATTTATACACTTCAGCGAAAGCCTTCAAATCTGCATAAGGATCGCCGGTCCTCGGGAATTCTTCGGGAGTTTTCGGGAAGGGAGGACAAATGTCGCTCACGGGGCTAGAATTACCGCTATCCCTAGAAAGATCAGCCAAATCAAAAATCGTTTTAAAAGTCATATATATCAACAATACACAAAAAAGGAAGGAAAGATATATGTGATAATTATAGAGGTATATCTGTGACTAGTACGCTAAGCAGAATATACGGTAAAATAATAAGAAATAAAGTGGAGAGCGAATATAAAGACATGGAGGCAGAAGAACAAGTTGGTTTCAGGGCGGGTAGATCGACTTCAGATCATCTCTTTTGTATAACCCAAGTTATTGAAAAGAAAATGGCATACGGACAAGAGCTGCATCTGCTTTACGTCGATTTGCAGAAGGCATATGATAGTATACCACTAAATCTACTTTGGAAAGCGTTGGAAAACACAAACATAAGCGTACAACTAATTAAGGCCATCAAAGAGTTATACCGCAATAGTAAGGCAAAAGTTAAAATAAAAGAAAAACTAACCAAAGGCTTTCAAGTAAATAAAGGTCTTAAACAAGGTTGCTGTATCTCGCCTACGCTCTTCAAGATATACTTGGAACAAGTCCTTAAAGTATGGAAGAGAAAATGCCAAAACATGGGAATTCCGTTGGACGAAACCACCTTGTATACTTTATGTTTCGCCGATGATCAGATAGTAGTGGCTCAGGATTATGACGACCTCGAATATATGACACGAAAACTAATAGAATAGTACAATAAGTGGGGACTAGAGGTTAATCTCAATAAGACAGAGTATATGTGTATCGGTAATATGAAACAGGATCTAATCTTAAATACCGGGCAGCGAATTCAGTCCTGTGATGAGTATAAATATTTAGGTCTAAAAATTACAGCTGACGGAATACTAGACAAAACTATAAAAGATCGAAACGTACAAGGAAGAAAAGCAATAACTTTATTAAATGGAATAATTTGGGACCAAAGTATATCAAAACATAACAATAAGCTTATATATATATAACACCATTGTAAAAAGTATTATTACATACGGCTCAGAAGTATGGCCAATCAAGAATAGAACAGAAAAAATGCTTTCCGCTACGGAGATGGGCTATTGGAGAACAGCAGCAGGGAAATCAAAAAGAGAAAGAGTTACAAATCAAAGAATAAGAGAAATTATGACAGTGGGTGAACGTACTTTAGTGGATGATATAAGAACAAAACAACTGGTGTGGTATGGACATGTACAAAGAATGAATGATGAAAGACTACCTAAACAAATACTACAATGGAAACCAACTGGCCGAAGAAAACGAGGACGGTCAAGGAGAAGCTGGAGAGAAGGAATAGACAGTGAAATTAGAATAAGAGGCCTAGATGATGAATTATGGGCAAACAGAAACGAGTGGAGATTGGGTATCGGAAGACGTAGAACGTTGTGAAACCTATAAATATATATATATATATATATATATATATACAGGGTGTTCCTTAAAGGTTTGCGAATATTTAAGGAGGTGATTCTACATTAAAAAATAATGATAATTTGTCGTATAAACTATGGTCGAAAAATACACCGTTATAAAAATACAGGGTGTTAAAGTTTTCAAAAAAAAATTGAAATTTATTAATAATTTCGAAATCATTGGAGATATTTTATTCAAATTTGGCACATAACCATAAGTGTCTAAGGCGCATATTTTCCAAAAAGAAAATGATTGTTAACTTCGACAGTGGCGTGCGTACGGGCACTAGCTTTTATATTTTTACAGAAAAAAATAGTACGCCACTGGTTTTTTTCAAAAAAGTTTTACTTTTTGATGTATCCACTTAATTCGAAAGAAAAAAGGTCTCTTAATTTTTTTCTCTACAGGGCGTCGTTCTTGAGTAAAAAAATAAAAACCGTTGTTTTGCAAAAGCAAAATAATGTGACCATTTAAAGAATACAATTGATCAAGTTGCCTTAGAAATATCTCGATTTAATCAAATTTAGTACATAATAATAGGCTATTAAGATGCGTTTTTCTCAATAAAAAAATAATGTTTAGCTTCATCAGTGGCGTGCGTACGAGTACTAAATTTTTAAAGAAAAAATAGTACGCCACTGGTTTTTTTCAAAACATTTTTACTTTTTGAATAGTGCATTTAGTTCTAAAGAAAAAAAGTCTCTTTATTTTTTTTTCTACAGGGCGTCGTTTTTGAGTAAAAAAATAAAAACCTTTGTTTTGCCAAAGGAAAGTAATGTAATTTATTAAATACAATTTTGCAATTAATCATGCATTTGAATATCGTCATTGAGAATCCAAAACCTGCTATGTGCAGTTGTATAAATTTTACAGGAACGCAAAAAAGGCTTGCAAAATTAGAATAATTTTAAATCAATAATTTAATACAATACATATTACAAATAACGTTATTACAAAAATTGCTGAAAATGGCCCCCTTCACTAAAAATGCATGCTTCTGCCCGCCTTCTCATAGAACTGCGTACTCTTTGGAATATTCCTGCAGTATTTCTTATTCTGTCGCAGGACAGAACTATTCTTTCTCTTAATTCTTCAACGGTATTAATAGGCGGATTTGTATAGACCAGGGTTTTAAGATGTCCCCACAAGAAAAAGTCTAAACTGTTAAGGTCGGGGGACCTTGGTGGCGATTCTTGGGTTCCACCACGGCCTATCCAACGATTTGGATAAACAGTATCTAAATGATTACGAACATCAAGGCTGAAATGGGCAGGTGCACCATCGTGCATGTACCACATTTGATTTCTTGTGGCCAGTGGAATATCATCTAACAATAAGGGCAATTGTTCTTGTAGAAGGTTTAGATAAGATTGCCCATTAAGCCGTCCTGGCAAGAAGAACGGACCAATTAAATAATTATGAATAATGCCACACGTTAATCGAAAATTGTTGCTGAAAATGCGTTTGACTTACCGCATGAGGATTTTCTTCTGCCCACAAATGATTATTACGTACATTTTGAATGGCATTTCTTGAAAAATTGGCTTCGTCTGTAAACATAATTAAATTTTCGAATTGCGGATTTCGTTCAATATTATGGACATACCACTGGCAGAAAGTTACTCGCCCTGGAAAATCTCTTGGCAATAAAGCCTGGACTCTTAAAATATGGTAAGGATAAAATAAAAAATCCAATAAAATCCTCCATACAATTTGGTGGCAAATGTTTAGGTTCCTGGCGATTTTCCTCGTGCTGGTTTCAGGATGTTCCTCCACTTCCTGCAATACCGCTTCCTCAATTTCACGTGTTCTTACAATTTGAGGTCTACCTTCAGCTGTACCCCATCTAACACTGCCAGTTTCAACTAGACGCCGATGGATATTAGAAAAGGTTCGGCTGTCTGGCAAAACACTGTTTGGATTCCTCTGCATTACCATCGGCGAGACCATACATGTAATGCATTTCCGCCATTTCTGCATTGGAAAAAATAACCATTTTTGGAAAGATTGTTAAAAAAAATTAGCAAAAAAGATAATTTACAGCAAACAGACCTAACCGATCATAAACTAATGCTACAAAATGACAAATACATTGAATAAGTGTCATATTTTAAGTATTTACAAGGCAACTAGATTAATGTATTCTTAAATAAATTACATTCTTTGGCAACACAACGGTTTTTATTTTTTTACTCAAAAACGACGCCCTGTAAAAAAAAAACTAAAAATACTTTTTTTCTTTTAAATTAAACGAGGAATTCGAAAAAAGAAAAATGTTTAAAAAAAACCAGTGGCGTACTATTTTTTTCTAAAAAAATAGAAAAGCTAGTGCCCGTACGCACACCACTGTCGAAGTTAAAAATCATTTTCTTCTTGAAAAATATGCATCTTAGACATTTATTGTTATGTACCAAATTTGAATAAAATATCCCCAATGATTTCGAAATTATTAATAAATTTCAATTTTTTTTTGAAAACTTTAACACCCTATATTTTTATAACGGTGCATTTTTCGACCATATTTTATACGACAAATTATCATTATTTTTTAATGTAGAATCACCTCCTTAAATATTCGCAAACCCTTAAGGAACACCCTGTATATATATATATATATATATATATATATATATATATATATATATATATACTTTTGAACTATATCATCGATTTTAATGGGACAAACTGCACTTGCCAGAAAATGAATCGGAGTTTTAAATAAATATATTTTTTTATCCGCCATCTCAAAATCCAAGATGACGGACGAAGTTAAAATGTACCCTTCAAAGATGCTCGTTTATTCTTGTGTTGCAAACATGTTTTAATTATTTTAATTTTAACCACTACCATTGCATAAAAATCAGTATATTTTTTTTGTGCCTCAGTGTATACCAGTTTTTATGTAAGATAATGGGTTTCCCATCCTTTTTATGTAAAAAAGTTATACTGTTTTAAAGTCGCTCAGAGCAACGGTTTTTGAGGTTTTTGCATACAAATTTTTTATTGCATGTGAGTGATCTGCCTAATTTATGTACGATACTTTCTTCAATTCTTTCTACTAATTAATAATTTTGCACAAAAATTGGGTTTGGTGATTTTTGGGCATGGACAATTTAATTTTGGTTAAAAAAAATAAAAATATTATACAGGGTGTTCTCTGGCTTGGTACCGTTACATTAAAATAGGTCTAACTTTTTTGTTCTTCGGTGTATAGAAGATTCTATAAAAAACATTTTTTTTTATTTTTTTTTAAGTGAAAAAGTTATGGTGTTTAGATGTCGCTTAGAGCAACGGTTTTTAAGATATTTAAATTATAAGTTTTTATTGTATGCGTAAAAGATTTTTGATTAAATTCTTACCCACTTCATACATATTGGCTATAATGAATAATTTTTTATAACATTTTAAGATTGGATGTTTTCTTAGGAAATATTACGTTAAAAAATATACAGGATGGTTCTTGAATTATCATAAGTGTGTTAAAACAATTGTAAATTATTGTCGGTTATGGCAACTGTGTAGGGCGATATTTTTAATGAGGAACAAAAACTTCTTCGTATTAATGTTTTTAAAAATGGTAAGTACGTATACTTTATTAATGCAACTATTTTTTTATTGTTTTGAAAGAAAATTATAATTATTAATAAAATTGATATTTTATTATTATTTTTTTAAATATAAAACGGCAACAAAGTTAAAATTTTAAAATTGACAAATAGTAAATCAAACTTAAAATTGTTTATTATAGTAGGCTTTGAAAATAAAAAACAATAAAATCCAATAAAGTTGCTGTCTGCGTCTATTCTGTCAAACTTTCTTAAAACTACAGAACTGTTTGTAAAATTACTTAATAATTAAAATCATATTCTGTTTAAAAACCTGCTTAAGTATACAACGAGGCACAAAAAAATGATGATTTTAATGCAATGGTATTGGTCCAAAGAGCACCCTGTACATTGTACATCAACTTCTTCAACGGAATCGTCTTGCAAATTTCAGAAAAACCTACTTGCTGGTTAGTTTTTGCAAAAATATTAATTAGTAGAAAGAATTGAAGAAAGTATCATACATAAATTTGGCATTTCACTCACATGCAATAAAAACTATAAATGTAAAAATCTCAAAACCCGTTGCTCTGAGCGACTTTAAAACAGTATAACTTTTTTACATAAAAAGGATGGGAAAACCATTATTTTACATAAAAACTGGTATACACCGAGGCACAAAAAAAATACAGTGATTTTAATGCAATGGTAGTAGTCCCAGGAACACCCTGTACATTGTACATCAAAATTTTGAACGGAATCGTCTTGCCAGTTACAAAAAAATTTACACGCTCGTTATTTTTTGCAAAAGTATTAATTAGTAAAAAAGTTATTAAAGAAAATCGAATTGAAAAAATATAGTTTAACACCCTGTATCTCGGTTAATTTGAACTTTTGGACTAAGGTAAGTGTGGCTAAATCGTAATATTTTGACCCAGGGAATCTACAGTTTAACTATGTACCACTAGTTCTGGGACACCCTGTATATATATATATATATATATATATATATATATATATATATATATATATATATATATATATTTATCGGTTTCACAACGTTCTACGTCTTCCGATATCCAATCTCCACTCGTTTCTGTTTGCCCATAATTCATCATCTAGGCCTCTTATTCTTATTTCACTGTCTATTCCTTCTCTCCAGCTTTTCCTCGGCCTTCCTCGTTTTCTTCGGTCAGTTGGTTTCCATTGTAATATTTGTTGAGGTAGTCTTCCATCATCCATTCATTGTACATGTCCGTACCACACGAATTGTTTTGTTCTTATATCATCCACTAGTGGATGATATAAGAACATGCAGTGTCGAAGTTAAAAATATCTACAGGGGGTTTCAAAATAATGCTGAAAAACTTAAATTGTGTTTTTCGAAAAATCAAAATATTGTCGCCTTTTAAACAAATTGAATAAAACTATATAAATATAACTAGGCCAATAAAATAATGTTAACAATTTTTTTAGGACTTTATTTTTTTCAAAAAGTCACAGTTTTTAGTTTTTGCCTTCCTAGCCCGCATTTCAATATTAATAGGTATTATTTTCGACGAAAAAAATATTTTTTAGATAACGCCGAAAATGTGTTATTTGTGTATTTTGACATATCCTAGCAATATCGTCGTGATGTCTGTCTGTGTGTGTGTGTGTATATTATTTCTGTCCGTAACAAGATAGCTCCTAAACCGCTGAACCAATTTTCATAAAATTTTCAGGTAAAATAGTGCTCGACACTCTTACGAGCTGATTGGATTTTGGTCAAAATCTATTAATGCCAATGACAGTTTTTTGACAATTAAAATTTTAAAAAATCTTTTTTTTTAACGGAGCATCGTATCAATATACAGTTTTCGTAATATAGTAGACTATATTTTGCTCAATAATTCGTGTTATAACTAAAAACTTTGTAAGAGCTTCAGTTTCTCAGATATATACAAAAAACTTTTCAAAGCTGATATATTATCATGGCTTCACTTGAAGTGTGCTAATAGGCTAGCTAGGAAGGTATTAGATCCCTCATGGATCTATTTATTTCTCAATATTTTGAAAACGCATATAAATGTTTTCTTTGATACAGCTCGGAATAGCGCCACTTTTACCAAAATTGGTATGTCTTACCGTCTCCTAAATCCTCATAAACCTCCTTGTAGTTACTTTTATCTGAGACACCCTATCCCATGTACCTACGTGTATGGGCCGATTCCTAAAGTACGTAACGCTCAAGGGGGGAAGGGGGGTTATTAACCTTGCGTTACACTGTCATGATTCTTGAATATATTTTTTCTAAAAAATGCATTACGGATGGGGGAAAAGGGGTTACGTAATTTAAGAATATGCCCTATGTATGTCTGTACGATGGGTTTTTGAAACTCTCGACTTTCACGAATTTTTGTAAACAGTAACTCTTCACTCTGTCACAAGCTTAACCAAGCGTAATAAAAATGCATTTGCACCAAACCCCAACGGAAGTTTTTTGAGGTTAAAAAAATCCAAAAAATTAAGTTTTAAACGGAGCGAGTTATTATTATGCGGTTTTAGAAATATCATAATATATTTTTCTTGTGTATTTTGTGTCAGATTGAGAAATGAATTTAGTTTGCAAGATAATAATAAAATGGACTTGTTTTAGTTAATTATTCTATTATTTGTTATGTTAAGTAATGATATTTTTCAAATAAAAATGGAATTTCCCAATTTAATAAATATTTTTTAAAACTTTCTTAGCTATATAAAATCAAAATCCAAATATCTCTTAAATTTTCTCACATTAAACCCCTTTAAAGATAATGCTATCCGATGAACATTGCCCATTAGAATTTTAGGGGTTGGTTTCACACCGGGCAAGGGGTGAGAGGTTTAAAATTTTTAATGCATTTATTTTTCATATAGTGACAGATGAGAGCGGATTTTTTTTCTTGATCGTCCCTTACCGCCTAAAACGTCTTTATTTAAATTTTTCTGAAACACCTTGTATATTGCAAAAATGTTTTATTTTAATTTCTTCTTGCAAAAACTAAAAAAGATATATACCGTTACTTCATTGTTATAAAATTTGTTGAAACAATTTTCGTTAGAAACATACAGTATGACTACAAATTTTAAAATCGTTAAAATCTGAATCACCCTATATAAGAGGTAGGTAATATTGCAAATACTAAATGCTTTTAAATATTTTCTGTTATTTTAAAGCTAAAAAAATCAAGCATTAAAGAGTGTTAATGTTGCTCAGGGGTTGTCCACCTAGATCTTCAAAACGGTCCACTGTGGATCGTCGGTATATGGGATAAAATAAAACGGTATATTTCAAGCTAAGCCAACGTTTCGATGTTTATTAACACCTTTGTCAAGGCTAAAATGACAAAAAAATACACGTTAAAACTGATCTCTAAGCATTAATTAGGAAATATTTGAAAATTGATAGGTTTTAACTAAATATCAAATATACCTGTCATCAGTACTGAGTTCAGACATCATTCTCCTTAATCTTGCCTTGCTGGAGTTCAACGGGTTAATCTCCTCCAAAACTGGGGGAATAGGGCTTGGAGTTTTTAAGGGAACCCTCACATTCCCCGCATGCGAAACCCTCCCAAGGACTGTCTGTGGAACCCTCTGTTCAGTTTCAACTGGTTGGTTCGATGGTTTTGATTTGGTGCTTACACTTTGATGAGAATTCTGGTTGGGTTCAGACCTAGTGAAAGTTTGGGATAGGTTAAAATGGAGTCACTGTATATGTATAGCCAAGGCCAACAAAAAAATAGAGGACACGACCCTGAAAAAATCAGCTGTTCTCGGAGGGCTGACTTTCACATGGAGGTCAGATGTTTTTTTAGGATATTTTCAAAATGGCACAACAGATTTCCGCGAAATTTCAGTGAATTATTCTCAGACACCATTCCAATATTCTACCAAACTTTTGTAAGGATTCAAGATGACTAAAAAGGTTAAAATCTTCAAGATTTAGCATTTCATATGTTGAATTTAAATTACCCGCCACATGACATGTATTTGACCTTGTCATCTGTGCTTGTCACATTCGCTTCTGCTTTAAATTTAATTTTTGTGTAAGTTAATGAAGCGGTTCGGTTCATCGTCATTCCAACTTATTTTAAAAACAATCAGCTGTGTCGTGACGTGACCATCAAAAAAACATCAGCCCCGGATGTGACGTCAACAAAGTGGGGGATCGTGGCCCAAGGCCAACACAAAAATAGAGGCCACGACCCTGAAAAAATCAGCTTTTCTCCCGGGGCTGAATTTTACATTGGATCTTATGGGAGGTCAGACGTTTTTTATGTAATTTTCAAAATGGCACTACAGATTTCCGCAAAATTTCAGTGAAATATTCTCAGACACCATCCCCATATTCCACCAAAGGTTTGTAAGGAAGCAACATGATTAAAAGGTTAAAATCTTCAAGATTTTAGCATTCCTTATTTTGAATTCAAATTACCCGCCATGTACCACATGCCAACTGTTATATTTGACATGTATTTGACTTTGTCATCTGTGATTGTCACATTCGCTTCTGCTTTAAACTTAACTTTTGTGTGGGCCAAGGACAACACAAAAATAGAGGCCACGACCCTGAAAAAATCAGCTGTTCTCCCGGGGCTGAATTTTACATTGGGTCTTATGGGAGGTCAGACGTTTTTTTATGATATTTTTAAAATGGCCCTACAGATTTCCGCGAAATTTCAGTGAAATATTCTCAGACACCGTCCCGATATTCCACCAAAGTTTTGTAAGGAATCAACATGATTAAAAGGTTAAAATCTTCGAGATTTAGCATTCTTTATTTTGAATTCAAATTACCCGCCATGAACCAAATGCCAACTGTTATATTTGACATGTATTTGACTTTGTCATCTGTGATTGTCACATTCGCTTCTGCTTTAAACTTAATTTTTGTGTGAGCTAATGAAGCGGCTCTGAAAAATTAAGGATTACTATAGATTTAAAAAAATTGTTCTAAAAGAATATAGTAAAAACAATCTCAAAACCGGGTTTATTTAAAAATAAATCAAATATTCATGAACCGTCATTCCAACTTCAATATTTTAATGACAATCAGCTGTGTCGTAACGTGACCATCAAAAAAAAATCAGCCCCGGATGTGACGTCAACAAAGTGGAGGATCGTGGCCCGTCCGTTTTGATAGCCCTGTGTGGGCTAATGAAGCGGCTATGAAAAATTAAGGATTACTATACATTAAAAAAAAATTGTTCTGCCAGAATAAAGTAAAAACAATCTTAAAACGGCTTTATTTAAAAAAAAAATCAAATATTCATGAACCGTCATTCCAACTTCAATATTTTAAAGACAATCAGCTGTGTCGTGACGTGACCATCACAAAAAAATCAGCCCCGGATGTGACGTCAACAAAGTGGGGGATCGTGGCCCAGCTCTTTTGATAGCCCTGATTAATAATCCAAATCTGTCAACGTACAGGGACTCTAGCTAAAATCATATACCTAATAGTAGAGAGGCCTGTATATAATATATTTTTATAAAAATATGTCATACATGTAGGGTACATAATAGCCTAGAAATACTATGTTATCTTCCACACAGAAAATTATAATCCTGAACAAAACTATATTTCAGTAAAAAAATCAAGCTTACCTATTTGGCATTGAGTTCTCTTTGGACTCTGTCGGTTTGTCGCTTGGTCTGTTCTGATTTAGTCTTTTTTCCATAGTGGACTTTGGTATTTGTTGAGCAGCTGCATAATCAGATAAATAAATATATTTTAGTTCTCTACACAGATACTTTCGACTCTTTCTCCATTTGAGAGAATAACCCTGTAGAAGCTGTCTAATATTAACAAAGGGGCCAGGGGGAAAAATAACACAAATTGCCACGTTTACATAATCTAATAAGATAACTAAAAAGGCAAAATTAAATAAACGGTATTTTCTTTAAAAATTAACATTATTTTCATTCAAAATAAAATGTAAAAGCCTATCTTACTAGTTTCACCAAGATAAATACAATAAAATATTTTTACTTTTGTCAAATTGCATTAATTAATAATAATTGTGTCCTTTAAACGTTCGAAAAAATTAACAGCGCGGCAACCTCGCAAACAACGGCGTGGTCGATGACGTACTGTCACTTGTTATTGATGGCCGTCATTGTATTTTGAATCGTTGTGGACTAAAAGGTGATCCGTGCTAAAAAGCCTGTGATTTTGTGATTTTTTATTGTTTTTTTGCGTTAAAGTCAATATGTTAAAAAAGTGCGAGGTGTGTAAAACACAGCCGGTTCTTAAGCTGCCACATTGTTTTAAATGTATTATACCTGCACGATTTTGTATAATTACTATTGAGATTCAAAAAATAATATACTTGCTACAATAAAATGCTGATTCATTTTTAATATAAAAAAGTATTCTCTGGTGTAATACTGTATTAAGGTTTTGTACTATTTTTAAGATTTACAAAGAAATGTTTGTATCATTAAAGGTTTAGGAATGTTTTCAAATTGACTTGACAATAATGTCTGGAGATCATTTACTCAAACAAACCTGTCTATGGTTTGAGGTTATACTGCTTCTAGTAGTTAAATGTTCTAAGGCTCGTCACAAGCGAAACTCAATGAAAAGTCAAAACTGTTTTGTTTTTGTTGTCAAAATTTGAAGTGTTTCTTAACTTAAAATATTAAAAACGTCAAAAAATGTCCAGTGAAATAACACATTAAAGAAAGGCCTTTGTAATGAAAGCGCGAGTGACAAAAGCGCGATGTAACAAAAGCAGTAAGTAAATAATGCGCGAGTAACAAAATAGCGACTCAAAAAACCGCGAGTAAACAAAAGCACGAGTAACAAAACCAAAAGCGCGAATGTATATATAATAACTGGCGATACATATATTTCCATAGTTAATAGCGCATGACTTCTTTCCCGGGATCCTAGAGGGTGTGAATCCGAACCAAACCTAGGGTCAAAGAAGACACTACGTCTTCGTGATGCAGTGACCCTAACCAAACCAGCACATTTTTTCAAAAAAAAACTTCCCTAACTTCTTTTCTGTTATCCTAGAGAGTGTGAATACGAACCCAACCGAACTGAACCGAATTCGTCGACACGATGAAAGTAAATAAGAACAAGTTTAACTAATGTGGACTTACTAGTGTTATTGCTGGTTGTCTTGTAGCTTATATGATTCTGTGCTGCCCTCTGGCTGTTGTTCTTTGGTTGGTCAAGAGTCGCAGCCATTGCCTGTAAAATATAAACACGATTTATGTCTCTCCTAGGAAACAGGATCAAGTTTCAGACAGACCATAAAATATCTTGACTGACTACAAGCAATTAGACTTGGATGGTTGCGGGAACAGACAATAAAAAACGTTTCACTGCTAATCAGTGATAAAGAACACCATGGGTTTGACGTTACCTAATTGGTTTAGGTAGCCTAACCAAACTCCATCAAACCCGCTATACTTTGATTTTATCGCGGCCTTGTCAAAATTGCAGAGGCTATCAGTGGCTATTATTTTTGTTGGAAAATAAAATAAATCTTGGACTTTTCCTACTACTACTACCCATCTTTAAGCTAGCAAAAACACAAATGAACTAAAAGAGTGGTTGAGAAGCACAGGGCAGATATACCAATAGGGTAATAACAGCTATAGTGATCACGAAGATTCGGCTTAGCAAAAGAAAAACTAATTAAGCAGCTGAAATAAAATTTCGGGCTTTCATTGTCTTTATTTATTTTAAAACACGACGTTTCGGTTAGTAAGTATCTCTAACCATTTTCAAGTGTAAACTAAACAATCTAGTCTCTAGGCTACTACTTATACTACTTGGTGTGCAGTCGGGTGTGACGGCCCGCCCGTTTTTTTAATCCTAAGAAGCATGTTTTCCTTAAGGCGTGGTTTCTATATGTTTGGTATGTCCATGCTTGGTTGACTGAAAACTTCTTTATTCTGCATTATAAACGCAGTTTTAATAAACTTTCGTTTTCGCCAATGTGACTCCTTATGCAAAACTTTAGCTTCTGACCACTGAATCCTGTGATCATTTAACCATGCATGATCCGCTAAACCGGATTTTTCAATATCCCCTAATTGGGCACTTTTTAGGTGTTCATTTACTCTAACCTGAAGAGGGCGTTTCGTTTCACCTACATATGATTTACCAAACTCACACGAGATTTGGTAAATACATTTCTTATTATTTAAGGGATTATCTGGTTTTGTTTCAATTACAAAACTCCTTATCGTATTTCCTGATGAAAATACTGTTTTTACATTATAGTGCTTGGCTATTCGTCTTATGTTTTCTGAAATCCCTTGAACATATGGAATGTTAATAACACCCAATGGATTATTACTTTGAGAATTTGCTACATTTGGTTTGTTTTTAATTTTAGAGATCGTTGAGTTTATTAATTTCTCGGAATAACCATTCTGTTGTAAGTCCTTTTTAATGTTGTTAATTTCTGTGGTTAATTCTTCATTATTACTACAAATATTTACGGCTCTTAAATACAAACTTCTTATAACTCCTTGTTTTGTAGCAACAGAATGATTAGACTTAAAATTTAGGTACTGTCCCGTATGTGTAGGTTTCCTATGGTTTGAATGTTTCTGTCTATCGTTTGACAAGAACATCCAAAAAAGGCCGAATCTTTTTCAGTTTCCATGGTGCATTTGATTGTTGGTCGAATACCGTTCAGATGGTGTTATCTATGTATCGTAGCCATAGTTTTGATTTAACTCTTGCTGTGTTGATTGCATGGTCCCCGAACCACTGGTGAAAGAGACGAATCCATTGGAAGTCCATCATTTTGCGCGTAAAACTTATCTTTCACTTGAAAGTAAGAGTTACGGAGACAGAGCTCCAACAGATCCATCACTCCCTCCACCGATAGCGTTGTTCTCTCGTAAAGAGTATTATTTGTTTGTAATTTGTTTTTGATGATACTGAGTGACTCATTTATTGGCACGTTGATGTACAGACTTTCTACATCAAAACTTACAAATCTATCGTCGGGATCTAACTCGATCCCTCTTAAAACCTCGACAGAATGTTCCGATTTTTTTGACAAAAGATTTGGACTTACCCTGTAGTGGTTGAATTATATTCAACAAAAACCTCGACAATTTAGCAGCTGTTTAGATAAAAAATAGAAACATAAGGTTGTACCCTAATAAAGAGGGGGAACGCCAGAGGAGAAATTATAGGCAGGTAGACAAGAGCTGACTAGGGATGTCAGCGGAAATCCAACGAGGTCTTTTCTTTTAAATCTGCGAAGCGAGAAGGAGGTAAGAATAGCGTTTTAATAAACCTTGCTAATTTCTTTCTCGGGCATTAGACCGGCGTTAAAATTTACTATAGAAGAAAGGGTTCAAATGTTAAAATAATATTTTGCAGGAAACTCCGCTTGGCATGTAATAAATTTGTTTATTGCTTAGTATGAGGACCGTGATATTCCAAAACCACAATTTTTAATATAATTAACCATTTTGATAATGTAGCGACAATAAAGTGGTGGATGACGGTCGAAGATTCATGTCGGAACAAAGGCAACAGCAAGAAACTGATTTTGTGCTGCGACTGGAGTACTCCCTCCTTGTTAAAGTTCAGCCATTGCTAAAGAGATACCTGATGAAATTCCTCCCAGAATTATTCGAAACATATGAAAAAGACATGGATCCAAAGCCTACAAGTTAAAAAAATCTCTGGAACTGTTTCCTGAAGACAATATTTTAAAGATGGAATTTTGTGAGAAAATGATGGATCGTGCAAATCAGGATGAAAATTTTGTCAGTTATACTTTATTTATTGACGAAAGTACTTTTTCCCTACACAATGCGCACTGTTACAACTCTAGCTCTTCTCGTTTCCGATTTAATATTTTCAAAAAATTTAATAAATACGTTACCTTAGAAAATGATGATTTTTCAACGAACTGAACGGATTTTTTGACGAATTGAGCGTGTGATGGGTTGCGAGATAATGAAGGATACTTTTTCGAGAAGTCTGCGTTGGCTTTGGGTCGCCATTTTGAAGTGACCGGCGGGGAGGGATATGTATATCTAGGAGGCCGAGAAAACGGGCGACTTCTTCCAGAAGTTCTTCTAAACAAAAGAAAAAAAAGTTTTTTAGCAAGAATGTCCAAGTATACAAGGTCTGTTTATATTTTGCATATACCCAAGTAACATTATTACCACTCAAGGTTTAAATAATTTGGTTCCGAAGTTATTTAGAGGGTGCTGTTATGGCTTTTAGGATCAATTTGGCTACATAAAGGTAATTTATATTGCCAATTACCTAAAGAGGTGTTATACAACCAAAAAGTGATTTATAAAGGGAGTATAATAAAACTAATATTCCTTCTGCTTCTTTTAGATACTTTTCGTTTTATTGATTTCTGATTTATAAAGATGGTCTTATAAAACCCTTTTACCTAAAGTTTTTAAATAAAAACTTTGGTCATTTAGTTTTTTTTTTCATTACTTTAGGTCATAACAAAAGTTTTATAATGGGGCTAAAAGGTTACCTTATATCCTTTTGTTTATATAATATTAAATGGTATAGTTACCAGTAGTTTAATAGTAAATATGATTATATAGGCGGCCATATGGAACCTTTATGGTTTTTAAGTAAATGGTAAATATAAACTTTAGACTTTTGGTTTTTGCCATTACTGTTAGGCATTTTAAAAAGGTTTTATAGGAAGGCTTAAAGGTAAACTTAATTCTTTTGTATTTATAGTTACCCATAGCTACATATTGAATATTATTTAAATAGGCGGCCATATAAAACCTTGTTTCCTTAAGGGTTCTAACAGAAGTAAGTAAATACTTTCGGATTTTAGCTTTTTTAGGTACTTCTGGTCGTCGTCGTGGTGTAGTGGTAGCAATGTTTGTTTCCCACACCGGCGGTCCGGGTTCGATTCCTGGCTAGGCACTTGGTTGTTTGTGTTTGTTTTATAATGCTTTAACTCTGCTCAAACTTTGCGAAACTGGGCAATTGATCCTGATTGGATGGAAAGTCCCAGTATAAATTTAAAAAAAAACAAAACTTACTTTCTTGTTTTGGACTGTTGTTTGTTGACCATCTCCCGGATATGCGCCGACTCTTTAGTGAGCTTAGCTCTAACATAGAGCTCCCCCTGCCGAGTTGTCAATACAAAGTCATCTGTCGCATTTTTTAGGAAATCATCAAATCTAGGGAAGCCAAGCTTTGAAACGGGGATACGAATGCTGTGACCGACCATTTCTACGTAGTCTCCTAAAAATATAATGCTCAGATAATGTGTTTTCTGTAATGAAGAAGACCGAATTTTTTTTCTTTTTGTGATAACTTCATTTTTGCCAGGTAATACTTATTCACTATCTCCTTATATACAAGGTGTTTCACGAACATCGAAACAGAGGCCTTTTTGGGTATTTAGAATGCGAATTTGGAGAAACGCTCGGACACGTCGATTTTGTTTGCGAGGGGGACACTTTTTGGCAATTATCTCAAAACCTAATGGATATATTTTTGAAATTTTTACACGGTTGTAAGGACAGTCAAAAGACCTTTAAAACAAGGTATCATTAGACCCACTTTCCTTTAAAATATAGGGGTAAAGTATACCCATCGAAAGGGGTTCGTGCTACAAAAATTTCAAGATAGCCAAAAATTGTCCACCTCGCAAACAAAATCGACGTGTCCGAGCGTTTCTCCAAATTCGCACTCTAAATAATCAAAAAGGGCTTTGTTTCGATGTTCGTAAAACACCTTGTATATTATTTCGTGTTCTTTAAATGTATTTTAAAACATTTTTTTTCTAAATTAAATAAAAATATATGGAAACCTAGTTTGTTAAAAAAAAACTATTAAAAAATATAAGTACTCCAGTAGTCCGGATACCTCGATAATTCGGCAGTAGCTGTACCGATATGTGTCCGGATTATCGAATTTTTCGGCCCCGAACCAGCCTTGGGGATATCATACACGCTGCTAAATTAACCATATTAAAATGGATGGAGAACAGCTTCCAACAATACTGGATATAGGGTGTTCGGCACATGAACCGTCAAAATTTTTTGGGATATTGTTGGGATCATTTGCTACCTTTTCAACCTTGGAACTTGGGTCCTTATAGTCATGGCTAAAGAGATATGAATTTTTTAATTTTTTTTCTCAAATTACCCAAAATCCCACCTTTAAAACCTCGTAAGCTTTTTATTAATGTCTGGAAAAGCACCATTTTTTTTATAATTCTGTAACCTTATGCTACTTCAACTAATTAATGGATTTGTTAAAATTTATGTACCAAAGAGACATACGAGGTTTTTTATTGAAAAACATTGATGATTTTGTGAAAGAAAATCAATTTCAAAATTAAAAATTAAAAAAAATATCGACACTTGAGAACTTCATTATTTTTTAAAAACTTCTCTAGTTGATTACCTTTCTAACGGTATGCTACACATTGATTAAAAAAACCAATTCTGCTTTAAAATACGGATATTCCGTGAGACGGGCATTAATCGTTCGGATTTGATAGGAAAAACAATTTGATGTTTATGATCGTTTCGAACAAAATTTATAAATAAAGAACACAATACATTATTGTTATAAGTTTAACTTTTGTTTAAGTAGGTAAACGATCATAAACATCAAATTGTTTTTCTTACCAATTCCGAACGAGTCTCGCCCTTCTGACGGAATATCCGTATTTTAAAGCAAAAATGTTTTTTTTTTTATGAATGTGTAGCATACCGTTGGAAAGGTAATCAACTAAAGAAGTTTCTAAAAGAAAATGGAGTTCTCAATTGTCGATCCATTTTTTGATTTTTAATTTTGAAATTGATTTTCTTGCACAAAATCACTAATGTTCTTCAATAAAAAACCTCGTATGTCCCTTTGGTACATAAATTTTAACAAATCTATTAATTAGTTAAAGAAGCATAAGATAACAGAATTATAAAAAAAAATGGTGCCTTTCCAGACATTAATAAAAAGCTTATGAGGGTTTAATGGTGGGATTTTGGGTAATTTAAGAAAAAGAATTTAAAAATTCATATCTCTTTAGCCGTGACTCTTAGGACCCAAGTTCCAAGGTTGAAAAGAAAGCACCCATATACCAGAACTGGCTCACTCTAAAGGGTTCATTAAAGAACCTTGTAGAAAGAGAGACAGGAACATCATTGGACTTACCAGTGATAGTGACTGGACTTTTTCCGGGTCACTGTCGACTAAGAATACCCATGTACAAAAACAGAAGAGACCGAATGTAGACTCTGTATAGAGGATAACGAAACAGTTAGACATGTACAGGGTGTCCCAAATTGGGCACTTTTGGGGGGTTTAAGGTACTTCTAGGGAAGACAGAGAAAAACTGACCATGCATTGCGAGGCTCAAATTTCAAGAGAAGACTTATAGTGAAAACCGCATTTTGAAATATCCTCTCGTCTTTGAGCTACGGGGGCTTTTTGAAAAGTCTGCATTTTGGAGGGGGGTCTATAACTTCGTTATTATTGGAAATATTGATTTAGAGTAAATTGCAATTTTATAGACTTTGTCACGGGGAATTCAACCGCTAAACTAAATTTTAACTGTCACTTAGTTTTTGAGATATGACATAAAGTTGCACTTTTTCTTATGGAATGGCCTATATTTTAATTAATTTTCGAATTCGTGATTGAATTCTTTTCAAAATGATGTATCATATGTCATAGTTTGATTGAGCGGTTTCGGGGATAATTAAAGTTTTTTATTTTTGTCTAGTGTGCGTTGAATGACGTCATGCGCCATTGACGTGAAAGCCTTGCGGTCAAATCCTACTTCAATGCTCCTATAGTTTTGTTGTCTTATACTATGCAAATCAAGTTGGCCTTGCGTCTTGGCGTTTTGTCATTGTTTTCAATTGTTTAAACAATTTGACATTACGCTTTGATATGAAATTATTTTGCACAAAAGCGTTTTAATTTTATTTTGAAATATGTATCATTTTTTAAAACTTTTTATAACTAGGCTTTGAGGGCCGTCAGCTGAATTATAATTTTTCCAAACCAGCCTTACTATATTTGTGACTGTGCAAAATAATAAAAATACTGGATTGCCTTTACCTGCCTCAGCAGGAAATCATAGCGCACTAGAAATAAGTGAAAAAGCTGAATATCTCCTAAACCGCTCAATCAAACTATGACATATATACATCATTTTGAAAAGAATTCAATGACGAATTCGAAAATTAATTAAAATATAGGCTATTCCATAAGAGAAAATGCAAGTTTATGTCATATCTCAAAAACTAAAAGTGACAGTTAAAACATAATTTAGCGTGTGAATTCCTCGTGACAAAGTCTATAAAACTGCAATTTACTCTAAATCAAAATTTCCACTAATAACAAAGTTATAGACCCCCTTTAAATATGCAGACTTTTCAAAAAGCCCCCGTAGCTCAAAAACGAGACGATATTTCAAAATTCGGTTTTCACTATAAGTCTTCTCTTGAAATTTGAGCCTCGCAATGCGTAGTCAGTTTTTCTCTGTCTCCCCTAGAAGTACCTTAAACCCCCTAAAAGTGCCCAATTTGGGACACCCTGTACTGTGCGAATGATCGGCTATTGCACGTTTACGTCAGAACACTTCGGTAAATCTCAGATTGACTCAGAAGATCTAAACAGTGTCTCACCCAAACTGATAGCTAACCTTTTTAGAGAAACCACTCAAAAGTGAGCCACAATAGACCCACAGGTGGTCGTATAAATGCAAGTAGATACTTACGTGCAAGTTGTTTCGCCGAAAGGTCTTCTTTGGAGGAGATGCACAGGCCCCGTAACAAACCGACAAAATGGTCCCTTTCGGACATTTTCGCAGCCTGTAATGGATAAAAAAAAAACAGTTTAAAAAACTCAAATCAATCAATTTTTGTGATAACAGCAAAAGTAACAAAGTAAATAAATACAGAAAGCGGTTAAAAAACAATGAGCATTAAAAGATTTTGACAAAAAAATTTGTTTTATAACAAATTTTAAAAAAAGAAAAACTTTAAATACGTTTTTTTGGATACAAGAGAACATCAATTATTATGGTAAAAAATTGGCTTCGTATCTTACAAACTAACAGAGATACGAATTTTTTTTTGGGTAATATTTTTAATGATTATTTTTTTGAATTTTTAAAAAAAATAACAATATCTTTTTTAGTTCTTGAAATACAAAGCTTATTTATTAAAACGACAGTTAAATTGCTGATCATTTGCAAAGAAATTTTAACCTATAGAACTTTTCTTTTAAGTTGAGGTGGCAAAAGTTAAAAGCAAAAGTTTGTCGCAACCTTGGATTTATGACGTCACACAGGCGCTCTTACTCAAACTTGAGCCAAACACCCTGCGACTTACAATTGAGTGATCCATACCCAATCAATTTGCTGCAGTCTAAAACTTCCCTAACAATTTCTTTTAAGTAAAAAAAAATTCTAAATAAGGATGATTCTACAAAAATGGTGCTGTGGAGTGGGAATGCATATTTTTCAAACAGACTGCAAATGAAGCATAATTTTAGTTATAAGATTTAAAACGAAATGTTTTCTTTATGGAGCATTTGAGTTTAATGTATAAAAAAAAATTGCAAGTTTATAATTTTTTTTATTACAAAGCAAATACCTCATTCCTCTGGTGTAGTCCCAAACCAAATATTAAAAACCCAAATTGAAAAAAATATCCTAATAAATAATATTTAACCAAGTCTTAACTATTTATCAAAAAATTGATAAAACTTAAGTTTGCAGTCATATTTTTGAAAATCCGAATTTACATCTTCTCCGGAAAATTTTACAATTTTAAACGTGCGCCATTTTTAATAACACAATATTTGTGAATACAACCGGTTAATTTCTAGAGAAAGAGACGGCCCTGGATATCTAATTTACTTGTGAGGGTGACAAGTTGTGACAGATAATGTCGACTTTAATTTGGTTTAAGTTATAGATCTTTTTATTTTCGGCAGAAAATTAGTTTTTTTCGGAGAAATCAAAAAGGAACGCTTCAATTATCATTCCTCTGGTAAGTAAATATTCGACTGATATCAATAGTATAATTTTTTTGTTGATTGTTTTAAAATTATAAGTATAGGAACTTTATTTATATAAAACTTAAGTTAAGTAGTTTAAATAGATTTTGATTTAAATTGGAAAACCATTAAAAAACTCATTCCTCTGGTACTCATCCCTCTGGAACTTTTATGCAATAATTCCTAAAATTCGGGAAAATAAATGTTTCTTAGCTTACAGCTAATTAGTTACATAAATTTAAAAAAAAAAATTATTTACTGTGCTGTAGCATATGTGCATATAGCCCACATTTGGTAGAATCATCCATAAATAAAGAACTTGCGTACTTTCATTTTGTTTTAAATATTCACATCTTCAAAAACCCATAACACTTCAAAACTAAAACTTTATTTTTAAACACATTTTAATAACATTTTGCACCTAAAACTATAATAATTTTATTCTGAGAATCTGCTTGTACCACCAAAAAAAAAACAAATCATTTAAAATTTAAGTTCTTAAACTTATTTTTGCTATTTTAAAATAAATATAAACTTGCGTATTTTTATTTTGTTTTAAATTTTCACATCTTCAAAAACCCATAACACTTCAAAACTGAAACTCTGTTTTTAAACACATTTTAATAAAATGTTGCACCTAAAACTATTAATAAATTATAATAAATTTATTATGAGAACCTGCTGGGTTCTCAGATTACAAAAGAACTACAAAACTTGCAATTTGAATTCAATGTTCTGTAACATTTTGAATACTTTAAGATTAAACTTTCACATTAAATATCGGTATACCAAATGAAAATGCTTACTTAGTCCTACAAAAAGGTCAAAACACAAACTATCACTTAATTTATAAACAGACTGTGAAAATTTTGCTCATTTTAATCTAGTTTTAGAAACATTCTTTCTTTTTTAGTCCCTAGAAGGTGCTGTGTTTCAGCTGTCAAACTGATAAAAACTACAATAAACTGTTATCTGCACCAAAAACTGTGTATTTTTTATTATAAAAAAACATTAAAAAAATCCTTTGTTAAAACCAACTAATTCTTAGGTCTTGTTACTATGGATTAAATAGCCTGGATACATTTTAATAATGTGTTTCAAACAACTGTCGCAATAATGTACCAAGAAGGGTCATTTCTTGACTAGAAAAACAAATAAATATAAATCATTGAGATGTGTATAGGGTACAGAAATCAATGATATAAATATATAGATCCCCAAACTATTAATTATAGAACTACAGGGTGTTCAAAAATGTCTGCCCTTGATCTATTCTATCTATTGAGCCTTCTTCAATCCATCTTTGGACATAGGCCTTCCCCCATATCTTCGACTCTTCTCTGTCTGTCGCCGCGTTCATCCATCTCGTTCCCGCATGTTTCTTCAAATCGTCCGCGCATCTCATTTGGGCTCTTCCCATTTCTTTTATTTTACCAAGGTCTCCAGTTTACAATACATTTGTTCCATCAATCGTCTTTCTGTCTGATAGTATAATCGGCAAATTTTAATTTTAATTTTGCTACTTCTCCTCTGACATCCCTTACTTATTATTTCTTATCCATTCAATCCTTTTTCTATCTGTTAGCTTTACATGTAACATTTGTCTTTCCATTAATCTTTGGGCTTTTATTACATTATGAATGTTTGATTTTGTAAGTGTCCAGGTCTGGGATCCATAGGTAAGTACAGGAAGGATACATTGATTATACACTTTCGTTTTGAGGTACTAAGGATATTTGTTATTTTTTAATATGTAGCTTAATTTACCAAATGCTGCCCAGGCCAATCTTACTTGTCTCTTGATTTCAGCTGTTTGGCTTTCTTTTCTTAGTTTAATAATTTTTCCCAGATATATATATATATATATATATATATATATATATATATATATATATATAGATATATCCCAACTAACATTTATAGTAGCGGCTACATGTTCTAAAGGCTTTGCTACTTTCTTATAGTAGAAATGTGGTGATCCCAACCAAAATTTGTTACTTTTTAGTTCTAACAACTATTTAGTATCAGGAAATAGTAGATGTTTCGTAAAAACGACCTTCTAAACTACTTCATAGGATTGTTTCTTGATAGTCGATTCTGATAGTCTTCTCTACCACAATAGGACGTTGCTAAAGTTTTACTTTCTTTTTAGTCGTTATTTCGTAGTCGCCCTGACTTTTATATCCTACTTAATTACCACTAGAAAGTTAAGCTTCATTGGAGTCCCAAACAAGTGTATCCGACAACTACATTATAACTTTAATTTTTACCACAAAAGTTTGTGTCATCATAGTAACATCTGATGTAACAATGTAGACAAAATAACTTTTTGGATCAACTTTAAAGCCGCAACTACTTTCAAGTAACCTTTTCGACTATCAGGGAATATAGTTTGGGACGCCATGTTTTTATGTAAGAAAGAAAATTTAATATTTTTGTTGTCGTTTTATGAGCTCATATTAAAGAGCCATACTATTTTATAAACAAATTAGTTGAAGCTTACCAAAAATGCTCTTCTTAAGCACCATTTGTTGGAGTTAACTGTCGATTATGAAAACATAACCTCCAAAATCACAACACAAAAATTCCATCAGCTACCAGAAAACGGCTCAATTTTACGGGCGCACCGGTTTTTTGCAATATATATAATGCATGTTATACAAAAAACTTTGCGTCGCACTCGAATTTTGATCCTCTGCTCGTAAATTCTCACACTTTTGGATAAAATAGTTCATATTATAACCATAACCAAACAAAAAAACTAAGCGAGTCTGTTTACTGTTGTGTCCACCATATTGTGTAACAATTCTACCAAAAAGAAACGATTATATTATTTGCAACTACATCGCAACTTTTATGCCATTACGGAAAAAAAACAGCCTCTACGACGTAGTAGATACCTGGCTACGACGTAGTAGTGTAGTTGTTACTACAGTGACTTTAAACACTTGGCCAAGTAGTTATAACCAGAAATTGGTTCCCCACTTAGGGAATTATAACGTCGCTGTATGGTATACTGAGACGTAGCGGGAGTACGTTGCGGTTACTTTTAAGAAATTCTTTCTAGTTGGGGTTTCGTCGTTACAACTTTAATTGTTTGTTGGGATATATATATATATATATATATATATATATATATATATATATATATATATTCCTCTGCTTGTTTTATTTCTTTTCGGTTTATTCTGATTGTTCTATCTTCATTTGTGTTTGTTGTCATTTTAGTTTTAGTGTATTTAATATTCAAGCCTATATTTTTAGCTGCTGTATCCAGTTCTTACATCATTTTTATTAGTTCTTCTTTCTTATCTGTGATTGAGGCGATATCGTCAGCATATAGGTGGTTCAAGTATTGTCCACTTATTTTGATGCCCATTTCTTCCCAATCTGAGCTTTTAAAAACATCTTTTAGGGCCTGATTAAATAGTTTAGGGGTTCACACGAATCCAGTGAGTTAGTACTAGAAAATGGACAAACAATATCTCCATGCAATGAGTATGTACACTTGGGTGTCACCTTTGATAAGACAGTAACAGACTGTAGATAATTGGAAAAAAGAATAGTAAAAGCAAAAAAGGTTATTGGATGTCTTAACAGGATTTTATGGAGCAGAGAGATAAAAAAGAATGTAAAATTTAACATATATGAAACAATGGTGAAAAGCACGCTGTTGTATGGAATAGAGACTTGTCGCGTAACAGAAAAATACAAAACAAAAATGGAAAGTGTCGAAATGGATGCAATAAGAAGATCAATGAGAATATCTATAATAGATCACATAAGAAATGAGATCATAAAAGAAAGAATGGAAATCGAGGGAATGTACAACGGATGAACGACGAAAGATTACCAAAGCAGGTCCTAGAATGGCAACCAATAGGGCGCAGAAAAAGAGGGCGTCCTAAACTAGAATGGCAACAGTCAATCCAAAGATCAATGAGTCAAAAAAATCTGACAGGATGATAGTCAGGATCGAAGTAGGTGGAGAATAGGCGTCGGACAACGTAGAAAAACGTTCTAAACCGACGTAGTAGTAGTTATTGTGTCACCCTGTCGGACTGCTTATGCAGATGGACTTCGTTCCGTTCCTTCGTGGATTTTGATTGATGTAGTTGCTTCGCTATCTATATTGGCTATTAGGTCTGTGTATCTGTGATCTAATTTGGCTATTGATTAAAGATACTTTTACTGCCCAGTGCTTAATGCTATCGAAAGCTTTTTCAAAGTCTATAAACGCAATATATAGTGGACTGTTGTATTTGTTGCTTCAAATTAATTTTGTATCTTAGAATACCAGTGGCACACTGCAAAAAAGTTCTAGCCAGAATAAATATCTCCCTCTAGATTCAAATTATTCTTGTTGTATGCAGAATAACTTAAGTCATATAACTTAATCTATGTTTGAAGTTCAATTTAATTATTCTAAGAACTGCAGGAGCAATCAAACAAAACAGTCAAATTAACACACTCGATAGATAAGTAACAAAGCTATTTCAGACCTATAGAAATTTCTTAAAATAAGCCAAAAAAAATTACCCTTCTTCATTTATACATAATATTAAGGATCACCCTGTATGTTAGAGTTCTAAAAATAGTCAATAAGTTCCCCAATCTACAAATCTTTCTTTCAAGCTGATTATATTAAGATAAAAGCAAAATCTGATATTTTTGGGCCACAAAATTTCAAAAGAATGGTCACTTTTCTGAGAGCATAAAGCCCTTATTGTTGTTTGCCGTTGAACAGTTTATAAAATAGTATTTTTCAAAAGTCCTGTTGGGCATCAGTATAATAATTATATACATATACAGGGTGTTCCTAGTTAAGTGTCCACCATTGCTAACTTTTTTATTATTAAAGTTAGAAAAAAGTTTAAATTGGCAAACTAGTAGAATTTTTAATGCTATTTGAGATCGTTAAAATTTAAAAAATTGAGCATCGCTTTTTGGAGTATTCCAGTTTTTTCAAAAAATATTTAAAAAAAATTAGTTGAACACCTTGAATTTTCTAATTTTTTTTGATAGGTCTTTGACCTCTAAACAAAAATGGTCCTTTGATTTCTTTCCTAAATTGAAAGGTCTTTAAAATACATTCCAAATGATTAGCTGAACCAAATTTGTACACCATCCTACAGGACTTTTAAATAAATTCTTGGACCTTTAGTATATTGTAGCGTCCTGTATACTGTCCTGTAGACAAATTTTGTACATCTACTATGAGCAGCTGATCACCCTTTGCTTTTAACACCCTGCATCTTTTTAATGACTAATATTATCAACCACATTTACAACAAACTATGGTCAATAAGTTTTGGGACACCCTGTGTAATAAATTGATAAACGTAGATAGGCCCCTTTTAGAGATATTAAATTGGAATACAAGTCAAGTGTTTAAAATTATTTTTATTTGCTATAAAAATTTATTAACTGATTAGTTATGTTTCAATAATTTTATTTAAGACCATCAAAAGACCTTTTCAACAAAGGTATCATTTGAGCACCACTCTAGATACAAAAACACACACTTCAAGTGTATTATATCAACCTTGGAAACAGTTTTTTTGTAAACATCTCAAAAACTAAAGCTCTTAAGAAGTTTTTGGACATAACTTAAATTATTGAACAAAATGTATATATTCCGGAAACCGCGTATTGATACGATGCTCCGTTAAAAAGTTAGCATTTTTAATATTTTTTAATTGTCAAAAAACTCATTAGGATTAATGGATTTTGACTAAAATCTAATAAGCTTGTTAGAATGTCGAACACTATTTAACCTGAAAATTTTATAAAAAATCGATTAAGCGGTTTAGGAGCTATCGTAATTACCTCGGGCCCACCCCGAAACTTTTTTCTATATACGCCACTGATACACACAGACAGACATCACGACGATATGTCTAAGTCAAAATACACCCAAATAAGACATTTTCAATGTTATCTCAAAAAACATTTTTTCATCAAAAATAATACCTTCTCTAGCCATTGCTAAGCATGCTAGGAAGTTAAAAATATGATAGACTGCTCAGCAATATTACAAGAAGTGGAATTTTTGGCCACTCCCCTAAGAATTAGACAGCAGCTTCTCTCATGATGGAGAAAATGCAATCATTACCAGACTTGTGAGAAACAATAATACTTATAGAGATAATAATAGACATTTTTGGAAAACCCTTTCACAACTAAAAAATCAAATTACCGTTAGAAAGGTACTCAACTAGAAAAGTTTTTAAAAGAAAATAAATTTCTCAAGTGTCGATACTTTTTTTAATTTTTAATTTTTAAATTGATTTTCTTTCACAAAATCACTAATGTTCTTCAATAAAAAACCTCGTATGTCCCTTTGGTACATAAATTTTATCAAATCTATTCATTAGTTGAAGTAGCATAAGATTACAGAATTATAAAAAAAAAATGGTGCTTTTCCAGACATTAATAAAAAGCTTAAAAAAGATAGTAAAGAGGGTATAAAGGTGGGATTTTGGGTAATTTGGGAAAAAAAATTAAAAAATTCATATCTCTTTAGCCGTGACTCCAAGGTTGAAAAGGTAGCAAATGACCCCAACAATATCCCAAAAAATTTTGACGGTTCATATGCCGAACACCCTGTATACAGGGTGTCCCAAAATTAGAATTTTTGTTCGGGATAACACCAAAAATGTGTTATTTGGGTGTATTTTGACCTATCATAGCAATATCGTCGTGATGTCTGTCTGTGTGTGTGTGTATATATTGTTGCTGTCCGTAACACAATAGCTCCTAAACCGCTGAACCAATTTTCATAAAATTTTCAGGTAAAATAGTTTTTGACACTCTAATGAGCTGATTAGATGTTGGTCAAAATCAATTAATGCTAATGACAGTTTTTTGAGAATTAATTTTTTTTTAAAATGATAACTTTTTAACAGAGTATAAATAATATATAGAGTAATAATTTGTGTTATAACCAAAAACTTTGTAAGAGCTTTAGTTTCTGAGATATTTACAAAAAACTGTTTTCAAGGCCGATGGTAATTAATACGTTCTCTAGCCATTGCTATGCATGCTAGGAAGGTAAAAATATGATAGACTGCTCAGCAATATTACAAGAAGTGGGATTTTTGGCCACTCCCCTAAGAATTAGACAGCAGCTTCTCTCATGATGGACAAAATACAATCATTACCAGACTTGTGAGAAACTATAATACTTATAGAGATAATAATAGACATTTTTGGAAAACCCTTTCACAACTAAAAAATCAAATTTCATAATTGTCTCTCTGTGATTATTTTATTTTATGATATATATTTCTATTTTTTAATTTTTTTTTAAATATTATATTATTGTCAAACTCTTAAACATTCAGTGTACCATTTAGCATTGAGCTGTAGTGTGCACTTTAAACAAATACGAGTAAATAAATATTCGGAATGATTAATCATTGATTAAATTATTTGTTTTATGCTAAATTAATTTTAAAAACTTACAGTAAAGTGCATTCTTACTGCTTTAATCACAAACTATGTGCAAAAAATGATGAGGTCACCAAAAATATATGATGGTTTATTTACATAAATTAATTTCTACCTACTTTAATTTGGCATTGAATAGATTAATAAACAAACCCAGGCTCTGCACAACCTTGTTGGTTTGTTTAATTTTTGCTATGCTACCCAAAGATGGTACATATCTGGACTAGTTTAGAAACATAAGTAATGCACATATTTAGTTCCTCCTTTTATACAGGGTGTTCGGCACATGAACCGTCAAAATTTTTTGGGATATTGTTGGGGTCATTTGCTACCTTTTCAACCTTGGAACTTGGGTCCTAAGAGTCACGGCTAAAAAGATATGAATTTTTAATTTTTTTTTTCTCAAATTATCCAAAATCCCACTTTTAAACCCTCATAAGCTTTTTATTATTGTCTGGAAAAGCACCATTTTTCTAAAAATAATTCTGTAATCTTATGCTTTTTCAACTAATTAATAGATTTGTTAAAATTGATGTACCAAAGGGACATACGAGGTTTTTTATTGAACAACATAAGTGATTTTGTGAAAGAAGATCAATTTCAAAATTAAAAATCAAAAAAAGTATCGACAATTGAGAATTTCATTGACAAAAAAAAACCATTTCTGCTTTAAAATACGGATATTCCGTCAGAAGGGCGAGACTCGTTCGGAATTGGTAAGAAAATAATTTGATGTTTATGATCATTTACCTACTTAAACAAAAGTTAAACTTTTAACAATAATGTATTGTGTTCTTTATTTATAAATTTTGTTAGAAACGATCATAAACATCAAATTGTTTTTCTTATCAAGTCCGAACGATTATTGCCCGTCTCACAGAATATCCGTATATTAAAGCAGAATTGTTTTTTTTTTAATCAATGTGAAGCATACCGTTAGAAAGATACTCAACTAGAAAAGTTTATAAAAGAAAATGAAGTTCTCAAGTGTCGATACTTTTTTTAATTTTTAATTTTGAAATTAATTTTCTTTCACAAAATCACTAATGTTCTTTAATAAAAAACCTCGTATGTCCCTTTGGTACATAAATTTTATCAAATCTATTCATTAGTTGAAGTAGCATAAGATTACAGAATTATAAAAAAAAATGGTGCTTTTCCAGACATTAATAAAAAGCTTACAAGGGTATAAAGGTGGGATTTTTTGTAATTTGGGAAAAAAAATTAAAAAATTCATATCTCTTTAGCTGTGACTCTAAGGACCCAAGTTCCAAGGTTGAAAAGGTAGCAAATGACCCCAACAATATCCCAAAAAATTTTGACAGGTCATGTGCCGAACACCCTGTATACAGGGTGTCCCAAAACTAGAATTTTTTTTCGGGATAATACCGAAAATGTGTTATTTGGGTGTATTTTGACCTATCATAGCAATATCGTCGTGATGTCTGTCTCTGTGTGTGTGTGTATATATTGTTTCTGTCCATAACACAATAGCTCCTAAACCGCTGAACCGATTTTTATAAAATGTTCAGGTAAAATAGTTTTTTACACTCTAATGAGCTGATTAGATTTTGGTCAAAATCCATTAATGCTAATGACAGTTTTTTAACAAATAAACTTTTTTTTCAAATGCTAAATTTTTAACAGAGTATCTTATAAATATGTGGTTTTCAGAATGTAGTAGACTACATTCTAAAAACCGCATATTTTTTAATTTTTTAATTGTCGAAAAAATTAATCGATTTTCACTAAAATCTAATCAGTTTGTAAGAGTGTCAAACACTATTTTACCTCAAAATGTTATGAAAATCAGTTCAGCGGTTTAGACGCTATCGTGTTATGGACAGAAATAATATACACATACACACATAACAAATTTTCAGTGTTAAGAAAAATTTGTCGGAAATAATACCTTCTCTAGCCATTGCTATGCGGGCTAGAAAGGTAAAAACAAAGTATATTATACACTATATTAACTTTAAAAAAATGTTAAACTACCTATTAAAATGTTTTCCTGGTCATAAAAAGATACCTAATCTAACTTAAAAGAATTACAGCACCGTATGCCTCTAAAAAGGATCAACAATCACTAGACAATAAAAAGAAAAAAAATCACTACATTAAAAATACAAATACATTTTGAATGACATTACATTAAAATTTTTAATTAATTGGCACAATATAAGTTTTATAATTTATTCTTTTATTTTCAGTCAGAATCCCGCCAATCGCCCTGGCCAGGAACCTCAAGAAGCAGAGACCACCAGCAGAAAAGAGATATTTTTATTGTCATTAAATTTATTTACATTATAAAGCTTTATGTTTAAAATTATGTTAAATAAACCTTTTTTAAACCAAAAAAGTTATTTTACTTCTGCAGCTGTATAGGAAGCAGATTAAAGAATTTATCTAGAATAATAGGCTAGCTACAAAAGTATCAGACCTGCCATGGATCTGTTTATTTAAATATTATGAACAGTTTTAAACAGATTATTTTCAAAATTGGTAGTTTTTTGGAATCCAAAACCCGAATATGGACGCTTTTTTACTGTGGCCGCTAGAAGGCGTTTCACACTGCACCTCTGATTATTTAAAATGACCATAACTTTGTTCTCAGTGCAGTTTTTTAATTTTTCTTGTTAAAATGATAATTTCTTGATCATTTCAAAGTAAAAAAGATACTCTTGTTACAATCCTCTAAAGTAAGCCATTTTCCAGATTTTTTGGTTTTTAATGTTCAATACTGCATTGGAATAATCAGATTATTTTGAGTAAAAAAAACTAAAATCTAAAAAATTAAAAATATTAAGTTAACAGTATTTTAGAAAAATACATACAGCACCACTAATTCACTGAGAAAATTTTCAGGTGTGGCATCAAACATTAAAAACCAAAATATGCTGAAGACAACTAACTTCAATGGATTTTAAAAACTGTACCTCTTTGGCTTAAAATTGTTTATAGGACATTACATTATTAACGAAAAACTTAAAAAACTAAACTGAAAAAAAAGTTATTGTAATTTTAAACTGTTCATAATTCAGTTCATGATATTAAAAAAATTCGAATTTTATTTTTCAACTTTAACATCTTGTATTTTGGAAACAAAGCAGTTTTGACCCTAGTTTAAATAAAGTTTTAACTCTATTTTGGGCAACAGAATAGGTATGTGGATAAAATATTGACATCAAATTTCAGAACAACCTGTATATACATATAAAAAAGACACAGATATAATATAATTAAGCATTAAGTTGTGTATACTGTCCCTTAGTAGGTGGTTTTGCTTAGTTATGTTTATAAATCAGGATTTATGTAAGACAAATCATATTCGTATAAGAACCACACTATAAAATAGGCTTAAAACACGTAAATACAGATAACAGCGTTTCTTTTCTTATAAAAAACGGGGTTTTAGAAGTGCCTAGCAAAAAGAGCAACCTACTTTCCAAAATTTACCTCATAGCAAAAAAAAATTCCATATCAAGATTTTATTAAAGTTGATTGACCTAATTATAATTTCAGTTAATTACCTGCTAAAGGACGACGTCGCATACGAAAAGCACTAGGAAAAACGAGAAAATCTGTTTGGAAAAAAGCAAAAAAGTGCAAAAAATTTCTGTCAGAAACCTAACCTCAATCTATGCACTCACCAAGGAGCTTATACGGGATTGGTATATCGGTCTATCATAAGTACTGACGTCATATGTTGTGAGTAGGGTCAATCGGGGTTAATATATAAATAGTTATACTCTGTTTCCACCAATGCATGCCCACCCCGATTCAAAAAACGCATCACGTGATGGGCCATGAATTTCCACCAGTTTTAAATGCAGCGTCACCTGATGCGTTTTTTGAATCGGGGTGGGCATGCATTGGTGGAAACAGGGTATTATAGGTACAATTCGCAGTGCCTATTTCCCACCTATACTAAATTTGCTGTCTGTAGCAGAGATCCTTAAGAAAAAAATTAAAACACCCCCTTATACCATTAGCAAAAAAACGTTAAAAACACGTTGAAGGTAGTTTTTTTAACGTTATTTTGTTTCAAAGTATAGTACTTAACTAGAACTGCATCATATTATAGTTCCTTTAACTTTTTATCTCATACCAAATTTCTAATGCCAATTTTAATATTTTTGAGAAGAATTTTTTCTTCCGAGTACAAAAGCCAGTTTTTAGAATCGGGGTGGGCATGCATTGGTGGAAACAGGGTAAGAAAGTGTGATTTGACCTTAAACAAATTTTTCATTTCAGTAAAAAGACAAAATATTTTTTTACATGTTTTAATTATGATAAACATGCACTTGTACATACAATATTTTGTCCTAAATATATATCATTTTAAGAAGTTTTTGTCAAATTTGAAATAAAGATTTTTGGGTGTAATTAAACTCTATAGTTTAATTATCGTGGATTAACTCTACATTTAAATTTTTTTAAATGAAATAATTTGAGGGTAATAAATATTTTTATTATTAATTTTTTCCTATTTCTACTTTAGTCTCTCGAATAAAAAAAATTATGTAAATTTGGTTCTGGGTTTTATATCGATGGTTCTTGGCTTTCTACGAACCATAATTAAGATGCAACAAGCACATTTCTTGGATTAGTCACCTAATCGCGATTAAGTCATTTGTTACGGTGCATCTAGGTATAATTTTATGATTGGTTTATTTTTTTATGACGTGTTGTTCA
Source organism: Aspidapion aeneum (assembly GCA_963576565.1). Taxonomy (NCBI): domain Eukaryota; kingdom Metazoa; phylum Arthropoda; class Insecta; order Coleoptera; family Brentidae; genus Aspidapion; species Aspidapion aeneum. The sequence continues at coordinate 68,287,521 of OY755046.1, forward strand.
AGGATATCCATCTCACCTTTTTCAACCGTGACCTTTGTCAGAGGAAAACTTTGACAGAAATCATACGTGGCGCCACCATCTTTGTTTTCTTTTTTTTTCAATCTAGATTTTTTGCAAAAAAAACATCAAAAAATACTGTTTGGGGTAATTAGTCCACCGAAAAACTGTTATTTTGTGTCGTTAAATATGTAGAGAATTTTTTGTCAACAACAGAAAGGTAAATTTTTTGTTTAGATATTTTTTTTACAATATTTTGAATTAAGGCTAGGTTTATATTTTTTTACAGCTCTTGTGTAGGAATAGAAAGACTAATATAAACAGTAATAGTATACTTCATTTAACATGTTGACTACAGAACATGCCTCCTGAGTCATGTCTTGCATTAAGACAAAATTAGTTTGGTCAACATGTTCATCATACTTTGGTGTTCCCCTACTTGGAATGGAATACCCTGTATAAATATAATAAGTAAAAAGCAGACATATGAAATAGCTTTTCAATTAGTGTGCAGCAGAATTTCATAGGGAGACCATGGGGATCTGTCACTCAACCATTTTGTGGTTATCTTCCACTAAACTCTTTCTTTTTTATTCATTTATTTATTTATTCAACAGTATCTACAGCATAAAGCTAATTACAGATACTTTCTTACATTAAAAAGGCATATATTCTATAAAATATATCACTTACACTACACAAGATAAATACCAAACAAATCAAATTACATAATAACTTATAAAAACATATTGCACATTTTTAGATCTATAATTTTTTACAAATTCTTATAGCTTACATTGTCAATATCAACATCTGAAGCATATTTGTTAAATAAGTTGCATAAATTGTAGATAGGAGAGCTTTTAACACTGCACTGCTCGCACCCTATCTGAGAGATACATGACTTGATTATATAACACATATATAAATATTTTACATATTACATTTTTGTTGGTTTTTTAGGATATAGTTTTTGTTCCGTTTTGTAAAATAAAGCTTTTTAAGAAAAAAATACTTACATATCATTTCATTACAACCTATTTTAGTTAACTTCAGCAATTAAAAGATTAATTTTCTCAAAAATAACATTACATATCTGAGAGATACATCACGAACAACCATGACTGAATTTTGAGTGCGAGCAGTGCAGTGTTAAATACGAGGGGTGAACAGCTAACCCAAAATGTGTACACCGATTGTGAAAATCCACAATCTTTTTCTAAGATTGTGAGGGATTGTGGCAAGATTGTGAGGGATTGTGAGGGATTGTGGCAAGATTGTGAAAGATTGTGAGGGATTGTGAAGGATGTAAGATTGTGAAGGATTGTGAGAGACTGTGACAGATGGTGGAGGACTGTGCCGCGACGTCGCGCGCCTGAAGGGGCGGGGGTGGGCACTGTCCCATCTAAAATTCTTGTGACCAAAAAAAAAAAGGTCATATAGTTTCCTTTGCCGCCCTCTTCATTCATTTACCGTTCCCGGACCTGCTGCTTAATAACCAAGGGGTGACCAGCTGACCCCAAAATGCGCCGATTGCGAAAATCCACAATCCACAATCTTCTGCTAAGATTGTGAGGGAGCCCCAAAATGTGTACGCCGATTGCGAAAATCCACAATCTTTTGCTAAGATTGTGAGGGATTGTGTAAAGATTGTGAGAGATTGTGAGGGATTGTGAAGGATTGTGGTAAGATTGTGAAGGATTGTGGTAAGATTGTGAAGGATTGTGAGAGATTGTGAAGGATTGTGAGAGATTGTGACAGATTGTGGGTGATTGAGGGATTGTGTAAAGATTGTGAAGGATTGTGAACAGATTGTGAGAAATGTGTACACCGATTGTGAGAGCTGTTCACCCCTCGGTTAAATATACAGTTGAACCTCTATAACTTGAACTCAAATGGACAACCAAAGCAGTTCGAGTTATGGAGAGTTCGAGTTATAGAAATTCGAATTAAAGGGGTGAAAATACATATAAAAAGTGCAGGGACCACTTAAAAGGTTCGAGTAATAGAGAGGTTCGAGTTATAGAGGTTCGAGTTAGAGGTTCGACTGTATTAGTTTTTGCATAAGCTAAGTAAAACATATTTTTCAACCTTAAATTGATTCGATTTATGGCAAAAGGAAGCTGTTCAACTATATCAGGACAACCAACATCCCCTTTAAGAAATCTATACATTGTTGTTAAAAAAATTTTTGTCCTTTGGTTTAGTGACAGTCTATTAAATACAGTCAAACCTCTCTAACTCGAACCTCTATAACTCGAACCTCTCTATAACTTGAACCCTTTAAGTGGTCCCTGCACTTTTTATATGTATTATAACCTCTTTAAATTGAATTTCTATAACTTGAACTCTCTATAACACGAACTGTTTTGGTTCTCCCTTTGAGTTCGAGTTATAGAGGTTCGACTGTATTTCTAATTAAATGTTGTTATATTCTAAAGTGCATGGGTTTTAGAGATAGAAGGGGGGGATTTATGGCAAAAAAAAATATTTGTGCATTTAATATTTTTCTAGGGGGTAATTATCCATTAAGCCCTTTATTTATTAAATAAAAGTGCATATATTTTTTTTAGGGGGGGGGGGTAATTACTATGTTACCCCTCCTTAAATACTGCAACTCAGTGCTTTTGTTGATAAACTGTTTAGTTTTTGAAATATGAATTTTTAAAGCTTGGCTTGATCTTATGGGATTCCCTACCCTACATTTTGCTAAATGACGTTTTTTCGAATCTTAGCACAGGTTGTGGTTTTTTCGCTTCTCTATGGCCCCACTATACTGCAACTTGGTGCTTAGGTTCATAAACCCTATAGTATTTAAAATATGAATTTTCAAAGTTTGGTCATTTTGGCCTTATGGGTTTTCCTACCCTAAAATTCGCTAAATGACGTTTTTCCCAATCTTAACTTGGGGTGTGGTTTTTTCGCATCTTTATGGCCCCACCATACTGCAACTCGGTGCTTTTGTTGATAAACTGTATAGTTTTTGAAATATGAATTTTCAAAGTTTGGTCATTTTGACCTTATGGGTTTTCCTACCCTAAAATTTGCTAAATGACGTTTTTCCCAATCTTAACTTGGGGTGTGGTTTTTTCGCATCTTTATGGCCCCACCATACTGCAACTCGGTGCTTTTGTTGATAAACTGTATAGTTTTTGAAATATGAATTTTCAAAGTTGGGTCATTTTGGCCTTATGGGTTTTCCTACCCTAAAATTCGCTAAATGACGTTTTTTCCAATCTTAACTTGGGGTGTGGTTTTTTCGCATCTTTATGGCCCCACCATACTGCAACTCGGTGCTTTTGTTGATAAACTGTATAGTTTTTGAAATATAAATTTTCAAAGTTTGGCCATTTTGACCTTATGGGTTTTCTTTCCTACCCTAAAATTCGCTAAATGACGTTTTTCCCAATCTTAACTTGGGGTGTGGTTTTTTCGCATCTTTATGGCCCCACCATACTGCAACTCGGTGCTTTTGTTGATAAACTGTATAGTTTTTGAAATATGAATTTTCAAAGTTTGGTCATTTTGACTTTATGGGTTTCCCTACCCTAAAATTCGCTAAATGACGTTTTTCCGAATCTGCAACTCGGTGCTTTTGTTGATAAACTGTATAGTTTTTGAAATATGAATTTTCAAAGATTGATCATTTTGACCTTATGGGTTTCCCTACCCTAAAATTCGCTAAATGACGTTTTTCCGAATCTTAACTTGGGGTGTGATTTTTTCGCATCTTTATGGCCCCACCATACTGCAACTCGGTGCTTTTGTTGATAAATTGTATAGTTTTTGAAATATGAATTTTCAAAGTTGGGTCATTTTGGCCTTATGGGTTTTCCTACCCTAAAATTCGCTAAATGACGTTTTTTCCAATCTTAACTTGGGGTGTGGTTTTTTCGCATCTTTATGGCCCCACCATACTGCAACTCGGTGCTTTTGTTGATAAATTGTATAGTTTTTGAAATATAAATTTTCAAAGTTTGGCCATTTTGACCTTATGGGTTTTCCTACCCTAAAATTCGCTAAATGACGATTTTTCCAATCTTAACTTGGGGTGTGGTTTTTTCGCATCTTTATGGCCCCACCATACTGCAACTCGGTGGTTTTGTTGATAAACTGTATAGTTTTTGAAATATGAATTTTCAAAGTTTGGCCATTTTGACCTTATGGGTTTTCCTTCCCTAAAATTCGCTAAATGACGTTTTTCCGAATCTTAACTTGGGGTGTGATTTTTTCGCATCTTTATGGCCCCACCATACTGCAACTCGGTGCTTTTGTTGATAAATTGTATAGTTTTTAAAATATGAATTTTCAAAGTTTGGTCATTTTGGCCTTATGGGTTTTCCTACCCTAAAATTCGCTAAATGACGTTTTTCCCAATATTAACTTAAGGTGTGGTTTTTTCGCATCTCTATGGCCCCACCATACTGCAACTCGGTGTTTTTGTTGATAAATTGTATAGTTTTTCAAATATGAATTTTCAAAGTTTGGTCATTTTGGCCTTTCTCTACCCTAAAATTCACTAAATGACGTTTTTCCCAATCTTAACTTGGGGTGTGGGTGTTTTTCGCATCTCTATGGCCCCTTGTTCATTTTCTGGAAAACACCACATACATACTTGACACCATTTCTCAAAATGCAGAAAAAAATTCCTTTTTATGAGTACTTTAAGTGAAAAAGAGTAAGGAAAATAGCCTATGGCAAAATGGAGAACAATGGAAAATCCTCGAAATACAAGTCAGTTCTTTTGAAAAAGCCATTACATGCAGTGGCAAAAAGGAGTCTGAACCAAAGTTTATAAAGAAATTTAAATAAATTTAGATAAAAATATTGAATACATCAAAAATTAAAGTTTTTTATTAGTAAACACTAAAATCGCAAAAAGTGTTTTAAAAAAGGAACAAAAACATTGACACAAAAATTGAAAAAAATATATTTTGAAGTTTTATCTTAAAGAAATAACAAACAAAATTAGTTTTTATTACTCTAAGACTTATGCATTATATTTAATATATTATTAATATTTTGGTATGATTTTGCAATATCTTTAAAAGTTTCATTCTAAATGTTTTTTAAAATTTTTTGTTTTAGATCAATTCTATCAATTTTGTTTAAAATGGCCTTAAAAAACGTAAAAGGCAAATTAGAACGTATGTTCGACAAAAACTTGACTGATTTAGTTAGAGGAATTCGAAACAACAAAGAACATGAGGTAAGTTTTGTATTTTTGTCCCTCACTACCCTCATCCTTCAGAGTTTTACCCTTAAGGTACTATTATTTTTGGTTAATAATCCTATAAAAGTATTATTAAACATTAAAAAGTGATATTGTTAGTTTTATAAATAAATAAACAAACGTAAATTTTAGTAAAAAGAAGTTTTTGTTTCTCTCATATTTTTCCGTGGGTAGCTCGAAAGCTTAACTTCACGAGAGTCCAAGATAAGATCTGATGGACACCTTATAATTGTTACAGTTAACTGTTTCCCGTGAGGTCGTTTGAGCTACCCACGGAAACATATGAGAGAAACAAAAACTTCTTTTTACCCGATTAGCCACGAAAACTTGTTTGATGAGTTTTTTACTTTTGCCAAAAATATGTGAAATTGATATTGTATCCCTGCTTTTACCCAGTTTTGTTTTGAAAGTTTTTATTATTGTTTTAGGCAAAATATATATCACAATGTATGGAAGAAATCAAACTGGAGCTGCGACAGGACAACTTACAAGTTAAAAGTAATGCTATAGCGAAACTGACTTATGTAAGTAAGCTTTGGATTAGACATTTTTTTTTTTGACGCAGCCTCTATTGCGAAAGGATAGCAAAAAAGTTAGACGGATTTATTGAAAATGCAATATTTGCTACTGCCCCAACAAGTACAAGAGCAATCATACAAACGTCATCAAGTGCAAAACCAGATCGATTTTCAAAAATAATAAAACGAGAAATGGTCCTTTTTGAGGATGGCGGTTGCCGAGGACAATATTTGCAGCTATGCTACAAGCATTTACTGACTATACCACCTACCAGCGTCGAATCGGAGAGAGCTTTATCAGTGGCCGGCGGTTTTTGTAACAAGCTTCGTTTAAGATTAAATGATGAGTCCTTAAATGCACTCGTGGTACTTAAATCTTACTTTGGACAAAAGTAATGTTTCCCTATACTTACCTTTTTATTTGCTACGTTTGTCAATTTGTTTTTATGTTAACCATTTACCAATATCAATAAACCTGTGTTGTGTTCTCTGTTAAATTAATTTAATTACTTTTATTTTAGTTTCGAGACCAGTCCCGGGACCTGACATTTGGTCCCGAAGTCCCGAAAACATATTTGGTCCCGGGACTTGGATATCCTAATGTCATCCATTATGCTTCCCTCGATTCCCATTCTTTCTTTTATTGTCTCATATCTTATATGATCTGTTCTAGATATTCTCATTGATCTTCTTATTGTCTCCATTTCGACACTTTCCCTTTTTGTTTTGTATTAGCTCACACTACTACTATATAAGTAGTATGAGCTATGGTGATCCTAATGAAACTTTTTTGTTTTGCTGTCTGTCTGTCTGTCTGTCTGTATGTCTGTCTGTCTGTCTGTAACGACCAACCCGCATAACTCAAAAAACGCTTGTCCGATTTTAATGAAATTTGGTACCTAAGTTGGGTCTTGGGCCGTGATGGTCCCCCATTTAAAAATGAAGAAAATCCACGGCACGCAAGCCAAATAAAATGGTGGGGGTAGATGTCAAAAATTAGAGTTTAAGTGAAAATATGGCGTGTGTGATATCAAACGAAAGGTAATTGAGTATGGAGTTAAACAAAATACATTTTAGTTTTTTTTTTAAAGGGTGGGGGTAGATTTAAAAAATTTGAGTTTAAGTCAAAACATGGCTTGTGTGGTATCAAACGAAAGGTAATTGAGTCTGGAGTTGAATAAAATATATTTCAGTTTTTGATTATATTAGCTCACACTATAACTATAGTACCTAGTGTGAGCTTAGGTGCCCATAGATTGGCAGAGTATTTTTCTTCGCAAACAAAATCGAGGTGTTTCGGATTTTTTAAAAATTTTCAGCAGTTCTCGAGAAATCCCGGACGTTTTATATTAATATTAATAATAAAGTCATAAAGAAGAAGAAGAAAGAATTTTTCAAATTATTTTATTAAATTTATGATTTTAATTATTGGTGGGATAAATTATTTTCTTTTTTTTTTAGTTGCAAATGCTCGGCTACGACATTTCTTGGGCAGGATTTAACATAATCGAAGTAATGAGCTCCAATAAGTTCACTTTAAAAAGAATAGGATATTTAGCAGCTAGTCAATCGTTCCACTGTGACTCAGAGGTATGTTTTTTTACAAATATTTAGTCAGAAAAATACAACACAAATCTAGTTTTGTTTGGTACAAACTATTGCTTGTATGATATTAGAAACCTTTTGCATTTCCCATTTTTCTTTTATCTTCTATTTGAGGCATGCGCAGTTACCTGGTTTGAATCTTATCCTTTACTAAAGGATAGTGTTTGACCTTTCTTGTGTTCAAATAACGCAGGCTACTAGTTCCTTTGTTTAAAGGCAGTGTTGCCGCGCATATAACGTTATGTCAAAATGGAATGTAAATTTAAAATATTTTTGATACCAGACAATTATTTCAAGAGCTACCAATGCGGGGTAATCCGCAGATTTAATTTTATGTGGTTTACTGTATTATATACTGTATACTTTATGTTTCGCCGATGATCAGATAGTAGTGGCTCAGGATTATGACGACCTCGAATATATGGTTTAAGTAGGTTTAAGTCTGTGTTTACTGTGTACTTCCTATTTTTTTTACGTACTTCACAGAACATTGACGGCTTTTAGTAGTTGGTGGACACTGTTGCCAAACAACACATACCTAACAGTTTTTATAAAAAATAATTTTCAATAACTGACATAAAATTATAGAAATATATATATATATATATATATATATATATTTATATATATATATATATATATATATATATATTTATCGGTTTCACAACGTTCTACGTCTTCCGATACCCAATCTTCACTCGTTCCTGTTTGCCCATAATTTATCATCTAGGCCTCTTATTCTTATTTCAGTGTCTATTCCTTCTCTCCAGCTTCTCCTTGGCTGTCCTCGTTTTCTTCGGCCAGTTGGTTTCCATTGTAGTATTTGTTTAGGTAGTCTTGCATCATTCATTCTTTGTACAGTCGGGGACTTAATAAATGGCCGCTGCCATTTTCAGAAGAGCTTGGATAAGAATCCCAATACCGGCCGAGGTTATTGACCGGATTTCGTGGCGCGTCGTTCAACACATATAATTTATTCGCATTCCTGGGTTAAATTTAATCATGAAAAATTTCGCTTAGGTCTATATTCCGTTTGAATGTTCGGTTAAAAAAATACACATAATTGCAGAAAAAATTAGCTTTGATCTGTAGTCCGTTTGAATGTTTGAAAACTTAACTTTGTAAAAATATGTTTTATAATACATTAAATTAAACTTCTCGGTGCCCTCTATATCACCAATATAAAAGCTAAAGGACAAGTGTTTATAATATTGCCGCGAGAGACCGCCAAAGTCACTTCAGTTTTGAGTTTTGGCAATTTAAACTTTTATTTATTTCTTACAAACACAAACCTTTAGACCAACTTTTGGGGTCTTTTTTATTTCTTTGTGAGGCAAGCAATAAAAATATAACAATTGTTTTGACGTAATTCCAATAGCAAAAAAGTTGACTTTTTTTTACAAAATTATTAATTTTTGGAAAATTTTCAACTTATGATTCTATATTTCTCGATAACCATTACATCTACAACTGTAATATTTTCAGGTTAGTGTAAGGGACTCGGTAGCTTCTTCGTGGCACAGTATCAACTAAATATTTTTTATGAAATTTTTGATGAAAATTTTCCTGACCAAAGGGGTACCCAAAAAGTGCAGTTTTTTTAATTTTTTTAAATTGCTAACTTTGTAAAAATATATATTATAATACATTATATTAAACTTCTCGGGGCCCTCTATATCACTATATAAAAGGTTAAGGACAAGAGTTTATAATATTGCCGCCAGAGGCCGCCAAAGTCACTACAGTTTTGAGTTTTGGCAATTTAAACTTTTATTTATTTCTTACAAGCACAAACCTTTAGGCCAACTTTTGGAGTCTTTTTTATTACTTTATGAGGCAAGCAATAAAAATATAACAATTGTTTTGACGTATATCCAATAGCAAAAAAATTGACTTTTTTTTGACAAAATTTTTAATTTTTTGAAAATATACAACATTTGATTTTATTTTTCTCGAACACCATTTCATCTACAACTGTAATATTTTCAGGTTAGTATAAGGGACTCGGTAGCTTCTTCGTAGCACAGTATCAACAAAATTTTTTTTTAAAAAACCAAAGGGGTACCCAAAAAGTGCAGTTTTTTAATTTTTTTAAATTGCTAAGTTTGTAAAAATATATAATACATTATATTAAACTTCTCGGGGCCCTCTATATCACCATATAAAAGGTTAAGGACAAGAGTTTATAATATTGCCGCGAGAGGCCGCCAAAGTCACTACAGTTTTGAGTTTTGGCAATAAACTTTTATTTATTTCTTACAAGCACAAACCTTTAGGCCAACTTTTGGAGTCTTTTTTATTACTTTATGAGGCAAGCAATAAAAATATAACAATTGTTTTGACGTATATCCAATAGCAAAAAAATTGACTTTTTTTTGACAAAATTTTTAATTTTTTGAAAATATACAACTTTTGATTTTATTTTTCTCGAACACCATTTCATCTACAACTGTAATATTTTCAGGTTAGTATAAGGGACTCGGTAGCTTCTTTGTGGCACAGTATCAACTCAATATTTTTTTTGAAATTTTTGGTGAAAATTTTCCTGACCAAAGGGGTACCCAAAAAGTGCAGTTTTTTAATTTTTTTAAATTGCTAACTTTGTAAAAATATATATTATAATACATTATATTAAACTCCTCGGGGCCCTCTATATCACTATATAAAAGGTTAAGGACAAGAGTTTATAATATTGCCGCGAGAGGCCGCCAAAGTCACTACAGTTTTGAGTTTTGGCAATTTAAACTTTTATTTATTTCTTACAAGCACAAACCTTTAGGCCAACTTTTGGAGTCTTTTTTATTATTTTATGAGGCAAGCAATAAAAATATAACAATTGCTTTGACGTATATCCAATAGCAAAAAAATTGACTTTTTTTTGACAAAATTTTTAATTTTTTGAAAATATACAACTTTTGATTTTATTTTTCTCGAACACCATTTCATCTACAACTGTAATATTTTCAGGTTAGTATAAGGGACTCGGTAGCTTCTTTGTGGCACAGTATCAACTCAATATTTTTTTTGAAATTTTTGATGAAAATTTTCCTGACCAAAGGGGTACCCAAAAAGTGCAGTTTTTTAATTTTTTTAAATTGCTAACTTTGTAAAAATATATATTATAATACATTACATTAAACTTCTCGGGGCCCTCTATATCACCATATAAAAGGTTAAGGACAAGAGTTTATAATATTGCCGCGAGAGGCCGCCAAAGTCACTACAGTTTTGAGTTTTGGCAATTTAAACTTTTATTTATTTCTTACAAGCACAAACCTTTAGGCCAACTTTTGGAGTATTTTTTATTACTTTATGAGGCAAGCAATAAAAATATAACAATTGCTTTGACGTATATCCAATAGCAAAAAAATTGACTTTTTTTTGACAAAATTTTTAATTTTTTGAAAATATACAACTTTTGATTTTATTTTTCTCGAACACCATTTCATCTACAACTGTAATATTTTCAGGTTAGTATAAGGGACTCGGTAGCTTCTTTGTGGCACAGTATCAACTCAATATTTTTTTTGAAATTTTTGATGAAAATTTTCCTGACCAAAGGGGTACCCAAAAAGTGCAGTTTTTTAATTTTTTTAAATTGCTAACTTTGTAAAAATATATATTATAATACATTAAATTAAACTTCTCGGGGCCCTCTATATCACCATATAAAAGGTTAAGGACAAGAGTTTATTATATTGCCGCGAGAGGCCGCCAAAGTCACTACAGTTTTGAGTTTTGGTAATTTAAACTTTTATTTATTTCTTACAAGCACAAACCTTTAGGCCAACTTTTGGAGTATTTTTTATTACTTTATGAGGCAAGCAATAAAAATGTAACAATTGTTTTGACGTATATCCAATAGCAAAAAAAATGGACTTTTTTTTGACAAAATTTTTAAATTTTTGAAAATATACAACTTTTGATTTTATTTTTCTCGAACACCATTTCATCTACAACTGTAATATTTTCAGGTTAGTATAAGAGACTCGGTAGCTTCTTCGTAGCACAGTATCAACAAAAATTTTTTTTAAAATTTTTGGTGAAAATTTTTCTGACCAAAGGGGTACCCAAAAAGTGCAGTTTTTTAATTTTTTTAAATTGCTAACTTTGTAAAAATATATATTATAATACATTAAATTAAACTTCTCGGGGCCCTCTATATCACCATATAAAAGGTAAAGGACAAGAGTTTATAATATTGCCGCGAGAGGCCGCCAAAGTCACTACAGTTTTGAGTTTTGGCAATTTAAACTTTTATTTATTTCTTACAAGCACAAACCTTTAGGCCAACTTTTGGAGTCTTTTTTATTACTTTATGAGGCAAGCAATAAAAATATAACAATTGTTTTGACGTATATCCAATAGCAAAAAAATTGACATTTTTTTGACAAAATTTTTAATTTTTTGAAAATATACAACTTTTGATTTTATTTTTCTCGAACACCATTTCATCTACAACTGTAATATTTTCAGGTTAGTATAAGGGACTCGGTAGCTTCTTTGTGGCACAGTATCAACTCAATATTTTTTTTGAAATTTTTGATGAAAATTTTCCTGACCAAAGGGGTACCCAAAAAGTGCAGTTTTTTAATTTTTTTAAATTGCTAACTTTGTAAAAATATATATTATAATACATTAAATTAAACTTCTCGGGGCCCTCTATATCACCATATAAAAGGTTAAGGACAAGAGTTTATTATATTGCCGCGAGAGGCCGCCAAAGTCACTACAGTTTTGAGTTTTGGCAATTTAAACTTTTATTTATTTCTTACAAGCACAAACCTTTAGGCCAACTTTTGGAGTCTTTTTTATTACTTTATGAGGCAAGCAACAAAAATATAACAATTGTTTTGACGTATATCCAATAGCAAAAAAATTGACTTTTTTTTGACAAAATTTTTAATTTTTTGAAAATATACAACATTTGATTTTATTTTTCTCGAACACCATTTCATCTACAACTGTAATATTTTCAGGTTAGTATAAGGGACTCGGTAGCTTCTTCGTAGCACAGTATCAACAAAATTTTTTTTTTAAATTTTTGGTGAAAATTTTCCTGACCAAAGGGGTACCCAAAAAGTGCAGTTTTTTAATTTTTTTAAATTATTAACTTTGTAAAAATATATATTATAATACATTAAATTAAACTTCTCGGGGCCCTCTATATCACCATATAAAAGGTTAAGGACAGGAGTTTATAATATTGCCGCGAGAGGCCGCCAAAGTCACTACAGTTTTGAGTTTTGGCAATTTAAACTTTTATTTATTTCTTACAAGCACAAACCTTTAGGCCAACTTTTGGAGTCTTTTTTATTACTTTATGAGGCAAGCAATAAAAATATAACAATTGCTTTGACGTATATCCAATAGCAAAGAAATTGACTTTTTTTTGACAAAATTTTTAATTTTTTGAAAATATACAACTTTTGATTTTATTTTTCTCGAACACCATTTCATCTACAACTGTAATATTTTCAGGTTAGTATAAGGGACTCGGTAGCTTCTTTGTGGCACAGTATCAACTCAATATTTTTTTGAAATTTTTGATGAAAATTTTCCTGACCAAAGGGGTACCCAAAAAGTGCAGTTTTTTAATTTTTTTAAATTGCTAACTTTGTAAAAATATATATTATAATACATTAAATTAAACTTCTCGGGGCCCTCTATATCACCATATAAAAGGTTAAGGACAAGAGTTTATTATATTGCCGCGAGAGGCCGCCAAAGTCACTACAGTTTTGAGTTTTGGTAATTTAAACTTTTATTTATTTCTTACAAGCACAAACCTTTAGGCCAACTTTTGGAGTATTTTTTATTACTTTATGAGGCAAGCAATAAAAATGTAACAATTGTTTTGACGTATATCCAATAGCAAAAAAAATGGACTTTTTTTTGACAAAATTTTAAAATTTTTGAAAATATACAACTTTTGATTTTATTTTTCTCGAACACCATTTCATCTACAACTGTAATATTTTCAGGTTAGTATAAGAGACTCGGTAGCTTCTTCGTAGCACAATATCAACAAAAAAAAAATTTAAAATTTTTGGTGAAAATTTTTCTGACCAAAGGGGTACCCAAAAAGTGCAGTTTTTTAATTTTTTTAAATTGCTAACTTTGTAAAAATATATATTATAATACATTAAATTAAACTTCTCGGGGCCCTCTATATCACCATATAAAAGGTAAAGGACAAGAGTTTATAATATTGCCGCGAGAGGCCGCCAAAGTCACTACAGTTTTGAGTTTTGGCAATTTAAACTTTTATTTATTTCTTACAAGCACAAACCTTTAGGCCAACTTTTGGAGTCTTTTTTATTACTTTATGAGGCAAGCAATAAAAATATAACAATTGTTTTGACGTATATCCAATAGCAAAAAAATTGACTTTTTTTTGACAAAATTTTTAATTTTTTGAAAATATACAACTTTTGATTTTATTTTTCTCGAACACCATTTCATCTACAACTGTAATATTTTCAGGTTAGTATAAGGGACTCGGTAGCTTCTTTGTGGCACAGTATCAACTCAATATTTTTTTGAAATTTTTGGTGAAAATTTTCCTGACCAAAGGGGTACCCAAAAAGTGCAGTTTTTTAATTTTTTTAAATTGCTAACTTTGTAAAAATATATATTATAATACATTATATTAAACTTCTCGGGGCCCTCTATATCACTATATAAAAGGTTAAGGACAAGAGTTTATAATATTGCCGCGAGAGGCCGCCAAAGTCACTACAGTTTTGAGTTTTGGCAATTTAAACTTTTATTTATTTCTTACAAGCACAAACCTTTAGGCCAACTTTTGGAGTCTTTTTTATTACTTTATGAGGCAAGCAATAAAAATATAACAATTGTTTTGACATATATCCAATAGCAAAAAAATTGACTTTTTTTTGACAAAATTTTTAATTTTTTGAAAATATACAACATTTGATTTTATTTTTCTCGAACACCATTTCATCTACAACTGTAATATTTTCAGGTTAGTATAAGGGACTCGGTAGCTTCTTCGTAGCACAGTATCAACAAAAAATTTTTTTAAAATTTTTGGTGAAAATTTTCCTGACCAAAGGGGCACCCAAAAAGTGCAGCTTTTAATTTTTTTAAATTGCTAAGTTTGTAAAAATATATATTATAATACATTAAATTAAACTTCTAGGGGCCCTCTATATCACCATATAAAAGGTTAAGGACAAGAGTTTATAATATTGCCGCGAGAGGCCGCCAAAGTCACTACAGTTTTGAGTTTTGGCAATTTAAACTTTTATTTATATCTTACAAGCACAAACCTTTAGGCCAACTTTTGGAGTCTTTTTTATTACTTTATGAGGCAAGCAATAAAAATATATTAATTGTTTTGACGTATATTTAATAGCAAAAAAATTGACTTTTTTTTGACAAAATTTTTAATTTTTTGAAAATATACAACTTTTGATTTTATTTTTCTCGAACACCATTTCATCTACAACTGTAATATTTTCAGGTTAGTATAAGGGACTCGGTAGCTTCTTTGTGGCACAGTATCAACTAAATGTTTTTTTTGAAATTTTTGATAAAAATTTTCCTGACCAAAGGGGTACCCAAAAAGTGCAGTTTTTTAATTTTTTTAAATTGCTAACTTTGTAAAAATATATATTATAATACATTAAATTAAACTTCTCGGGGCCCTCTATATCACCATATAAAAGGTTAAGGACAACAGTTTATAATATTGCCGCGAGAGGCCGCCAAAGTCACTACAGTTTTGAGTTTTGGCAATTTAAACTTTTATTTATTTCTTACAAGCACAAACCTTTAGGCCAACTTTTGGAGTCTTTTGTATTACTTTATGAGGCAAGCAACAAAAATATAACAATTGTTTTGACGTATATCCAATAGCAAAAAAATTGACTTTTTTTTGACAAAATTTTTAATTTTTTGAAAATATACAACTTTTGATTTTATTTTTCTCGAACACCATTTCATCTACAACTGTAATATTTTCAGGTTAGTATAAGGGACTCGGTAGCTTCTTTGTGGCACAGTATCAACTCAATATTTTTTTTGAAATTTTTGGTGAAAATTTTCTTGACCAAAGGGGTACCCAAAAATTGCAGTTTTTTAATTTTTTTAAATTGCTAACTTTGTAAAAATATATATTATAATACATTATATTAAACTCCTCGGGGCCCTCTATATCACTATATAAAAGGTTAAGGACAAGAGTTTATAATATTGCCGCGAGAGGCCGCCAAAGTCACTACAGTTTTGAGTTTTGGCAATTTAAACTTTTATTTATTTCTTACAAGCACAAACCTTTAGGCCAACTTTTGGAGTCTTTTTTATTACTTTATGAGGCAAGCAATAAAAATATAACAATTGTTTTGACGTATATCCAATAGCAAAAAAATTGACTTTTTTTTGACAAAATTTTTAATTTTTTGAAAATATACAACTTTTGATTTTATTTTTCTCGAACACCATTTCATCTACAACTGTAATATTTTCAGGTTAGTATAAGGGACTCGGTAGCTTCTTTGTGGCACAGTATCAACTAAATGTTTTTTTTGAAATTTTTGATAAAAATTTTCCTGACCAAAGGGGTACCCAAAAAGTGCAGTTTTTTAATTTTTTTAAATTGCTAACTTTGTAAAAATATATATTATAATACATTAAATTAAACTTCTCGGGGCCCTCTATATCATCATATAAAAGGTTAAGGACAAC
Organism: Aspidapion aeneum; assembly: GCA_963576565.1. NCBI lineage: Eukaryota > Metazoa > Arthropoda > Insecta > Coleoptera > Brentidae > Aspidapion > Aspidapion aeneum. The sequence continues at coordinate 68,303,586 of OY755046.1, forward strand.
AGTTTATAATATTGCCGCGAGAGGCCGCCAAAGTCACTACAGTTTTGAGTTTTGGCAATTTAAACTTTTATTTATTTCTTACAAGCACAAACCTTTAGGCCAACTTTTGGAGTCTTTTGTATTACTTTATGAGGCAAGCAACAAAAATATAACAATTGTTTTGACGTATATCCAATAGCAAAAAAATTGACTTTTTTTTTGACAAAATTTTTAATTTTTTGAAAATATACAACTTTTGATTTTATTTTTCTCGAACACCATTTCATCTACAACTGTAATATTTTCAGGTTAGTATAAGGGACTCGGTAGCTTCTTTGTGGCACAGTATCAACTCAATATTTTTTTTGAAATTTTTGGTGAAAATTTTCCTGACCAAAGGGGTACCCAAAAATTGCAGTTTTTTAATTTTTTTAAATTGCTAACTTTGTAAAAATATATATTATAATACCTTATATTAAACTCCTCGGGGCCCTCTATATCACTATATAAAAGGTTAAGGACAAGAGTTTATAATATTGCCGCGAGAGGCCGCCAAAGTCACTACAGTTTTGAGTTTTGGCAATTTAAACTTTTATTTATTTCTTACAAGCACAAACCTTTAGGCCAACTTTTGGAGTCTTTTTTATTACTTTATGAGGCAAGCAATAAAAATATAACAATTGTTTTGACGTATATCCAATAGCAAAAAAATTGACTTTTTTTTGACAAAATTTTTAATTTTTTGAAAATATACAACATTTGATTTTATTTTTCTCGAACACCATTTCATCTACAACTGTAATATTTTCAGGTTAGTATAATGGACTCGGTAGCTTCTTCGTAGCACAGTATCAACAAAAAAATTTTTTTAAATTTTTGGTGAAAATTTTCCTGACCAAAGGGGTACCCAAAAAGTGCAGTTTTTTAATTTTTTTAAATTAATAACTTTGTAAAAATATATATTATAATACATTAAATTAAACTTCTCGGGGCCCTCTATATCACCATATAAAAGGTTAAGGACAGGAGTTTATAATATTGACGCGAGAGGCCGCCAAAGTCACTACAGTTTTGAGTTTTGGCAATTTAAACTTTTATTTATTTCTTACAAGCACAAACCTTTAGGCCAACTTTTGGAGTCTTTTTTATTACTTTATGAGGCAAGCAATAAAAATATAACAATTGCTTTGACGTATATCCAATAGCAAAAAAATTGACTTTTTTTTGACAAAATTTTTAATTTTTTGAAAATATACAACTTTTGATTTTATTTTTCTCGAACACCATTTCATCTACAACTGTAATATTTTCAGGTTAGTATAAGGGACTCGGTAGCTTCTTTGTGGCACAGTATCAACTCAATATTTTTTTTGAAATTTTTGATGAAAATTTTCCTGACCAAAGGGGTACCCAAAAAGTGCAGTTTTTTAATTTTTTTAAATTGCTAACTTTGTAAAAATATATATATTATAATACATTAAATTAAACTTCTCGGGGCCCTCTATATCACCATATAAAAGGTAAAGGACAAGTGTTTATAATATTGCCGCGAGAGGCCGGCAAAGTCACTTCAGTTTTGAGTTTTGGCAATTTAAACTTTTATTTATTTCTTACAAACACAAACCTTTAAACCAACTTTTGGGATCTTTTTTATTACTTTGTAAGGCAAGCAATAAAAATATAGCAATTGTTTTGACGCATATCCAATAGCAATACACATAATAGTGATTTTTCAGGATTTTAATTTATTGTTTTTTATTACATACTTACATAGAGAAACACAAATGCAACATGTTTGTATTCCTAGCTATTTTTAAAATGGTAAGTTTTAAAAGTGTAAAGCTAAAAAAAATAAATACAAGCAAAAATTGGTTATTTGAGTAAGGGCGTTTATCGGCCAATATTCCAAATAGTTGTTAATTTCAATAGCAAAAATTGCATTGCACAATAGTGTACAGCGACAGCCGATCGACGTGGAGTCGAAGGAATGAAAGCGCACGATACGATGTTCAATAATTCATTCATTCATAAACCTCGCCCGGTATTGGGATTCTCATCCAAGCTCTTCTGAAAACGGCAGCGGCCATTTATTAAGTCCCCGACTGTACATATCCGTACCACACCAGTTGTTTTATTCTTATATCATCCACTAAAGTACGTTCACCCACTGTCATAATTTCTCTTATTCTTTGATTTGTAACTTTCTCTTTTTGATTTCCCTGCTGCTTTTCTCTTATAGTCCATCTCCGTAGCTGAAAGCATTTTTTCTGTTTTATCCTTGATTAGCCATACTTCTGAGCCGTATGTAATAATACTTTTTACAATGGTTTTATATATAAGCTTTTTGTTATGTTTTGATATACTGTGGTCCCAAATTATTCCATTTAATAAAGTTATTGCTTTTCTTCCTTGTACGTTTCGATCTTTTATAGCTTTGTCTAGTGTTCCGTCAGCTGTAATTTTTAGACCTAAGTATTTATACTCATCACAGGACTGAATTCGCTGGGCGGTATTTAAGATTAGATCCTGTTTCATTCCACCGATACACATATACTCTGTCTTATTGAGATTAACTTCTAGTCCCCACTTATTGTACTCTTCTATTAGTTTTCGTGTCATATATTCGAGGTCGTCATAATCCTGAGCCATTACTATCTCATCATCGGCGAAACATAAAGTATACAAGGTGGTTTCGTCCAACGGAATTTCCATGTTTTGGCATTTTCTCTTCCATAGTTAAGGACTTGTTCCAAGTATATCTTGAAGAGCGTAGGCGAGATACAGCAACCTTGTTTAGGACCTTTATTTACTTGAAAGGCTTTGGTTAGTTTTGCTTTTATTTTAACTTTTGCCTTACTATTGCGGTATAACTCTTTGATGGCCTTAATTAGTTGTACGCTTATGTTTGTGTTTTCCAACGCTTTCCAAAGTAGATTTAGTGGTATACTATCATATATGCCTTCTGCAAATCTACGTTAAGCAGATGCAGCTCTTGTCCGTATGCCATTTTCTTTTCAATAACTTGGGTTATACAAAAGAGATGATCAGAAGTCGATCTACCCGCCCTGAAACCGGCTTGTTCTTCTGCCTCCATGTCTTTATATTCGCTTTCCACTTTATTTCTTATTATTTTACCGTATATTCTGCTTAGCGTACTAGTCACAGATATACCTCTATATTAAATATAAAAGGAATTTTTTGAGGTGTGGTCATAGACTAAATAAATTAATTTACGGGCTGGTCCTCAGAACAAGGTAGTGGTAGCCGTATACATCGATGTTACAGTCTCCTTAGACATTGTCAGTACGGCATAACCAAGATGGATGGAACTGACAATGTCTAAGGAGACTGTAACATCGATGTATACGGCTACCACTACCTTGTTCTGAGGACCAGTCCGTAAATTAATTTATTTAGCCTATACCTCTATAATTGTCACATATATCTTTTCGTCCTTTTTTGTGTATTGTGGATATATATGACGTTTTCCACTCAGTTGGTACTACAGTTCCATTTAAATATTTTTGTTTGAAATAAAACAGTCAAACAACAACGAACAGAAAACGTCAAAGCCCGACTCAATCGATATATTCGTAACAACCAGATAAGATTATATATATTCCTTTCTAATGAAATCGTTTAGAAGAAGGCATAAATAAAAAGGAAGGAAAATAGTATGACTAATTAGTGCAGTGCCTCATTTTGGGAATCAATATCAATAAAAAAATTAAAGGAAGTCTGTGCCACTGTATGTACAGGGTGATTTTTTATAATTGCAAGATCGCTATAACTCGGTTATTATTGGGAGTAGAAAGTTCAAGCAAAAACTATTCGGTTTGGTAAATTATGGCCACTTTAGGCCCACCATTAGTATTTTTAGCTCACACTACTACTATAAGTAGTGTGAGCTATGGTGATCGTAATTTTTTCGAGAAAAAAAAAGTTGCTCCGATTTCAAAAATTTTTATATATCTTTGCGTTTCAGATGATTTTGAAACTTTTTTGTTTTGCTGTCTGTCTGTCTGTCTGTCTGTCTGTCTGTATGTCTGTCTGTATGTCTGTCTGTAACGACCAACCCGCATAACTCAAAAACCGCTTGTCCGATTTTAATGAAATTTGGTACCTAAGTTGGGTCTTGGGCCGTGATGGTCCCATTTAAAAATGAACAAAATCCACCGAACGCAAGCCAAATAAAAGGGTGGGGGTAGATTCCAAAAATTAGAGTTTATGTGAAAATATGGCGTGTGTGATATCAAACGAAAGGTAATTAAGTCTGGAGTTAAAAAAAATGAATTTTAGTTTATTTTTAAAAAAAGGGTGGGGGTAGATGTCAAAAATTAGAGTTTAAGTGAAAATATGGCGTGTGTGATATCAAACGAAAGGTAATTGAGTCTGGAGTTAAACAAAATACATTTTAGTTTTTTTTTAAAGGGTGGGGGTAGATTGAAAAAATTTGAGTTTAAGTCAAAACATGGCTTGTGTGGTATCAAACGAAAGGTAATTGAGTCTGGAGTTGAATAAAATATATTTCAGTTTTTGATTATATTAGCTCACACTATAACTATAGTACCTAGTGTGAGCTTAGGTGCCCATAGATTGGCAGAGTATTTTATAGGTTATAATATACAGGGGGCGACAATCAGATCAATTTTTTTAAAGGGAACATCCTATATATTTTTGTATTTTTAAGTTCCGCAAAAAATTAGCTTTACAGATATATGTAACACTATGGCTCTATCTTTGTTAGTTTTCGAGATATTGTCGATTGAAATTCCGAAAATGAGCAAATTTTAAATACGGTGCGGAGTATTTCCTGTGACAAGTCACAAACAATATTAAGATGTGTGGATACCTAATGACATTGTCAGTGCCAAATTTTAAATATTTATCAACAATGTTGCTTTATTCCAATACAGAAAAGCAAGAGATACTTTTATTATATGCGAAAAATAATAAAAATGCCACTGCTACTGTGAGAGAATATCGAGAACTGTATCCAGCCCGACAATGTCCTAATATATCCACAATTCTTAGGATATATAGAAAATTTCGTGAAACATAGTCTGTGGAACGAAAAAAACGAGTTGTTCGTCCAAACGAAGAGGCTAATTTAAATATTTGACTACATTTTCAAGAAAGCCCACAAATTTCTATAAGAAAAGTATCTTCCATTAGTGCAAGAAGGACAGAAACGCTTGACGTCTTTTACCAAAGTAAGAAGTGTCCTAAGAACAAATTCTTATTGGGCATATAAACAATAAGAACTTCAAGGCCTAACACCCGATCAGAAAAGAAAAAGGGTAGAGTTTTGTCACTTTATGCATGAAAGACTAAACGCAGAACCCCGTTTTTTAAATCACATTTTGTGGTCGGATGAGTCGACGTTTACAACTTGTGGTCTACCAAATAGACAGAATAGCAGACTATGGTCCACGACTAACCCTAATTTTGTAAAAGAAATTAAAAGACAGGGAAGACAATCCGTGAATGTCTGGTGTGGCATACTGAACGACCGTGTTGTTGGGCCATTTTTTTTTGAGCACTCTTTAACGGGACAAATTTATTTAATTTTTTTACAAAATTACTTAGAAATTTTTTTGGATGACTTGCCACTAAATCAAAGAAGAAGATTGATTTTTCAGCAGGATGGGGCTCCTCCTCATAATGTTCATGAGGTTCGAGAATTCTTAAATAATAATTTTAATGAATGGGTTGGGAAAAACGGCACAATACGCTGGCCACCCAACAGTTTTGATTTAACTCCTTTAGACATTTTTTTATGGGGTCACCTTAAAGATAAAGTTTACAGATTAGAAGCGAGGAATACTCGAGAGCTCAGAGAATTAATATCACTGTCTGTCAATGAGCTTAATGAAAATTTTTCTAATTTAATAACCAGAACAATAAATAATTTAAGAGACCGGTTTCAAAAATGTATTGAAGTCAATGGTGATAGGTTTGAACATTTGTTACGTTAATTTTTATTTATTTATGGATTTAAAACAATTAAACCATTTAAAAAATTGTCGTTTTTTGATTTTAAATTTCTATGAAAATTGACCAAGATGATTATTTATATTTATCAAACTGTCAGTCAATATTGTTTCAGTTTAGTCTATACGTTAAATACTCCGCACCGTATACCTATTTAAAATTTGCTAATTTTCGGAATTTCAATCGTCAATATCTCGAAAACTAACAAAGATAGAGCCATAGTGTTACATATATCTGTAAAGCTAATTTTTTGCGGAACTTAAAAATACAAAAATATATAGGGTGTTCCCTTTAAAAAAATTGATCTGATTGTCGCCCCCTGTATATTATAACCTATAAAAAATGGTGGGTCTAAAGTGGCCATAATTTACCAAACCGAACAGTTTTTGTTTGAACTTTCTACTCCCAATAATAACCGAGTTATAGCGATCTTGCAATTATAAAAAATCACCCTGTAACTTCTACTCCCTTCCCGCCCACCTCGGTTTTGATGACGCGGTGTCACTTTAATACAATATCAACTATAATTAATTTTTGTTTTTTAAATTTTAGTTACTAATGCTCACAACCAACATGATTAGGAAAGAACTGAACGCTCAGAATCAATATGAAGCCGGTTTAGCTCTGACGTCACTAAGCTGTTATATTAGTACCGACTTAGCCCGGGATTTGTCGAACGATATCTTAACCTTACTAAGTTCCACAAAACCTTACATTAGGAAAAAAGCTGTTTTAATGATGTACAAAGTGTTTTTGAAATATCCCGAAGCGTTGAGGCCCGCCTTTCCAAGACTGAAGGAGAAGTTAGAGGATCCGGATCCAGGTAAATATTTCTTGTGGTTTTATTTGAAAATATGTTTAATTTGATACCCTCTTTTTTTTGCAATACTGAGAGGGTTGTCTATTAAGTTTTGCATATATACAGCTGGAATAAAACAGTAGATAACTTTTAAAGACTTGTTTCTCGGAGTATTCTCTAGAGATGTTGATTTTCGTTACTTTTGAATACTCGTTACTAATCTATACTCGACTACTAAGTAAAATTTTATATATTCGTTACTATCGTTACTTTGATTACTGTAACTGTATTCAATTCAATCAAACAATTAGTGCAAAATTCTCGGACTGTCGTTAATTCTAAAATCATTTACTTGTATATTTTTGTTGTATATATTATAGAAATATTCAATTGAAATTTTCAAAATGCTGGCTAAAATTAAAAAAATAAAGGTAGGAATTACTTACTCAAACAACTTTGTTTTAAAAATCTTATCCCTTACATACAAAGAAATACATACTTAAACCCAAGTAAATAAAAATAGAGACAAATATAAAAAACTTTGGACAAAAAAACAACAAAAATAAAAAAATTCATTCTGTAATATATGTAGATTGTAGATACTACAATACTACAAGCGGCTGCAAGCGTTGAAACAACCAACATTGCCAGATTGTCATTTTCTACTTTTTCTTGTTCTTACCTTTTACAAATAAAATCAAGTTTTTTAATTTCCGATTTGAATTTGCCGCTAAAACGCTCATTTCTAGTATGGCGTTGCAATGACGTCATATCGCAGTAAACTCGCGGACAGATACACGGCATTCAAGTGTTTATTTGTTTTTGGTCTTTGTTTTTACTGTTTTTTATGTAAAAAAATGTCCTATAAGTGGTGTATAGTGCCTTAGTGTTCGAATACTAGCATAAAAACACCTGAAAAACTATTTATTCATGTGCCTACAGCAGTAAAAGAACGAAAAAAGTGGCTAGAACTTGCTCGAAGAGACCCAAGGGCCTTATCTAATACATATTCACTTTACATTTGTGAAGATCACTTTGATGTGAGTATAACTAAATAGTTTCTATTAATTTTTTTAACGTTGTCTATAATATATATATATATATATATATATATATATATATATATATATATATATATATATAACTATTTCGTAAATGACGATGACATTTTTGAGGTTATGTTTATTACAAGGGGTGAACAACTATAATAGGCAGAAAGGTGTATAAATTTTTAGGCCGTGCTAGGCAGTTATTAGGCAGGCCTAGGGAGTACCTCTAAATGCAGGATTAGGCAGTGCACATGCAGACTAAATGTAGAACTGAGTAGTGCATATGCAAGACCAGGCAGTGCATAGGCAGGACTAGTATGTATGTAGAATGTATTACGAAAATTTTGTTTTAAAAAAGCAATTTTTGATTGTTTCTTAATGCTTAAAATAATAATGATTGGGTATGTAATTGAATCTATTATAAGTGGCATATTAAACAAAAAGGCGAAACATATAACCTAACCTCAAAATCTAAATCAGTAAAAGTAGGCGAAGAATATCGTAAAAGAACTTTCAGTTATATACAAAACAACTCATTGAATACTTACATCAACATTTTAACGTTTCTAAATTCCGCAGAACAAAAATTACTGTTGTTGGCAAAGAAACCTGCGACCATAAACGAATTCAGCATTGGCAAGTTGCAGTTATCGGCTTTGGAGAATCCGTTTTTCATTGAAAATGTTTTTTATAAGCAAAACTCAAAATAAAATCTAATTTAGGACGATAATTCGCACTTTAAACCAAAGCAAACATTACCATCCATAAGAAAATAACATAGAAAATAGGTTCGTTCGAGGCGTTTACTGTTTTGTGACGTCACTCGCAGCTGATTGGTAGACCGCCTGTTTTGAATCACGTGGCTAATTGTTTTAATTCAATAAATTTATTTAATTAACAGAACTATGAATTTGAGAAAAAATTAAACAAAAAAGTTTGTTTTTAGCATTCCCAAGACCCAAAGAGATACAAAAATAAATATATATTTATTTTTTACTACTGTCAAACACCCTATTGACCCTAGTTTCTTTCTCTTCCTCGGTTAACAGATGCAGTATCCAGAGGGAAACTAATTTTCTGACCCTTAATTCTTCATGCTAAATTTTTTGAAATGAGGTATTTGAAATCCCCAATAAAGCTCAATCTCGCGATATGTCCCATGTCGATCTTTCATCATGAGCATGCGTACAACATCAATGACTTCCTGGGTGGCAGCCGTTTTTGAGGCACCTGGCCTTGGATCGTCGCTAAGGCTAATCCTTCCACGCTTGAATTCTCCGTACCAACGAGAAACTATTGACTGATGTGGTGCTTCATTACCGAAAACAGAAATCAACTCGGCAGGGCATTCTTGTTGAAATAGTTTCGTTCGAGTTGTAAAAAATTATAGCCCGAAAATGTTCTCGGTTTAAGTCCCTTTTCGACTGATTTGTTAACTTAAAAAATTCACTGTAGCTATAAAACTATATATTAGTTGTACTCTTTATCAGATGTTGGCTATCATCACGGCTATTGTTTTTAGGGGTGCAATCGGCGGCGGTCAATGTTGTCTGCGAATTAGCTAGAAAAAATCCAAAAAATTATTTAAGTTTAGCACCAGTTTTTTTCAAATTAATGACTACCAGCACAAACAATTGGATGCTGATCAAAATTATCAAATTGGTAAGTTTTTTTAGAGTTTAGGATTTTTTTTAAATGGAAACAGCGCCGGTTTATGGGCCTTCTTGACCCTAGGCACTAGTGGCGAGTCGGCCCCCTCAACCTTCACAAAAACGCGCAAAAAAAAAAACAAAAACAAACAGTGAGACAAGTTTTATATTTATCTTTTATTTTTCCAAAGAAGTAGCGACATCTACCAAATAACAAAGAAACTATCAGATTAAAAATATTCGGTAGATGTCGCCACTTCTTTTCTTTGGAAAGCGTACGGTATCGCAGGCAATATTTATCATTTCTCTTACCAATATCGTAGGAGGAGATGTATATACTATCTCTAGCTTTACAAAGGTCTGACATTGACCATGCAGTGTTCTGAAGAGTCCATTAAGGACAAAACAGTTAACTGATAACACTTAATAGGTGTCCATTAGATCTTGGACCCCCGTGTTTGTACAGCTTTCGAGTTGCCCACGGAAAAATATAAGAGAAACACAATCTTTCTATACGTTTAAGTAAATAATATGTTGCATGTTTATCTTCTATTTGATGCATGCGCAGTTACCTGGGTTGACTCTTATCCTTTACTAAAGGATAGTGTTGGACCTTACTTGTGTTCCAATAACGCAGGCTACTAGTTCCTTTGTTTAGAGACAGTGTTGCCGCGCATATAACGTTATGTCAAAATGTAATGTAAATTTAAAATATTTTTGATACCAGACAATTATTTTAAGAGCTACCAATGCGGGGTAATCCGCAGATTTAATTTTATACCAGTTATTGATTTTTTTTAAATAAAAACTGGTAAGTATGTGTTATTTAGCAACAGTGTTCACCACGTAACCAAAAGTCATCAATGTTTTTCGAAGCGCTTAAAAAATATAACAAGTATACTGTTATGCCCGCAGTAAGAAAAACGATAAATGCAATGGACTGTATAATTTAATTAATGAAAGCGCGAGCAAACATAAATATATTGATATGAAATTACGAAATAATCAAACGTCCATAGGTAAAATATTGGTGGAACCACATAACGGTAATCAAATACAAATGCACTCACCAGTTTGCAGCCAAATTCTCCACTTCTAAGGGGCCCCTGATTAGATCTAATGATGTCACCACGTAGCTGAAGGGCTGAAGTTTCTGGTTCTATGCTTCAGTACACAAAAATCGAGCACTTTCAGGTGTAGATATTTGAAATAGTTGGAGAACGAAATTAACACGCCATTTTCTCTAGGCGATTGACAAGGATCTCACTGGTTGTTGGTGCGCATGTCCAAATACGCGAAATGCGCTTTGTCCTTCATACAATTGTGTGGTTTTAAAAATATATATAAACAACCGCGAAATTTAGCGGGAGCTAACATATACAGTAAACACAGACCTAATCCTATATTTTCCTGGCAGTTTTTCACTGGTATTGCTCTTTCAATTTTTCCCTAGTTTTTTTTCTGAACTTTTTAATTAATTTTGCCTACAGAACACAAAACAGGCTTTTGACAGATAAATAAGAGATAAAGGATAAAAAATTGTGTTTGCAAAAGGTCAAAATTGGGCTCCTAAATATCACGTGGCATCTGTCATTTAATGTCGCATCTATAAAGGATAAAGTTAGCTAAAGGACGGCGTGCAAAAGGTCCCTAATAAAACAGTTGGTTTACTTGTTTATTACTTATCTATAGCTGAGGATGTATATTAGTGGCACCGCGTCATAGCTATGGTAAACCAAATTTTGCGGCAAAATCTAAGTAAAGAAGCCTTGAAAAATGGTTGTTTCACTTTGTACATGCAGTGTGCCGCTTTAAATGTGTATGATAGAACACCGGGACCCTTTAAAGGAGAGATAAAATAGGTACTTATCTAATAAATAAAGATCCGAAACAAAAAAGAGAATCCAAAATTATATTAAAATGGGCGTAAATATTGATTTAGTTGCAAAAACGGTCATTTGTTTTGTAAAAAGTTCGGTCGTAATTTGTTTGACATTAAAACAGTCAAAACAAAAACAAATAGAAAACGTCAAAGCCCGGCTAAATCAATATGTTCGTTACAACCAGATAAGCCTATATATATATATATATATATATATATATATATATATACAGGGTGAGGAAAAAGTACCGGGACCCCTAAACAATTTGCGATTTGCTTTGACACAATATTAAGATATAATGTCATTGTCACAGCTACACGCATAATAAAATACAGGGGTAATTAAATAACCTACGAGTTTCTTAAAGTGTTAAGGCCACTTTAAGAACAATTATTTTATTTATATTCTTCGAAATGTCATTCTGACACAAAATTACAATGTCATTTTAAACGTAGATTTTTATTCTCCATCGAATGGTAAAAGAAAAAAATATGGTTTTCATTTAAATTTTTAAAATTGACCTTCGAAAAACTCCTAATGCTGACAGATACGTCAATGTCAATGTCACGACCAAATAGAACAAATTCAATCCTAAAACTTTTATTTAGACCATTTTTGCAAATAACTCTTAGTTACCGGGTCCCGGTACTTTTTCCTCACCCTGTATATATATATATATATATATATATATATATTCCTTTCTAATGAAATCGTTTGGAAGAAGACATAAATAAAAAGCAAGTAAAATAGTAAGCTAATGACTAATTAGTGCAGTGCCTGGTTTTGGGAATCAATATCAATAAAAAATGCGGGCCACTGTATGTACCCTTCTACTCCCTTCCCGCCCATCACGGTTTTGATGACGCGGTGCCACTTTAATACAATATCAACTATAGGTAAATTAAAAGAAAATATTCTAGAACCAAACTAAAGTTTTAAAATTTTATTTAAGAGTTTTTTTTACAATATCTTTATTTATTTGTTTTTTTTCAAAATCTTGTGCAGTTTGGTGCATTTACGTTGGTCGATCCAAGGGTGGGGAGAAAACTGACGACGCCTCTAATTAATATTATTGCGAGGTATTAGTTTTATGCAGAGACTTCAGAGGGGAATAGATAGCTTCCCTTCCCGTCTTCCCCTAAATTATTCTTTGATACTAGCTTACTAAATAGACTTGTCACAATAAAAACGAAAAAATCATTTACTGTTTTACCTACTACAAGATTGCAAAGGGATAAATACTTTTTAATTATTAAAAGTATTGGAAGAATAATCTTAAAACAATCGTTTTCTTTTTAATTTAAAATAAAGAAGTATTTCATTGACACGAATCACTTCTCTTGATCTAACCACACCAACATGGCCTAGTCTATTAAAATCGATCGATAGTTACGTCTGGTAATGTAGTAGGCAACCAATACGCACTGCTTGAAAGAGTCCTTTTATTTTGGATGGGCACATTGTTTTATAATTTTTGATGTTGACGTTTTTAATAAGTAGGTGCATTATTTTTCTAAAATTTTTTGAGAGGGCTTTGCCTATACGTTTAGTCCTTTTAAGAAATGTGCAGCTAAAGGACATTTCAGTGATTCATCGTTTCTTAGTGTTAAATGAATGGACTATAAGCTGTCAGTAGTGACATCTCTAAAGTGGGGTCTATACATAACGTTTTAACTTACGTCTTGCCTGTCAGTCAAAAGGATCAAGTATGACGGTTGAAAGACTAGCGTACACACTTGATAGTTTTAACGTACGTTTTTAGATCCGTTTTTGATACACTATGGAGGAAGCACTGCTTTTGTCAATAATGTTTTTTGTTTTAAATGTCTATGACTTAACCGTTTCAGTAGCTAAACATAGTTTTTTAACCAGTTTTTCAAAATGTGCTGATTTAGTTTCTGCTTACGAAACATGTCGGGACTATTTGTTTAAAACAAATTAAAAATTAGTGGAGGAAGAGAATAACCTGTTTGATTTCCTAAAAAATTATCTTATCTAATGTCGGACGTTTCCTATACCAACTTCTAAATTGCACTCCAAAGGAATTAAAATTGTATGCACTACCACAAGAAATGCCGCTAAAACTGACGTTTTACCGGGAACAAAGCCTCTACCAACCAGTTCAACAGGTCCGACTTCAGTCCTGTTCAGTTCAGGCAAAACGTACGTTTTATTGTCTACACAAAAGGTTTTGCCTGATCCGTTTTACCTGATCAAATAAAACCAAGGCCAACACAAAAATAGAGGCCACGACTCTGAAAAAATCAGCTGTTCTCCCGGGGCTGAATTTTACATTGGGTCTTATGGGAGGTCAGAGGTTTTTTTATGGTATTTTCAAAATGGCACTACAGATTTCCGCAAAATTTCAGTGAAATATTCTCAGACACCTTCCCAATATTCCACCAAAGGTTTGTAAGGAAGCAACATGATTAAAAGGTTAAAATCTTTAAGATTTAGCATTCCTTATTTTGAATTCAAATTACCCGCCATGTACCACATGCCAACTGTTATATTTGACATGTATTTGACTTTGTCATTTGTGATTGTCACATTTGCTTCTGCTTTAAATTTAATTTTTGTGTGAGCTAATGAAGCGGCTATGAAAAATTAAGGAAGGTAAAACGTCAGGCAATACGTTATGTGTAGACCCCGCTTAAACATCAAAATGGACTTCCAAGAAATGTCAACGTTAGCCTAGGGAGAAAGGGTTATCTGCTCCCCTCTTATATCTCTGGTTCTATGTATATAATTTGGTAATTTTTGTATAAATTTATTGCGCTAGGGTAACTTAGCTAGCCAACCTATTTCCTGGAAACTACTGATCAAGTTTTTTATCTATTTTTTTTTGTAGTTTGGTGCCTTAACTCCATTAGAACCTAGGCTAGGAAAGAAATTAATAGAACCTTTAACCAATTTAATACACAGGTTAGTTTTGAATAATCGTATATTTAAGTTTGTTTTCGGCCGGGACTCGAACCCGAAATCTCTTGCTCTGTACGCAAACGCTCTTTTTTTAAGCCATCAAAGACGATACATAAATTTTCGGAAAAATTCCCGGCCGAAGAACTTTTTATAATTTTTCTTTCTTTAATTTTACTACGGTCAAAGAAAAACTCTTTAAAATTTTTCTTTCTTTAATTTTTACTTGTCGTTTGTAATAATATGTTTTTAAAACGTAGATTTTTTTTTTTTAAAACCGAAAATTCATACACTTCTTCTTCTTCTTCCTAGTCCGCCCAGCAATGGGGAGAGAAAGTATTGTTTTCGACGAAAAAATATTGTGTATTTTGACCTATCTTAGTGATATCGTCGTGATGTCTGTCCGTCTGTATGTGTGTGTGTGTTTGTATGTCTGTCTGTAACACGATAGCTCTCAAACGGTTGAACCAGGTTTTATGAAATTTTCAGGTAAAATTGTGTACAATACTGTAAAGAGGCGTTTAGTTCTGATCACAATCCATTAATGCTATTGACAGTTTTTTGACATTTTCAAAATTAAAAATATGGTAACTTCTTAACGGAGCATCGCATCAATTAGCAGTTTTTAGAATTTCATAGACCACGTTTTTCTCAATATTTTATGTTCTTACGAAAAACTTCGTAGTAGCTTCCGTTTCTGAGATATTTACAAAAACTGCTTTTAAGGCTGATATAGCGTGGAGTTCTCTTGAAGTGTGCAAATGAGCTAAAAAGGGGTAGGGGTTCCCGCTGGGACAATTCGCCGCGTGGACAATTCGCCGCGAAAATTTTTATCCTAATCTAACGTATTTTTTCTTAAATCGGAACTCGCCTGTCCGCTTATTGGAAGATCAAAATCTGTGTTAAACCTAACCGGTGCCTAAACCACCAATATTTTGCAAAAAAAATGCTTTTTCATTATGTAGTTTTTCAAAAAAGTAAGTAAGTTTTTGAAAAAACTAATTTATAAAAAAAAAATAATAAGAAAGTAGTTTTTTCAAAAACGATTTTTTTTTATTTTTGTTTTTTTATACTTTTTCCGGTTTTTTTAAAAACTAATAAACAAAAGATTTTTTTTAAATATTTTTTCAAAAATATGTTTACTACACACAAAACATTAAAATAAAAAAAATAGTTGTCATGGCGAATTATCCCGCGGCAAAGCGGCCTGCGGAAAATTGTTTCCGCGGTAAATCGGCCGCGGCGAATTGCTCCTTCCCCTCTGAAGGTATCAGATCCCTCATGGATTCATTTATTCCAACTTTTTTTAATATTTTTTGTTGATTTGCTTGTTAGCAACATGGTTTTAAAACGTCTAAATTTAAAAAATAATAAATAGTTTTGAAAAAGTTTATTATTATTAAATTATATATAAATGGATCCATGACGGTCAGATCCGTTCCGAGCAAGCCTATTATCAGACTTCAAGTGAAGCCATGAAAATATATTAGCTTTGAAAACAGTTTTTTGTAAATATCTCAGAAACTAAAGCTCCTACGAAGTTTTTGATTATAACACGAATTATTAAGCAAAATCGATGTATTGATACAATACTCCGTTAAAAAGTTTTTTAAAAAAGCATTTTTTAAAGTTTTTAATTGTCAAAAAACTGTCATTAGCAATAATGGATTTTGACCAAAATCTAATCAGCTCGTAAGAGTGTCGAACACTATTTCACCTGAAAATTTTATGAAAATTGGTTCAGCGGTTTAGGAGCTATCGTGTTACGGACAGTAATATTATACACACAGACAGACATCACGACGATATTGCTAGGATAGATCAAAATACATTCAATTCACACATTTTTGGCGTTATCTCAAAGTAATTTTTTCGTCGAAAATAATACCTTCTTTAGCCATTTGCTACGCGGGCTAGGAAGGTAAAAAACAGAAAAATTGTGTCTTCACAAATTGTAATTTATTGTTTTTTTTTCTTAAATATTTTAGCACTTCAGCTATGAGCCTTCTATATGAATGTATCAATACTGTAATAGCTGTTTTGATAAGCATTTCTTCGGGGATGCCAAATCATTCTGCTAGTATTCAACTTTGCGTCCAGAAATTGAGGATACTTATTGAAGACTCTGATCAAAATTGTAAGTATAAAACTAAATGAAGTTTTAACCACGGTTAGATTAATTTTAGTGACAGGAACAGACCTTTTTTGCTTTTACTATTATTTTTTCCAGTTCTTTACAGTCTGTTTCTGTCTTATCAAATATGACACCCAAGTATACATACTCATTGCATGAAGATATTGTTTCCAATACATACGTACTTTGTCTTATCCATGTTCACAGTTAACCCCCCTTTTGATATTCTTCCGTTTGCTACAGCAAACTGTAGTGTGTATATGGTAAATTGGTCGTTCAGTTGTATTTCCATGCCCATGTTTATTTAAGTTTTTAAATATTTATTTTTTTCTGTAGTAAAGTACCTGGGACTGCTGGCAATGTCAAAAATCCTTAAGACCCATCCGAAAAGCGTCCAGGCCCACAAGGATCTTATTCTTCAATGTTTAGAAGACAAAGACGAGTCAATTAGATTGAGGGCATTGGATCTGTTGTATGGAATGGTGAGTAAACACTCTAATCCATCATATACAGGGTGATCAGTTATCAGTTATCTTGGAGAAATAGTAATCATTATAGAATTTTAGCTTGTAAAAGGTGGGGTAGTCGCGATTTTGACATATGTTGATCACATTGCAGTCCGAAAAAGTTTTTGAGTTTTCGACCCAGGGGGGGAGGACCGTATAGTGTGTACGAAAAGGTTTTTTTTATTCCTTGGTCCCTGTACATTTTAGAAAAAAAAGTTGTAGACAAAAGTTGAAGACAATAATTTTTTGCTACAAAAACACTGTTGGACGTTTTTTTTTCAGACGAATGGTTTTTAAGTTATGACGCTAAACATTTCGCTGCCATTTTGGATTTTGACGAATTTTTTTTTAGTGGCCTTTAACATCGAAACTGTTTATTTTTGAAAACATAAAATAACGATCAACTAATAGCCTATAAAATGAGACATCATTGAGATGTCTGGGTAGTACCCTAGCTGAAATACGAACCCTGAAGTGTTAGCAGTACACCCGCTTCTTATGTATTTCCATAGTATATGCAATATAAACCGACATTATTCAGTTTTATATTATTTTCTCAAAAGGTAAACATTCTACAGAATGTGTGTAATCACCTTTATTGTAGAAAATTAAATTATCTTTTAAACGATGTATTTAATAAAGTTGATTACAAACTTTCTGTAAAATGCTTACCTCTTGAGAAAATGACATAAAACTCAATAATTTCGGTTTCTTTTGAATATACTAGAGGCCCTCGATACATTTGACAATTGTTTTTGGTGTAAAACAATTGTCAAATGTATCGAGGGCCTCTAGAATATACTATGGAAATACATAGGAAATGGATGTACTGGCGGGCGAACACTTCAGGGTTCTTATATATCTCGGCAAGAGTACTACCCAGAGAATACAATGATATCTTATTTTATAGACTATTAGCTAGTCTTTATTTTATGTTATTACAGATTTTTTTTAAAAATAAGCAGTTTCAAAGTTAAAGGTCACTAAATAAAAAAATTGATCAAAATACAAAATGGCGAAATTTAGGTATCCAAAAAAAATATTATGGAAATAGTCATAACTCGAAAACCATTCAGAAAACAGCGTTTTTGTAGGAAAAAACCTTATCGTGCACGATAAATCCAAGATAGCGGGGGGAGTAAACTCACTTTTTTTTTTATTGGACTCCAATGTCTACATCACCTTTTGCAAGCTTCTTTTTTTCACCCTTAATGACTGGCCTCTAGATAATGCAATCAAAAAATTTAATTGACATTTTTTAAATTTAGGTATCCAAAAAAAATCTTATGGAAATAGTCAAAAAACTAATGGTCCACATGGAACGAGCAGAAGGCACGGTGTACAGGGACGAACTTCTTAGCAAAATTATCCTGATTTGTTCGCAGAACAACTATCAGTTTATCACCAATTTCGAGTGGTACGTCACAGTTTTAGTGGAGTTAGCTCAATTGGAAGCAGGCTCAAAACAAGGTAAGAAAACAACCCATTTGCCACTTAAGACTCTCGTACAGGATGTAACATTAAAAAGGATCCAAATAGATTTTCTCAAAAACTATTAGAAAATTTGGAAAACGCCAAACGTCGATTTTGTTTGCAAGGGGACATATTTTGGCTCTGTCTTTAGTCTTTTTCTGGTTTAAAAATGCTTGTTAACCGCTGTTTTTGTTTATTTATGTTTTTGCTAGTTTTTTTAATTAATTAATTTATTTATTTATTAGTATAGTGAGGTACAATTTTATTCGTTTCTATCCTAACGCTGACCCTAATATTTTATGAGCACGATGAATTTTGGAAATCTCTGTGTGCTGTGTGTATTTTTATTAGTTATTTTTTTTTACATGAATTTAAAAAGTTAGGGATAAATTGCTATCTTGAACCTATTTGTATACCATTAAATGTTTAACTTTTTTAAATGGTTTACTTTTAATTAAAAAAAAAAATTAAAATAAAAGCAATACTAACCCAAGGCTTTCAAGTAAATAAAGGTCTTAAACAAGGTTGCTGTATCTCGCCTCTTCAAGATATACTTGGAACAAGTCCTTAAAGTATGGAAGAGAAAATGCCAAAACATGGGAATTCCGTTGGACGATACCACCTTGTATACTTTATTTTTCGCCGATGATCAGATAGTAGTGGCTCAGGATTATGACGACCTCGAATATATGACACGAAAACTAATGGAAGAGTACAATAAGTGGGGACTAAAGGTTAATCTGAATAAGACAGAGTATATGTGTATCGGTGGAACGAAACAGGATGTAATCTTAAATACCGGGTAGCGAATTCAGTCCTGTGATGAGTATAAATACTAAGGTCTAAAAATTACAGCTGACGGAATACTAGACAAAGCTATAAAAGATCGAAACGTACAAGGAAGAAAAACAATAACTTTATTAGATGGAATAATTTGGGACCAAAATATATCAAAACATAATAAAAAGCTTATATATAACACCATTGTAAAAAGTATTATTACATACGGCTCAGAAGTATGGCCAATCAAGGATAAAACAGAAAAAATGCTTTCCGCTACGGAGATGGACTATTGGAGAAGAGCAGCAGGGAAATCAAAAAGAGAAAGAGTTGCAAATCAAAGAATAAGAGAAATTATGACAGTGGGTGAATGTACTTTAGTGGATGATATAAGAACAAAAGAACTGATGTGGTACGGACATGTACAAAGAATGAATGATGAAAGACTACCTAAACAAATACTACAATGGAAACCAACTGGCCGAAGAAAACGAGGACGGCCAAGGAGAAGCTGGAGAGAAGGAATAGACAGTGAAATAAGAATAAGAGGCCTAGATGATGAATTATGGGCAAACAGAAACGAGTGGAGATTGGGTATCGGAAGACGTAGAACGTTGTGAAACCAATAAATATATATATATAGGTATTTAAAAAAAATCTATATCTATGAGTTTATAACAATTGAATTAATGACGTTTTTCGCACAGGTCATGTGATATCGAGTCAGCTGATGGACGTGTGCATTCGTGTAGAGGCCATTCGTGAGTTTGCGGTGGAAGAAATGTCACAGTTGCTCGACATGTATACATCGACGTCACTATTTACCATTATGCAAGAGGTTTTGTTTGCTGCGGCCTGGCTTACCGGAGAATTCCCTTCGTAAGTCAATTCTATTCTTCTTCTTCTTTTTTTTTTGTTATAAAAAACCATTTATGTGCGTACGAGACAGGGTATGAGAGAAAAGCTGGGATAAGATCTACCAAATCAACCATTTGAATATATGACTTTGGATTTTCATCTTTCCGATTTTAATAATTTTTGATACACTTATTCTATTCATACAGTAGATAAAAAATTTTAATTTTGAAAATTTTTGGCTTAGTAGTTTTTTTTTAGCTCACACATATACTATACTATAGTAGTGTGAGCTATGGTGATCCTAATTTTTTCGAGAAAAAAAAAGTTGCTCCGATTTCAAAAATTTTTATATATCTTTGCGTTTCAGATGATTTTGAAACTTTTTTGTTGCTCCGTCTGTCTGTCTGTCTGTCTGTCTGTCTGTCTGTCTGTCTGTCTGTCTGTCTGTCTGTCTGTCTGTCTGTCTGTCTGTCTGTCTGTCTGTCTGTCTGTCTGTCTGTCTGTCTGTCTGTCTGTCTGTCTGTAACGACCAACGCGCATAACTCAAAAACCGCTGGGCCGATTTTAATGAAATTTGGTACCTAGGCTGGGTCTTGGGTCGAGATGGTCCCATTTAAAAATGAACAAAATCCACCGAACACAAGCCAAATAAAAGGGTGGGGGGAAGATTTCAAAAATTAGAGTGTATGTGAAAATATGGCGTGTGTGATATCAAACGAAAGGTAATTGAGTATGGAGTTAAACAAAATACATTTTAGTTTTTTTTTCTTCAAAAAGGGTGGGGGTAGATTTCAAAAATTAGAGTTTACGTGAAAATAGGGCGTGTGTGATATCAAACGAAAGGTAATTCAGTCCGGAGTTAAACAAAATACATTTTAGTTTTTGTTTTTTTAAGGGTGGGGGTAGATTTCAAAAATTTGAGTTTAAGTCAAAACATGGCTTGTGTGGTATCAAACAAAAGGTAATTTAGTCTGGAGTTGAATAAGATATATTTCGGGTTTTAGTTTTATTATCTCGCACATACACTATAACTATAGTACCTAGTGTGAGCTTAGGGGCCCATATATTGGCAGAGTATTTTTTTAGCTCACACATATACTACTATACTATAGTAGTGTGAGCTATGGTGATCCTAATTTTTTCGAGAAAAAAAAAGTTGCTCTGATTTCAAAAATTTTTATATATCTTTGCGTTTCAGATGATTTTGAAACTTTTTTGTTGCGCCGTCTGTCTGTCTGTCTGTCTGTCTGTAACGACCAACGCGCATAACTCAAAAACCGCTGGGCCGATTTTAATGAAATTTGGTACCTGGGCTGGGTCTTGAGTCGAGATGGCCCCATTTAAAAATGAACAAAATCCACTGAACACAAACCACATAAAAGGGTGGGGGTAGATTTCAAAAATTAGAGTTTATGTGAAAATATGGCGTGTGTGATATCAAACGAAAGGTAATTGAGTCTGCAGTTAAACAAAATACATTTTAATTTATTTAAAAAAAAAGGGTGGGGGTATATTTTAAAAATAAGAGATTAAGTGAAAATATGGCGTGTGTGATATCAAACGAAAGGTAATTGAGTCCGGAGTTTAACAAAATACATTTTAGTTTTTGTTTTTTTTTAAGGGTGGGGGTAGATTTCAAAAATTTGAGTTTAAGTCAAAACATGGCTTCTGTGGTATCAAACAAAAGGTAATTTAGTCTGGAGTTGAATAAAATATATTTCAGTTTTTAGTTATATTAGCTCACACGTACACTATAACTACAGTACCTACCTAGTGTGAGCTTAGGGGCCCATATATTGGCAGAGTATTTAATTAATTTTTGAAAGTTAAAAAAATTACCTAGTTTTGCTCTTACATAGGTATAGAAAAATAGGAATATCTGTAAAACTACTTTACAGAAATCTTACGAATGATACCTTGTTGAAAAGGTATTTTAAAGACCTTTTAAATGATGTGTCTTGTGACACATTTAAAAAATAAAATTTTCGAAAAAAATATAACATATTTTTTAAAAAAAAATTCAAAACCACCATTTTTATTTAAAATAAAAAATATATTAATCAAAAAAGTTTTTGTGGGTGATCGGCTAAAAATAAGTTTTTCTTTCTCTCCAGTGTTGCCGCAGCAAATTTTAATAAAGTACTGAAAATTTTCTGAAAATGTACTGAATTTAATGAAAATGTACTTTTAGCTCACACGTATACTATACTATAGTAGTGTGAGCTATGGTGATCCTAATTTTTTCAAAAAAAAAAAAGTTGCTCCGATTCCAAAAATGTTTATATATCTTTGCGTTTCAGATGATTTTGAAACTTTTTTGTCGCGCCGTCTGTCTGTCTGTCTGTCTGTCTGTCTGTCTGTCTGTCTGTCTGTCTGTCTGTCTGTCTGTCTGTCTGTCTGTCTGTCTGTCTGTCTGTCTGTCTGTCTGTCTGTCTGTCTGTCTGTCTGTCTGTCTGTCTGTCTGTCTGTCTGTCTGTCTGTCTGTCTGTCTGTCTGTCTGTCTGTCTGTCTGTCTGTCTGTCTGTCTGTCTGTCTGTCTGTCTGTCTCTCTGTCTGTAACGACCAACGCGCATAACTCAAAAACCGCTTGGCCGATTTTAATGAAATTTGCTACCTAGGCTGGGTCTTGGGTCGAGATGGTCCCATTTAAAAATGAACAAAATCCACTGAACACAAACCACATAAAAGGGTGGAGGAAGATTTCAAAAATTAGAGTTTATGTGAAAATATGGCGTGTGTGATATCAAACGAAAGGTAATTGAGTATAGAGTTAAACAAAATACATTTTAGTTTTTTTTTCTTCAAAAAGGGTGGGGGTAGATTTCAAAAATGAGATTTTACGTAAAAATATGGCGTGTGTGATATCAAACGAAAGGTCATTGAGTCCGGAGTTAAACAAAATACATTTTATTTTTTGTTTTTTTAAAGGTGGGGGTAGATTTCAAAAATTTGAGTTTAAGTCAATATATGGCTTGTGTGGTATCAAACAAAAGGTAATTTAGTCTGGAGTTGATTAAGATATATTTCAGTTTTTAGTTTTATTAGCTCGCACGTACACTATAACTATATTACCTAGTGTGAGCTTAGGGGCCCATATATTGGCAGAGTATTTTGGTTGCAAACATATTGCAAATAAATTGGTTAACTTTAAAATTGTATTTCTTACCATACATAATCAAATTAAAAAAAGTTTTGCAAAATGCTTAGTCGTACATAAAACATATATTTAAATACAAAAGTATATCATATAACTTTTTTTTTCATTTGAAATCCACTTAACTAAGGCACAAATTATATTATGTTATTATGGGTTGTAACCTTAGAGTAAGAAAAATATATCTTACTCTGAGGTTGTAACGTTTGATCGTTACTACAGTCAATTTTAAAGTCATTTTCTGTGAAAATTAATAGGGGATTCAAAGTTTTTCGTTTCGCAAATGAAATATTTAGAAAAAAATTCTTATTTATTTTAGAAATTTATTATAGTTTGGGTAATACCTATTATGATTTCTGGTATTCAATTTCGTACTGAAAATGGGTCAATTTTTAAAATGTTGTACTTGCATGAACATTTTTCGTACTTAATTTAGTACAATTGTACTGAAACGGCAACACTGTTTCTCTCATATTTTTCCGTGGATAGCTCGAAAGCTTAGCCTGACGGGGGTCTTATGGGACTCCACAGAACACTGCTTGGTCAATGTGACACCCTTGCGAAGTTAATCAGACCATTTTGTCTCTCATCTTACGTCTAAAATGAGAAAACCCTCGCAAAAAGCGTCATCTACCGAAAAACGAGAGAAACTAGAATAAGAGCAGGCTAGTATAAACTCTTTTGTATAACCCAAGTTATTGAAAAGAAAATGGCATACGGACAAGAGCTGCATCTCCTTTATGTCGATTTGCAGAAGGCATATGATAGTATACCACTAAATCTACTTTGGTAAGTTTGTGTTTTCCAACGCTTTCGGAAAACACAAACTTAAGCGTACAACTAATTAAGGCCATCAAAGAATTATATCGCAATAGTAAGACAAAAGTTAACATAAAAGCAAAACTAACCAAATGCTTTCAAGTAAATAAAGGTCTTAAACAAGGTTGCTGTATCTCGCCTACGCTCTTCAAGATATACTTGGAACAAGTCCTTAAAGTATGGAAGAGAAAATGCCAAAAAATGGGAATTCCGTTGGACGAAACCACCTTGTATACTTTATGTTTCGCCGATGATCAGATAGTAGTGGCTCAGGATTATGACGACCTCGAATATATGACACGAAAACTAATAGAAGAGTACAATAAGTGAGGACTAGAGGTTAATCTCAATAAGACAGAGTATATGTGTATCGGTGAAATGAAACAGGATCTAATCTTAAATACCGGGCAGCGAATTCAGTCCTGTGATGAGTATAAATACTTAGGTCTAAAAATTACAGCTGACGGAACACTAGACAAAGCTATAAAAGATCGAAACGTACAAGGAAGAAAAGCAATAACTTTATTAAATGGAATAATTTGGGACCAAAGTATATCAAAGCATAACAAAAAGCTTATATATAACACCATTGTAAAAAGTATTATTACATACGGCTCAGAAGTATGGCCAATCAAGGATAGAACAGAAAAAATGCTTTCTGCTACGGAGATGGACTATTGGAGAAGAGCAGCAGGGAAATCAAAAAAAGAAAAAGAGTTACAAATCACAGAATAAGAGAAATTATGACAGTGGGTGAACGTACTTTAGTGGATGATATAAGAACAAAACAACTGATGTGGTACGGACATGTACAAAGAATGAATGATGAAAGACTACCCAAACAAATACTACAATGGAAACCAACTGGCCGAAGAAAACGAGGACGGCCAAGGAGAAGCTGGAGAGAAGGAATAGACAGTGAACTAAGAATAAGAGGTCTAGATGATGAATTATGGGCAAACAGAAACGAGTGGAGATTGGGTATCGGAAGACGTAGAACGTTGTGAAACCGATAAATATATATATAGTATAAACTGCTTATATATCGATCAATGAAAAGGTCGATTGCAAAGAAACAGAAACCATCCGTGACCTACGACAGCACCTCTGTCTTTCAGGCCAGAGCAACGCTGATTAGGGTTTTTACCCACCTTCAGACGTGAGCGTCAATCAGTGGAATTTTTAAGCCAAAATACTAACAAACATACAGAAAATTTTTAAAGTTATGGGTACTAAAATTGTAATAATTGTGAAATGTAAACAAATTCAAGTGCGTGATGCTATGTTGTTCGCTAGTTTGGACATTAATTAATTTTCTTTAAAACATTTACTTTTACAACTATAATATTTTTGTTTTAGTCGTCTAAAAAATCCTGAATCCACTCTGAGAGCAATGTTGAAATACAGACCTCTACCTCAACACATAGAAGCCGTGTTTTTGCACAACATTCTAAAGCTATTCATCCACGTCATGGACAGATTGGAACGTAACAAGAATTACGATGAAATTTTGGCGTTTTGTGCTTTGATTTCGGAGAAAATGAATGATAGTGTAAAGTCTGTTGAATTGGAAGTCCAGGAGAGAGCGAGTACTGTTTTGGCTGTAGTCAATATTGTCCAAGAAGAGATTGATATAAGTAAGTCTTAAAAAGTGCATTTTGTATTCTTTATTTCAGGCTATAAGGTATAACTTTTAATCCCTTGGGTTTGTTTCAGAGACTTGCATCATTTTTAAACAAATGGTTCGTTTTACGTTTTTACCCGTTGCATCAATAAAAACTATGGGACGTCACGTTCTAAAATATCAACCAACCAAAATGGGTATTGTTATTCCAGTAACCCCACTGTTTATTCATGTTTTTTTACGATCTGAATTTTAAAAGAGGCCACACAAAAGTTGTACAATATTGCTTTAATAGCTTAACAAAAATTTAAATGAAATTACATACTTTTTTCTTATTTTTAGAAAAAAATTCAAAGCTCATAGACGGAGAAGAAAGTGAAGATTATCCCGAAGACGCAGTTACTTTATCTGATGAACTGAAGAACTTATTTTTGGGAGACTTGAACCCTGTGGCGCCCAAAGCACAGAAAAAAGTACCTGTACCTGAAGGGTAAGACACATTAACATATTAACCAGAGGAGACTAGGAAATAAACAAAAAAATCGGCCGTCTAGATAAACAATTTGTTTTATAAAACGTACTTCTGCAGAAAAGAACTCATCGACTATTTTTGTTTGGTCCATAGAAAACTCTATTTTCTTTCTCTTTAAGAATCACCAAAATTATCCGATCTTTCCTTTACTTTTATTTCTTTTTTAAACCAATGCACCGGAAAAAGACGAAACTGTTCTTCTTACAAATCCTTACCAGATTAATTATACACGACCAAATATGGATATATAACTTGTGCTTCCAGCATTTATTTTGCTACTCCTTCGTTTTCCTTTATTAAACCAGTGCGAGAGAAAAACACAAAACTATTCTCGATTACAGTCCCTCACTAAAACAAAGGAATTAGAAAGATGCCGCAATCGTCTAGGCCCGCGTAAAGTATATTATTTTGTTCCTCTTTTGTTAAACTGATGCGAGAAAAAGAGACAAAACTATTCTTGATTAGAAGGTAGTCCCTTTGGACCCATTAGTATTTTGTAAAGGGTCAATGCGGCGTTTTTGACCTGTCTCTTTACGGTTCGGAATTGTTTTCGTGTTTTTTCTTAAAATATATTTTCGATCTGGACTCAAATTTAATCTTAAAAGACTTTAAAATGGTGTGGGAGTGTATTTTGTGCTAAAATCTCGACTATCTTAATCCAGAAGTTTCGTTTTACAAGTAAGTTAAATAACTTGTTTGACCTTCAAAACAAAAAAAAGACCAGTGCCGTAGAAATCAATATAAAATCAGAAAAAATTTTTTTGGGTATTATATAAATAATTATTTATTTGTTAAAACTGTTTAAACATAAGTTTAGTTAAAAATGTACAGGGTGTCCCAAGTTTTGGTGTTTTGATACTTATAACTGAACTACGAGCCTTGATTTTCAACAGATAAGGTCAAAAAGGTATCTTATTAATATGGAAAGTAATTTTTTTATGTATACCTTTTTTATTTAACCGTTTTTTTTTGTGTAAACAGTTTTTTTAGATTTGGATTGAGGCAATTTTTTAGGTTGGGTTAGTCCTTTTTACCTACTCTGAATTTTTAACGTTGTCTAACCTAAAATAAAATACACCAAGCTAAAAGCATCCTAATCAAACATCTAATTATCAATGGGTATCTATTCAGCTGTAAACTAAATTAAATTGCTTGTTTTAATAAGTTAGGTATTTACTTTTAATAAATAAATATTTTGCCGCCGTCACTGGTAAATCGATCGACCATAAAGAATAAACATACGTCTGCTGTGTGTCGCACAGCGTTGCCATCGTCTTTCCAAAAAATATTTCTATTCTTTTCCAACTTATTGAAGCATCTAGGGGTCAAATCGAATTGTTTTGATGAATGAATTTTTGCCGCGGTTCCTGGTCTCCTCCGGTTAATACGTTAATGGTAAGACAGAATTTTTTCGTGGCTGAGCGGATTTAGAATGATTTTGTTTCTCTTGTATTTTTTCATGGGCAGCTCGAAAGCTGTACACCCCCGGGGGTTCAAGATCTAATGGACACTTATAAGGTGTTGACAGTTAACTGTTTGACCCTTAAGGGACTGTTCTGAACACTGCGTGTCACATCGACCATTTTATTAGTAGATTTTTTTTTTATTTTGCTCATTTATTTTATTATTTTTTATGTTTTACGCATAGATTTACGTGCTACTCTTTTCCAGAACAATTATTGCTTGTATACTTTATGTTATGTAATTTTGACATATCTTTGACAGTTTGGACCTGGACGCCTGGATAAATGAGCCGATCGAAGAACTAGACAGTGACAGTGAGCCTGACGTTCCTGACGTTTTATTTGTCAAATCTGAACGTCAGGAATACGAAGAGTCCCGTGAGAAATATGTGGCCGAGCCTAGCGAGGAGGACCTACAAAAGGTAGGATTTAAATTTGAATTCCTTTTTATAAATATCAACTGTTTTTGTATTTTTTGGAATATTATTTTTGAATTCTTATTATTTTTTATTTATCTTTTTTTATTTTATTTTTGTTTATTTTGTTATTTAAAAATATTTTTTTCGATTTTGTCTCTTATAAAATATGTACAGTTAATTTTTTCTTATTTCCATAAGTTTTTTTATATTATAAAATTATTTTTTATTATGCTTTTTAAAAATTATTATGTTGGTATTTTTAGTTTTTTTAATTACGGCTTTTTTGGTCCATACTATTTTTAAAATTTTTATTTTTATTACTTATTTTTTTTTAATTATAATTTTTTTATTTTTGTTTGTTACTTACTTACTTAAATACCATTTTTTGTTGTGTATTATTATAATTTATATTTTTTACTTTCTATTTTTATTTTATTTTTATATTTTTATATAAAAAAATATTTATAACTTTTTTTAATACCATTTTTTATTTTTATTTTTTTTGAACGGAGCCTCGTATCAATACAATATTTTCGGAATATAGTAGACTATATTTTACTCAATAATTTGTGTTATAACCAAAAACTTCATAGGAGCTTTAGTTTCTGAGATATTTACAAAAACTGTTTTCAAGGCTAATATATTATCATTTATTTAACTCAAATTTTTTTATTTTAATATTTTTTATTCATAAATTATGTTAATTTTATTAATAAATAAAAATAGGTAAACAAAAAACTGCAAAAGGAATTAATAAAAATATGTTTAATTTTTTTTTAATAAAAAAAGTAATAAAAACACAAATAATATAAAAATAAATAATATAGGATAAAAAATTGTTTTTAGAAAATATAAAAATAAAAAAATAATAAAAAAAATATTTTTATTGTTTACTAAATCTTTCACAGAGCCGAGATGCCCGAAAATACGAACAACAAAACAACCCCCACTACCTGAAAGGCAGCATATTGTCGACGAAACGACGCCCATCTGACGTCAGCAACGCTAACGGCAACGGTAGCGGTAACGATAGCTTCGAAAACGTCCCGATTGCCGAGCTAAATCTCTCTAATTTACCCCAATTGAAAGTGTTTGGCGAAAAAAGATCCGACAAGTACCTTCTGAGTGCCAGTGGTCACAAGAAAGACAAAAAACACAAGAAGAAGAGTAAGAAGAAGAAAAACTTGAAGTCTGATAGGTAAGTTTATTGGGAATTTTATAAAAATATTAAATAAAAAATTCTATTCAAATTGATTTTATAAATTAGTTTTTAAAAAAACTAATTTTTGAAAAAGTATTATTTTCCCAAAAATATTTTTTTTTTAATAAATAATTTTTGGAAAAGGCGTTTTTTTATTTTAAAAAAGTGCTTTTTTTTGTGAGGATCTTAAAGAATAAGTTTTTTGTCTGGGTCTGAAGAGGATATGTATATAATTTGATTTTGTTCATGATTTATTTCAGTTCGTCAGACGAGAACATAGAAGAGGCGCCTGCAGTACAGGTGAAACAAGACATGGAATTGCCAGAGGGCGCCACTTTATCTGATTCTGACAGCGACCATCATCGATTAGATGACCCTCATCGCGCCTTGGACATTGACCTTGAATTGTAAGTTAACTCTCTCCCTCTCTCCTTCTCTCCTCTCCCTCTCTCCCTCTCTCCCTCTCTCCCTCTCTCCTCTCTCCCTCTCTCCCTCTCTCCCTCTCTCCCTGTCTCCCTCTCTCCCTCTCTCCCTCTCTCCCTCTCTCCCTCTCTCCCTCTCTCCCTCTCTCCCTCTCTCCCTCTCTCCCTCTCTCCCTCTCTCCCTCTCTCCCTCTCTCCCTCTCTCCCTCTCTCCCTCTCTCCCTCTCTCCCTCTCTCCCTCTCTCCCTCTCTCCCTCTCTCCCTCTCTCCCTCTCTCCATCTCTCCCTCTCTCCCTCTCTCCCTCTCTCCCTCTCTCCCTCTCTCCCTCTCTCCCTCTCTCCCTCTCTCCCTCTCTCCCTCTCTCCCTCTCTCCCTCTCTCCCTCTCTCCCTCTCTCCCTCTCTCCCTCTCTCCCTCTCTCCCTCTCTCCCTCTCTCCCTCTCTCCCTCTCTCCCTCTCTCCCTCTCTCCCTCTCTCCCTCTCTCCCTCTCTCCCTCTCTCCCTCTCTCCCTCTCTCCCTCTCTCCCTCTCTCCCTCTCTCCCTCTCTCCCTCTCTCCCTCTCTCCCTCTCTCCCTGTCTCCCTCTCTCCCTCTCTCCTTCTCTCCTCTCCCTCTCTCCCTCTCTCCCTCTCTCCCTCTCTCCCTCTCTCCCTCTCTCCCTCTCTCCCTCTCTCCCTCTCTCCCTCTCTCCTTCTCTCCTCTCCCTCTCTCCCTCTCTCCCTCTCTCCCTCTCTCCCTCTCTCCCTCTCTCCCTCTCTCCCTGTCTCCCTCTCTCCCTCTCTCCCTCTCTCCCTCTCTCCCTCTCTCCCTCTCTCCCTCTCTCCCTCTCTCCCTCTCTCCCTCTCTCCCTCTCTCCCTCTCTCCCTCTCTCCCTCTCTCCCTCTCTCCATCTCTCCCTCTCTCCCTCTCTCCCTCTCTCCCTCTCTCCCTCTCTCCCTCTCTCCCTCTCTCCCTCTCTCCCTCTCTCCCTCTCTCCCTCTCTCCCTCTCTCCCTCTCTCCCTCTCTCCCTCTCTCCCTCTCTCCCTCTCTCCCTCTCTCCCTCTCTCCCTCTCTCCCTCTCTCCCTCTCTCCCTCTCTCCCTCTCTCCCTCTCTCCCTCTCTCCCTCTCTCCCTCTCTCCCTCTCTCCCTCTCTCCCTCTCTCCCTCTCTCCCTCTCTCCCTCTCTCCCTCTCTCCCTCTCTCCCTCTCTCCCTCTCTCCCTCTCTCCCTCTCTCCCTCTCTCCCTCTCTCCCTCTCTCCCTCTCTCCCTCTCTCTCTCTCTCCCTCTCTTCCTCTCTCCCTGTCTCCCTCTCTCCCTCTCTCCCTCTCTCCCTCTCTCCCTCTCTCCCTCTCTCCCTCTCTCCCTCTCTCCCTCCCTCACTCTCTCCCTCTCTCCCTCTAGGAAGATATCGGTTCTGTCATAAATCCATTTATTAATTTTATAAATTTTTGCTTGAATATATCCTTTGTTGTTTCAGGCCATCTTTAACAGAAACCTTAGAGAAGAAAGACATTAGTGAAAACAATATTAATAAGAACTCCAAAGAAAAAAAGGTCAAGAAAGATAAAGACAAAGAAAAAGAAAAAAAGAAAATTAATAAAAAGAAAAAGGACGACAAACACAATAAAGAAGGAGCCCGAAAACAGAAGGTAGACAAAAAGAAAAAAGAAAAAGTTGAAGACTTGTTAAAATTAGATCTGGATACCGATGTGCGAATTGAAGATGCCGAAGAGAAAGATCAAAACGAAGAAAGTCCAGAGAAGCATAAAAAGGAGAAGAAGAAAAAGTCCAGCAAAGATAAAGAAGGTAAGCCGGTATTCTTACTCTAATTATACTGTCTTTAACAGTTTTATTTGACATGTAGGACTAAATGTGTAATAGCTTCATATTTTATTCATACAAGGTGACAATTTAAAAAGGAGCCACCTGGATTTTCTCGAAAATTATCAGGAAATTGAAAAGAACGCCGAAACACTTCGATTTTGTTTGCAAGGGGGACACTTTTTACAAGCTTTTATTTAACTTCAGATGTTTTGTCTAACTAACTAACTATCAAATCTTGTGAAGCGTTTTTGACACACTCCCCATTATTCGATTTGGATGAAATTTAGTATTCACATAGTGGTCCTATGACAATACAACATTAAAAAAATATATCCTCCCACTCCTACCCCCACCCCCATCTATAGAAAAATGCGTTTTTGACACACTTCCCATTATCCGATTTGGATGAAATTTGGTATACATATAATGGTCCGATGACAATACAACAATAATAAAAAATGTCCTCCCACCCCTACCCCCCCACCCCTTTCCATAAAAAATGCGTTTTTGACACACTTCACCTCAAATGACTTTTATAAAATTTGGTATATGCATAAAGGTCCGATGGCAATACAGCCCAAACAAAAAATATATTTCTACCTCTACCCCCACCCTCTCCTTCCCCCAATAGAAAAATGAGTTTCCAAACAACTCACGATCAGCGATTTCATTATAATCTAGAATAAACTCTTCTGTTCTGTTATTGAACAAATATTTTCATTTAATAGAGTAGATAGCTGAGACTAAAAAGTAGAAAATAAATTGGTAAAAAAAATTTTTAAGTCACAAGCTTTTATAAAATGCACTAAAAATTAAAAAATAATTTTCTAACATTCTAATATTATCATAATAATAAAAGTTTTTGACAAAAGATTCGGACTTACCCTGTAATGGTTGAATTATATCCAACAAAAACCACTGATAAGTTAGTAATTTTTCTTTTTTCAATACCCAGATATTATTTTGTTGGTAGAATGAATCCGCCAAAAATATACAGGGTGTCTCTAAAAGGTGTGTACAAAATCTTAGCACATATTCCTGAGGTCAAAATAAGTCGATTTAAAGCAACTTACCTTAGTCCGAAATTGCTCTGTTTCAGAGATACAGGGTGGTAAATTTAAAAATTAAAAATCGATTGTCTTAAAATTTATGAACATTTCTCAACGCATTACTTCAAAAATTGGTACTCGGGGGTTTTTTGGGATGCGAAACCTAAATATGGATACCTTTTCATTGTGGCCGTTAGAGGGCGCTTCACAATGCTCTTTTTATAGTTTAAATGCCTATAACTTTTTTCTCAGTGTAACTTTTAACTTTTTTTGTTACGAAAATATTTTCCTGAATCTTTTTAAGCCAAAAAGGTACTCTTGTTAACATGCGCTAAAGTAGGTCGTTTTCAAGATATTTCCGTTTTTAGTGTTCGATGCCGCAACGGAATACTGAAATTATTTTAAATTACTATTTCATTACAGTGTTTTACACTGGCAAAATTTCATAGCAACGGCCAGTTTTCTACTGACTATGGTTCTCAAAGCAACAAAGTTGGCTTTTCGGAAATTTTGCTCATAAAATTTTTCAATTTTTTAATTTAATTTTAGAAAATTATTTTTTAATTTTTAGTGCATTTTATAAAAGCTTGTGACTTAAATTTTTTTTTTTACCAATTTATTAACTATCTTGAAATTTTTGTAACACGAACCCCCTTCGAGGGGTATACTTTACCCCTATATTTTGAATAGGGAAAGTGGGTCTAGTGTTACCTTGCTTGGAAGTCAGGGTTCAGAGACAGAGCTCCAACAAATCCATCACCCCCTCCACCGATAGCGTTCTTCTCTCGTGAAGTGTATCATCAGTTTGTAATCTTTTTTTAATGATACTGAGTGACTCATTTAGTGGCACGTTGGTGTAAAGACTTTCTATATCAAAACTTACAAATCTATCGTCGAGATCTAATTCGATCCTTTTTAAAATCTCGAAAAATGTTCCTAGTTTTTGACAAAAGATTCAGACTTACCCTGTAATGGTTGAATTATATCCAACAAAAACCACTGATAAGTTAATAATTTTTCTTTTTCTAATACCCAGATATTATTTAGTTGGTCTGTACAAAATCTTAGCACATATTCCTGAGGTCAAAATAAGTCGATTTAAAGCAAGTTACTTTAGTCCGAAATTGCTCTGTTTCAGAGATACAGGGTGGTAAATTTAAAAATTAAAAATCGATTGCCTTAAAATTTATGAACATTTCTCAACGCATTACTTTAAAAATTGGTACTCGGGGGTTTTTTGGGATGCGAAACCTAAATATGAATACCTTTTCACTGTGGCCGTTAGAGGGCGCTTCACAATGCTCTTTTTATAGTTTAAAATGACTGTAACTTTTTTCTCAGAGTAAGTTTTAACTTTTTTTGGTAAGAAAATATTTTCCTGAATCTTTTTAAGCCAAAAAGGTACTCTTGTTAACATGCGCTAAAGTAAGTCGTTTTCGAGATATTTCCGTTTTTAGTGTTCGATGCCGCAACGGAATACTGAAATTAATTTAAATTACTATTTCATTACAGTGTTTTACACTGGCAAAATTTCATAGCAACGGCCAGTTTTCTACTGGCTATGGTTCTCAAAGCAACAAACTTGGCTTTTCGGAAATTTTGCTCATAAAATTTTTCAATTTTTTAATTTAATTTTAGAAAATTATTTTTTAATTTTTAGTGCATTTTATAAAAGCTTGTGACTTAAAATTTTTTTTTTACCAATTTATTAACTATCTTGAAATTTTTGTAACACGAACCCCCTTCGAGGAGTATACTTTACCCCTATATTTTGAATAGGGAAAGTGGGTCTAGTGTTACCTTGCTTGGAAGTAAGGGTTCAGAGACAGAGCTCCAACAAATCCATCACCCCCTCCACCGATAGCGTTCTTCTCTCGTGAAGTGTATCATCAGTTTGTAATCTTTTTTTAATGATACTGAGTGACTCATATATTGGCACGTTGGTGTAAAGACTTTCTATATAAAAACTTACAAATCTATCGTCGGGATCTAATTCGATCCTTTTTAAAATCTCGA
The DNA here is from genome assembly GCA_963576565.1 of Aspidapion aeneum. Taxonomy (NCBI): domain Eukaryota; kingdom Metazoa; phylum Arthropoda; class Insecta; order Coleoptera; family Brentidae; genus Aspidapion; species Aspidapion aeneum. The sequence goes on from OY755046.1 coordinate 68,338,113, forward strand.
AAAATGTTCCGAGTTTTTGACAAAAGATTCGGACTTACCCTGTAATTTGTTGAAATATATCCAACAAAAACCACTGATAAGTTAATAATTTTTCTTTTTCTAATACCCAGATATTATTTTGTTGGTAGAATGAATCCGCCAAAAATATACAGGGACTAACCTTAGTCCGAAATTGCTCTGTTTCAGAGATACAGGGTGGTAAATTTAAAAATTAAAAATCGATTTTATTAAAATTTATGAACATTTCTCAACGCATTACTTTAAAAATTGGTACTCGGGGGTTTTTTGGGATGCGAAACCTAAATATGAATACCTTTTCACTGTGGCCGTTAGAGGGCGCTTCACAATGTTCGTTTTATAGTTTAAAATGACTGTAACTTTTTTCTCAGAGTAAGTTTTAACTGTTTTTGTTAAGAAAATGTTTTCCTGAATCTTTTTAAGCCAAAAAGGTACTCTTGTTAACATGCGCTAAAGTAAGTCGTTTTCGAGATATTTCCGTTTTTAGTGTTCGATGCCGCAAGAGAATACTGAAATTATTTTGAATGACTATTTCACTACAGTGTTTTACACTGGCAAAATTTCATAGCAACGGCCAGTTTTCTACTGACTATAGTTTTCAAAGCAACAAACTTGGCTTTTCGGAAATTTTGCTCATAAAATTTTTCAATTTTTTAATTTAATTTTAGAAAATTATTTTTTAATTTTTAGTGCATTTTATAAAAGCTTGTGACTTAAAAATTTTTTTTTACCAATTTATTAACTATCTTGAAATTTTTGTAGCACGAACCCCCTTCGAGGAGTATACTTTACCCCTATATTTTGAATAGGGAAAGTGGGTCTAGTGTTACCTTGCTTGGAAGTAAGGGTTCAGAGACAGAGCTCCAACAAATCCATTACCCCCTCCACCGATAGCGTTCTTCTCTCGTTAAGTGTATCATCAGTTTGTAATCTGTTTTTCATGATACTGAGTGACTCATTTATTGGCACGTTGGTGTAAACACTTTCTATATCAAAACTTACAAATCTATCGTCGGAATCTAATTCGATCCTTTTTAAAATCTCGACAAATTTTCCGAGTTTTTGACAAAAGATTCGGACTTACCCTGTAATTGTTGAATTATATCCAACAAAAACCACTGATAAGTTAGTAATTTTTCTTTTTTCAATACCCAGATATTATTTTGTTGGTAGAATGAATCCGCCAAAAATATACAGGGTGTCTCTAAAAGGTGTGTACAAAATCTTAGCACATATTCCTGAGGTCAAAATAAGTCGATTTAAAGCAACTTACCTTAGTCCGAAATTGCTCTGTTTCAGAGATACAGGGTGGTAAATTTAAAAATTAAAAATCGATTGCCTTAAAATTTATGAACATTTCTCTCTCTTTTTATAGTTTAAAATGACTGTAACTTTTTTCTCAGAGTAAGTTTTAACTTTTTTGTTAAGAAAGTATTTTCCTGAATCTTTTTAAGCCAAAAAGGTACTCTTGTTAACATGCGCTAAAGTAAGTTGTTTTCGAGATATTTCCGTTTTTAGTGTTCGATGCCGCAACGGAATACTGAAATTATTTTGAATGACTATTTTATTAGAGTGTTTTACACTGGCAAAATTTCATAGCAACGGCCAGTTTTCTAGTGACTATTGTTCTCAAAGCTTTATTCAAGTTTGTTCCTTTTCGGCAATTTCGCTCATGAAATTTTTTAATTAATTTTTAAATTCAAGCAGCATTTGGACGTCATATTACGTTACCCATACGTTGCTTGCGATAAACGCGACGTCGGGTGCCGACGTCGTTTTGACTGCCTGACGACCCTCGTTTGCACCTAAATGGGGAATACAAATTCGGGTCGCTACGACGTCAGCATCTGACCTTATAGGTAATAGAGTTAACCAATTAACAACGTAATTGTACGTTGGATTTCCGTCACTTAAATTTAGTCGCAAGCGGGTAAGTTGCGTTTGGTTTCGTTTCCATTGCCTAGAATACATATAGTTTTTGCTAAAAAGAATTCCTGTCGAGTAACTAAAATTATACCTAATAAGTAAATATTTTACACTTATTATAATAAGTCTCATAAAAATGGGTGCATTTTACAAGTGACAATTATAGTCATGCATGAAAGGGGGTATTACAATATTAATCATTTATATTTTAATGCAGGAATCCAACAAAAATTTTACAACGAAGGCATGTTTATTAATAAATGTGATTAAAATACTTTCAAAAAAAGCAAGCGCTCCTGAAATATGCAAGATTTACTAAAATATATATTTGTTAAATAGATCTAATTTTTATTATTTTTGTAAAAAAAATATTTTGCTGCCTGACTAAACTCAAATTTGTTAATAATTTTATAATTATTATTTCATTTCTACTTAAAATTAGAAAAAGAAAAAATATTTTATAATGGCCAACAGACGCTAACCTTTTCAGAATGGCGGATTACTGTGTCTGACTTAATGTGAACTAATAATATACCAATTCGGACCGGGTCTCCACTTTTGGTTGTGAAAGATAACCAAAGAGTCGAAGTCCGACGTCCGGCAAACGTATTTTGTCCCATTAAATTCGGACGTTCACCCCGCATGATTTTGCGTCGGCCTACCAACGGATTGGAACTCAACGTCCGCTCTTTTTCTACTACAATAGGTAAAGCCCACGGTCCCAAAGCTAACTACCCACCGAAATCATTGTTTTTTTTTTTATTTTTTAGAAATGTTTGTTTTATTTAATATCAAAAATCTAAGGGAAATAAAACCCATACCCCACCTGTGGGAAGAGGATGGGGTATTATGGTTTCCAAAATCCAAAAAAGATATAAAACTGCGTCATGTCCTGAAACGTAGCGGTCCTGACCAAAATATCTCTCGACCAAACAAATGCACTTGTTGTTACAAGACGCTAGCGCTACCAAGTCCACTTTCAATCCCTGGCTTCGCAAGCGCAGATCTACCAATATTATTTACCTCATGTCTTAGAATAGATGCATACAGGATGATTTTCACTTGAATGATTCTAACCACATGAAAATAGAAAGTTTCAAAAACCTAACCTAACAAAACCTAATCAAATCTAACCGAACCGAAGGAAACTGAACCAATAATTTTTTTCAAAAAAAAAAACTTTCCTGACTTCCTGCCCGGGATCCTAGAGGATGTGAATCCGAACCGAACCGAACCAAACCGAACCTAACTAAACTGAACCAAACCTAACCTAACCAAACTAAACTACAACACGTACTGCTAATTAGGTTTAGTTGGGTAGGGTTAGGTTTGGATAGGTTCGGTTCGGTACGGTCCGTTTCGGATTCACATCCTCTAGCATCCCAGGTAGGAAGTCAGGAAAGTTTTTTTTTTGAAAAAAAATATTGGTTTAGTTTGCTTTGGTTCGGTTCGGTTAGATCTGATTAGGTTTCGTTAGGTTAGGTTTTTGAAACTTTCTATTTTCATGTGGTTAGAATCATTCAAGTGAAAATCACCCTGTACATCGATTCTAATACATGAGGTAAATAATATTGGTAGATCTACGCATGCGAGGCCAGGGATTGGAAGTGGACTTGGTAGCGCTAGCGTCTTGTCTTGTTGTTAGGTTATGGGCGTCTATAAATGACAGTAGGCTGTACATGTGACGCGTAGGTCATATGAACGGACGTGGAATAGGTCAAGTAAAAGTTACGGAAAATACACCAACCAAACTAAACGCTAGTTTAGGTCTGAGGTTAGGGTCTTCACCGGACGTACCCGACGCCGACGTCTGTTGGTCGTTGGGCTGGTCAGAGTTTTTGTACGTCGAACAAACGAACGTAAGACCGACGTTGGGAAGTTAATGGTATATTGCGTTGCATTATTTGACGTCGCGAGATCGTTAAAAAAACGGACGTATATTTGATAACGTCGGTTTTGATATGAATGCGACGTCGCTTAACGCATAATCCATCTTGCAACTTAAAATTCCACTAAATCCGACGTCGGTTCAGGTCACATTAGGTTGTAAGTCATATAAATGTTTCTTGGGCTGTATCTCTGAAACGGAGCAATTTCGGTCTAAGGTAAGTTGCTTTAAATCGACTTATTTTGACCTCAGGAATATGTGTTAAGATTTTGTACAGACCTTTTAGAGTCTCTCTGTATAGATATTATTTAAAACTTTTTTTCTTTTCAGGAAAATCAAAATCAAAAAAACTATCTTCCGGATACGAAGAGGCCGTAGGTATATCAACTCCAAGTAAGGAGTTTGCTACTTAACAAAAAACTTAAACTTCGGGAGTTTTAACTTCTGTTTCCAGTGAGCTAAACGCATGATCACGTGTAAAATAGACGCTTTTTGAGCCTTTAGGGACTGCGCATATGTCGGAGATATTCATGGCAATTCTGCCCTTGAATTTACAGCCATTCTATAACAATTTCAACCATAGATTTATTCTGAAATTTAAATTTCTTAGCTTGTTTAAAAATTCGGAGATAGAAAGTGATATTTTTATTTCCAAAACAAGGTATAAACAAAGCACTGTTTTTCCATAAAATGCAAAAAACATACAGTGCCGGGTAAAAGTAGAGAAACTCCCCAATTTTTCATGAATATTTGATTTTTAAAAAAAATAAAACCGGTTTTGAGATTGTTTTTACTATATTTTTGCAGAATTTTTTTTATGTATAGTAATCCATAATTTTTCAGAGCTGCTTCATTAGCTCACACAAAAATGTTATGTTTTCGTGAAATTAAAAATAAAGATTTTTCTCCTCTTATTATTTACATGTTTCTTAATTTGATAACACCCTGTACATATACACCAAGCCAACTGCTGACACTCTACAAAGCCCAGATTCGACCAACTATGGAGTACTGCTCACATATATGGAGTGCGGCACCCAAACATACCTTAATACTTTTGAACACCGTGCAAAAGCGAGCTATCAAGCTGATCAATGACCCCGCACTTACCCGTAGCTTGGATAGTCTCGAACATCGAAGAACTGTGGGCGATCTCTCTCTCTTCTACAGGTATTATCACGGAAAATGCTCTAAAGAGTTGGCACGTATGATCCCCCCGGGAGTAGCACCTACTAGGCGAACACGTCAAACAGACGGTAACCATCAATTTACTGTCAAAATAGAGGCACCAAGAACCTCATTATATCAGAATTCATATCTCTGGAGAACAGCATCGCTGTGGAATAAACTCCCTGCGACAGTTTTCCCTGCAGGTTACAACCTGAACCGTTTCAAAACCAACACACACCAACATTTCCGCGCACTTGTCGCTTGTCGAGCGTGATAGGGATCTCCTTGCGAGTGCGCATACCCATTAAAAAAAAACACCCTGTACATCTAATCAAAGATTTTATTATGGTAATCTTAATTTGTTAACAAGCAGAATTTTTTGTAAAGAGGGAGTTTTTTCGTAAAATCAAAATATCAAATCAACTCCATCCAGGGACACACTGTATAGTGTCTATATTAAAATTTTTCTACAAGAAAACTAAGTAAGATGTTGTTATGTAATGGCTAAATAAGGCAGTAGTCCATGTTGGTTTAAAAAGTACCTATTAGGGACTTATTGCAATAACTCCAGGCAGTAATAGTGCCGGTCACTATTCTGACAGTTTTCCATTGAAAACTGGCAGTTGATCTTTCAAAATTGACATACCAAAGTCGAATTTATAAATCCAGTCGTTTATTTTCCATTTATAATGGGGGCACTATTAATTCCGGCTCTTATAATACACCAATGCCTAATTTTGAAAGAAGACAGCTGTCCTTATAATGCAAAACTGTCAGAATAGTGCCCGGCATAATTACCGCTTTATTGACTTTATTGCAATAAGTCCCTAATATAATAGTGTTGCAATTTTATAGTTTCCTTCTTTTTTTAAGTATCATATAAGTAAATTAAAGTTATTTTTTTTGTTTAAAAATCTTACGTTTATTATTTTATTGTTACTATGAATGTTTATTCATGTGCTAATATTGTGTTTAATTCTATCCATCAAAGAAAGACTATATTATATACAGCTAGGGAATAAAATTAATTATATATTTTTTTATTTACTCTTATTTTTAGTCTTATGGTTAACAATTGTTTTTAAAAGTCAATACGAACTAGCGTACTTTGTTTATAATGAAAGAATATTGTAATAATATTAATGATTATTATTACTACTTATTAAAGCTTTTTGTTTATATAAAAGAGTTGTTTAACATTCAGAAACAATTTAGATTAGTCTCAAAAAGATAAAAAGCCTTAGCTTTACAACAAACTGATGTAATCATCGCCTAAAAATTGTTAAAACTACTAAATTATTAAAGTTATTTTAATCTGGGGGCACGGCAGTGCCCCGCCAGGTTCGCGTAAACTTCTGTACCATCTTTTCTTGAAACATTTCAGCCCATATTTGACCTATCTAAAACTCTACTTCAGAATGAGCTACAAAACGCAAACTTTGCACAGTTAACATTTAGAGTTAACAACCCGTCCAAGTTTTATGGACTTCCATAAAGGAGTAAAGTAGTTACGAAATTAAAAAAAAAACGTTAAAATTCTACTGTACTTCCAGACATTCTGTAAAGCTGAAATTTGGCAGACTGATAGAAATTATGACCAAGCCCTTGGAAAAAATCAAAAAACCTCAAAATTCTAGTTTACTCCCCTCCCCTATACATGTAAAGTTATGTAAAAGTAACTGCCCACTTCCAGAAGCGCTAGAGAGCTAAGCTTTGGCAGACTGATAGGAAATATAATAAAACTATAGGAAAAAATTTAAAAACACCAACATTTAAATTTACTTCCCTCCCCTATAAATATAAAGTTTGTAAAAGTAACATTGCCCACTTTCAGGAACGCTAGAGGGCTGATAAGAACTATGATAAAACCACAAGAAAAAATTAAAAAACTTCAAAATTTATTTTTATATATATAAACATAAAAAAAATTAAAAAAAAAGTTTTTGAAAATTTTTTTAAAAAATTTCAAAAATTATAAGTAAATTTAAAAATAAAATTTGAATAAACGTTTAAAAATTTTATGATACGTTTATAAATTTAAATATATTTTTTTTGAAGTTAATCTGATGTGTAGTTTTGGTTTTGGTTTTGTTCCAATAAAAAATTGCCTTTAGCATTTTGCCAATTCACTCGGCAGTGATTTTTAGCTCACACATATACTATACTATAGTAGTGTGAGCTATGGTGATCCTAATTTTTTCGAGAAAAAAAAAGTTGCTCCGATTTCAAAAATTTTTATATATCTTTGCGTTTCAGATGATTTTGAAACTTTTTTGTTGCGCCGTCTGTCTGTCTGTCTGTATGTCTGTCTGTGTGTCTGTATGTCTGTCTGTAACGACCAACGCGCATAACTCAAAAACCGTTTGGCCGATTTTAATGAAATTTGGTACCTAGGCTGGGTCTTGGGTCAAGATGGTCCCATTTAAAAATGAACAAAATCCACCTAACACAAACCAAATAAAAGGGTGGGGGTAGATTTCAAAAATTAGAGTTTATGTGAAAATATGGCGTGTGTGATATTAAACGAAAGGTAATTGAGTCTGCAGTTAAACAAAATACATTTTAATTGATTTAAAACAAAAGGGTGGGGGTATATTTTAAAAATTAGAGTTTAAGTGAAAATATGGCGTATGTGATATCAAACGAAAGGTAATTGAGTCCGGACTTTAACAAAATACATTTTAGTTTTTGTTTTTTTTGTAAGGGTGGGGGTAGATTTCAAAAATATGAGTTTAAGTCAAAACATGGCTTGTGTGGTATCAAACAAAAGGTAATTTAGTCTGGAGTTGAATAAAATATATTTCAGATTTTAGTTATATTAGCTCACACGTACATTATAACTATAGTACCTAGTGTGAGCTTAGGGGCCCATATATTGGCAGAGCGCCTACATCTAAGTGCGCGTGCTATTCTTAGAAACAGAAGAACGCCAAGAATGATGGTAGTAAAGAGTTTGACATACAGGGTGGTCTAAAAGTCAACCTAAATATATTATTAAAATCTCAAAAAACACAGAAACACGGATCACCAAACAAATAGTGATCCGTGACAGAAACATTGCATCAACGTTACACAACGGATCACCATTTGGTGATCCGTGGTTACTCTACAGGTTGATATAGTGTGTAGGGCCTACAACGTTGATGTCTAACATATCTATTTTATATCGATGTAACTTTTTACAATAACTAATGCAACATGCATTTATTAAATTATTTAAACTTATTATGACATTTATTTAAGATTCAATTTTTACATTAAGTTATGTGTAAAATATAATTTAAATTCAAATAATCTTTGGAACATGTCTAAATATAAAAATTGAATGTAGATAAGTGGCATAATAATACGTTGAAATCATGTTATAAATGCATGACGCCCCAACGTTACATCAATGTAAACCAGAAATGTTATACATTAACGTGGTGTCAACGTTAATAACACATTATATCAATATGCAGTGCAACGTTGATTCTTATTGGAAAAAACTTATTTAGCAGGTGAATAAATCATTTGTCAACAAAATAGTTTTTTTGCCGTTAAAATGAAAAAATAAATTTACAAATTTTTTTATAATTTATATGTGTTTAGAAATATAAAAAATATGATTTCTACGTTTCTTTTATAAGATTTTTGCATGGATAACTTATAAAGTCGTAAGAAGTTGACCCATAAATAGGATATAAACAAAATACCCGTATTTTACCGAGGCAAAAGCTACCCAGGGTTGTAGAGCACAGATTAGAGACCCTGTATGTATGACCTATATCCCTGTATGTATGACATATTTTAAAGAAAGAGACGCGACGAACTTATCAAAGTCAAATTTAATTAAGTCAAAATCGAAGGAGCAAAATATCGGTCCTCTAATCTAACCTTGTTTAGAGAGAGAAACACCTTCCGTCCTTATTAATTCATGCATAAGCGTCGGAAAATAAAAAGGATCAATTTTTGTCAAAAATTTACAGGGGGTGATGACATAAATAATTATTTTAGGGAAACGCCAATGAACTTAGCAAGAAAATAACATAACGAAAAAATGTGTGATTGAGTGACTTTGATGGGTTTATCGCGTCTCTATTTTTTTTCATACGTACTCTAGCACGGTCATCAAAGAAAAATTTGACAAAAATAGGAGACTAGGTCTTTTGAAATATCCTGTATACTCTTAGCAGAAAAGTCACAAGTCCTGCTAAGAATATAAGTGCGTCTATCCCATACTTCTGCTTAACACACGTGAAGTTCGATGCAGACAGGTCCATGTAATTTGCGTTATTAAGATTTAAATATGATATATCTGCTAAAATTGTTAAAAAACTTAAAACTGAGTTAATTTTAATTTTAAAATATTTATTTCTATAGACATTTAAAAAATCAACATTTACAAAAAAAATTAAAATTTTAAAAGTAACACCAATTTTCAAAAATGGATGTTCAGAATTTAAGCAACTATAGATCCATTTCAGTTCTTTCAATTTTTTCTAAAATACCTGAAAAAGTTATGAATAAAAAATTATCAAATTTCATGGAATCAAACAATATTTTATATGAAGGACAATATGGTTTTTTTGAGTCTAAGGACACAGAAACGGCTGCCTTCATCTAATTACAGATATACAAATAAGTATTGATAACAACCAAAAAGCTTGCCTTGTGTCTTTAGACTTATAAAAAGCATTTGATATTGTCAATCAAAATATAAAAAAAAAATTATGTAACATGGGCATAAGGGGCAAAATTTACGACTGGTTTAAGAGAAACTTGGAAGATCGGTAACAATTTGTAAAAATTAATAAAAATAAAGTTGAAGGAAGTTCACGAGGTATAAAGTCTTAACAAAAAAGTTTCACGGGCAAGACCTCAGAGGTAAAGGTAGCTACAGGGACGCGTTTCTGCCTCATTAGGCTTCATTCAGCCCGAGCATAACCATAAAATGGAAGGTCAAAATTAGCCTCAAAACCGAGGCAACCCTGACCGAAGCTGCAAATTGACAGTTGGTCTCTCCTCAGTAAACACCATATTTCATATTTTTTTTTCAGTTACCCACATCATCATTTCATCTCCTTCCATTTTATGGTTATACTCGGGCTGAATGAAGCCTAATGAGGCAGAAACGCGTCCCCGTAGCTACCTTTACCTCTGACGTCTTGCCCGTGAAACTTTTTTGTTAAAAATAAAGTTCACAAAAAAAAATACTTGTGGTGTCATGATCATACAACTAATAACATTTTTAAGTTAATAAAGTTTGAAACAAGTATTGGTAAAAAATGTTTATTATATGCAGGTATTACTATTTACAATAATCTACCACAAAGCATCAAAGACGTTAAACCTCTTCATTTATTTAAAAAAATACTCTGCCAATATATGGCCCCTAAGCTCACACTAGGTACTATAGTTATAGTGTACGTGTAAGCTAATATAACTAAAAACTGAAATATATTTTATTCAACTCTAGACTAAATTACCTTTTGTTTGATACCACACAAGCCATGTTTTGACTTAAACTCAAATTTTTGAAATCTACCCCCACTCTTAAAAAAAACAAAAACTATAATGTATTTTGTTAAACTCCGGACTCAATTACCTTTCGTTTGATATCACACACGCCATATTTTCACTTAAACTCTAATTTTTAAAATATGCCCCCACCCTTTTTTTAAAATAAATTAAAATGTATTTTGTTTAACTCCAGACTCAATTACCTTTCGTTTGATATCACACACGCCATATTTTCACATAAACTCTAATTTTTGAAATCTACCCCCACCCTTTTATTTGGTTTGTGTTCGGTGGATTTTGTTGATTTTTAAATGGGACCATCTCGACCCAAGACTCCGCCTAGGTACCAAATTATAAAATAAATCATTAAAATCGGCCAAGCGGTTTTTGAGTTATGCGCGTTGGTCGTTACAGACAGACATACAGACAGACGGCGCAACAAAAAAGTTTCAAAATCATCTGAAACGCAAAGATATATACAAATTTTTGAAATCGGAGCAACTTTTTTTTTCTAGAAAAAATTAGGATCACCATAGCTCACAGTACTATAGTATAGTATATGTGTGAGCTAATATACACAACAATATTTTCTTAAATTAAAATAAAATACTCTGCCAATATATGGGCCCCTAAGCTCACACTAGGTACTATAGTTATAGTGTACGTGCGAGCTAATAAAACTAAAAACTGAAATATATCTTAATCAACTCAAGACTAAATTACCTTTTGTTTGACACCACACAAGCCATGTATTGACTTAAACTCAAATTTTTGATATTTGCCCCCACCTTTAAAAAAACAAAAACTAAAATGTATTTTGTTTAACTCCGGACTCAATTACCTTTCGTTTGATATCACACACGCCATATTTTTACATAAACTCTAATTTTTGAAATCTACCCCCACCCTTTTTGAAGAAAAAAAAGCTAAAATTTATTTTGTTTAACTCGATACTCAATTACCTTTCGTTTGATATCACACACGCCATATTTTCACATAAACTCTAATTTTTGAAATCTTCCCCCACCCTTTTATTTGGCTTGTGTTTGGTGGATTTTGTTCATTTTTAAATGGGGCCATGTCGACCCAAGACTCAGTCTAGGTACCAAATTTCATTAAAATCGGCCAAGCGGTTTTTGAGTTATGCGCGTTGGTCGTTACAGACAGACATACAGACAGATCATTTGAAACGCAAAGATATATAAAAATTTTTGAAATCGGAGCAACTTTTTTTTGTCGAAAAAATTAGGATCACCATAGCTCACACTACTATAGTATAGTATATGTGTGAGCTAATAAATGATAGTTTGACCACTGGGTTTTATTTGGTTTCAGTTGTTTATGTTATTTTTATTATGGAATTATTTTTATTTTTATTATGAATTTGTTTTGTATTTTCCCATTAAGTTTGTTGGAAAAATAAATTGAATAAAAAAATGAAACTGACTCAGTCTCATCTGCAAAAGTAATTTTTCTGTTAAGTCATATTAAAGAAATTCCCCATTTGTTAAGCAAATTTTCGCACACACTGTATAGCAAAGAAAATTATTCGAAACTATTTTCTTTAAAAGTCCTTTTCTACGAAAGGAAAATTGTTCGAAAACGTTTTCTTCAAACGAAAATTTGTTCGAATGAAAATTTGTAGTCCTCCTTTTAGGAGGTCGAAATCGGTTTTATCCTCACATTTATCAATTGTTCGCAAAGGTAACCTCTCCAGACACGTCCCTGACCTTTCTCCACCCAATTTTTTCAAAATTTTCCATTAAGGAACTATTGCTTTCGAACAACGTGTCTTCCAACAATTTCCGCGTCTTAAGGAGAAGAAAGGAGGGGTAGAATTATTTAAAAAATAATAAAACTGGAAAACCATAATCGTGGTTTTGAATTTTATAGATACAATGAAACTGTCCTGCGTGTATGTGCAGGACCGTAAGGTGGCAGTGCTTTCGCCAATCGAAAATAAAATAACAATTTTCTTGTCGCGGCAGAATTTTCGTTCCTGCTGACTCGAGACCGAAGATCTCGCGGTTCAATCGCGAACGAATCGCGATCCAGTTCGAGTGTCGGTCTGTTGCTCGCTGGTTTGTCTGTGGTGCGCCAAAAGATCGCGAACCGGTTCTTTCTTAAAAATTAAAAAAAACTTTTTTGAAAAAAATTAAAAAATACTTTTTTTGGAAAAATTAAAAAAAACTTTTTTTGGAAAAATTTTGAAAAAACTACCATTTGAAGTTTTTTCTTAAATTGATAGTTAGGGTATTTTTGGTGTTCTTTTTTTTATAAGTGTTTTGAGTAGGTGGTGGTGTTTTATGGTAAGTTTTTTGATATATAAATGATGCACCAAATTTTAAGGGGTAGGAAAGGTGTTTTTTTTAGTTACATTTGAATCAAACTTCTTTGTTTTTTGAGATACAGGATGTCAAAAATTTTTTTTCGATTTTTTGTTAAAACTTTCTTAAAAATTACAGCAGAAAAACTAAATTTTCTGGAATTTTGTATTACAATAAATAACAAAAAATATTAAAAAAATTCCTGTAATTATCAAGAGACCTTCAGTAAATTAAGCTACATATTAAAAAATAAAAAAATATCCTCAGTACCTCAAAACAAAAGTGTATAACCAATGGATCCTTCCTGTACTCACCTATTGATCCCAGAACTGGACACTTACAAAATCAAACATGGATAAGATAACAAAATCCCAAAGATCAATGGAAAGACAAATGTTACATGTAAAGCTAACAGATAGAAAAAGGAATGAATGGATAAGAAATAAAACAAAAGTAAGGGATGTCAGAGAAAAGGTAGCAAAATTAAAATTGATATTTGCCGGTTATAATATCAGACACAAAGTCGTTGGAAACAAATGTATTGTTAAATTGTGTAAATTAGAGACCTTGGGAAAATAAAAGAACTAGGGAAGGACCCTAAATGAGATGGGCGGACGATCTGAAGAAACATGCAACGAGATGGATGAACACGACGATAGACAGAGAATAGTGGAAGAAATTGGGGGGGGGCTATGTCCAATGATCGATCGAAGAAGACTAAATAGATAGATAGATAAATTAAGAGGCCTTTAGATATTACAAAAACCAAACTTATTTTTTTTTGTAAAGTAAATAGTTCTTAAAAAAATTCATTCTTAAAAAAATTGACAAGCTTATACCATTTGCAACTATAATTGTTTGGAAGAAATAGAATATTTTTTTCATCATACTAAATCACAAAATAGTTTTGTCAGTTTTCTCCCACTCTTCAAACTTGACAAATACTATAACTTGGAAAAAATAAACTTTTGACCAATTGTTATTTAAGCTTTTTGTCTGCTTTTAAACTTTCCTAGAATCCCTAAAAGATTGGTGTGTCAGCTAAAGTACACCTTTTTAATTTTCTAAAATACTCTTAATTAAAAAAAAATTGTAATTTAATTATTAAAATTTTTTTTACTTTCAGAAGCTATATTTGTTGTGGTTTTACTACTAGTTTTTAGGTTTAAAGCTACTTTTATTTGGGAGGGATTCTGGTTATAGGTGGAGTCGTAAAAATTTTAAGAGTTCTTTCTCCAATAATTTTTATCTTTTTTTTTTAATAATTAAAAAACAAAACATGACAACGGATTACCAAACAAATACTATCATAAGATACCTGTTTCGTGTCCAGAAAGAAAAAAAGTTCTATGATGTATTTAATTTTTTTAACTTTTTTTTAAATAAATTTCAATTTTTCGAAACAAAAATCTATTTTTAGTTTACAAATTATGATAAAAAGCCAAGGCGCTTAGTTACGAACTTGCGTAAGTCTAGATATCCATCATGGGCGCACCTACGGGGGGGCCTCGGCAACCGCCCCCCCCAAACCTAAGATTTTTTTAGATATTTTTCACATATTTTATGAATGAAAAAATAAAGTAGAATAAAATACGACAACATGAGGCATCGCCCCCCCCCAAGACATATTTCTGGGTGCGCCAATGTATCCATTCAAAAAAATAAAATACAGTTTTGATAAGATTTTATAACTTGTTTTGGATTAAATTTAGTATACAATAATTACTTAAATTACACACATGAATGAAATAGTGTTTTTCAAAAAAATGTTTAAATTATTTAATGGCAATAAAATTAAATAAAGCTTATACTTACTTAATTATAGTAGGACCGGGCCATTGACTTAAGAAACTTTTTTAAGACAGTATTATAAGACACTTCTTTATACTTAATTTAATTTATTATTAATTTAACTCCACAAAGGGCATTCTTAATAAAGATGTATTGATTATTCGGGTTTATTCCCTTCTCCCCTCCTAGAGAAAAAATATACAGTGAAACCTCTTCTTGCAGACATCTCTAATAAGCGGACATTCTCTTTAAGCGGACAAATTTGTTGGAACCAGTGGCATATATAAGGGGGGGCCTGGGGGCCCGGGCCCCCCGAAGCTAAGATTTTTTTAGATATTTTCCACATATTTTATAAATACAAACATAAAATAGCATGAGGTCTTGGGTCCCCCCGAAACTATCTCGGCCCCTCCGATTTTTTTTTCTATATACGCCACTAATTGGAACCAAGCTTTTCGCTATTTCATTACTGTAAAATTTACTCCTATAACCGGACACTCTAATAACCGGACGCGGACAATTTTTTTTGTTAAAAAATTCTGAAACTTTCATTAACCGGACGCGAACCCCTAACAACGGGACGGAGCGCTGCACTGCACTACCAATATTATGTAGTACGTTGGCGTTATTGCACTCTACAGCCGGGGAATTAACTCTTTCCGTTTTAATGCGGAGACTAAATACTTCTGTCGTATTTACAACATATTTTATTCGGCGGGACTGCTGTGTTTTATTTTTATTGTTCAGTTGGGTAGTAATAGATCTCTTTGAAGTGGCGCCTAGTAAAAAACTTCTTAATTTACGTGAAAAAATTAAAATTATTGTTAACGTTTTGGAGAAGGAACGTCTATCAGCACGAAAGATCGCTGAAAAATTTAATATCACAAAAACTCAAATCGAAAATTGTTAATAAATATATATTAACATTTCGTTCGCAGTTCTCTCTCATAAGCAGACACCTCCAATAAGCGAACAAAATCGACGAAACCGTAAGTGTCCGCTTATAGGAGGTTTCACTGTACACAGTTAACTAATAATTAACCATTTCTCAGTGACGCAACCAGGAATATGTCTTGGTGGGGGGTAGGGGGGCGAGACCATATGCTTTTTATTTTATTCATGAAATATGTCAAGAATATCTAAAAAAATTTAGGGTTGGGGGGGGGCGAGTTTTGTCGACCATAACCCCCCCCTGGATTTTATCTATTCCTAGTTCCAGTTTTTGTCTATTAACGTTTTAATAGACCACTATTTTAAGTTCGAAAGTTTTATTTTTACGACGTTTTTTAAGACTAATTACATCAGAATATAACAAATTTTAAAACCTATTTTTAACGCAAAATAAATGTAAATGACCTTACGATCTTTTTTTAAAACTTAGCTTATTTACACGAATTCATCCAAACCATACCATTTGTCTCAGACAAAAGTAACTACACGGGCTCCTATTGGGATTCCGGAAACAGCAAGACATATAACTTTTGTTAAATTGGAAAAAAGTGGCGCTATTAGATTCTGTATTGAAAATAAAATGATTAAAACTAAAAAAATATCGATCAAAAACAAGAAATTGCCAATCTAGACACTTTTGATGGTTTAAAATTACCATAAGTTTTTTCTCAGTGTCGTTTTTTACTTTTTTTGTTAAGACAGTAATTTCCTCAACAATTTTAAGCTACCTCTTGAGCCAAATTTAGAAAAACGTTTCCAAACTAGTAAGAACCTTTCAGTTTGAAAGTTGGATTGGAGAACTTGGATTTACTTCTATCTGAATTCATTTTTACTTCTTTTTACATGAAATGTTTTTGTTATTATTTCACTCCTCTTTTAAAGGATTTGGATAATATTTAAGTTTTAAAGTAGTAAAATATGCGGAATATTGTTTAAAACTTTTGCAATGCCTGATTTAAAATGTTGATGTTTTTTAATTTTTTCCCATGGTTTTATCACAGTTCCTGTCAGCCTTCAAAGCCCAGCTTTCTAGCGTTTCTGGAAGAGGGCAATGTTACTTTTACATAACTTTACATTTATAGGGGAGGAAGTAAATGAAAATTTCGGGGTTTTTTAATTTTCTATATAATTTTATCATGGTCCCTATCGGCCTTCCAAAGCTCAGCTCTCTATCGTTTCTGGAAGTGGGCAATATTACTTTTACATAACTTTACATCTATGGGGGAGAGAAGTAAATTAAAATTTTGGGGTTTCTGAATTTTTTCCTATAGTTTTATCATAGTTACTATCAGTCTGCCCAAGCTAAGCTCTCTAGCATTTCTGGAAGTGAGCAATGTTACATTTACATAACTTTACATGTATAGAGGAGGGTAGTAAATTAGAATTTTGCGTTTTTTAAAATTTTTTCCAAGGGTTTGGTCATAATTTCAATCAGCCTTCCAAATTTTAGCTTTGTAACATGTCTTGAATTACAGTAGAATTTTAATGATATAAACATGAGTGAGTGGCAAATTCGACGTTTTTTAAAATTCCGTTACTACTTTACTGCTTTATGAAAGTCCATAAAACTTGTAGGGATTGTTAACTCTGTCAAGGTGTATGACTGTGTAAAGTTTGAGTTTTAAAGGTCATTCTGAAGTAGAGTTATATATAGGTCACATATGGGCTGAAATGTTTCAAAAAAAGGTGGTACAGCAGTGTAAACGAACTTGAGGGGGCACTGCCATGTCTCCTAATTCTCTTCTAGGTGAATGGAATATAGTGGCCTACTTGCCAGGTCTTTAGGTCTGTTTTTTCTACTACTGTCACAATGTTATAAATAAAGTTTGTTGACCTATCTGGAAATTACCTTAACTTTCAGACCTCCTAAACAAACAGTCTCAAATTGTAAACGTAATTTTACCAAATAGTAAATTTTGTTATCAGAAAATCATCGTCTCATTTTTTGTTTGCATCTCGGGATTTACGTCGTCATAGATAAAAAAATCGACGCCAGCATGCACCTACAGCCATACATTAGACTTAAGTATTGTTCATACTCGTCTTAGTCTTTTGTTTTTGATTAGTCTTTGTCCTTTGATTAGTCTTGGCTGTCTTAAACAAAATCGGCTGTTCATACTCGTCTTTTGTTTTTGATTAGTCTTAGTCATAACCCACTGAAAAAAAAATTCAATTTCAATAAAAAGGTCCCTTTTCAAAAGTCATTTTCTACACAAAACAATCTTATTTAACCTAATTTGTGCACGAAACACAGACACGAAAGAAAAAAAGCGAAAAAGAAAATAAAAACAAATAAAATTTTGAGGTTATGTTGAGATTTTCTGTTAAAAACATAATTAATGGAGGTAAATTCAAAATTTCGGCCGCGCGCTTGCGCTCTTCGGACGCCCTGTAAAAAAAAACAACAAATATCAGCTGATGTCTGTCACTCGTCTTCGTCGTTGTCCTAAGGATTGAAAGTTGGCAACTCTTAAGACAAAGACTAATCAAAAACAAAAGCAAAAGCATTGTATGAACACTCCCATAAGAAACAGTGGTTTTAACTTTCTTATGACAAGACATATGACTAATCCATTAGTTCTTCTGGGTGTTAAATTTACAATTAATGTGTGAAAGCTACTACTATGTCGGTTTTTCTACGTTGTCCGACGCTTATTCTTCACCTCCTTTGATCCTGACAATCATCTTCTGTCAGGTTTTTTTGACTCATTGATCTTTGGATTGACTGTTGCCATTCTAGTTTAGGACGCCCTCTTTTTTTGCGCTCTATTGGTTGCCATTCCAGGACCAGCTTTGGTAATCTTTCGTCGTTTATCCATTGTACATGGCCGTACAATATCAGTTGTTTTTAGTAATGTCATCCGGTTTGCTTCGCTCGATTCCCATTATTTCTTTTATGATCTCATTCCTAGATATTCTCATGGATCTTCTTATTGCTTCCATACAAGAATTTTTTTACCGTGTATGGATGGCTACTAATAAAAAGTCATATAAATAAACATATGCAAACATGTAACGTAAAACGTAACCTTTTTTTTTAATTTTAGCATTTTTTTTCGCTAATGAACCTAATAACACAAAAAAAAATCTGCAATAATGTTTAAATTTTGGTAATTTTTTGGAAATTAAAAAATTTAGAGAAATGCTAGTTTTGATCGTGGTTTGATAGCACAGCTTAAAGATATCTTATCCACATCGTATTTGCCTAAAAATTTTACGGCAGCTTTTTTTAACTTCTTTCTCAAAAAGACGCGTACGGCCAAGACCAAGAATTGTAACTACTTGCTAGTTAGTGTTAAACTAAACCTTATTGAAAACTAAATCATTCAGCCGCGATCACGCAAAACTTAACGCTGCCCCAAAAATAACAAAATGCCGTTAAAACATAAAACCTAAGAGAAGCTAAAATGAAGTTACGATCGCCCAAATAAGACATTCCACATCGAAGAAAGTCTTATTTTCAACCATAATAGTCTTTAGCTCCTTTTCTTTGTTTTAATACCCGCTCAGGATCGTTCCCCCACTTACTGCGTCAGATTAAATTACGTTCTGATGTTCTCGCGTTCCCTAGTGTTTAAAGTAGGTGCCCGATTCAGTGAGAGCTTTACAGCTCCTTAGCAAAGAAACTGTTACGGACTCATGCATTGGTCGAAAACCGCACATTAATGCTACGGTAAAAAGTTTGCAAAAAAGGTTATGGGATGTCTTAACAGTATTTTATGGAGCAGAGAGATATAAAAGAATGTAAAATTTATCATATATGAAACAGTGGTGAATAGCACGCTGTTGTATGGAATAGAGACTTGTCGCGTAACAGAAAAATACAAAACAAAAATTGATAGTCTCGAAATGGATGCAATAAGAAGATCAATGAGAATATCTAGAAATGAGATAATAAAAGAAAGAATGGGAATCGAGGGAAGCATAACGGATGACATCACTAAAAGACAACTGATATGGTACGGCCATGTACAACGGATGAACAACGAAATATTACCAAATCAGGTCCTAGACCAATAGGGCGCAGAAAAAGAGGGCGTCCTAAACTAGAATGGCAACAGTCAATCCAAAGATCAAAGAGTCAAAAAAATCTGACAGAAGATGATTGTCAAGATCGAAAGAGAGAGAATAGCCGTAATAGTGGTAAAAAGTTTACATTTTTTAAATTTTTAACTGCCAAAAAACTGTTGTTAGCATGACAGACACACACGGACAGACGTCACGATGAGATTGCTATGCCTGTGGCGGTCCTAGTGGGGGCGCAGAGGGGGCAATTGCCCCCCTCTCCCTTTCGTCCAGAAAACTCCAAATATTTAAGATACATTCTGGTGTATTACACACCTGAGCAAAAAAATATTATTATATACATGTTAAAAAAAATCTGAGTTGCCTCCCACCCCTTTTTAAAAGTCTGGGACCGCGCCTGGGTATGCGCGGGCTAGGAAGTGAAAATATACTCTCTTTATTAATTTTTATAGCAATAGATAATTATATATATATTTATCGGTTTCACAACGTTCTACGTCTTCCGATACCCAATCTACACTCGTTTCTGTTTGCCCATAATTCATCATCTAGGCCTCTTATTCTTATTTCACTATCTATTCCTTCTCTTCAGCTTCTCCTTGGTCTTCCTCGTTTTCTTCGGCCAGTTGGTTTCCATTGTAATATTTGTTTAGGTAGTCTTCCATCATCCATTCTTTGTACATGTCCGTACCACACCAGTTGTTTTGTTCTTATATCATCCACTAGAGTACGTTCACCCACTGTCATAATTTCTCTTATTCTTTGATTGGTAACTCTCTTTTTGATTTCCCTGCTGCTCTTCTCCAATAGTCCATCTCCGTAGCGGAAAGCATTTTTTCTGTTCTATCTTTGATTGGCCATACTTCTGAGCCGTATGTAATAATACTTTTTACAATGGTGTTATATATAAGCTTTTTGTTATGTTTTGATATACTTTGGTCCCAAATTATTCCATTTAATAAAGTTATTGCTTTTCTTCCTTGTACGTTTCTATCTTTTATAGCTTTGTCTAGTGTTCCGTCAGCTGTAATTTTTAGACCCAAGTATTTATACTCATCACAGGACTGAATTCGCTGCCCAGTATTTAAGATTAGATCCTGTTTCGTTCCACCAATACACATATACTCTGTCTTATTGATATTAACCTCTAGTCCCCACTTATTGTACTCTTCTATTAGTTTTCGTGTCATATATTCGAGGTCGTCATAATCCTGAGCCACCACTATCTGATCATCGGCGAAACATAAAGTATACAAGGTGGTTTCATTCAACGGAATTCCCATGTTTTGGCATTTTCTCTTCCAGACTTTAAGGACCTGTTCCAAATATATCTTGAAGAGCGTAGGCGAGATACAGCAACCTTGTTTAAGACCTTTATTTACTTGAAAGCCTTTGGTTAGTTTTGCTTTTATTTTAACTTTTGCCTTACTATTGCGGTATAACTCTTTGATGGCCTTAATTAGTTGTACGCTTATGTTTGTCTTTTCCAACGCTTTCCAAAGTAGATTTAGGGGTATACTATCATATGCCTTCTGCAAATCTACGTAAAGCAGATGGAGCTCTTGTCCGTATGCCATTTTCTTTTAAATAACTTGGGTTATACAAAAGAGATGATCTGAAGTCGATCTACCCGCCCTGAAGATAATTAATATAAATTAATTGTCAATAGATAATTAATATAAATTAATTGTCTTGTCCTAAAATTATTTAAAAAAATATATAAACCTAATTTGAAGTGCATGAAATTTAACCAATTAAATTTGACAGTTGTTTTAAAGTGCTCCTAGTTGGAGCGTGGGTCGGCCTGCCATAAATAATAACAAGAAATGAAGAAACAAAACGAAGAAAATAATAAAAGCTCACATAATAAGCACGGGAAAAGATGTAGAAATAAACGAGTCGAAGTTGTTAGTTTTAATCACATTGATAAGTATTAATGAGCACCGTTTAATAGGTTTACGGGGCCACCAGAATTGAGAAATATATACCTACTAATAGGACCTACTTATGCTAAAAATAGAAGAAATAGAAGAAAAAAATAATATTTTTTATAAGCATATATTCCCCCAGGTCCGCTAGCTTTTCCGGATTTAAGCTTTTTTATACTATTCTTTATCATTTCTTTTTCGATGATTACTTCCTCTCCATGTACTTCTATGTCTCTCCTCGGAGAGGCTGTTAGATATTCGGGTCTCGTCTCCTGCAGCAGTCCCTTGTAGTGTTCTGTCCATTGTTCTGGTTTGATGATCTGGATGTTTACTTTTTCTTTTGTTGGGTCTTTTACTGTAGAAATGAATTTCCATACTTCAGAGCTCTGCCTACCTCCTACGTGTATATTTATATCGTTGTATTTTTTCATGGTTTATTTTGATCGTGTGTTTGTTATGATTTTACTTTTTGTGTAGTTCATACACAAGTCTATATTTTTTAGCTGCTGTATCCAGTTCTTCCAGCATTTTTATCAGTTCTTCGTTATTATCTGTTACAAAGGCGATATCGTCAACATCTTAGGTGGTTTGAGTATGGTCCGCTTATTTTGATACCAATTTCTTCCCAACCTAAGTTTTAGAAACACCTTCCAGGGCCTGGTTAAATAGTTTAGGGAATATTGTGTTACCCTGTTTCTTCGTGGATTGTTAAATATAGTAGAATACGTTTTTTCAATAATTTATGTTATTACTTAGAAATTCGTAGGAGCTCCAGTTTCTGAGATATTTACAAGAAGTGTTTTCAAGGCTGGTATAGCGTGGAGTTCAGTTGGAAGGTATCAGATCCATCAGGGATCAATTTATTTTAGAATTATTATTTGATTTAATTTGAGATCATTCGTTATCTACTTCATCCGATTTTTTATTGTCACTTCATCAAAAAAAAATTATTACCCAGCATTAGCAAAGGAATACGTCATATGACACTACTGTGACGACTTCAGGTGTGTCACACATGGGTGTCACATGACCCAATTCTTTTTAAAAAAAGTGATATTAGATTAAGGAATTCTAATTAATATTTGTAAGTGTTAATGCAAAAATATACGCTGATTTTGTGTTTTTTTTAGTTTTATACATAATTCAAAAACAACCTTGTAAGCAAGGACATTAGTTCCGCGAATTTATATAACTTGCAAAATTTGCTAAAAATATGAATTTTTGCAAAAATTAAAATTTGCTATCTCAAATTTTATTTCAACGAAAGCAATATTTTTCGGGTGTTTAGTCCGGGGACATCTGTGGGCTTTTGTAACGAAATAAGCTTTGTTTAAACAAACACTCATCTTCTCTATCCCGAAGCTTATATTAAAGCGAGGCCCGCAGGGCTGAGCGTCTCCGTAACGAAATAAGCTGCGTTTACACAAACATTAGTCATCTTTACCCTGAAGCTTATTGAAGCGAGGCCCGCAGGGCCGAGCGGCTCTGTAACAAAATAAGTTATGTTTAAACAAACACTAATCTTATCTACGCCGAAGCTTATTTTGAAGCGAGGCCCGTAGGGCCGAGCGGCTCTGTAACGAAATAAGCTTTGTTTAAACAAACACTCATCTTCTCTACCCCGAAGCTTATACGAAAGCGAGGCCCGCAGGGCCGAGCGGCTCTGGAACGAAATATGCTGTGTTTAAATAAACATTAATCATCTCTACCCCGAAGCTTATATTAAGGCGAAATATAATGACATATATCAATTTTAAAATTGAAATAAATATGACATGCAGAGGTTTTTTGACGTCGGTACACGCACAAAAGTTGCTTATTTTAGTCTACTCTACATTGCCAAATTTAACTTTGATAAAAAACTTCAATTTTAGATAAATTTGTGACTTGGAAACTATTTTGTCTATAAATAATCTTCAATAAAAGTGACATGTGGAGGTTTGACGTTGACGTGACTATTACAAAAGTTGTTCATTTTGATCTCCTCTGCATGTCAAATTTGATTTTCGTCGAAAAGTTCAAGTTTTACGAAATTATATTGACATATGTAAATTTTAAAATGGAAATAAATATGACATCCAGAGGTTTTTTGACGTCGGTACACGCACAAAATTTGCTTATTTTAGTCTAATCTACATTGCCAAAATATAGTTTAATTGAAAAGTTCAATTTTAGATAAATTTTTGACTTTGAAACTATTTTTTCTATATATAATCTTCAATAAAAGTGACATGTGGAGGTTTGACGTTGACGTGACTATTACAAAAGTTGTTCATTTTGATCTCCTCTACATTGTCAAATTTGATTTTCGTCGAAAAGCTCAAGTTTTACGAAATCAAATTGACATATATCAATTTTAAAATAGAAATAAATATGACATACAGAGGTTTTCTGACGTCGGTGCACGCACAAAAGTTGCTTATTTTGGTCTACTCTACATTGCCAAATTTGATTTTTTTTGAAAAATCCAATTTTAAGGGGGCAAACGTCGCCTGAAAACTTACCATCTGACAACACTGATATCCCATTTTTTGGCCAAATCTTTTTTCTAATAGAACTCGAAAACGAGAAAGCGGCACGCGTCGTAACTTTGAGGGGTGCATTTTTAAAGCATTTTTCGCAACTGTATCTTGGCAGTTTTTTGCTAATTTATCTTATTCAAAAGATAAAAAAATATTTATGGCTAAATCCCAACAACACTTCAAAACAAAGTTTGGACAATCTATGATCTTGCGTCACCTTGTATAAACTACAGCGAACTGTAACAATAATTTCTCGTTTTTCCTATGTTTTAGGTAAATACAAACAAAAACAAAAAATCTAACAAGATACGTTTGACAATTTTGACAAAATCTTTTATATAAACAAGATAAATATATATTTTTTCATTTTCTAAGCGAGATCTATTAGGATTTTTAAAAGCGGAGTAAAGTCGATATCGGAGCGAAAAAGTATACTTCAATATGTTGCTACTAGGGGGCATCACTTGTTCACCAGAATTAAAATCACGTGATTCTAATGAATGCAGAACACTAGGTAAATTCGGTTAAAAAAAAATCGGTGTAAGGTAATTAGCTGATCAAGGTCACATGACCCGTGTTTTAGTATTGGCTTAGAATATTGAACTAGCCATTTTGTAAGAGTATTGGTAAGATTTGAATATTTCTTAGATATAAAATTGAGATGTTGATCCAAAAATGGTATATTCTTCGATGAATCTGAACGATATATAATAATAATAATAATGATAATAAAGGTAATTCCCACATTGAATATAAACTCCCAGCTACTTGTTATATGGGACATATACTATTGTCGATTCAGTTTATTTTGCATCAACATTTAAAAAAGTTTGGTTTCTACTTCTTGGATATTCGTTGAGCAACTGCAAGCTTACCATATACAGGTGTCCCAAGGGGCCATAGTGCCAGGGGATAGAGGAGGTTATTTCCGAGAAAAAAGTTTATATAACATGGGGGTAAACACATCTGTTTTTAAGATATAGGCTTTTTTCAGTTGTAGAAGTGGAGTGGGTTTTAAAAGCTAATTGTGATTCAAAAATGTGGTATTCTTTTTTTTATTAAACTACAAGTTGAGGAGATACAGGCTGTCAAAATAACCACAAAAAAGGTATGAAAAATAATAATTAAAAAAATAATAATTTTTGCTTATTTATTCTTTAAAAAAATATCAATAATATTTCATTGTTATGTCTCGCTGGAGACTTGTTTTTATTTTAAAAAAATATAAAAAAAACATTGAATTTAATATGACATTTATAAAAGTATATACAAAAAAAAATAGTTTTTTCCTAAAAAAAAAATTGTGTGTGTTTAAGACCACACGGCAGAAGTGTAAACTTCAACAAGGCTAAATTAATAATACTGGCCTTCATCTGCATCATTCCCAACTAACATTTATAGTAGCGGCTACATGTTCTAAAGGCTTTGCTACTTTCTTATAGTAGAAATGTGGTGATCCCAACCAAAATTTGTTACTTTTTAGTTCTAACTACTATTTAGTATCAGGAAATAGTAGATGTTTCGTAAAAACGACCCTCTAAACTACTTCATAGGATTGTTTCTTGATAGTCGATTCTGATAGTCTTCTCTACCACAATAGGACGTTGCTAAAGTTTTACTTTCTTTTTAATCGTTATTTCGTAGTCGCCCTGACTTTTATATCCTACTTAATTACCACTAGAAAGTTAAGCTTCATTGGAGTCCCAAACAAGTGTATCCGACAACTACATTATAACTTTAATTTTTACCACAAAAGTTTGTGTCATCATAGTAACATCTGATGTAACAATGTAGACAAAATAACTTTTTGGATCAACTTTAAAGCCGCAACTACTTTCAAGTAACCTTTTCGACTATCAGGGAATATAGTTTGGGACGCCATGTTTTTATGTAAGAAAGAAAATTTAATATTTTTGTTGTCGTTTTATGAGCTCATATTAAAGAGCCATACTATTTTATAAACAAATTAGTTGAAGCTTACCAAAAATGCTCTTCTTAAGCACCATTTGTTGGAGTTAACTGTCGATTATGAAAACATAACCTCCAAAATCACAACACAAAAATTCCATCAGCTACCAGAAAACGGCTCAATTTTACGGGCGCACCGGTTTTTTGCAATATATATAATGCATGTTATACAAAAAACTTTGCGTGGCACTCGAATTTTGATCCTCTGCTCGTAAATTCTCACACTTTTGGATAACATAGTTCATATTATAACCATAACCAAACAAAAAAACTAAGCGAGTCTGTTTACTGTTGTGTCCACCATATTGTGTAACAATTCTACCAAAAAGAAACGATTATATTATTTGCAACTACATCGCAACTTTTATGCCATTACGGAAAAAAAACAGCCTCTACGACGTAGTAGATACCTGGCTACGACGTAGTAGTGTAGTTGTTACCACAGTGACTTTAAACACTTGGCCAAGTAGTTATAACCAGAAATTGGTTCCCCACTTAGGGAATTATAACGTCGCTGTATGGTATACTGAGACGTAGCGGGAGTACGTTGCGGTTACTTTTAAGAAATTCTTTCTAGTTGGGGTTTCGTCGTTACAACTTTAATTGTTTGTTGGGTTATATCGCTTGCTGAATGCACGGATCATCCAACAAATCTCACAGTTAGTCGACTCGAGCCGACTTCACCCGAATGAGTGTTACATAGCCGAGCCTGACGGCTCAGTTCAATTCACTACCCACAAAAACTGCTAAACGTGCCTAAAGAGGTTTACACTTAAAAAATTTACCGATTAATTTTTTCACAATAATTTTTATTTCAATTTATTGCTCTTGTTCTAGTACACGACTTTACCCATTTTAATATTTCTACTGCGTTTTTTTTAAAAGTTATTATCAAAAAAGTTTAAAAAAATTGACAACTTGATGCTCTGTATCGCGACAAAGAGTTTTGACTCATGCATTATAGGAACGTTTTTATCAGACAAGACCTCTATCACCTGGTGGCCTATGGCCCCTAAGTTTTGGGACACCCTATATAAACAAAAACCGGAAATTATTATTTTTTCAAGGTGCTGTGCAAAATGGCGCGGAACAAAATAGGGGCGACAAAATAGCACTGCGACAAACAGCGCTACGATAAAATAGCAAGGGAAAATTGCTCACAGATAAATAAACAAACTTAAAAAAGCGCTACTTTGATGCCGCTATTTGTTCCGTGCTGTTTTGTACCGGTGCCTATATTTTACCAAGTTTCAATAGCACCAAAGTTTAAAAAACAGGCAGGCTTACGTTATGACACCCGCACGAAAGTCCAAGAAAACGAAATCGAACCGTTAACTATTATGAGGCTAAATTTGTTCGCGAAGTTTTCATAATTATCATATTGGACAAGTCTGTTTGTTCGCAGGTGTCTAGGTCTCAAATTAGTGAACCGATTTAAATGCGACTTTCTTTATTGAAATCTGGATTTATTGTTGACTAGATGTAACAGAAGTTGTTGAGAACTATTTTTGTATTTAATAATTAAATGGCGCATGTTTTTAATTTTCTTAATATTGTTTATTGTTATGAAGTATATTTTACACTATCAACTCCTAAAATAAGTAAATACTAAAAAATGGAATTATCTCCAAACTTAGTGTGCATAGACACTTCGTTTCTCAGGTGGCTGCTAACTTACCTCAAGTGTTAAAAAAGTTTCAGTGAGAGTTTCTCTCACGTCCCTGAAAATATTAATATATTACATAAATATTTGTTACAATATTTTTCGATATACTTTACCTATCATATTTAATGATCCACTTATTCTGCTTTCTTTTGTATGAATAGGAATGCTCATATGAAATTCTGTATCTGTAAAGAATAATTCAAAAGTAAATGGATCAACTACCTTCCTAGCTAATAATCTACTGTAGAAGGCATAGCTGCTGTAAGTTCTAAAAAAATATGTTCAAAATATCTTAGAAACTAAAGCTTGCTAGAATATATTTAAAAAATAAAGGTATGAAAAAAAATTATAAAAAAAATTAGGCACTATCACAGGAGGAACTGATTATTATTATCTGCCTACTGTATTAAAAAATAACTACTTACTTATTATGATGATGTTGAAGAGGCCGGGCGAGCTTTTTCTGGCAAGAAAGCGGCATTTTTTTTTGAACAAAAAATTTAAACATTTACTTTGAAACGAACAAAATGCCAAAGTATTTGATTAGTGACTTTAGGTGACACTGTCATCCTAAAAATTCTAACAGGAGGCCTTACTGTACTTTGACCAAATTCGGAACACTCTGTCCTAAGTCGACATCACCTATTACTCTAAACAAAACCACCTACCGGGGGCAATGCTTTACTCAGTAGTGCCACCTTTTCACTGATATTTAACTATTTTGCATTGTTGCCTTTTACGTAAAAAATTGCCTAAATCGAATTTGTCCCCTTAAATAAATTTATGACGTGGAAACTATTTTTTCTATAAATAATCTTCAATAAAAGTGACATGTGGAGGTTTCACGTTGACGTGACTATTACAAAAGTTGTTCACTTTGATCTCCTTTACATTGTCAAATTTGATTTTCGTCGTAAATCTCAAGTTTTGCGAAGATATAATGACATATGTCAATTTTAAAATTGAAATAAATATGACATGCAGAGGTTTTTTGACGTCGGTACATGCACAAAAGTTGCTTCTTTTAGTCTAATCTACATTGTTAAATTTGAGTTTGATCGAAAAGTTCAATTTTAAATAAATTTATGACTTGGAAAATATTTTTTCTATATATAATCTTCAATAAAAGTGACATGTTGAGGTTTGACGCTGACGTGACTATTTCAAAAATTGTTGATTTTTATCTCCTCTATACTAGACGACAAACAGTATTTTTAATTGATTTATTTAAAAAAACAAATCTTCCCTTACGACAATATCTAGTTTTTTTTTAGTCTATGGTTGCGTAAATAATTACAAGCCGACAGCACCGCGCGGGACCAGATTTCAGTTTCAACCGTTTTTCAGCGGTGTATGGGTGGCTGTTCTCGCGCGGGGGCGGAATGAATGTTTGTTTTAGTTCACGTCGGCCATATTCATCGTGCGAAAACGTTCGTTGCCCTTCCTACGTGTTGCCAGTTCTATCCTTAGTGAAGAGATATAAGTTAGTTTTGATTTGGGGTAGGTCAGTATTAAAAAGCCGGTCGCGTGTCCATTGTTTGTTTTTGTTTGTTTTCAAAATGAAAATAGATACCGTTGGTTATATAATTAACTGTGCAAATTTAAATATGTTGACATATGAACTTCGATTACGAATAAAATCTTTAGGGCCACATAGACCCTAGAAAATCCTAAAAATTTACCAAAATTTTAGTGCAAGTAATAAAAAGTTATACGATGCAGAAAACTGGTTGTGCGATTGTAAAAAAAATGCTTTTTTTTGCTTTATTTGTTTTATTACGAACAATCCACGAAGTGATCCTACGTGGGTGGCAAAGGGAATGTGTAATATCAAGCACTTTAGTGAAAAGTTAAAGACACAAAGTAAGTGCTACTTATTTAAATAACCACATAGAATTTTCTATGCTAGGCAAGACTGATATTAGGTGCCAATTGAATAGTGCCTATAGGCAAAACATTACCGAACATAATGAAAATGTGGCAAAAAATAGACATATACTTATTAGGTTACTAGACTGTTTAAATATCTGTAGGATTTTTGAGGTTACTCTACGGGGCCATGATGAGTCTAAAACTGGTGCTAATCCGAGCACTTTGCGCATGCAAAAGAAGGGCGAATAGCGAGGGGTATTTCGGTGGTGTAATTTGGTGTACAGGCAAGTTGTAATCAGGTGTAATCAGGTGTAATCAGGCGTAATCAGTTGTAATCAGTTGTAATCAGTTGTAATCAGTTGTAATCAAGTTGCAATCAGGTGTAATCAGGTGTAATCAGGTGTAATCAGGTGTAATCAGGTGTAATCAGGTGTAATCAGGTGTAATCAAGTTGTAATCATGTTGTAATCAAGTGGCAATTTTTGAAAATTTTGGTTATTGCGCATGCGTACAGTCATGCGCAATTAAAGTGTTTATTTTAAGATTTATTTTTTATGTGTGAACCTTAGCCGACGCGACGGTAGGGTCAAAGAGTGAAATGTTTATTGAAGGGTAAGTAACATTCGAATAAAACAATAGAAGAAACTTGCATGCAATTATTTGCTTTTGTATGTAAAACTAATCT
Source organism: Aspidapion aeneum (assembly GCA_963576565.1). Lineage (NCBI taxonomy): Eukaryota > Metazoa > Arthropoda > Insecta > Coleoptera > Brentidae > Aspidapion > Aspidapion aeneum. Next base: position 68,368,353 of record OY755046.1, read on the forward strand.
AGAAATTTCATAACACCCTTAGGGTCAATTCATACTCATAAGACAGCAAGCCGAGATTTTTTATGCGGTAAAAAATCTGCGCACTTTGTATTAAGTTGATCTAAGTTGCGAGCATGATTTGACCTTTAAGCATGTGTGCTCTGCTCCTAGCTATGCTACCCAGACAGCACAAAAACGTCCAATGGACGTCCAATTACCGTCCATGTCTGGACATTCTGGACGTCCATTGTTAGTCCATAACACAGCAGTGGACGTCCAATGGACGTCCAATGGACGATACATATTGGACACTTTTGTCCGTTCAATGGACGTCCATTTCTGGACATAAAGGGACGTCCATTGGACGTCCATTGGACATCCACTGGACATCCTTTGTATTGTAGTTTTACATTACTGCAGCAATCCATGGATTGTAAAAATGCATATCTGCCATCCTAAAAGAACCAAGAGTCCAATAGGTATTTACGTTACTAGACCGGAAAATGGAACTTTACAGGTAGACACAGAATGTTTACAGGGCTTGCCGCAGGCGAGACCTGTAAATCTGTGGAGACCTGTAAAGTGAGTTTCCGGTCATGTACATCGAACTTTATTTTTTTTTTCAACCCACAAACCTGTTAACAGGTTTGTGTTTCAACCAAAATATTAATGCTGGTGGGTGGTAGGGGAAGTTTAAAATGTTTCAAGGGCGAGGGGGGTCAAAATTTGATAGAAATAATGTTTCATAAATAAAAGTAAAAAAAAAATTGAGACGAAAATTTAAAAACCCCTAAACGTAATCTCTGCTTTTAATGAAGGTCTACATATTATTTTCGATAGAAAAAACAGATATATTAAAAAAAAACAGTTGACTAAATTATAATGGACGTCCATTGTACGATCATACCATGTCCATTGGTTTGTCCGAATTTGGACGTCCAATGGACGTCCATTTAATGTCCTGGACGTCCTGGACCTGGGATGGACTTAAACTGGACGTCCATTGGACGACGTGTGCTGTCTGGGTATGATGTCAATCGGTTTTTGCCAGATTAAAAATGCGGAGAGATTAAGTACCCTGATCCTAGAGCAAGCTCGTTCATTTTTGACTTTTTTTTCCTCGCTCTTATCATTGGCGGCTCGTTATTATTTTCAATAGTTTGTTTTCTTGTCAAACGATTTAAATTAACCTTTTGTTTAAATAGTCCTATGGTAGTGGTAAAGAAAGTGGAAGTTTAAATTCGATTCCTTGTGTGTTTGCTTGCCTGGGTGTGTCACATTGTACTTGTGTGTCCCATTTTATATCCGAAATTAGTAAAAAAATATAGGACAAGTCAAGTCGCCGATGACCAAATCGAGGAAAACAAATCAAAAATGACAACTCAAACTTTTAAAGTAATGTCAGGCTTTGCTTCTTTTAGAGCTTGCCTCAGGATCAGGGTCCTTAGTAGAGATCCACAGATAATAACTAAAGGAATGCGTTGAAGTATGCCGGTTTTTGCTCATTATCCAGTCAGTGGCGGCTCGTGAGGTAGTGCCACGGTGCCATGGCACTACCTTATTTTTCTGCAAAAAAAAAATACTTTTTGGTCTTTAAAATTTTGTTTCCCTTTATTTTGTAATTTTCTTTTTATCTTCATCATTACATTACCATGGTTATCCCGACTTAGGCGATCGTGTATTTCCGATTCAAAGCGACGGACCTGCGAACGACTAACTCTGTGCCAATTTCAGGCTGGCTCGGCTAAAAAGAGATAGGTTTTACCCGCAGCCAATGTAAACGACAAAGATGGGGCGAAAAGCGCGCCTTTAACATTGCGTATATAGGAAAATTAGAGCAAAATTTGTGCCAGGCACGGCGGCTCATTATTTGTATTGTTTGGGTGGCGGAAGAGTGGACTCGCACTTTTAATTTAAAAAAACGTTTAATATGTTAATAGATTCCAACAAAGCAACGCAAAGCAAACTAAAGTATACCATTTACCTCAGCAACTTTTTTCCTACTGATAGTGTCTTGTTAAAAAAAATAGTAGTCACAGTCAACCAATGTCACGATGCGACAGAACTGCATACCATTTTTTTTTTGGTCGTCACAATATCGGGTCTGACCCATATCACTAGGTCAAAGGCCGACATAAATTCCTGGGCGCGCCGCTGCAAATAATGTGGTTAACATTTTATAAACATGTGTAATTAGTTGTACTCATGTGCAATCATGTTGTAATCATGTATAATCATGTGTAATCATGTTGTAATCATGTATAATCATGTTGTAATCATGTGAAATCATGTGCAATCATGTGTAATCATGTTGTAATCAGGTGTAATCAGGAGTAATCAGGTGTAATCAGGGGAAATTAGGTGTAATAGTTGTAATCCGAAGTGTAAAATATTGTAATCATGTGTAATCTTTGGCATGAAAGTGTAATCGGTGTACAAAAAATGAGTACCGAAATACCCCTCGGCGAATAGACTTTATCTATCAAGAAATAAACTAAAAACTACACCAAGTTAGTCTAGTCTAGTTAAGATTTTTTTAATTAAATTTTTCTCTCTTGCTTTTATGACTTGCTATAATGTATTTTAATAATGTATTTTAAAAATTGTGCAAACATGGTCAAATAAATTCTATTCTATTTTCAAAAAAAAATCGCGGTTTTCAATTTTACATTCAGAACATTTTATGGAGCAGAGAGATAAAAAAGAATGTAAAATTTAACATATATGAAACAATGGTGAAAAGCACGCTGTTGTGTGAAATAGAGACTTGTCGCTTAACAGAAAAATATAAAACAAAAATGGAAAGTGTCGAAATGGATGCAATAAGAAGATAAATGAGAATATCTAGAACAGATCACATAAGAAATGAAATCATGAAAGAAAGAATGGCAATCGAGGAAAGGAAAGCATAACGGATGACATCACTAAAAGACAACTGATATGGTACGGTCATGTAGAATGGATGAACGACGAAAGATTACCAAAGCAGGTCCTAGAATGGCAACCAATAGGGCGCAGAAATAGAGGGCGCAAAACCTGACAGAAGATGATTGTCAGGATCGAAGGAGGTGAATAATAGGCGTCGGACAACGTAAAAAAACGTTCTAAACCGACATAGTAGTAGTAGTAGTGTATCGGAGGATCGACGTGCCTGCTGGCCCCGATTTGTTTTTCAAATCAAATTTTAATGACCTGTCCCCCGCTGTTCAAAGATATGAGGTGTGCGTCTGACCCAGCCTCTTTTTATATCCTATTCGAGATAACTTATATCAGCATAATGACAAGAGGTGTCAAATTTTTTTTGAATACGTAATCTAAAAGAGGATGCGCTTCTTGGAATTTTGTAGTTAACATAAAAAAGTTTAATACCACACACGAATAATATCTTTGGGTACCTACCTAATATACCTATTGGTTTTTTTTTAAATCAATAAATATGGATACTATATCCTGTCGTTTGTTTTTTTTTGAATATCTTGTCGCACAGGAAGTGTAGTCTGATCTGTTTATTATAATAATTTCTTCTTTTCGTGCTTTAGTTAACGTTGGCGATCACTTGAACCCACGTAACATTGTTGACAGGAAGCAAAAAGTCCAAAGAGCAGTGATCTATTTTTTTTTTATTTTAGTATCCTAAAGAACATCAAAAATTATAATAATTTGCTAAATTAATTTTTTTCTATCTTTATTAATTAAAAAGTTAGCAATGGTGGACAATTAAGACAATGTACAGTGAAACCTCTCCTTGCGGACACTTCTATTAAGCGGACACTCCCTTTAGGCGGACAAATTTGTTGGAACCAAGCTTTTCTCTATTTTTTTACATGTAAAATTCATTTCTATAACCGGACACTCTAATAACCGGACGCGGACAACTTTTTTTGATTAAAAAATTCTGAAACCTCCTTTAACCGGACGTGAACCTCTGACAGACGTGACCTCTTTGAAATGGCGCCTAGTAAAAAACTTTTTAGTTTACGTGAAAAAATGGTTGTTAACGTTTCAGAGAAGGAACATCTATCGGCACGAAAGATTGCTGAAAAATTTAATATCGGAACAACTCAGGCAGCGAAAATTGTTAATAAATATATCGCAGTTCTCTCTCATAAGCGGACACCTCCAATAAGCGGACGAAATCGACGACACCGTGAGTGTCCGCTTATAAGAGGTTTCACATTTACACATTTAACGTGGTGTCAACGTGAATAAATATTGCAACTTAATACTTATATTTTCTTATAAAAATATTTTTACATAAAAAATTCGGTTTTCCGGTAACTTGTGCCAATTTTTCTACAACCACAATAAAATTATAACGGTGTTTATATAATTTATTAGAAAAAGACAAATAAAATTTGATGGAGCACCGTGAAAATGTGAAAAATTATCCAATTGAATCACCTCTAGTTCTATTTTTCACTCTTAAAGATGAGACATGTGGATTTGTAATATGTCAGGATATAAAAATAAGTTTTAAAATGTTTCTCCTAAAAAAAAATATATTCTGTGTGTGTCAGTGTTACCCAGATATCTTTGTTAATGGATATGAAAAATCAGGGGTAAGCAATTATATTAATGTAAAATAGGAATGTGATACATACATTAATGTTAAAGGCCTTACATATTTAACGTGGTTTCAACGTGGATGAAACATTATATTAACATGACGCCACGTTAAAAGTTACATCAATGTAAAATAGGAATGTTATACATTAACGTTATATATATCTTACACATTTAATGTGGCATCAACGTGGATGAATACTGCAACTTAATACTTATATTTTCTTATATAAACATTTTTTTATAAAAATTCGATTTTCCGGTAAGTTGTGCCAATTTTCGACAACCACAATAAAATTATAACGGTGTTTATATAATTTATTAGAAAAAGACAAATAAAATTTTACCTAGCATCGTGAAAATGTGAAAAACTATCCCATTGAATCACCTCTAGTTCTATTTTTCACTCTTAAAGATGAGACATGTAGATCTGTAATAATTCAGGATATAAAATAAGTTTTAAAATGTTTCTCCTAAAAAAAATATATTCTATAAGACATGTGGATCTGTAATATGTCAGGATATAAAAATAAGTTTTAAAATGTTTCTCCTAAAAAAAATATAAGTTTTGTAAAAAAAAGAAGCAGTGTGATTACCCAGTTTGTTAATGGATATGAAAAATCAGGGGTAAGCAATTATATTAATGTAAAATAGGAATGTGATACATACATTATTGTTAAAGGCCTTATATATTTAACGTGGTGTCAACGTGGATAAAACATTACATTAACATGACGCCACGTTAAAAGTTACATCAATGTAAAATATGAATGTTATACATTAACGTTATATATGTCTTACACATTTAACGTGGCATCAACATGGATGAATATTGCAACTTAATACTTATATTTTCTTATATAAACATTTTTTCATAAAAATTCGATTTTCCGGTAAGTTGTGCCAATTTTCGACAACCACAATAAAATTATAACGGTGTTTATATAATTTATTAGAAAAAGACAAATAAAATTTTACCTAGCATCGTGAAAATGTGAAAAACTATCCCATTGAATCACCTCTAGTTCTATTTTTCACTCTTAAAGATGAGACATGTAGATCTGTAATAATTCAGGATATAAAATAAGTTTTAAAATGTTTCTCCTAAAAAAAATATATTCTATAAGACATGTGGATCTGTAATATGTCAGGATATAAAAATAAGTTTTAAAATGTTTCTCCTAAAAAAAATATAAGTTCTGTAAAAAAAAAGAAGCAGTGTGATTACCCAGTTTGTTAATGGATATGAAAAATCAGGGGTAAGCAATTATATTAATGTAAAATAGGAATGTGATACATACATTAATGTTAAAGGACTTACATATTTAACGTGGTGTTAACGTGGATGAAACATTATATTAACATGACGCCACGTTAAAAGTTACATCAATGTAAAACAGGACTGTTATACGTTAACGTTATATATGTCTTACACATTTAACGTGGCATCAACGTGGATGAATACGGCAACTTAATACTTATATTTTCTTATAAAAATATTTTTACATAAAAATTCGATTTTCCGGTAACTTGTTCCAATTTTTCTACAACCACAATAAAATTATAACGGTGTTTATATAATTTATTAGAAAAAGACAAATAAAATTTGATGGAGCACCGTGAAAATGTGAAAAATTATCCAATTGAATCACCTCTAGTTCTATTTTTCACTCTTAAAGATGAGACATGTAGATTTGTAATATGTCAGGATATAAAAATAAGTTTTAAAATGTTTCTCCTAAAAAAAATATATTCTATAAAAAAAAGAAGCAGTGTGATTACCCAGGTATCTTTGTTAATGGATATAAAAAATCAGGGGTAAGCAATTATAATAATGTAAAATAGGAATGTGATACATACATTAACGTGGTGTTAACGTGGATGAAACATTATATTACCATGACGCCACGTTAAAAGTTACATCAATGTAAAATAGGAATGTTATACATTAACGTTATATATGTCTTACACATTTAACGTGGCATCAACGTGGATGAATACTGCAACTTAATACTTATATTTTCTTATACAAACATTTTTTCATAAAAATTCGATTTTCCGGGAAGTTGTGCCAATTTTCGACAACCACAATAAAATTACAGCGGTGTTTATATAATTTATTAGAAAAAGACAAATAAAATTTTACCTAGCACCGTGAAAATGTGAAAAACTATCCCATTGAATCACCTCTAGTTCTATTTTTCACTCTCAAAGATGAGACATGTGGATCTGTGATATGTCAGGATATAAAAATAAGTTTTAAAATGTTTCTCCTAAAAAAAAATATAAGTTCTATAAAAAAAAAGAAGCAGTGTGATTACCCAGATATCTTTGTTAATAGATATGAAAAATCAGGGGTAAGTAATTATATTAATGTAAAATAGGAATGTGATACATACAATTAATGTTAAAAGCCTTACATATTTAACGTGGTGTCAACGTGGATGAAACATTATATTAACATGACGCCACGTTAAAAGTTACATCAATGTAAAATAGGAATGTTATACATTAACGTTATATATGTCTTACACATTTAACGTGGCATCAACGTGGATGAATACTGCAACTTTATACTTATATTTTCTTATATAAACATTTTTTCATAAAAATTCGATTTTTCGGTAAGTTGTGCCAATTTTCGACAACCACAATAAAATTATAACGGTGTTTATACAATTTATTAGAAAAAGACAAATAAAATTTTACCTAGCATCGTGAAAATGTGAAAAACTATCCCATTAAATCACCTCTAGTTCTATTTTTCACTCTCAAAGATGAGACATGTGGATCTGTAATATGTCAGGATATAAAAACAAGTTTTAAAATGTTTCTCCTAAAAAAAAATATAAGTTCTATAAAAAAAAAGAAGCAGTGTGATTACCCAGTTTGTTAATAGATATGAAAAAGCAGGGGTAAGTAATTATATTAATGTAAAATAGGAATGTGATACATACATTAATGTTAAAGGCCTTACATATTTAATGTGGTGTTAACGTAGATAAAACATTATATTAACATGACGCCACGTTAAAAGTTACATCAATGTAAAATAGGAATGTTATACATTAACGTTATATATGTCTTACACATTTAACGTGGCATCAACGTGGATGAATACTGCAACTTTATACTTATATTTTCTTATATAAACATTTTTTCATAAAAATTCGATTTTTCGGTAAGTTGTGCCAATTTTCGACAACCACAATAAAATTATAACGGTGTTTATACAATTTATTAGAAAAAGACAAATAAAATTTTACCTAGCATCGTGAAAATGTGAAAAACTATCCCATTAAATCACCTCTAGTTCTATTTTTCACTCTCAAAGATGAGACATGTGGATCTGTAATATGTCAGGATATAAAAACAAGTTTTAAAATGTTTCTCCTAAAAAAAAATATAAGTTCTATAAAAAAAAAGAAGCAGTGTGATTACCCAGTTTGTTAATAGATATGAAAAAGCAGGGGTAAGTAATTATATTAATGTAAAATAGGAATGTGATACATACATTAATGTTAAAGGCCTTACATATTTAATGTGGTGTTAACGTAGATAAAACATTATATTAACATGACGCCAGGTTAAAAGTTACATCAATGTAAAATATGAATGTTATACATTAACGTTATATATGTCTTACACATTTAACGTGGCATCAACGTGGATGAATACTGCAACTTAATACTTATATTTTCTTATATAAACATTTTTTCATAAAAATTCGATTTTCCGGTAAGTTGTGCCAATTTTCGACAACCACAATAAAATTATAACGGTGTTTATATAATTTATTAGAAAAAGACAAATAAAATTTTACCTAGCACCGTGAAAATGTGAAAAACTATCCCATTGAATCACCTCTAGTTCAATTTTTCACTCTGAAAGATGAGACATGTGGATCTGTGATATGTCAGGATATAAAAATAAGTTTTAAAACGTTTTTCTTAAAAAAAAATATATTCTATAAAAAAAGAAGCAGTGTGATTGCCCAGATATCTGTTCAAGGGTATAAAAAATGAGGAGTAAGCAGTTATAAAATAAATATTTCTATGCGAAATCATAAGCTCATCACAACTATTATGCATTTAGAATAATAAAACAAAACGGTGCGGTGTATATTTATTAAACAACATATTCATATCGCCCATAGGCTTAGGCCTCGCACACTGTTTCAGAAGCACAATTTTGGTAGAAAATATTTATTCATAACAAAAACTTTTTATGTAAAAAAAGCCAAGTACGCGAAATTAGTATGCCGTAAAAGAATTGAACTAAAAGTAAAGCCAAGTTCTCTACTACAAAAGGTTCTTACTAGTTTGGAAAAGTCTTTTTAAAACTTTGCTATTACAGCTAAACTTAGGGTTACCAGATGAAAACGTCTCTAACCAAGACCAGCCGTCAAGAAAATCCGGACAAAATCCGGACGTCAAAATTTTTTCGATGCCACACACAAAAAATCAACTTTATTTTTATTGAAACAATAACTAATAAATAACATAATATACCTACTATTTTATAGGTACTTTTCACTGCTTTGTATTTTATTCAACAGCGTTGAATTTTTAGGCAGAAGTACAAAATCGTAAAATTCTGAGCAGCTCATATTTCTTAAATTGTATGAAGTCATGAGTATTCCTTTTACAGAAGATAAAAGCAGCCTATTTCTTTCTTTGGTCCACTGGGTAGAAATACTTGCATTAACATATTTTGCCCATTTTTCGTGGGTAGGCAGATTGTTGTCATCAGAAGTAAAATTGTCTGATATGTACTTTTTTAGATTACAAACTTCATTAAAAAAATTGTGTGTGCTTAAGACCACACGGCAGAAGTGTAAACTTCAACAAGGCGAAATTAGTAATACTACTTTAAGCGGGGTCTTTACATAACGTTTTACCTTACGTCTTGCCTGTCAGTCAAATGGGTCAAGTATGACGGTTGAAAGACTAGCGTAGACACTTGATAGTTTTAACGTACGTTTTTAGATCAGTTTTTGATACAAATCGATGGTTTTATTGGAAAACAATGCGTGATCCGGACAGTTCTCTAGGCGGTCTTCCGTCTTAAATCAGTTCAAGTAAAACGTCCGTTTTTCCGCCTACACATAAAGTTTTACTTGATGCGTTTTGACTGAACAGGCAAGATGTAAGGTAAAACGTTAAGTGAAGACCCCGCTTAAAGGTGAATTCACATTGCTAAATTTATCGACCATTATTGTTTAATTACATTTTTTGAAACTAGTTTATTTTGCATTATTTGATGTTTATAAAGGCGGCTACTTTAAAATCCGGAGGTTTATGAAAAATCCGCCCGGACCCACCCGGACGTAGTAAAAATCCGGACATGTCCGGATTAATCCGGACATCTGGTAACCCTAGCTAAACTTCTTTATGTTCAATTTGGCACTGTGCCTAAGTGTCATTTGTAGCCGTAATAGCCAAGTTTAGAAAAACAGTTTCAAAGCAGTTCATTTTAAATTTTATATTGGAGAACTTGGCCTTACTTTTATCTCAATTCTTTTTACGGAAAACCATTTTCGCGTACTTCGCTTTTTTTATATGAAATGTTTTTGTTATGTTTTCATTGGATAATATTTAATTTTGAAAGTTATAAAATATGCGGAATACTGATCAAAACTTTTGCAATGCCTTATTTAAGTTAAGTTCCTATCAGCCTTCCAAAGCTCAGCTTCCTAGCGTTTCTAGAATTTACTACTTCATGGAAGTACATGAAACTTGGAGGGGTTGTTAACTCTATAAAGGTCTACGACTGTGCAGAGTTTGAAATTCGTACCTCATTCCGAAGTAGAGTCTTAGATAGGTCAAATAAGGGCTAAAATGTTTCAAGAAAAGATTCTAGTTTTACGTTTTTAAACTAGCCATCTTGAAAATATTTTTAGTTCAATATTTTAAGGAAAAATCGGGGTTTGCGAAAAGGGTGCGCCGGCGCCGTGTGCCTAGTCGCTAGACCAAAAATGGTCTCCCCCCACTACTACTACTACGCCACTGTCTATTATAAGACAATGGCAATTTTAAAGCAATTTACTGCTCAATTATCCTACGCATCGTTATGCAAAATAGGCCTATTTATTTATATCAAGCAAGATATGGAAGTAAGACCCAGACAGTGACATAATGCTCACTCAAGTTTTGCCTTATTTATCTTTTTTTAATGAGTGTGCTCTGATTATATCATTTTAAGCCCATGTAGGTATTTAATGGTGACCTACAGTTTTTTTCTGTAAATGGTAATAGCAAAAAAAGTTAGCTATTGTTTTTGGTCATAGTTTTGGTCAACTATTTTCCTCGACTTATTAATTGCCCGGTATAAGACACTTTTTTTTAAAAAACGCGGTAGTGTTTGAAAGAAGATAGTTAGTGAGAAACTCAGTAAAAAACAAACAGCGCAGTAATTTCATTAAAATAACTAGGAAAATATTTCTTAAAAACTAATTTTTGGAGATTTGTGTTAAGTATTTCCAGTATTTCAGCTCACACATATTATACTATACTATAGTGCTGTGTAGATTTCAAAATTATATATCTTTGCGTTTCAGATGATTTTGAAACATTTTTGTTGCGGCGTCTGTCTGTCTTTCTGTATGTCTGTCTGTCTCTATGTCTGTCTGTAACGACCAACCCACATAACTCAAAAACCGCTTGTCCTATTTAAATGAAATTTTGTACCTAAGCTGGGTCTTGGGCCGTGATGGTCCCATTTAAAAATGAACAAAATCCACCGAACGCAAGCCAAATAAAAGGGTGGGGCTAGATTTCAAAAATTGGAGTTTTTGTGAAAATATGGCGTGTGTGATGTCAAACGAAAAGTAATTCAGTCTGAAGTTAAACAAAATACATTTTAGTTTTTTTTAAAAAGATTTAAAAAATTGGAGTTTTAGTCAAAACATGGCTTGTGTGGTATCAAACAAAAGGTAATTGTGTCTGTTGTTGAGTAAAATATATTTCAGTGTTTAGTTATATTAGCTCACACCTTCACTATATCTATATTACCTAGTGTGAGCTTAAGTGCTCATAGATTGGAAGAGTATTTTTTCTCACTAATGCATAAAATACATATTATCTGAAAAATAATTTATTATTTTACTTAAGTTGTATCTAAACAACAACTTACAATTAAAAAAATTGGTTAAAAATAACGCTGCACTTGCAAATTTGATAAAAACATCAAGTATTTTAGGTGTTACAGAAGGGACATCAACCTTACCGAACTAACAAAAATTAAAAAGGACACAATTTATGACACAAAACAAAATTACAAAGATAGATAATGGTCAAAAAAAAATACAACTATTTGTCAACTAAATTTAAAAAATAATAATGTCCCAATCTGTAACACAGGACAATTTCTGCATAGAGTAATTACTCTATGATTTCTGTATCATCGGAACATAGCGTTACCGAACGGGACAAATCAAACAAACAAATCACCGATGGGACAATTTCTTTACATTTTAGCATTTTCCGGCCAAGCCAAATTTATGATGAATGAACTTTTTTTTGTTTTGTTTTGTTTAAGATTTCAACGGTTTTATTGGGAAAAATGTTGATTTTATTGCTTTAATCAGGTTATAAGGAATATACTCACCTTTACCGAATCGACAACTTCATTTGCCTTCATCTGTAAATATTTATTTTTCAAAAACAAAATGAATTCTTAGCAATAATTCAAAAACTTATCGAAATAGTTCGTTGCCATCCCTACCACTTTTTATACAAAAATTTAACGTTGTGACGTAGAATGAATTTTCTCTAGGGGAAAAGTTGGCTGTTACAGCCGTGGGACAGATTTCTGGTGACAATATATTAAAACCTGTATGATTGCAAACCTACAAACTTTAAATTTTTATAAAAAGTAACTTTCAGTTATTAGGTCCTTCACTTTAAAGGCAATATTTCTACTTTAAAATTTGACAAACATCTAGTAACGTTACCGAAGGGACATTTTCATGGTACAAAATTTTATTTGTTGCTTTTTTCTAAATAATTAGCGACTTTAAGTTATGTCATAACTAAAGTTAACCGTATTTTTTATAAAAAAATTTAAAAAGCTTAGGTAAGCCTCCAATAAATATTGTTCTTGGGCCTATAAGCCAAATTTAGATTGTGTTAAAAAAACGTGTCATAAAACTTTCTTCTGTTCTCAAACTTTTTTGGACAAATAACCCCCTTCTGCAGCAAATCCAACATATACATAGTTTCCCAAATGGATTCATTCTTTAATCTAGTTTATCTAAATAGAGTTGGAAGATGGGGTGAAAATGTGGGCCATGAGGTCACAGAAAGAATACAAAAACTTTTATACAATGACTGTTTCGGATTTGCTCCGATTTTCTGGGAAAAATAGAACAATAATATGAAAAGAAAATGAAGATTAAAGCCTATAAGATATAAAAGTATTTCCATAATACAAGACTTAACAACAAATTATTAGCGAATATAGCTTTGATCACGTTTGGAAAAATAATGGAAAATGGAAACTAAAAATATTATTTAATAAATACTTTAAACTAAAAATTCATAAAACTTTTGAATGACTGAGTTTAATTTTGTAGTTTTAACAGTTACTTTTAAAAAATTTAAATATTTTTTAATTAATTTATGTTATTTATAATTATCAAGCCAATCCGCCTAAGAAGAGGTGTCACCCAGGGTGACACAATATCCCCTAAACTATTTAACCAGGCCCTAGAAGATGTTTTTAAAAACATAGATTGGGAAGAAATAGGCATCAAAGTAAGCGGACACTACTGATGAACTGAAGAACTGATAAAAATGCTGGAAGAACTGAACATAGCAGATAAACATATAGGTTTGAGTATGTACTACACTAAAACTAAAATCATAACAGACACAAATGAAGATATAACGATCAGAATAAAATAGACCAGGTAGAGGAATTATTATATTATTAATTGGGACAAATTATTAAACTAAAGAAAGAAAACCAAACAGCTGCAATCACGAGACCAGTAAGATTGGCCTGGGCAGCATTTGGTAAATTAAGCTACATATTAAAAAATTGTGTAGTATCATCTGAAACGCAAAGATATATAAAAATTTTTTGAAATCGGAGCAACTTTTTTTTTATCGAAAAAATTAGGATCACCATAGCTTACACTACTATTGTGTAGTATCATCTGAAACGCAAAGATATATAAAAAATTTTGAAATCGGAGCAACTTTTTTTTTATCGAAAAAATTAGGATCACCATAGCTTACACTACTATTGTGTAGTATCATCTGAAACGCAAAGATATATAAAATTTTTTGAAATCGGAGCAACTTTTTTTTTATTGATAAAATTAGGATGACCATAGCTTACACCACTATTGTGTAGTATCATCTGAAACGCAAAGATATATAAAAAATTTTGAAATCGGAGCAACTTTTTTTTTATCGAAAAAATTAGGATCACCATAGCTTACACTACTATTGTGTAGTATCATCTGAAACGCAAAGATATATAAAAATTTTTGAAATCGGAGCAACTTTTTTTTTATCGAAAAAATTAGGATCACCATAGCTTACACTACTATTGTGTAGTATCATCTGAAACGCAAAAATATATAAAAATTTTTGAAATCGGAGCAACTTCTTTTTTATCGAAAAAATTAGGATTACCATAGCTTACACTACTATTGTGTAGTATCATCTGAAACGCAAAGATATATAAAATTTTTTGAAATCGGAGCAACTTTTTTTTTATCGAAAAAATTAGGATCACCATAGCTTACACTACTATTGTGTAGTATCATCTGAAACGCAAAGATATATAAAAAAATTTGAAATCGGAGCAACTTTTTTTTTATCGAAAAAATTAGGATCACCATAGCTTACACTGCTATTGTGTAGTATCATCTGAAACGCAAAGATATATAAAATTTTTTGAAATCGGAGCAACTTTTTTTTTTATCGAAAAAATTAGGATCACCATAGCTTACACTACTATTGTGTAGTATCATCTGAAACGCAAAGATATATAAAAATTTTTGAAATCGGAGCAACTTTTTTTTTATCGAAAAAATTAGGATCACCATAGCTTACACTACTATTATGTAGTATCATCTGAAACGCAAAGATATATAAAAATTTTTGAAATCGGAGCAACTTTTTTTTTATCGAAAAAATTAGGATCACCATAGCTTACACTACTATTGTGTAGTATCATCTGAAACGCAAAGATATATAAAAATTTTTGAAATCGGAGCAACTTTTTTTTATCGAAAAAATTAGGATCACCATAGCTTACACTACTATTGTGTAGTATCATCTGAAACGCAAAGATATATAAAAATTTTTGAAATCGGAGCAACTTTTTTTTTATCGAAAAAATTAGGATTACCATAGCTTACACTACTATTGTGTAGTATCATCTGAAACGCAAAGATATATAAAATTTTTTGAAATCGGAGCAACTTTTTTTTTATCGAAAAAATTAGGATCACCATAGCTTACACTACTATTGTGTAGTATCATCTGAAACGCAAAAATATATAAAAATTTTTGAAATCGGAGCAACTTTTTTTTTATCGAAAAAATTAGGATCACCATAGCTTACACTACTATTGTGTAGTATCATCTGAAACGCAAAGATATATAAAAAAATTTGAAATCGGAGCAACTTTTTTTTATCGAAAAAATTAGGATCACCATAGCTTACACTACTATTGTGTAGTATCATCTGAAACGCAAAGATATATAAAAATTTTTGAAATCGGAGCAACTTTTTTTTTATCGAAAAAATTAGGATTACCATAGCTTACACTACTATTGTGTAGTATCATCTGAAACGCAAAGATATATAAAATTTTTTGAAATCGGAGCAACTTTTTTTTTATCGAAAAAATTAGGATCACCATAGCTTACACTACTATTGTGTAGTATCATCTGAAACGCAAAAATATATAAAAATTTTTGAAATCGGAGCAACTTTTTTTTTATCGAAAAAATTAGGATCACCATAGCTTACACTACTATTGTGTAGTATCATCTGAAACGCAAAGATATATAAAAAAATTTGAAATCGGAGCAACTTTTTTTTATCGAAAAAATTAGGATCACCATAGCTTACACTACTATTGTGTAGTATCATCTGAAACGCAAAGATATATAAAAATTTTTGAAATCGGAGCAACTTTTTTTTTATCGAAAAAATTAGGATTACCATAGCTTACACTACTATTGTGTAGTATCATCTGAAACGCAAAGATATATAAAATTTTTTGAAATCGGAGCAACTTTTTTTTTATCGAAAAAATTAGGATCACCATAGCTTACACTACTATTGTGTAGTATCATCTGAAACGCAAAGATATATAAAAAATTTTGAAATCGGAGCAACTTTTTTTTTATCGAAAAAATTAGGATCACCATAGCTTACACTACTATTGTGTAGTATCATCTGAAACGCAAAGATATATAAAAAATTTTGAAATCGGAGCAACTTTTTTTTTATCGAAAAAATTAGGATCACCATAGCTTACACTACTATTGTGTAGTATCATCTGAAACGCAAAGATATATAAAAAATTTTGAAACCGGAGCAACTTTTTTTTATCGAAAAAATTAGGATCACCATAGCTTACACTACTATTGTGTAGTATCATCTGAAACGCAAAGATATATAAAATTTTTTGAAATCGGAGCAACTTTTTTTTATCGATAAAATTAGGATCACCATAGCTTACACTACTATTGTGTAGTATTATCTGAAACGCAAAGATATATAAAAAAATTTGAAATCGGAGCAACTTTTTTTTATCGAAAAAATTAGGATCACCATAGCTTACACTACTATTGTGTAGTATCATCTGAAACGCAAAGATATATAAAAAATTTTGAAATCGGAGCAACTTTTTTTTATCGAAAAAATTAGGATCACCATAGCTTACACTACTATTGTGTAGTATCATCTGAAACCCAAAGATATATAAAAATTTTTGAAATCGGAGCAACTTTTTGTTTATCGAAAAAATTAGGATCACCATAGCTTACACTACTATTGTGTAGTATCATCTGAAACGCAAAGATATATAAAAAATTTTGAAATCGGAGCAACTTTTTTTTATCGAAAAAATTAGGATCACCATAGCTTACACTACTATTGTGTAGTATCATCTGAAACGCAAAGATATATAACAATTTTTGAAATCGGAGCAACTTTTTTTTTATCGAAAAAATTAGGATCACCATAGCTTACACTACTATTGTGTAGTATCATCTGAAACGCAAAGATATATAAAAAAATTTGAAATCGGAGCAACTTTTTTTTATCGAAAAAATTAGGATCACCATAGCTTACACTACTATTGTGTAGTATCATCTGAAACGCAAAGATATATAAAAATTTTTGAAATCGGAGCAACTTTTTTTTTATCGAAAAAATTAGGATTACCATAGCTTACACTACTATTGTGTAGTATCATCTGAAACGCAAAGATATATAAAATTTTTTGAAATCGGAGCAACTTTTTTTTTATCGAAAAAATTAGGATCACCATAGCTTACACTACTATTGTGTAGTATCATCTGAAACGCAAAGATATATAAAAAATTTTGAAATCGGAGCAACTTTTTTTTTATCGAAAAAATTAGGATCACCATAGCTTACACTACTATTGTGTAGTATCATCTGAAACGCAAAGATATATAAAAAATTTTGAAATCGGAGCAACTTTTTTTTTATCGAAAAAATTAGGATCACCATAGCTTACACTACCATTGTGTAGTATCATCTGAAACGCAAAGATATATAAAAATTTTTGAAATCGGAGCAACTTTTTTTTTATCGAAAAAATTAGGATCACCATAGCTTACACTACTATTGTGTAGTATCATCTGAAACGCAAAGATATATAAAAAATTTTGAAACCGGAGCAACTTTTTTTTATCGAAAAAATTAGGATCACCATAGCTTACACTACTATTGTGTAGTATCATCTGAAACGCAAAGATATATAAAATTTTTTGAAATCGGAGCAACTTTATTTTATCGATAAAATTAGGATCACCATAGCTTACACTACTATTGTGTAGTATTATCTGAAACGCAAAGATATATAAAAAATTTTGAAATCGGAGCAACTTTTTTTTTATCGAAAAAATTAGGATCACCATAGCTTACACTACTATTGTGTAGTATCATCTGAAACGCAAAGATATATAAAAAATTTTGAAATCGGAGCAACTTTTTTTTATCGAAAAAATTAGGATCACCATAGCTTACACTACTATTGTGTAGTATCATCTGAAACGCAAAGATATATACAAATTTTTGAAATCGGAGCAACTTTTTGTTTATCGAAAAAATTAGGATCACCATAGCTTACACTACTATTGTGTAGTATCATCTGAAACGCAAAGATATATAAAAAATTTTGAAATCGGAGCAACTTTTTTTTATCGAAAAAATTAGGATCACCATAGCTTACACTACTATTGTGTAGTATCATCTGAAACGCAAAGATATATAAAAATTTTTGAAGTCGGAGTAACTTTTTTTTTATCGAAAAAATTAGGATCACCATAGCTTACACTACTATTGTGTAGTATCATCTGAAACGCAAAGATATATAAAAAATTTTGAAATCGGAGCAACTTTTTTTTTATCGAAAAAATTAGGATCACCATAGCTTACACTACTATTGTGTAGTATCATCTGAAATGCAAAGATATATAAAAAATTTTGAAATCGGAGCAACTTTTTTTTTATCGAAAAAATTAGGATTACCATAGCTTACACTACTATTGTGTAGTATCATCTGAAACGCAAAGATATATAAAAATTTTTAAAATCGGAGCAATTTTTTTTTTATCGAAAAAATTAGGATCACCATAGCTTACACTACTATTGTGTAGTATCATCTGAAACGCAAAGATATATAAAATTTTTTGAAATCGGAGCAACTTTTTTTTTATCGAAAAAATTAGGATCACCATAGCTTACACTACTATTGTGTAGTATCATCTGAAACGCAAAGATATATAACATTTTTTGAAATCGGAGCAACTTTTTTTTTATCGAAAAAATTAGGATCACCATAGCTTACACTACTATTGTGTAGTATCATCTGAAACGCAAAGATATATAAAAAATTTTGAAACCGGAGCAACTTTTTTTTATCGAAAAAATTAGGATCACCATAGCTTACACTACTATTGTGTAGTATCATCTGAAACGCAAAGATATATCAAATTTTTTGAAATCGGAGCAACTTTATTTTATCGATAAAATTAGGATCACCATAGCTTACACTACTATTGTGTAGTATTATCTGAAACGCAAAGATATATAAAAAATTTTGAAATCGGAGCAACTTTTTTTTTATCGAAAAAATTAGGATCACCATAGCTTACACTACTATTGTGTAGTATCATCTGAAACGCAAAGATATATAAAAAATTTTGAAATCGGAGCAACTTTTTTTTATCGAAAAAATTAGGATCACCATAGCTTACACTACTATTGTGTAGTATCATCTGAAACGCAAAGATATATACAAATTTTTGAAATCGGAGCAACTTTTTGTTTATCGAAAAAATTAGGATCACCATAGCTTACACTACTATTGTGTAGTATCATCTGAAACGCAAAGATATATAAAAAATTTTGAAATCGGAGCAACTTTTTTTTTATCGAAAAAATTAGGATCACCATAGCTTACACTACTATTGTGTAGTATCATCTGAAACGCAAAGATATATAAAAATTTTTGAAATCGGAGTAACTTTTTTTTTATCGAAAAAATTAGGATCACCATAGCTTACACTACTATTGTGTAGTATCATCTGAAACGCAAAGATATATAAAAAATTTTGAAATCGGAGCAACTTTTTTTTTATCGAAAAAATTAGGATCACCATAGCTTACACTACTATTGTGTAGTATCATCTGAAACGCAAAGATATATAAAAAATTTTGAAATCGGAGCAACTTTTTTTTTATCGAAAAAATTAGGATTACCATAGCTTACACTACTATTGTGTAGTATCATCTGAAACGCAAAGATATATAAAAATTTTTAAAATCGGAGCAATTTTTTTTTATCGAAAAAATTAGGATCACCATAGCTTACACTACTATTGTGTAGTATCATCTGAAACGCAAAGATATATAAAATTTTTTGAAATCGGAGCAACTTTTTTTTTATCGAAAAAATTAGGATCACCATAGCTTACACTACTATTGTGTAGTATCATCTGAAACGCAAAGATATATAACATTTTTTGAAATCGGAGCAACTTTTTTTTTATCGAAAAAATTAGGATCACCATAGCTTACACTACTATTGTGTAGTATCATCTGAAACGCAAAGATATATAAAAATTTTTGAAATCGGAGCAACTTTTTTTTTATCGAAAAAATTAGGATCACCATAGCTTACACTACTATTGTGTAGTATCATCTGAAACGCAAAGATATATAAAAATTTTGAAATCCGAGCAACTTTTTTTTTATCGAAAAAATTAGGATCACTATAGCATACACTACTATTGTGTAGTATCATCTAAAACGCAAAGATATATAAAAAATTTTGAAATCGGAGCAACTTTTTTTTTATCGAAAAAATTAGGATCACCATAGCTTACACTACTATTGTGTAGTATCATCTGAAACGCAAAGATATATAAAAAATTTTGAAATCGTAGTAACTTTTTTTTATCGAAAAAATTAGGATCACCATAGCTTACACTACTATTGTGTAGTATCATCTGAAACGCAAAGATATATAAAAAAATTTGAAATCGGAGCAACTTTTTTTTTATCGAAAAAATTAGGATCACCATAGCTTACACTACTATTGTGTAGTATCATCTGAAATGCAAAGATATATAAAAATTTTGAAATCCGAGCAACTTTTTTTTTATCGAAAAAATTAGGATCACTATAGCATACACTACTATTGTGTAGTATCATCTAAAACGCAAAGATATATAAAAAATTTAGAAATCGGAGCAAGTTTTTTTTTATTGAAAAAATTAGGATCACCATAGCTTACACTACTATTGTGTAGTATCATCTGAAATGCAAAGATTTATAAAAAAAATTGAAATCCGAGCAACTTTTTTTTATCGAAAAAATTAGGATCACCATAGCTTACACTACTATTGTGTAGTATCATCTGAAATGCAAAGATATATAAAAAATTTTGAAATCCGAGCAACTTTTTTTTATCGAAAAAATTAGGATCACCATAGCATACACTACTATTGTGTAGTATCATCTGAAACGCAAAGATATATAAAAAAAATTTTGAAATCGGAGCAACTTTCTTTTATCGAAAAAATTAGGATCACCATAGCTTACACTACTATTGTGTAGTATCATCTGAAACGCAAAGATATATAAAAAATTTTTAAATCGGAGCAACTTTTTTTTTATCGAAAAAATTAGGATCACCATAGCTTACACTACTATTGTGTAGTATCATCCGAAACGCAAAGATATATAAAATTTTTTGAAATCGGAGCAACTTTTTTTTTATCGAAGAAATTAGGATCACCATAGCTTACACCACTATTGTGTAGTATCATCTGAAACGCAAAGATATATAAAATTTTTTGAAATCGGAGCAACTTTTTTTTTTATCGAAAAAATTAGGATCACCATAGCTTACACTACTATTGTGTAGTATCATCTGAAACGCAAAGATATATAAAAATTTTTGAAATCGGAGCAACTTTTTTTTTATCGAAAAAATTAGGATCACCATAGCTTACACCACCACTATTGTGTAGTATCATCTGAAACGCAAAGATATATAAAAATTTTTGAAATCGGAGCAACTTTTTTTTTATCGAAAAAATTAGGATCACCATAGCTTACACTACTATTGTGTAGTATCATCTGAAACGCAAAGATATATAAAAATTTTTGAAATCGGAGCAACTTTTTTTTTATCGAAAAAATTAGGATCACCATAGCTTACACTACTATTGTGTAGTATCATCTGAAACGCAAAGATATATAAAATTTTTTGAAATCGGAGCAACTCTTTTTTTATCGAAAAAATTAGGATCACCATAGCTTACACTACTATTGTGTAGTATCATCTGAAACGCAAAGATATATAAAAAATTTTGAAATCGGTGCAACTTTTTTTTTATCGAAAAAAATAGGATCACCATAGCTTACACTACTATTGTGTAGTATCATCTGAAACGCAAAGATATATAAAATTTTTTTAAATTGGAGCAACTTTTTTTTTATCGAAAAAATTAGGATCACCATAGCTTACACTACTATTGTGTAGTATCATCTGAAACGCAAAGATATATAAAAAAAATTTGAAATCGGTGCAACTTTTTTTTTTATCGAAAAAAATAGGATCACCATAGCTTACACTACTATTGTGTAGTATCATCTGAAACGCAAAGATATATAAAAATTTTTGAAATCGGAGCAACTTTTTTTTTATCGAAAAAATTAGGATCACCATAGCTTACACTACTATTGTGTAGTATCATCTGAAACGCAAAGATATATAAAATTTTTTAAAATCGGAGCAACTCTTTTTTTATCGAAAAAATTAGGATCACCATAGCTTACACTACTATTGTGTAGTATCATCTGAAACGCAAAGATATATAAAAAATTTTGAAATCGGAGCAACTTTTTTTTTATCGAAAAAATTAGGATCACCATAGCTTACACTACTATTGTGTAGTATCATCTGAAACGCAAAGATATATAAAAACTTTTGAAATCGGAGCAACTTTTTTTTTATCGAAAAAATTAGGATCACCATAGATTACACTACTATTGTGTAGTATCATCTGAAACGCAAAGATATATAAAAATTTTTGAAATCGGAGCAACTTTTTTTTATTGAAAAAATTAGGATCACCATAGCTTACACCACTACTATTGTGTAGTATCATCTAAAACGCAAAGATATATAAAAATTTTTGAAATCGGAGCAACTATTTTTTTATTGAAAAAATTAGGATCACCATAGCTTACACTACTATTGTGTAGTATCATCTGAAATGCAAAGATATATAAAAAATTTTGAAATCCGAGCAACTTTTTTTTTATCGAAAAAATTAGGATCACCATAGCATACACTACTATTGTGTAGTATCATCTGAAACGCAATAATATATAAAAAATTTTGAAATCGGAGCAACTTTTTTTTTATCGAAAAAATTAGGATCACCATAGCTTACACTACTATTGTGTAGTATCATCTGAAACGCAAAGATATATAAAAAATTTTGAAATCGGAGCAACTTTTTTTTTATCGAAAAAATTAGGATCACCATAGCTTACACTACTATTATGTAGTATCATCTGAAACGCAAAGATATATAAAATTTTTTGAAATCGGAGCAACTTTTTTTTTATCGAAAAAATTAGGATCACCATAGCTTACACTACTATTGTGTAGTATCAGTTGAAACGCAAAGATATATAAAATTTTTTGAAATCGGAGCAACTTTTTTTTTATCGAAAAAATTAGGATCACCATAGCTTACACTACTATTGTGTAGTATCAGTTGAAACGCAAAGATATATAAAAATTTTTGAAATCGGAGCAACTTTTTTTTTATCGAAAAAATTAGGATCACCATAGCTTACACTACTATTGTGTAGTATCATCTGAAACGCAAAGATATATAAAATTTTTTGATATCGGAGCCTCTCTTTTTTTATCGAAAAAATTAGGATCACCATAGCTTACACTACTATTGTGTAGTATCATCTGAAACGCAAAGATATATAAAAATTTTTGAAATCGGAGCAACTTTTTTTTTATCGAAAAAATTAGGATCACCATAGCTTACACTACTATTGTGTAGTATCATCTGAAACGCAAAGATATATAAAAACTTTTGAAATCGGAGCAACTTTTTTTTTATCGAAAAAATTAGGATCACCATAGCTTACACTACTATTGTGTAGTATCATCTGAAACGCAAAGATATATAAAAATTTTTGAAATCGGAGCAACTTTTTTTTTATCGAAAAAATTAGGATCACCATAGCTTACACTACTATTGTGTAGTATCATCTGAAACGCAAAGATATATAAAAAATTTTGAAATCGGAGCAACTTTTTTTTTATCGAAAAAATTAGGATCACCATAGCTTACACTACTATTGTGTAGTATCATCTGAAACGCAAAGATATATAAAAATTTGTGAAATCGGAGCAACTTTTTTTTTATCGAAAAAATTAGGATCACCATAGCTTACACTACTATTGTGTAGTATCATCAGAAACGCAAAGATATATAAAAATTTTTGAAATCGGAGCAACTTTTTTTTTATCGAAAAAATTAGGATCACCATAGCTTACACTACTATTGTGTAGTATCACCTGAAACGCAAAGATATATAAACTTTTTTGAAATCGGAGCAACTTTTTTTATCGAAAGTACCTCAAACGAAAGTGTAGAACTAATATATCCTTCCTGGATCCCAGACCTGGACACTTGCAAAATCCAAGGTAACAAAAGTACAAAGATCAATGGAAAGACAAATGTGTAAGACACACAAGCTAACAGATTCAAAAAAGAATGAATGGATAAAAAACAAAACAAAAGTAAGGGATGTCAGAGGAGAAGTAGCAAAAAACGATCGATGGAACAAATGTTGCAAACTGGAGACCTTGGGAAAATAAAAGAAGTACGGGAAGACCCAAAAGAGATGAGCGGACGATTTGAAGAAACATGCGGGAAGTAGATGGATGAACACGGCGACAGACAGAAAATATTGGAAGATATTGGGGGAGAACTATGTCCAAAGATGGATTGAAGAAGGCTAAATAGATAGAGAAGTAATTACTAACCTATTTATTTAATTTCGGTTAGTTGAGAATAAACGTAACCACAAGACATAAGTATATTTTATTATTCTTATTTTTCACAGCCGTTTTTGTCTTCAGTTTTTATATGAGCGAGTGAGTTAATTGTTAATTCTGGAAATAAAAAAATTAAACTTTGAAACTCTTAATAAAAAATATATGCCATGTTTGAAATTTTCTGCCTTGTTTGTTTTGTCTGAAAGCCCCATTTACGCGATATCATCTTGATCATAATCTCATTTTGTTGAACACATTTTTTTTATACATGACTGCGAGACAAATTTTTGAGCTACCTAAATGTTTATAGGGGATGGTGGGGTAAGTTTGGCCTTGATGAGGCTATGGACAGTTCACGTGTCTAATCTAATATTTTAACACTAAAAAATAGATTTTTCAATTTCATAAGGCAATAAATTATTTTTATTTTAATAAAAACTTTTAAAATAAACATTTAGTATCGGGGTTAGCCTTCTTCGATCCATCTTCCTCCCACTCTCACTTCCACTTTTCTCTGTCTGTCACCGTGTTTATCCATCTAGTTCCTGCATGTTTCTTCAAATTGTCAGCTCATCTCATTTGGCGTCTTCCCTTACTTTTATTTTCCTAAGGTCTCCAGGTTACAATGCATTTGTTTCATCTATCGTCTTTCGGTCTGATATTATGACCGACGAATTTCCATTTTAGTTTTGCTACTTCTCCTCTGACATCCCTTAATTTTGTTTATTTCTTATCTATTCATTCCTTTTTCTCTCTGTTATATGTAGCATTTGTCTTTCCATTGTTTTGTAAGTGTCCAGGTTTGGGAGCCATAGGTAAGTCCAGAAAGGATACATTGGTTCTACATTTTTGTTTTGAGGTACTGAGGGTATTTTTTATTTTTTAATATGTTGCTTTATTTACCCAATGCTGCCCAGGCCAATCTTAATCGTCTCTTGATTTTAGCTGTTTGGTTTTCTTTTTATAGTTTAATAATTTGTCCCATGCATATATATTCATCTACTTGTTCTATTTTTTCTTGGATTATTTTTATCGTGATTTCTTCATCTGTGTTTGTTATGATTTTAGTTTTAGTGTAATTCATACTCAAGTCTATATTTTTAGCTGCTGTATCCAGTTCTTCCAGCATTTTTATTAGTTCTTTTTTTATCTGTATACTGTTTCTTACTTTGATGCCTATTTCTTTCCAATCCAAGTTTTTAAAATCATCGTCTGGGGCCTGGTTAGTTTAACGGATATTCTACCACCCTGGCTCACACCTCTTCTTATGCGGATTAGCTTGGTTCCTTCGTGGATTTTGATTGATGTTATAATTTTCCATGCAGTGTCCAATGTGTCCCTAGTAAAGAACAGTGGCGCACCCAGAAATATGTCTTGGGGGGGGGGGCGAGGCCTCTTGAGGGGGGCCAAGCATCATGATGTCAAATTTTAAGCTATTTTTTGTGTTTTTTAGAAATACGTGGAAAATATGTAAAAAAATATAAGGCTTGGGGGGCCCCCCCTTAGGGTGCGCCAATGGTAAAGAAGACATGGTTTTTTCCTACAAATCATGATTTAAATGTATCGGTCCGCGCTCAAGCCTGCACTAGGATTAATTTTCAGTGGCGTATGCAGGGGGGGGCTTTATGGCTGAAGTTCCATCCCAACTAACATTTATAGTAGTGGCTACATGTTCTAAAGGCTTTGCTACTTTCTTATAGTAGAAATGTGGTGATCCCAACCAAAATTTGTTACTTTTTAGTTCTAACTACTATTTAGTATCAGGAAATAGTAGATGTTTCGTAAAAACAACCCTCTAAACTACTTCTTAGGATTGTTTCTTGATAGTCGATTCTGATAGTCTTCTCTACCACAATAGAACGTTGCTAAAGTTTTACTTTCTTTTTAGTCGTTATGTCGTAGTCGCCCTGACTTTTATATCCTACTTAATTACCACTGGAAAGTTAAGCTTCATTGGAGTCCCAAACAAGTGTATCAGACAACTACATTATAACTTTAATTTTTGCCACAAAAGTTTGTGTCATCATAGTAACATCTGATGTAACAATGTAGACAAAATAACTTTTTGGATCAACTTTAAAGGCGCAACTACTTTGACTTTTTTTTAATGTCGATCTTTTAAAGTAATCTCTCCTTCCTGTTTCTACTTTGAAAACGTAGACTTTTTGAAGTCGCATCTTGGTCGCACACATTCTTAACCCTACTTTTTGTGGCTCCTTTTATAATATGGGAATATTAGGAATGGTTTTGCAAATATTTTTTTAACTACCTTGAGCAGTCCCTTTTTTCGAGCTCATTGCTTGACCATTTTGCAAAACAATCAAAATGCAAAATATTGATCCAAAGTATCGAGTACCGCACACGGATTTTAAGAATTCCCTGGTCCATGCTTAATCTCCATCCTTAATCTTTTACGCTACTTGTTGCTGTTTTATTCTTCTACTGTCTTTACGGTCGTTCGTGGTTTGTGTTGTGGCACCACCCTATCGCCATCGTAACCCTCTTGTGCGGACTAAACCGAATTCGTTTATCTATGCCTCTTGTGCTGACGTGTCGTGTCTCACTGTGATTCATTTTATGTGTTGAGCTTGGGTATTTGTCTTTTTCGTTTTCTTCAAATTTGTGCTGTTGTTAAAGCTTGGTTTGAAGTGAATAAACTTAAATTTGTGCTGTGTTTTGTGCCAGGCTTTATTGCAATAGGTCCCTAATATCTAATTTATGCACGGCCCCTAGAATAACCTCTGGGATATGCTAGACTTCATCCAGGAACTTTTGCGCTGTTTGCGGCTAATAAAAAAACAAGTTATATATATATCGTGGTTACATGCGGATTTCTAAGCGATCTAACAAGTCTCAGAGATTGTTTTTTTACTTATAGGGCTTATAATAATAAAAATTACTGAATATTGACAATGCCCAAATATCTAAAAACAATAAAAAATACTACATACGAATTGTGAGAGCAATGTGTAAATAAAAAATGTAACAATAAGTTGATTTCATTGATGTGACTACGTTCTTTTAGTTCCTTGACCAACAAAAAACTCTTTTTATTGGCACTTCATTTATTGTTCTAATGGAATTTAATTTATCTTGTTTTTGCTTTAAAACCTACCACAAATTCACGCTCGTACATAACCTATAAGCAGTGGTGCTGTTGTTGACAGAAACGGCAAATGACAAGTGGCGACACCCCAATAACTTGAGGGTAGTAGTTATACTTATCGCGTGGTTCCTATCACTCTGTAGACGTTTTCTAGTGGCGAAAGCTAGTTAATAATACGTTTCTGCAACGAAGGAGTAGAAATTCGAGTGTGTTATCTAGAACTAAAAAGGAATGCCGACATAAAAGTCGTAAGTGACACGTTGCCGTAACTTAGGCTCACTTTCAAGTAACCCTTTCGACTATCAGGGAATATAGTTTGGGACGCCATGTTTTTATGTAAGAAAGAAAATTTAATATTTTTGTTGTCGTTTTATGAGCTCATATTAAAGAGCTATACTATTTTATAAACAAATTAGTTGAAGCTTACCAAAAATGCTCTTCTTAAGCACCATTTGTTGGAGTTAACTGTCGATTATGAAAACATAACCTCCAAAATCACAACACAAAAATTCCATCAGCTACCAGAAAACGGCTCAATTTTACGGGCGCACCGGTTTTTTGCAATATATATAATGCATGTTATACAAAAAACTTTGCGTCGCACTCGAATTTTGATCCTCTGCTCGTAAATTCTCACTCTTTTGGATAACATAGTACATATTATAACCATAACCAAACAAAAAAACTAAGCGAGTCTGTTTACTGTTGTGTCCACCATATTGTGTAACAATTCTACCAAAAAGAAACGATTATATTATTTGCAACTACATCGCAACTTTTATGCCATTACGGAAAAAAACCAGCCTTTACGACGTAGTAGATACCTAGCTACGACGTAGTAGTGTAGTTGTTAGTACAGTGACTTTAAACACTTGGCCAAGTAGTTATAACCAGAAATTGGTTCCCCACTTAGGGAATTATAACGTCGCTGTATGGTATACTGAGACGTAGCGGGAGTACGTTGCGGTTACTTTTAAGAAATTCTTTCTAGTTGGGGTTTCGTCGTTACAACTTTAAATGTTTGTTGGGATGCACCAGAGTCACTGAATATTGACCCCCAAAATATAATTTTTCCTTAAAAATCATGATTAAAATGTATCGATCCGCCCTCAAGCACCGAACCGAACCGAACCGAACCGAACCGAACCGAACCCCCCCCCCCCCACTGATTTCCTTTCTGCATACGCCACTACTCTACTGACTAAAACACCTTGATAAGATAACATCGTAGGCAGAAAAACAGGAAACAAATTAATATAACCAGGAAGAAATTGTCGGTAGGGCTTGGTTCGCCAATTTAACGCCTAATTTCACAGACCTTACTTAAGTTAACGGTAAAAAAAATTAAAGAAATACATACTTATTATGCACGTTTACTCAAGCCTCAAAGGGCGTGAATTTATTTGTGCAATTGACTGTAACTCATTAAAGACAGTGGCGTATCTAGGTTTTATTTGGAGGGGTGTTCATGTTTTTTTGGGGGAAGGTGGTTTATTATTCATCATTTATGGAGACTATCAATGTTGAGTTTGTCATTTTAATGTTATTTAATTAGTATTTCGGGGGGTTTGGATCCCTCTAACTCTCTGAACCCTGTGAGGTGAATCTCCTTTTTTGTTAATATCTTTGATACTGCTTGTCAAGAAGTTTTTCAAATTTTGTTAGGCAAATATTAATTAACAATGAACGTGGATAAGACACAGTACCTACTTATGTATTGAAAACGAATCAAGTGAGAACTAGACTATAGATTAGATCAAACAATATCTCCATGCAGTGACATGGGCGCACCCAGGGTGGCCCGGGCCCCCCCCCCCAAGCTCAAGATTTTTTTAGATATTTTTCACATATTTCATGAATAAAAAGATAAAATAGCATAACATATGACATCATGAGGCTTCGCCCCCCCCCCCCCTAAAGGCCTCGGGCTCCCTCGAAGAGAAGATCCTGGGTGCGCCACTGCAGTGAGTATGTACAGTTAGGTATCACATTTGATAAGACAGAAACAGACAGTTAATAACTGGAAAAAAGAATAATAAAAGCAAAAAAGGTTATTGGATGTCTTAACAGTATTTTATGGAGCAGAGAGATAAAAAAGATGTAAAATTTAACATATATAAAACAATGGTGAAAAGCAGGCTGTTCTATGGAATAGAGAATTGTCGCGTAACAAAAAAATACAAAGCAGAAATAGAAAGTGTCGAAATGAATGCAATAAGAAGATCAATGAGAATATCTAGAACAGATAAGAAATGAGATCATAAAGAAAGAATGGGAATCGAGGGAAGCATAACGGATGACATCACTACGGCCATGTACAACTGATGAACGACGAAAGATTACCAAAGCAGGTCCTAGAATGGCAACCAATAGGGCACAAGAAAAAAGGGCGTCCTAAACTAGAATAGCAGTCAATCCAAAGATCAAACCTGACAGAAGATGATTGTCAGGATCGAAGGAGGTGGAGAATAGGCGTTGGACAACATAGAAAAACGCTCTAAACCGACATAGTAGTAGTAAATATCTTCATTTCCGAATATCTCGGAAAAAAGAGCTAACCACAGACAAACGACAGATATTAGTATACTGTGGATGTAACCTAGATGAATCTTCTTGATAAAATTTGAGGGTGAAATGATTTATATTTCCCACAGTTCCCCGGATATTTTTTTGTGTTGCACATTAGTTAAAATTTGATAAAGAAGAAATTGAAAATTTCAAAAAATGAACGCCTTATCTTTTTTAAATACAAAAGAAGACAAAACAAAAACATATTCTATCTATGAGATAATGTAATGCACCGCTTCACAAATTTCAAATTCTACCAGTTCTAAACGGTTACTGCTATTTTTAGCACTGCAGAACTCGTGGACACATTAAATAATATTTTATTATTCAAATTTAAATTGCAAAAATATACAAATACACTATACAGGGTGTCCGAGACAAAAATATAACTAGTTACCTGGCGATTTTAAGAAACAGTTTCTAAATAAAAGAAATGGTCTAGAAATAAAAGTGTTAGTCACTACAAAATTTTATTTAATTTCTATCTATCTACTTAGCCTTCTTCAATCCATCTTTGGACATAGGCCTCCCCCGATATCTTGTCTCTTCAAATCATCCGCCCATCTCATTTGGGGTTTTCCCCTCCCAAGTAACATTATTACCACTCAAGATTTTTGTTAATTTGGTTCCTAGGTTATTTAGAGGGTGCTGTTATGGGTTTTAGGATCAATTTGGCTACATAAAGGTAATTTATATTACCAATTACCTAAAGGAGTGTTATACAACCAAAAAGTTATTTATAAACGGAGTATAATAAAACTGATATTCCTTCTGTTCCTTTTAGATACTTTTTGTTTTATTGATTTCTGATTTATAAAGATGGTCTTATAAAACCATTTTACCTAAAGTTTTTAAAAAGAAATAAATATAAACTTTGATCATTTAGTTTTTTTCATTACTTTAGGTCATCACAAAAGTGTTTTATAATAGAGCTAAAAGGTTATCTTATATCCTTTTGTTTTTATAGTTACCAGTAGTTTAAAAGTAAATATGATTAGATAGGCGGCCATATAGAACCTAAGTTTCCTTAAGGTTTTTAAGAGTGGTAAATATAAACTTTAGACTTTTGGTTTTTGCCATTATTTTTAGGCATTTTAAAAAGGTTTTATAGGAAGGCTTAAAGGTAAACTTAATTCTTTTGTATTTATAGTTACCCATAGCTGTATATTAAATATTATTTAAATAGGCGGCCATATAAAACCTTTTTTAAGGGTTCTAACAGAAGTAAGTAACTACTTTCGTGTTTAATTTTTTTAGGTATTTCTTGTAAAAATAATAAATATACCTAGGTACAGATTGGTACCTACCTATTGCAAGATTGATTATTTAGAGCCCAATAATTAATAATTGTTGAGTTTCCGTCTCCGTCGGACACCCAGGCCTAGATAAGGCCTATTTAGACGACCAATATAAGAGGTTGCCCTCCAACCTGCAGGCACAACGAATATCATTGCACTGGCCCTCTCGATTGTGTTGAAATTGCACGAAAAAAACATTTAAAAGTGTTCAATTATACGCTTTTAAACACTTTAAAAGCAAATACAAAAAATTTCAGTGAGGTGAGTATGTACATTGTTCTTTTTTGTTGGTTTCATAAGGGCACTCAAAAATCCTTGCGATACAGTAACAAATAAAACCAAGTGACCACTATAAAACCATAATGGCGTATATAAATTTATTTAAAAAATATTGTAAAGAGAAAATATTTATCTAGTCGTTTTAGCAGTGTTTTTTAACAATAATTTTACTTTAATTTTGATTTATGTAAACCAAACAGACTTTTTTAATGGTGAATAGTGTAAATGATTTTTCTTTAATGTTAAATATTTGTTATTTTGTTATCAAAAAACTATTAAAAAGCATTCTTGAGGTGGCGCGCTTGTTTTGAGAGCTTTTCAGATACGATTTTATCAGAAAAATAAATCTGGCAGGCAATTTGATCATCAACAAAACGACAAACTCGGTATATTTTTATGTGATAAAATAATTTTGGGACTTTGACATTTTTGGCAATTTTGTGACCTAAATTATTTTATATAGCCATTGTGAATCTAAAATATCGCCATAGCTTTTATAGGAAAACTTCTTTACTCTAAAGGTATTATGGTATTCAAGAGAATCGCCAGGATACCAAATTACCAAATCTAGTTTTATAATAGGATAGAGGACGTTTCTGAGTTGCTTTTAGAACCTGGCATAATAGCTTTAGGCTCTAAAAGGTTCTATACTGGTGGAACCGCTAGAGGGCGAAGCTGGAGTTTATTTCTTATAGTTTTATAGTAAGTTTAATACATAGGTTGCCACTACCAATTGGGGAGTCCCATTTAGGAGGTCTAAGGGGTATATAAGGGTAATGGGAACGTGTTAGCGACCAAACATTGAAACTAATGGTTTTAAGAAAAGGCGCTGGCAACCTTTTAGCTTCTGCTATAAATAAAGAAATGTTACTTGGGCTACTTCTTTTATTTTTCCTAGGTCTCCAGTTTACAATACATTCCATCGATCGTCTTTCTGTCTGATATTATGACCGGCAAATTTCCATTTTAACTTTGCTACTTCTCCTTTGGCATCGCTTACTTTTCTTTTATTTCTTATCCGTTCATTCCGTTTTGTATCTGTTAGCTTAACATGTAACATTTGTCTTTCCATTAATCTTTGGGCTTTTGATACCTTACCCATGTTTGATTTTGTAAGTTTCCAGGTCTTTATTTAATTTACAAGATTGAAATTTTTCGAAAAATCAATGGATCTATGACGGATCTGATACCTTCCTAGCCCATTAGCACACTCCAACTCAACTCCATACCCACGCTATATCAGCCTTGAAAACAGTTTTGGTAAATATCTCTGAAACGGAAGCTCCTACGAAGTTTTCAGTAATAACTTAAAATCTAGTTAGCTCTTTACAGTATTGTACACCATTTTACATGAACATTTCATAAAATTCGATTTAGTGGTTTACTAGCTATTGTGGGCCGAATAGACATACACAAGATTTTCTTTCACAATTTTGCGACGATGTCACTGTTGTTGTGCAAGAGGATACACCTGAATTATGTAGTATTCAAGGAAGCCAATCAATGAAGTCACTAAGTAATTATTTTAAACAAAATAATTTGCAATTGAATACAACTCAACGCAAATAATTAATTTTAGAAACAACAAATAAAAATTGATGATATTGGGTTAATAAATCTTGATTCGGTTTTGGTTCTAGGACTAAATATAGACAAAGATCTTAACTGGAAAACACATGTCGACACTTTATCAAAAAGTATGTGTCAATATTGGTATGCCCTAGAACTAGTTAGGGATAATATTGGTCTAACAGCTTCCCTGTCAGCATTTCATGCCTATATTCAGTCCAGGGTCAGGTATGGAATTATTTTCTGGGGAAACTCAGTTGAAGCAATTAGAGTTTTAAAATTGCAAAAACAAGGACTCAATTAAAATACTCTGCCAATATATGGGCCCCTAAGCTCACACTAGGTACTATAGTTATAGTGTACGTGTGAGCTAATATAACTAAAATCTGAAATATATCTTATTCAACTCCAGACTAAATTACCTTTTGTTTGATACCACACAAGCCATGTTTTGACTTAAACTCAAATTTTTGAAATCTACCCCCACCCTTAAAAAAAACAAAAACTAAAATGTATTTTGTTAAACTCCGGACTCAATTACCTTTCGTTTGATATCACACACGCCATATTTTCACTTAAACTCTAATTTTTAAAATATACCCCCACCCTTTTTTCTAAATAAATTAAAATGTATTTTGTTTAACTGCAGACTCAATTACCTTTCGTTTAATATCACACACGCCATATTTTCACATAAACTCTAATTTTTGAAATCTACCCCCACCCTTTTATTTGGTTTGTGGTCAGTGGATTTTGTTCATTTTTAAATGGGACCATCTCGACCCAAGACCCAGCCTAGGTGCCAAATTTCATTAAAATCGGCCAAGCGGTTTTTGAGTTATGCGCGTTGGTCGTTACAGACAGACATACAGACACACAGACAGACAGACAGACAGACAGACAGACAGACAGACAGACATACAGACAGACAGACAGACAGACAGACAGACAGACAGACGGCGCAACAAAAAAGTTTCAAAATCATCTGAAACGCAAAGATATATAAAAATTTTTGAAATCGGAGCAACTTTTTTTTTCTCGAAAAAATTAGGATCACCATAGCTCACACTACTATAGTATAGTATATGTGTGAGCTAAAATACCGTTAGTTGTAAGGAAGTATTTATTAAAAATAAAATACTAACGATATTTTCCTTGTATATATTGGAGTGTGTGAGTTTTATGCTTTCCAATCAAGATCTTTTTATGGAATTGGAACATAAACATGTATACAATACAAGAAATAAGAATGACCTTAAATGTGAAACAGCACACTATACATATGTGCAAAAAAACGGTAAAAATTTTATCCTTAGAGTTTGGAATAAATTACCACTAAAATTTAGAAATTTTGCTCCTAAAGCCTTAAAGATTAAACTAAAAGACTATTTAATAACAAAGGCATATTATTCCGTCGATGAGTTTTTTGATTCTAGTTTAACTACTTGTTCGGTGTTTGTTATAAATGTACTATATTTTTTAAACAATTTTAGCTAATTAGTAGTTCAGCTTTAGGGCAATTTTATTTTCTTATAATGTTGACTTAATAACGATTAAAAGTTATTCAAAATACCTACTTCAGGTAAAAAAAACTACTGTAAAATAGTGATTTACAATAAGTATTCTTGATTTTACTTGTAGCAATGTATTAATGATTTTTAGCTCACACATATACTATACTATAGTAGTGTGAGCTATGGTGATCCTAATTTTTTCGAGAAAAAAAAGTTGCTCCGATTTCAAAATTTTTTATATATCTTTGCGTTTCAGATGATTTTGAAACTTTTTTGTTGCGCCGTCTGTCTGTCTGTCTGTCTGTCTGTCTGTCTGTCTGTGTGTCTGTATGTCTGTCTGTAACGACCAACGCGCATAACTCAAAAACCGCTTAGCCGATTTTAATGAAATTTGGTACCTAGGCTCGGTCTTGGGTCGAGATGGTCCCATTTAAAAATGAACAAAATCCACCGAACACAAACCAAATAAAAGGGTGGGGTAGATTTCAAAAATTAGAGTTTATGTGAAAATATGGCGTGTGTGATATTAAACGAAAGGTAATTGAGTCTGCAGTTAAACAAAATACATTTTAATTTATTCAAAAAAAAAGGGTGGGGGTATATTTTAAAAATTAGAGTTTAAGTGAAAATATGGCGTGTGTGATATCAAACGAAAGGTAATTGAGTCCGGACTTTAACAAAATACATTTTAGTTTTTGTTTTTTTTGTAAGGGTGGGGGTAGATTTCAAAAATTTGTATTTAAGTAAAAACATGGCTTGTGTGGTATCAAACAAAAGGTAATTTAGTCTGGAGTTGAATAAAATATATTTCAGTTTTTAGTTATATTAGCTCACACGTACACTATAACTATAGTACCTAGTGTGAGCTTAGGGGCCCATATATTGGCAGAGTATTTTTATATATCTTTGCGTTTCAGATGATTTTGAAACTTTTTTGTTGCGCCGTCTGTCTGTCTGTCTGTATGTCTGTATGTCTGTATGTCTGTATGTCTGTATGTCTGTATGTCTGTATGTCTGTATGTCTGTATGTCTGTATGTCTGTATGTCTGTATGTCTGTATGTCTGTATGTCTGTATGTCTGTATGTCTGTATGTCTGTATGTCTGTATGTCTGTATGTCTGTATGTCTGTATGTCTGTATGTCTGTATGTCTGTATGTCTGTATGTCTGTATGTCTGTATGTCTGTATGTCTGTATGTCTGTATGTCTGTATGTCTGTATGTCTGTATGTCTGTATGTCTGTATGTCTGTATGTCTGTATGTCTGTATGTCTGTATGTCTGTATGTCTGTATGTCTGTATGTCTGTATGTCTGTATGTCTGTATGTCTGTATGTCTGTATGTCTGTATGTCTGTATGTCTGTATGTCTGTATGTCTGTATGTCTGTATGTCTGTATGTCTGTATGTCTGTATGTCTGTATGTCTGTATGTCTGTATGTCTGTATGTCTGTATGTCTGTATGTCTGTATGTCTGTATGTCTGTATGTCTGTATGTCTGTATGTCTGTATGTCTGTATGTCTGTATGTCTGTATGTCTGTATGTCTGTATGTCTGTATGTCTGTATGTCTGTATGTCTGTATGTCTGTATGTCTGTATGTCTGTATGTCTGTATGTCTGTCTGTAACGACCAACGCGCATAACTTAAAAACCGCTTGGCCGATTGTAATGAAATTTGGTACCTAGGCTGGGTCTTGGGTCGAGATGGTCCCATTTTAAAATGAACAAAATCCACCGAACACAAACCAAATAAAAGGGTGGGGGTAGATTAAAAAAATTAGAGTTTTTTGTGAAAATATGGCGTGTGTGATATCAAACGAAAGGTAATTGAGTCTGCAGTTAAACAAAATACATTTTAATTTATTTAAAGAAAAGGGTGGGGGTATATTTTAAAAATTAGAATTTGAGTGAAAATATGGCGTGTGTGATATCAAACGGAAGGTAATTGAGTCCGGAGTCTAACAAAATACATTTTAGTTTTTGTTTTTTTTAGGGGTGGGGTAGATTTCAAAAATTTGAGTTTAAGTCAAAACATGGCTTGTGTGGTATCAAACAAAAGGTAATTTAGTCTGGAGTTGAATAAAATATATTTCAGTTTTTAGTTATGTTAGCTCACACGTACACTATAACTATAGTAGCTAGTGTGAGTTTAGGGGCCCATATATTGGCAGAGTATTTTATGTATTTGACAGGATCCACACCCATTTGGGTAATAAGGATTAAATAAAGATTTTACTTACTACGACTACTTACACACACACACATCACACACAGACGTCTCGACGATTTCTAAAATAGGTTACAATGCACTCAAATACCACATTTTCGGCGTTATTAAAAAAAATATATTTTTGTAGTTTTTTCAGGAAAAAACTAAATTTGAAAATTTAAAAATTAACAAGCATAACCTTGGAACATTGATGATCGAAGAGCATAGCTCATACACACCGAACCGAACCGAACCGAACCGAACCGAACCGAACCGAACCGAACCGAACCGAACCGAACCGAACCGAACACAAAAAATCAAAATTCTCCTCCAAACCCTGTTTTTTCGGAATAGTTCCTAGTATCCCAAAGATTAATGGAAAGACATATTTTACATCTAAAGCTTGAATATAGAAAAAGGAATGAATGGATAAGAAATAAAAAAAAGTAAGGGATGTTAGAGGAGAGGTAGCAAAATTAAAATGAAAATTTGCCGGTCATAATATCAGACAAAAAGACGATCGATGGAACAAATGTATTGTAAACTGGAGACCTTGGGAAAATAAAAGAAGTAGGGCAAGACTCCAAATGAGATGGGCGGACGATTTAAAGAAACATGCGGGAACTAGATGGATGAATACAGCGACAGACAGAGAAGAGTGGCAGATATTGTGGGAGGCCTATGTCCAAAGATGGATCGAAGAAGGCTAAATAGATAGATAGATAGATAGATAAATATATATTTATCGGTTTCACAACGTTCTACGTCTTCCGATACCCAATCTCCACTCGTTTCTGTTTGCCCATAATTCATCATCTAGGCCTCTTATTCTTATTTCACTGTCTATTCCTTCTCTCCAGCTTCTCCTTGGCCGTCCTCGTTTTCTTCGGCCAGTTGGTTTCCATTGTAGTATTTGTTTAGGTAGTCTTTTATCATTCATTCTTTGTACATGTCCGTACCACACTAGTTGTTTTGTTGTTCTTATATCATCCACTAAAGTACGTTCACCCACTGTCATAATTTCTCTTATTCTTTGATTTGTAACTCTTTCTCTTTTTGATTTCCCTGCTGCTCTTCTCCAATAGTCCATCTCCGTAGCGGAAAGCATTTTTTCTGTTCTATCCTTGATTGGCCATACTTCTGAGCCGTATGTAATAATACTTTTTACAATGGTGTTATATATAAGCTTTTTGTTATGTTTTGATATACTTTGGTCCCAAATTATTCCATTTAATAAAGTTATTGCTTTTCTTCCTTGTACGTTTCGATCTTTTATAGCTTTGTCTAGTGTTCCGTCAGCTGTAATTTTTAGACCTAAGTATTTATACTCATCACAGGAGTGAATTCGCTGCCCGGTATTTAAGATTAGATCCTGTTTCATTCCACCGATACACATATACTCTGTCTTATTGAGATTAACCTCTAGTCCCCACTTATTGTACTCTTCTATTAGTTTTCGTGTCATATATTCGAGGTCGTCATAATCCTGAGCCACTACTATCTGATCATCGGCGAAACATAAAGTATACAAGGTGGTTTCGTCCAACGGAATTCCCATGTTTTGGCATTTTCTCTTAAATACTTTAAGGACTTGTTCCAAGTATATCTTGAAGAGCGTAGGCGAGATACAGCAACCTTATTTAAGACCTTTATTTACTTGAAAGCCTTTGGTTAGTTTTGCTTTTATTTTAACTTTTGCCTTACTATTGCGGTATAACTCTTTGATGACCTTAATTAGTTGTACGCTTATGTTTGTGTTTTCCAACGCTTTCCAAAGTAGATTTAGTGGTATACTATCATATGCCTTCTGCAAATCCACGTAAAGCAGATGCAGCTCTTGTCCGTATGCCATTTTCTTTTCAATAACTTGGGTTATACAAAAGAGATGATCTGAAGTCGATCTACCCGCCCTGAAACCAGCTTGTTCTTCTGCCTTCATGTCTTTATATTCGCTCTCTACTTTATTTCTTATTATTTTACCGTATATTCTGCTTAGCGTACTAGTCACAGATATACCTCTATAATTGTCACATATATCTTTCCTTCCTTTTTTGTGTATTGTGGATATATATGACGTTTTCCACTCAGTTGGGACTACAGTTCCATTTAAATATTTTTGGAAAAGATTCCGTAATCTCCAAAACAGTTCTTCAGTGCCATATTTAATAAGTTCGGCTGGGATATTTCCGGGTCCGGCAGATTTACCGCTTTTTAAGGTTGTGCACACGTTTTTGACCTCAGAGATTGTGAGGGGTACTGGAGATCCCATCGTTCTAATTATATTGTCTCTTGCATCTTCCTTGAATTCTGCTCTATCTTCAGTTAATAGTTTTTTAAAATGCTCATCCCATTCTTTGTCTGGTATTGGTGAAATGACATCTCTGCATGTTTCTTTTTTAATCGATCTTATAGTTTTCCAGCTTTCGGTACTTCTCCTACCTCCTAAGTAAGAATCTATTTTCTGGCACTTTTGCGTCCACGAATGATTTTTCTTATCACTGATCATTCTTCTCACCTTTGATTGCGCGATTTTGTATTCTTGGGATAAAGATAGATAAATACAGCAACGAAAAAAGCTGTAAAATTCATGAACTGTTTTTTTTTCAAATTTTAATTTTAATTCAGAAGTTAACTGATGATCTAAGTAAATAATGTGAAATTTAGCACCTCGGTAACATCATTCGGAATGTGAAGACAACTTTAAACATTGCTTATGCAAATTAATTTTTATGTTATTTAAATAAAAACGACCTTGCCAACGGTTTGTGTACAGTGCGATCACCAAAAAAAAGAATCTATTACAATTGACAAAAAAATTTCATTCAATAATATATAGTTATAGTTAAGGTAAGATTTCGGAAAAATTACTTTCTAGAAGCATTTTATTTAAGTCTTTGGTAAATGGACAATTCTCCCTGTTTCGACCCCGATCAATCAGAATATCCCTGTTGCCAACTCGAAATGTTGACAGGTACTGATATACAGTCGAACCTCTATAACTCGAACCTGAAGGGACAACCAAAACAGTTCGAGTTATGGAGAGTTCGAGTTATAGAAACTCGAGTTACATGGGTTAAAATACATGTGAAAAGTGCAGGGACCGCTTCAAAGGTTCGAGTTATAGAGAGGTTCGAGTTATAGAGGTTCGAGTTAGAGAGGTTCGACTGTATTCAAGATGACGGCCAACATGGGGGCGAAATTTTAAATTGCCGCTGTAAAGTCCAAATTGACACAGGTGTACATTTAAAATATATATTTATATAACTAAAAAATAATATCATGTTAGTTTTTCTTTAAATGGCTGCAAAAACCTACAAGAACCCCCCAGACCTCCCAAAATCTAAAAGTTTAAGGTTTTAAAAAAAAAATTTAACTGAGCTTCTAAAAGAAAAAATTACAATACCCTTTATTGTAGACAATAAAATTCCCTTTTTAGCGAGGTATAATTCAATGGAGTTTGACTGATAAACCCTCCAGCGGCGTCCGTTATTTGAAGTACAGTCGAACCTCTCTAACTCGAACCTCTATAACTCGAACCCTCTATAACTCGAACCTTTTAAGTGGTCCCTGCACTTTTTATATGTATTTTAACCTCTTTAATTCGAATTTCTATAACTCGAACTCTCCATAACTCGAACTGTTTTGGTTGTCCCCTTAAGTTCGAGTTATAGAGGTTCGACTGTAATTTTAAAACAGTTGAAAAAATACCCATGTTTTTCGCAAGATTTATTCAATTTTTTTAAAACTATTATATACAAGAAAATATGTATTACATTTTATTGTAGCCAATAAAATTGCCTTTAAAATGATGTATAATTTGATCGGATTGATTTTAAAACTAAAAATTTACGGGCACTCGTAAATTAAATCAATTTTTAAAAAAAACAGAAAATAAACCATTTTTGTTACAGGTTTTATCTAATTTGCTCACAAACTAAGCCTTTATAAAAAAATATATACTATACTGTATTGTAGACAGTGAAATTCCCTTTTCAACAGTGTATAACTCGATGGGGTTTAACTTAGAACAAACACTCCAGCGACGCCCGTAAATTGGGGTGATTTAAAAAAATCATTAAAAAACACGTTGATCTAGTCCAGTTGCCATTTCTATCAGTCTGCCAAATTTCAGCTTTGTTGCATGTCTGCAAGTACAGTAGAATTTTAATGATCTATATATTATTATGAGTGAATAAGTGGCAAATTCGTTTTTTTTTAAATTCTAACTACTTTACTGCTTTATGGAACGCCATGAATTTGGAAGGATTGTTAGCACAAATATGGGTGAAATGTTTCAAGAAAAGGTGGTACAACAGTGTGCGCAAATTTGGCGTGGCACTACAGTGCCCCCAGATAAAATACCATAAAATACGACACCATGAGGGCTTAGGTCCCCCTAAGACATATTTCTGCGACACTGTTTACTAAACTGTATACAGTGAAACCTCCTATAAGCGGACACTCACGGTTCCGTCCATTTTGTCCGGTTATTGGAGGTGTCCGCTTATAAGAGGGAACTGCAAAATTTTAATATATATTTATTAAGAATTTCCGCTGCTTGAGTTTTTCCGATATTAAATTTTTCAGCGATCTTTCGCGCTGATAGATGTTCCTTCTCCGCAACGGTAATTACTTTTTTTCACGAAAACTAAGAAGTTTTTTACTAGGCGCCATTACAAAGAGATCTATTACTACCCAACTGAACAATAAAAATAAAGCACAGCAGTCCCGCCGAATAAAATATGTTGCAAATACGATAGAAGTATTTAGTCTCCGCATTAAAACGG
This sequence comes from Aspidapion aeneum, assembly GCA_963576565.1. Lineage (NCBI taxonomy): Eukaryota > Metazoa > Arthropoda > Insecta > Coleoptera > Brentidae > Aspidapion > Aspidapion aeneum. Next base: position 68,410,050 of record OY755046.1, read on the forward strand.
AAAGAGGTAATTCCCCGGCTGCAGAGTGCGTTGTTGCCAACATACTACATAATATTCGCAGAGGTTCGCGTCCGGTTAAGGGAGGTTTCAGATTTTTTTAACCAAAAAAAATTGTCCGCGTCCGGTTATTAGAGTGTCCAGTTATAGGAGTGAATTTTACATGTAAAGAATTAGGGAAAAGCTTGGTTCCAACAAATTTGTCCGCCTAAAGGGAGTGTCCGCTTTATAGATGTGTCCGCAGGGAGAGGTTTCACTGTATTTCTTTCTGAATTTTGCCCTCGCACGCATTTATATTTGTTTTTTTTGTTTTCAGATCGAGAGCAATAGATGGTCCTTTGCAAAAGAAAGTTCTTCAACTAACTTCATAGATCTTTTCTTCGTACCATGTTGAGTGCATACACGTGTCAATTAGGGTCTGGACTGGAGTGTTCCTTCTTCGGGCGATCTTCAAATAGTTTGCGGTTCATTTTACTGATCAGTGACGATACCTAGAGTCCTTAAAGTTTTTTACGGTTGAAAGGAGAGAGATAAAAGAGATTTTTGAGGTGAGTTCTCGAGATACATAATAATTTAATCATAACAAAAACATTTCATGTCAAAAAAGCCAAGTACGTGAGAATAATATTCCGTTGAAAGAATTTTAGATAAAAGTAAAGCCAAGTTCTAAAATTACAAATTTCAAAATGAAAGGTTCTTACTGGTTTGGAAATGTTTTTTAAACTTTGCTATTACAGCTAAACTTCTTTATGTTTAATTTAGCACTGTACCTAAGTGTTATTTGCAGCCGTAATAGCCAAGTTTACAAAAACATTTACAAACTAGTATATTTTAAAATTTATATTTAAGAACTTGGCCTTATTTTTATCCAAAATTCTTTTAACGGAATATTGGTCATAATTACAATCAGTCTGCCAAATTTCATCTTTGTAGCATGTCTGGAAGTACAGTAGAATTTTGATGATCTATACATGAGTGAGTGAGTGGCAATTTCGACGTTTTTTGAAATTTCGTAACTACTTTACTACTTTATGGAAGTCCATTAAACTTGGAGAGGTTGATAACTCTATGAAGATCTACGACTGTGCAAAGTTTGAGTTTCGTAGCTCATTCCAAAGTAGAGTTTTAGATAGGTCAAATATGGGCTGAAATGTTTCAAGAAACGATGGTAAAGCAGTTTACGATGCGAACTTGGCAGGGCACCTCAGATATTTGTGTTATAACAAAAAACTTCGTAGGAACTTTCGTACCTATTTGTACGAAGGCAGTACTTACCAAGAACCTAAAACCCAGAACAGCGTGGTGCAATGTTACTACCCGGAATCTGTCATATCTTGTTTCATAATGCCCTATTGTTTAAAATTTAAAATGGTAAATAGTATGTAAAAGACGCATTTTTAAACGGACCCCCCGCTAATGATGCCCAGATCCTTCAATATGGTCCAGTGGTGTACAAGAAATTTCCTACATATAATTTGTATCAAAAGATGTCAAACTTAAATCAATTACATATTAAAAATAGCTTATAGAATTTTTTAGATATTTTCCACATAATTCATGAATAAAAACAAAAAATGGCATTAAATACGACATCATTGGGTCTCGCCCCCGCCCCCCGAAGACAAAATTAATTACCACCTTACCCCCCAAAAATCTGCGCTTGATTGATACGTCTCTGTTATTATTTCCTGGGCGGCAGAAACGGAAAACTGTACCTACAGACACGGAGACACACTTACATACATACATTTTAAGATGCTGCATGATAATGTCAACCCAACCAGGGAGACAGGTTTTAATGCGCTTACAAAATATGATTTTTAAATGAGCCAACATAATATATTAATAATTTAATAATAAAGAATTTGTGATGTAGAAAAGTCTTCCAAAACAAGAGTCTTTCTTGTCCTGTTTTAAGACTGTCAACTATTCACAATTAAATTAAATGGCCATCTTAAGAGTTTTTAAGGGACTGTCCTTAAATTACGTAACGCTCTAGGGGGGGAGGGGGGGTTTGGCCTTGCGTTATACTTGATGTTTTTTTAATGTGTTTTTTCTTGAAAATGCGGGGGGGTCAAAAATTCTGAATTTTTGCGTTACGTAATTTAAGGACATTCCCCAATTGATAGTTACTTTCAACCCTATATATATTAAGCTTACATCACCAAAAGAAATATTAACAGAAATCAAAAATATTAATTCGAAAAAAGCCCCAGGGTATGAACAACTCCCCAGAAAAGCTATCGTAAAACTATGCAACCTAATTAATGCGTCTTTTAGGCTTAGGTATGTACCTAAACTGTGGAAAGTTGCAGAAGTTATCATGATTCCAAAACCGGGAAAACCACTCCATGACGTGTCATCTTACAGGCCAATATCTTTGCTGCCAATTATATCCAAGCTCTATGAAAAATTATTGCTTAAAAGAATAAAACCCATCATAGAAAGACAAGAAATTATTCCTTCTCATCAATTTGGTTTTCGAGACAAGCATTCCACGATAGATCAAGTACACAGAATTACTAATATAATAGAAAAAGCACTAGAAGAGGAAAAAGTTTGTTCTGCAGTTTTTCTAGATGTAGCACAAGCATTTGACAAAGTGTGGCATGAAGGCCTTAAATTTAAACTAAAACGGTTTCTGCCAAAACAATATTCGGATATTTTGGAATCATACATATCTGATAGACATTTTAGAGTAAAACAGGAAGGCTCATACTCAAATTTAAGAAAAAATCAAGCAGGCGTGCCCCAGGGTAGCGTACTAGGCCCATATCTATACTTATTATTCACTTGTGATATCCCAAAGCCAGAAAATTGCCACTTAGCAACATTTGCCGATGATACTGGTTTATTGACGGTAGAAAAATCTATTGAAAAATGCATAGAAAAACTTCAGGATGCAGTCACCCTAGTTCACAGTTGGACCACAAAGTGGCGAATAAAATTAAATGCAACCAAATCAATTCATGTTGATTTTACAAACAAAAATATAAATCACATACAAATTACAATTAACAACATTCCCGTACCATATTCAAATCAGGCAAAATATCTAGGTATGACACTTGATGCCAAATTGCGCTGGAAAGCACATGTTAAGAAAAAAAAGAAGAACTTGAGATAAGGTATAGAAAAATGAACTGGCTAATTGGAAGGAAGTCCAATTTAACAATTCATAATAAGTTACTGCTTTATAGACAAATACTGAAACCAGTATGGACATATGGTATTCAACTATGGGGTTGTGCTAAAGAGAGTAACATTCTAGTTGTACAGAGATTTCAAAATAAAGTATTAAGAAACATTGTGAATGCACCTTGGTACGTTCGAAATAGTAACCTTCATCGAGATCTAAAAATCTAAACTGTAGCAGAGACTATAAAAAAGTACGCAAAAAGTCATAAAGATAGACTCCATCGGCATGTGAATGTGGAAGCAATTCAGCTTCTAGACAATACTATGCTAGGTCGAAGACTAAAAAGAGTGAAGTAAACTAAGTGAATTACACATAAAACAAAATAATGCTATAAACACAACACAATTGTGAGTTACAGACTAAACAAAGTTAAATTAAGTTAAAATAAAATTGCTAATTAGTCTTACTGACTAGATTGTAATATAATAAACAGTGTGTTAGACAAATAAAAAAAAAACTTTCAGCCTTTCTGCATTGGACCAAGTAATTGTAGCTAATGATAAAGAAGACATGGAGTATATGATGAGAAAGTTATCGGAAGAATACCAAAAATGGGGGTTAACAGTGAACGTGGACAAGACACAGTACTTACGTATTGGAAATGAATCAAGTGAGTTGGAACTAGACAATGGACAAACAATATATCCATGCAAGGAGTATGTATATTTCGGTGTCACATTTGATAAGACAGGAACAGACTGAAAAGAACTGGAAAAGCAGAAGGATAAAAAAGAATGTAAAATTTAACATGCAGTGAACCTCCTATAAGCGGACACTAACGGTTTCGTCGAATTTGTCCGCTTATTGGAGGTGTCCGCTGATGAGAGAGAACTGCGAAATTTTAATATATATTTATTAACAATTTCCTCTGCTTGAGTTTTTCCGATATTAAATTTTTCAGCGATCTTTCGTGCTGATAGATTTTCCTTCTCTGAAACGTTAACAACTTCCATTTTTTCACGTAAGCTAAGAAATTTTTTACAAGGCGCCATTTCAATGAGGTCTATTACTACCCAACTGAACAATAAAAATAAAACACAGCATTCCCGCCGAATAAAATATGTTATAAATACGGCAGAAGTATTTAGTCTCCGCATTAAAACGGAAAGAAGTAATTCCCCGGCTACAGAGTGCATTGTTGCCAACATACTACATAATATTTATGCCCCGCGTCCAATTATTAGAGTGTCCGGTTAGAGTAGTAAATTTAACATGTAAAGAAATAGGGAAAAGCTTGGTTGCAACAAATTTGTCCGCCTAAAGGAAGTGTCCGCTTAATAGAGGTGTCCGCAAGGAGGGGTTTCACTGTATATAATATTTTAAATAATTTTTAATGCTTTTTAGGCATCAACAAATTATATTTGAAATATAATGCTAAGATTAAAGGAGGACGGAATAATTTTTCATCAGCAAACCCACTAATAAATTTAAATAAATTTGTAGCGCTGATTTCTTAGACACCATAAATCTCGAGATATATACGCCAACACATATTTGCCACCTTAATAAAACAAAAATACACAAAGAACCAAGTATACAGGGTGTACTAAGTACCAAAAAATATTTGTTAAAAATTCAAATTAAAAAAGTTACTCAAAAATCTTAAATATATTATCGGTTTCACAACGTTCTACGTCTTCCGATACCCAATCTCCACTCGTTTCTGTTTGCCCATAATTCATCATCTAGGCTTCTTATTCTTATTTCACTGTCTATTCCTTCTCTCCAGCTTCTCCTTGGCCGTCCTCGTTTTCTTCGGCCAGTTGGTTTCCATTGTAGTATTTGTTTAGGTAGTCTTTCATCATTCATTCTTTGTACATGTCCGTACCACACTAGTAGTTTTATTCTTATATCATCCACTAAAGTACGTTCACCCACTGTCATAATTTCTCTTATTCTTTGATTTGTAACTCTTTCTCTTTTTGATTTCCCTGCTGCTCTTCTCCAATAGTCCATCTCCCTAGCGGAAAACATTTTTTGTGTTCTATCCTTGATTGCCCATACTTCTGAGCCGTATGTAATAATACTTTTTACAATGGTGTTTAATATAAGCTTTTTGTTATGTTTTGATATACTTTGGTCCCAAATTATTCCATTTAATAAAGTTATTGCTTTTCTTCCTTGTACGTTTCGATCTTTTATAGCTTTGTCTAGTGTTCCGTCAGCTGTAATTTTTAGACCTAAGTATTTATACTCATCACAGGATTGAATTCGCTGCCCGGTATTTAAGATTAGATCCTGTTTCATTCCACCGATACACATATACTCTGTCTTATTGAGATTAACCTCTAGTCCCCACTTATTGTACTCTTCTATTAGTTTTCGTGTCATATATTCGAGGTCGTCATAATCCTGAGCCACTACTATCTGATCATCGGCGAAACATAAAGTATACAAGGTGGTTTCGTCCAACGGAATTCTAATGTTTTGGCATTTTCTCTTCTTACACAATCCAATGATTAATTCAGTTTGAACAGCGACATTGATTGATTGATTGATTGATACGATCCTTGGTCCAATTGATGTGAGATTTCCAAGACATAGATAACTTTTACTTCCTTTCGAAGGGTACTTGTGGTTTTTGCCTAAAATTACATAGAAAAAACTTTTTTTTAGTCTTTTTTTTAAACATGAAAAAAAGGCATTAAATGATTTTGTGGGAAAAGTCGCCAAAACGCGTAAACTGACAACTGGATTAAAGTTTTTGAATACACCACTTATACAGGGGGGCGCTTCAAACTCCCAGCGTGTGCAAAGCGCGCATGATTTTTGCCAAAATGATCAGGGGATCAAAAAGAAAATAACTTTCAACAAAGAGAGAAATTATCACCTGATCGGAATTTTTCCCAAGCAAGGAGTTTCTTTTTTAAAGGTTTGGCTAAAAAGCCCAAAAATATCAAAACAAATTTTAAGGTTAGGTTTTCCCAAAAATTCAAATAAAAACATAAACAAAAAGTAACTGGCAGCTCTAAACAGGTGATCAGATTTAAATAAAATTTTAGGGAGTTGCTCTAGTTTTAGCTGATACTGTAAATGGACACCCTGTAATATTTTTTATTGTTAAGACATTTTTTTGTGAATGAAACCATAAAAGTAGACACGGTTAAGACAAAAAAGGAAATGTGTAACTGGAATTTAGTGCATCTTAAAATAGAATTCAAAATTAAGACACCATCAGGCTCAGGTATATCTGATTCCTCAACTTATGGTGCAGAAAAAATGTTCTGACAAAAAAAACAGGATATTTTTTACGTAGAAGAGTTGTTTTTACAAAAGTTGACTTTGCTATTTAAGAACAGTGGAAAAAGAAATCCAAGAATTTTGAAAACATGAAAAGAATTATTATTTTTTCCTTTAAAACCTAGGGGGCTCGCTCCCCGCAAAATAAGATTTTGTTAGATATTTTCCACATATTTCGTAAAAAAGTAAAGTAAATAGTAAATTGGAAAGAAATATGTAGTTATTACATATTAAAATATTAGAAAGCAAATTAAAAAAATTAAAGAAAACATAAAAAATCAACTCACAATTATAACATGTTGTTTAACTTGTACCCATGTGGTACAATTAATATATATTTTTTAATTTATTACTTTTATCTTTTACATTACTATAATTATAAATAAAAAAATTATTAATGAGTGCGGTGACCGTTAATGAAACATAAAAAATGTCATATTTTGACTAATTAATAACCACATTAAATAATTTAAACAATACAGTGCTTATTTAAACATATTTTCTTAAACGCAGCTGCAGGGCAACTACCTACAGAGTTTCTTTTATACAAATGGTACTTGATGATGATGATGATGATGATTCATATGTGAATGGGCCTTACAGGCCACCAGCTGGTCTATTGTGGCTCACTTTTGAGTGGTTTCTCACCACTTATGCCTAATCCTCCAAAAACGCCGGCTATCAGTTTGGGTGAGACACTGTTCAGATCTTCTGAGTCAATCTGAGGTTTACCGAAAGTGTTCTGACGAAAACGTGCAATAGCCGGACATTCGCACAGTACATGTCTGACTGTTTCATCATCCTCTATACAGAGTTTTCATTTGGTCTCTTCTGTTCGCAGCCCACGAGAAAGACCGGCCCGGGCGCGGAAATATCACGTGACCGTAGGAGGCTCACAAAACATGTGTGTTTTTAGTTTTGGTATGTTTGTTTACGTCGATTTTTTTTTAATTCGGGCACGAATTTTATGTGAATTTTATCAAAGTTATTAAAATAACGCAGCCCAAACAAAAAGACTGTAGTGGGCTGCGTTAAAATAATTAATGGCTAATGAGTAAATTATAAAGAAAATACCTATAAGATAAACAATGCCGCGAACGTGTTGTTCCCTGTCGGTCCAACTATAAAACTGAAACCTAATGTGTTGCAAACGGGAAAGAAGTGGTAAAAGATAAGATCTTGGATAAGATTGATCAAGTAATAGACATCCTTAGTGACATTTTCGATAGTGAGAGTGAAAAATATGTTCAGTTGTCATTTCTTATTGAACAATTAGGTCTCTTGAAAAGGTAACCTGAGAATCGAAGATATGGTGGATACATTTTAATGTTGGCTTCATCTTTGTTTATCCAGTCATCCAGTGCATACACGTCAATATACAATTCTAAGGTAATATGTCTTCCGCACCCTCGCAATAATAAAAAACTGATTTGTAAAATATTGCTAACAAATAGTAATCTCTCTGGTAGTGTGAAATATTTAAAAAGTAAGATACAGCTTTTAAAAGAACATGAGTTGGTAGTTAACTTACACTTTAATGAAATATATAGTAAACTTTCTGCTGGGTAATTTTTCAAAAAATTATTGACGACCACTACATTCAGTTCATTGAATGTGAAAACCATCTCACTTATTCACAAAATCACTTGTTTCTTTTTAATAAATTATTGTGAAATGTTTTATATTGAAAATTTTTCTTCAGATAACTCTAGCGAGTGCTTTTGTGGAGAAGAACTATTGTCAAAGCTTGAAAAAATTAGTTTAAGGGCATGTAAAGTTTTTTAAAATAATTTTATTAAAAAGCACAATAATTTAGTGTCTGCTAATAAATCTTTGAATAAGAACTCAGACAAAGATGATGACACTCAAAGAAAAATTAAAAAACTAAAAGCTTAGGTTTGATATGTCGAATTTTGAAAGACTTGTATAGATTTGAAGTTACTAACGATATAATGTACCTATTATATGTACCTGAAGATATTAGAGTGCAAATTGTGTATAATTTTTTATTGTATAGATTCAGTTCTTTTATCCATAATAAACACATATATCAGCAAAATATTTTTTTCAATTTTTGCCTATAAAAGAACAAAAATTTTTTTGTTAATTTATTTAAATTGTGTAAAACATATAATATATTATGCAACACAATAAGAATCCTGGGACTCCTAAGATCACGTGACCGCCGACTTGCTTATAACGCGCCATGGCCGGTCTTTGTCGTTGGCTGCGCTTCTGTTAGTCCCATTCTGTGCATGGGTACTCTCAGTCGACAGTGACCTGTAAAAAGACCAGTCACTTTACGTCTCTCCTGTCTGTTCCTGGCTCTGTTTCTACAAAGGTCCTTTAATGAACTCTTTAGAGTGAGCCAGTTCTGGTATATTTATCCAGTATTGTTGGAAGCTATTCTCCATCCATTTTAATATGGTTGATTTACCAGCATTGTATGATATCCCCAGGGCTGGCTCAAGGACTAAAAATTCGACAGATGCCGCTTCCCTCGCTGCTAGGTCTGCTGCCTCATTTCCCTCGTGCCCAGAATGCCCTGGTTTGAAATGGTAAATGGTAGGTACTTACTCGAACCTGACTTTTTCAAAAAAATAGTGTTTAAAACTGTAACGAGCTGATTAGATTTTGGTCAAAATCAACTATGTAATACTAATGAACAGTTTTTTGACAGTTAAAATATAGAAAGAATTCTCACTTTTTAATGGAGCAAGCACCACATCAATATTTTTCATATTGTTATGAAAAACTTTGTAGAAGCTTCTGTTTCTGAGATATTTACAAGAAACTGTTTTCAGGGCTGATGTGTGGAGTGTGGTAATGGGCTAGGAAGGTATCAGATTCGTCATGGATCCATTTATTTTTTTCAAGTTGTCCAGACATTTTTTGTAATCTTGCCAAATGAATGTCAATATAAAACAATGGTCCAGTTATGTTCTCACCTGTTTTTTAAATGTTAATTTATTGCCACATATTCAAATTCCAGCAGCGAATCTAATACGAGATAAATTAAGACAGGACTCGTGCGACTTTTTGGAATTTTTTGGAAAACGGCCAAAAGTCTGCGACAAATTCCCAGGGAAGTGATTGTTTTTCGTTTGGTTTTCACCCAACTGCAGCACGGCAAAAGAAAGGGTAATGTTTTTTCTTGGGATAGGTTTGTATGTATGTTTGTGTCGCGCTAGAGGCTCAACCGCTAAAAAGATTTTGACAAAAAAGGTGTTATTGAATTGCTACAGGAATAAACATGGCGCTCGTCAGATGCTATTTTGATGTAGGCTTTAAGGCATAAAAATTACCTAAATTTCAGGCGATTTCAATGAAATTCCTTTGATCACCCATTGCAAATGTCGTCTAATTTGCTGAGATATGAAAAAACCACTAATCTCATAAGGCCAATATGGCAAAATTTTGAGAATTCATATTTTACAAACTATACATTTTATCAACAACAGCACCGAGTTGCAATATTGTGGGGCCATAAAGATGCGAAAAAAACTGCCTTGCGTTGAGATTCATAAAAACGTCATTTAGCGAATTTTAGGGTAGGGAATCTCATAAGGCCAATATAGCAAAATTTTGAGAATTCATATTTTACAAACTATACATTTTATCAAGAAAAGCACCGAGCTGCAATATAGTAAGACCATAAAGATGCAAAAAAACCACACCTTGAGTTGAGATTCACAAAACGTCATTTAGCGAATTTTAGGGTTGGTTGTTACTGCCTAGTATAAATTTCTTGTGACAAGTTGTTTTATTTTTAATTTCATTTTCTATGGATATAACCGAACCAAAACCTATTTTATTGGAAGTAGAACTCTACAAACTTATTTACTTACTTATTTAATAAAATTTTTATTAAATTTTATTAAACTTGACAAACCTTAGTGACACGTTACCGAAGGGACATTTTCATAATTAGAAAAAAAAAATTGTGCCTTGAACGAAAAAGAATAGCGATCGCCGAAATAATAGGGACCTATTGCAATAGTGCCAGGAACAAATTGTGCCGGGCACTATATTGACACTTTCACATTATAAGAACAGCTGTCTTCTTTCAAAATTAGGCCATTGTGTATTATAAGAGCCGGAATTAATAGTGACGCCACTATTAATGGAAAATATACGACTGGATTTATAAATTCGACTTTGGTATGTCAATTTTGAAAGATCAACTGTCAGTTTTTAATGCGAAACTGTCAATATAGTGCCCGGCACAATTTGTGCCTGGCTTTATTGCAATAGGTCCCCATTATGTAAAGTAATATTCTAATGTTTTTTTTTTACTTCTCAGGTCAACCCCTCAACCAAACCGAACCGCCTCTAAGCCCTACACGAGCGCCATCTTAAAAAGATGCCGAAAAAACGGTGCACCTATATAATGGCGGTTATCGCTATTCTGATACTTTTGACGGTCATCACAGTAGTCTGGGTGCAGTTTACTCAGGGAGCTTTTACTGAGAAAATGAATTCGGGTTTTCTCAACGTGACAGACGAAGAGGGAGATGCCGCAGGGAGCAAGTGGAGTAGGAGCGAGCAGGAAAAAATCCATGGGAGCAACGGAAGTCAGGGAGGCGGGAGTCATCAAAAAGGTAAGAAAAATTGAACAACAGAAGATGGCTATTTTTCGTCACCTTCTTATTCCTATAATCTTGATATCATCTGCGATAGCATCTATCCACCTATCCCTCCTACTTCTAGAGTAAATGAACATCTAAAGAGTACCCAATAAGGGAATATTGAAAAGTCCGGTTTAGCGGATCATACATAGTCAAATGATCACAGAATTCAATGGTCTGAGGCTAAAGTTTTGTATAAGGAGTTGCTATGGCGAAAACGAAAGTTTATTGAGGCTGCATTTATAACGCAGAACAAAGAAGTCTTCAGTCAACCAAGCACGGACATTCCAAACATATAAAAACCACTCCTTAAGGAAAACAACCGCCTTAGTCTAAAAAAAGTGGGGCGGGCCTTTACACCTGACTACACACCAAGTAGTACAAGTAGTAGCCTGTATACTGGATTGTTTAGTTTACACTTGATGACGGTTAGAGATACTATATATATATATATATATATATATATATATATATATATTTATCGGTTTCACAACGTTATACGTCTTCCGATACCCAATCTCCACTCGTTTCTGTTTGCCCATAATTCATCATCTAGGCCTCTTATTCTTATTTCACTGTCTATTCCTTCTCTCCAGCTTCTCCTTGACCGTCCTCGTTTTCTTCGGCCAGTTGGTTTCCATTGTAGTATTTGTTTAGGTAGTCTTTCATCATTCATTCTTTGTACATGTCCGTACCACACCAGTTGTTTTGTTCTTATATCATCCACTAAAGTACGTTCACCCACTGTCATAATTTCTCTTATTCTTTGATTTGTAACTCTTTCTCTTTTTGATTTCCCTGCTGCTCTTCTCCAATAGTCCATCTCCGTAGCGGAAAGCATTTTCTCTGTTCTATCCTTAATTGGCCATACTTCTGAGCCGTATGTAATAATACTTTTTACAATGGTGTTATATATAAGCTTTTTCTTATGTTTTGATATACTTTGGTCCCAAATTATTCCATTTAATAAAGTTATTGCTTTTATTCCTTGTACGTTTCGATCTTTTATAGCTTTGTCTAGTGTTCCGTCAGCTGTAATTTTTAGACCTAAGTATTTATACTCATCACAGGACTAAATTCGCTGCCCGGTATTTAAGATTAGATCCTGTTTCATTTCACCGATACACATATACTCTGTCTTATTGAGATTAACCTCTAGTCCCCACTTATTGTACTCTTCTATTAGTTTTCGTGTCATATATTCGAGGTCGTCATAATCCTGAGCCACTACTATCTGATCATCGGCGAAACATAAAGTATACAAGGTGGTTTCGTCCAACGGAATGCCCATGTTTTGACATTTTCTCTTCCATGCTTTAAGGACTTGTTCCAAGTATATCTTGAAGAGCGTAGGCGAGATACAGCAACCTTGTTTAAGACCTTTATTTACGTGAAAGCCTTTGGTTAGTTTTGCTTTTATTTTAACTTTTGCCTTACTATTGCGGTATAACTCTTTGATGACCTAATAAATTAGTTGGACGCTTATGTTTGTGTTTTCCAACGCTTTCCAAATTAGATTTAGTGGTATACTATCATATGCCTTCTGCAAATCGACGTAAAGCAGATGCAGCTCTTGTCCGTATGCCATTTTCTTTTCAATAACTTGGTTTACACAAAAGAGATGATCTGATAGTTACTAACCGAAACGTCATGTATTAATAAATAAAGACAACAGAAGTCCGAAACTTTGTTTCTACTCAATCATTGTCTACAAGTTTTAAACAAAGACTTACCCCTGAAGTTATACAAAATGTATCTGAGAACTACGTTGTTAACCGATTTCATATTAATTTTTCATTTAAAATCGGTGGTGCATAGACTGTATGTCTAGAATGATCTTAAATGCGTACTGCCAGCGTACCTCAGAACTTATCTCAAGTACCACTGCGGAATTTAGCAGCGGGAATGACCGGCCTTGCAAAATTTACATATAAATTCTAGTCAGATGAATTTGCCTATGGCTAAACTGGTTATTTATAGGCATAGAATAGACCGATGCGAATACTAGCATGCGAAATTTTTAACTTATCATTTTTACCTTCCTAGCCCGCACAGCAATCGCTAGAGAAGGTATTTATTTCGATGAAAAAAAATTAAATAACGCCGAAAATGTGTTATTTGGGTGTATTTGGATCTACTATTGCAGTTCATATCATTATTTTTGAGACAACTTTTTAACATTTTTTTTTGTTGGCCTATGCTATTATGGTAAACAGCTGATAACTGTCAAGAAGTTATCTCAAAAATTATGATATGGAATATACTCGGTTTAGAACGCTTTTCTACGTTGTCCGGCGCCTATTCTCCACCTCCTTCGATCCTAACAATCATCTTCTGTCAGGTTTTTTTGACTCATTGATCTTTGAATTGACTGTTGCCATTCTAGTTTAGGACGCCCTCTTTTTCTGCGACCTATTGGTTGCCATTCTAGGACCTGATTTGGTAATCTTTCGTCGTTTATCCGTTGGCATCGTCGTTCATCCGTTGTCCGCTGTATTTGGATCTATCTTAGCAATATCGTTGTGACGTCTGTCCATCCGTCTGTAGAATCGCTGTGAGACCAATTTTAATAAGGTTATTAGAAAAGATAGTTGTAATGGCTTGGACGGCTGATGGAATACAGTTACTAAAACTTAACGTTAATCTTTACCTAACCTAAAATCGAATCGTTAGTGCGATACATATAGTTTTATAGTTACAGTAAATTTTTTAAGTTAACAAATCGGCCGAAAAATTAAATTAAATCGAGAAAATTTTCAGGCTATAATTTTTTCGAAGGGAATTATCTCAACAAGAATGCCTTGCCGAGTTGATTTCTGTTTTCGGTAATGAAGCACCACATCAGTCGACAGTTTTTCGTTGGTATGGAGAATTCAAGCGTGGACGGATTAGCCTTAGCGGCGATTCAAGGTCAGGTTCACCAAAAACGTCTGTCACCCAGGGAAAAATCGATGCTGTGCGCATGCTCATCACGGAAGATTGACATGTGATATATCGCAAGATTTGGGTATTTCAAAGGTAATAAAGCACCACATCAGTCGACTGTTTCTCGTTGGTATAAAGAATTCAAGCGTGGACGGATTACCCTTAGCGACGATCCAAGGCCAGGTGCACCAAAAACGGCTGTCACCCATGCTGTGCGCATGCTCATCACGGAACATCGATATGTGACATATCGCAAGATTTGGGGATTTCAAAGACCTCAATTCAAAAAATATTGCATAAAGGATAAGGGGTAAGAAAATTAGTTTCCCGCTGGATACCGCATCTGTACCGATAAACAGAAAGAAGCTGGGGTCAATTGGTGTCCGAAATCTTAAGACCGCTTTGAGACAGAAAACTTAAAAAAGGTATACAGCATTGTTGGTGGTGTTGAATTGTGGATTTACTCATATGAACCCCAAAATAAACGTCAGTCGTCTGTTTGGGTGTTCTAGAATGAAGAAAGGCCAACGAAAGTCATCCGTTCTCTAAGTGTATCCAAGAAAATGGTCGCGACTTTTGTCTTAAAAACAGGTCATGTAGCTACAATAGGGTGTTTGACAGTAGTAAAAAATAAACATATATTTATTTTTAGATATCTCTTTAGGTCTTGGGAATGCTAAAAACAAACTTTTTTGTTTAATTTTTTATCAAATTCATAGTACTTTTAATTAAATAAATTCATTGAATTCAAACAATTAGCCACGTGATTCAAAACAGGCGGTCTACCAGTCAGCTGCGAGTGACGTCACAAAACAGTAAACGCCTCGAACGAACTTATTTTCTGTGTTATTTTCTTATGGATGGTAATGTTTACTTTGGTTTAAAGTGCGAATTATCGTCCTAAATTAGATTTTATTTTGTGTTTTGGTTATAAAAAAGATTTTCAATGGAAAACGGATTCTCCAAAGCCGATAGCTCCAACTGCCAATGCTGAATTCCTTTTTGGTGGCAGGCTTCTTTGCCAACAACAGTGATTTTTGTACTGCGGAATTTAGAAACGTTAAAATGTTAATGTAAGTATTCGAAGAGTTGTTTTGTTTATAACTGAAAGTTTTTTTACGATATTCTTCGCCTACTTTTACTCATTTAGATTTTGAGGTTAGGTTATATGTTTTGCTTTTTTGTTTAATATGCCACTTACAATAGATTCAATTAAATACCCAATCATTATTATTTTAAGCATTAAGAAACAATCAAAAATTGCTTTTTTAAAACAACATTTTCTAAATACATTTTGTTTGAAAGAATTCTTATGCCTTCATAACAAATATGCACTGCCTAGTCTTGCATATGCACTGCTCAGTCCTTCATTTAGCCTGCATGTGCACTGACTCATCCTGCATTTAGAGGTCCTCCCTAGTCCTGTCTAATAACTGCCTAGCACCGCCTAAAAATTTGTACACCTTTCTGCCTATTATATTTGTTCACCCCTTGTAATAAACATAACCTCAAAAATGTCATCGTCATTTACGAAATAGTTATATATATTATAGACAACGTGAGAAAAATTAATAGAAACAATTTAGTCATACTCACATCAAAGTGATCTTCACAAATGTAAAGTGAAGACACGGATCACCTAACAAAGAAGATGTATTAGATAAGGCCCTTCGGTCTCTTCGAGCAAGTTCTAGCCACTTTTTCCGTTTATTTACTGCTGTCGGCATATGAGTAAATAGTTTTTCAGGTGTTTTTATGCTAGTATTCGAACACTGAGGCACTACACACCACTTATAGGACATTTTTTACATAAACAACAGTAAAAACACAGACCAAAAACAAATAAACACTTGAATGCCGTGTATCTGTCCGCGAGTTTAATGCGCTGTGATGTCATTGCAACGCCATGATAGAAATGAGCGTTTTAGCGGCAAATTCAAATCGGAAATTAGAAAACTTGATTTTAAATGTAGTCACGATAAAATATACTATTTTAATAATTTTGCGTAGCAAATTAGGGATCTATGTATCATTATAAACTCTTTTCTAAAATTTGTCAAATACCCTATTCCCCTATAAGATGAAATGACTGTTACTGCCGATTGGTACATCATCATTTGTTTGCCGAAAGTCATCGCTAAGCCTCGAAAAACGAACCCCGAACGACGAATCATCCTCCACCCTCCACAAAGACAATGCAAGTTCGCAGAAAGCACAAAAAACATTAAATAATTTTAAACCCAACAAAACGTGGAGTGGTTGGACCATCCTCCAGAGAGTCCCGACCTAAGTCCCAAAGATTTCTATAATTTTTCGAAAATCAAGAATGGACTAAATGGTCAAAGATTTCAGTCGGTAGATGAAGCAGTAAACGCCTTCCAGAATACAATTTTGACAGTACCAAAAAACGACTGAAATTACAGCTAGACATCTGAGCCCTGAAGGGGAGAAAACTAGAGATATCACAAAAAACTACCCCCAAAGTAAAATTCGCCCCGTCTGGGAAAACACACGTCTATTGAACTAAAAACAAAGGAAAAAAAATCGGCAACACGCTAGAAGCTTACCTTCTTTCATTTAACAGCAGTTCCACACTTTCTCGCGGCCGCGGCCTTTTCTTGTGGCTGGAATTTCGATCTTAAACTTAACACCACGTGTGACTTCTTTCAGTTTCTTGTCGGAAGTGATTTCTTCATTCACCTGTCAAACACAGGGTGGCGCTTCAAACTCCCAGCGTGTGGAAAAGCGCGCATGATTTTACCAAAATGATCAGGTGATCAAAAAGAAAATAACTTTCAACAAAGAGAGAAATTATCACCTGATCGGAATTTTTTCCAAACAAGGACTTTCTTTTTTGAAGGAAACAAACTTTAAGGTTAGGTTTTCCAAAAAATTCAAAATAAAACAAAAACAAAAATAACTGGCAGCATTAAACAACAGCTTTGACAAGTGGTTTGAGCGCATGCAAAAGTGCACTAATTTTGGTGGAGAATACTTTGTGAAACAATAAAATCTTTAAACGTTATCTACTGCTTTATTCCAGCCGTATATGCAAAATCTACAGGACAACCCTGGTATTATATTATCAACATCAATGTTAAATAAGAATGTTACAGATTAACGTTGTGTGCCTAGTGTGGCTGACACAATCAACGTGGTGTCAACGTGGATGACACATTATATCAACATGCGCAGTGTAAGTTTGATCCCAAGGTCTTTAGAGGATAGGTTGCCTGGTAACTATATGGTCGAAGCGAAGTGAGAGGTGACAGCGCGTCATCATTTCCCGCGTTCAACAACTGGCTCTGATTGGTCAGAAAGTTACTAGGTAACCTATCCTCTACACACGGTGGATAGAATAGACCGGTGTTCGGATCTTATATATATATATGTCGAATTTTTCACGTCACTGATGGTCCAGCTGAGTTTTGTAAACAAAAGTTAGATATGATATGATGATTTTTTGAATTTTTTGAAAACTAAGGCAATTTTCCCACTGTTTTCTGGTACATCTTTATAAAATATCATTTTCTAGACTTATTGTCGTTATTTTTTTTTAGCCCGCTTTATTTTTTATTACACAAAACTTAAACTACAAGTCAAACTGAATTTGATCGTTTAGTATCAAAGGTGAACCGAGACTTGGGAAGTAAACAAAGATGTAGGTAAGCGGATTATTTTTGAAGCTGAAACAAACACATCATTTTTCTCGAATTTTAATTTTTGTTTAAAGAGAAATGAAACGGGCTAAAAAAAATAACGACTGGTATGTCTGAATAATATTATTTAATAAGAATACACTAAAAAATAGTAGAAAAATTACCTTAGTTTGCAAAAAATTTAAAAAATGTTAGTTGTTAATATCATATTTAACTTTTGTTTACAAATATCAGCTGGACCACCAGTGACGTAAAAATTCGACATATATTTATAAGATCCGAACACCGGTCTATTCTATCCACCGTGGGTTGATCCCACGTTTTAATACCTAAATACTGGGAGGTAGAAAAATTAATAAACTATAGGAACTTGGAGTGTATATTTTTATTTTAGTGAGGTGTCAGAAAAGTAACAATAATAATTAATATGTCTATTATTAGTTTTTCAAGATTTATGTTTCCCTTGAACTGAATAGTTTAACACCTTTCCTAGCGCGTTAGTAATACGCATAGTTCCAGTGGCGCACCCAGAAATATCTCTTGGGGTGGGGGGGGGGCGAGATCCCATGATGATTTTAACCCATAAATTTTTTTTTCTTAAAATATGTCAAAAATATTTTTAAAAAAATTAAGCTGGGGAGGGCTGGGCCCTGACCCCCCCCCCATGGGTGCGCCCATGATAATTACTATCAAACAATTAAAACTGACGTGATCTAATAAGCTCTAATCGTGACTTGAATTGAAAAAAAATGAATCTGACTAATTTAATTTAATTCTAGGTATATTTTCCTTTTCTTTTAGTCCACAGTACACCTGTCTATGTTTCCAGTGATGAGTAACAGGCGGAATATTAATAAATAGCTTAATTTTGCTTAGACGGCCAACTATTTCCTCTTCAAAAATTCTTGAAAATGATTCCTAAGAGGCTGTAAATAATTCATAAGTATAGTACGAGGGCAATCTTTTATATTTTGCATATAGAAACATAGAGGGCGACACTGATCGAATTTCGTTATTAAAACTTAACCTCAATGTTTACCTTACCTAAATTGAAAACGTCAGTGCGATACACGGTCATTAAATAAACCGGTTCTCTGGTAACTCGATGTCATGACGGTCGTGACGTCAGAGCTACGTCACAGTTTTCCTAGGAAACAGCAGTCAAACGCTGTTTATAGGGTAATTTTATCTTTTGCCAGGAAATTTTGTACATTTTGGGTCTTCTCGTCTTGTAAGTCGTGTTTATACCTGTTCCGTGCTTCCTATAAATGTTTTATAGACTAACTAAAAGAGATTTTAGAAAAAGATGGTTTAGTTTATATTGCAGGATTTTAGCACGAAAGCATCACAATGAGTTCCCTCAACATGCATTCATATGCCATGCCATCTTGGGTGCAAAACCTTTCTTTTGGAGGCTTAACTGAGCCTTTACCATCATGGAAAGAAAATGTTAACAAAATGGACAAATGGTTCATAAAATTGCATGGTGCCAATTTTAAATTTAAAACAAATATTTCTATTCCATATAAATTCGTAAATTTATTTGGAAAATAAAGAGTGATGATAAGAATCAAATTTTTAAATACCAAAAAGCAAAATGAATCCACAATGAAACGAATGCTTGATGATACAGGGACTGGTGAGAGTCGTAAAACAGTAAAAAAGTTAAAGAAAATTATTTTGTAACTATTCTATAATTAGATAGGTATAAATTTTTTTGTTACATACTTGCAATATGATTTAAAAACAAAACTGATGAGAACCATTCTTAAATTATTTACTGGGTGTTTCATGTTAAAAGTCCACCATTGCTAACTTTGTTATTATTAAAAATAGAAAAAAATTGAAATTGGCAAACTAGTAGAATTTTTGAAAATTATAAAAAATGTTTAAATTAAAATTGGTTTTGTTTTTTGAAAAAACTCGATAACTCAATGTTCGATTTTTTTTTATTTGAGCATCTTAAAGAGCATCAAAAATTCTACTAGTTTGCCAATTTAAACTTTTTTCTATCTTTAATAATCAAAAAGTTAGCAATGGTGCACACTTAACTTGGAACACCTTGTATAATGCTCAAGTAGGAGGGAAGGAATATTAGCGTTACAGTCAATGTATTTTTATTATAATTTTTCTTGAAATGCGTTAACAAGGGGGGATCAAAAATCCTGAATCTTTGCGTTATGTAATTTATGAATGTTCCATTACTGCCATTGACTTAAAGTCATTTCAATTTCCTTTCTTTTAATTCCTTTGATAATATTTCTTAAAACAAAACTCATTTTAATTACCTCCTATCCATAAAAAAAATCAATATCGCAGTGTGAGGCGATAAGAGTTCAATTAATATGAACAAGAGAGTCGAATTAACTTAGGAAAAATATTTATAATCGTGTCCTGAATCTGGTATTTATAAAACTGTTGGAATTTTTGTCATAAATTTTTAAATTATTTAATTTTTTAATAAATTTTGGTATTTTTGCGGCATCTATGTTTATTTCTCTCATAATATAACGTATAGGTCTCTCTTTATTGATCGTGGAGCAGGCATATTGCGGCGTCATAGGCTGCCGAGTTCTTATTGGCTGAGAGTTACCAGACAACCGGTTTATTTACGGACCGTGAGTGCGATACATATAGTTTTATAGCTACAGTGAATTTTTTAAGTTAAAGGGAGTGCCATTCTATAGATAAGTACTTGTATTTTTCTTTATAATTTGTTAATAAAGTTAAGAGTGGTTTATAGATGCCATTAAACACTCTTCATGGTGTCCACAAAAAATCTGCACAATTAATTTATGAAAAACTACAATTTTAATCCACAATTGAATACATTTTCAGCCAATTAACTAGTTCTTAGAAAAAAAATAGTAGACATAACCCTAAATGTTTGACAATTGTCAAATAATGTTGTGACGTAACAGAGTATGTTTTAAAACCGACGCATGCGCAGTAACCGAAATCATGACTACCTGAAAAAGAAACATTAAGAGTTAAATGAGGGTCCTTAGAATTAGATGGATGCTGGGACGGACACGAAAAGACCTCGGACTGCTGATAGGTATTCTAACCGGACATAACCGGTTGAGGAGGCACATGACACGTATAGGAGTCGAGAATGACCCTACCTGCCCAGCGTGTGGACAGGAAGAAGAGACATCAAGACACCTCGTGGCAGAATGCGAGGCCTACGCAAGGATAAGACAACAGGCACTCGGAGCGCCAACTCTGAGCGAGGAAGAACTGCACATGCTCAAATGAGCAGACTAACTGGACTTTATAAAGAGAACAGGAAGGCCCAATGAGTTACCCGACCATCAAAGGGAAGTGCAGAGAGTGGGTTAAGGGACAGACTTGGGGCATGGCAAAAAGGGCCTGCTCTGGCCTACTTGTCAGACCTGCGGGTCAACCCCCCCCCCACCACTACTACTACTACTACTACTAAATGAGGGTCCTGGCTTCAAACATCGCTTGTGAGAATGCATGGGTATGCCCCATATTAAATTTATGCTCGTATTTGGTGGGCACGCACCATTATTTCTTTGTCATTGAACTCGTACAAAAAATCTGTCAAAACTTTATCAATAAAAAAAAACTTGATTGATGAATCGATTTGACCGACTTGACCTACGCATTAAAAATATAAAAAAAATATTAATCAACAAGTAACATCTCGTCAACCAAAGTGAAATTCGCCATCAACAACTAAGTAATCTTTTAAACGCCTTATTCAAAATTAATTTTAACGCATGTTGAAATTAATTTTATATTATATACCGAGTGGACCATAAAAACGATTATAAAAATTAATTGGCAAGAACTACTTCTTTATTTTTATAATTCTGTTGTATAATTGAAACATTTTAGTCCATATTTGACCTATCTAAAACTCTACTTCGAAATGAGCTACGAAACTCAAACTGCACAGTCGTAGATCTTCATCGAGTTAACAACCCCTCCAAGTTTCATGGAATTCCATAAAGTAGTAAAGTAGTAATTTCAAAAATCCTCGAAATTGCCACTCACTCACTCTCTCACTCATGTATAGATTATCAAAATTCTACTGTACTTCCAGACATGCTACAAAGCTGAAATTTGGCAAACTGATAGAAATTATGACCAAGCCCTTGGAAAAATGCAAAAAACTCCAAAAGTCTAATTTACCCCCCTCCCCTATACATGTAAAGTTATGTAAAAGTAACATTGCCCACTTCCAGAAGCGCTAGAGAGGTGAGCATAGGGAATATGATAAAACTATAGGAAAATAAAAAACACAAAAGAATGCGCTTACATATATTAAACGAATATTTTTGCTCATTACTCGACTTAAAAAGGATTAATTTTTCCGATGTCCCTTTGAGTTTGACGTATGAGTTTATTTAAATGAGCGCGGTATCTTTTTTAATTCCATACACATATGCATTGTAAAAGACATATTTAAGAGTATGATATTCAACTAAAAAGTGGTGGATGGATTATAAGAACTGCTAAATCAAAATGTCAGGAAAGTTGATTTACCAGAATCAAAAAGAAAAGAGAGAGAGAGAAATCCCGATAAGCACTAAAACTTACATGGCCGTCTCATATCAGTTGTCTTTTAGTGATGTCATCTGTTATGCTTCCCTCGATTCCCATTCTTTCTTTTATAATCTCATTTCTTATGGGATCTATTCTAGATAATCTCATTGATCTTCTGATTGCATTCATTTCGAAACTTTCCATTTTTGTTTTGTATTTTTCTGTTACGCGGCAAGTCTCTATTCCATACAACAGCGAGCTTTTTACCATTGTTGCATATATGTTAAATTTTCAATTCTTTTTTATCTCTCTGCTCCATGAAATACTGTTAAGACAACCAATAACATTTTTTGCTTTTACTATTCTTTTTTCCAATTCTTTACAGTCTGTTCCTGTCTTATCAAATGTGACACCCAAGTATACATACTCATTGCATGGAGATATTGTTTGTCCATTTTCTAGTTCTAATACACTTGATTCGTTTCCAATACATAAGTACTGTGACTTGTCCACGTTCACTGTTAATCCCCACTTTTGGTATTCTTCCGTTAACTTTCTCATCATATACTCCATGTCTTCTTTATCATTAACTACAATTACTTGGTCGTCAGCAAAATGTAGTGTGTATAAGGTAAATCGGTTATTAAGTTGTTTTCCTATGCTGTGCACTTTACGTTTTAAGTTTTTTAGAGCTATTGCGATATATATATTAAAGAGTTGGATACAAATTAAATTAAGACCCGTAATACATAGAGAGGCAGGGTCATAATAAGTTTGAATAATGCTCTTAAATTCTGCCTGCAGTATTGCAGAAGATATTTAAGCTGAAAATTATCCGTAAGCCTTTTTCGGCCTGTCACAACAACTTAACTTAATCTTTCGTTATTAATGCAAACGTTTTACATTTTTTTCAAAAGATCTTATTTTTTAAACATCCACTTTACATTATTGTAATGTGTGAACCCCATAGCACATTCACGTGCTAGAAAAAAAAGGTTTATTTCATATACCAAAATAAGTTTAATAGGTCATTCATTAACGTTATAAAAAATAACGTTGGTAAAAACGGCGTTGTTATAACGCCATTATCAAGTCAAAACAGCAATGGAGTACTTGTTTCTGTTGGTTTCACACAACTTATGCTCTACACGGAGCTATCGCCTACATTCACCTGAGGATGGCCCAAAAGGTCGAAACCGGTCGTGGATTGGCATGGATTAGAGTCCCTGTATGTTGACATATTTATCCAAATATGTCAACACACAGGGACTCTAGCATGGATCACTTGTTCCTGATTGTCAGGACGTGTTCCAGACGGGGATCATTCGTATCCTTGTGATCGACGTTGGAGATAGTGAAAACCAAACAGTTTTAACAAGTTCCCAACGAAAGCATCAAACCATTAGTATAATTCAATGCCGGTAGGGGTATTTTACCTCGGAGTAGTTGTTTCTGTTGATTTCACACAACTATATTGTTTCAGTGTGTTTCATGCTTAATTAATGCTTGCATTAGTGAAAAATTAGCTTTTATACATATGCATAATATGTACTATAATATAACATAATAATAGACATAGGTATATTTATTATACATTAATTATGTTAACTGGAAAAATTTGGTAAAATAATTTTAAAAAAAATTATATTTGTAAAATAAACGAGTTTATTGGCATTTCAAGATTAGCTAATGTTATGTCTGGAACATTGTAAACCAGAAATAAATTAAAACACCAGCTTTTGCCAATTTTTTTTTTGAAAAATTGACATTTAACATGATAAAGCGATTTGGAAAACAGCTGGAAAGGGTCAAGATTGACGTACACCTTGTCCTGGAAGCAAAAAAATATGAGACATATATTAATGTAACAAATTGTAGAAAAACTTTATAGTATAGCGGTAAATCTCAGATTAAAAAACTATTTTTTATTATTTCAAATCTAAAAACTTGCTTTCTCTTATTAGGAATTGCCTTTAATTAAGAATTAGGAACCATTTTTGTTAAAACGCTAAGAAATCCTAATTAATTGGCTAGACAAGTTCCGAAAAAGTAGTCATTTATTTAAAATAGAAATGGACAAATTAAATAGTTGTTAAAAATATTTTTCTACCAAAAATGAAGCGACAGATAAAAGAAATATGAATGTCTGGAACAGTGGCGTATATAAGGGGGGGGGCCTGGGGGGCCCGGTCCCCCCCGAAGCTAAGATTTTTTTAGATATTTTCCACATATTTCATGAATACAAACATAAATTAGCATAAAATACGGCCTCCCCCAAAACTGTGTTGGCCCCCCCCCCCGAAACTTTTTTCTATATACGCCACTGGTCTGGAAGATATCTTGAAGAATTTAGTCTAATATTTTTTATTAATGTAAATCCAGACACTAGAGAATTATTGAAATAAAGCCAGGCTATAATAGTGCCAGGCACAATTTCGACACCTTCACATTGTAATATCAGCTGTGATCTTTCAACAAACGGCCTTTGTTTACTATATGAACCGGAATAAATAGTGCCTTTTTTTATTAATTGAAAATAAACGACGAAAGTTTTAAATTCGACTTTGGTATGTCAATTTTGAAGGACTAACTGTCAGTTTTCAATGTGAATGTTCATCATCATAGTAACATTTGATGTAACAATGTAGACAAAATAACTTTTTGGATCAACTTTAAAGCCGCAACTACTTTGACTTTTTTTTAATGTCGATCTTTTAAAGTAATCTCTCCTTCCTGTTTCTACTTTGAAAACGTAGACTTTTTGAAGTCGCATCTTGGTCGCACACATTCTTAACCCTACTTTTTGTGGCTCCTTTTATAATATGGGAATATTAGGAATAGTTTTGCAAATATTTTTCTAACTACCTTGAGCAGTCCATTTTTTCGAGCTCATTGTTTGACCATTTTGCAAAACAATCAAAATGCAAAATATTGATCCAAAGTATCGAGTACCGCACACGGATTTTAAGAATTCCCTGGTCCATGCTTAATCTCCATCCTTAATCTTTTACGCTACTTGTTGCTGTTCTATTCTTGTACTGTCTTTACGGTCGTTCGTGGTTTGTACTGTGGCACCACCCTATCGCCATCGTAACCCTCTTGTGCTGACGTGTCGTGTCTCACTGTGATTCATTTTATGTGTTGAGCTTGGGTCATTGTCTTTTTGGTTTTCTTTAAATTTGTGCTGTTGTTAAAGCTTGGTTTGAAGTGAATAAACTTAAATTTCTGCTGTGTATAATGTGCCAGGCTTTATTGCAATAGGTCCCTAATATCTAATTTATGCACGGCCCCTAAAATAACCTCTGGGATATGCTAGACTTCATCTAGGAATTTTTGCGCTTTTTGCGGCTAATAAAAAAACAAAGTAAATATATCGTGGTTACATGCGGATTTCTAAGCGATGTAACAAGTCTCAGAGATTGTTTTTTTACTTATAGGGCTTATAATAATAAAAATTACTGAATATTGACAATGCCTAAATATCTAAAAACAATAAAACATACTACATACGAATTGTGAGAGCAATGTGTAAATAAAAAAAGTAACAATAAGTTGATTTCATTGATGTGACTACGTTCTTTTAGTTCCTTGACCAACACTTCCTAGAAATTCTAGAATAGGAATCATGCTCCGACTGCAACATACATTTTTAAAAAACACTTTTTATTGGCACTTCATTTATTGTTCTAATGGAATTTAATTTATCTTGTTTTTGTTTTAAAACCTACCACAAATTCACGCTCGTAGATAACCTATAAGCAGTGGTGCTGTTGTTGACAGAAACGGCAAATGACAAGTGGCGACACCCCAATAACTTGAGGGTAGTAGTTATACTTATCGCGTGGTTCCTATCACTTTGTAGACGTTTTCTAGTGGCGAAAGCTAGTTAATAATTCGTTTCTGCAACGAAGGAGTAGAAATTCGAGTGTGTTATCTAGAACTAAAAAGGTATCCTGACATAAAAGTCGTAAGTGACACGTTGCCGTAACTTAGGCTCACTTTCAAGTAACCCTTTCGACTATCAGGGAATATAGTTTGGGACGCCATGTTTTTATGTAAGAAAGAAAATTTAATATTATTTTTGTCGTTTTATGAGCTCATATTAAAGAACTATACTATTTTATAAACAAATTAGTTGAAGCTTACCAAAAATGCTCTTCTTAAGCACCATTTGTGGGAGTTAACTGTCCATTATGAAAACATAACCTCCAAAATCACAACACAAAAATTCCATCAGCTACCCGAAAACGACTCAATTTTACGGGCGCACCGGTTTTTTGCAATATATATAATGCATGTTATACAAAAAACTTTGCGTCGCACTCGAATTTTGATCCTCTGCTCGTAAATTCTCACACTTTTGGATAACATAGTACATATTATAACCATAACCAAACAAAAAAATTAAGCGAGTCTGTTTACTGTTGTGTCCACCATATTGTGTAAGAATTCTACCAAAAAGAAACGATTATATTATTTGCAACTACATCGCAACTTTTATGCCATTGAACTTTTATGCCATGGAAAAAAAACAGCCTCTACGACGTAGTAGATACCTGGCTACGACGTAGTAGTGTAGTTGTTACTACAGTGACTTTAAACACTTGGCCAAGTAGTTATAACCAGAAATTGGTTCCCCACTTAGGGAATTATAACGTCGCTGTATGGTATACTGAGACGTAGCGGGAGTACGTTACGGTTACTTTTAAGAAATTCTTTCTAGTTGGGGTTTCGTCGTTACAACTTTAAATGTTTGTTGGGTATAGCCTGGCTGTATTTCAATAATTCTCTACTGGCTCTCTTATTAAGAATTGCCTTTAATTTTCAACCATTTTTGTTAAAACGCTAAAAAATCATAATTAGTTGGCTAGACAAGTTCTGAAAAATTAGTCATTTATTTAAAATAGAAATGGTCAAATTAAATAATTGTTAAAAATATTTGTTTTACCAAAAATGGAGCGACATTATAAAATATCTGGAATAAATCTTAAAGAGTTTAATCCAAATTTTATAAATTTGAAAGGCTGATCGGAAATATTGAACTCAAGCTAGATATCTCTGTATGTGACCTGGACACAAAATTAAACACGGATAAGGTAATAAAACCCCAAAGATCAATGGACAAATGTTACATGTAAAGCTAACAGATAAAAAAAGGAATGAATGGATAAGAAATAGAACAAAAGTAAGGGATGTCAGAGGAAAAGTAGCAAAATTATAATGGAAAGACGATTGATGGAACAAATGTATTGTAAACTGGAGACATTGGGAAAATAAAAGAAGTAAGGGAAGATCCCAAATGAGATTTGAAGAAACCTGCGAATACTAGATGGATAAACACGGCGACAAACAGGAAAGATATTGGGGCAGGCCTATGTCCAAAGATGGATCGAAGAAGTCTAAATAGATACAATAGATCTGTGTATGTTATTATTGAATACACATATCAGATTCATTGATTCAGGAAAAATCATATACGTTTGTTCATCTAAAACGTGCCCTGTACCTAATCTTTGTTTAACCCGCCCACAAAAAACAAAAATACACCCGACAAAATATACTGCCAAGTCAAAAATAGTTTTCGAAATTATAAAAAAAAGTTTTATGACATCTAACAGTTATTATTCCGCCTCCAACCGTAACTTTTTTAATGTTTCTCTGACGAAACAAAAAAAAATCGGCAGATTTTTTTCTGCCAGATGTTTTTCCTTGGTTAAATAAATAACTTTTTTTGGGGTCACGTTACAATGTTGTGAACAGCGATATAATTTGGTTTAAAATCTTTTAAAAAAATTAGGTCACACCTGAACATTTTTATTTTACTACTTACAAAATTCACTATTATATTATCAATGTGTGTTAAATTGTTACTGATCCCGAAGGTGCTATAGGCTATATTTTTTAAACAGGATTCAATATGACGGTTGTCGGACGCCATTTTGTCACATGATGTCGGCTTTAAGGCATACAAATTATCTAAATTTTAGGCAGCGGCGTAGCGTGGGGGGGGGCGGGGGGTTTGCCGCCCCCCCCGCCGCCCCGAGGGTAGTGGCGCCCCATAGGTGGCCGAAGCGCCCTCAGCTTTATTAAGTCGGGTCGGTAACGGCCATTTGAGTGGGTGCAAAAGGAAACTAACGACATGAAGACCTTTTTTTTTTTTTGTTGGTCGCAAGATTCGTGAGAGGCGCCCTTGTGACTTATCGGCCGCCCCCTCACACATGTTGACCTTTTTTTTTTGGTCGCAAGATTTGTGAGAGGCGCCCTTTTGACCTTTTTGTTTTTTTTTGTCACAAGATTTTTCATCAGTTTTCAGAGGCGCCCTTTTTAGCTGTCGCCCCCCCCCCCCCCCCCCGCCCTTTCGGGCACGCTACGCCGCTGATTTTAAGCGATTTTAATGAAATGCTTTTGATAACCCATTGCAAATGTCCTCTTATTTGCTGTGATTACTTTGTAGTCTTTGTCCCTGTTCCTACCCATCTTCCATCATGTCATTCCCCCCCACCCTCATAAAAAACCATATTCGCATAATTGTATCAAATATAAGGCGATTTAAAAATTGTTTCTGCACATGCTTTAAGACTTTTTTCCAACACCATTTCCTAGTTTCCTTCCTCCCTCTCCCTCTCTTCTCCCAACCCTCCTTATTAGTAGAGGAAAGGAAGGTAATTTGGAATAGTGTTGGTAATTTGGAATACCAACGTTTTCGCGATGCCAGTAACGATATCTTGCTAAAAAAAGACGTATTAAATCGATTTTCCACCAATTTTCACAGGTTGTAGGTTACCATGTGTTTATAAAAGTCAGTTTAGCAATGACAGTCGACTACTAAAAACGTGCTCTTGGAAAACTTTTTTGGTAAGAATAAAATTTATTTTTATTTAAGTCATCCTAAAAAAAAATGGTTTTATTCTTTGTATCTAGTTTTTAATGGTCTATGGCCCTCACACTCCTAAATATAGCTTTTTAACTGGGTGCTGTATAAGACAAAAATTTGGTAAAGTTTTTAGAATGCTGTAGTGTTGATAATTTGGAATACTGTTGATGAAGCTAATTTGGAATATTCCATATTGCATTCAGTTATCTGCACAATAAATGATTGTTTTTGTTGTGAGTAAATTAGCAAGAAGCAATCATGTCACTTTAATATATTTGCTGTCTCATTGCACCCATCAGGTTCAACCATTGGATCGAGCTTTTATGAGTCCAATGAAAACCTATTATTCTGAAGAAACTCGACTGTGGCTACGTGAAAAACACAAATCATTGACACAATATTATGGATATTATGGAGTTGTTTGGAAGAGCTTATAAGAAGTGTCAAACAGGAGAAGTAGCAACAAAGGGATTCAGTGTGGGAGGCATTTTTCCATTTAATAGGAATGCCTTTCAAGATTCAGATTACCTTGGTGCAGAGTTTAAGGAAATAAATGCACCTCCATTAGTACTCCCATCTCGGAGCCAGGACCATCTTCCAGATCTACTTCTATCGAAGATAAGTTGGAAGCAAGTAATTTAAAAATTGATTAATTAATTTAAAATCTTCAATTATAACAAGTTCACCGAATAAACAAGAACTAGAAGAGGCAGAAAAGCAGAACAAAATGAAAGTGGAAAAAGTAAAACTAAATTTAAACAAAAGAGAAACTGCAGAAAAATAAAAGAAAGTTTCAGCTTAAAAATAAAATTTTAAGAAATCCAAGAAGGAAGATTCAGATATTGACACAAGTGGAAAATGTCAATCTGCTTCGTCCGATGAAGTGGAACTGTTTGAAGAATCAACGAATCCTACTAAGCAGGATGCAGTGTATTTTTTTTCTAATGGAAAGTTTAGCGATGATGTTAGGGGAGAAAAATGGGTCATGTGCATCATGTGATATCACTGGGTGCATAGTGAATGTGCGGGTTATAAAGTGGGTACATACATTTGTGACTTTTGTAAGTAGATTTTAGTTTTAATTAGTTTTGAAAAGTTTATTTTTAACCAGGCAGGTAACTTGGAATAGCCTATTCCAAATTACCTGCAGGTTATCTTTTTATGTCAAAATGTTAATTTTTTAGTTAGGTTTAAATATCTCTTGTTCTATTTACCAGAATTTTATAACCATTTTGTGAGAAGAAATGTATATTTTTCTTAAATAATTTTCCATATTTTTATCCGTTAACAACTAAGGAATTATTTTTTACAATTTTTTTTATAAATGGTATTCCAAATTACCTTCCTTTCCTCTAATAATTGTAGATATAACTTTCACAAATATAGAGCGATTTCAAAAATTCTTTCTGCAGACGCTGTAAGTTTTTTTTAACACCATTTTACTAGTTCCCTCTTCCCTCTCTCTTCCCCCCTCTTCACTCATTGAAAGGTAACAATGTTCGCGTCCGCAGAAAATCTGTATATAAGGGTAAAAAATAATGAAACCTAAAAGTAGCAAATATTTTTTTTTTATAAAAAAAACACCCAACTGCTAAATCTACTTGTAACTACTAGTCGCAGTTGGGTACAAAATGACCCAATAACCTGATTCATGAAAATACAAGTCTATATAATTTCGTAAGTGCGCTTTGGGCATCAAAACTAAAAGTTGAAGCATGTCGTACATTATAGGTATACTTATCAATTTTGTACCCAACTGCGACTAGTACTTACAACTAAATTTAGCAGTTGGGTGTTTTTTTTTATCTAAATTTATTTTAATTGATTTATACTTCTTTAATTATTTTTTTTTTCTAATAAAAATCTGTTATTATCCGAACAAAATATTTTGGCTCTATCATATAGATTTTTAACCACACCTCTTTTTATTATAGTAGAGTGATTTGATCCAAAATTTAAATATCTAGTATGTGTCGGTTTTCTATATACAGATGTGTGGTAAATATTGTTTTTAATGGATCGTTCATACTCGTCTTTTGTCTAGTCTTTTGTCTTGGTTTAGTCATATGTCTTGTCATTAGAAAGTTAAAACCACTGTTTCTTATGGGAGTGTTCATACAATGCTTTTGCTTTTGTTTTTGATTAGTCTTTGTCTTAAGAGTTGCCAACTTTCAATTCTTAGGACAACGACTAAGACGAGTGACAGACATCAGCTGATATTTGTTGTTTTTTTTACAGGGCGTCCGAAGAGCGCAAGCGCGCGGCCGAAATTTTGAATTTACCGCCATTAATCATGTTTTTAACAGAAAATCTCAACATAACCTCAAAATTTTATTTGTTTTTTTTTCTTTTTCGCTTTTGTTCTTTCGTGTCTGTGTTTCGTGCACAGATTAGGTTAAATAAGATTGTTTTGTGTAGAAAATAACTTTTGAAGAGGGCCTTTTTATTGAAATTGAATTTTTTTCAGTGGGTTATGACTAAGACTAATCAAAAACAAAAGACGAGTATGAACAGCCGATTTTGTTTAAGACAGCTAAGACTAATCAAAGGACAAATACTAATAAAAAACAAAAGACTAAGACGAGTATGAACAATACTTAAATTAATATCTGGAAATGGAAGTCTGTTATCAATTTCTTTTTCTAATGTAAATTTAATAGTATTTTTTTTGTTATTCATAAAAATAAATATAGAAATTCATCTAATTTGTTTTTATCATAAATCCAAATACTTAAAATATTATCAATATATCGGGCGCGGTAAAGTATCACTTTCCGCACTTGTTAGGTACATAACTATTACTTTTAAAAAACATGTATACCAAGCTAGAATTTTAACAATTTCAATAGCTTAAAATTTCACGAAAAAGTTGTTAAATTTTGAAATGATCCGTGAATACAGATTGTCTATGTGTAAGTGCTAAAACTTTGTGTTTTATATTTGGTTATGAGTCAAAGTGCCAGATTTAGAATCCAGTATTGAGTATTCACTATGAATGCTAATTGACTATAACTAAACGTAGTTTTGTAGACCATCGTAATGCTTAGAACGTTCACCTTTTTTTATTTATAAAATATACCTTGCACTAATATAGTCCACAGTACACCGGTCGATTTTTTAAGTGATGAGTCTATCTATTCTATTTAGCCTTCTTCGATCCATCTTTGGACATAGACCTCCCCCCCCAAATTATTAGGGGATATTGTGTCTAACATCTCTTCTTACGCCTATTGGGTTGGTTCCTTCGTGGATTTTGATTGATGTAGTTGCTGCGGTATATATATTCGCTATTAGGTTTTTGTATCTGTGATCTATTCGGCTATTAATTAAAGATGCTTTTACAGCCCAGTACTCAATGCTATCGAAAGCTTTTTCAAAGTCTATAAACGCAATATACAGTGGAATGTTGTATTTGTTAAAATTTACCTTGCACTAATATAGTACACAGTTCACCGGTCTATTTTTTAAGTAACAAGCTGAATTTATGTAAAATGTTTGTTTGTAAAATGTAACAACATTTTCTTTAGTTCAGAACTGATACGGGCCCCCACTATTTAAGGGCATGCGTCCCCGCTGCGTTGTAAGGTTGGTAGTTATTTAATGACTGAAAGATCAATGCCCAAAAGGTGAACAATCCTTAATATTTCTTCTTTTTGGTCAATTTTTTTCGCTTTCGTACGTGCTCAACTTTTGTTAATGTCATCGATTTACAAATTAACATCGAAAAAACAACGACTGGCTTTATAGCCCTCTATACCAGTAACAAACTACTTAGGTTCTTTTTACAGCGACCTCCAAAATCAACTGTGTCTCAAAAAAATATATTTCAGCAGGAGCTCTGCGCCGTAAGGCATATAATGAGTGTGTAAGGGTTTTGAAATAATAATTTTATGGGAAAAATATTTAATAGTTTTTTATAAAACTTTCGACAATTAGTATTAGTTTACGCTATACTGGCGGTAACATGGGAGGAAGAAACTAAAAATGAAACAGGAAAGCGCCTCTGCATCTGTTCAGAGAGTCAAGCTGCGCTGAAAGCACTGTTCAAACCAACCATGTCCGCGGGTTTGGTGCAGGAGTGTGCGGATGCACTTCAGGAGTTGGCCGGAGTAAGAGAGGTGGAGCTCGTATGGGTCCCAGGCCACGTGGGAGTCCCAGAAAACGAGAAAGCGGACGAACTCGCCAGGGGACGATCACGGCAGAAATGCGTCGGGCCAGAGCCTTTCCTGGAGCTCACAAGAGGGCAAATAAAGTCTGTCCAATAGGGACATCCACCAAATCCCATAGGGACTGGCTGCTTCGTAGAACACGAAGAGAGGTGGGAGCCATAGTGGGAGTCCTAACTGGACCCTGCGTCCTACAAGGATACTCGGCAAATATGAGAGTAAAGGAGGACGCGACGTGCGAGCGATTTTGGGCCGAGGACGAGACCTCGACGCATTTTCTCTCATCATGTGAAGCATACAAGCCTTTGAGACGAAGGACCTTCTGAATCTGAGGTGATATTCTGGCCTTTGTAAAGAAGACGGGACGCAGTAGAGAGGATGCCCGGGGGTTGGCGAAAAGGGCGCTTCAGGTGTCTAGTCGCCAGGCCTAGAGCCTACCCCACACTACTACTACTTCGACAATTAGTAAAGAAAAGAACTCCTTCGCGCGCATTTAAGTCCTCAATAAAAAAATCTAATTTTTAGTAATTTTTTAATACAATATTTTGTCTAGAATCGCAATGGGGTTTTACATGTCAAAAAAGGTTTCTTTGGGAGATACCAGACGGTAGACTATAAAAAAAAACAAACATGGATAAGGTAACAAAAGCCCAAAGATCAATGGAAAAACAAATGTTACATGTAAAGCTAACAGATAGAAAATGCCCAAAGATAGATCGAAGAAGACTAAATAGATAGATAGGAGATAGATAGGTAGACTATACCAAGAAAAAGATGAAGAGTTATCTTGTGCCTTTTGGCGCATTGTTGAGGACCTGCTTATTACCAAAACAAACGATTTACAGGAGAGTAATTGTGCCGTAATTTTGGGTACTTCAATAATGGTACTTTCTTGAGAACCCAACCTTTTTTGGCACTATGGTGGTCTGAAGCGTACGGTACTTTTGTCGTTGTTTTTCCTACACACAACTTGGTTTTTACATTGGTTTTTATTCAAAAAATAAATAAATGACGGATACCTACCTAGCGCATTAGCACACTTGAAGTGAACTTCACACTATGTCAGCCTTAAAAACAGTTTTTTCTAAATATCTTAGAAACGGAACAAATTATTGAGAATGATGTGTTCTACTATATTCCGAAAACCGCATATTGATGCGATGCTCTGTTAAAAACACATTTTTCTCAATAATTTGTATCAGGGGAAAGAGGGGCAAAATGAGGTACTTAATTTTATAGGCTTCTTTCGCCTATTAAATGATCGCCATTGCGTTCGTCATTGGGAAAAAGGTTGGCTAGATATATTATCTTTATACAAATTGTGAAAGGCTTTCGCGGCCATCGTCCAATGGTGGGTGTGCTTTCGGGCTGTTCGGCCGTCGTCGTTGGAAATTCGTTCTCGACGTTTCGCCATCTCGAGTGGATGGC
Source organism: Aspidapion aeneum (assembly GCA_963576565.1). NCBI lineage: Eukaryota > Metazoa > Arthropoda > Insecta > Coleoptera > Brentidae > Aspidapion > Aspidapion aeneum. Next base: position 68,444,681 of record OY755046.1, read on the forward strand.
ATCTTCAGGAGATGTTGACTGTTTGTCGGCTTCTCGAAGACTGGTGGTTAGTCTGTCGCGGGCGCAGGTTATATACGCTATGATGGGCGGGGCGTATATCAGAGCTGGTCGGTGATTGGTCACTTTCCCCAGATTGAGTTTTGTTGCTATAAGCGAGCCGTTTAGTGTTTTTAAGAACCGGTACCCATGTTCTGTTAATTTTAAGAGTTTCTTCAGATCTGTTGAAGTTCTGCTGGTGTTTATGAATTTCGATTGCTTCTCTATAGAGTCTTGGATAGTATGAAGAGGAGGCGCAGAGAACTTGTGTGTCTTCGAATTTTATTCGGTGGTCTTCATTGTTTAGTGTGTGGTCTGCAACTGCGGATTTTTCCGTATGTCCGAGTCGACAGTTGGCTTTGTGTTCTTTGATTCTTGTGTTTACGGACCGTTTGGTTGTTCCGATGTAGACACTTCCACAGGTACAGGGAATGCGGTATACCCCCGAAGAACTTAGTGGGTTCCTTATATCCTTCGCAGATCTGAGGTGGTTCTCGATCTTCTTAGATGGCTTGAAGATCGTTTTTATGTTGTGTTTTCCCAGAATACGTCCGATCCTATCCGTCACTCTAGGGATGTAGGGCAGAAAGGCTCTTGAAGTAACTTCGCGGCTGCTCAGTCCACCGCTACTGTTCCTTCTAGTGCTCGGCTTTGGTCGTATACATTTATCTATGTCGCTTTGAGTGTATCCATTTGCTACGAGGGCGTTTTTAAGATGGTTTAATTCTTTGTCTAGATGTTCTGGTTCGCAGATTCTTTTCGCCCTCTCTACCAATGTTCTTATTACCCCTTTTCGTTGGCACGGGTGGTGGTTAGATGTGTTGTTTAGGTAGCGGTCTGTGTGAGTAGGTTTTCTGTATACGCTATGTCCTAGTCGTCCCTCTTTCCTCGTTACTAGTACGTCAAGGAATGCTAATTCTCTGTTGTTCTCTGTTTCCATTGTAAATTGTATACTGGGGTGTATGCTGTTAATGTGGTTGAGAAATTCATTAAGGCTGTCTCTACCATAAGGCCAAACGACAAAAGTGTCATCTACATATCGAAACCAGACTTTGGGTTTATGAGGGGCATTATTCAACGCCTTCTCTTCCAGTTTCTCCATGAAAAAGTTCGCAATCACTGGCGATAAAGGGCTACCCATTGATACTCCATCGATCTGTTCATAAATTTGTTCATTAAAGGTGAAATATGATGTCGTTAGGCAGATTTTAAACAGGTCGGTGATGTCCTTTGGAAATATGTGTTCCACTTCCCTCATTGCCTCGGCCAAAGGTACCTTCGTGAACAAAGACACAACATCAAAGCTAACTAAGATGTCTTTCTCGTCCATGACGATGTTTTTGATCTTCTCAATGAAGTGGGTGGAGTCTCTTACATACGAATCCGTTAGTCCGATGTGGGGTTGCAAGAGGGAAGCAAGATGTTTCGCAAGTTTGTATGTTGGTGAGCCTATAGTACTGACAATGGGACGAAGAGGCACATCGTTTTTGTGGATTTTCGGTAGTCCATACAATCTCGGAGTCAGGGCTTCACTTTGGCTTAGCATCTTCTTGACTGGGTCCTCCAATGAAGAAATCTTAATTAAGTGATTCACTTTTTTAATTGCGGGTTGTGTAGGATCTCTTTTTAGCTTCTTGTATGTTGAGGGTTCTAAAAGATCGACCATCTTTCTATTGTAGTCATCCCTGTTCAATACTACAGTGGCGTTTCCTTTGTCGGCAGGCAGTATCAGAATGTTTTCGTCCTTGTTGAGATCCTTAATGGCTTTTTCTTCCATCCTTGTAATGTTGCGTTTCGGTGGTTTGGCTTTTCGCAAAATCTGTGAACACTCCGTGCGTATTTCTTCTGCCTGATCTTCGGGCAACTTTCTAATAGCAGATTCTAAGTTGGCAATTATTTCCTCCTTGGGAACCTCCCTAGGTGCAACAGCAAAGTTTCCCCCCTTAGAGAGTACTGAGACTTCAATTTGAGAAAGCGGGCGGTCCGATAGGTTGATGACAGTTTTTGTAGAATCAAGGATGGGCTGCTGGTTATCCCGTTTATTGTTGTCGTCAGTTAGTCTCTGGTATTTGGTTTTCTGCCTCTCCGTACTTCTGTGGTGTTCGTTTTCCATGGATCTGTAGGAAATAGCATCGATTTTGTCCCAGTCTGATTTGTGCATGGTGTTGGCTAAGTGATAGAAAATTGAGAGTAGTTCCTTGTCTGTGCGTGCGAGTTGTGATCTAGTTGAATGGATCCGTTCTCTTAAAAGGGCATCTTCAGTTCTTCTATAGATTCTGTAGGCTTGAGGTGTTTTCATGGTATGCTTAAATCTCAGGAATTTCGGCGTGACCTTCTCATCGCGACAGCGTAATAAGAAAGTCAGCGAAGACAGTAGTTGCGCTTTCTTCTTGCGTAGTGCGACCAAGCGTAGATGAAGAGTGGAAACTTCCTCCCCGTAGAGGCGTCGTACAAATTGTGAAAGGCTTTCGCGGCCATCGTCCAATGGTGGGTGTGCTTTCGGGCTGTTCGGCCGTCGTCGTTGGAAATTCGTTCTCGACGTTTCGCCATCTCGAGTGGATGGCATCTTCAGGAGATGTTGACTGTTTGTCGGCTTCTCGAAGACTGGTGGTTAGTCTGTCGCGGGCGCAGGTTATATACGCTATGATGGGCGGGGCGTATATCAGAGCTGGTCGGTGATTGGTCACTTTCCCCAGATTGAGTTTTGTTGCTATAAGCGAGCCGTTTAGTGTTTTTAAGAACCGGTACCCATGTTCTGTTAATTTTAAGAGTTTCTTCAGATCTGTTGAAGTTCTGCTGGTGTCTTTGTTCACGAAGGTACCTTTGGCCGAGGCAATGAGGGAAGTGGAACACATATTTCCAAAGGACATCACCGACCTGTTTAAAATCTGCCTAACGACATCATATTTCACCTTTAATGAACAAATTTATGAACAGATCGATGGAGTATCAATGGGTAGCCCTTTATCGCCAGTGATTGCGAACTTTTTCATGGAGAAACTGGAAGAGAAGGCGTTGAATAATGCCCCTCATAAACCCAAAGTCTGGTTTCGATATGTAGATGACACTTTTGTCGTTTGGCCTTATGGTAGAGACAGCCTTAATGAATTTCTCAACCACATTAACAGCATACACCCCAGTATACAATTTACAATGGAAACAGAGAACAACAGAGAATTAGCATTCCTTGACGTACTAGTAACGAGGAAAGAGGGACGACTAGGACATAGCGTATACAGAAAACCTACTCACACAGACCGCTACCTAAACAACACATCTAACCACCACCCGTGCCAACGAAAAGGGGTAATAAGAACATTGGTAGAGAGGGCGAAAAGAATCTGCGAACCAGAACATCTAGACAAAGAATTAAACCATCTTAAAAACGCCCTCGTAGCAAATGGATACACTCAAAGCGACATAGATAAATGTATACGACCAAAGCCGAGCACTAGAAGGAACAGTAGCGGTGGACTGAGCAGCCGCGAAGTTACTTCAAGAGCCTTTCTGCCCTACATCCCTAGAGTGACGGATAGGATCGGACGTATTCTGGGAAAACACAACATAAAAACGATCTTCAAGCCATCTAAGAAGATCGAGAACCACCTCAGATCTGCGAAGGATATAAGGAACCCACTAAGTTCTTCGGGGGTATACCGCATTCCCTGTACCTGTGGAAGTGTCTACATCGGAACAACCAAACGGTCCGTAAACACAAGAATCAAAGAACACAAAGCCAACTGTCGACTCGGACATACGGAAAAATCCGCAGTTGCAGACCACACACTAAACAATGAAGACCACCGAATAAAATTCGAAGACACACAAGTTCTCTGCGCCTCCTCTTCATACTATCCAAGACTCTATAGAGAAGCAATCGAAATTCATAAACACCAGCAGAACTTCAACAGATCTGAAGAAACTCTTAAAATTAACAGAACATGGGTACCGGTTCTTAAAAACACTAAACGGCTCGCTTATAGCAACAAAACTCAATCTGGGGAAAGTGACCAATCACCGACCAGCTCTGATATACGCCCCGCCCATCATAGCGTATATAACCTGCGCCCGCGACAGACTAACCACCAGTCTTCGAGAAGCCGACAAACAGTCAACATCTCCTGAAGATGCCATCCACTCGAGATGGCGAAACGTCGAGAACGAATTTCCAACGACGACGGCCGAACAGCCCGAAAGCACACCCACCATATTATCTTTATGTTCTAATTTTCAGTTTAAACGGTGGGCGGCGGATAAAAGGTCGAAAGTACAAAAGGTCGAAAAAATAAGGTCGAAAATACAAAAGGTCGAAAAACAAAAGGTCGAAAATACAAAAGGTCAAAAGTACAAAAGGTCGAAAGTACAAAACGTCGAAAGTACAAAAGGTCGAAAAACCAAAGGTCGAAAGTACAAAAGGTCGAAAGTACAAAAGGTAGAAAGTACAAGAAGTCGAAAAATAAAAGATTAAAACCTAATCAAGTCGAATTGCCCTGCCCAGCCGTTAGGTTACTACCCCAACCTGACCAGGTTAGATTTGTTTACTAAAAAAAAACTACCCAGGGAAGTTTTTTTTTGATATACTAACCTAACCGGGTCAGGTTGGGATAGTAACCTAACCTATCCTCGGCCCCGGGTCTACCTCGACTGGACAGATCAATTCGACTTGGTACGGTAAATTGGTAATTTTAATATTTTGTATTGTCGATTTTTTTCGACCTTTTATACTTTCGACCTTTTGTACTTTCGACCTTTTGTGCTTTCGATTTTTTGTACTTTCGACCTTTTGTTTTTCGACCTTTTGTACTTTCGACCTTTTGTACTTTCGATCTTTTGTATTTTCGACCTTATTTTTTCGACCTTTTGTACTTTCGACCTTTTATCCGCCGCCCTGTTATTTAGAATCAATATTTTTGTAAGACAAGTATATTTATTAAAATTCTAACCAAGTTTAAAATACTTATTTAAAAAATAAAAAGTTGTAATAAAAAGTACATTTATAATAATTAAATTTAGTATTTAGAAAATTTATAAAGATTTACAGCAACTTGGTCACCGCTGTCAACTCTCCTGCTATAATTTTGCGCCCATTCCTTGCAAAAAAAACATAAAATACAACTTTCCGTGACAATACCAAAAAAAAATTAAAAATTTTGGGACAAAATGGGGTATAGTTTACTAGGTATAACAAGATACCGCGTTTTGCCCCCATGAAAATATCCCGTTTTGACCAAACCACCAGCTAAATTCAAACAAAAATCATACACAAAAAAAAACTAATTTTACTAGCAACGCGTTTAATTATGAATAACAGAAAAACTAATTGTTCAATGTAAACAAAAATTTTAAGTCTATAAAATATTGACCTACCGTCTCAAAATGCGCAAGCTATTTTAACATTAAACAGCGCACAACATCACATGTCGCGCAAAAACCAACTTAAGCTTAGCCGACCGGCACCAATCATGTTGGAGAGAGTTGAACCAGTCATGGGGATAAAATATCTGTTCTTAAGAGGTTTTATTCTTGCACACTTTAGCTAAAACTGTGGTATCCCGTTTTACCCCCGTATTTCATTTTGCCCCCCTTTCCCCTATTACCAAAAACTTAGGAGCTTTTTCAGTTATTTACAAAAACTGGGAAAATTTAATGTGTTGTTAATAATTTCAGTGTTAAAATATTGCAAAGCTTTTTCATCTCTAAGTAGGTTTCTTCAGAAGGAAAAAAAAACAAAAAATAAACAAATTAATCTTGATAAAACGAAAGCGGAAAATTGAACTTTGCAAGATAAAACATCTCCAACAAGAACGTGCCTTTCCCTAGGTTAATGAGATTTTTTTTTCTAAAAATAAGTAATGTTGTTTAGAATGTTAAAAAAACTTATTATTAAAAAGATAAGTAATTGACGGCCAAATACTGTTTCAAAACAAGGATTAATACAAAACGAAGATACTAAACGTAGTGGCGGATTTACTTCCTACAAATTAGGTGTATTTTTTTTATTTCCAACTTTTAGGTTTAATACTTAATGGCACTGAAGACCTGTTTTGGAGATTACAGAATCTTTTCCAAAAATATTTAATTGGAACTGTAGTCCCAACTGAGTGGAAAACGTCATATATATCCACAATACACAAAAAAGGAAGGAAAGATATATGTGACAATTATAGAGGTATATCTGTGACTAGTACGCTAAGCAGAATATACGGTAAAATAATAAGAAATAAAGTAGAGAGCGAATATAAAGACATGGAGGCAGAAGAGCAAGCTGGTTTCAGGGCGGGTAGATCGACTTCAGATCATCTCTTTTGTATAACCCAAGTTATTGAAAAGAAAATGGCATACGGTCAAGAGCTGCATCTGCTTTACGTGGATTTGCAGAAGGCATATGATAGTATACCACTAAATCTACTTTGGAAAGCGTTGGAAAACACAAACATAAGCGTACAACTAATTAAGGCCATCAAAGAGTTATACCGCAATAGTAAGGCAAAAGTTAAAATAAAAGCAAAACTAACCAAAGGCTTTCAAGTAAATAAAGTTCTTAAACAAGGTTGCTGTATCTCGCCTACGCTCTTCAAGATATACTTGGAACAAGTCCTTAAAGTATGGAAGAGAAAATGCCAAAACATGGGAATTCCTTTGGACGAAACCACCTTGTATACTTTATGTTTCGCCGATGATCAGATAGTAGTGGCTCAGGATTATGACGACCTCGAATATATGACACGAAAACTAATAGAAGAGTACAATAAGTGGGGACTAGAGGTTAATCTCAATAAGACAGAGTATATGTGTATCGGTGGAATGAAACAGGATCTAATCTTAAATACCGGGCAGCGAATTCACTCCTGTGATGAGTATAAATACTTAGGTCTAAAAATTACAGCTGACGGAACACTAGACAAAGCTATAAAAGATCGAAACGTACAAGGAAGAAAAGCAATAACTTTATTAAATGGAATAATTTGGGACCAAAGTATATCAAAACATAACAAAAAGCTCATATATAACACCATTATAAAAAGTATTATTACATACGGCTCAGAAGTATGGCCAATCAAGGATAGAACAGAAAAAATGCTTTCCGCTACGGAGATGGACTATTGGAGAAGAGCAGCAGGGAAATCAAAAAGAGAAAGAGTTACAAATCAAAGAATAAGAGAAATTATGACAGTGGGTGAACGTTCTTTAGTGGATGATATAAGAACAAAACAACTGGTGTGGTACGGACATGTACAAAGAATGAATGATGAAAGACTACCTAAACAAATACTACAATGGAAACCAACTGGCCGAAGAAAACGAGGACGGCCAAGGAGAAGCTGGAGAGAAGGAATAGACAGTGAAATAAGAATAAGAGGCCTAGATGATGAATTATGGGCAAACAGAAACGAGTGGAGATTGGGTATCTGAAGACGTAGAACGTTGTGAAACCGATAAATATATATATATATATATATATATATATATATATATATATATATATATATAGGTTTAATACTTATTGAGCCTTATAAAAAGCACTATGCATTACCATTCATTTAGCGTTACCCAAAAAGTACGTGTAGATTTTCTACGGACGCGAACAGTGTTACCTTCCATTGAATGAAGGTGGGGGAGTAGAGAGGGAGGAGATAACTAGTAAAATGGTGTTGAAAAAAGCGTGTACAGGACTAATTTTTGAAATTTCCCTATCTTTGTTTTTAAGAGGGTGGGGGGGGAATGACAGCGTGGGAGATGGGTGGGAGCAGGGATGACTACAATTAATTACAGCAAATAAGAGGACATTTGCAATGGTTAATCAAAGGAATTTCATTAAAATCGCCTGAAATTTAGATAATTTGTATGCTTTAAAGCCGACATCATGTGACAAAATGGCGTCTGAAGACCTCCATGTTGATTCCTGTTTAAAAAAATGTAGCCTATAGTACCTTCGGGATCAGTAGCAATTCAATGACACCTTTTTTGTCAAAATCGGTTCAGCCGTTTAGCCTCTAGCGTAACACAAACATATTTACTTATATACATAAACAATCGAAAAATATTACCCTTGCTTTCGTCGTGCTGCAGTTAGATCAAAAGTGCGCAAGTGAGAGACCACCCTGTAGAGTGAAGTGCATGACCAAATTTAAAAAATGAACTCATAACTTCAAAAGCAATTGACCCTTGTGTTACAAAACCCATAAAATTAAAACACCAAACAGTAAGACCCCGCTTTTTAGTTGATTTTTAATCAAGTGGTTATTTTTTATGACTACATTTTTTATGGCTTTCGAATTGGGCTTTGTAATGCACATTAATTGACATGTTGTTTATTGTTATTTGATATATAATTCGTCTACGAAATAATTTAAATAATTTTGTGTCTGTATTTTAAGATCAACTCTAGTGGCCCACAATAGGGGAGGGTGGGGTGAGTTCATACATAACATAATCACCAGTATTTACTTTAGCATTTTAGACCGGATTCAAGTATCAAGTCTATAGACTTGATACCGACCGGTTTAAGTATATTTTTTTAATATCACAGGTCAAATATCTAAAGATTCCGCTCACCCTAATGTGTGATATGATAGTAAGAATTTCTCAGTCAGTTTCATCTCATAAATTCAAATTAACTTTAGAAATAAAGAAAAACCACATAAAAAAATTGTTACGAAATGTAATTTTTTGGAAATTTAGCCCGTACAGTCGTAGGATTCCCGTTAAAAAGAGTCTCAAATTATCGTACCACCCCTGAGGGGTGGTTTAAAGTTCGAAAAACAATAGAAATAATCAACGATTGATAAAAAACTTACATACAAAAATTTTCAAAGCTAAATTTTACTTAAATAACTTAAAACTATGTTTGTAGATGCATAACCGTATTAATTACGTATCAAGATATATTAGAATCCGTTTTCAATTACACATTCACCGAAACAATTGGACATCGGTTTAATCATCACTAACTTGTCTAAAAAATTAACATGTAAAATATAGCGGACAGCTGACACTGACTTACACCGTTTTTATTCAGTTTATTCACAGTTCAAAAGAGCTACTCGCTCGGTGAGCAGGCTACTGTTTTTCAAGCAGAAGTCTACGCCATAATAATGGCGGCAACCCTAGAAGAGGTTCGGAACAGCGAAGAGGAGCTTATATATATATATATATATATATATATATATATATATATGCTCTGACAGTCAAGCCACCCTAAAGGCGCTAAACGCACCCAAGATTGCTGACGTATTAGTGGAAGAATGCGCAGAGGCGTTGGAGACCCTAAGCGATGGCAAACGGGTGACGCTGGTTTGGGTTCCGGGACATACGGGGGTACCAGGCAACGAGCAGCAGGAACCGCCTATGTAGGGCCGGAGCCACTTTTGGGCGTGACAAAAAGACAAGTGCCAAGCGGACTCAACAAATGGGCCCAGGACGCGCTGAGAAACAGGAACGGGTTGCAGACAGACCAGAGAATTCGTAGACCGTCCAAAAGCGACCAGAATTAGATGGATGCTGGGACGGACACGAAAAGACCTCGGACTGCTGATAGGTACTCTAACCGGACATAACCGGTTGAGGAAGCACATGACACGTATAGGAGTCGAGAATGACCCTACTGCCCAGCCTGTGGACAGGAAGAAGAGACATCAAGACACCTCGTGGCAGAATGCGAGGCCTACGCAAGGATGAGACAACAGGCACTCGGAGCGCCAACTATGAGCGAGGAAGAACTGCACATGCTCAAATGAGCAGACTTACTGGACTTTGTAAAGAGAACAGGAAGGCCCAATGAGTTACCCGACCATCAAAGGGAAGTGCAGAGAGTGGGTTAAGGAACAGACTTGGGGCATGGCAAAAAGGGCCTACTCTGGCCTACTTGTCAGACCTGCGGGTCAACCCCCCCCCCACTTCTACCACTACTACCTACACCGTTTTTATTGGACATCTCCTTTTTATGAAGAAGTTTGGCGACAAAATCATGCTGTAATCGTTGTGTACGTCTAAATTAATAAGTTATTAAAAAGGACCCATAAAAAACGTTTTTTGGCTAAGATAAAACGTCAAAAACTGCAAATTTCAAACTAAAGTAAATCAAAGAGAATTATAGTAAAGTAGTTCATGATAAGTACTAATAAGTGCTTTTAATTCTGTGTTTCAATAGCTCAAAAATCTTTTGGTGTTGATAAATTTTGGCATCTGTTTCCTATGTAGCAAAATTTAACCTTTTCTAATGCTTTTCAAGCTGTTTAAGATCAAAAAAATCTTAAAGTATATCTATAGGAAGTTTGTGTTCTAATTTCCACAATTTTTAACAACGCAAAAGTTGTATTGCAAACAGATGCGTATTCGTTAAGTATGTATTTAAATATTTAAATCCTACTTAGTTTCAGTGAATGAAAATTGGGTAATCACTGAAAACATATTAAATTTCCTTGTTAAAATTATGCATCTACCTACACAGATATTACGGCATTGGAATAAATGGGTTTTGGCTACTAGTTTCATTTTCCCTTTTTCTAAAAAATATTCAAATATTGTGTCTTAGAAAAATCAGCTGTTCTGGGATGGCTGAACAGGGCTATCAAAACGGACGGGCCATGATCCTCCACTTTGTTGACGTCACATCCGGAGCTGATTTTTTTTGATGGTCACGTTACGACACAGCTGATTGTCTTTAAAATATTGAAGTTGGAATGACGGTTCATAAATATTTGATTTTTTTTTTAAATAAAGCCAGTTTTGAGATTGTTTTTACTCTATTCTTTCAGAACAATTTTTTTTTAATCTATAGTAATCCTTAATTTTTCAGAGCCGCTTCATTAGCTCACACAAAAATTAAGTTTAAAGCAGAAGCGAATGTGACAATCACAGATGACAAAGTCAAATACATGTCAAATATAACAGTTGGCATGTGGTAAATGGCGGGTAATTTGAATTCAAAATAAGGAATGCTAAATCTTGAAGACTTTAACCTTTTAATCATGTTGCTTCCTTACAAAACTTTGGTGGAATATCGGGATGGTGTCTGAGAATATTTCACTGAAATTTCGCGGACATCTGTAGTGTCATTTTGAAAATATCATAAAAAAACATCTGACCTCCCATAAGACCCAATGTAAAATTCAGCCCCCGGAGAACAGCTGATTTTTTCAGGGTCGTGGTCTCTATTTTTGTGTTGGCCTTGAACTGACTTTTACATTGGGTCTTATGGAATGTCAGACGTTATTTTATGATATTTTCAAAACGGCACTACAAATTTCCGCGAAATTTCAGTGAAATATCCATCCAGACACCATCCCGATATTCCACCAAATTTTGGTAAGGATGCAAGATGATTAAAAGGTTAAAATCTTCAAGATTTACGCCAACTCTTATACGAGTATTTGACATGTATTTGACTTTGTCATCTGTGTTTGTCACATTCGGTTCTGCTTTAAATTTAATTTTAGTGTAAGTTAATGAAGCGACTCTGAAAAACTAAGGATTACTATACATTTAAAAAAATTGTTCTGCAGGAATATAGTCAAAACAATCTGAAAACCGGCTTTATTTAAAAAAAAAATCAAATATTCATGAACCGTCATTTCAACTTCAATATTTTAAAGACAATCAGCTGTGTCGTGACGTGACCATCAAAAAAAGTCAGCCCTCGATGTGACGTTACCAAAGTGGAGGATCGTGGCCCGTTCGTTTTGATAGCCCTGGTTAGTCTACAGTACACCTGTCTATCTTTTAAGTGATTAGGGGCGAGCCAAAGGGTGCGGCAATGAGGCAGGCCGCCATTTTGATCTTATGACATAACATAAGCCGTCCTATTCAAATTTGAAGCAAACACTTGGCGACTTAACATTAAGTGATCTATAGCAATTGATCGAGGGTTGTCTTAAACTTCTTTGCTATTTACAAAAATTCACTTGATTAATGATGATGATTCATATATGAGTGGGCCTTGCAGCCCTTCCACTGCGACCACCAGTTGGTCTATTGTGTCTCACTTTTGAGTGGTTTTTCACCACTGTATGCCTAATCCTCCAAAAAGGCCGGCTATCAGTTTGGGTGAGACACTGTTAAGATCTTCTGAGTCGATCTGAGGTTTACCGAAAGTATTCTGACGTAAACGTGCATTAGCCGGACATTCGCACAGTACATGTCTGACTGTTTCGTCATGCTCCATACAGAGTCTACATTCGGTCTCTTCTGTTAATCCAATTCTGTGCATGGGTACTCTCAGTCGACAGTGACCCGTAAAAAGACCAGTCACTATACGTATCTCCTGTCTGGTAAGTCCAATGATGTTCCTGGCTCTGTTTCTACAAGGTCCTTTAATAAACTCTTTAGAGCGAGCCAGTTCTGGTATATTTATCTAGTATTGTTGGAAGCTATTCTCCATCCATTTTAATATGGTTGATTTAGCAGCATTGTATGATATCCCCAGGGCTCACTCGGGGCCGAAAAATTCGGCAGATGCCACTTCCCTCGCTGCTAGGTCTGCGGCCTCATTTCTCTCGTGCCCAGAATGCCCTGGTATCCATGCTAATGATACATTGTTAGCGCTACCAAGCGCATTCAGCGAATCTTTACAGCTCCTCACGGTTCTTGATGAGACCGGATAGGAATCAAGAGCTCTTAAGGCTGCTTGGCCGTCGGAGAAGATTTTTATTGTCCTGTTGGTCCATTCGTGGTCAGTATCCACTGGGCACACAGTTTAATGGCTACGGGTTCGGCCTGAAATATAGTAGCCAATTGGGCGAGACTATGTTTAATCTCGACTTTTTCTTGAATACTAACTACTCCAGATCCAGCGCCCGAAGGCATTTTGGATCCGTCGGTATACCAGAAGCTATCGTTACTTGAAAAATTGGTCCTGTTCTTTAACCAGTCCTCCCTCTCCGGGAGGATAATGTATAGCTTTCTGCTATACACCGTATTGGGCATGACGTCGGATATCATTCCTAGAGTTGCATCCAACTCTTGTTCCCTTATTAGGGCTGTTGATTTCTCTTTGTTTGCCCTGCCATCCTGGTGGTTCGGTTCGGTTCGGTTCCGTTCGGTTCAGTTCACATCCTCCGCCTCTAAGAAAATGTGAAGCGCAGGTAAATTTAGTAAGCATTCAAGCACCTAGAGCTCATTGCACCACATATGGCAAGACTGGCTTGTCGTTGTAAGCTGATTAGTTTGGCCCTTGAGGTTCTTTGATGTCCCTTCTTGAACCAGACTATTGCGCCATACGCAATCATTGGTTCAAAAATTCAGTTACTCATCACTTAAAGCTAGACCGGTGTACTGTGGTCTAAATTATTTTGTGGAATTTTGGATAGCTACTACTATGTCAGTTAAGAATGTTTTTCTACGTTGTCCGACGCTCATCCTCCACCTCCATCAATCCTGACAATCATCTTCTGTCAGGTTTTTTTGACTCATTGATCTTTGGATTGACTGTTGCCAGTCCAGTTTAAGATGCCCTATTTTTCTGTGGCCTATTGGTTGCCATTCTAGGACCTGCTTTGGTAATCTTTCGTCGTTTATCCGTTGTATATGGCCGTACCATATCAGTTGTCTTTTAGTGATGTCATCCGTTATGCTTCCCTCGATTCCCATTTTTGTTATGATCTCATTTCTTATATGATTTGTTCTAGATATTCTCATTGATCTTCTTATTGCAGCCATTTTGAAACTTTCCATTTTTAACGTGAAGAAGTACTCCATAACCTCCAAATCAAAGAAAATTTTAACAACTTTAAAATAATTTTTCCGAGACTTTTTTAAATAATGTGATAGTCCTACACAGTTTTAAATTGTTTGTCAATGTTTTGTTCGTTCCATGTCTTTTATTTTCATCTCTTGTGAGAAAACATTTTGTTTGTCTTGGGAAATTTTTTATTATTTAGTAGGTAAGTTTGTATTTTTTCACTTTATCCTGAACAATTTGTTGATTGTGATTTCTTTTTTTACAGTCCTTGACGATGGTTCAGTAAGCCGAAACTAGTCGACGAAAATAAAATAGTTAGTAGAGGAAGACAGAAATTTTTCTTTTTTCATTCCTTTCCATTTTTGTTTTGCATTGTTTTGTTACACTACAAGTCTCTATTCCATAAAACAGCATGCTTTTTACCATTGTTTCATATATGTTAAATTTTTCATTTTTTTTTATCTCTCTGCTCCGTTAACCATCCAATAACCTTTTTTGCTTTTACTATTATTTTTTCCAGTTCTTTGCAGTCTGTTCCTGTCTTATCAAATGTGACACCCAAGTATACATACTCATTGTATGGAAATATTATTTGTCCATTGTCTAGTTTTAAGTCACTTTATTTGTTTCCAATTCCAATTTTGGATAGCTTCTTTGCATTATTAATCAGTAGATACGATATAATTTAATTTATTAACTATAGGGTTGTATTTAGTCATGACTACTGAAGCTCTGGTTTAAAATTAGTTGTTTCTTTGTCTGTGTTGACCTTCGTTCGTTAGTCGATGAATTTTACACATATTAACACGCGACAAATTCCTTTTTCTTTTTTATTTTTCTTTGTATACTCTTGAATAATTCCAGCCTTGATCATTTTTCAAAATTTTAATTAAATCGTTTTTTATCATGGATTTTTACCTTCCTAGCCTGCGCAGCACTGGCTTCAGAAGGTATTAGGGACTTATTGAATAAAGCCACGCAATAATAGTGTTAGGCCGTATTTTGACAGTTTTGCATTGGAATATGACAGCAAACTTTTCAACAGGGATTTTGTTTACTATAGGAACCGAAATATATACTGTCGACTTTAATTCTAGATAAATAAACGACTTAGTTTTAAATTGGGCTTTGGTACGTCAATTTTAAAAGATCAAGTGTCAGCCTGCAATGTAAATCTGTCAAAATAATGCCTGACACTATTATTGCAGTTTCGGGAATATAGTAGAACCTTAGAGTAATAATATATATGTTATTACTCTGAGAGTAGAACACTTTTTTCTCAATAAATGATGTTATTCCTAGAAACTTCGTCAGAGCTTCCGTTTCTGAGATATTTAGCTTGGAATTGACTTGGTGTGTGGTAACGGGCTAGAAAGCAGTGACGTGTCGTATAGGGGACCAGGGGGGCGAACCCCCCCACCTTCCTCTGCGCTTGGCGTCCCTGGCGTCCTTTGAGAAAACAATAGAAAAACTAAATTTAACGCAAAAACAAATGGTGCCCCCCCGCGCTTTTATCCACGACACGCTACTGCTAGAAAGGTATCAGATTCCATCATGGATCCATTTATTTTTATATATTTTTTATAACATTTACATTTTTTGAATTTTACCTGTTTTATGCTTATTTTAATGTTTATCCCATTTTATTGTCTAATAAAAAAAATTGGGTTAATCCTAAAAATTTCTAATTTAGTATTACTATGATAGGTATTTATTTTTTTGTAGCTTCGTTTTCTAATGTTTGACCTATTGGTTAATTTTAAAACCAAAGTTTATGTTTTTTACTTTACTACAAATTTTATAGTATTTTCCTAAAAGCTAGGTGGTCGGTAGCAATGAATAAAAATTTTATTCATTGATCGGTAGCATAAAATCTTTAATCTGTGTGTGAAATAAGTTCTTTGTTTAAGTTTAACCTTATTTATACCCGGTTTCCACGCATAGATGGATTCAAAAAACGCATCAGGTGACATGATGCGTTTTTTAAATGAGGGTGGGCACGCATAGGTGGAAACTAAGCTTTAGGTATGTAACTAAATTTCTTTTCGTGTTAGGTATATCATAACAAAAACATTTCATGTAAAAAGAAGCTAAGTACGCTAAAATTGTATTGGAGAACTTGGCTTACTTTTATCTCAATTCTTTTTACGGAATACCATTTTCGCGTACTTAGCTTCTTTTTACATGAAATGTTTTTGTTATGATTTCATTCCTTTTTAAAAGGATTTGGAAAATTATTTGAGTTTTAAGTAATAAAACATGCGGAATATCGTTCAAAACTTTTGCGATGTCTTATTTCAATAGCTTTTACCTTTCTTAATTTTCATTCATCAAATTTTTATTTCTATCAATATTTTTAAAGATTTTTAGAAATATGGAAACGAAGTCATATTGGACATGAGAGGGGTAATGGAGGTAATTTTTTTGCAATCATTAGATTTTAATACTCTTTTTTTGTTATACCTACTCACAGTAAACTAATTATTATTCGTCTATGTACCTACTTTTCTATATACTATACATGCTTGATTTGCTAATAAATACCAACATGCTTTTACGAGAAAAACAAAAGGGGGTGGGGGGAACTTTATGAACTTGTCAATAATTTCTGTCAGTTTGCCATTGTCATTTCTGGAAGTGAGTAATAAATGTTTAAAATAGCTTTAAAAGTATAGGGGAGGGAAGTAAATTAAAATTTTGGTGTTCTTTAATTTTTTCCTATAGTTTTATTATAGTTCCTGCCAGTCTGTCAACGCTCAACTCTCTATCATTTCTGGATGTAGGCAATGTTACTTTTATATAACTTTACATGTATAATGGAGGGAATTTTTGGGGTTCTTTATTTATTTTTTTATGGTTTTATCTTAGTTAGCAGTGGGCAATGTTAAAATTAAAATATGGGGGTTTTTTGATTTTTTCAAAGGTTTGGTCATCAGTTCTATAAGTCTGCCAATTTTCAGCTTTGTAGCATATCTAGAAGTACAGTAGAATTTCGATGATCTATTCATGAGTAGCCAATTCGATGTTTTTCAAAATTCCGTAACTACTTGGTTATGAATAGATAGTTTAAGTTGTGCTACGTATTTTTACGTAAGCATGAGATTTGACAGTTACGCAAGTGCACTTCGTCACACCGGAGCTTACGTATTTACGTTAGCTTACGGCAGTCTGCGGGCACCTTAACGTTACCAAAGAATAGAATGAGGCCTAGACGATAATTTCCTCTTCCAGTACAAACGATTCTTTGCAAATATATTCCTACTGTAGTTGAAAAGACAAAAAACAAAATTGTAACATCAAAAAAACATAGTGCCGAATTTCATATTCTCTGCTATTAGTAGACTTGTTATGGCAACGTAAAAACATTCAACTTAAACTCAAATTTGGAACAAAACGTAGAGCGCTTAACGTGCAGTTTTACGTAAAAATACGCGAATTTAAATTTGCAATTGTTTCCAAAGCCAGCTATGAGTGCTTCACTTTTCGATTGTTTTTTTTTACGGGTATGCGCATTCGCAAGGAGATCCCTATTACGCTCGAGGAGCGGCAAGTGCGCGGAAATGTTGGTGTGTGTTGGTTTTGAAACGCTTCAGGTTGTAACCTGCAGGGAAAATTGGCGCAGGGAGTCCATTCCACAGCGATACTGTTCTCCAGAGATATGAATTCTGATATAATGGGATTCTTGGTGCCTCTATTTTGACAGTAAATTTATGGTTACCGTCTTTTGACGTGTTCGCCTAGTAGGTGCTACTTCCGGGGGATCATACGTGCCAACTCTTCAGAGCATTTTCCGTGATAATACCTGTAGAAAAGAGATAGATCGCCCACAGTTCTTCGATGTTCGAGACTATCCAAGCTACGGGTAAGTGCGGGGTCATTGATCAGCTTGATAGCTCGTTTTTGCACGGTGTTCAAAAGCATTAAGGTATGTTTGGGTGTCGCACTCCATATATGTCAGCAGTACTCCATAGTTGGTCGAATCTGGGCTTAATAGAGTGTCAACAGTTGGCTTGGTGTATACAGATGTCTTGTACGAAATAGCACCCCAAGCTTTTGGAACGCCCTTTTAGCTATATCTGCCACGTGACTGTGCCAAGACATGTTTGTCTCTGCAGTGATTCCTAAGATGTTCAACTGGCTCTGCAATGTGACAGCACTTCTAGATAGCATGATGTTTGGCTCACCTGTGCTGGTCTTTTTTGAAAACAGGGCTGCTTGGGTTTTCTGCGCGTTGAACTGTACAAGGTTTTTGTTGCCCCAGTCCTCTATTATATCCAGGTCGTTTGATCATGTATTTATGCTATAACGTATTTGTTAGTACCTAAAAACTTTTCGCAGTACCTTGTATTACTGTTACATATTTATAACAAAAAAAAAACAATCTTAAAGTGTATACGTACGTTTTAAAGTGGCACAAAATTTGTTGATGTCAGTTTAACCCGTTTACCGGTCAATTTAAAATTACAATTTTCCGCCAACATGCATTATTTATGATCTCTCAAGATGCATTTATCCGAATTTTAAATCAGACTTGTTGCAGCAATATGGTGGAAATTTGCACAGAAAATAAAATTATTTAGGTGGAGTTGTGAATAATAGAATTAATCCTTAAGTACTCAGTATTATACAAGGTTTTTTGGCTAACATCAATTTAAGAAGGTCACTTCTTCTTCACTTGGGTGCATAATAAGAAAAAACTTCATATATGAACATATGTTCAAAACCTCCTAATTTTTGAGGTAATTTATGAAGAATTTTTTTTAAATCTTCATTTTTATTAAGCTCTAAATATTTTTGTGAAATTTAGTAACATTTTCTATTCATTAAGGGGCATTTTCTGATGTATGACATGGTTTTGACCAGTGGCATTCGTGCTAGATAGCCCTCGGTTGGGGAAAGGGGGGCAAAATGGGATACGGGGGTAAAACGGGATATCGCTGTTTTAAAACCTCTTAATATCAGATATTTTATCCCCATGACTGGTTGAACTCTCTGCAATATGATTGGGATTGGTGCCGGTCGGCTGAGCTTAAGTTGGTTTTTGCTCAACATGTGATGTGCGCTGTTTAATGTAAAAATACCTTGCTTATTTGTGACGGTATGTACATTTTAGCTCACACATATACTATACTATAGTAGTGTGAGCTTTGGTGATCCTAATTTTTTCGAGAAAAAAAAAGTTGCTCCGATTTCAAAAATTTTTATATATCTTTGCGTTTCAGATGATTTTGAAACTTTTTTGTTGCGTCTGTCTGTCTGTCTGTCTGTCTGTCTGTCGTTGTAACGACCAACGCGCATAACTCAAGAACCGCTTGGCCGATTTTAATGAAATTTGGTACCTAGGCTGGGTCTTGGGTCGAGATGGTCCCGTTTAAAAATGAACAAAATCCACCGAACACAAACCGAATAAAAGGGTGGGGGTAGATTTAAAAAATTAGAGTTTATGTGCAAATATGGCGTGTGTGATATCAAACGAAAGGTAATTGAGTCTGGAGTTAAACAAAATACATTTTAATTTATTTTAAAAAAAGGGTGGGGGTATATTTCAAAAATTAGAGTTTTAAGTGAAAATATGGCGTGTGTGATATCAAACGAAAGGTAATTGAGTCCAGAGTTTAACAAAATACATTATAGTTTTTGTTTTTTTTAAGGGTGGGGGTAGATTTTAAAAATTTGAGTTTAAGTCAAAACATGGCTTGTGTGGTATCAAACAAAAGGTAATTTAGTCTGGAGTTGAATAAAGTATATTTCAGTTTTTAGTTATATTAGCTCACACGTAAACTATAACTATAGTACCTAGTGTGAGCTTAGGGGCCCATATATTGGCAGAGTATTTTACAGACTTTTCAAAATTTTGTTTTCATTGAACAATGAGTGGGTTTATACAAAACAAACCGGACAAATTTTTTTTATTATAACATTTTGAACTAATGGGACAAACTGCACTTGGCAGAGAATTAATCAAAGTTTTGACTGAGTGTATTTTTTTGTCCGCTGTCTCAAAATTTGTCGATAAATTTTGATAACGACCTTTAAATTCTCACCAGGATGTTTTTTATTTCATCAAAATCGGTTTAGTAGTACTGAATTTATAAGAAAATAAATGCAGACATGATTGGCAAGGCAATCGTATAATAATCAAAACAATTATTTTTAATAACCACCCAACGATTTTGTTGTTTCATACCATGTTGTGCGAGGCGAGAATGCAACTTTTTTACTGATTTAAAAAAATTCATAAAACATGTTCGCAACATAAGAATAAATGAGCATCTTTGAAGGGTTCAATTTAATTTCGTACGCCATCTTGGATTTTGAGATGGCGGACAAAAAAATATATTTAGTCAAAACTCTAATTAATTCTCTGACAAGTGCAGTTTGTCCCATTCAAAACGATGGTATAGTTCCAAAGTTATAATTTTTATTTTTTTTTTATTTGTCAAACACACTGTGTTTTTTTTTTATTACAATCTAGTCAGTAAGACTAATTAGCAATTTTGTTTTAACTTAATTTACTAGAAAAGTCAAATTTAAACTTAGGGTTCACTCAACACTTCTCCCCGCTTTGTTTAGTCTGTAACTCACAATTGTGTTGTGTTTATAGCATTATTTTGTTTTATGTGTAATTCACTTAGTTTACTAGCTCAAACGGCTTCACTCTTTTTAGTCGTCGAACTAGCATAGTATTGTCTAGAAGCTGAATTGCTTCCACATTCACATGCCGATGGAGTCTATCTTCATGGCTTTTTGCGTACTTTTTTATAGTCTCTGCTACAGTTTCGATTTTTAGATCTCGATGAAGGTCACTATTTCGAACGTACCAAGGTGCATTCACAATGTTTCTTAATACTTTATTTTGAAATCTCTGTACAACTAGAATGTTACTCTCTTTAGCACAACCCTATAGTTGAATACCATATGTCCATACTGGTTTCAGTATTTGTCTATAAAGCAGTAACTTATTATGAATTGTTAAATTGGACTTCCTTCCAATTAGCCAGTTCATTTTTCTATACCTTATCTCAAGTTCTTTTTTTTTTTTTTGCTTAACATGTGCTTTCCAGCGCAATTTGGTATCAACATACCTAGATATTTTGCCTGATTCGAATATGGTACTGGAATGTTGTTAATTGTTATTTGTATGTGATTTATATTTTTGTTTGTAAAATCAACATGAATTGATTTGGTTTCATTTAATTTTATTCGCCACTTTGTGGTCCAACTGTGAATTTGGGTGACTGCATCCTGAAGTTTCTCTATGCATTTTTCAATAGATTTTTCTACCGTCAATAAACCAGTATCATCGGCAAATGTTGCTAAGTGACAATTTTCTGGCTTTGGGATATCACAAGTGAATAATAAGTATAGATAAGGGCCTAGTACGCTACCCTGGGGCACGCCTGCTTGAATTTCTCTTAAATTTGAGTATGAGTCTTCCTGTTTTACTCTAAAATGTCTATCAGATATGTATGATTCCAAAATATCCGAATACTGTTTTGGCAGAAACCTTTTTAGTTTAAAATTAAGGCCTTCATGCCACACTTTGTCAAATGCTTGTGCTACATCTAGAAAAACTGCAGAACAAACTTTTCCCTCTTCTAGTGCTTTTTCTATTATATTAGTAATTCTGTGTACTTGATCTATCGTGGAATGCTTGTCTCATAGTTATAATGAAAAAAAAATTGTCCGGTTTTTTTTGACCCACCCGGTATATTATACATAATGCCCGTAAAATTAGCCTTTTACTGTGTATGATTTCTGTTTGAATTTAACTGGTGGTTTGGGGCAAAACGGGGTCTTTTCATGAGGGAAAAACGGGGTACCTTGTTATACCTGGTAACCTATACCCCATTTTGCCCTAAAATTTTTTTTGGTACGCTCACTGAAAGTTTTGTTTTATGTTGTCTTTGCAAGAAATGGGCGCAAAATTCGTGTAGGAGAGTCTTCAATGATGACTAGGTCGTTGTAAGTAAGTATTTTAATCTTGGTTAGAATTTTAATAAATAAAACTTGTCTTACAAAAATATTAATTCTAAATTACACAACCGCTCGTTTTGCCACATATAGGTACGCCATTTTCCCCGTATGTGGGGCAAAGTCAACTTTTTACAAAAATAAAAATAAAAGTATGATGGAGTTCTAAATCGCTTAACATGAAAATTAAAACATAAAAATAACTTATCTGGCCAACTTAATTCCAAATGACGAACGCAATGGTGGTCGTTTAATAGTAGAAATAAGCCTATAAAATTAAGTATCCCATTTTGCCCCCCTTTCCCCTATTTGGTTTTTGGAGAAAGATATTGGATCAAATTACATGAATTTCCGCGTTTTCCTAATAATGTTTTTCATCCTACTGGAATCGATAACAAAGCTTTCAATAAATAAATTGTTGGATTCAAAACATTTTGTCAGGACATAGTCTTGCGAAAACTCACGACATTACGTATCGTGTTTGATCTTTCGAAATTTTATGAGTTTCCAGAGTATATAAACATGACTACACAATGATATACTGAGTTTTCCTGAAACAACGGATTTAAATAAAAATAAAATTTGGATATTTCAACATTACAAATGCATCACAAATGCAGGAGAACTTAAAATAAGCGGATCTGATACCTACTACTACTATGTCGGTTTAGAATGTTTTTGAACGTTGTCCGACGCCTATTCTCCACCTCCTTCGATCCTGACAATCATCTTCTCTCAAATTTTTTGGACTCATTAACCTTTGGATTGACTGTTGCCATTCTAGTTTAGGACTCCCTCTTTTTCTGCACCCTATTGGTTGCCATTCTAGGACCTGCTTTTGTAATCTTTCGTCGTTCATCCGTTCTACATGGCCGTACCATATCAGTTGCCTTTTAGTGATGTCATCCGTTATGCTTCTCTCGATTCCCATTCTTTCTTTTATGATCTCATTTCTTATGTGATCTATTCTAGATATTCTCATTGATCTTCTTATTGCATCCATTTCGACACACACAATTTTTTGTTTTGTATTTTTCTGTTACGCGACAAGTCTCCATTGCATACAACAGCGTGCTTTTCACCATTGTTTCATATATGTTAAATTTTACATTTCTTTTTATCTCTCTGCTCCATAAAATACTGTTAAGACATCCAATAACCTTTTTTGCTTTTACTATTGTTTTTTCCAATTCTTTACAGTCTGTTCCTGTCTTATCAAATGTGACACCCAAGTATACATACTCATTGCATGGAGATATTGTTTGTCCATTGTCTAGTTCTAACTCACTGGATTCGTTTCAAATACATAAGTACTGTGTCTTGTCCACGTTCACTGTTAGTCCCCACTTTTGGTATTCTTCCGTTAACTTTCTCATCATATACTCCATGTCTTCTTTATCATTAGCTACAATTACTTGGTCGTCAGCAAACTGTAGTCTCTATATTGTAAATCGGTCGTTAAGTTGTATTCCCATGCGGTACACTTTACGTTTCGAGTTTTTTAGATCTACTGCGATATATATTTTAAAAAGAGTCGGAGAGATACAACATTCCTGTCTTAAGCCTTGTGTTACCAGGAATGCTTTTGGAAGTCGATTTCCAATTTTAATTTTAGATTTTGACCCTTTGTATAGTCCTTTTATCGCTTTTATGTATGTATGATTGATATACATACACTGTCCATAATTTTTCTACTGGAACATGAGTCTCTATATTTCAGGCGCTCCTTTTCTCAATTACTTGTTTAAGACAAAAAACTTTATCACTATTAGATCTCTAAGAATCCTACCGTACAATCCAGCTTGTTTCCTTTTGTATGTCTTGAGGATATGAATGCAATTTTCCAATCATTAGGTACTGGGTGTCCGTTTATGCACTGATTGATAATATATGTGAGATTTCGAGTAGTTTCTCTGATCCATATTTGAGCATTTCAGCATATATTCCTGCAGGTCCGCTAGCTTTTCCGGATTTAAGCTTTTTAATACTATTCTTTATCATTTCTTTTTCGATGATTACTTCCTCTTCATGTACTTCTATGACTCTCCTCGGAGAGGCTACCAGATATTCGGGTCTCGTCTACTGCAGCAGTCCCTTGTAGTGTTCTGTCCATTGTTCTGCTTTGATGATCTGGATGTTTAGCTTTTCTTTTGGGTTTTTTACTGTAGAAATGAATTTCCATACTTATACCCAGCCTACCTCCTACGTGTGTATTTATATCGTGACATTTGCGCTCGAACATCTAATTTTTTCTGTGCATATCAAATTTCTTAGCTGTCTTCTGGTTTCCCTGTAGATTTCTAGGTCTCTTTGCTCTTTAGTACTGAGCCATTTCAAGTATGTGCGTTTTTTGATCCTGCCAATAAAATGATTGTCAAATTTTTGGTCCGAAAAATTTGTTCAAAAAATTAATTAGTTAAATACGGACCTGGATTTTTTTTTTCATTTTTTGCTTTCCTTTTAGTTCAGAAACTACAGGGGCTGAAAAAACTTTTGACTTATTTTTTAGATCTCGAAATTTAAGGACGTTAATGTAATATTTCCAGGCCTCTATCTTTTAAAATAAATGAGTTTCCCATACATAATCATCATCAAAAATGGGACACCCTATACACTTTTTATTGTTAATATTAGGTACCTACTTAATTTGAACAATACTGAAGCTAAATAAGTACTAAGACCGTAAAATTCTGCGCACTCTCTACCTATAAATAATGAATTATGACAGTTGCGTTAAAATTTGACATTTATTACTGTATTTTTATCAGATAAAATCTTAACAAAGTGGGTTTTGATTTATTTTACAACTCGCTTTTAATTTTCTTCTCTGCCACATTTCAAATATTTTAATTATTGTTAATGTCTTTTGGTATTATTTAAAAAATTACAAGAGGAGTAATAGTGATATATACCAAGGAAACGACACTTTTATTAATTTTTTGAATTTCTTGACTTTTTTTTAAACTAAGAAATTTTTTACTAGGCGTCAATTTAAAGAGATCTAATTACTACCCAACTCAACAGTAAAAATACAACATAACTGTCCTGCCGAATAAAATATGTTGTAAATACGAAAAAAGTATTTAGTCTCCGCATTAAAACGGAAAGAGGTAATTCCCCGGCTGCAGAGTGCGTTGCCAACATACTACATAATATTTATGCCCATGTCGTGCAGCGCTCCGTCCCGTTGTCAGAGGTTCGCGTCCTGTTAAGGGAGGTTTCAGAATTTTTTAACCAAAAAATATTGTCCGCGTCCGGTTATTAGAGTGTCCGGTTATAGGAGTGAATTTTACATGTCGGCCTAAAGAAGCGGGAGGTGTCCGCAAGGAGAGGTTTCACTGTATATGTCACTTTTTATCCTGATTTTTTACTTTTTATCCCTTATCCATCACTTTTGATCCCGGCAATAAAAAGATTTACCAAAATGCTGGTTGAAAAGTAAATTTTATATGCGAAAATCGCGAAAACCAAAATATAATGTATTCAGTAATATTTATAGTTTTGTTGAGTTGTTAAATAATTATGAGATGTTATTTTAAATTATCCTATTTTTTATAATTTGCGTAATGACACTTCTAGTGGCGCTTAAAAAGGTGTCACCTTGCCTTTATTATGACATTATGCAAAATATAAATATTAATTATATTCAAATTTAAATGCATACAATTAATTAAGTTGATACGGTAGCAATTAGAAAAATTGACAGTATGCAATATATTGCCATTGCGCCTTTTGATCATGTTAAAATAGATCTATTTAAACACTTATTTAGTTTGTTTATAATAATTACTTAGGTAATGCAATTTAATTAAATAAATTGTTTTAAGAGAATGCTCTACTTGGTTCTATTTTTACTTATTTTTTTGCCATTTGAAAACCGTGACTCTTTTGCCGACACTAAGAGGGATTTTCTGGTTTTGTTTTAGTTACAAAACTCCTTATAGTATTTCTCGATGAGAAAACTATTTTTATATTGTAGTGTTTGGCTATTCGTCTTATGTTTATTGAAATCCCATGAACATGATTATTATTTTGAGAATTTGCTACATTTGATTTGTTTTTAATTTTAGAGCTTAATATTTTCTCGGAATAACCATTCTGTACTGTGTAAGTAAGTCTTTTTTAATGTTGTTAATTTCTGTGGTTAATTTTTCATTATTACTACAAATATTTACGGCTCTTAAATACAAACTTCATATAACTCCTTGTTTTGTAGCAACAGAATGATTATACTTGAAATTTAGGTACTGTCCCGTGTGTGTAGGTTTCCTATATACAGTGGTTTGAATGTTTTTGTCTAATCGTTTGACAAGAACATCCAAAAAATGTAAGGCAGAATCTTTTTCAAGTTCCGTGATGCATTTGATCGCTGGTCCAATACCATTCAAATGTTTGACTCTTGCTGTGTGGATTGCATGGTCCTCGAATCACTCCATCTAGATGTTTGCTACCACTGGCGGGAGAGACGAACCCATTGGAAGTCCATCATTTTATGCGTAAAACTTATGTTTCACTTGAAAGTAAGAGTTACGGAGACAGAGCTCCAACAGATCCATCACCCCCTCCACCGATAGCGTTGTTATCTCGTGGAGTGTATCATCAGTTTGTAATCTGTTTTTAATGATACTGAGTGACTCATTTATTGGCACGTTGGTGTAAAGACTAACTACATCAAAACTGACAAATCTATCGTCAGGATCTAATTCGATCCTTTGAAACCCCAGATCGAGTATTTTAGCTCACACATATACTATACTATAGTAGTGTGAGCTATAGTGATCCTAATTTTTTCGAGAAAAAAAAAGTTGCTCCGATTTCAGAAATTTTTATATATCTTTGCGTTTCAGATGATTTTGAAACTTTTTTGTTGTGTTGTCTGTCTGTCTGTCTGTCTGTCTGTCTGTCTGTCTGTCTGTCTGTCTGTCTGTCTGTCTGTCTGTCTGTCTGTCTGTCTGTATGTCTGTCTGTAACGACCAACGCGCATAACTCAAAAACCGCTAGCCCGATTCTAATGAAATTTGGTACCTAAGCTGGGTTTTGACTCGAGATGGTCCCATTTAAAAATGAACAAAATCCACCAAACACAAGCCAAATAAAAGGGTGGGGGTAGATTTCAAAAATTAAGTTTATGTAAAAATATGGCTTGTGTGATATCAAACGAAAGGTAATTGAGTCTGGAGTTAAACAAAATACATTTTAGTTTATTTAACAAAAAAAGGGTGGGGGTAAATTTCAAAAATTTGAATTTATGTGAAAATATGGCATGTGTGATATCAAACGAAAGGTAATTGAGTCTGGAGTTAAACAAAATACATTTTAGTTTTTTTTTAAGTGGGGGTAGATTTCACAAATTTGAGTTTAAGTAATAACATGGCTTGTGTAGTATCAAACGACAGGTAATTGAGTCTAGAGTTGAATAAAATATATTTCAGTTTTTAGTTATATTAGCTCACACGTAGACTATAAATATAGTATCTAGTGTGAGCTTACGTGCCCATAAATTGGCAGAGTATTTTTCAGCCGGTCCTTTTCTCCCTTAGAATGGCCTACCGACTGAAGGAGTGTATAACAAAGTCCGCCTTCACGAGATATCCGACCTCATTCGGCCTGGTTACCGGCGTGAATGAAGGAGTAGGACAATATTACGTTTTACACTACCTAGGAATCCTAGAAATGTCTGCCGCACCCGACCTCGGCAACCGACGAGGATCGAACCCGCCACTGTAGCAAGCGAGATTTCTTAACTCACTTGTGTTCAATGCGTGAACGCACCGAGCCACCAACCTATTTTTACTTGTTATTTTATAACCCTTTTCTTTGACTCTATATTAGATAGTTTAAGTTGTGCTACGTATTTTTACGTAAAACTGCACGTTAAGCGCTCTACGTTTTGTTCGAAATTTGAGTTTAAGTTGAATGTTTTTACATTACCATAACAAGTCTACTAATAGCAGAGAATATGGAATTCGGCACTGTGGTTTTTTGATGTTACAATTTTGTTTTTTGTCTTTTCAACTACAGTCGGAATATATTTGCAAAGAATTGTTTGTACTGAAAGCGGAAATTATCGTCTAGGCCTCATTTTTCGATTGGTCAATTAACCAATTCTATTCTTTGGTAACGTTAAGGTGCCCGCAGACTGCCGTAAGCTATCGTAAACACGTAAGCTCCTAACGTAACCTTGACGACGGTGTGACGAAGTGCGCTTGCGTATCTGTCAAATCTCATGCTTACGTAAAAATACGTAGCACAACTTAAACTATCTATTAGAGTATTTTTTTAATACTTACAACTGCAAAGATTCACCCTAATGTGCAATATGATAGTAAGCATTTCTCAGTGAGCTTCATCTGATATAAATTCTAATTAACTTTAAAAATAAAGAAATTTCATTTTTTGACAATTTAGTCCGTGCAGTCGTAGGATTCCCGTTAAAAATAGTCTCAAATTGTAGTACCACCTCTGACGGGTGTTTTAAATTTGGAAAAACAAAAGAAAAAATTCATAATTGATAAAAAAACTTATATAAAAAAATTTACAAAACTTATAACTATGTAGATGCATTACCGTATTAAATACGTGTCAATATTTAAATATTGTAAAAAGCCCAAGATATATTAGAATCCGTTTTTAATTACACATCCACCAAAACAATTGAACATCGGTTTAATCAACGCTAACTTGTCTAAAAAATTAACACGTAAAAGATAGCGAACAGCACCGTTTTTATTGGAGATATCCTAGTGACGTTTGGAGGTTTAAATATGGCTACCATTTTGAAACCAAAATATTATAATTTTTTTATTAATTTCTAACCTTTGTGAGGAAATACTGTCTTTTTTACAATGAAAAAAGATGACC
This sequence comes from Aspidapion aeneum, assembly GCA_963576565.1. Classification (NCBI taxonomy): domain Eukaryota; kingdom Metazoa; phylum Arthropoda; class Insecta; order Coleoptera; family Brentidae; genus Aspidapion; species Aspidapion aeneum. Next base: position 68,473,230 of record OY755046.1, read on the forward strand.
AATATCGCAAGGTATTTATGAACAATGCAATATTAAAAACTATTGCATTCACAGGAAAAATAAGTTAAACCTCAACCTAAATCTAGACTTGTAGACCTAGGATTGAAGCAGTTAGCACTGTAGACCCTATTAGTAAATACTGGTGTTGTAAATACATATTGTCAATAAATATGACTTCAATTGTTTAACGAATAAAATTTATCCGTCCGTTTATATGTCTGATGTCTCTATTCAAGATTTATTTGCATTGCAACTTTCAATTTATTAATTTAGCCATATTAAAACAATAGAACGCATTATTGTTATTAAATAAATGTTGTTATTATAGTAGGCTATGATTAAACTGATGAGATTATTAACTACTATGTTATTAAAAATATATAGGTATATACAATGTCAGATAACTATAAGAATTGATTTTCTAACTTTATTCCAAAGTAAGGAAACTCAACTCTAAATTTAAAAAAAACAGGGAAGTGATTTATCAGTCCCTGGTTGGGCTTAATTTTCATTTATATTTTAGATTATTTTGATAGAAATGTCTAACCATGGCTATCAAAACAGAGGGGCCCCGATCCTCCACCTTGTTGACGTCACATCGCGGGCTGATTTTTTTTTGATGGTCACGACACCACACTGATTATTGTCTTTGAAATATTAAAGTTGGAATGACAATTCATAAATATTTAATTTTTTTCAAAATAAAGCCGGTTTTGAGATTGTTTTTACTATATTCTTGCAGAACAATTTTTTTTAAATGTATAGTAATCCATAATTTTTCAGAGCCGCTTCATTACCTCACAAAAAAATTAAATTTAAAGTAGAAGCGAATGTGACAATCACATATGACAAAGTCAAATACATGTCAAATATAACAGTTGGCATGCGGTAATTTGAATTCAAAATAAGGAATGCTAAATCTTGAAGACTTTAACCTTTTAATCATCCTGCATCCTTACAAAAGTTTGATGGAATATCGAGATGGTGTCAGAGGATATTTCACTGAAATTTCGCAGATATCTATAGTGGCATTTTGAAAATATCATAAGAAAACATCTGACCTCCCATAAGACCCAATGTAAAAGTTAGCCCCCCGAGAACAGCTGATTTTTTCAGGGTTGTGGCCTGTATATTTTTGTTGGCTTCGTCCAACCTATTAATATAAACACAATTTATAAACTGTCAAATAATCACTCTCTAAATGACGTCATGACTAAGTTGACTAAAAGAAAGACCGGTAAAATTATTTTCCGCTCTCTTATCCGTTCCTTACGGGTCTCTGTTAAGACCGGAAAGTTTTATAGAAGGATCTACCAGTAAAGTGACAATGTTCGTACAAAAAAGTGTACGGAAAGTCCTTATTCCGGTTAAAAAAATATTATACCAACTGTTATGGATACAAAAAGGCGTAGTACAAGAATATATGGTTGTATAACTCTTTCATTGCTATTTTATATATTTTTCCTAAAGATTTTTACGATCAAATTGTTCTCTTTTTTTATTCTAAATATTTGATCAAGCTTCTTCCTACTACCGGCACATTACGAAATTATTATTATGTAAAAAAACTGGTATTTTTCTTTCAGGAGCAATATTTGAACAGTATGCTATCACTTTACGTAACATATACTGAAAGACTTCTTTTTCTGTTTACAGTACTATGTTTACACTTATATAAAAATTTATTGCTTTTTCAGTTTAATTTGTTTTTTAAAAGTGAAATCGTTAAAATAAAAATGTTTTTCTACGAACGTGCGTGAAAGTGTTACTTTTCCGCACCCATTTTCGTTTTGAAAGTGTCACTTTTCTGCACTCTCTAAAAAACCTAAGAATCGGTAACTTAATATTTATTCTTTTTTGATTTTTCTACTTTTTGATGTATGTATTTAAATTTTTTATAGTTTCAAATAAATACAAGAAATATTTCTTATTTTCATATCAAAATACCTAATTATTATTTACGTCTGAAGGTGGGTAAAACCGCTAATCAGCGTTGATCTGGCCTAAAAGACAGAAGTGCTGTCTTAGGTCATGGATGGTTTCTTTTTCTTGGCAATCGATCCTTTCATCGATCTATATAGCAGCTTATACTCGCCTGCTCTTGTTCTAGTTTCTCTTGTATCTCGGTAGATGGCCCTTCTTGCAAGGGTTTTCTCACTATCGACGTAAGATGAGGGACAAAACGGTCGGATTAACTTCGCAAGGGTGTCACATTGACCAAGCAGTGTTCTGAGGAGTCCCATAAGGACGAAACAGTTACCTGTCAACACTTATTAGGTGTCCGTTAGCTGCCCACGGAACAATATGAGAGAAACAAAAACTTATTTTCACCCGATTAGCCACGAAAACTTGTTTGATTTTTAAATTCACGGATCCCTAATTTTGTATGGCTTAAAAATATAATTTATTTTACATACTTTGCTATTATATTATTTATAGCTATATGATTATTTTGAACACTTTTTTGACAATAACAAATCCTCTTGATTGTTATTTTTACTGCAACTACCTTGTACTAATTTTGCAATGTTGCATTTTGTCTATCATCAACGATTGCAGTTTAATTTCGAAAATAATAATATTTTGAGATGAGTAGGTATTTTTGAGGAAAATTTTAATATTTATTACATACTTGTATGTGAGTTTGTAAAAACTGTATTGATATGTTTTTGCTATTACATTAGGGACTTTTTGCACGCCCTCCTTTAACTAACTTTATCCTTTAAAAATGCGACATTAAGTGACAGATGTCACATGATATGTAGAAGCCCAATTTTTGACCTTTTGCACACACAATTTTTTATCTTTTATCCTTTATTTATTTGTCAAAAGCCTGTTTTGTGTTCTGTAGGTAAAATCACCGAACCGAATGATCAGATAGTAGTGGCTCAGGATTTTGACGACCTCGAATATATGACACGAAAACTAATAGAAGAGTACAATAAGTGGGGACTAGAGGTTAATCTCAATAAGACAGAGTATATGTGTATCGGTGGAATGAAACAGGATCTAATCTTAAATACCGGGCAGCGAATTCAGTCCTGTCATAAGTATAAATACTTAGGTCTAAAAATTACAGCTGACGGAACACTAGACAAAGCTATAAAAGATCGTAACGTACAAGGAAGAAAAGCAATAACTGTAATAAATGGAATAATTTGGGACCAAAGTATATCAAAACATAACAAAAAGCATTTATATAACACCATTGTAAAAAGTATTATTACATACGGCTGAGAAGTATGGCCAATCAAGGATAGAACAGAAAAAATGCTTTCCGCTACGGAGATGGACTATTGGAGAAGAGCAGCAGGGAAATCACAAAGAGAAAGAGTTACAAATCAAAGAATAAGATAAATTATGACAGTGGGTGAACGTACCCGTGCTTTAGTGGATGATATAAGAACAAAACAACTGGTATGGTACGGACATGTACAAAGAATGAATGATGAAAGACTACCTAAACAAATACTACAATGGAAACCAACTGGCCGAAGAAAACGAGGACGGCCAAGGAGAAGCTGGAGAGAAGGAATAGACAGTGAAATAAGAATAAGAGGCCTAGATGATGAATTATGGGCAAACAGAAACGAGTGGAGATTGGGTACGGGAAGACGTAGAACGTTGTGAAACCGATAAATATATAAAAAATATATAGGTAAAATCAATTAAAAAGTTCCGAAAACAACTAGGGAAAAACTGAAAGAACAGGACCAGTGAAAAACTGCCAGGAAAATAGAGGATGTGTTTAGTGTGTACTTCTTATTTTTTTACACACTTCACAAAACATTGATGACTTTTAATTAGTTAGTGAACACTGTTGCCAAACATACCTACCAGTTTTTATAAAAAATAATCTTCAATAACTGGCATAAAATTAAATCTGCGAAATACCCCGCATTGGTAGCTCTTGCAATAATTGCCTGGTATCAAAAATATTTTAAATTCACATAATATTTTGACAACATTATATGCGGAGCAACACTGTCTCTAAATAAATGAACTAGTAGCCTGCGTTATTGGAACACAAGTAAGGTCAAACACTATCCTTTAGTAAAGGATAAGGTTCAAACCAGGTAAATGCGCATGCCTCAAATAGAAGATAAGAGAAAAGTCCCTATTCTCTTAAATAGAGAATTTACTGTGCTTGGTAATTAGGGTTATCTCCTTTTTTTTAAATCATTATTAAAGCAGTAAAGTACCTATATAAATAAAAAAAAACTCACCACAAAACCTGATTGATGGTTACATTAAAAAAAAAATACTTAGTCTAATCTTAGTCCACCTGGCAGTACCTAGATTTTTTAAGCCCAGTGATTTTTATTTTGTGTCTAAAGTAGGGTGACCAGATTTTTTAGGCCTCAATACACTCAGACACTCTCAGAAGGGGAAAGAATATGAAGTGTTAATTAAATAAATGAATTCATGTTGACTCTGATTGATACTTTCGTAGCCCATTACCACACTCCAAGTTTTTGTAAATATCTCAGAAACGGAAGCTATTACGAATATACTAATTTATACTATGTATACTATAAATTATTAAGAAAAATGTGTTCTAATATATTCCGAAAAACGCATATTGATGAAATGCTGTTACCGTCTTGAACACTTTTTCATGAAACTAATACCTTTTCTAGCCATTGCTGCGGGGCAGGATTTTGCAGTATCTTTTTCGTCACTTCAAAAATTATTAATGCAACTGAATACTCTATGAGTATGTATATTTAGGTGTCACATTTGATAAGACAGGAACAGACTGTAAAGAACTGGAAAAAAATAGTAACAACAAAAAAGGTTATTGGATGTCTTAACAGTATTTTATGGAATATTTAACATTTATGAAACAATGGTCAAAAGCACACCGTTGTCTGGAATAGAGACTTGTCGCGTAACAGAAAAATATAAAACAATAATGGAAAGTGTCGAAATGGATGCAATAAGAAGATCAATAAGAATATCTAGAACAGATCTTATAGGAAATGAGATCATAAAAGAAAGAATTGGAATCGAGGGAAGCATAACGGATGACATCACTAAAAGACAACTGATATGGTACTGCCATGTACAACGGATGAACGATGAAATATAACCAAAGTAAGGCCTAGAATGGCGACCAATAGGGCGCAGAAACAGAGGGCATCCTAAACTCGAATGGCAACAGCCAATCCAAAGATCAATGAGTCAAAAAACGTGACAGAAGATGATTGTCAGGATTGAAGGAGGTAGAGAATAGGAGTCGGACAACGTAGAAAAACGTTCTAAACCGACAGAGTAGTATTGTCCCTCGAAGACTAAAATAGTATTTTCTCAAAATTTGTATAAGGGACCGGTTTAAAGTTTTGAAGTAGTCAGGCAAAATCTTATTTTAATATCATTGATGTATTTCTTTAAAATTTGCAAAAGTAAGTGGAAAACAAACTCCGACATAATCATAATACGGAACAGCGCAGGACATTTTGACTTAAACAGGACATTTTATAGGACATTTTTTGATACAGAACAGATCTTACAAATACAGGACGAATGGTCACCTTATTTAAAGACATTTTAATTTATCCGTTCTTAATGATTCTTTTGTTGTCTTGTTTTTTAGTAAAGAAACGACAGTGTTAAATACAAACAATAGTAATAAAAAAATACTAAATATTACAAATTGAAAACATTAAAGTTTTATGTTAATGATTGAATATTTCTTATTATCGAAAAACAATATGTTAAATTTTTTTTCACCATATATGGATAAGAGAGGAATATAGCACGTGTAAGATTTACTGTCGTGTCTTAGGTAGATAGATATAAGAATCAGGTGAAACAAATAAACAAAATAAATTAAACAAGGAATGCAGAAATACAGAATTAAGTTGAAAATAATTTGATGAAAAGATGAAAGAAATAAATATATTTTTACCTTCCTACAAGAGCAGCTCCATAAGGTAAATTGCTCAATGACCTTCGAAATAATGCCCTAATAAATAATTTAATGTTCTATTATTAAATGAAACTATTATTAACCGAACCGAAACAAGCCCATATTTTGTCTCTGTCCAAGCCTTTGCGGTTGCAATATTTCCCTCTCTATCAGACTCTTTCTGTAAAACTATACGAAAATAACATGCAAAATATCGAAAACATTCGTAAAATTTTGGATTTTCTCGGTCAAAAGCCCATAAAACAGCCATGGAATATGAATCAGCTGTTTTTTGTTTACCTAGTGTCCGAGAACAAACCAGACAAGTACAGAACAAACCTACTACTACTAAAATCTCGGTTTAGGACGTTTTTCTACGTTGTCCGACGCCATTCAGTCAGATTTTTTTGACTCATTGATGTTTGGATTGACTGTTGGCATTCTAGTTTAGGACGCCCTCTTTTTCTGCGTCCTATTGGTTGCCATTCTAGGACCTACTTTGGTAATCTTTCGTCGTTCATCCGTTGTACACGGCTGTACCATATCAGTTGCCTTTTAGTGATGTCATCCGTGCTTTCCTCGATTCCCATTCTTTCTTTTATGATCTCATTTCTTATGTGATCTATTATAGATATTCTCATTGATCTTCTTATTGCATGCATTTCGACACTTTCCATTTTTGTTTTGTGTTTTTCTGTTAAGCCACAAGTCGCTATTCCACACAACAGCGTGCTTTTTTATCTCTCTGTTCCATAAAATACTGTTAAGATATCCAATAACCTTTTTTGCTTTTACTATTCTTTTTTCGTTCTTTACAGTCTGTTCCTGTCTTATCAAATGTGACACCCAGGTATACATACTCATTGCATGGAGATATTACTTGTCCATTGTCTAGTTCTAACTCACTGGATTCGTTTCCAATACATAAGTACTATGTCTTGTCCACGTTCACTGTTAATCCCCACTTTTGGTATTCTTCCATTAACTTTCTCACCATATACTCTATGTCTTCTTTATCATTAGCTACAAACTTGGTCGTCAGCAAATTGTAGTGTGTATATGGTAAATCGGCCGTTAAGTTCTATTCCCATGCCGTACACTTTACGTTTCCAGTTTTTTAGAGCTACTGCGATATATATTTTAAAAAGAGTTTTTAAACATCCCTGTCTAAAGCCTCTTGTTACCAGGAATTCTTTTGAAAGTCGATTTCCAATTTTAATTTTAACCCTTTGTATAGTTCTTTTATCGCTTTTATGTATGTATGATTGATATTAGTCTGCTCACACACTGTCCATAATTTTTCTACTGGAACGGTATCATATGCTTTTTGAAGGTCCGCGCTCCTTTTCTCAATTACTTGTTTAAGACAAAAAACATTATTACTACAAGAACAAACCAACTCCTGGAATTAAACATGAATAGCCTAGGAATAATCCTCAAAGTAATAACATATATTATTATTACTCTAAGGAATAATCACAGGGCTATACACAGGCCAATGCCGACTCAACAGACTGGGAACTAACAGACCAGACTGCAGGTTCCGTAGTGTTGAGGAGGAAACGCAACTTCATTTAATCTGCTACTGCGTAGCACCACAGAGGACTAGGGCGAAACTATTCGGACCTGTCAGATAGAGTCTCAGGACATTGAGGAAATGTCAACAAACAAACTGATCTGCTTGCACAGGGGGCCATCGAGTGAGTCGTCATATCATCATGTTCATATATAATTTAGAGCAAATAATTAAAAAATGAGATATTTAGTTAGATATTAGTTACCTACCTATTATTATTGTAATTATAAATAAATAATAAATGTATCACACCTAGTTTATTTTCTCTTCTAATGGCAAAGATGAAAATTTAATTGCCTTTAAATATTGCACGCTAATGCTAGCAGAATTAGAATCCGCCATTGTCGTTAATACCAAATCGTCGAAATTAAAACAAACCGTTAGCGCCCGACCGATAATAGGAAGTTGTCTAATGGATCGTTCATACTCGTCTTTTGTCTAGTCTTTTGTCTTGGTTTAGTCATATGTCTTGTCATAAGAAAGTTAAAACCACTGTTTCTTATGGGAGTGTTCATACAATGCTTTTGCTTTTGTTTTTGATTAGTCTTTGTCTTAAGAGTTGCTAACTTTCAATCCTTAGGACAATGACTAAGACGAGTGACAGACCTCAGCTGATATTTGTTGTTTTTTTTACAGGGCGTCCGAAGAGCGCAAGCGCGCGGCCGAAATTTTGAATTTACCGCCATTAATCATGTTTTTAACAGAAAATCTCAACATAACCTCAAAATTTTATTTGTTTTTTTGTTTCTTTTTCGCTTTTGTTCTTTCGTGTCTGTGTTTCGTGCACAGATTAGGTTAAATAAGATTGTTTTGTGTAGAAAATGACTTTTGAAGAGGGCCTTTTTATTGAATTGATTGATTGATTTTTTTTTTCAGTGGGTTTATGACTAAGACTAATCAAAAACAAAAGACGAGTATGAACAGCCGATTTTGTTTAAGTCAGCTAAGACTAATCAAAGGACAAAGACTAATCAAAAACAAAAGACTCAGACGAGTATGAACAATACTTAAGCGCGCACATAACATATCTGCAAAACGGACCGAATCGAACTCTTCTGTGTATGAGCGCGCACTACTATACTTATTTACCTAATCTGTGGCACTACTGAAAAGTGCGCGTGAACTGCTCTAAAATGCAACGCGAACCTTGGTCACGGGAGGCATCACGGGGGTGCGGGCGGTATCGAGACTAGTTTTTGTATAAGCGCGGTGCCGAAGGAAGGTTCAGATTCTATGTACTGTAAAATTCTATTGGGACATTTCGTTCTCTCTTTCTATATTTCGTAATTAGCATGCGACATAACGGTGCATAGAATTTGATTCCAGTAAATTACCGTAAAGAATTAGATTCGAGCTTGGTTTGAACACGAATACAAACACATACATACCGGGTATTAATTTCTAGTCAATATTCCAGTCTTTAGTGAAATCCTTTTGGGGTAATAATGAATTAAATTAAGGAATGATCAAAGTTTAATATTTTTTTAAGTATAATTTGGGAGTGCACGTGCACATGTGGACTTATGGAGAAACCGCCACTGATAGTAGAACAGATTTTACCCAATAATTTATATTATTACTGAGATTCGTTGGTGCTTTCGTTTCTGAGATATAGCGTGGATTTCACTTTGAATGGACGAGGAAGGTATTAGATCCATCATGGATCCATTTATTTTCTTTTTGTGAAGCTCATTTTCTAAGAATGTTGTCCATCATCATGGCAATTTACTGCTGCGTCACGTGTAAGCTCTCTCTTGAGTGTTTTTTGTAATTTCTAAATCATTTTCTTTCTTGCTAAAATCTTTATGTCGTCAGAAATTCTTCAAATGTGTTTGTAAAAATTTTATGACGGATTATATTTTTTATAACGATTTTAATATGATTTATGAGCGTTCTGATCTGTAAAAAAAGCAAAAAAAGCTGATTAACATGTTATACATAATGCAGAAGGCTTTGTGTACAACAAGAGTGTGGGTAGATTTTATTGCATTTACGCATTGAAAAAAACAAAATAGGTACCGACAATGTAGGTACGTCCTTTGTTCATGATGGATCTTTAACGAAACAAAAGACTTTTAAGGGTAATTAGCGTTAGTGGTATTGGGACACTTAGTCTGATTTCTTCTTCTGAAGATTGAAGGTGAATTTTAAGAAAATTAAATGTATGGTTATAACAAATAATCCAAACATCGTTGTAAATGTGACTATTGATAACACACCAATAGAAAAAGTGTCACACACCAAACTAAAACTATCTAGGGATGTAGATAAGATCAATCTCAGGAAATTATTAGATCTAAAAATGAAATAGTAAGAAATGCTTTCGTAAAAATAAAATAAACCTTTGACAGAAAAATAATTTTGTCGGTTTAAAATTTTCAAAATTTTGATTTTTAAAAAAGTTCAAAATATTAAATTAATTAACAACAATTAATTGCTAAGTTGACAATATTTTAAAAATATTCAAATTTAACAAATACCTACATATAATTATAAAAACTGAAAATACTTGTAATTTTTAATTAAAAAAATTAAAGTAGCGTCATACAGGGTGTCCCAACACTTAGGGCCATAGGTCAACAGGTGATAGAGGAGGTCATGCCTGATAAAAAAGTTCCTATAATGCATGCGTCAAAACTCTTTCTTTCTCGAGATACAAAGCATCAAAGTTGACGATTTTTTAAACTTTTTTGATAATAACTTTTTTAAAAAACGCAGTAAAAATATGAAATTGGGTAAAGTTGTGTATTAGAACAAGAGCAATCATTTGAAATTAAAATAATTTTTAAAAAAATTATGCGGCCCATTTTTTTTAGAAAAAACTGTTTTTTTGCTATAAACTTTTATGAATGCCATATTACTCTCTCTCTAGCGAGACATATTAATAAAATATTATTCATATTTAAAAAAAAAATAAGTAAGCAAAAATTAATTTAAAAAAAAATCATTATTTTTTATACATTTTTGGAGGTTACTTTGACAGCCTGTACCTCCTCAACTTGTAATTTTTATTAAAAAAAGGAATATCACATTTTTGAATCACAATCAGCTAAGTATTCAGCTCGCGTGACAGATTTTCCTTTTTTTGTAAAACTCTTTTTTCCCCCACTCCTCTCACTTTAAACATGCTATATTCTTAAAAACAGATGTGTGTTTACGCCCCATGTGATAATTTTTTTTTCGGAAATAACCTCCACTATCACCTGCTGCACTATGGACCCTAAGTTATGGGACACCCTGTATAATCAGTGACGGTTCTAAGGGGGAATAGGACCCGCTGCCTTTCCTTCTCCAATAGAAAACTTATTTTTCAGCTTCAGTAAAGACATAGCAAATGCATAAAACATGATTTCTGATTTTTCTCGCAAACGTTTACATTATTTAATAATATTTTTATTGCTTTATAAAAAAAAGAATTAAAAGCTTCGCTAAGAAAAAAAAACTTGGAAGTATAATCTTCTTGGATTGATTTTAGTTTAGGCTAGATTTCGAAAAATCCACTTTCTAGAAGCATTTTATATTACTTTCTGGCAAATGGTCGACCGCGCTGAATCCGAATATCCATGTTGCAACCTCGAAATGTTGACAGGGGCGTAGATAGTCAAGATGGCGGGATTGCGACGAAATTTTAAATTTCCTCTGTAAAATCCAAATTGAAACAGGTGTACATTCAAAATATATATTTATATAACTAAAAAAGAAAATCATGTTAGTTTTTTTTAATGGCTGCAAAAACCCCCCAGACCCAGTGGCGGCTCGTGACAGTAAAGTTTGTGAGTTCTGCCGACACAATTATACAAAAACCAACAACAAACACGACCATAACCTTCCGCTCATGCGTTTGGCGTCTTCTAAATAAATAAATGCGCCCGCAAACACGCAACGCTGAGCCCGGAATTGTACTGGAACTGCAAGTTTTGCAGCTCTATTTTTGCCTAGATTTCGCTATCTAAACCCATAAGCAAGTGCGGTGCGGGGCGAAGAAAGGGGTTCCTAGCCGAGCACAGATCTCGTTAGCCGCCCAGCTACGTTGTGTTGCAATTTAGCAGCGCAACAATGCCAATAACTTCATTTGACCGACTGTGAAATGCGGCCTTCGGCCACGGCGCGCGGCGTCATACTCAACACACGTACGCGATTTGAAGGCCTACTATACCAACACCGGACCGAAAATATACTGCTATTCCAATAATTTTAGAAATAAAATAATTATATTAGAAAAATAGCAGCGGCTGAAAAATAGTCAAATAATGTGAAAATTTTGGGGGTTCTGCAGCTCTGCAGCCCTTATGCAGAAGCCGCCCCTGCCCAGACCCCCCAATATCTAATAGTTTAAGGTTTCTTCAAATTTTCTTAAAAATTACCTAAGCTTCTAAGAGAAAAATTTATAATATACTTTATTGTAGATAATAAAATTCTCTTTTTAACAAGGTATATCTACTCTCCAGCGCCAGCGGCGTCCGATAATTGAACTAATTTAAAAAAGTTGCAAAAATACCGTTTTTCCCAAGATTTATTCGATTTTTTTTTAAACCAATGTCTACAGGAAAATATGTGTTAATTTTTTTATAGTCAATAAATGATCGGACTGGTTTCACAATTAAAACTTTAGGGTCATCCGTAAATTAAATCAATTTTAAAATAACAGAAAATATATCATTTCTGTTACACGTTTCATCTAATTTTCTCAGAACTAAGCTTAATATAAAAAATATACACTACACTTTATTGTAGACAGTAAAATTCCCTATTCAACAATGTAAAACTCGGTGGGCTTTAAATTATAACAAACTATTCAGCGACGTCCGTAAATGTGGGTGATTTAAAACATCATTAAAAAAACATGTTTTTATAGGGTTTATTCAATTTTCTTAAAAACCAAGCTCTTTGTCTAAAAATGTGTTCTTCAGTTCGTCATAGACAATAAAATTTCCTTTTAAACGATGTATAACAAAGTAAAAGTTATTGTATAGTTACCGCTCCAGTGGTGTCCCTAATTTAAAGTAGTTATATAAAATCACCAAACAAATCGATTTGTTTACATTTCTTATCTAATTTTCTTAAAAACTTAAAAACTAAGCTGTCCTTTCAGCATTTCGGTTGATAATTAAATTTCATTTTTAAACGGTGTATCATAAAATGTGATAGAAAATATGGCTAACTCTTCAGGCACTCTCAAAAATTACCAAAAAAAACATTTTTGTAAAACTTTCTTACAAAAGAAGGTCTATAAAATAAAATAAAAGTACTTTTTTTCCTCAGAAGCTTATTTTTATTTAAAAATACATTAAATATGTCACAAAAATTGATTATTTTGGTTATTTTTGAAAAATTATTTTTAAAGTACGCCCGTGGGGAATTTCTTGTGACATAATCCCCACATTATATTACAGCCTTTAAAATGAAATTAAATTTTCTACAAAGGTATACCACATATTTTTTACCAAAAAGGGCAAGAAAATTTTATAAAACCCATAATTTTCGAAATAATCCCAATTTACGGACGCCACTGAAGAGCTACTTGCTTTTCCTAACCTTATCGACCCATATATCGTTGGAAAGGAAATTCTGTTCACCACAAAAAATTGTTTTTTGCAATTTTTCATAAAAAGGTTAGTTTTCAAGAAAATGGAATAAATAATTTTTTGGGGGTTTGGGGAGGATTTTCTCCATCCCTGTCGATATATTGAGTTGGCAACCGGGATATTCGGATTCAGCGGGGTCGCATTAGGGGGAAATGGTGTGTTGGCAAAAAGTAATATGATTTGCTTCTAGACCAAAAACGGTGAGAATTTTCAAATGTTTTGCTCTAACTGTTTCGTCAGTTATAGAGACCCCAAACATATTTTTTTAATAATGCTTTTTTAATTGAGATACAATTAAGCTGTCTGCTGATATAACAAAATAATCAGTGTCATTTTTTGTTCTGTTTTTTATTCGTCAGTCTAATAATTTAACGTTAAAAAAAGTCCTTATATTTATCCAAAACTAATTTACCACTTGCTTGGATCAAATAGATACATAGCCAAGATTATAGTTTTATTATTATTATTTTTTAAATTAATTTAATAACGGAACTTTATTTAGCCATTTATTATACAGCTTATAAAGATATTTTAAATCATTATGTGTTTTTTCCGCATCTAGATGGCCCCACAATACCACAACTCTTTTGTTCCTAAAATAAATAGTATGCAAAATATGAATTTTTTAAAGTTTCATCATATGGACCATATGAGATTTGATACGCTAAAAAACAGTAAATTACGTTTTTTGGCATCTCAAATTAGTTTGTGGTTTTTAGCATTTAGAGGACCCGAAGCATTTAATAACAATTGAATTTAACAAAAAAATAAACAAAAAACACACTAACTTGCCTAAAATATATTAACTGCAAACTCGTGGATCCCATAAAACTTTCCTAATTTTTATTACTTTCGAAAAACCATATTTTGTTTTGGTTCAAAGAAGTAAGAATTAATATACGCACATTTTCAGAAAAAACTCACAAAATTCTGTTTTTCCCATCTGACATTATAAACATTGGGATTACACATAATGGATTTCCTGAAATATCAAAATTTTGTTTTTTGTTTTTTATTTGATAAAAACTACAGTTTTACATGATAATATTTTTTTAAACATGCATGCAATATAAAATAATTGTTTACATTAATAATGGCATTTATAGATAAATATAGTTTACAAGATATTTAAAAAGCAGATATATATTTAAAAAGCATATGATATCGTTCCAGTAGAAAAATTATGGGCAGTGTTAGAGCAAACTAATATCAATCATACATACATAAAAGCGATAAAATAACTATGCAAAGGGTCAAAATCTAAAATTAAAATTGGAAATCGACTTTCAAAAGAATTCCTGGTAACGAAAGGCTTAAAACAGGGATGTTGTATCTATCCAACTCTTTTTAAAATATATATCGCAGTAGCTCTAAAACACTGGAAACGTAAAGTACACGGCATTAGAATACAACTTAACAACCGATTTACCATATGCACACTACAGTTTGCGGACGACCAAGTAATTGTAGCTAATGATAACGAAGACATGGAGTATATGATAAGAAAGTTAACGGAAGAATACCAAAAGTGGGGGTTAACAGTGAATTTGGACAAGACACAGTACTTATGTATTAAAAACAAATCAAGTGGGTTAGAACTATCACTAGACAAACAATATCTCCATGCAATGAGTCTGTATACTTGGGTATCTTTGTTAAGACATGAACAGACTGTAAAGAACTGGAAAAAAGAATAGTAAAAGGAAAAAAGGTTAGTGGATGTCTTAACATTAATTTATGGAGCAGAAATATGAAAAAGAATATAAAATTTAACAAATATGAAACAATGGTGAACAGCACGCTATTGTATGGAATAGAGAATTGTCGCGTAACAGAAGAATATAAAACAAAGATGGAAAGTGTCGAAATGGATGCAATAAGAAGATCAATGAGAATATCTAAAACAGATCTATATATATATATATATATATATATATATTTATATATATATATATATATATATATATATATATATCTATATGAAATGAGATCATAAAAGAAAGAATGAGAATCGAGGGAAGCATAACGGATGAAATCACTAAACGACAACTGATATGGTAAAGCCATGTACACTTGATGAACGACGAAAGATTACCAAAGCAGGTCCTAGAATGGTAACTAATAGGGTACAGAAAAAGAGGGCGTCCTAAACTAGAATGGCAACAGTCAATCCAAATCGGTGATATTCCGGTTTTAACATACCCTTGCCCGGTACAACGGGAACGTTATAACGGAATTAGTCAAAATATGGTACGTTATAACCGAAGTAGAAGGTATAAAAGGTACGTAATATTCGGTAAAAAAAAATAGTATTTTGGCCGGATCAATAAAACATGTACGTAATAACCGAAAATACATTATAACCCAGGTACATTATAACCGTGTACTGTATAACAAATTTTGAGCTATGTAACACTGGGTTAATTTTTTATTTAATTTTTTTATTTTTATTTTATTGAACCGAACCGAACCGAACCGAACCAAAGATCAATGAGTTAAAAAACCTGACAGAAGATGATTGTCAGGATCGAAGGAAGTGTAGAATAGGTGTCGGACAACGTAGAAAAACGTTCTAAACCGACATAGTAGTAGTAGTAATATAGTACAAGATAATAAGTCCATTGATTAAGCTAACTAGTCACACCACTGTTATGTGCTCATACTGAGCTTGTAGTGAGAACAATAATTTTTGTATTTTAATGGTATTAAGTACTATAGTATAGTACGTATTATAATAAATATTTCAAATGCGATTCTTGCTTTTTATAAACAAACAAAAAAATCTTACGCAATACATCAATCATTAAAAATTACTTTATTAGAGAAATCACTTTTGCTTTTTGAGTTTCAATCAACAAGCTTCATATAGTTTATCGTTTATTTTAAAACATATGGATTCATTTTTAAAGCACTTCAAAACTTTTGATTTTAACCTAATAATTATATAGCCTGTAAATCAGTAGGGGAGAGA
Source organism: Aspidapion aeneum (assembly GCA_963576565.1). Lineage (NCBI taxonomy): Eukaryota > Metazoa > Arthropoda > Insecta > Coleoptera > Brentidae > Aspidapion > Aspidapion aeneum. The sequence goes on from OY755046.1 coordinate 68,489,273, forward strand.
GGGGCAAAATAGGATACTTAATTTTATAGGATTATTTCTTCTATTAAATGATCATCGTTCATAATTTGGAATTAAGTTGGCATATGTTATCTTTATGTTTTAATTTTCATTTTAAGAGATTTAGAACGCCATCATCCATCAAGTTGACTTTGCCCCATTTTGCCCCTCATACGTGGTAAAATAGGATACCTATATGTAGCAAAACGGGCGGGGCGGTTGTGTAATTTAGAATCAATATTTTTGAGGTAAATCTTATCTACCAAGAGCTTTAGAGGTAAATCTTAGGAGGCCGTAAATTTCGCTCTCTATTCCTTCTCTCCAGCTTCTCCTTGGCCGTCCTGGTTTTCTTCGGCCAGTTGGTTTCCATTGTAGTATTTGTTTAGGTAGTCTTTCATCATTCATTCTTTGTACATGTCCGTACCACACCAGTTGTTTTGTTCTTATATCATCCACTAAAGTACGTTCACCCACTGTCATAATTTCTCTTATTCTTTGATTTGTAACTCTTTCTTTGTTTGATTTTCCTGCTGTTCTTCTCCAATAGTCCATCTCCGTAGCGGATAGCATTTTTTCTGTTCTATCCTTGAATGGCCATACCGTATGTAATAATACTTTTTACAATGGTGTTATATATATATATTATGTTTTGATATATTTTGGTCCCAAATTATTCCAATTAATAAAGTTATTGCTTTTCTTCCTTGTAAGTTTCGATCTTTTATAGCTTTGTCTAGTGTTCCGTCAGCTGTAATTTTTAGACCTAAGTATTTATACTCATCACATGACTGAATTCGCTGCCCGGTATTTAAGATTAGATCCTGTTTCATTCCACCGATACACATATACTCTGTCTTATTGAGATTAACCTCTAGTCCCCACTTATTGTACTCTTCTATTAGTTTTCGTGTCATATATTCGAGGTCGTCATAATCCTGAGCCACTACTATCTGATCATCGGCGAAACATAAAGTATACAAGGTGGTTTCGTTCAACGGAATTCCCATATTTTGGCATTTTCTCTTCCATACTTTAAGGACTTGTTCCAAGTATATCTTGAAGAGCGTAGGCGAGATACAGCAACCTTGTTTAAGACCTTTATTTACTTGAAAGCCTTTGGTTAGTTTTGCTTTTATTTTAACTTTTGCCTTACTATTGCTGTATAACTCTTTGATGGCCTTAATTAGTTGTAAAATTTCCAAACTTATATAAAAAATTCTCAAAAATGTCCAAAACCATAAAATAATACATTTTTAAAATTTCAAAAATTTAAAAATATTTGAAAAATTTAATTTCAATTTTCAAAAATTTCCACAACTTAAAATAAAACGTTTTTAAAATATCATAAAATTTCAAATATTTTCAAAAATCTAAAAAAATTAATGGATCCATAACGGTTCTGATACACTCCTAGCTAGCCTATTAGCGCACTTTAAGTGAAGCCATGATATATCAGTTTTTTGTAAATTTTTTGGAAACTCAAGCTCCTACGAAGTTTTTGGATGTTACACAAATTATTGAGCAAAATGTAGTCTAGTATATTCCGAAAAGCGCATCTTAAGAAGTTATATTATCAATTTTTAAACTGTCAAAAAAATGTCATTAGCATTAATGGATTTTGACCAAAATCTAATCAGCTCTTTACAGTACTGTACACTATTTTACCTGGAAATTTCATGAGAATCGGTTCAGCGGTTTAGGAGCTATCGTGTTACGGATAGATACACACACACACGAAGACCTGGTTACGACGATATTGCTAAGATAGGTCAAAATACACCCAATTACCACATTTTTGACGATATCTCAATTTCTTACCTTCCTAGCCCGCATAGCAATGGCTAGAGAAGGTATTGTTTTCGACGAAGAAAAAATTTTTGAGATAACGCCGAAAATGTGTTATTTGGGTGTATATTGACCTATCCTAGCAATGTCGTGATGTCTGTCTGTGTGTGTGTATATTATTTCTGTCCGTAACACGATAGCTCCTACCGATTTTAATAAAATTTTCAGATAAAATAGTGCTCGACAGTCTTACGACACAGCTTACCTAACAACCGAGCTGATTAGGTCATTATAAATGACAGTTTTTTGACAATTAAAAACTTTAAGAAATGCTAACTTTTTAACGGAGCATCGTTTTCGGAATATAGTAGACTACCAATAATTTGTGTGCTAACCTCTTAGTAAGAGCTTCAGTTTCTCGGATATTTACACAAAACACTGTTTTCAAGGCTGATATATTATCATGCCTTCACTTGAAGTGTGCTAATAGGCTAGCTAGGAAGGTATCAGATCTCTCATGGATCCATTTATTTTTTCTTAAAAACAATACCTTCTTTAGCCATTGCTTTGCGGGCTAGGAAGTTATATATATATTTATCGGTTTCACAACGTTCTACGTCTTCCGATACCCAATCTCCACTCGTTTCTGTTTGCCCATAATTCATCATCTAGGCCTCTTATTCTTATTTTACTGTCTATTCCTTTTCTCCAGCTTCTCCTTGGCCGTCCTCGTTTTCTTCGGCCAGTTGGTTTCCATTGTAGTATTTGTTTAGGTAGTCTTTCATCATTCATTCTTTGTACATGTCCGTACCACACCAGTTGCTTTGTTCTTATATCATCCACTAAAGTACGTTCCCCCACTGTCACAATTTCTCTTATTCTTTGATTTGTAACATTTCCCTGCTGCTCTTCTCCAATAGTCCATCTCCGTAGCGGAAAGCATTTTTTCTGTTCTATCCTTGATTGGCCATACTTCTGAGCCGTATGTAATAATACTTTTTACAATGGTGTTATATATAAGCTTTTTGTTATGTTTTGATATACTTTGGTCCCAAATTATTTCATTTAATAAAGTTATTGCTTTTCTTCCTTGTACATTTCGATCTTTTATAGCTTTGTCTAGTGTTCCGTCAGCTGTAATTTTTAGACCTAAGTATTTACACTCATCACAGGACTGAATTCGCTGCCCAGTATTTAAGATTAGATCCTGTTTCATCCCACCGATACACTTTATTTCTTATTATTTTACCGTATATTCTGCTTAGCGTACTAGTCACAGATATACCTCTATAATTGTCACATATATCTTTCCTTCCTTTTTTGTGTATTGTGGATATATATGGCTAGGAAGTTAAAAATTATAATATACAAAAAAAAATGTTTCAACAAAATCTTTTACCTATCTTTTGAAGTCATGTCTTCTTGCAATAGCTCCAAAATATATTAGTTAATTATAAACAAAAATGATTTAATAGCTTTTAATTTAAATTTATGAATCCAAACAGTTTATAATATTTATCTGGTCGAAAAAAAAATGTTGAAAGAGTTATAAGCTATCAAATAGGCTTCCGTAGCGAAATAAATCAAACACTATTGAGAAATGATATTATAACATTATTACAAATAAATTAATTGAAAGGGTACCTATACATAAATATTTACCGCATGGGCGCACCCAGAAGGCGGCTCGGGGCCCCCCCCAAGCCAAAAAGGTTTTGTTCCAAATAAAAAAAAGTTTATTACATTTTATTGAACATACAATTAATTTTAATCACTACTTGCTCCATGGTCTACGATTTCCAATAAAATGGCGACTGGCGGCCTTGTGCCGAAATTGAACTTGGGCCAAAAATAAAAAAAAATTAATGTGCAACATTAAAAAGCCAGCAACTAGTTATATGTACACTCATTCGGGAGTGTAGTAATAATATAGTAGACTAAAAATAGTATATTATACAACGCACAATAGCCAATAAGTAATACCGCACGAGTATCTTAGGGAAGGGTTTAGGAACAACGTCCATGAAGGTAATAACGGCCATGAAGGTAATAAGGGCCATGAAGGTAATAAGGGCCATGACGGTAATATGGACCATGGGGGTAATCACGACCTTGGTGGTAATTCCGGTTACACTGTCTCCAAATTTCAAAAAACAGGAATTTCGGTCAACAATCATTTATTCGGGAGTGTAGTACTTACTAATATAGTAGACTAAAAATAGTATATTATACAACGCACTATAGCCAATAGTAATACCGTACGAGTATCTCACGGAAGGGTTTAGGAACAAGGCTCCAGGGGGTAATACCGGCCATGAAGGTAATGAGGGTCATGACGGTAATATGAGCCATATGGGTAATATCGACCACGGGGGTAATTCCGGCAAAGGGGGGGATAAAGGTCATGAGGGTTATACGGGCCATGTGGGTATTACCGGCTGTTTGATATTTTGCAAGCTACTTTTTTTTAATCACCAATCCCCCATTCAGGAGTGTAGTAATAATATAGTAGCCTAAAAATAGTATCTATATTATACAACAGTCATGCAGGATAAACGGTCCATGGGGGTAATATTATCCGTGGGGGCAATACGGTCCATGAGGGTAATAGTAACCGGCCATGAAGGTAATACGGGCCATGTTGGTAATACCGACCGTTTGATATCTTCCAGGCTATTAAAACATGTGGCAAAAATTTCATTTTTCACATTGTCAGCAAATAAAAATTTGTTTAGCAGTTTTTAAGAGGGGAACATTTGTGAGCTACAATTTTTTACAACTTTCGAAGGAAATTATCTCTACAAGAATACCTTGCCGAGTTGATTTCTGTAATTTTGGTAATAAAGCACCACATCAGTCACCCAGGAAAACATCGATGTTGTGCGCATGCTCATCACGGAAGATCAACATGTGACATATCGCGAGATTGAGGCTTCATTGAGGATTTCAAAGACCGCAATTCAAAAAATTTTGCATGAATAATTAAGACAGAAAGAAGCTAGGGTGAATTGGTGTCAGAAAACTTTAGACCTCTTTGAGGCAGGAAACTCGAAAAACGTGTACAGCATTGTCAGTGCTGATGAATCGTGGATTTACTCATAAGAACCCAAGAATAAACATCAGTCGTCTGTTTAAGTGTCCCAAAATGAAGAAAACGCATAAAAGTCGCGACATTTGTCTCAAAAGCAGGTCGTGTAGCAACAATTTCTCTGGAAGATCAAAGGACTGTTACTGCCGATTGGTATATCACAATTTGTTTGCCGAAAGCCATCGCTGAGCTTCGAAAAACGAACCCTGAACGACGAATCATCCTATACCAAGAGAATGCATGTTCGCACAAAGCACAAAAAAACCATTGAGTTTTTCACCCAACAAAACCTCGAATCGTTGAACAATCCTCCATACAGTCCCGACCTAAGTCCAAACGATTTCTGTACTTTTCCGAAAACCAAGAATGGACGGCGTGGTCACAGATTTCAGTCGCCAGAGGAAGTAGTCGACGCCTTCAAGAATGCAATTTTGACAGATCCAACAAACGAGTGGAATTACAGCTTTGACAGCTGGTTTGAGCACATGCAAAAGTACATTAATTTTTCTGGAGAATACGAGAAACAATAAAGGCTTTAAAAATTGTCTGCTGTTTTATTTAAGCTGTAAACTTAACTTAACCCTTGTATATCACAAACGTTTACAAGGAGCCTCACCCCATCCCCTCCCCCTTGGCGACGCCGCGATGGTGCATGGCCAATCTGCGTTTTTATTACTTGCAATTATTAAAAACACGGCTTTAATTCTTTAAAAAAATTGTGTGTGCTTAAGACCACACGGCAGAAGTGTAAACTTCAACAAGGCGAACTTAATAATACTGGCCTTTCACAGTTAGTCGACTCGAGCCGACTTTACCCGAGTGAGCGTTACATAGCCGAGCCTGACGGCTCAGTTCAATTCAGTGCCCACAAAAACTGCTAAACGCGCCTAAAAATGTTTACACTTCAAAAACATTTTTCTATAAAATTTAAATCCTTGTAACACGAAAGTATACGTAGACTGATTCTTAAATTTCTGGTAAATGCATTTCTAAGTAAATTTCCTTGTAAGCTCAAAGCCTTATCTTCAATTCAAAGCTATAATGTTTAAAATAGCCTGTTTTACTATCTAACAGGTACCTTGATGGACTGTTCTAAGGTACCATTCATGGGCGATCGCGTATGTTATACCACTGCAAGTCTTATTAGTGTCAGAATAAAATGCATCTGAAAGCAAGTGAAGAAAATAAAAAGAAGAGAGAAGAATTTTATCTTTCTTTGTGTACCTATGTCTGATTATATCTTGGAAGGGTATAATATACAGGATGTCCCAAATAAAAGTAACTCCATGGGGATTTCGGAAACGAGTTTGTTTAAATGAGAAAAAAGTATCAAAATTAAAAATATCTAAAGGAGTTTTTAAAATATCGAGCAAAAATTAAAAATTGTGATTTTTGAAAAATTTAAATATCGCCGATATCTTGCAAACAAATTTAATCAAATTAGATATTTTTGTATAAGCAACTACGGCCAATTGAATGACGTTAACAATTTTTTTCTAGGCCTTTTAGTTTTTTTGAAACCATAGCCAACTTTGTAATTTCTTATAACCGCCATATTGGATTTATACTTCAATAAATAGAGCATAAAATTTTAGTTACGTAGGTATGACAACATTGACATTTTCCGTCATATAAAGACAGGCTTATTATACATGGTTGCAAAGGTCTTTTAATGCTCTATTTTTTGACGTATAAATTCAATATGGCGGACATAAGAAATAACAAAGTTGGCGGGTCGCGGTTCGTTTGTCGAAAACACGTTTATCAAAAACATCTTTATCAAAGACATTTTGATCGAAAATCTTTATTTTAAATGACATTTTGATCGAAAATCTTAATTTCGAATGACATTTTGATCGAAAATCTTAATTTCGCATGGCACTTTTATCAAATAGCAATTTAATCGAAAATCATATATTTTTTTAAAACATACTCTTTCCCGGGATCCTAGAGAATGTGAAACCTAACCGTTGTCAATCGATCGCCAACATAACCGAACCGTGTCAATGTAGAATAGGGCTTCATTGACACGGTTACGGCAGCGTTCGGGCAAAGAATACAGTGTATTCATTGGTTCGGGCTACAACCGAAACGCAATCATGGACGTCGTTTACAAATATGCGGGCCGCATAACGCGGGTCGCCGGCATATTTGGATAACTTTCAGATATTTTAAAAAAGTCATTCGAAAAAGTTGTATTCGATAAAAAAGTTTAAAGCATTATTTAAATTTAAGCATTATTCAAAATTAAGATTTTCGATCAAAATGTCTTCGATAAAGATGTTTTCGATAAACGTGTTTTCGACAAACGAACCGCGACCCAAAGTTGGCTAAGGTTTTAAAAAAATTAGAAGGCCTAGAAAAAAATTGTTAACGTCATTCGGATTTGTTTGCAAGATAATGGCGATATTTCAATTTTTCAAAAAACACAATTTTTAGTTTTTGCTCGATATTTTAGTAACACCTGTAGATATCTTTAATATTGATAAAGCACCTGATTGGGCTTAGAATAGCGCAACTTTTCTCTAATTTAAACAAACTCGTATCTCTTACCGTTTCCGAAATCCCCATGTAGCTGCTTTTATCTGGTACAGTCGGAGACTTTTTAAATTGCCGTTTTACTTTTTTTCTGCCAAAATTAATCAATTAAAGAAATTAAAAAAAAAAAAATTAAATATGTATGTATGCAGACAGAGGTAGGGTTCACATTTTTTTTGTTTTCGTTCAAACTACTTTTTTGAATTACAAATAGGATTTTTTTTTATTTTCCAGGGCGGCAATTTAAAATGTCCCCTACTGTACATCATGTATATAATATACAGTGTGTCCACGTAAGTTGGCGGCATATGGGAAACTTTTTTATTATTAGCTTTACGAAAAAAAGTTATTCTTTATAAAAAGTTCTGCATGGTCCAAAACCTAAAATGCAACCATCAGATGTTAAATTTTTTCAGTCATATTACGAGGTTTGTCAAAAAATGTGATTTTTGCTCTAGAGTAAAGTACCTTTCTTTTTGACAATATCGAAAATTGTTATAAAAAAAAGATGTTTAGAATTAAAAATAGCTTTCAAATATTCAACATTGTTTATTTACATTAAAAAAATATTTTTTTCTACATTTTCTCGGCGATTACGTTGGAAATTTAAGTTTGCACATTAAGGCATAATTAATCTAGGATGCAAATAATAATAATTTTCGATATTGTCAAATGAAAGGTACTTTACTCTAGAGCAAAAATCACATTTTTTGACAAACCTCGTAATATGACTGAAAAAATGTAACATCTGATGGTTGCATTTTAGGTTTTGGACCATGCAGAACTTTTTATGAAGAATAACTTTTTTTTGTAAAGCTAATAATAAAAAAGTTTCCCATATGCCGCCAACTTACGTGGACACACTGTATAATATAAATTTATAATCATAGTTTATCAAAAACATAGATATTGGAACAGGTAGAAGTTGGATTTCATAACCAACCAAAATAGATTAAAAAAGGAAAAATTAAAAAAAAAAGTTTTTTGTGCTGCGGTCAGGACTTGAACCTTGACTTTTAAAACTCCATATGACATGACGGTCAATGTCACACTGTAGGAATGCTAGGGTTCGTGTTTAATTGAGATTTGAGAGAAGCTAATTGGAAAAAATGAATCCAATAATTTGGTTTCTAATTTTTTTAAAAGTCTGACTCATCAAGCTAAACGTTCTGACCTTATCAATCCTCGCCATTTGGTTGATTCAAATAAATATTTAAACGTCTCACCAGGCACAGACTCCCTAAAAAAAGCCTCTCGTTTTTTAAACACAGATCAATCAAATACCTACTTTATTCTATTTTGTTTAATCAACTTTTTTAAATCAGTGTGCTCGTCTAGCACCAATTCGGATCGGCAAAATAAACATTCAGATTTTGCGTCCAGATGTTTAGTTTTATAAATGTAGGGGAAAGATGGAAAATGGTGCGCGGTGGTTAATCGTGCGCACCAGTGGCGGCTCGTGGCGTAGTGCCACGGTGCCATGGCACTATCGTATTTTTCTGAAAAAGCAGGTTTTTTTATTTTTAAAACATTTTTATTTTATTTTATGCATTTCTTTCTAATTTATTAATATATGAAATTCGGTGACCCTGTGCAATGCAGTGGATAACACTCCGACTCGAGGCGACGGTGATACGATGAACGGGCGACTGTAACCCAAAGTAGCATATAAGACGCTGCCACTGTTCTCTTGGCTCCTTCGCATAGAGATAGATTTTATCAGCAGCCTATATGAGCGACAGGGATATGGCCAATGTGGGGCATTTTAGCATTGTTTAAATAGGAAAACAACTTAACGACCGATGTACCATATACACACTACAGTTTGCTGACGACGAAGTAATTGTAGCTAATGATAAAGAAGACATGGAGTATATGATGCCCCGAGCCAGCCCTGGGGATATCATACAATGCTGCTAAATCAACCATATTAAAATGGATGGAGAATAGCGTCCAACAATACTGGATAAATATGCCAGAACTGGCTCACTCTAAAGAGTTCATTAAAGGACCTTGTAGAAACAGAGCCAGGAACATTATTGGACTTACCAGACAGGAGATACGTATAGTGACTGGTCTTTATACGGGTCACTGTCGACTGAGAGTACCCATGCACAGAATGGGACTAACAGAAGAGACCGAATGTAGACTCTGTATGGAGGATGACGAAACAGTCAGACATGTACTGTGCAAATGTCCGGCTATTGCACGTTTACGTCAGAATACTTTCGGTAAACCTCAGATCGACTCAGAAGATTTGAACAGTGTCTCACCCAAACTGATAGCCGGCCTTTTTGGAGGCTTAGGTATACAGTGGTGAAAAACCTCTCAAAAGTGAGCCACAATAGACCCACTGTTGGTCGCAGTGGAAGGGCTGCAAGGCCCACTCACATATGAATCATCATCATCATCATATGATGAGAAAGTTAATGGAAGAATACCAAAAGTGGGGATTAACAGTGAACGTGGACAAGACACAGTACTTATGTATTGGAAACGAATCCAGTGAGTTAGAACTAGACAATGGACAAACAATATCTCCATGCAATGAGTACGTATACTTGGGTGTCACATTTGATAAGACAGGAACAGATTGTAAAGAACTGGAAAAAAGAATAGTAAAAGCAAAAAAGGTTATTGGATGTCTTAACAGTATTTTATGGAGCAGAGAAATAAAAACGAATGTAGAATTTAACATATATGAAACAATGGTGAAAAGCACGCTGTTGTATGGAATAGAAACTTGTCGCGTAACAGAAAAATACTACTATGTCGGTTTAGAACGTTTTTCTACGTTGTCCGACGCCTATTCTCCACCTCCTTCGATTCTGACTGAATAGGAAAAATAAAATAAATTTTGTGCCTGGCACAGGCCATCAGTTAGTTGTATTACTCGCATTGTTTTTGTGCGTGGGGCACGGCAGTTTTAATTTGCGCTCTTTAATTAAAAAAAAATTAGAAACCCCAAACATTGTGTTTATGTTTTTTATTGACTTGTGGGTAAAAATTTGGGCGCAACAATCCGATTTCTTTTACTAACTCAAAATTCTGGCACTACCTTGTTGGATTATGTTCTTGTAGCACTGTGCCTAAGAGTCAACAGTTATGCAGCCGTAATAGCCGTTTTAATAAATATTTCCAAATGAGTGAGAACCATTCTTTTTGAAATGAAATGAAAAATGAGTGTTGAAAAACTTGGCTATACTTTGATATCAAATCTTGACCTTTTTTTTTTGTTTTGATTTTACACATTTTTTAAAGGACTTGGAAAATATTGAGTTTTAAAGTAGTAAAATCTGTAGAATAATGTTGTAAACTGACTTTCACAATGCTGTGCCCAAAGGATTTCAGCTTTTACCTTTTTAATTTTCCTAATAAAATGAATAAATTTTTATTTTTATTAATTTGTGCATTGGTATTAAAGGTATTGATAATTTTATGTGCCATTGCAATTCAACATTTTATACAAATTAAGTCTTATAATAAAAAGTGCAAGAAACAATTTTTTTTAATTTTTAGCTTACTAGTTGCGAGAGAGGGACAGATGTAATTTTTTTGCAATCGTTAGATTTTGATACCGTAGTATATTTCTTTGTTATACCTATACAAGGTGTCCCAAAAGTCCGAGTCCACCCAAATATCTTCTAAATCAATTTGACAGTGATCGATAACATTAAAAGGTCTATTTGATGGAGGAGCGGCACCCTCACCAGTTCATAAAATAGATCTCTTGATATTATCGATCACTGCCAATTATGAAACTATCTTTAATAATTCAGAAGATATTTGGGTGGACTCGGACTTTTGGGACACCGTGTATATCTATGTATTGTATATTATTGCGTTAATGTCTGACTTGGTAATAAATATATGCTTTTACGAGAAAAACAGTAGGAAAAGGGAATTATTTTTAAGGACTTTTTTTTCTATATTTTCTATTAGTCTGTCAAATCTCAGCTCCATAATTTTGTGAAAGTGGGCAATATTATAATTTTACATAACTTTACATGTATAGGTGAGGGAAGTAAATTCAAAATTTAGTTTTTTTAAATTTTTTTTTAATAGTTTTGTTAAAATTTCTATCAGTCTGCCAAACCTGAGTTCTCTAGCGTTTCTAGAAGTGGGCAATATTAATTTTTTCTATAAGCGTGCGGAAAAGTCCACTTTTCCGCACGCATTTTAGTGTGGAAAGTGCCACTTTTCCGCACTATTGCGGAAAAATATTTTTTCCGCACTAGTGCGGAAAAGTAAATTTGTTACGATTTTGAGGTGTTCTATAACATTTAGACCGTTCAAAATACATTTGTATCTTTCCTAGCACACGAAATATCCTAAAAATATTCAAATTGACTAAAATTCTGCTATATTTTCAATATTTTCGATAAAATAAAGTTTTCAGTAAAATAGGTTCAAATTATAAGTTTTAAACCTCCCCGGTATAAATATCATCATTGTCAATGTCAAACAACAATGAACACTAGTGGTTTTAGATTTGGCATCTTAAATCACCATAGCAACAAAGTACAAACAAACTGTCAAAACAAAGCCAATTTTGCAGATACAAGCGTCTTTTGAATTTTTCAAACAAAAAAATCAGATTTTCAATGGATTCTTCGGACGAAGATCTACCCCAGTCAGTTCTAGAAGCCGCTAGAATGTGAATAATAATAATTGATTTGATTAAAACGTTTTGAATATAAATAATTTTCTGATTAATTTTTAGTTTTTTCCTCACGCTTATAGAAAAAATAGTGTACCTAACTCGTGCGTAAAGTGTCTTTTCCGCACTTGATTGCTGGCCAAACTCCGCTATCGCGTCGTTTGGCCATCTGCAATCGCGTGCGGAAAAGAGGCACTTTCCGCACTAGTTAGGTAAACTACTATTACATAACTTTACATGTATAGGGGAGGTAATTGAATTCAAAATTTGTTTTTTTTTTAAATTAACAGTTTTGTTATAACCAGTCTGCCAAATTTCAGGTCTCTAGCGTTTCTGGAAGTGGCTAATGTTAATTTTGTTTTTTTGATTTTTTTGTAAGTGTTTTGTCATAATTCCTATTAGTCTGCCAAATTTCAGCCTTCTAGCATTTCTGGAGGTTAAGTAGAATTTGATGATCTATACATGAGTGAGTGAGTGAGTGGCAAACTCAATGTTTTTAAAAATTCCGTAAATACTTATTGTTGTATGGAAGTAGGTTAAACTTGGAGAAGTTTTTGACTCTATCGAGATCTACGACTGTGCGAAGTTTGAGGTTCGTAGCTCATTCCGAAGTATAGTTATAGATAGGTCAAATATACAGCAGTTTGCGCGAACTTGGCGGGCAACTGCCGTGCTCCCAGATAAAGTTAATATTTTTGAAAGGAATAAATCATTTTTTATTCAAGCTTATAAATTATTATTTTGTTTAAATTTTTCTATCAAAGACACGTGTTGAAAAACAAAATTATCTTACCGTTTTAAAAACTAAAGAACATCTTTATAATTAGGCAATTATATTAATTAACACTTTTTGTTTTATCTCGAAATTACATTATTGATAAATTTATTATAGAAAAAGTTATAGCAAATTACATAGTGAAGTTTATAATAGTAAAAGATCAAAGATTTTTAAGTTTACTTTTACTCCTGTGTTCCTCTTTTTTTATGTTTACAAAAGGAACTGTTTTTTTCAGTCAGAACTAGATACCCTGTATGTAACGTTTATGCGTTTGTGGCATCTCTATTTATTTAAAATATGTGATACATACATTATAATATATCATATATTTAGGGTCTCTAGTCAGATCTACTTCATAACAGGAATTAAAACTCAAGCAAAAGGCCTTTAAATTTTAATAGTAATATCATAAAGTAATGACCAGGAGCCAATAACCAAGGAACCAGGATTAATAACCCAGGAGCTACAGTTAGAACCAGGACGGCGCCAGCAAAAACTCACGACGACCGCGACTGTTGCGCTGAAAAGAAAAGAAGTCTATCGTATATAACCAAGTTCTGCTGGAACGATAGCGATGTTAGAAAGTCTAATATGTAGCCAGACCACCTTTCGGAAGGGGTGTAAAAGCGTGGGTCCACTGTGTAGACTTGCTAGGCAGTATAAAGATCCCTGCGCTCGACAAAGAGGAGTCAGGCAAAATTAAGTCCTCTTAGAGAAAGAAAACTTGCATCCTAAGGGGCATGTGCATTAGTTTGGTATATGGTGTACGGACAAATCGGGCTTTGCGTACACCTTTGCATATGACCCCCAAATTTTGTGACATTTTTGATTTTTGATTAATTTTTGTTTCAGAGTTCATTGAAAGGACCCATCTAGAAGACCTGGCGAGTCAGGAAGCAGTTTTTGTGAAACCATTGAAAATCAGTCCGGATGAGCAAAAAGTTTTTTTGGATCCTCAGCACAATCAACCTGGTAAGATATGATAAATTAGACCTCAATACTACTACTACTATGTCGGTTTAGAATGTTTTGCTACGTTGTCCGACGCCTATTCTCCACCTCCTTCGATCCTGACAATCATCTTCTGTCAGGTTTTTTTGATTCATTGATCTTTGGATTGACTTTCTTGTTTAGGACGCCCTCTTTTTCTGAGCCCTATTGGTTGCCATTCTAGGACGTGCTTTGGTAAACTTTCGTCGTTCATCCGTTGTACATGGCCGTACCATATCAGTTGTCTTTTAGTGATGTCATCCGTTGTGATTCCCTCGATTCCCATTCTTTCTTTTATGATCTCATTTCTTATGTGATCTGTTCTAGATATTCTCATTGATTTTCTTATTGAATCCATTTCGACACGTGCCATTTTTGTTACAACAACGTGCTTTTTACCATAAATTTTTTCTCAGTGTAGTTTACTACGCATCTCAAACAATTCACTAGTTTCAGCCTTTCTTCTTCTCCAACCCCTGGTAGGTTTTAGCCACAATGTTGCGAAACCCGAACCTTTTTACTGTGGCCGTTAGAGGGCGCTTCACACTGCACTTCTGATGAATTAAAATTGTCATAAATTTTTTCTCAGTGTAGTTTACTTTAGAAAGAATTGGATTTTGGAGGCAAGCTACCCAAAAAGTATTTGTTAAACTGATTAATTATAATCAAAATTAAATAATTATTTATTTATATAATTTAAGAAAGTAATTTAGATTGTTTTGACCAAAAAAATCAATAAAATCATAATAATGAACCAATATTTTGGTTAAAGGAAGGTCAGCCTCAGCTATTAAAAAATAAATTACTTGTTACTCCAAAAACTATACACAAATCCGCCTGGAGTCGTAAAAACTCGCTAAAAATTAACTGGAAACAAATTAAGATTTTTTTTTTATTTCGAGTTACTAATTTGTGCACAAAATGTATAAAGAAACTACTTTACTGATGGGTTTCTTAAAATAAAAAGTGAGAGTTTTTTTGTTAAATTAAACTATTTGATATTTTTAAGATTGGGCAAGAAAATTTTAAACAAAAAATTTAATGGATGTTTTTATTATATATAATAATGACGGCTTTTTTTATGTTTATTCACAAACTTTGGCTTATACCTTTCGATAAATTAGTTTTACAGAAAAAGTGTAAATAGATTTTTTGTATTTTAAAAAAATATAATATCTTTAGTTTTTAAGATATAAAGCTAATTTCTTTACTATCTTAACTGGTAATCTATTGAAAACAAAAAACATTTTTGTGAAACTAAAAAGTTCGTAAAAATTTCTAACTGCTCCCCAGGCTTTTACACTTATAAAACCAAGCATTTTTTGTCATTTTTATGGAAATTTCTGACTCTATTTATTGCTTGAATTATCTAATGTTTTCTAAAGTTTTCTTCTAGGGTGACATTTTTTAAAAAAATTTCGTCTGCGGCGGCATTTTTTCCGAAAATCCTTAAAGATTATCAAAGCAGGTCCTAGAATGGCAACCAATAGGGCGCAGAAAAAGAGGGCGTCCTAAACTAGAATGGCAACAGTCAATCCAAAGATCAATGAGTCAAAAAAATCTGACAGATGATGATTGTCAGGATCGAAGGAGGTGGAGAATAGGCGTCGGACAACGTAGAAAAACGTTCTAAACCGACATAGTAGTAGTAGTATTTTATACCGCGCAATTTTTGCCGAAAAATACTTAATTGTTCTAAAATTTATAATTTTTTTTACAATTTCCGCCTCGGCGTCTTTTTTTTTTGTTTTTTCAATAAATACCTATTTTATTATAATTTTTTTACATTTTACATGCCTGCCATTTTGTTTTTTTATTTACAATGGTTTTTGGTTACAGACACACCGACAATCAGACACCACAGCGGCCATTTTAGGCATAAAGGAGCGGAAGTCTGGGATCCTCATCCCAAATACGAGATCAATGCCTTCGGCAAGAAACTCTTGTTGGAGCTGGAGTTCAATGCCAAATTTGTGTCTCCTGATCTACACGTAAGTTAGATTTTAAATTAATTTTATTTGTGTCCATGATATTTTTAAATTCTACTTTATATGTTAAGACGAATCTTCAGTCTAATTTTTTTGTGTGATTTTAAGAAAAAAAAACATTTCAGCATTTTAAACACGACTAGTTATTTTTAATGTCTTTAAGTTAAAGTATCGAGCGCACTTAATCTGGTGGCACGTACCTAATCCCTTCTTGTAAGGTTGTGGAAACTTATTTTTTTTTGTCAGCAAACATCGATAAAACTATTCCTTGATCAATTCTAAACAAAATTTGTTATATGAATGAGGGGGGAGGGGTTCCGATGGGTTTAGGCGCAAAATGCAAAAAAAGTTATAAATTCCAGGATTTTTTTTTTCTTAGTAATGCATATATGTTTATTCGTAAAGGCTCGCAGCCAACGATAAAGACCGGCCATGGCGCGTTATAAGCAAGTCGGCAGTCACGTGATCCTAGGAGATATATTATATGTTTTTACACAATTTAAATAAATAAACAAAAATTAAAAAAAATATTTTGCTGATATATGCGTTTATTATGGATAAAAGAACTGAATCTATAAAATAAAAAATTATACAAAATTTGCCCTCTAATATCTTCAGGTACATATATTAGGTACATAATATCGTTAGTAACTTCAAATCTATACAAGTTATTCAAAATTTGACATATCAAACCTAAGCTTTTAGTTTTTTAATTTTTCTTTGAGTGTCATCATCTTTGTCTGAGTTCTTATTCATAGATTTATTAGCAGACACTAAATCATTGTGCTTTTTAATAAAATTATCTAAAAAAACTTTACATGCCTTTAAACTAATTTTTTGAAGTTTTGACAATAGTTTTTCTCCACAAAAACACTCGCTACAGTTATCTGAAGAAAAATTTTCAATATAAAACATTTCAAAATAATTTATTAAAAAGAAACAAGTGATTTTGTGAATAAGTGAGATGGTTTTCACATTCAATGAACTGAATGTAGTGTTCGTCAATAATTTTTTGAAAAATTACCCAGCACAAAGTTTAATATATATTTCATTAAAGTGTAAGTTAACTACCAACTCATGTTCTTTTAAAAGCTGTATCTTACTTTTTAAATATTCCACAGTACCAGAAAGATTACTATCTGTAAACAATATTTTACAAATCAGTTTTTAAATATTGCGAGGGTGCGGAAGACATATTACCTTAGAATTGTAAACTGACGTTTATGCACTGGATGACTGGATAAACAAAGATGAAGCCAACATTAAAGTGTATCCACCATATCTTCGATTCTCAGGTTACCTTTTCAAGAGACCTAATTGTTCAATAAGAAATGACAACTGAACACATTTTTCACTCTCACTATCGAAAATGTCACTAAGGATGTCTATTACTTGATCAATCTTATCCAAGATCTTATCTTTTTGCAACATATTAGGTTTCAGTTTTATAGTTGGACCGACAAGGAACAACACTAATTACACGTTCGCGGCATTGTTTATCTTATAGGTATTTTCTTTATAATTTACTCATTATCCATTAATTATTTTAACGCAGCCCACTACAGTCTTTTTCGTGGGCTGCGTTATTTTAATAACTTTGATAAAATTCACATAAAATTCGTGCCCGAATTAAAAAAAAATCGACGTAAACAAACATACCAAAACTGAATACACACATGTTTTATAATGACAGCGGGCCGTGAGGCGTTTTTTTGTGAGCCTCCTACGGTCACGTGATATTTCCGCGCCCGGGCCGGTCTTTCTCGTGGGCTACGGTAAAGGCTATATTTAAACTAAGTATAAAAAATAGTATGACTAATCTCTAAGTATAGGAAATATCTCTGGCAAAATTGTCAAAAAATTAAATATTCAATTTTTGACAATTTTGTCAGAGATATTTTCCATATTTAGAGATAAGTCATACTATTTTTTATACTTAGCTTAAATACGGCTTTCACTAATAAACATATATGCATTATTAAGAAAAAAGTTCCTCGAAGTCATATCTTCTTTTGCATTTTGCGACTAAAACCATTAGAAAATAGGAAGGATTTATATAGACATTTTTTCTTTGAATTGCTCATTGAACAATTCTACTAATTGCTAACAAAGAAAATAAGTTCCAAAAAATTTCACGACTACATGGAATGATGATATTATAAACACAAATTATAAAGAAAAGGACACAAAGTTTATCTCTCTCTTTCTCTCTCTTTGAGAATTATGGACGTATTTTTCAAATTATTATAAAGTATTTATTTCCGAATATGAGATTTGTTAAACTAAGAAATATCTAAGATTTTAATGCAGCTTGGTAATTTTTTGAATTTTTTCAGATTGTTACACACGGACAAGAAGTAGTTTCGAAAGTGAGACACGACCAAAAAATCAGTGGATGTTACTATACAGGGAAAATCAAGGATGATCCAAATTCTGATGTAGCTGTTAATTTATGTCATGGCATGGTGAGTATTTATAGTTAAGTATAGTTTTTTTTAATAAAATCAAAATGTTTAAGAATTTTTAAAATTGATTTTTTTAAAAGAAATTACTTAAAATTGTAAAAAAATCACGAAATTCTTTAAAAAAATTAAAATTTTGGAAAGGTACGCTTTTTTTCTGAAATTATGTAGAGAAGTTTTAATAGAATTGAAATATCTGCCCTAATAACGGATTTCTAGGATTCGAAATTTTTTAATTTTTAAAAGTACAACAGCTAGGAAAAAACTTAACATTTTTTTTCTTGGCTCAAAATTTTAGGACAGTAATGTGAAGTTTACTGTACCATAAACCTTCTTGGTTATTGCAGGGAGTAAGGCTGCTCCCTGGCAGTAAACTTGTTACTTTAATCCCGCTGCTTAACTCGGCTTGGTTAAGAAGCGGGATTAAAGTAACGAGTTTACTGCCAGGGAGCAGCCTCACTCCCTGCAATGACCAAGAAGGCTTATGGTACAGTAAACTTAAGTAGTTATAGTGAGAACAACGATCAAATGTTGAATCTGCTTTATTAGGATAAATCCTCTCTTTTCTTTTTATAACAACTGAGTTGCCCATTCAATACCATCAAAAATGGGACACCCTGTATATTGTCCGGCCAGAATAAAATGAAGTACAAAAGAGATGGCTTGAATTAGCGCTATCTTTCTGTGTCCAGTGGCGTGCTATAATTTTTAAATTCATCTTTATTAGGTTTTAATTTTATATTTGACTCCTCCTAAGCCTTTTTTGCAGGAAAACTCCATACCTTATTTTTCTTAAAAAGAAATATTTTTTCAAAACTTTTATACTTATTATATTATATATGTACCTACCTATTTCATTATATAGGTGCGTACGCATCTATATATATATATATATATATATATATATATATATATATATATACATATATATTTATCGGTGTCACAACGGTCTACGTCTTTCGATACCCAATTTCCACTCGTTTCTGTTTGCCCATAATTCATCATCCAGACCTCTTATTCTTATTTCACTGTCTATTCCTTCTCTCCAGCTTCTCCCCGGCCGTCCTCGTTTTCTTCGGCTAGTTGGTTTCCATTGTAGTATTTGTTTCGGTAGTCTTTCATCATTCATTCTTTGTACATCTCCGTACCACACCAGTTGTTTTGTTCTTATATCATCCACGAAAGTACGTTCACCCAGTGTCATAATTTCTCTTACTCTTTGATTTGTAACTCTTTCTCTTTTTGATTTCCCTGTTGCTCTTCTCCAATAGTCCATCTCCGTAGCGGAAAGCATTTTTTCTGTTCTATCTTTGATTGGCCGTACTTCTGAGCCGTATGTAATAATACTTTTTACAATGGTGTTATATATAAGCTTTTTGTTATGTTTTGATATACTTTGGTCCCAAATTATTCCATTTAATAAAGTTATTGCTTTTCTTCCTTGTAAGTTTCGATCTTTTATAGCTTTGTCTAGTGTTCCGTCATTCCACCGATACACATATACTCTGTCTTATTGAGATTAACCTCTAGTCCCCCACTTATTGTACTCTTCTATTAGTTTTCGTGTCATATATTCGAGGTCGTCAGAATCCTGAGCCACTACTATCTGATCATCGGCGAAACTTAAAGTATACAAGGTGGTTTCGTCCAACGGAATTCCCATGTTTTGGCATTTTCTCTTCCATACTTTAAGGACTTGTTCCAAGTATATCTTGAAGAGCGTAGGCGAGATACAGCAACCTTGTTTAAGACCTTTATTTACTTGAAAGCCTTTGGTTAGTTTTGCTTTTATTTTACCTTTTGCCTTACTATTGCGGTATAACTCTTTGATGGCCTTAATTAGTTGTACGCTTATGTTTGTGTTACGCATCTAGAAATGTAAAAAATACCAATTGACTTTCTAAAAATTGCAAAAATCCAAAACCATTCCCTAAATCTTTAGAATTGAAACTCCGCACAGTTTTACTAAAAATTTAAAAAAGAGTAACTGATACGCCACTGTTTCTTTTTGTGTGTATGAAACGTGCCTAGTCATCCTGTTTGAGCCCAGCGATAACAATAGAACCCCAATAAAAGAGTGTGAATTGGGAACGGGCCGGATTCAAGTTGAGCCAACAGTAACAATAGAAACCCAATAAAAGGGTGTGAATTATGAACGGGCTGGAGTCGATTTCGTTAAACGTACTAGACGAGTACCGTTTTTGCTTGTAATATTAAAATTTTGTTCATGGCAAATTTGATAAAAATGAAAACCTCCTAGTAAGACCATATTATATATATATATATATATATATATACCCAACAAACAATTAAAGTTGTAACGACGAAACCCCAACTAGAAAGAATTTCTTAAAAGTAACCGCAACGTACTCCCGCTACGTCTCAGTATACCATACAGCGACGTTATAATTCCCTAAGTGGGGAACCAATTTCTGGTTATAACTACTTAGCCAAGTGTTTAAAGTCACTGTAGTAACAACTACACTACTACGTCGTAGCCAGGTATCTACTACGTCGTAGAGGCTGTTTTTTTTTCGTAATGGCATAAAAGTTGCGATGTAGTTGCAAATAATATAATCGTTTCTTTTTGGTAGAATTGTTACACAATATGGTGGACACAACAGTAAACAGACTCGCTTAGTTTTTTTGTTTGGTTATGGTTATAATATGAACTATGTTATCCAAAAGTGTGAGAATTTACGAGCAGAGGATCAAAATTCGAGTGCGACGCAAAGTTTTTTGTATAACATGCATTATATATATTGCAAAAAACCGGTGCGCCCGTAAAATTGAGCCGTTTTCTGGTAGCTGATGGAATTTTTGTGTTGTGATTTTGGAGGTTATGTTTTCATAATCGACAGTTAACTCCAACAAATGGTGCTTAAGAAGAGCATTTTTGGTAAGCTTCAACTAATTTGTTTATAAAATAGTATGGCTCTTTAATATGAGCTCTTAAAACGACAACAAAAATATTAAATTTTCTTTCTTACATAAAAACATGGCGTCCCAAACTATATTCCCTGATAGTCGAAAAGGTTACTTGAAAGTAGTTGCGGCTTTAAAGTTGATCCAAAAAGTTATTTTGTCTACATTGTTACATCAGATGTTACTATGATGACACAAACTTTTGTGGTAAAAATTAAAGTTATAATGTAGTTGTCGGATACACTTGTTTGGGACTCCAATGAAGCTTAACTTTCTAGTGGTAATTAAGTAGGATATAAAAGTCAGGGCGACTACGAAATAACGACTAAAAAGAAAGTAAAACTTTAGCAACGTCCTATTGTGGTAGAGAAGACTATGAGAATCGACTATCAAGAAACAATCCTATGAAGTAGTTTAGAGGGTCGTTTTTACGAAACATCTACTATTTCCTGATACTAAATAGTAGTTAGAACTAAAAAGTAACAAATTTTGGTTGGGATCACCACATTTCTACTATAAGAAAGTAGCAAAGCCTTTAGAACATGTAGCCGCTACTATAAATGTTAGTTGGGTATATATATATATATATATATATATATATATATATATATATATATATATATATATATATATATATATATATATATATTTATCGGTTTCACAACGTTCTACGTATTCCGATACCCAATCTCTACTCGTTTCTGTTTGCCCATAATTCATCATCTAGGCCTCTTATTCTTATTTCACTGTCTATTCCTTCTCTCCAGCTTCTCCTTGGCCATTCTCGTTTTCTTCGGCCAGGTGATTTCCATTTGTTTAGGTAGTCTTTCACCATTCATTCTTTGTACATGTCCGTACCACACCAATTGTTTTGTTCTTATATCATCCACTAAAGTGTACGTCCACCCACTGTCATAATATCTCTTATTCTTTGATTTGTCTCTTTCTCTTTTTGATTTCCCTGCTGCTCTTCTCCAATAGTCCATCTCCGTAGCGGAAATCATTTTTTCTGTTCTATCCTTGATTGGCCATACTTCTGAGCCGCATGTAATAATACTTTTTACAATGGTGTTATATATAAGCTTTTTGTTATGTTTTGATATACTTTGGTCCCAAATTATTCCATTTAATAAAGTTATTGCTTTTCTTCCTTGTACGTTTCGATCTTTTATAGCTTTCTCTAGTGTTCATTTTTAGACCTAAGTATTTATACTCATCACAGGACTGAATTCGCTGCCCGGTATTTAAGATTAGATCCTGTTTCATTCCACCGGTACAAATATACTCTGTCTTATTGAGATTAACCTTTAGTCCCCACTTATTGTACTCTTCTATTAGTTTTCCTGTCATTATTCGAGGTCGTCATAATCCTGAGCCACTACTATCTGATCATCGGCGAAACATAAAGTATACAAGGTGGTTTCGTCCCACGAAATTCCCATGTTTTGGCATTTTCTCTTCCATACTCTAAGGACTTGTTCCAAGTATATCTTGAAGAGCGTAGGCGAGATACAGCAACCTTGTTTAATACCTTTTTTTTTCTGTAAACGGAGGGAGATAGATTGAGTTGAGCCATCTCTTTTGCACCTTATTTTATTCTGGCCGGACAGTACCTATATAATTTTTTTTCATTGCATAAAATGGGCGGACCCTGGTTGTCAATAACCACATTGTAAGCAAAAAAATTTTTGACGATAAAATCACACTCACTATATGTTTAAAAGAACTGACGATGGGTTGAAAACCAGTACTTAGCTCATAAAATTATCGACTTTTTTTATTGATTTAAGTACCGAAAATTTTCGGTACTTATTGATTTGTATCTTTCAGGAATACGTGTAGCTTGTTTCACAAGTTTTTGTGGCGGTTGCCGCTTTAAATGATGATGCATGAGCTACTTTTTAGCCAAAATAATATTGACTATTAATTGTATTAATAGTGGAGAGGCCTATGCCCACATAGCACAAAAATCACAACGTTAAATTCACGTGAACAAAAATAACAAAGTTTTTTTTTACTTGAAAACAACCTCATACCATGTAATATTTATTTTGTTAAATATACATGCTTAAAGTAACTTAACAACAAGGAGAAATCAAGCTATAAAAATGTACTTTTTGCTGAAGTTTCTGGTGCTGTGTATATAACGTGTTTTTTACCCTCATTATTTTCATGTACCAAATTCACACATGAAAAGTTTTTTACAACATGTTCTAAAACCCCACTAGATTAAGACTTCTCAAACCAACTGACTTTCTGCGTCTTTTTTGGTCACGTTTTTTTAATA
Source organism: Aspidapion aeneum (assembly GCA_963576565.1). Classification (NCBI taxonomy): domain Eukaryota; kingdom Metazoa; phylum Arthropoda; class Insecta; order Coleoptera; family Brentidae; genus Aspidapion; species Aspidapion aeneum. The sequence continues at coordinate 68,512,771 of OY755046.1, forward strand.
ACATTTTTTTAACTTAAAAGAGACGCGAATAAAAGTTCATTAGTTTAAGTCTACAACACTTCAAGACATATTATGTTTTTTTTAAAAGCTAAACAAGATTTATGAACAGTAAACGTAAACACTTTCACAGAATATTAATGTGTCTTTATCAGGTTAATAACAGATGCGTCGTGATTCTGGATCAGGGATCAGTCCTGCCTGATAGATTTCGTCAAAGTGAAAAATCCCGACTATAGGTGGCGATGCTGCTAGTAAAATCTCAAAAATATTCGGTAGAAAAGCCATGCAAGTCGCGTTTTAAAATTGGTGTAGAAAAGGCGTGAATCTAATGTGATTTTAACGTTGATAAAAATCAATTGAAACTAACGTAAAAACATTGCTGTTTTAATTTAATTTTATAAAGGCGTTATTAAAACGCAGTTTTTAGCAACGTTATTTTTTATAATGAATGACCTATTAAGCTTGTTTTCATATATGAAATAAACGTTTTTTTCTAGCAGCTTTTAAAATCAACGTTTTTTTTTTCACGCCTTTTTTACGTATTAAACACGTGATCGTGCTATGTGGGTTTACACTAGATCGCACATTTAGGTCACCGTATGTTTGCCTCAGGCACGGTCGGGAGGGCGGGGATCCCCACCGGGGCCCTGGGGTTGCTGAACATGGGCCACTTGTAGCCCCGGGCTACTTTGGGCCTAGATATACGAATGTAAAAGTTATTATTTGTTAGGTCTTTCCCTGTTCTTGTCAGAGAATATCATTATTTGGTAAGTGGGGCCCCTTCTTTGATCAAAATTAGGAAGAGAATATTACTGAATACATTACTAAGATGGTTACTTCAATTTATATTTAATGATTGATTGTTGTTTATTCTAGTAAGTAGTAGAGTCCCTGTATGTGACACCGCCAATATCTGTCACAAACAGGGACTCTAGTAAGTAGTAGACAGAAAAACTGTAGATAAGGTTTTTTTCTATAAGCGTGCGGAAAAGTCCACTTTTCCGCACGCATTTTAGTGTGGAAAGTGCCACTTTTCCGCACTAGTGCGGAAAAATATTTTTTCCGCACTAGTGCGGAAAAGTAAATTTGTTACGATTTTGAGGTGTTCTATAACATTTAGACCGTTCAAAATACATTTGTATCTTTCCTAGCACACGAAATATCCTAAAAATATTCAAATTGACTAAAATTCTGCTATATTTTCAATATTTTCGATAAAATAAAGTTTTCAGTAAAATAGGTTCAAATTATAAGTTTTAAACCTCCCCGGTATAAATATCGTCATTGTCAATGTCAAACAACAATGAACACTAGTGGTTTTAGATTTGGCATCTTAAATCACCATAGCAACAAAGTACAAACAAACTGTCAAAACAAAGCCAATTTTGCAGATACAAGCGTCTTTTGAATTTTTCAAACAAAAAAATCAGATTTTCAATGGATTCTTCGGACGAAGATCTACCCCAGTCAGTTCTAGAAGCCGCTAGAATGTGAATAATAATAATTGATTTGATTAAAACGTTTTGAATATAAATAATTTTCTGATTAATTTTTAGTTTTTTCCTCACGCTTATAGAAAAAATAGTGTACCTAACTCGTGCGTAAAGTGTCTTTTCCGCACTTGATTGCTGGCCAAACTCCGCTATCGCGTCGTTTGGCCATCTGCAATCGCGTGCGGAAAAGAGGCACTTGCCGCACTAGTTAGGTAAACTACTATTGTTTGCAAGAAAATTTAACCCTTCTCTTTTATTTTGATGCTATTGAGTTGTGGTTTGTCATATGTCTTGTCATAAGAAAGTTAAAACCACTGTTTCTTATGGGAGTGTTCATACAATGCTTTTGCTTTTGTTTTTTATTAGTCTTTGTCTTAAGAGTTGCCAACTTTCAATCCTTAGGACAACGACTAAGACGAGTGACAGGCATCAGCTGATATTTGTTGTTTTTTTTTACAGGGCGTCCGAAGAGCGCAAGCGCGCGGCTGAAATTTGGAATTTACCGCTATTAATCATGTTTTTAACATTAATCTCAACATAACCTCATTTTTTTTTTCTTTTTCGCTTTTGTTCTTTCGTGTCTGTGTTTCGTGCACAGATTAGGTTAAATAAGATTGTTTTGTGTAGAAAATGACTTTTGAAGAGGGCCTTTTTATTGAAATTGAATTTTTTTTTCAGTGGGTTATGACTAAGACTAATCAAAAACAAAAGACGAGTATGAACAGCCGATTTTGTTTAAGACAGCTAAGACTAATCAAAGGACAAAAACTAATCAAAAACAAAAGACTAAGACGAGTATGAACAATACTTAATAGCAATGCTTTTTAATCCCAAAAATGTTTAACGTTTTTAATATTGCATAATACTTTGTTAATTACCAAAGTATATAAATTAAACAGTAATCTTCAATAGCCAATAATTTTTCTTTATATCTTCTTAGCCGCCTACAGATTTTTCCAAAAAAGTAACGTCTAGTTTGTTTTACACAATAAAAAATGCATACCCACGTATCTTATTTTGATATACATAGATTATTTTTCTACCGACCACATTTATAATAATTATAAATATATAGACCGGGTGATCAGTTATATCTATCTCTCTATTTAGCCTTCTTCGATCCATCTTTGGGCAAAGGCCTCCCCCAATATCTTCCCCTCTCCCACATGGCACAAAACTCACATCAACGGTAAAATAACGTGAACAAAAATAACAACGTTTTTTTTTACTTGAAAACAATCTTATAACATGTAATATTTATTTTGTTAAATCTACATGCTTAAAGATAATTTAAAAACAAGGAGAAATCAAGCTATAAAAATGTATTTTTTGCTGAAGTTTCTGATGCTGTGTATATAACGTGTTTTTTACCCTCGTTATTTTCATGTACCAAATTCACACTTGAAAAGTCCTTCACAGCATGTTCTAAAACGCCACTAGATTAAGACTTCTGAAACCTACTAACTTTCTGCGTCTTTTTTGGTCACGTTTTTTTAATAACATTTTTTAACTTAAAATAGACGCGAAGGAAAGTTATAAAAGTTCACTGGTTTAAGACTACAACACTTGGCCCTCAAGGCAAACAAGATTTTTTAACAGTAAACACATTCACACAATATTAGTGTATTTATTAGGTTAATAACAAATGCGTCGTGATCGTGAAGGATCAGGGATCAGTTCCTTAAAAGGTTTTTGGAGTTTAGAGGCCAAAGCACCGCCTGATAGATTTCGTCAAAGTGAAAAATGTCGACAATAGGTGGCGCTGCTGCTAGTAAAATCTCAAAAATATTCGGTAGAAAAGCCATGCAAGTTGCGTTTTAAAATTCGTGTAGAAAAGGCGTGAATCTAATGTGATTTTAACGTTGATAAAAATCACGTGATTCTAACGTAAAAACATTGCTGTTTTAATTTGACAATGGCGTTATTACAACGCAGTTTTTAGCAACGTTATTTTTTATAACGTTAATGAATGACCTATTAAGTTTGTTTTCATATATGAAATAAACGTTTATTTCTAGCAGCTTTTAAAATCAACGTTTTTTTTCTCTCGCCTTTTTTACGTGTTAAACACGTGATTGTGCTATGTGGGCTTCCCTGTTTGTCGACGAGAGATCAATGGAGAAACAAATGAATGGATAAGAAATAAAACAAAAGTAAGAGATGTCAGAGGAGAAGTAGCAAAATTAAAATGGAAATTTGCCGGTCATAATATTAGACAGAAAGACGATCGATAGAACAAGTGTATTGTAACCTGGAGACCTTGGGAAAATAAAAGAAGTAGGGGAAGACCCCAAACGAGATGGCGGACGATTTGAAGAGACATGCAGGAGCTAGAGGGATGAACACGGCGACAGACAGAGAAGAATGGAATATATTGGGGGAGGCATATGTCCAAAGATGGTTATCATCCCTCAAATCAGTGGCGTAGCGCGAGGGGTTTGTCGCCCCCCTGCGTCTCGAGGGTACTGGCGCCCCATGGGTGCCCGAAGCGCCCTAAGCTTTATATGTAGCAGGGCCGGCAACGGCAAATTGAGAGGGCGGCAAAGGAAACTAAAGACATGATGACTGTTTTTTTTTGGTCGCAAGATGTTTGATGGGCGCCCTTTTTAGCTGTCCACCCCCCCCCCCCCCCACCCCTTCAGGCATGCTACGCCGCTGCCTCAAATCGGCGCTTGGCTTTAAGATAAAAGGAAAACGCCTCTCCACTGGGTATAAGATACTTTTAATTTTAAACGCAAATTTAGCTCACACATATACTATACTATAGTAGTGTGAGCTATGAGCTATAATTTTTCGAGAAAAAAAAAGTTGCTCCGATTTCAAAAATTTTTATATATCTTTGCGTTTCAGATGATTTTGAAACTTTTTTGTTGCGCTGTCTGTCTGTCTGTCTGTCTGTCTGTCTAACTGACTGTCTGTCTGTATGTCTGTCTGTCTGTATGTCTGTCTGTCTGTATGTCTGTCTGTCTGTATGTCTGTCTGTAACGACCAACGCGCATAACTCAAAAACCGCTTGGCCGATTTTAATGAAATTTGGTACCAAGGCTGGGTCTTGGGTCGAGATGGTCCCATTTAAAAATGAACAAAATCTACAGAACACAAACCAAATAAAAGGGTGGGGGTAGATTTCAAAAATTAGAGTTTATGTGAAAATATGGCGTGTGTGATATCAAACGAAAGGTGATTGAGTCTGCAGTTAAACAAAATACATTTTAATTTATTTTAAAAAAAGGGTGGGGGTATATTTTAAAAATTAGAGTTTAAGTGAAAATATGGCGTGTGTGATATCAAACGAAGGGTAATTGAGTCCGGAGTTTAACAAAATACATTTTAGTTTTTGTGTTTTTTAAGGGTGGGGGTAGATTTCAAAAATTTGAATTTAAGTCAAAACATGGCTTGTGTGGTATTAAACAAAAGGTAATTTAGTCTGGAGTTGAATAAAATATATTTTAGTTTTTAGTTATGTTAGCTCACACGTACACTATAACTTTAGTACGTAGTGTGAGCTTAGGGGCCCATATATTGGCAGAGTATTTTTTTATGCTGTTTAGTATAAAGTTAAAATGTTGCAAATTTTCTAGTTTTCAAATAGTTTTATTTTTGGCGCCACACTTATTACTGGAAAGTTTATTTTCAAAAGTGACGTCCGCAAGATTCACTTTTTATTCAACGGTTTTTTAAATATTTACATTACGAATTAAATAAGACGTTTTTTGAGAAAACATTAATTTTTTAAAATGTTTTTTTTGATCTAGCATCTTGGTACGCCCACCACCTGTGTCGAGTGAGTAAGTTTATGTATTTTTTTTTAAACTCATTACAATTTTAAAAAATGGTTCTTAATAATACAGGGTGCATGTTATTAGAACATACTGTAAAGAACTGGAAAAAAGAATAGTATAAGCAAACAAGGTTATTGGATGTATTTTATGGAGCAGAGAGACAAAAAAGAATGTAAAATTTTACATATATGAAACAATGGTGAAAAGCACGCTATTGTATGGAATAGAAACTTGTCGCGTAACAGAAAAATACAAAACAAAGATGGAAAGTGTCGAAATGGATGCAATAAGAAGATCAATGAGAATATCTATCATAGATCATATAAGAAATGAGATCATAAAAGAAAGAATGGGAAGGAGGAAAGCATAACGGATGACATCACTAAACGACAACTGATATGGTACGGCAATGCACAACGGATTAACGACGAAAGATTACCAAAGCAGGTCCTAGAATCGCAACCAATAGGGCGCAGAAAAAAAAAGGGCTTCCTAAACTAGAATGGCAACAGTCAATCCAAAGATCAAAGAGCCAAAAAACCTGACAGAAGATGATTGTCAGGATCGAAGGAGGTGGAGATTAGACGTCTGACAAAGTAGAAAAACGTTCTAAACCGACATAGTAGTAGTATTATCCTTTCTCTCAAAAGTTAATACGTTTAGGTATAATATGTTTATATGGAGTTTTTTTTCCCAAAATGGCCTCTTTCTAATTATTCGCTTTTTATTCAACAACCCTGTATTATATAAATAAACATTGTTTAGTCAATTTTTTTAATGACTTGCTTCTTTTCTTATTTTCTTAATAAATGCATTTTCAAGTGCTCCCAATTAAAATGACAATGCATTTAAAAAAAAATAAACCAGACTCATTTTTCTGTCATAAACAAAGGTTATTTATAATAAATTTTTATTTGCCTCTTTTTTGAAAAAGTAAGCCTTTTTCATGGAAAACATTTTTTGTACTTCAATCCCTGAGGAACTAAAAAGTGACATAAAAGTGTTTTTAAACATTTTTTTTTAAATTAAAAACAATGTAATACTACAAAATATTAATATTACTGCCGCTTCAGCAGTAGCTTCAATGTCCATTTTTAGGTTTAGAGACACGATTTAAAGATTTATGCAAAAAAAATTAGTTGTCAACTAACCTTTGTTTTTATTTGACACACCCTCTACACCACAAATACCTTGGCAACCAAACTTTCGCACACTTTTTTAATATAGTCCAAAGCACAGTATACTAATAGTCCAAAGTGTCTACCACAGAGTGCCTTAATTTTCTTGATTTTTTTCTGTAATATTTTTTTGTAAAAATAATAGAAAAGTGCGAAAAAATATTATATAAACCTCTGGACTAAAGTGTCTTTTTATTCCTCGACGAGTCGTATCCCTCTCTACGGTCGGGCTACAAACTTTGTGCCTCGGGATAAAAAAGTTACATTTTAGTCCCTTGGTGTATAATATACTATTTGTTCAAGAAAATCAACCGTCTTAATATAAATAAGGAAAAGTTTTAACTTCACCAACAATGCACACACAAAACTGTGATAAAAATTCACTTTGCTTTTATGAGTTCATAGGCCCCAGTAAAACTTAATGTTTCCTACTACATTAACAGTTAGAGAAAATAGAGTATAATTAAAAAAAAGTTAAATAATAGGAACCTTTCCCAACTAACATTTATAGTAGCGGCTACATGTTCTAAAGGCTTTGCTACTTTCTTATAGTAGAAATGTGGTGATCCCAACCAAAATTTGTTACTTTTTAGTTCTAACTACTATTTAGTATCAGGAAATAGTAGATGTTTCGTAAAAACGACCCTCTAAACTACTTCATAGGATTGTTTCTTGATAGTCGATTCTGATAGTCTTCTCTACCACAATAGGACGTTGCTAAAGTTTTACTTTCTTTTTAGTCGTTATTTCGTAGTCGCCCTGACTTTTATATCCTACTTAATTACCACTAGAAAGTTAAGCTTCATTGGAGTTCCAAACAAGTGTATCCGACAACTACATTATAACTTTAATTTTTACCACAAAAGTTTGTGTCATCATAGTAACATCTGATGTAACAATGTAGACAAAATAACTTTTTGGATCAACTTTAAAGCCGCAACTACTTTCAAGTAACCTTTTCGACTATCAGGGAATATAGTTTGGGACGCCATGTTTTTATGTAAGAAAGAAAATTTAATATTTTTGTTGTCGTTTTATAAGCTCATATTAAAAGCCATACTATTTTATAAACAAATTAGTTGAAGCTTACCAAAAATGCTCTTCTTAAGCACCATTTGTTGGAGTTAACTGTCGATTATGAAAACATAACCTCCAAAATCACAACACAAAAATTCCATCAGCTACCAGAAAACGGCTCAATTTTAGGGGCGCACCGGTTTTTTGCAATATATATAATGCATGTTATACAAAAAACTTTGCGTCGCACTCGAATTTTGATCCTCTGCTCGTAAATTCTCACACTTTTGGATAACATAGTTCATATTATAACCATAACCAAACAAAAAAACTAAGCGAGTCTGTTTACTGTTGTGTCCACCATATTGTGTAACAATTCTACCAAAAAGAAACGATTATATTATTTGCAACTACATCGCAACTTTTATGCCATTACGGACAAAAAACAGCCTCTACGACGTAGTAGATACCTGGCTACGACGTAGTAGTGTAGTTGTTACTACAGTGACTTTAAACACTTGGCCAAATAGTTATAACCAGAAATTGGTTCCCCACTTAGATAATTATAACGTCGCTGTATGGTATACTGAGACGTAGCGGGAGTACGTTGCGGTTACTTTTAAGAAATTCTTTCTAGTTGGGGTTTCGTCGTTACAACTTTAATTGTTTGTTGGGTTAATGTTACAAACTATAAAAGATAATATTTTTTTAAATATTTCCAATATTCTAAATAATTCCAATATTTCCAAGACACCTTCGAAAATATTTCCAACGAAAATATTTCCATTTACATCATTAGTCCTGACCTAGGGAGATGCTGATTCTCACTCTCACCCGTTTCAAGAATCCATACACCGGTAATAAGGGAGAGAAAAACACATTTAAAACGCACAAAGAGAAATAAATGGGGTTTCCATTTAAAATACATTGACCTGAATTCAAGGTTATTCCCATTTGACAAAATTTATGAAACAAAAAAAACTGAGCGGCTGGCTGAATCCAAAATCCAGAAAAATCAAGGCCAGGATGATTTTATTAAATTTATCACGTATCTCTTTAAAAAAATTTGTAGTACCAGTGCAAATTTATAGTTTCTATATGAAGGTGTTGCATTCTGGTTCTTGTTCTGTAATTGAATGATGTTTGGATTCTTCTTTATATTTTTATATGTTTATCAAGAATTCAGGAGGTCAGACGATGTTTTATAATATTTTCAAAATGGCACTACAGATTTCCGCGAAATTTCACTGAAGTATTCTCAGATACCATCCCGATATTCCACCAAACTTTTGTAAGGATGCAAGATGATTAAAAGGTTAAAATCTTTAAGATTTAGCATTCCTTATTTTGAATTCAAATTACCCGCCATGTACCGCATGTCAACTGCTTTATTTGACATGTATTTGACTTTGTCATCTGTGTTTGTCACATTCGCTTCTGCTTGAAATTTAATTTATGTGTCAGCTAATGAAGCGGCTCTGAAAAATTAAGGATTACTATACATTTAAAAAAAATTGTTCTGCAAGAATATTGTAAAAACAATCTTAAAACCGGCTTTATTCAGGGCTATCAAAATGGACGGGCCACGATCCTCCACTTTGTTGACGTCACATCCGGGGCTGATTTTTTTTTTGATGGTCACGTTACGACACAGCTGATTGTCTTTAAAATATTGAAGTTGGAATGACAGTTCATTGATATTTGATTTTTTTTTAAATAAAGCCGTTTTTGAGACTGTTTTTACTTTATTCTGGCAGAACAATATTTTTTAAATGTATAGTAAGCCCTAATTTTTCATAGCCGCTTGATTAGCTCACACAAAAATTAAGTTTAAAGCAGAAGCGAATGTGACAATTACATATGACAAAGTCAAATACATGTCAAATATAACAGTTGGCATGTGGTACATGGCGGGTAATTTGAATTCAAAATAAGGAATGCTAAATCTCGAAGATTTTAGCCTTTTATTCATGTTGCTTCCTTACAAACCTTTGTTGAAATATCGGGATGGTGTCTGAGAATATTTCACTAAAATTTTGCGGAAATCTGTAGTGCCATTTTGAAAATATCATAAAAAAACGTCTGACCTCCCATAAGACCCAATGTAAAATTCAGCCCCGGGAGAACAGCTGATTTTTTCAGGGTCGTGGCCTCTATTTTTGTGTTGGCCTTGCTTTATTTTAAAAAATTTTAATATTTATGAACCGTCATTCCAACTTCAATATTTTAAAGACAATCCACTGTGTCGTGACGTGACCATCAAAAAAAAATCATGTGACGTCACCAAAGTGGAGGTTTGTGGCCCGTCCGTTTTGATAGCCCTGTTCTGGCATGCTAAAGTCCATATCATTATTTTTGGGATAACTTTTGACGATTTGATTTATCTTACTATCAAAAATTATGGAATGAACTATACTTTTAATAATGTTTGGATTGGAGACCTTTTAGATTGTCAGTTGTCATCGACATATGCTTGTTTTCAAAAGTTCAAACTTGACATTTCTCTTGGTCCTTCAATTTCTTCAAATTACACTAATTTTTTTGTGATATTACATTAAACAAATTGTGGTGATTCGGTTTTCATAATTTGGAGTGCTTTTTTAGACTAAGAACTTGGAAAGAACTCCTTTCTCTAAATCTATATAGAGAACACTGTATCATAAATATTAAAAATGTACGTAGATATTGGTAACACCCAGATGGCCCCCTGTCTGCAGCCTTTAAAGTTTGCAGATAAAAATTTAATTAATTATACTAAGACCACGAAATAGATCAAACACAAGCAATATAACTATTACGTCAATTTTTTTTTGGGTGCAAGTATTTTTAGAAAAAAATTTACATTACTGAGAGTTAAAATCATACTCAATATATTACCACGGATCATCGTTTGACAAAGGACCTTCTAAATCTGAGGTGGCCCGATATTCTGGCCTTTTTACACAAAACGGGCAGATTTCTTTTTTAAAGGAGATCTCATGTTCCTAGTCGCCAGGCCTAGACCCTACCCCACATTACTACGACTACTACTATGCGAGGGTGGGGTGAGTTGGGACAGGGAAGACTCTCAGAATAGTTCATATTTTCCACTTTTTTGAAATTTCATGGTTCTAATTATTATAATATTTTAACCAATTAACAGTAAAAAGTAAGCTGGTAGAGCTTCATAATTTATTGAAATATTTTTATTTTTACAAAAACTTTTATTAAAAATGTTTACTGTTGAGGTAATTGAACTATTTTTGCACAGAAAAATTATTTTTTGTAATGGCGCCACATGGAGAGACATTGGACAATGCCTAGAGTCTCCCCATCCCAATGGTTTCAGGATACCCAAATTTTTCAAAATATTTTGAACAGAATTTAACATACGTTAGACTCAAATAATTTATTGATCAAAGCTTAGGTTGTATGGTTGTTCAAATAGCTTTTCAAATTTAATTTTACGAGAATATTTCTGAAATTAAATAATAAAGTAGTGTAAATTTGTTTTTTTGAAGTTTTTAAGTTTTTTAGTTTTACTATTTACTTATTTCTTTGATTTTTCCAGAAATAGGTTTTTAAGTGAATATTATCACTTTGATTAGTGTCCAATGTCTCCCCAGTGCCGGTGAGAGTTCGGACACTTGCATCATGACACAAACACGTATTTTGTCAGTACATGGGACAACATACAAAACACCTACGTGGATTTTTTTAGAAGTAAAAAAAATTGTCCAGAACCGAACCCACCCTTCCCTACTACGACTACTTGAAGTGCTGATTTGATTTTCAAGGTGTGACGTCTATGAACCATGTCGTTTGTCAATGTTTTCATTTGTTAAGCATTCAAGGAAGTACTGAAAGTACTTACCGAACTGCATAATATGATTGACTGATCTTTATCTGGTACAATGAAAGGTCAACGATGTTGGTTTAGCATCATCTATCAATCAGCGAATAATTTTTTTTTTTTTTTTTAATATGCGGCAGTTTAGTATAGCAATTTGTTGCATTATTTAATACAGCTGTAAATGACTCTTAGGCACAGTGCGAAATTGAATATAAAGAAGTTTGGCTGTAATAGCAAAGTTTAAAAAAACATTTCCAAACTAGTAAGAACCTTTCATTTTGAAATTTGTATTGGAGAACTTGGCTTTACTTTTATCTCAATTCTTTTTACGGAATGCCATTTTCGCGTACTTGGCTTTTTTTACATGAAATGTTTTTGTTATGATACTTTATTCCAGAGATGCTCAAGTACGGTGGTAAAGCTGTAGTCATTAATCCAATTATCTGCCTTGCGATAGTAGGTAAATTACAAATCACATTTTGTTACGCTCTTTTAAAATTGATTATCTGGATTCTGGATAGTTTATTCTTAAAGGTCCTTGGCGTTTGAAATTTAAGAAAATAAACACGAATCTACGGTATATAAGCGTGCAGTTATAACATCTGTCAGAGTGGCTCCTAATTGCACAGACATAACAAAACTAAAATAGATCTTTTATAAAAATTCTACCAGAAATTATACTAAAATATAATAAGACTAATTCAAAGCAAAAATGAGAGAATCCAGAAAATATTGGCGTTAAACACAAAATTTGACTGTATAAACAGCAAAATATTTTAATTTAAATTTGTATATTTATTTTTAATTGGCAAACATTTGACAGATAGTTTAGACAGATGGGCCCATCTGCTTTAGGTGAACCAGGGCTATCAAAACGGACGGGCCACGATCCTCCACTTTGTTGACGTCACATCCGGGGCTGATTTTTTTTGATGGTCACGTTACGACACAGCTGATTGTCTTTAAAATATTGAAGTTGGAATGACGGTTCATGAATATTTGATTTTTTAAAAAATAAAGCCGTTTTTGAGATTGTTTTTACTTTATTCTGGCAGAACAATTTTTTTAAAATGTATAGTAATCCTTAATTTTTCATAGCCGCTTCATTAGCTCATACAAAAATTAAGTTTAAAGCAGAAGCGAATGTGACAATCACAGATGACAAAGTCAAATACCTGTCAAATATAACAGTTGGCATGTGGTACATGGCGGGTAATTTGAATTCACAATAAGGAATGCTAAATCTTGAAGATTTTAACCTTTTAATCATGTTGCATCCTTACAAACCTTTGGTGGAATATCGGGATGGTGTCTGACAATATTTCACTGAAATTTTGCGAAAATCTGTAGTGCAATTTCGAAAATATCATAAAAAAACCTCTGACCTCCCATAAGACCCAATGTAAAATTCAGCCCCGGGAGAACAGCTGATTTTTTCAGGGTCGTGGCCTCTATTTTTGTGTTGGCCTTGGGTGAACTTTGACCGCCATATGACCGGTCATGATTCCTATTATGATTCTAACTTGCATCCGACTGTAACTGAGCAAGTCTTTTGTGAGATTGGTATCCAGCCCTTTGATAAAGGCTCTGCTCTGTCTTAGCCCCTGTCTTTCTAACCAAAGGCTTTCATGTTTTCGCCTTATCCAGAGTTTGACCTGGGACCTTATAGTACACTTTGGTTTTCCGAGGACTGGCTCTGGTCCAATATATTTTTCTGACGATCCTTGTCCTGCTAGTTCGTCAGCTATTGTACTGCCTTGAATACCTCTGTGTCCTGGCACCCATAATAGTTTTATTCTATTGCGTTCCGCCCGTTTTACTAGTTCAGCAAAGCATTCCCACTAGAGTAAAAGTAACTATTTGTTACTCAAGTACTCGTTACTCGACAAATAACGGAGTAATGAATACTGATCCAAAAATTAAATGATTACTTTCGTTACTTTGATTACTTTAATTACTTCGATTATTTTAGTATTCAGTAATCACTCGAAAGTCGGTAATCCAAAATCAGGGAGTAACTATGATAACTTAAGTAACTAACGCATTTAAATTGTATTTTTAAAAGTAGTAGTAGTAGTAGTAGTGGGGGGGTTGACCCGCAGGTCTGACAAGTAGGCCAGAGTAGGCCCTTTTTGCCATGCCTTAAGTCTGTCCCTTAACCCACTCTCTGCACTGCCCTTTGATGGTCGGGTAACTCATTGGGCCTTCCTGTTCTCTTTATAAAGTCCAGTAAGTCTGCCCATTTGAGCATGTGCAGTTCTTCCTCGCTCAGAGTTGGCGCTCCGAGTGCCTGTTGTCTCATCCTTGCGTAGGCCTCGCATTCTGCCACGAGGTGTCTTGATGTCTCCTCTTCCTGTCCACAGGCTGGGCAGGTAGGGTCATTCTCGACTCCTATACGTGTCATGTGCCTCCTCAACCGGTTATGTCCGGTTAGAGTATCTATCAGCAGTCCGAGGTCTTTTCGTGTCCGTCCCAGCATCCATCTACTCTGGTCGCTTTTGGACGGTCTACGAATTCTCTGGTCTGTCTGCAACCCGTTCCTGTTTCCCAGGAGTTTAATAGCGCGTCCTGGGCCCATTTGTTGAGTCCGCTTTGCACTTGTCTTTTTGTCACGCCCAAAAGTGGCTCCGGTCCTACATAGGCGGTTCCTGCCCCGAGTCGTGCGAGTTCGTCCGCCTTCTCGTTGCCTGGTACCCCCGTATGTCCCGGAACCCAAACCAGAGTCACCCGTTTGCCATCGCTTAGGGTCTCCAGCGCCTCTACGCATTCTTCCACCAAGCCGTCAGCAATCTTGGGTGCGTTAGCGCCTTCAGGGTTGCTTGACTGTCATAAGCTCCTCTTCGCTGTTCCGAACCTCTTCTAGGGTTGCCGCCATTATTATGGCGTAGACTTCTGCTTGTAAAACAGTAGCCTGCTCACCGAGCGAGTAGCTCTTCTGAACTTCTAGTTTTTCCACGTGTACTCCCGCTTCTGTGGTTTGCCTCTCTGATAGTTTGGATCCATCAGTGTAGCAAACTAAAGCGCTCTCCTCAAACATCATTTCGTCTCCCTGTCTGGGATGTGGATTTTGTACCTCTTCTCGAGCCTCCAAGGTGCGTGTGCTCTGCTGACCGTCATTGACGTGAGGGGGATTTTTTCTAATTGTCAGCTCTTCTATAGCTAGATGACCAGCTGTTTCCCCTCTTCCCTCTCCACTGACCCGTGTCCCTTAGACGTAGGTAGGTCTCTCTTGATCCAAGTTGGTAGCGATGGTAGTCCCAGAATTGTCTCTAGGGCCAGGATCGGGGGTAGTTCTCATAGCTCCGGTTATCCCTCTACACATCAGCCCCATTTGTAAAAGGTAACAATAATCCTTTTATTACATTACAACCAAGATTTATAAATTATTTTAAGATATGTTTTTACAATATTTAGTATCTACAATTATTATATAGAATTATTTTTTTAATTTTTGTTGTTTTTGTCCAAACCTTTTGTATATTCGTTGAGTTCTCGTCTAAGATTGTTATTTTTGTCTCTAGTTTTATTTACTTTTAAATTTTAAATATGTATTTCTTTGTATGTAAGGCATTAGATTTTTAAAACAAAATTCTACACAAAAGAGTTCCTACGTAAGTCCTACCTTTATTTTTTTAAATTTTAGCCCAAATTTTGAAAATTTCAATTACTGAATATTTCCATAATATCAACAACAAAAATATACTACAAGTAAATGATCTTCGAACTAACGACAGTCCGAGAATTTTGCATTAATTGTATGATTGAATTAAACACAGTTAAAGTAATCAAAGTAACGATAGTAACGAATATATAAAATGATTACTTAGTAGTCGAGTAACGATTAGTAACGAGCATTCGAAAGTAACGAAAATCAACATCTCTAATAAATATGGTCTCACCGAAGTGTTCCATTTTATTATTCTCCCTTGCGCATTCTGGGATGGCAAAGATTATAAGGATGGCAAGCCATATAAGTTACTTTTATCTCAGACACTCTGTATAAATTATTTAATTACCTATATCTCACTTTTTTCTCGGAATTTTCAAATAATTTTCACATCTGTGGCAATGTGTTTTTACTGACGTTAGTGAAAAAGTGAAAACTGACCCTCAAACATCGATATCGCGGTCTATAAAATTTGTGTTAAAAAAATAAACGTTTTTTTCTGAGTCATACATAACTCGATTAGATGCTCTGGTTTTTCTGGCATCTGCCAATTTTCTTTTAACATAAATTTTAAATTAGTTTTTTTAAAATCTTATTAGCTATCCATTCCGTAGGTATGGAAGGATTGGATTGTCTAAAAAAAACTTTTTCTACGATCGTGAGGAAAGTGTTACTTTTCCGTACGCATGTTAGGTTTGAAAGTGCCACTTTTTCGCACTGCGTGCAGAATAGTAATGTAATAAAAAAAATTAAATAAAAAAAAACACCCAACTGCTAAATATACTTTTAAGTACTAGTCGCAGTTGAATAAAAAATTAATAGGTATACCGATAATGTACATGCTTCAACTTTTAGTTTTGATGCCCAAAGCGCACTTTTTTTACCCAACTGAGACTAGTAGTTACAAGTAAATTTACTAGTAAAATGGTTTTGAAAAAAAAATCGTAAAGTGTATGCAGAAAGAATTTTTGAATCGCTCTATATGTGATAAAATTATGCGTATATGGTTTTTGAATAGGATGGGAGAAATGACAGGAGGGGAGATGGGTGGGAGCAGGGAGGACTACAAAGTAACTACAGGAAATTAGAGGACATTTGGGTAATCAAAGGAATTTCAATAAAATCGGCAAAAATTTAGATAATTTGTATGCCTTAAAGCCTAGATCATGTGACAAAATGGTGTCTGAAGACCGCCATCTTTAAAAAAATATAGCCTATAACACCTTCGGGATCAGTAGCAATTCAACGATCCCTTTTTTGTCAAAATCGGTTTAGCCGTTTAGCCTCTAGCGTGACACAAACATACATATTTACTTACATACATACAACAATCAAAAAAACATTACCCTTCCTTTCGCCGTACATAAAGAAGTTTGGCTGTAATAACAAAGTTAAAAGAAAAACATTTCCAAACTAGTAAGAACCTTTCATTTTGAAATTTGTATTGGAGAACTTGACTTTACTTTTATCTCAATTCTTTTTACGGAATACCATTTTCGCGTACTTGACTTTTTTTAACAAGAAATGTTTTTCTTAAGATAACATACCTAGAAGAGGTTCGGAACAGCGAAGAGGAGCTTATATATATATATATATATATATATATATATATATATATGCTCTGACAGTCAAGCCACCCTGAAGGCGCTAAACGTACCCAAGATTGCTGACGGCTTGGTGCACAGAAGACCACGGTTCGGTCCGCTTTGCAGAGTCAATATGTTATGGCTTGGTGGAAGAATGCGCAGAGGCGCTGGAGACCCTAAGCGATGGCAAACGGGTGACGCTGGTTTGGGTTCCGGGACATACGGGGGTACCAGGCAACGAGAAGGCGGACGAACTCGCACGACTCGGGGCAGGAACCGTAGGTAGGACCAGAGCCACTTTTGGGCGTGACAAAAAGACAAGTGCAAAGCGGACTCAACAAATGGGCCCAGGACGCACTATTAAACTCCTGGGAAACAGGAACGGGTTGCAGACAGACCAGAGAATTCGTATAGACCGTCCAAAAGCGACCAGAATTAGATGGATGCTGGGACGGACACGAAAAGACCTCGGACTGCTGATAGGTACTCTAAGCGGACATAACCGGTTGAGGAGGCACATGACACGTATAGGAGTCGAGAATGACCCTACCTGGCCAGCCTGTGGACACAAGACACCTCGTGGCAGAACGCGAGGCCTACGCAAGGATGAGACAACAGGCACTCGAAGCGCCAACTCTGAGCGAGGAAGAACTGCACATGCTCAAATGGGCAGACTTACTGGACTTTGTAAAGAGAACAGGAAGGCCCAATGAGTTACCCGACCATCAAAGGAAAGTGCAGAGAGTAGGTTAAGGGACAGACTTGGGGCATGGCAAAAAGGGCCTACTCAGGCCTACTTGTCAGACCTGCGGGTCAACCCCCCCACTACTGCTACTACTAAGAAAACATATTTAGTCACAAACCCATAGATTAAAATTAATCATAAAAAGTCACTATTTTCTGTTATGAACTATACGAACTTTGTGCACAAAATGTTTTGGTAATTCTCTGAACAGTGTTTTTCTAGCAACAGGTGTTGATTGAGCAATGTATGTCAAATGAACAATATTGCTTGGTCATTAACTAACTAGACAGGGTGACCCCATGTTATAAAAATTTTCAGGCCGATAAATTAATACTTTATAACAGTTTTTTTCTCACTTACCGCAAAGTGTTTCAAAATTGAATACAAATTTTATTTTGGCATAAATTGCTTTTTTATAATTTTTTTAAAACTAATAAATAACCATCAAACTTAATTTTATCTGACATTTTTAGTTTTTGAGATATTATATGGATGATTATACAAAAATGGTGCTGTGGAGTGGGAATGCATATTTTTCAAACACAGACTGCAAATGAAGCATAGTTTTAGCAGAAACGAGTATAGTTATGGTTTTAGTTATAAGATTTAAAACGAAATGTTTTCTTTATGGAGCATTTGAGTTTAATGTATAAAAAAAATTGCAAGTTTATAATTTTTTTATTACAAAGCCAATACCTCATTCCTCTGGTGTAGTCCCAAACCAAATATTAAAAACTCAAATTGAAAAAAATATCCTAATAAATAATATTTAACCAAGTCTTAACTATTTATCAAAAAATTGATAAAACTTAAGTTTGCAGTCATATTTTTGAAAATCTTCTCCGGAAAATTTTACAATTTTAAACGTGCTCCATTTTTAATAACACAATATTTGTGAATACAACCGGTTAATTTCTAGAGAAAGAGACGGCCCTGGATATCTAATTTACTTGTAAGGGTGACAAGTTGTGACAGATAATGTCAACTTTAGTTTGGTTTAAGTTATAGATCTTTTTATTTTCGGCAGAAAATTAGTTTTTTTCGGAGAAATCAAAAAGGAATGTTTCAATTATCATTCCTCTAGTAAGTAAATATTCGACTGATATCAATAGTATAATTTTTTTGTTGATTGCTTTAAAATTATAAGTATAGGAACTTTGTTTATATAAAACTTAAGTTAAGTAGTCTAAATAGATTTTGATTTAAATTGGAAAACCATTAAAAAACTCATTCCTCTGGTACTCTGGTACTTTTATGCAATAATTTCTAAAATTCGGGAAAGCAAATGTTTCTTAGCTTACAGCTAATTAGTTACATGAATTAAAAAAAAACAAAATGATTTACTATATACAGTACAGTTATTTAAAGGCAATGACCAAAAATGATATCCATATAGCCCACTTTTGGTAGAATCATCCATATAAGGGGGCATTTTTCTTATGGAATGACCTCCTTTTATTCGATTTTTAAAATCAGCGTTAAATTTCCGTTAAAATGACGTAACACACTCAATATTTTATTTAATTAATTTTTCTATTATTTTATTTTATATATTTTTATTTTGTAATATCGTAATATGATTATTCAGTTTAATCAACAAAATAAAATAAAAATACAAAGAAGCAAATGGGTCATTCCCTAAAGAAATAACAATTTTACGAAATATCACAAAAACTAAAAAAAGTTATAACAAAGCACATCAAATTTGGGACACCCTGTATAAAGGACTTTCTTAAAAACATACTTTCAATAATAATCAGGTAGAACATGTGTACAATCTTGGTTTTCATTCAATAACTAATCAAGAGAAAAATAGAGATGCCTTTACATAAATTCAATTATAAAATACAAATAAATACGTCGTAGTATGCGCATTAAAACTAATCAAATTTACAGTTAAATTTAAATTACATATTTTATAGGTATACAGGGTGTTTCCTAAAAGAGTTTGTCAAATATCTACGTGTAACATAGTGTTTTTTTTTTAATTTTTTGAGTGCCACGCCTAATTTTTTGAGCCTTCGAGTAACTACGAAATCATTGAGATCAAAACAATACGGCCCGCGAAGTTGTCTCTATTCCAAACAACAGTGTGCTTTTCACCATTATTTCACATATGTTAAATTTTACATTCTTTTTTATCTCTGTTCCATAAAATACTGTTAAGACATCCAATAACCTTTTTTGCTTTTACTATTCTTTTTTTCCGGTTCTTTACAGTCTGTTCCTGTTTTATTAAATGTGACACCCAAGTATACATACTCGTTGCATGGAGATATTGTTTGTCCATTATTTAGTTCTAACTCACTTGATTCGTTTCCAATACATAATTTTATATAATTTATTATAATAAACTGGGATTAAAAGTTTCCTTCTTATGTCTTATAAATTTTTTTATATTTTGTTTTAATTTTTTTTTCAGACCGGTTATATTCGATCCTCCGATGCCAACTACTACATTGAACCAGCTGAAAATGTCACCACCAACTCGACGGGGGAAGCGATAGGCGCTATCTTGCATAGAATAAAAGAAATACCTCATGTGGTACCAGAGAGAAACGGCAATATCAACCAAGTGTGGAACCCGAGTGATTCTGACGTCAAGTATCCACCTGCAAGCGGAGGTAGGTAAATCATAAGGTCTTTTTCGTAATTTTTAAAAGTATACGGACGCCCCTGGAGAGTTGGCCAAACTTACTTACTTACTCTGATACACCGTTTAAAAGAAAATTAGTTACATTTTCCACCGTAAAGTAAATAACATAAATTGTAATAAGAAGCTTAGTTTCTAAGAACATTGGATAAAACATGTAAAAAAATTGTTTGGTGATATTTAAAAAGTCATTTAAATTATACCCTGCTTGACACCGTTTAAAAGAAAATGTTATTATTATCTACGATGAAGTCTAGAACATATTTTTTGATAAAGAATTTGGTTTTTAAGAAAATCGAATAAAACATGTGAAAAACATGTTTTTTTTTAAATTTTAAATCACCCCCATTTACGGACGTCGCTGGGCAGTTTGTTATACGTTAATCCCCACCAAATTACACACTGTTAAAAAGACAATATCACTATCTGCAATAAACTGTTGTATATATTTTTTCATAATAAGCTTAGATTCTGAGAAAATTAGATAAAACTACAACAAAAATGGTTTATGATTATTAAAAATGTATTTATATTTTACGGACGCCCCTGAAGATTTAATTATGAAACTAATTTGACCTTGGTATACAGCATTTAAAAAGAAAATTTATTAACTATAAAGTATAACACTTTTTAGCTCACACATATACTATACTATAGTAGTGTGAGCTATGGTGAGCCTAATTTTTTCGAGAAAAAAAAAGTTGCTCCGATTTAAAAAATTTTTATATATCTTTGCGTTTCAGATGATTTTGAAACTTTTTTGTTGCGCCGTCTGTCTGTCTGTCTGTCTGTCTGTCTGTATGTCTGTCTGTCTGTATGTCTGTCTGTCTGTCTGTATGTCTGTCTGTAACGACCAACGCGCATAACTCAAAAACCGCTTGGCCAATTTTAATGAAATTTGGTACCTAGGCTGGGTCTTGGGTCGAGATGGTCCCATTTAAAAATGAACAAAATCCACCGAACACAAACCAAATAAAAGGGTGGGGGTAGATTTCAAAAATTAGAGTTTATATGAAAATATGGCGTGTGTGATATCAAACGAAAGGTAATTGAGTCTGGAGTTAAACAAAATACATTTTAGTTTTAGTCTGTATGTCTGTCTGTAACGACCAACGCGCATAACTCAACAACCGCTTGCCCGATTTCAATGAAATTTAGTACCTAGGCTGGGTCTTGGGGCGAGATGGTCCCATTTAAAAATGAACAAAATACACCGAATAAAAGTCAAATAAAAGGGTGGGGGTAGATTTCAAAAATTAGAGTTTATGTGAAAATATGGCGTCCGTGATATCAAACGAAAGGTAATTGAGTCTGGAGTTAAACAAAATACATTTTAGTTTTTAGAAAAAAAGGTGGGGGTAGATTTCAAAAATTAGAGTTTACGTGAAAATATGGCATGTTTTATATCAAACGAAAGGTAATTGAGTCCGGAGTTAAACAAAATACATTTTAGTTCTTGTTTTTTTTAAGGGTGAGGGTAGATTTCAAAAATTTGAGTTTTATTTAAAACATGGCTTGTGTGGTATCAAAGGAAAGGTAATTTAGTCTGGAGTTGAATAAAATATATGTCAGTTTTTAGTTATATTAACTCACACGTACACTATAACTAAAGTACCTAGTGTGAGCTTAGGGGCCCATATATTGGCAGAGTATTTTCTACGATGGTTGATTTTTTTAAACAAATTATGTAAAACACATGTTTTTTTAAAAACTTTTTTTAGTTACTACAATTAACGGACGCCGCTGGAGAGTTTGCTATCACTCTAATCCCACCAGCGTACAAATTGTTAGATAGAAAATTTTATCGTCTACAATATAGTACATTATACATTTTTCTCGTAGAAGTTTATTTTTTCAGAAAACTCAAATAAACTAAAAAAATGCACCTTTGGGAGGATTTTGGGGTAGTTTGCGAAGAGTTGTAGGGCAGTTTTAAAATACATTTTTGTACAAAATGAATAAATTATATACCAATCGATAGGGAATTTTGTGCTCTTTTAATTATTATACATGTAATTTTTTTTAAAAATGCCAATCTTTAACACGCACGATAACTCATACTATAGGATTCATACCTACCTACTATGGTTGACGCACTTGCTGAAAAAAAAAAGAAGAATAACGATTGATTTTTTAAAGATCCGACGTCTCGTTTTATAAAAAAAAGGTGCCGTGCTGTCTGTCGGGTTTTCTCTTTTACTTATTTTGTCATTTAGATCATAGAAAACTG
Source organism: Aspidapion aeneum (assembly GCA_963576565.1). Taxonomy (NCBI): domain Eukaryota; kingdom Metazoa; phylum Arthropoda; class Insecta; order Coleoptera; family Brentidae; genus Aspidapion; species Aspidapion aeneum. Next base: position 68,534,954 of record OY755046.1, read on the forward strand.
ATAAAGAATGTAGAAACACATTTTATATCTTGTATTCGATCTTTTACGTATCGTGCTTGCAGTTATTTTTTTTATTTCTCTGTCTCTTTTTCTCATCTTCATTTTCACTTTTTCTATTTTTATTTTTTTGGCCCTTTCTTTTTTGTTATTTTACTCTTTCCTTCTTTGTTTTCTCTTTCCTTTTTTCTTTTTCTTTTTCTCTTTCTTGTTTTATTTTCTTTCACCTCTTTATCTTTTTTCCTTTTTTCTTCTCTTTCTTATTTTATTTTTCTCGCTCTTTATTTTCCTGTTTGATTTTTATTTTCCGACTGGAACGAACTAAATTTGCAAACTCTTACTTAGGTAATCGTTTTTGCCGTAAAATAATGTTCAAATCCTTTCCTTCTTCTTTTTTTTTATTTTTTTTCTTTCTATTTTTTTTTCTACTCTTTTTCCTTCTCTCCTTTATTTTTCTGTTTTTTCCTTTCTTTTTCTTATTAAATTTTTCTCTTTGATTTTCGAACGAAATTAGCAAACCATTAGGTAGGTACTCGTTGTTGCAGTAAAATGATGTTCAAATCATGCTTCTAGCTTTTGTTTTGTTTTCGCTACACATGAAAACTACTCGCGTTTGTCTATGTGGGCTTGTTTATAGCCCGGGGCGGAATCTCGTTATAGCCATGACCCTGTGTAGTCTACAAAAAAGTCACGTACTACATTAACACAGGATCCTATCAACACTATTCGCTTTGTTTTCACGACTACATCGGTGAAAAATTTTGTTCCTCTTGTAATTTTTCCGTGGGTTACTCAAAAGCTTTTGATTTGTAATAATGGAGCTCCAAGATCACATTGAAACAAATTAATGGTGAAAAAATGTGATAGAAGTTATAAATAACTCTCCAGAGGCGTCCGTACCTTAGGGTCACTTTCAAAAATTAACAAAAAAAACATTTTTGTTAAATTTATTTATATAAGTACGCCCCTGGAGGCTTACATGTGACAGAAACCCAACATTATTTTCTGTTAAAAGTAAATTATATTTTCTAGAATAAAGTATACCGTACATTTTTTCCCAAGAAGTGTGTTTTTTGAGAAAATTTTATAAAACCTATAATAAACATGTTTTTTCGATATAATCCCAATTTATGGACGACACTGAAGAGCTAATTCCTTCTTCTAACCTTCTCAACCAATACATTGTTGGATCTCAAAAAGGTGTTATTTGCAACGAAAAAGAGGTGTCAGACAGGGTAACACAAAATCCCCTAAATTATTTAGCCAGGACCTAGAAGATGTTTTCAAAAACGGACAATACTTGAACCACCTAAGATATGCAGATGATATCGCCTTAATAACAGATAAGAAAGAAGAACTGATAAAAATGTTGGAAGAACTGGATAAAGCAGCTAAAAATAGATGAAGATACCACGATCAAAATAAACCAAGAGAAAATAGAACAAGTAGAGGAAGATATTTACCTGGAATAAATTATTAAACTAAAAAAAAAAGAAAACCAAACAGCTGAAATCAAGATACGAGTAAGATTGTACACAGTACCTCAAAACGAAAGTATATAACCAATCTATCCTTCCTGTACATTCCTATGGATCCCAGACCTGGATACTTACAAAATCAAACACGGATAAAGTAACAAAAGCACAAAGATCAATGGAAACACACATACAAAAAAGAATGAATGGATAAGAAATAAAAGAAATGTAAGGGATTCAGAGGAGAAGTAGCAAAATTATAATGGAAATTTGCCGGTCATAATATCAGACAGAAAGACCATCGATGGAACAAATGTATTGTAAACTGGGGACCTTGGGAAAATAAAAGAAGTAGGAGAAGATGATAAAAACGGCGACAGACAGGAAAGGGTGGAAGATATTGGGGGTGGCCTATGCATATACGTAATATTCCAACACTCCCTAATAATACTAAGCAAATAGAGATTGGCGTTCTTGTGGTGATAAGCGTTTAATGAATGCTATGACAGTTCCTGACAGGTACCCTTTACACAACATCAAACATTTCAACTTCATTCTTAAAGGCAAAATACATTTTTCCAAAATCGACCTTGTAAAAGCATTCCATCAAATTCCAATGGCACCATTCATTGTGACACCTTTCGGATTATTTGAATATATCAAAATTTAATTCGGACTTCGAAATGCTACTCAAATGATTCATGATGTAACAAGAAATCTAGATGTTTGTTTCCCGTATTTCGATGATTTTCTTATTGCCTCTTCAAGTGAATCAGAACATCTTGATCAGTTAACTCAACTATTCACAAGATTACAATAATTCGGCGTAGTTATAAATCTAAGCAAATGCGAATTTGGAAAAGAGGCAATTAAATTTTTGGGATATTACATCACCCCCCAAAGGAATTAAACTAACTAATAAAAAAGTTGATTCAATTGTCAAGTTTCCTCAACCGCAACTGTCAAAGACGTACGTCGATTTCTCGGAATGGTTATTTATTACAGGATATCAATCCCAAAAGCTGCCGACCTCTAAATGAATTTCAAAAACGTAATCCTAGAAAATGATTTCTTACAATGGCCTTCGAAAAAAATTCAAGCTTTTACTAGTGTCAAACAGTCAATATCTCAATCATCAAATTTATCAATTGGCGTTGTGTTACAACAAAGAGAAGGAGCTATTACTAAACCTTTGGCATTTCTCTCATATAAATACAGCACTTATGATCGAGAATTGCTAGATATCTATGAAGCGATCAAATATTTCAGGTATAAGGTAGAAGGAATGCACATTGATATATACACTGATCACAAAATGCTTAGTTTTGCTTTTTTCAAAAAACTCGAGAACTTTAGCCCTCGACAAACTAGATCTTTATTTTGGAAGTCAATTTTCTACATCAATCATATTTCAGGTGAAAATAATGTGGTCGCTGATGCTTTGTCGAGAGTCAAAACCATCAGTCTACAAGATAATTGTGATTATGTTAAATGGAGAAAAGATCAGGACAATGATCAAAAACTAAATAGGCTTCTAACATCTACCAGTTCATGACTTAAACTAGAACCTACACACATTCCTGGTACGACCATTCAAATTTTCTGTGACTTATCAATGAAAATTCCTCATCGAACGCAGCACAACCTATTTACACAATGGATGGCGTTTGATGCAAACATTCAGAAATAAAGTTACGAAAAATGCACAGATACCAAATTTACATAGATAGACTTTTTGTCAACTGTGAGCCGATGATTTGACATGACGAATACACGAATAAAATAATTTGCATGTGTAAAGTATAAACAATCAGGACATTTTAACTTAATGATCGCAAAAAGGATAGACTTAGTGTCCATTGATATTGCTATTTCAAATATGTTTGCATTCTGTATCGTAAGGTACTTGTATCTTGAACAAAAAGCAAACGTAGGTTTTAAAGAGTCGTGCAAAGTGTGCAATGAATAAAAAAAAATACGCGCATTAAATGTTCTAATATTTTAATATAACAAATTTAATAATACATTTACCAACTTATTTATATGTATACACAGGAAGTATGTAATTCAGCAATTCTACAAACAAAGTTTTCTACGTCGCTGACTGAAAGCGTCTACCACACTGTCTAAGTCGACCTCAACATCTTTTTCTATGAATAACAATGGCAAACCTGAGTGTCTCTCTTGAGTCATAGTTGTTCTAAGCCAATTAAAAACTCTCTTCATGGCAGAGAAAGACCTCTCGCAAGTTGCACTTGAAATTGGAAGAATACTCGCAATTTTAAAAAGTTGGTAGAGGTTTGGATAGGTGTTTTCTGCTATATGTTGTTTGATAGAATCATGACCAACAGTTTGATTTAACCGAAAAATACAATTCTTTAAAACGGTCATTTCTGCTCTTAGAGCAGAAGTATTAATATTAAAAATTTTCCGGTATTGCTCGACGAATTTATTCCATTTAACGACGTGGGAAAACTTAATATGAAAATGGTAATGAAATTGTCACCAAAATCGGAAAATTTCCATAAGACACTAAATACTAACCTCAAAAAAACTAAAAAGATTATTATATTTATTTTAAAAAAACAGTTTAAAAAGGTCTTTTATAACCTTACGACATCTACAACCCGATTTCGGAAACAGAGGTGCAAAGGTCGCTGTCTTTATTAAATGCGAAATTCAACTTACACTTCTATAATATTTTACAAGATGTCGCCAATATGTATGAAATATTCAATATGCATAATTATGTTTAAATTTAAAAAATATTTTCGGGGAATTGCATAAGTGCAGAAAAGTTACCGATAATTTAAAGAGAAAAAGCCTAATTCCGCAAGACAAGGGCTTTTTCCTGAAATGTAAACATTATCTGAATGATTTTAAATTTTAATGCACCTATTTTATTTGAATATTTCCCGAATAATAATAGAAAAGTATGTATTTTCAGCGTCATATTCTTTTACTAGTAGTCGGTAGGGGAGGCCTAAAATATCTCAGGGGGGCCTAAGGGACTTCAGGGGGGGCCAGGCCCCCCTGTCCCCCCCCCAGCTACGCCAATGACCTTAGGTATTCCAATAATACGTACTATAAGGAAATAATATGCATATATCTTTGAAAGCAACCAATTAGGTCTTTTTTGCTTAAAGACCCCAAGGCCCCCCAATGTTTGCATCATGAATGGGCAGTTACCGTGGGTATTGGAATATTATGTATATGTCCATAGATTGATCGAAGAAGACTAAATAGATAGATAAATAGATTGATGGTGTCCCCTTCCCCCGTACTCGTCGTAAGGTCACTGACAGTGACCGACTTGCAGACCATATAGCTAGGCAAATTGTCTTAAGTAAGGACGTGGGTACAAGACTAATCAGTATGTAATCGGAACGAAAAGGAGAAAAGAGACAAAAAAAGACATTGTCTCGCGACCCGACATGTAATATCGGATCGATTTATTTCTCCAAAGATCAATGATCGATCGATATATACCGAGTTTTTCTTTGTAAATTACTTAAGAGAAAAATAGAATGAAAAATATATAAAACATATTATTTCTTCGATGGTAACACATGTAGTTATCAGGTATAAAACATATATTTACTATATTTGTGATTTCCCACGCATATATGTCTTATATCATTATACACCATGAAAGTATAGCCAGCTCATTTTGCCTAAATCACAAATAATCTAAAAATTATCAAAATGTTAAATACTGGGTATTGTAGTTAGGCCATCGATATTAAGCTTCAAAAACGTAATCATGAATGATTACCAAATATCGAACAGGACAAGGCACTTAAAGAAGAAGAAGTTTGGGGTACAGCGGACCCCCTCATTGGTAGCGGTAATGGAAAAAAAGTTCATGGCTAATAATTATATTTAAATGTTAATAATTTCATTCAATATCATTTTACTACAGCACGGTTAATTAGGTGCGATTTTTTACACCAAAAATTACGACATATTTCCTACTTATATGGACGTGCGAGCGGTTGCACATAATAAAAGGTCAATATATTATTACGTACGTATGGGTGTAGTTCATCCATTCAATTATATTTTAATGATTTATTTAATCAGTTTAATCTTACTGCTTACTTGAAAATGTCAAAAATTTATATATAAACTTTTTTATTTTTTATTCACCTTGTAACTTTGATAATAGACAGTTTTTTTCGCATCTTTATTGTCCCACCATACTGGAACTCGGTGCTTTTGTTGATAAAATGTATAGTTTTCAAAACATAAATTTTCAAAGTTTTGCCACATTGTCCCTACCCTAAAATTCGCTAAATGACGTTTTTACGAATCTTAACACATGGTGTGTTTTTTTTTTCATCTCTATGGTCCCACTATTCTGCAATTCGGGTCTTTTGCTAATAAAAGGTTTAGTTTGTAAAATAAATTTTTTAAACTTGGCCATTTTGGCCCTATGCAATTCCGCACCCTAAAACTCGCTAAATGACGTTATTACGAATCCTAACACAAAGTGTGGTTTTTTCGCATCTTTGTGGTCCCACCATATTGCAACTCGGTGCTTTTGTTGATAAAATGTATAGTTTGTAAAATATGAATTTTCAAAGTTTTGACATTTTGGCCTTATGCGATCCCCTACACTAAAATTCGCTAAATTACGTTTTTACGAATCCTAACACAAGGTGTGGTTTTTTCGTATCTTTATCGTCCCACCATTTTGGAACTCGGTGCTTTTGTTGATCAAATGTATAGTTTGTAAAATATGAATTTTCAAAGTTTTGACATTTTGACCCTATGGGATTCCCTTCTCTAAAATTCGCTAAATGACGTTTTTCAGATTCTCAAGTCAAGGTGTGGTTTTTTCGCATCTTTGTTATTACACCATATTGCAACTCGGTGCTTCTGTTGATAAAATGTATAGTTTGTAAAATATGAATTTTCACATTTTGGCACTATACGATTCCCTACTCTAAAATTCGCTAAATCACGTTTTTACGAATCCTAACACAAGGTGTGGTTTTTTCGCATCTTTGTGGTCTCACCATATTGCAACTCGGTGCTTTTGTTGATAAAATGTATAGTTTGTAAATTATGAATTTTCAAAGTTTTGACATTTTGCCCCTATGCGATTCCCTACCCTAAAATTCGCTAAATGACATTTTTACGAATCCTAACACAAGGTGTGGTTTTTTAGCATCTTTATGTTCCCACCGTATTGTAACTCGGTGCTTTTGTTGATAAAACTAACAGTTTTAGGCAAATTTAGGTTTTGTTCTAAAAAAAAGTACCTTTAATGTTATTTTGTTCACAGAAAACCACTCAATCATAGTTGACGACTTCCCGGCAGAAATAGTCCAGCGGAAACCTGACCTGACTCAACACAAACTTCAGAAAAGACACGCCCCATTTTTTTATGACTACGAACGACAACCACAAAGGGATGACGACATGGTTTACAGTTATGGAAACAACTACAATGTTCCTGCAGCTTTAACACAGCTGGAATCCGAGGACATGGATGTACGTATTTTCTCCAGATCCATTCACCCCACTTGCATATTTGTACCGGTAAAGGGCCTCTAAAAATCACGGTCCCTAGAATTAGCCCGGACTTCGGATCTTATATATATGTTACTGGACAAACCCGATTTTAGGATAAACTAGTTTTTGCTATCCTATCCGAAGAGGGATAGGATGAACTAGTTTATCCTAGGCTAAACTGGCTTTCCTAAAATAAATTAATTATGATTTGGAAAAACTGATTTGTCCTTGTCTAAACTATTGCGGACCGATTACAAAAGTAACGTTTTTACTACTAATTAAAGAAAATACTATTATTACAAACATGTTTACTAATTTTTATTATTTACTTGTTATTACATGTCAAACTATTATGGCATTTCGAGTTGCAGAGAACGTTATTTTTCTGGCAAAGGCATCGGTTCGGTTCGGTACGGTACGGTTTGATTCGGTTCGTTTCGGTTCGGTTCGATTCGGTTCTTGCAAAGGGGGAAATTCTGCCCAATCATAGGGACAACACGCACAATACGCAACGATTTTGCAATAAGACGAACGCTCCATAAAGGGGCCTACAGACACGCGAACATTTCCAGAGATTAGTCCGCGCGTACAAGTTTGCGCATACTAATCTCTTCGTGTGTAGACAATATCCGCCTAAAATATCTCTCGAAGATTAGTTCGCGCGCACAATGTACGCGAGCAAATCTCTCGGTGTCTAGGCAAAACGCATTGATAATATCGTGTTTATGTTTAGAACGTTTAATTTTGTCTTCGTGTGTGTAGGCAATTCCACCAAACGTACATGTATGCAGAGATTAGTTCGCGTACTAATCTCAAGAAATGCTCGCGTGTCTGTAGGCCCCTTTACAGTCAATGTACGCGTGCAAACTAAATCCTTGTGATCGGCGAGCCAAAGCCAAGCGGCTACCATCTAAGCAGTTCAGACAAGTTAAATCGCGGTCCGAACTAGTTTTCACTAGGACAAACTGGTTCAACTAGTTTATCCTAAAGATCGGGTTTGTCCGGTAACATATAAATGTCGAATTTTTTATTATTTATGATATGAACAACTAATATTTTTTGAAATTTTTGAAAAATAAGGCAATTTTCTTGCTGTTTTTTAGTATATTCTCATAAAATAATATTTTTGAGACATACCAGTCGTTATTTTTTTTTAGCTCGCTTCATTTTTCTTTACACAAAAATAAAAATTCGAAGAAAATAATGTGTTCGTTTCAGTTTCAAAAGTAATCCGCTGACCTACACCTTTATTTACTTCTCAAGTCCTCGGTTTACCTTTGATACTAAACGATCAAATTCAGTTTGACTTGTATTTTAAGTTTTGTGTAATAAAAAATAAAGCGGGCTAAGAAAAATAAGGTGAATGAGGATCCAAGACCCACCCTCCTTGTTTAAGTTCAGCCATTGCTAAAGAGATACCTGGTGATAGAAAAACTAAATTTAACGCAAAAACAAATAGTCCCCCCCCCGCCCTTTTATCCACGACACGCTACTGCCTACAAGTTAAAAAAATCTCAGGAATGGTTTTCTGAGGACAATATTTCAAAGATGGAATTTTGTGAAAAAATTACGGATCGTGCACGGTGGCAAGTTTGAGCATTTAATTTGATCAATTTGGTAGCTCTTGAAAGGACTTTGTAAGGTTTTTAAAATCATGGAGGGATGTTGTTTTTATTTTTATCTAAAAACCTGCTAAATTAGTTTGACCGGTGTACTGAGAACTATATTGATTCTAATTTGTTTTTTCAGAACTACAGATCTGCCCGAACTTTGGAATGGGGTTCTTCTGGATTCTCTAGAAATTCTAGAGAACATTTCGTGAAGGTTTTAGTCGTAGCCGACAACTCAATGCTTGAGTACCACAGAAACAGAGAAACTTTGACCGAGTATATCTTGATTTTGATGTCCTATGTAAGTATATGGTGAATTGATAATGGAATGTGTCTGCTAAGAATCTAGATAAATATTTTTGTAAAACTAGGCACTTTTAAATAATAATGTACGGTAGGATTCTTAGAGATCTAATAGAGAATGATTTTCATGAACAAGAAGAAGGAGAAGAGCAAAGTGGGATTCGTGCAGGCAGATCTTGTAGTGATAATGTTTTTTGTCTTAAACAAGTAATTGAGAAAAGGAGCGCCTGAAATATAGAGACTCATGTAATCTTTATGGACCTACAAAAAGAATATGATCGTTCCAGTAGAAAAATTATGGACAGTGTTAGGTCAAACTACATATAAAAAGAAAGAAATAAATAAATTAAGTTAAGAAAAAGCAAATCTTTGAAAGGAAAACTTCTTCTGGCTAAACAAATTCAAGAACAACAACATAGGACAAAAAAAGAATGTTATACTAGTAACAATGTGTGGTTAATTAAAAATATGTTTTCTGTTTTTTATAATATTGTTATAATTTATTTTTAGGTAGCTCTTTTATTTAAAGACGCTTCCATAGGCAATGCGATCAATGTTTTTGTTTATGAAATCAGAATTTTGGAAGAAATGAGCTTTACCACCACTGCTACAAATACCACCAATACATTATCTCATGGTAAGCATTCCATTTCTTCTTCTACTTCCTGTTTTTGACGTCTTTCCTAGTCTTCTCCTTTTCGTTTTCTCAATATACTTTCAACGGTAACACAATAAACGGCTCGGTTAAGTCGGAATATAGTAGACTATATTTTGCTCAATAAAATGTGTAATTACTAAAAACTTCATAAGAGCTTTAGTTTTTGAGATATTTCAAGTAAACTGTTTTCAATCATGGAATCACTTAAAGTGTGCTAATAGGCCTAGCTTACACATTGATTGAAAACGTCATATTTACAACAACTAGGTCTCATAAAAATACGCCATTTTTTTTATTTAGTAAAATATAGATCATAAATATATATATATATATATATATATATATATATATATATATATCTGTTTTAGAGCAGATTAGAAACAAAACAAAAAATTATATAGCTTCGGCATTGGATAAAATTTGTTGCAACCTTTTTTGTAATAACTAAAAATAATGTCAAAACTTTGATTTTCCAGATGTTGAAAAGAAAAACAAAATTCAATTTTAAAGCAATATTTTTTACTCAACATCGATTATTTCTTCGATTTTAATATCTTTTAGTTGGGAAGGTATTAGATCCGTTATACGCCGTTGATGTATTTTGATCTGGGATTAACATTAATATAGGGACACAAGTGACAAGTGCAAAATACTAGAACCCAACTCAACACGAAATGCAAATTTGCCAAAATTTCTTATCCCCCTCGGCCCCGAAATATTTTCTAGGGTACGGCTCTGCCTGTTTGCAACCTGTTCCTGTTTTCCAGGAGTTTTGTTATTTTTAAAATGTTTATCATATTTCTTCTTTATTGTTTTTAGACATGTTAAACAAATTTTGTCAGTGGCAGAAACAAGAAGTCGTCGAAAAAAACCATGATATTGCTCTTCTGTTAACCAGGTAAGTTAGACATGCCATATATTGTGTTTTAGAGAGACACAAAAATATGATTATTTTAAATGTAAAAAAACCGTAATCATAACAAAAAAATGTTATGTAAAAAAAAATCAAGTACGCGAAAGTGGTATTCCGTAAGAATTGAGATAAAAGTAAAGCCAAGTTCTCCAACAAAAATTTCAAAATGAAAGGTTCTTACTAGTTTGGTAATATTTTTTTTAAAAACCGGGCAAATTTTTTTCATTATAACTTTTAAACTATACAACCGATTTTATTGGGACAAACTGCACTTGGCAGAGAATCAGAGTTTTGACTAAATATATTTTTTGTCCGCCATCTCAAAATCAGTAAAAAAGCTACATTCTTGCCACGCACAACAAGGTACGAAGAAAAGTAGGGGTTTTCTATAAATTAAAAAACAATTAAAACATTTTCGGAAAATAAGAATAAATACGCCATCTTGAAGAATTAAGTATGATTCTGTCCGACATCTTAAATTCTAAGATGGCGGCAAATTTTGATTGTAATCTTTAAAGAGCAATCAATTCTCACCTTTTTTTTTATTTCACTAAAATCGGTTTATAGTAATAACGAATTTATAAGGAAATGAATGCAGACATGGTTGGCAATGCGATTTTACTAATTGGTGCCTCGTTGTGTGGGGGAAAAGTAGTGCTTTTCTATAAATTAAAAAAAAAAACTAAAACATTTTCGGAAAATAAAAATAAACACGCCATTTTCAAGAATCAAGTATGATTTTGTCCGCCATTTTAAATTTTAAGATGGCGATAAACTTTGATCATGATCTTTAAAAGACAATCAATTCTAACTAGGATGTTTTTTATTTTAATAACATTGGTTCAGTAGTAATGAATTTATAAGGAAATAAATGCAGACATGATTGGTAAGGCAATCGTATAATATGCAAAACAATGGTTGAAACAAATGTTTTTTTTTTAGAACCATTGAACCGATTTTGCTAATTCGTACCTTGTAGTGTGTGGCAAGAATACAGCTTTTTTACTAATTGTAAAAATAATTAAAACATGTTCGCAACACAAGAATAAACCAGCATCTTTGAAGGGCACATTTTAATTTCGTCCGTCATCTTGGATTTTGAGATCGCGGACAAAAAAATATATTTGATCAAAACTTTGATTAATTCTCTGCCAAGTGCAGTTTGTCCCATTAAAATCGATTGTATAGTTCAAAAGTTATAATGGAAAAAAATTGTCCGGTTTTTTTTATTGGCTCACCCGGTACTATTCTTTTTTCTAGGCACTCAATCTGCAAAGACCATGAGTCATGTACCACTCTGGGAGTTGCTCAAGTGTCTTCCATACGTTGCCACTCTGCTGGGTGCGCGATTGTGAGGGACAAAGGCCTTTCAACTTCTTACACCATAGCACACGAAGTTGGCCATGTCCTAAGGTTAGTATTAGTTTATTTTATACCTGGTGGGGGGGGATGAAAAGGGAATAATTTGACACCCATTGCAAATGTCCTCTAATTTGCTGTAATTAGTTTGTAGTCCTCCTTGTCCCTCTTAAAAAACCATATTCGCATAATTTCAAAAATAGGGCGATTTCAAAAATCGGCGGTTTCTCCATAAGTGCACATGTGCACGTGCACTCCCAAATTTTACTAAAAAAATATTAAAATTTGATCATTCTTTAATTTAATTAATAATTACCCCAAATGGTATTCACTAAAGACTGGAATATTATCTACAAATTAATACCCGGTATGTATGTGTTTGTATTCGTGTTCAAACCAACCTGCGGTGCATGGCGGATGCGCTACATAGTTAGTTCGAATCTAATTATTCACTTTAATTTGCACCGTAGATATTATGTCGCATTTTAATTACGAAATATAGAAAGAGAGGACGACATGTCCTTCTAGAATTTTACAGTATAGTATCTGAACCTTCCTTCGGCAGTGCCTTGTACAAAAACTAGCCTCGATGCCGCCCGCACCCCCGTGACGCCCTCCGCGTCCACGGTTTGCGTTGCATGTTAGAGCAGCTCACGGGCACTTTTTATTAGTGCGCTTAGACAATTTGGCTTGGCATTATCGGTCGGGCGCTTTCTGTTTGTTTTGATTTCGACGATTTGGTATTTACGACAATGGCGGAATTCTAATTCTGATAGCATTAGCGTGCAATATTTAAAGGCAATTAAATTTTCATTTTTGCCAATAGAAGAGAAAATATTTAAACTAGGTTTGATACATTTATTATTTATTTATAATTACAATAATAATAGGTAGGTAACTAATAGCTAACTAAATATCAAATTTTTTAATTATTTGCTCTAAATTATATGATATAACGGCCCACTCGATGGCCCAAAAAGTTAGCTTGGCACCCAGAAAAAAATTTGTGCACTCCCAAAGCTTTTTACCATGCGGCGCCACTGGTTTTTATTTATTTATTTTTTTGTATTTTTAGTATGCTTCACGACGAAGTTCCAGAATGCGAGTCACACAATTCGGAATATCCGAATGGAAACAACATAATGAGCAAGACTCAAGCGAAAAACGACTCCAAACCATTCACGTGGTCCGCCTGTTCCAGGCATTATGTTACAGAATTTTTGGAGTAAGTCAAATATCTCGAAAACAAATAAGGATATTCTATGGCAACTCGTCAAAATGAAATACATTCTATCTATCTATTATACAGACCAACCAAATTTTTAAAAAAATTGGTGCCTGAGGAAACCCAAGCAGCAATTTAACGTTTTGCCGACGTATTTCAATTCGTCAGGCGACTAACTATGTTTACACGGGCGACTATGCCTCAACGTTGTTACGACTCCATTATGCACCAATATGGTTAATCATTTTAGGGTTTATACAACGTTATCCATTTAACCATGGGCCTTAGTTGGTCGTTGTTTTAACGTTAATGGTTTAACTTAAAATCCACTATAGTATAAAATGGACACTTTGCGAAAACTAATTCGAATACCAACAAATAAAAATAAGGAATGGAGCACCGCTAACAAAAATAACTTGATATATTTAAAAAAATTTATTCTTGGGGGTGGAAAACAAGAACGCTGTCAAGTTTATTGATAATTATATATAGACTTGGTCCTAAAAAACACACGCGCCACAGATCCGTTGTGTTTTTCGATGAAATTACATTTTTTGTAGAAAAACAGAATTTCTCAAACTTGAATAATTTCATGCAGAATCGATCGAGCGTTAAAAATTTATTATGACCATTTTATATGCATAAAAAGAGAATAAAAAGCTAAAAAAAATGTTTTTTCGTTTGTTTATGTTTCAAATACATTAATGGCAAAATCATGTAGATAGGAAAAATGGCGTAGTCGTAAGGTGTCTATATACAGTGTGTCCACTTAAGTTGGCGGCATATGGGAAACTTTTTTATTATTAGCTTTACGAAAAAAAGTTATTCTTCATATAAAGTTCTGCATGATCCAAAACCTAAAATGCAACCATCAGATGTTAAATTTACACAGGATCGAATGTAATGTAAATAAACAATGTTAAATATTTGAAAGCTATTTTTAATTCTAAACATCTTTTCTAAATAACAATTTTCGATATTGCCAAAAAGAAAGGTACTTTACTCTAGAGCAAAAATCACATTTTTTGACAAACCTCGTAATATGACTAAAAAAATTTAACATCTGATGGTTGCATTTTAGGTTTTGGACCATGCAGAACTTTTTATGAAGAATAACTTTTTTTCGTAAAGCTATTAATAAAAAAGTTTCCCATATGCCGCCAACTTACGTGGACACACTGTATATTACCCACTTCGGTCCATAGTAGCCTTGGCCGACTAAAAAGTGAACGTTTTATTAACGGTCAGAAATTAGTTGCGGTCGAAAGGTCGTTAAATTAACGTGCAGATTTTACTACAGTTTCCCAAAGACCTTAACGCAACGTCACTGTTTGACTAAGAAACATCCTAAAAATTACCGGCGTCTCAAACAACGTTAACCCGTATGGTATCTAGACGTCTGGGGAAGTCAGTCTTACTACGACTAAATAGTGTACTCAAATTAACATCAAACTTGGTGTAGAATGTAGTAGTTAGTCAGAAAAATGCTGCTTGTATCAACTCTAGTTTTTAGACCTAATTTTTTTGATTAAATTTTAAATGGACCTCTTTTTCATCAGACCTATAGTTTCGAAAATATAGATTCTTACACCATTATTAGATAGTTTAAGTTGTGCTACGTATTTTTACGCAAAACTGCACGTTAAGCGCTCTACGTTTTGTTCCAAATTTGAGTTTAAGTTGAATGTTTTTACGTTACCATAACAAGTCAACTAATAGCAGAGAATATGGAATTCGGCACTGTGTTTTTTTGATGTTACAATTTTGTTTTTGTCTTTTCAACTACAGTAGGAATATATTTGCAAAGAATCGTTTGTGTTGGAAGCGGAAATTATCATCTAGGCCTCATTTTTCGATCGGTCAATCAACAAATTCTATTCTTTGGTAACGTTAAGGTGCCCGCAGACTGCCGTAAGCTAACGTAAATACGTAAGCTCCTAACGTGACCTTGACGACGGTGTGACGAAGTGCGCATGCGTAACTGTCAAATCTCATGCTTACGTAAAAATACGTAGCACAACTTAAACTATCTATTTACTAAGACCCTAAAACTTAGCATTTACGACCAGGTTTAAGTATAAAGTCTCTAAGACTTGACACCGACCGGTTTAAGTGTATTTTTTTAATACTCACAGGTCAAATAACTGCAAAGATTTGGTTCACCCTAATGTGCAATATGATAGTAAACATTTCTCAGTGAGCTTTATCTCATATAAATTTAAATCAACTTTAGAAATAAAGAAAAACCACATAAAAAATTGGTAACGAAATGTAATTTTTTGGAAATTTAGTCCGTGCGTGCAATCGTAGGATTCCCGTTACAAATAGTCTCAAATTATAGCACCACCCCTAAGGGGGGGGGGGGGGGTTGGAAAAACAATAAAAATAATCCATGATTGATAAAAAAACTTTTATACAAACATTTTCAAAGCTAAATAATACATAAATAACTTAAAATTATATCTGTAGATGCATTACCGTATGAAATACGTATCAATATTTAAATATTGTAAAAAGCACAAGATATATTAGAATCCGTTTTTAATTACACATCCACCAAAACAATTGAACATCGGTTTAATCATCGCTAACTTGTCTAAAAAATTAAAGTGTAAAATATACTGGACTGCTGATACTAACTTACACCGTTACACCTCTTAGTAAGGTTTGGAGGTTTAAATATGGCTACCATTTTTGAGCCCAAATATTATATTGTTTTTATTTATTTCTAACCTGTGTGTGGAAATAATCTCTTTGTTACAACGAAAAAAGATAAATATTAAAAACTATTGCATTCACGGGAAAAATAAGTTAAACCTTCAACCAAAATCTAGACTTGTAGACCTAGGATTGTAACACTGTAGACCCATTAGTAAATACTGGTGTTAAAGTCTATATAAGATTTTAAAGATTTTTTACCAAAATTGTTTTTTTTTTCAAATTTAAAACAAAACGTTAATACTTTATTTATTTTTTTGTGCAAAATACTTTTTAAATTAAAAATTATTTCGGTGGAATTTTTTAAAAATATTGTTTAGCGTTTTCAGTGACACCTTTTTTAAAAATTACTATGAAATGGGAGCGTCAGTATAATAAGTTGTATTTTCTTTATATGGCAGCTAATAGTATTTTATTGCATTTAATTAATTCTTTCGGATTTTAGTCACGTATAGCTCTAATAAAATATGATTGTCAGACAATGATAAGTTACTTCTTACATAACGTAATATACAGGGTGTTTCCTAATTGAATGTCAATATTTATGGGGGTGATTTTTGGGCTCATTTTAAGAAAAAAACTTCATATGAACATATGTCCTAAACGTCTTACCTTTTGAGATACAGGGTGGTAAAATTTTCAAAAATAAATCATTTATTATTAATATCTACAATACCACTAAACTTTCTTAACCCTAATTCTTCATGCAAATTTTTTTAAATTGAGATCCTCGAAATCCCCAATGAAGCTTCAATCTCGCGATATGTAGGGTTACCAGACGTCCGGATTAATCCGGACATGTCCGGATTTTTACTACGTCCGGGTGGGTCCGGGCGGATTTTTCATAAACGTCCGAATTTTAAAATAGCCGCCTTTATAAACATCAAATAATGCAAAATAAACTAGTTTCAAAAAATGTAATTAAACAATAATCGTCGATAAATTTAGCAGTGTGAATTCACCTTTAAGCGGGGTCTTCACATAACGTTTTACCTTACATCTTGCCTGTTCAGTCAAAACGTATCAAGTAAAACTTTGTATGTAGACGGAAAAACGGACGTTTTACTTGAACTGATTTAAGACGGAAGACCGCCTAGAGAACTGACCGGATCACGCATTGTTCTCCAATAAAACCATCGTTTTGTATCAAAAATTGATCTAAAAACGTACGTTAAAACTATCAAGTGTCTACGCTAGTCTTTCAACCGTCATACTTGACCCTTTTGACTGACAGGCAAGACGTAAGGTAAAACGTTATGTGAAGACCCCGCTTAAAGTAGTATTATTAAATTCGCCTTGTTGAAGTTTACACTTCTGCCGTGTGGTCCAAAGCACACACAATTTTTTTGATGAAGTTTGTAATCTAAAAAAGTACATATATCAGACAATTCTACTTCTGATCACAATCTGCCTACCCACGAAAAATGGGCAAAATATTTTAATGCAAGTATTTCTACCCAGTGGACAAAAGAAAGAAATAGGCTGCTTTTATCTTCTGTAAAAGGAATACTCATGACTTCATACAATTTAAGAATATGAGCTGGTCAGAATGTTACGATTTTGTAATTCTGCCTAAAAATTCAACGCTGTTGAGTAAAATACAAAGCAGTGAAAAGTACCTATAAAATAGAAGGTATATTATGTTATTTATTAGTTATTGTTTCAATAAAAAAAGTTGATTTTTTGTGTGTGTCATCGAAAAAATTTTGACGTCCGGATTTTGTCCGGATTTTCTTGACGGCTGGTCCTAGTTAGAGACGTTTTCATCTGGTAACCCTAGCGATATGTCACATGTCGATCTTCTGTGATGTGTGCCTCCAAGTAGTTTTTGAGATATACCAAGATTTTAGTATTTCCGCTCGCAAAAGAGTTAAAATAATACTCATGCTCATTTTATTTTGGCTGCAATATTATTGACATTTGTTCTTTTTTGTTACATAAAAGGCTTCAAACTTTTCACAGAAGAGGATATTGACTTTATGTTTTTAAAGTTCGATGGATGGTACCCGTAAAGACTGTCTTAAAGAGGGTGGTTTCCAAAACTGTTCACAAGTTTATACAAAAAGTGAATTTGCAACGAAACGAAGCATGCATCCTAGCGAAACATGTTAACAATAATTTTTTATAGTACTTTTAATTCCGCTTCTAATCATTGTCATATTTTTTACAATTTTTAAGAAAAAAATCGGTTTTGGAGCGAAACATGGAATTTTTACAAAATTGTATATTTTAGCTGACTTGCACAGCTAACTATCAAAGCTAGGATGCTAAGTGATATATCGGAAGAAGCGAAATTAAAAGCACTATAAAAAATTAATCTTATTGTTTTTCACTAGGATGGATCGTTTCACTGCAAATTCACTTTTTCTATAATATTTTGAACAGTTTCAGAAACCACCCTCTTTAAGGCAGTCTTTAGGGGTACCATCCAACAAACTATAAAAACATATAGTCAATATCCTCTTCTGTGAAAGTTTTAAAGCCTTCTATGTAACAAAAAAAAATAAATGTCAATAATATTGTAGGTATTATTTTAACTCTTTTCCGAGCAGTAATACTAATAATCTTGGTATATCTCAAAAACTACGTAATTTATCAAAAACTGTGCTATGACAAAATTTGTTTGCCTTTCAAAAATGACTAAAACAAGCTTTTAAAAATTAAAATAGGACCACTGGGTAGGGAGATACGCTTAAACAAAAAAATCTTTTAATTTAGACTAGACCGAGGGGTCATCAGCTTTCAACAGTACTGTACAAATTTCACAACAGGACCCGACAGTACCACGACAGGATCCAACAGTACTCGACAGTACACGACAGTACCCAACAGTACTCGACAGTACCACGACAGGACCCAACAGTACTCGACAGTACACGACAGTACCCAACAGTACTCGACAGTACACGACAGGACCCAACAGTATCCGACAGTACACGACAGTACCTAACAGTACACGACAGTACCCAACAGTACTCGACAGTACACGACAGGACCCAACAGTACTCGACAGTACCCAACAGTACACGACAGGACGTAACAGTACGATAGAAGCCAACAGTACACGACAGTACTCGACACAACCGTCTAACCCGAAACAGTGGCGTAGATGCGAAAAGACAGGATGACCTTTTTTTTTTTGTTTTTTGGTCGCAAGATTTGTGAGCGCGATGCGCTTCCCCAAAGATGATGACCTTTTTTTTTGTTTTTTTTTTGTTTTTTTTTTTTTGCTCGCATGTTTTTTGAGGGCGCGCTCTGTCCTTGTCGGACCCCCCCAAGGCACGACGACAGTACTCAACAGGACGACCCAACAGTACTCGACAGTACACGACAGTACCCAACAGTACACCGACAGGACCCAACAGTACTCGACAATACACGACAGTACCCAACAGTACTCGACAGTACACGACAGTACCCAACAGTACTCAACAGGACCCAACAGTACACGTCAGGACCCAAGTCCTGTTGGACGCTGTACAAAATTTTAGGATGCCGATGACCCCTCGGACTAGACTCACTAAAAAAAACGGCAAAAAATTGATAAAATTTCGAGAAGAGGATCAGCTAGGATTTATATGAATAGGGCTCTGAAGTCAGAAAAGAGTCCATATTCAAAATGTGCAATTAGTTTTTGGAACCATTTTTATGTAACCTATACTTCATTCAGGCACACTGTGGACAGTCGCGAGGCAAGAACGAATTACGTACGAACAGAAACTAGTAATGGTACGAATCAGATTTCGTATACTTTAGACAGAGCTTTTCAAATTTATTTCTATAAGTTACGTGATGATAATTAAAAATTATAGACAATAAATTTTTATGATAGATAAAAAAAAATAGGTAGTGACCTAGGAAAAAAATGCGTTTATAAGTAGGTACGTAAGTATTTTACATACCTACTTTAGTTTTTTGTTGTAATTACCAGACAGTTATTTGACTCTTTAGATTTTTGAATTATTATTAACTTGTTGTTCATGAAAAAAATATGATTAATTGAGTAAAAAAATAATGACAATTTTTTTAACTAAAATTAAACCATTTTCTACTACTACTACTATGTCGGTTTAGAACGTTTTTCTACGTTGTCCGACGCCTATTCTCCACCTCCTTCGAGCCTGACAATCATCTTCTGACATAGTGACAAGCAAGCTTTTGTATGGAATAAAGACGCGTAACAGAAAAACTTTTAAAAAATGGAAAGTGTCAGATCAATGAATCAAAAAAACCTGGCAGAAGATGAGAATGGAAGGAGGTGGAGAATATAGGCGTCGGACAATGTAGAAAACTCTTCTAAACGGACATAGTAGTAGTAGAAAAAATAGACCGGTGTTCATCCGCAAATTTTTATGAAATCAACAGACGAAAAAAAATCATAGTTGTAATTTTCAAAGTAGGATAAAAACAACAATTTCTTCGGTTTTTTTTAGTTCATCCAGAGCTCAGTGTCTTCTCCTAAAGCCATCATTCAACTATAACTACACCAACTCACTGCCTGGTGACACTTTCAAGGTTGACAAGCAATGTCAGCTGGAATTTGGAAAGGAATACACTATGTGTCCTTGGAATAGAGACGTAAGAATTCATATATAACACATTCATAACAAAAATTTTTGACAAATGATTTTTGATATAATTAAATATTTTTGCAAAATTTGAATTTTTTTAACAGATTATTTTTTTTTCATATTTTTGACCAAAATACATTTTTTGAGACATTTTAACATTTTTGACAAAATTGAAAATTTTTCAAATTTCAAAATATTTTTACCTTTTTGACATATTTTATTTCTTTTTACATTTTTGAGAAGTCGATCAATGATAAACAAATTGAATTTATTAAACTTTTTTGATGAATTTGAAATTTTTTCACCCTTTTGACAATTTTTTTTTTAATTTTAATATTTTTGGCAAACTTTATAATTTTTGACAAAATTGATTATTTTTTTACTTTTTCGACAAATTTAATTGGTGAAGTTTTTCGACAATTTTTAAATTTTTTCACTCTTTTAGAAATTAATTTTTTTTTTACATTTTTCACAAATTTGATTTTTTTGACATTTAAGATTTTTTTTACAAAAATATATATTTTTTTAAATTTTTATATTTTTGGCGAATTTTAGTATTTTTGACAAAATTTAATATTTTTAACTTTTTTGAAATTTAGGACAAATTTGATCGTTTAAATTTTTTTTGCCATATTTAAAATTTTTTTAAAACAAATAATTTTTTTCAGTAATTTTAATATTTTTGACAAATTTGGTATTTTTTTACTTTTTGAAAAATTTGATTGGTTTAAACTTTTTTGATAAATTTGAAATTTTTTTACAAAAATATATTTTTTTAAAAATTTCTATATTTTTGGTAAATTTTAGTTTGACATTCTTCACAAATCAATCAATTGATCGACAAATTGAATTTTTGAAACTTTTTGACAAATTTGAAATTTTTTCACATTTTTGACAAAAATAGTTTTCTTTTAAATTTTTGACAAATTGAATTGTTTTAAACCCGTGTGACAAATTTAAAATTTTGAAAAAAAATAATTTTTTTATTAAATTTTTATATTTTTGGCGAATTTTAGTGTTTTTTGACAAATTTGATATTTTTTAACTTTATTTTACTATTTAAAAAAAAAATTGATTGTTTCACTATTTTGAAAAAAAATCAAATTTTATTATTTTTTGACATTTTTGATTTAAACTTTTTTGACAAATTTGAAATTTTTTCACTACATATTTTAAAAATAATTTTTTTTAATTTTTAATACTTTTGCAACTTTTTGACAAAGTTGAATTTTTTTAAACATTTTTGACAAAATTGATTGTTTGGCAAATTTGATTTTTTCAGTTTTTTGAAATTTTTGACAAAAATAATTATTTTAAAAAATTTTAATAATTTTGACAAATTTTAATATTTTGACAAAATTAATAAATTTTTTATATTTTCACAAAATTTATAATCATTTGACAAATTTGATTATTTTTTAAAATTATTGACAAAATTAAATAATTTTTGATATTTTTGACAAAATTATTCTTTTTTACATTTGATTCTACTACTTCTTTTTAAAAAATTCAAAAATATAGAGTTTTTCCAAGAAATCGTTGTTTCTAGACTTTTTAAAACAGTGTTACTTTCTCTGGACTTTTAAAACAAATTGTATAATAGCACTGTTACTATTTCAGCCACCGTGTCGCCATCTATGGTGTATGAATCCAGCAGGGGAATGCAGAAGTCAACTGTCACCGTGGGCTGAAGGAACACACTGTGGGGCAGAGAGGTAAGTATCTTAAATGCCCTTCTGTTCATTGTATTCGCCATACCTTTAACTCTTTTGTTAGTTTTTTACCTTCCTTTGTTTTTATTTAATTTGTGGTTATTCTAGGTGGTGTTACAAAAGGCAGTGTATAGCTGGAGACAGGGGACAAGTTATTCGACCTGTTGATGGAGGCTGGGGATCCTGGCAAGCGTAAGTAGAACATTGGGAAAAATAAAACGCTACAACATTCTTTACGTTTTTTCCTTTGAATTTGTATGATTGTATTTTTGTTTTCTTACTTTTTGTTTTTGTTTTATCACTTCCTCTTTTTCTATTCTTACTTCTTCTTTTTGTTTTCTTAATTCTTCCTTTTCTTTTCTTCCTCATATTTATTTTATTTTATTTTTTATATAATTTTTTCTTTCTATTTAAAGGTGGGGTCCCTGCAGCCGATCTTGCGGAGGAGGAATAAAGATATCCGTCCGCTTTTGTGACTCCCCACAACCCGAAAACGGAGGACAGTACTGTATTGGAGAAAGCGCCCAATATGCTTCTTGCAATACCAGGGATTGCGACGAGAACGCCGATGAATTTAGGTATGAATTTTGAGTTTTAAATAATATAATCTAACCTGATCTAAACTTTTATTTGATTTTGTTGCAAAAGGAAGGCAACATATAACAAAATAAATACAATATTTTATACAGAAAGAAAAAAAAACTAAATTTATGATACTAAAATACTTAAGAAGTCCCTAATATCTCGTGTTTCTTTGTTGTACCTTCCATTTTAGATACCAGCAGTGCGCTATGTTCAACGGGATCACCAAAAACATCACCAATATCAATAGTGACGTTAGATGGATTCCAAAATACGGTTTAGGTAAGCTTCAGCCTCTTAAAATGTAACGTTGCAATTTTTTACAATTTTTTTTTGTTTTCTTTTTTACTTTTTCTCTTTCTTTTCTTACTTCCTCTTTTTCTTTTCTTACTTTTTTTTTATCTTTTGTTACTTCCTTTCTTATTATAACTTCCTCTTTATCCAAATTGTTTGTTTTGCAGGTTCTTTAAAAAATCCTGAGGACTACTGTCGTCTCTACTGCAAACCGGAGCACTCCTACGCCTACTACCTCCTCAAAAACAAAGTCACGGACGGGACCAAATGCGGACCGAGTGGATTTGACATTTGTGTCAACGGTATTTGCAGACCTGGGGGCTGTGACAATCAATTGGAGTCAAAAATTGTTCTAGGTAGGACAGGAAATAAAAAAAATTCAGAATTCTCTTGTCATAGTTCAGGCAAGATTCGGGAAAATCTACTTTTCAGAAGCATTTTATATTATTTTTTGGCAAATGGGCAATTCCCCCTATTTTGACCCCGCTGAATCCGAATATCCCTGTTGCCAACTCGAAATATTAACAGGGGCTGAGATATTCAAGATGGCGGCCAAAATGGCGGCGGAATTTTAAATTGCCGCTGGAAAGCCCAAATTGTCACAGGTGTACATTCAAAATATATATTTGTATAATTAAATAATAATAACATATTATTTTTTTTTTAATGGCTGCAAAAACCTCCAAAAACCCCCCCAGACCCCCAAAATCTGAAAGTTTGAGGTTTTTTCAAATTTTCCTAAAAACTAAGCTTCTAAGAGAAAAATGTATAATATACTTTATTGTAGACAATAAAATTCCCTTTTCGACATGGTATAACTTACTAAAGTTAGACTAATAACAAGCTCTCCAGCGGCGTCTGTTCATTGAAGTAATTAAAAAAAGTTGAAAAAATACCTATATTTTTTCCAAGATTTATTTAATTTTTTTAAAAACTAATATCTACAGAAAACCATGTATTACATTTTGGTATACTCAATAAAATTTCCTTCAAAATGACGTATAACATGATTAAATCGGTTTTATAAATAAAACTTCAGGGGCATCCGTAAATTAAATTAATTTTGAAAAAACAGAAAATAAACTATTTTTGTTACAGGTTTAACTAATTTTTTCAAAAACTAAGCTTAACATGAAAAAACTTGTTCGACACTTTTTTGTAGATAGGAAAATTTTCTTTTTAAAAATGTGAAATTCGGTGGGGTTTGACTTATAGCAAACTCTCCAGCGACGTCCGTCAATAGGGGTGATTTCAACAAATCATTAAAAAAAACATGTTTTTCATTCGTTTTATTCAATTTTCTTAAAAACCAAGCTCTTTATCAAAAAATGTGTTGTATACTTCGTCATAGCCAATAAAATTTCCTTTCAAACAATGCATAAGAAAGTGGAAGTTATTTTATATTTACCGCTCCAGTGGTGCTCTTAATTTAAAGAAATTATTTAAGATCAATCCAAACTTATCAATTTT
The DNA here is from genome assembly GCA_963576565.1 of Aspidapion aeneum. Lineage (NCBI taxonomy): Eukaryota > Metazoa > Arthropoda > Insecta > Coleoptera > Brentidae > Aspidapion > Aspidapion aeneum. Next base: position 68,559,361 of record OY755046.1, read on the forward strand.
GTGTCTTATTAGCTTTTCGGTGGATAATAAAGAGCGGCGGATAAAAGGTCGAAAGTACAAAAGTACAAAAAGTCGAAAAAATAAGGTCGAAAGGACAAAAGGTCAAAAGTACAAAAAGTCGAAAAAATAAGGTCGAAAGGACAAAAGGTCGAAAATACAAAAGGTCGAAAGTACAAAAGGTCAAAAGTACAAAAGATCAAAAAACAAAAGGTCGAAAGTTCAAAAGGTCGAAAGTATGAGTACCTAATTATGATTATGCCCCCCCCCCCTAAACCGTTGCATAAGATTCACCACTTTATTTTTAGTTCCATATGCTTAAAAAAATAACCAAAAACACCTGTGTCAAAGTTACTACTGTTACTTTCTGCACAAAAATATTGCTTAGGGGGGCCATGACCCCTATGCCCCCTCCCCTTATAACCACCGGTGTTTTTTTGCTTTAAAGAACTTATTTTAATTTGGAAACATTTTATTTTAATATATAGGTATAAATTACGAAACTTTTTGAAGTATTTATCATAACATTTACCTCACTTTGTAATATATCATTTAAAAAGAAATTGTCTTATCCTCAATAAAGAATAAAGGCACATTTTTTTCTGAAAATCTTAGTTAGAAAAGATATTTAAATATGCAAGAGAAACATTATTTCAGTTATTTTTGAAAATAAGTTTATATTAGTACGCCCCTGAAGCCTTAAATATGGCAACAACCCGACATTTTAATAAAGTTTTTAAAAGAAAATGTTATGTTCTACAATAAAGTATACTGCATATTTTTTCCTAAAAAGTGTAGTTTTTGAGAAAATTTTGAAAAACCTATAATAAACATGTTTTTTCTAAATAATCCCAATTTACGTATGCCACTGAAGAGCTACTTGCTTTTCCTAACCTTATTGACCAATACATCGTTGGAAAGGGAATTTTATTATCCACAAAAAACTGTTCTTTGCAATTTTTGATAAAAAGGTCAGTTTTCGAGAAAATTGCATAAAACTGAAAAAACAACAGGTTTTTGGGGGTTTAAGGGGGATTTTCTCCGTCCCTGTCGATTTTTCGAGTTGGCAACAGAGATATTCGGATTCAGCGGGGTCAAATTAGGGGGAAATGGTCTGTTGCCAAAAAGTAATATGATTTGCTTCTAGACCGAAAACGGAAAGCCTTTTAAAATAATATGCTCTGACTATCATATAATCTGTTTCTGATTTTGGTGACACTTAACACATATTATTTTTTGACAGATGAATGTGGGGTGTGCGGAGGGGACAACAGTAGCTGTCAAGAAATCAAAGGCAACTACAATCTGTCAGCTGAACAAACCGGTTACAACAGGGTTGTCAGAATACCGAAAGGAAGTTCAAACTTGCACGTCAGGCAGGGCAACGGGAAGGATTCTAACTACCTTGGTAAGTCAATCTCTAAGGATTTTTCCTGTTTTATTATTAACTTGTTTGTATCCTTTATTGTTTGGTTCTTTGTTTGTTTGTTTTTTGTTTATTTGTTTGTTTATACTACTACTATGTCGGTTTAGAACGTTTTTCTACGTTGTCCGACGCCTATTCTACACCTCCTTCGATCCTGAAAATCATCTTCTTGCAGGGTTTTTTGACTCATTGATCTTTGGATTCACTGTTGGTGATCTTTCGTCATTTATCCGTTGTACATGGCCGTATCAGTCGTCTTTTAGTGACCTCATCCGTTATGCTTCCTTCGATTCTCATTCTTTTTTTATGGTCTCATTTCTTATATGATCTATTCTAGATGTTCTCATTGTTCATCTTCTTGTTACAAGATCAGTTTTAACACTTTCCATTTTTGTTTTATATTTTTCTGTTACGCGAGAAGTCTCTATACTATACAACAGCGTGCTTTTTACCATTGTTTCATAGATGTTAAATTTTACATTCTTTTTTAGCACTCTGCTCCATAAAATACTATATTAAGACATCCAATAACCTTTTTTGCTTTTACTGTTCTTTTTTTCCAGTTCTTTACAGTTTGTTCCTGTCTTATCAAATGTGAAACCCAAGTGTACAGCATGGAGATATTGTTTATCCATCGTCTAGTTCTCTCACTCACTTGATTCGTTTCCAATACATAAGGACTGTGTCTTATCCATGTTCACTCTTAAACCCCACTCTTGGTATTCTTCCATTAACTTTCATATCATATACTCCATAGCTTATTTATCATTAGCGAAAATTACTTGGTCGCCAGCAAACTGTAGTGTGTATATGGTAAATCAGTCGTTAAGTTGTATTCTCCAACCGTGTACTTTACGTTTCCAGTTATTTAGAGCTACTGCGATATATATTTTAAAAAGAGCTGGAGGGATACAACATCCTTGTCTTAAACCTTTCGTTACCAAGAATTCTTTTAAAAGTCGATTTCCACTTTTAATTTTAGATTATAAAGAGACAGTTGTGTTTATGCGTATGTTTATTTGCTTGTTTAGTTTTTAATTTGTTTGTTTTGATGTCTGGTTCTAAATTAATTAATTTTTTTTCTTATTACTTTTTCCGTAGCTTTAAAAGATGGCGAAACCGGCGACTACATTTTAAACGGAAACAGAAAAATCAACACCCAAGAGACCGATGTCAATTTTGGACCATTAATCATAAAATACAGCGGTGTAAGTGTCCTTAAAAGAATACATAATGTTTCATATAATCTACCTGCTATATTTGTGCACCCCAACACAAAATATAACTCTGGATCGTACTACCATTCTTTTCAAAAACAAAGTAACAAACCTATTCGTTTCATTAACTGAACTCACACATTAATATCCAATTATTTACTATCTCTTTTTAGATCAATGTATTAGTGAGGGCACCTAATAATCTTAAACACCCATGACATCAATGAACAAATAATGGTCTACTCGTTTTATTTACTAAACCCACACATTATCATGCAGCTACTTACTCTCTCTTTTTAAATCAATGTATTGGTATGGGCGCTATGAGTTAGACAGCAATAAAAAATTAGCTGTGCATTAAAAAGGGATGCAAATGAGTATGTTCGGAAATTACAATTTATGTTGGGGTGTACTTTTAAAACTATTACACACTCTAATATTTGTTAGAACCATTTTAGTTTATTTCTTAATACTTATTTATTTTATATATATTTTTATTCTTTGTTATTAAATTATTCTTCTTATTTATTGTTTGACTTTTTTTTTAATTTATAGGTATTGGCCGAACCAGAGTGGATTACGACTCCAAAAAACCAAAAATTAAGTAAAGATTTGATAATAGAAGTTCTTTCTGCATACGAGGGGGGCATGTTAGTCCCCCCTGATATTAGCTATAGATACGTTATCAGTAACGAAGCGGCACCAAGGTATTTATTTTATTTTTATATAACTTATTTATTGTTCCTTACATAATGTATATTTTTTTTATTTTATATTCATACTTTTATTTTAAACACTTTTACAACATTTGTTTATGTAATTTTCACCTGCTTCTTCCATCAATTTTTTTCTACTCTTTACTTTTTTATTTAAAGAATTTTGTTTAGAAATTATTTTTTATCTATTTCTTCTTAGATATTTTTCTGCTTCTTATATTTATTTATTTCTTTTATTCTATTACTTAAATTCATTTTTCTTTTTTATAAAGATTTTTTCTTTTGCTTGCATGTTTATTCCAATGTTTTTTTGCACATTTTTTTTATTTGCAAGACGCACAATGCATTTTTGATATAATATTAAGTATGTATATTACAAGAACACCCAAAAAAGTCAAATATTGGCATATATCAAAAAACTTAATGATTTTTGAAATCTACACAAAATTTTCTTTAAAATGAAGTAACACCGGTATAAAAATGTAAAAAAATAAGGGTTAGTTTGATTAGCCAGTATTTGACTTGCACTATTTATGCACTCCTGAATGTCTAACTAATTTAAATTACACACCGCCATAAAAGAAAATTGAGATATGTAAGAAAGAATATGATATTCCTGTGTATTTTTCGACACTGAATCCAAATCCGGGATGAAAAAAGTCCCTAGACGTCCGTTTTTCCAGTGGGTCAATTCACATAAAATCAATGAAAAAAAAAGTTTGACAGAATCTTTTCGAGGCATAATAGTATATTATACACCAAGGGACTAAAGTGTTGTAGATGTCAGCTAACTAAAAGTAACTCACGGTATTGTATTCAACTCATTACATCACTATACGCAGACTTCGATAAACTGACCACTGACTAGCACTGACTTATGACGGAGAGGTGTGACTTTACCATCTCTAAACTGAAACTAAATGAAAATCATAATCACTTTGCCTTTTTGATTCCTCGGTTTTAACATAACATCCGCCAAACCTCTGTTTCATTTTTACTCAAAACTAAAGTGCATCAACAGGATACACGCGCGTATTCCTTGAAATCAGGCCGACAAAATCAAAGTTGGTTACCACGAAAATGGAGCACAACAAAAAGATTTTGTCAAGGATTTTTTTTTAAAAATCGACCGCCAAAGACTACATTTCCTGTCCCAAAAATCAACGCGAAAAATAAACAAAAACCACTTAGTGTTTCGCAAAAATAAGACCGACACGAGAATCAGATCGCCACTTTTCCGGTGATGGGGTTTGCTTAAATACCCGTGATCCTTCGTAGAGAGATCATTCTTTTATTCAATATTCTGTAATTGATTATTAGAATGATTCAGTCATTCATTCAAACTTTCAAGATGATTCTTTGTTAAGTCGTAGATTCTTTGATTAGAGATTCTTCTTACCTACATTTGACTTGACTTAAACTCGAGTCCGTCAGAGCTTAAGATAGTTGAGACTTTTATTTTGAACAATGTTGAACAATAACGTATTCTTGTATCTATCGGTTGTTGTAAAAAATTCGTGGACTATGAAAATTGACTTTGAATCGTTTTGCTTTACAATAAAAGCTTTTGTTAATAAGGACGTTTGCTATTATATTAACTGATACTGTGGATAAAAGGTTGTTAATGAAAATGATTATTTTAATGTTACGAATTTATTTTTTATGCGAATTGGATAAATATGACTACATGCAATACTTTGGAATATGTACCGATATTTTATTCTCTCAATATATAAAGACTTGCTTTAAAGAAAATGTTTAATTTACATCAATAAAACGGTTGTGATCAAAGCTATTACACTAAAACGCCTACGCTCAAAACGACGTTGAGATTATTGTAACTGCAACCAGGGAAATTAGGAAAATATTCGCTTGGTTTTTCACGAAACAAAGCAAACAGAAATATACATAGGAATAATATGGTCTTACAGATCTCAATTTTTTTTGTGCGGTTGTTATTTATTTACAACAGTTTTTTCTTTTTTGTTGCACGTTTAGGTCTGAAAGGTTACAAGGGTTTTTAAGTAACTCCGTTTATGATTATCGTGGATATCAGAAAAGGTACACAATTATTGGATTTAACACACAAAATTTTTTTTTTGGCGCTTTTTGGTTTGTGTTTTTTTTTTAGGAAACATGGAACATATGACATAACATGATTTCTTTAAAAAAAATTTTTTTTGCTTTTTAAGAAATAAAAAGTTTTTATTTGTTCTGTGTTTTCTAATAGTATTTTTTTTCTAAAACCTATCTGTTTTAGTTTGTTATGTTTATTTTATTGTATTCTTATTAATAAAAACCAGTCTAATATTTTTGTAGTGATTGTGTAGACTAAAAATATTGATGTTACTGTATTTCACTAATGGATCTAGCATTTTGATTTCTTTTGTATCTAACTTAACTAATTTTTATTTATACAGGGTGTTCTAAGTTAAGTGCCCACCACTGCTCACTCTGTTATTATTAAAGATAGAAAAAATCTTGAATTGGCAAACTAGTAGGATTTTTAACGTTCTTTAAGATGATCGAATCAAAAAAACAATCGAGCATTGCGTTTTCGAGTTTAAAAAAAAACATATATTTTTTTCAAATTGAACACCTCGTATTTTATAAGTTTTTCTGGTAAGTCTATAAATTCTAAACAAAAAAAGGTGTTGATTTTTTTTAAGTTAAAAATAATGAAGGTATTTAAAATTCAAAATTAGGCTTAGAAAAAATTAAATACTGGCCTTGCGTAATTTTGAATTTAAAATATCTTATTTATTTGTAACTAGAAAAAAAATTCAAACACAATTTTTTTTATTTGAAAGACGTATCAGAAACAATTATAAAATACAATTTAAAAAAATATATACTTTTTGGAAAAACTCGAAAACGCAATGACCATCTTAAAAAGTGTCAAAAATTCTACAAGTTTGTTAATTTAAGCTTTTTTATTTCTTTAATAATAACAAATTTAGCAATGGTGGTTACTTAACTTGGAACACCTTGTATATGTATGTAATTGATTTATTTGCTTTGATATATTGGTTCAGGTTTTTATTTTCAATAAAAATTGTATATCTTTAATAATTTTTATAACAGGCAAAATTGTTTTTTTTTTAGGTACGGTTGGAGACTATTCAACCAGGAATGGTCTAAGTGTAGTTCCATTTGTGAAGGAGTACAATCCAGAAAACCTACTTGTATGGACCTAGCAACAAATACTGAAGTAAGTGGGGACTGTAAATGGGTCTCTTATTAGGAAAAGAAGAGTTATTTGATTTTACAGAAAAAAACAAACAAATAGTAACTTTTTCTACCCAGAAAAAAATTAGGGAGAACATTTTTACCTCAAATTTGAGTAAGAGCATCTGTGTGACGTCATAAAAAGATTGCGATTTTTTCCATGTTTTCTCACAAACTTTTCCTTTTAACTTTTGCCACATCAAATTTACAGAAGAATTGTTATGATTCATTTGCAATAGAACAACAATTAAATTCTCATTTTAGTGACCTTTGTATCTCAAGAACTTAAGATTCCATTTTAAAAAAATATTTAGGTACATCATATAATAAACAAAAAGTTCTGAAAATAATGACAAGAGGTTTAGAAAATGATTTTTTAGGTACACAGTGGCTACTGCGATAGTTCCGATGCTGAAAGTTCGACAGAAAGAAGGCAGTGCAACCATCAGTGCTCTTTGGTATGGAGTGTTCTGTCCAAAGGAACTTGCACTCCCGCTTGTGGAAATGGGTAAGTGTCGCATCACTCTGCCTTATTCTTTAAGTTAAACAAAATAGCTCTGAGAACATGTTATTTCTTCGGCTTAGAGCTTCCCACGCTACCGATGGCATTAAACCAGGAAAAACAAAAAACTAATTTTAATTGTATTTTTAGTTATCGAAAGATCCACTACAAGTGCATGCAGGCGTCAAAGGAACTCTACAGTGCAAAAGAAGTGAACGATAAACACTGCAGTGTTTTGCAAAAACCAGCCACTTCAGAGTCATGTTACACACCATGTAACACCACAAGATGGGACTACACTGAATGGTCACAGGTAAGGGGAAACCCAGCAGTATTTATTACGCCTTTAAGATCATTGAACCACGTTATTTCTTTGTCATTTCATAACTAGTTTCTTTATAGGTTCCGTAAGTTGAAGAAAATTGTAGTGGTCAGCTAACAGTTTAAATTTCAAAAGTTAAATAAGCAACCAAAATATTAATTTTATCCAGGTGGAGGTTAACCCGTAAGAAAATTCAATTATTTTTGAAAACTAATAAATAATAACAATCGAACAATGTAAAGTTAAAGTAAATCACAGTATTGTATTCAGCCCATCACATCACTATACCCAGACTTCGATAAACTGACCACGGACTAGCACTGACCCATGACATAGATGTGATGTGACGTTACCATTTATAAACTGAAACTAAATGAAAATCATAATCACTTTGTCTTTTTGATACCGCAGTTCTTACGAAACATCCGCCAAACCTGTGTTTCATTTTTACCCCAAACCTAAAGTGCATCAACAGGATACACTTGCGATTTTCTTGAGATCGAACCGACAAAAACAAATTTGGTTACCACGTAAAAGTCGCATAACGACATGGCTTTCTTTTTAAAAAAATCGACCGCCAAAGACTATATTTCCTGTCACAAAAATAAACGTGAAAAATAAACAAAAAACACTTGTTTCGCCAAAATAAGGCCGACACGTGGTCGAATTAGATCGACTTTTCCAGTAGGGAGGTTAGCTTAAATACCCGTAATCCTTTGTAGAGAGATTTATTATTCTTACCTTTTGACTTGAATTAAAGTCCGTCAGAGCTTAATATAGTTGACAGAAAAAGATTATTAAAAGTAAATAAAGATATGGTTAAATAAACGTACTAGTGTCTAAACAACAGAAAAGTGCATAAAGGTATGACAAAGTTTTAGTGCAAGTAAAAATTATAATGTTAATATTGTGTAGTGGTGGCCCCTGGCTGTAAATATGGTGAGACTTTTATTTTGAACAATGTTGAGCATTAACGTATTCTAGTATCTATTGGTTGTTGGCAAAAATTCTTGGACTATGAAAATTGACTTTGAATCGTTTTGCTTTACAATAAAAACTTTTGTTAATAAGGACGTTTGCTATTATATTGAAAATTATTAATTTAATGTTATGAATTTAATCTTTATGAGAATTGGATAAATATGACTATATGCAATACTTTGGAATATGTACCGATATTTTATTTTCTCAATATATAATTACTTGCTTTAAAGAAAGTGTTTAATTTGTATCAATAAAACGGTTGTGATAAAAGCTATTACACGAAAACGCTTACGTTCAACGAGGTTGAGACTATTGTAACTGTCGGTTTTTCAAGAAACCCTTGGGCAGCTTCACAAAATCACACTTGAGAAAAGCAATCTAGGTTTTTGTAGTTCTAAGACTACACTAAATACTCAGAGGTAAGTGGATCCCAGCAGTTTTTGGTACGCATTTAAAGCCACCAAACCACCTTGCTCCTCATTTTATAATGAGTTTCTTTTTGTTCCCTTAAGTTGAAGAAGAACCACAATTGGGAAAATCTCAGTTTTTGTAACTCGAAGACTAAACCTAATACTCAGAGGTAGTAGTAGTAGTGTGTGGGGTAGACTCTAGGCCTGGCGACTAGGCACATGTAGCGCCCGTTTCGCCAACCACCGGGCATCCCCCTTACTGTGTCCTTCCTGCGCTAAGGAATCTGCCCATCTTCTGTACAAAGGCCAGAATATCGGGCCACCAAAGATTCAGAAGGTCCTTCGTTTCTAAAGCTTTCTCTTCAAATACCTCTATTCTTGCCTCCTTATATGCTTCACATGATGAGAGGAAATGCGCCGAGGTCTCGTCCTCGGCCCAGCATTGCTCACAGGTCGCATCGGCCTTCAATATAATTTTCGGCAGGTGTTCTTGTAAGACGCAGTGTCCGGGTAGGGCTCCCACTATGGCTCCCACCTCTCTTCGTGTTCTACGGAGCAACCAGTCTCTACATACTCCTTCGCCCATCTGGCCTTTCCTGTGTTGGTCCATTCCTTTTGTATCTCTTTCTTGGCCCACTCTGTGAGGGCCGACTTCATTTGCCCTCTTGTGAGTCCCAGGAGGCGCATTACTGCCGTTGATACCTGGGACATATACAAGCTCCACCTCTCTTACTCCGGCCAACTCTTGAAGTGCATCTTCGCACTCCTGCACCAAACCCGCGGACATTGTTTGTTTGCACAATGCTTTCAGCGCAGCTTGACTGTCTGAACAGATGCGGAGGCGCTTTCCTGTTTCTTTCCTACATTCTTCCTCCCATGTTACCGCCAGTATTGCATAAACCTCCGCCTAAACTGTTGCATTGGATCCCAGCGAGTAACTTTTTCCAATACCCTTGGTGTCCACGTACACTCCTACGCCGGTCGAATTCAAGTCTGTTAGCCTCGGTCCTTCTGTATAGCAGACCGTGGCATCGCTAAGGAATTCAACCCCTTCCTTTTTCCAAGCTTTCCCTTGGCGGGATGGTTACACGGTATCTCCTTTTCTTTCTTAACCGCTTCTCTAGCATCGCTAGCCTGCACTTTGATAGAGGAATCTCCTTTTCCGTCACAGTCGCGATCTTTGAATGTCCTTTTTGTTCATCGCTCCTTCTCCACAGGCTCTACTTAGAGGTAAAGAGGTCCTCGGCAGTTTACAGTACGCGTTTAAAGGGACCAAACCACCTTGATTATTCGTAATTTTATAACGAGCCTTTTTTTGGTCCCTTAAGCCGAAAAAGTACCACAATGTGGTAAATCCATCTAAGTGTTTGTAATTCCAAGACTACACTAAATACTCCAGAGATAAGAGGGGATCCTGAGCAGTTTTTAGTACGCCTTTAAAGGCTCCAAACCACCATATTTCTTCGTTATTCCTTAATGAGTATTTTTGGTCCCCTTAGTTGAGGAACCACCAATATGATAAAAGTTCAACTAAGTGTTTGATACAATGCTGCTAAATCAACCATATTAAAATGGATGGAGAATAGCTTCCAACAATACTGGATAAATATGCCAGAACCGGCTCACTCTAAAGAGTTCATCAAAGGAACTTGTAGAAACAGAGCCAGGAACATTATTTGACTTACCGACAGGAGGTCTTTATACGGGTCACTGTCGACTGAGAGTACCCATGCACAGAATGGGACTAACAGAAGAGACCGAATGTAGACTCTGTATGGAGGATGACGAAACAGTCAGATATGTACTGTGCGAATGTCCGACTATTGCACGTTTACGTCAGAATACTTTCGGTAAACCTCAGATCGACTCAGAAGATCTGAACAGTGTCTCACCCAAACTGATGGTCGGCCTTTTTGGAGGATTAGGCATACAGTGGTGAGAAACCACTCAAAAGTGAGCCACAATAGACCTACTGGTGGTCGCAGTGGAAGGGCTGCAAGGCCCACTCACATATGAATCATCATCAAGTGTTTGTAACTCCAAAATTTTTTGTTTTTTAGTGTACAAAATCCTGCGGAGGAGGTGTACAACGACGTCAAGCAGTTTGTGTGGACCAGTACAACATTCCAATTGATTATACTCATTGTAGAAACGAAGACAAAATTGTAGAACAGATGTGTAACAGAGAAAAATGTCCTGCTTGGGTTGTTGGCGAGATATCTCAGGTACTCATTATTTTATATTCAACTAGTTCCTCATCTAAGAGTTCCTAAACTATATTTATTTGAGATTGTTAACTCATAAGAATCAGCGTAACTTTTTTTGTAACAAGCTTTCCAGCACTAGTCTGTATTAACTTGAGATGGTGACATTTTTAACCTCAGACAAAACAGCCGAAAAAAAGGAGCTTATAATAATGTTGTTTCCTTCTTGTTTCAGTGTTCTGCTCCTTGTGGAGGAGGCTACAAAAATATCACCCACTATTGCGTACTAAACCAAAGAATCTATGACTCAAAAGCCTGTGACGTTAGAAGCAAGCCATCTAGTACTGAAAGGTAACCAACTGTTATATATGCTGACTAGATCAAAAAAGATCCTCCACAACCCAAAATCAAAGATATTTTCTCAATTATTCTAAAATTTTAAAATTCAAACAAGTTTTCGTGCCTCATTGGGTTAAAATACATTTTTGTCTCTCTCAAATTTTTCCGTGGGTAGCTCGAAAGCTTAACCTCACGGGGGCCCAAGATCTGATGAACACCTAATAAGTGTTGGCAGTTAACTGTTTCGTCCTTATGGGACTCCTTAGAACACTGCTTGGTCAATGTGACACCCTTGCGAAGTTAATCAGACGTTTTTGTCTCTCATCTTACGACTATAGTGAAAAAACCCTTGCAAAAAGTGCCATCAACGAGATACGAGATAAACTAGAACAAGAGCAGGCGAGTATAAACTACATAAATCGATCGATAAAAAGATCGATTACAAAGAAAAAGAAACCATCCGTAACCTACGAGAGCACTTCTGTCTTTCAGGCCAGATCAACGCTAATTAGCGTTTTTTAAAATTTTTAAGCCCAATAATTTTATCTTAACCAAAATGTTATTTATTACCTCATAAGGTCATTAAACGTTTTTACAAACTTCCTTTCAAGGGTCAGCAATTATCGCATTGGCAACTAGGTAATCTTGCGTCATCGTCGATAGCGGTAAAAGACTTAATGGGTGAACATTTTTTTTGCAGTTGTAACGAACAAGCATGTGGGAGATGGGCCTTGGACGAAAGCCCTACAGTGTGCTCCGTCAGTTGTGGAGAGGGGGTGGAGCGACGTCGATACGTTTGTAAAAAGTTTGACAGCGACGACATCTTGGACCGTGAGTACTGCAGAGGTCTGAGGATGCCTCGGGAGGAAAGCAGGGTGTGTTACAAGGCAAAATGTGAGGTAGGTTGTGTGTTTTTAGTTCCTCTGAAGGTTAAAGTGTTTCTGGATAAATCAAATAGCCCTGGATAAATCCAATAGTCAGTGGCGGTTTTTCCATAAGTGCACATGTGCACGTGCACTCCCAAATTTTACTTAAAAAATATTAAAATGTGATCATTCTTTAATTTAATTAATAATCACCCCAAACGGAATTCACTAGACTGGAATATTACCTACAAATTAATACCCGGTTTGTATGTGTTTGTATTCGTATTCAACCCACCTGCGGTGCATGGCGGATGCGCTATATAGTTAGTTCGAATCTAATTATTCACTTTTATTTGCACCGTAGATGTGATGTCGCATTCTAATTACGAAATATAGAAAGAGAGGACGACATGTCCCAATAGAATTTTACAGTACATAGAATTTGAACCTTCCTTCGGCACAGCGCGTATAGAAAAACTAGCCTCCGTGTTAGAACAACTCACGGGCACGTTTAACTAGTGCGCTTAGACAATTTGGCATAGTGATATGCAATGATTACTTTTTCAAGTATCGAGTAGATACTGATACTTCCTATTCGAGTATCAGATTTTTGTATCCAGTACTAAGTAATCATTATATTATCGGTAAATCCAATAAATACTGAGATTTTCTATGTTGTCAATCGTATACGTATACGCAATAGTTCATTTAATAATTTAAGTAAATAAATATCGGTCCAAATGATTACAAGTACTTTTTGGTAAACTTATCACGTCCTTGCAATGCAACTATAGGTAAATTTAGTGGGAATAAGGACACTGTTGTTCTGGTAAATATACGTTTTAATCCATCGGTAACGTTTCGACAATGGTTTTTGTCTTTATCAGACCTTCAGACTAGACTTCCAATGTACGATCTAGTCTGAAGGTCTGATAAAGACAAAAACCATTGTCGAAACGTTACCGATGGATTAAAACGTATATTTACCAGAACAACAGTGTCCTTATTCCCACTAAATTTACCTATAATTACAAGTACTCCAAACTCGTTACTCATACGGCCGATGCCGATACAATTGATACGAAAGTAACACTTCGGCTTCGGTCCCATTCGGGATTCGAGTAACGAGTATTTGGCGTCGAAGGATTCGATTACCTCGAATCCGCCCATGTATCAGATATTAAAGTATCGAGTAGATAGTATTTGCACACCACTAATTTGGCATTATCGGTCGGGCGCTGGCGGTTTGTTTTGATTTCGACGATTTGGTATTTACGACAATTGCGGAAGTTTCTAATTCTGATAGCATTAGCGTGCAATATTTAAAGGCAATTAAATTTTCAACTTTGCCATTAGAAGAGAAAATATGCAAACTAAGTATGATACATTTATTATTTATTTATAATTTCGATAATAATAGGTAGGTAACTAATATCTAACTAAATATCTAATTTTTTAATTATTTGCAAAAAAAAACTTTGCCTGCGCCGCAAGTTTTTTTTTTTTTTTGGTGTGCAGTCCCAGAGCTGTTTACCACGCGCCGCCACTGCCAATAGCTCAAGTATTACCATATGTTTCTCAAAAATGTTTAGAAGGAGTGTATCAACGACATTATAAACTTAAAAGTAAAACTAAAAATTGGAGAGCATTAGGATTAGATTCCTATCACCGAAATGAGCCATTTCTGCGTTCATCAGACTCCTCAGTAGAGTCCAGGTGTCAATTAAGATCACAATTACAGCTAACGATCTTGAAAGATGGTAAAAGACTAAAATTAAGTTGTGGATGAGTGAAATTATTATCCAGTTATTGTTGTGAATAAAGAAGTATACTTAAGATTATATTTTACTATGTTTTAGAGCCTAAAACCTTCCAACCGAAACTACAACTACATCTCCACCAATGACGTACATGACAACTCGATCGACGTGTATGACAGACGTAGTAGGCCTTTTCAGTGGGTCCCTGGAGAATGGAGTACAGTAAGTTGTTATATACTTAAGTTAAGATTTTATTTTATTTCTATTTAGCCTTCTTCTTCCCCAACTTCTTTTATTTTCCCAAGGTCTCCGGTTTACAATACATTTGATCCATCGATCGTCTTTCTGTCTGATATTATGACCGGCAAATTTCTATTTTAATTTTGTTACCTTTCGTCTGACATCCCTATATATATATTTATCGGTTTCATAACGTTCTATACGTCTTCCGATAGCCAATCTCCACTCGTTTCTGTTTGCCCATAATTCATAATCTAGGCCTCTTATTTTTATTTCACTGTCGATTCCTTCTCTCCAGCTCCTCCTTGGCCGTCCTCGTTTTCTTCGGCCAGTTGGTTTTCATTGTAGTGTTTGTTTAGGTAGTCTATCATCATTCATTCTTTGTACATGTCCGTACCACACCAGTTGTTTTGTTCTTATATCATCCACTAAAGTACGTTCACCCACTGTCATAATTTCTCTTATTCTTTGATTTGTAACTCTTTCTCTTTTTGATTTCCCTGCTGCTCTTCTCCAATAGTCCATTTCCGTAGCGGAAAGTATTTTTTCTGTTCTATCCTTGATTGGCCATACTTCTGAGCCGTATGTAATAATACTTTTTACAATGGTGTTATATATAAGCTTTTTGTTATGTTTTGATATACTTACTTTGGTCCCAAATTATTTCATCTAAAAAAGTTATTGCTTTTCTTCCTTGTACGTTTCGATCTTTTATAGCTTTTTCTAGTGTTCCGTCAGCTGTAATTTTTAGACCTAAGTATTTATACTCATCACAGGACTGAATTCGCTGCCCGGTATTTAAGATTAGATCCTGTTTCATTCCACCGATACACATATACTCTGTCTTATTGAGATTAACATCTAGTCCCCACTTATTGTACTCTTCTATTAGTTTTCGTGTCATATATTCGAGGTCGTCATTTTAGTTTTAGTGTAGTTTATACTCAAGCCTATATTTTTAGCTACTGTATCCACTTCTTTCATAATTTTTATTAGTTCTTCTTTCTTATCTGTTATTAAAGCGATATCGTCAGTATATCGTAAGAGGTTCAAGTATTATCCGTTTCCTCTGATGCCTATTTCTTCCTAATCCAAGTTTTTATAAACATCTTCTAGGCCCTGGTTAAATAGTTTAGGGGATATTGTGAAATGTTTTATTCGTTGGCTCGTTCTATTAGGATTTTCATGGTTCATAGGTGGTCAACTGTAATGAAAACTTTTCTGAAGCCTGCTTGTTCTTTTGATTGATATGCGTTAAATTTTGTTGTTGGTGTATCTGTTAATATTTTTGTGAATAGTGTATAAATTATAGTTTTTTATCACCTTTCTTGTGTAATGGTTCAATAATGGTTATGGATTCTTTCCAGTGGTTTGAGATTATTTTTCCTTTTAGTATTATAGTCAGAAGAATATGGAGAGTATTAACTACAGCTTTACCACCGTACTTGAGCATTACTGCCGTTACTCCGTCTTTTCCAAGTGATTTGTTATTTTCTTTAATGCTCTCTTAATTTCCGCTTTGCTTATTTCAGGTTATAGTTCTGAGTTCTTGTTCTTTATTTTCGTTTGGAGTTTCTTCATTGTTTCTCGCGATCGTTTCTTTTTTTGTTTGGTATAATTCTGCATAGAAAAGTTGTGTGATATTAATAATATCATCTCTAAGTTAGTTTTTATTCCGTTCATATCCTTTATTTTAATTATTTTATATCTACCTAGAGTCGGCCTTAGAAATGTCATATTCTTCTTGTGTCATTTTCTATAAATCCCTTAACTTTTAATTCTTGGCTGTTTCTTTTATTATCTTTGATATCCCTACCGAACTTATGCCGAGATATTACGCCCTCTTCCTTTACCTTTGATGCGCTAAATAGAAAATTCTGGTTTATATTTGTTTTACTCTCGTCCAAAAAACTCTGGAAAATTTTAACACGCACCATCTTTTCAGTGTTCCCAAAAATGTGAAGGAGGCACGAGCACACAAAAGTTCCACTGCAAAAATGACCTGGGTGAAGAGGACCCTCAGCGTTGTGAGTCTCACCTGAAACCAAGGAACATCATCAGATGTAACGACCATCCTTGTCCCAAATGGAAAGTTGGAGATTGGAGTCCGACTTGTGACGTCCAGTGTGAGAGACACCGACAAGTCAGATGCATGGATAACAAAAGTAAGCTTGAAACAACATTTTGGATTGTCTTTATTTATTTTAAACACTACGTTTCAATTAGCCAGTACAGTGAAACCTCTCCTTACGGATACCTCTATAAAGCGGACACTCCCTTTAGGCGGACAAATTTGTTGGAACTAAGTTTTTCCCTATTTCTTTACATGTAAAATTTACTCCACGAACACGGAAAATTTTTCTTGGTAAAAAAATTCTGAAACCTCCCTTAACCGGACGTAAACCTCTGACAACGGAACGGAGCGCTGCACGACACACGGAGATCAGCTTGTCTAATTTAGACGATCGAAACCTTAATATCGAACTATTTTCTATCATAACCACTAAGTCTATATATATATATATATATATATATATATATATATATATATATATATATATATATATATATATAGTATATTTAAAATATGGGTTAGTATTTTTAATTTTTACTATTAAATCATTTGCAAAGTTTCAATTTGCTTATTAAAATAATTTGACAAAAGTTGTGTATTGATTTATTATAATTTTTCAAATATGTATTATATACAGGGTGAGGAAAAAGTACCGGGACCCCTAAATATCTCGATAACTAAGAGTTATTTGCAAAAATGGTCTAAATAAAAGTTTTAGGATTGAATTTGTTCTATTTGGTCGTGACATTGACATTGACGTATCTGTCAGCATTAGGAGTTTTTCGGAGGTCAACTATAAAAATTTAAATGAAAACCATATTTTTTTCTTTTACCATTCGATGGAGAATAAAAATCTACGTTTAAAATGACATTGTAATTTTGTGTCAGATTGACATTTCGAAGAATATAAATTAAATAATTGTTCAATTCAATTCAATTCAATTTGCTTATTAAAATAATTTGATAAAAGTAGTGTATTGATTTATTATAATTTTTCAAATATGTATTATATACAGGGTGAGGAAAAAGTACCGGGACCCCTAAATATCTCGATAACTAAGAGTTATTTGCTAAAATGGTCTAAATAAAAGTTTTAGGATTGAATTTGTTCTATTTGGTCGTGACATTGACATTGACGTATCTGTCAGCATTAGGAGTTTTTCGGAGGTCAACTTTAAAAATTTAAATGAAAACCATATTTTTTTCTTTTACCATTCGATGGAGAATAAAAATCTACGTTTAAAATGACATTGTAATTTTGTGTCAGATTGACATTTCGAAGAATATAAATTAAATAATTGTTCAATTCAATTCAATTCAATTTGCTTATTAAAATAATTTGATAAAAGTAGTGTATTGATTTATTATAATTTTTCAAATATGTATTATATACAGGGTGAGGAAAAAGTACCGGGACCCCTAAATATCTCGATAACTAAGAGTTATTTGCAAAAATGGTCTAAATAAAAGTTTTAGGATTGAATTTGTTCTATTTGGTCGTGACATTGACATTGACATATCTGTCAGCATTAGGAGTTTTTCGGAGGTCAACTTTAAAAATTTAAATGAAAACCATATTTTTTTATTTTACCATTCGATGGAGAATAAAAATCTACGTTTAAAATGACATTGTAATTTTGTGTCAGATTGACATTTCAAAGAATATAAATTAAATAATTGTTCAATTCAATTCAATTCAATTTGCTTATTAAAATAATTTGATAAAAGTAGTGTATTGATTTATTATAATTTTTCAAATATGTATTATATACAGGGTGAGGAAAAAGTACCGGGACCCCTAAATATCTCGATAACTAAGAGTTATTTGCAAAAATGGTCTAAATAAAAGTTTTAGGATTGAATTTGTTCTATTTGGTCGTGACATTGACATTGACGTATCTGTCAGCATTAGGAGTTTTTCGGAGGTCAACTTTAAAAATTTAAATGAAAACCGTATTTTTTTCTTTTACCATTCGATGGAGAATAAAAATCTACGTTTAAAATGACATTGTAATTTTGTGTCAGATTGACATTTCGAAGAATATAAATTAAATAATTGTTCAATTCAATTCAATTCAATTTGCTTATTAAAATAATTTGATAAAAGTAGTGTATTGATTTATTATAATTTTTTAAATATGTACTATATACAGGGTGAGGAAAAAGTACCGGGACCCCTAAATATCTCGATAACTAAGAGTTATTTGCAAAAATGGTCTAAATAAAAGTTTTAGGATTGAATTTGTTCTATTTGGTCGTGACATTGACATTGACGTATCTGTCAGCATTAGGAGTTTTTCGGAGGTCAACTTTAAAAATTTAAATGAAAACCATATTTTTTTCTTTTACCATTCGATGGAGAATA
This sequence comes from Aspidapion aeneum, assembly GCA_963576565.1. Classification (NCBI taxonomy): domain Eukaryota; kingdom Metazoa; phylum Arthropoda; class Insecta; order Coleoptera; family Brentidae; genus Aspidapion; species Aspidapion aeneum. Next base: position 68,578,011 of record OY755046.1, read on the forward strand.
AAAATCTACGTTTAAAATGACATTGTAATTTTGTGTCAGAATGACATTTCGAAGAATATAAATTAAATAATTGTTCTTAAAGTGGCCTTAACACTTTAAGAAACTCGTAGATTATTTAATTACCCCTGTATTTTATTATGCATGTAGCTGTGACAATGACATTATATCTTAATATTGTGTCAAAACAAATCGCAAATTGTTTCTTGTTTGAAGGGGTCCCGGTACTTTTTCCTCACCCTGTATATTGGACTGAAAAAGTCTGGATCGTTACGTATCAATTGCGTTTGTGACTTTATTATTTCAATCATGTATCAAGGGTTGTATAGGTGCTACATTCAGCTGCCGCTTCTTGCCGCTGTATGAGCTATGATTTATTGTTTCAGCGTTGGCGCATGGGATTGGCCGACGTAATTTATTTAAAATGTGGCACAAAACACCGGTTTCACAGGATAAAAATCAATCCGTTTTGAACTATGTATGTGAAAATAGTAAATATAAAGACTACGATAAAGAATATCAGTGCGTGGTAAAAAATTGATAGATAGTATAGCAAGATATGTTAAATAAAAAAAGCTTTAAGCTAGTTACGTACACACACTCTCAAAGTATCAATTTTTCAAGCTTTTTGCTTTAGAGGAAAAGAACGATATGCAACATTAATTTTGGAGGCGACTGTACCATCTCCAGAATGCACAGTATATTAAAATCACATTTTTTAAACGCTAGTTGACATTTCCTAACTTTCAGCATCAATTTGTCAAAATTAAAACCATAAAATAATTTTGATCGTTCAGAACCGACAAGCTGACCACCGTGCGACATGGGTATAAATATTTTGTTGTATGTTAGCAACAACGACTCTGCAGCCGGGGAATTACCTCTTTCCGTTTTAATGCGGAGACTAAATACTTCTGTCGTATTTACAACATATTTTATTCGGCGGGGGCGGGACTGCTGTGTTTTGTTTTTATTATTCAGTTGGGTAGTAATAGATCTCCTTGAAATGGCGCCTAGTAAAAACTTCTTGGTTTACGTGAAAAAATGTAAGTTGTTAACGTTTCGAAGAAAAAACATCTAGCAGCACGAAAGATAGCTGAAAAATTTAATATCGGAAAAACTCAAGCAGCGGAAATTGTTAATAAATATATATCAAAATTTCGGAGTTCTCTCTCATCAGCGGACACCTCCATAAAGCGGACAAAATCGACGAAACCGCGAGTGTCCGCTTATAGGAGGTTTCACTGTACCAAGATCTTTGTGTTACAGTGACTACCTACGAAGACTCATACTGCGCGGATCACAAGAAGCCCCAATCTTCATCCAAGTGTAAACTGACAGAGTGTCCACATGCAAATGTGGGCAGAACCTACTTTGATTCCAGAGAAAATGAAGAGAATAGATACAAGTGGAAGATGGGTCCTTGGAAACAGGTATGATAAATGTTTCAATATTGTCACAAGGGGGTTGTCGTGACTATTTGTGTACGTGTTGCGCACAAATAAAGAGGATCGTGAGATAGTTTAAGGGTTTATTTAATACTAGTACAAAGACTTACACACTAATCACTAATGTCTGGCCCAGTCTTCTGATACAAATATTATTCACGTGTAGGTCGGGTTCAGCTCTCGATCAGAATCTCTTCTATACTTGACTATTAAGAACTTAGGTACTTAGCGTACTCACAGAACTAAACCCCGATTATTCGTTCTTGATTGGTTTTATAGAAGCATGTGATTACAAACGTGTTTTAATCTTAAACATAAATCGCACCACATACTTCCTAAGTTGACATCCTAATACTTTTACATGGGGTCAACCAACCAAGTTCCGGACAGCATGCCCAAATTACATACATGACATATGCCCCTCTTCGAAGAAAACTGGACCCACAGTTTTAAACAAAATAATTTAAAATCTGATTTAAGCAAAAATAAAAGAATAAAAAATTAACAATTTAACAATCCAATCGACAAATTAATAAATTAACCAAATAATACTCGCGCAGCTTTACTTGCTCTTGGATCTTCTTTCTTCTTCATGATTAATTACTGGTTAATGTTACCGCAGTCTTGCTATGCAGCGGCGTAGCGTGCCCGGAAGGGCGGGGGGGCGACAGCTAAAAAGGGCGCCTCTGAAAACTGATGAAAAATCTTGTGGCAAAAAAAAACAAAAAGGTCAAAAAGGCGCCTCTCAAAATCTTGCGACCAAAACAAAAAAAAAACAAAAAAAAAAGGTCTTCATGTCGTTAGTTTTCTTTGGCACCCACTCAATTGGCCATTACCGGGCCGACTTAATAAAGCTGAGGGCGCTTCGGCCACCTATGGGGCGCCACTACCCTCGGGGCGGGGGGGGGGGCGACAAACCCCCCGCGCTCCCCCCCACGCTACGCCGCTGTTGCTATGTCAACGGAGATTGCGGGTTGCATGCTGCCTTATTCTTCCTCGACGTTTGCAGATCGCTCTGTAGCCATTGCCCATTTACTATTTGCTTATCGCCTTAAATACTCTTCATCTCAAATTAGTTTCATTGTTACGTCACGATAAAACCCCCTCGTGACAATATTCTTTTGTAAATTTAATATGTTAAAGATACAATAAAAAATACTTGATAACTATAAGGTCACTAGATCAAGAAGTTCCATTTACTTCGTGCTTTAGTGACTTTGTTATTGATCGCCATTGACGTATAGTTCTACACTTGGGAAATGGATAGCCTTATACGAGGGTTATGTCTTTTAAGTTTTGCATCTAAAGGTTCGGTTCTGGGACATACGGGGGTACCAGGCAACGAGAAGGCGGACGAACTCGTACGACTCGGGGCAGGAACCGCCTACGTAGGACCGGAGCCACTTTTGGGCGTGACAAAAAGACAAGTGCAAAGCGGACTCAACAAATGGGCTCAGGACGCGCTATTAAACTCCTGGGAAACAGGAACGGGTTGCAGACAGACCAGAGAATTCGTAGACCGTCCAAAAGCGACCATAATAAGATGGATGCTGGGACGGACACGAAAAGACCTCGGACTGCTGATAGGTACTCTAACCGGACATAACCGGTTGAGGAGGCACATAACACGTATAGGAGTCGAGAATGACCCTACCTGCCCAGCCTGCGGACAGGAAGAAGAAACATCAAGACACCTCGTGGCAGAATGCGAGGCCTACGCAAGGATGAGACAACAGGCACTCGGAGCGCCAACTCTGAGCGAGGAAGAACTGCACATGCTCAAATGGACAGATTTACTGGACTTTGTGAAGAGAACAGGAAGGCCCAATGAGTTACCCGACCATCAAAAGGAAGTGCAGAGAGTGGGTTAAGGGACAGACTTGGGGCATGGCAAAAAGGGCCTACTCTGGCCTACTTGTCAGACCTGCGGCTCAACCCCCCTACTACTACTACTACTACTGCATCTACAGCTTGAATAAAACAGTAGATAACTTTCAAGGACTTTATTACCACATAGCACAATCACGTGTTTAACACGTAAAAAAGGCGTGAGAAAAAAAAGCGTTGATTTTAAAAGCTGCTAGAAAAAAACGTTTATTTCATATATGAAAACAAGCTTAATAGGTCATTCATTAACTTTATAAAAAATACCGTTGCTAAAAACTGCGTTGTAATAACACCATTATCAAATTAAAACAGCAATGTTTTTATGTTATTTTCAAGTGATTTTTATCAACGTTAAAATCACATTAGATTCACTCCTTTTCTACACAAATTTTAAAACGCGACTTGCATGGCTTTTCTAGCGAATATTTTTGAGATTTTACTAGCAGCAGCGCACAAGACGCTAGCGATACCAAGTCCACTTTCAATCCGTGACTTCCCATGCGCAGATCTACCAATATTATTTACCTCATGTATTAGAATAGATGAATACAGGGTGATTTTCACTTGAATGATTCTAACCACATGAAAATAGAAAGTTTCAAAAACCTAACCTAACAAAACCTAATCAAATCTAACTGAACCGAACCAAAGGAAACTAAACCAATAATTTTTTTCAAAAAAAAAACTTTCCTGACTTCCTGCCCGGGATCCTATAGAGGATGTGAATCCGAACCGAACCAAACCGAACCAAACCGAACCTAACTAAACTGAACCAAACCTAACCTAACCAAATTAAACTACAACACGTACTGCTAATTAGATTTAGTTGGGTAGGGTTAGGTTTGGATAGGTTCGGTTCGGTACGGTCCGGTTCGGATTCACATCCTCTAGGATCCCGGGTAGGAAGTCAGGAAAGTTTTTTTTTTTTTTTTAAAAATTGGTTTAGTTTGCTTTGGTTCGGTTCGGTTAGATCTGATTAGGTTTCGTTAGGTTAGGTTTTTGAAACTTTCTATTTTCATGTGGTTATGATCTCATTCAAGTGAAAATCACCCTGTACATCTATTCCAATACATGAGGTAAATAATATTGGTAGATCTACGCATGCGAAGTCAGGGATTGGAAGTGGACTTGGTAGGGCTAGCGTCTTGTGCAGCAGCGCCACCTATTTTTGACTTTGAAGAAATCTATCAGGCAGTGCTTTGCCTCTAAACTCCAAAAACCTGTTAAGGAACTGATCCCTGATTCTTCACGACCTTATTAACCTGATAAAGACACATTAATATTATGTGAAAGTGTTTACTGTTAAAAAATTTTGTTTATCTTTAAAAAAAAAACATAATGTATATAGATAGATAAATAGATATTTTGTCTTGCCTTGAGCGCCATCTTTAAAATTGTCTTGAAGTGTTGTAGTCTTAAACTAGTGAACTTTTATAACTTCCTTTCGCGTCTCTTCGGTGGGTCAATGTTTAGAACGTTTGCGTACAGTGCAAGAGATTCCGGGTTCGGGTCGCGGCCGAAGACAGAAAAACTTTTTTTCTTATTTTTCTTTCTTTAATTTCACTTGTTGTTTAAAATCTAGACTTGTTTTGAAATTTTACATAAAATTGCTGAGTTGGAAAGAGATGCACAATTGGCTTTATTCTGTTTTGGCAACATCGCATTGTTGCTTTGCTATATACGTTTCTTCATTCAAAAGTTTTTTACACACACACACTTGAGAAAATAGTTTTTATAGTCTGTTCTTCCAAAAAAAAATTCTGGTCTTTCTTAAGGAATATTTTCAAACTCAATTTATGGTCAAGCACACTTGAAATTACTATAAATCTTAAAAAACTCCAACTTAGCAAAAAAATATAAATCAAGGAATTCTAAAAAACTTTTTTTTCTTCTTTACCAGTGTTCAAATACCTGTGGTAAAGGGAACAGACGTCGCGCTGTAGAATGCCAGGACTTGTTGAATGACATAACAGTCGTCGATTCGTTCTGTCAACGCCTGCGCAAGCCCAAAGCTGTCAAAGTTTGCGAACGATACAATTGCAAGTTCACTTGGATGGAGGGCTACTGGTCTACCGTAAGTTTTTTCTTTAACAGCGTTGGCAACACTGCAAAATTTGCTTAAGACCGCTTGACATGAGGCAATAAACTTGCAGTTCTATGCAAGATTCAGGGACAATAATCTTGCATGCAACTACAAGTTTATTGCTCCATGTCAAGCTAAGGACACTCATCGTAAAGGCAAAGCGTGCTTGACGATGAGTGACCTTATGTCAAGCGGCCTTTATTGTGTCATTGTAGTTGATTCTTGTTGATAAGGATTGTTATTTTCACTGTAAGTTCCTATAATTGTTTGTCTGTATAGAAAATAAAAAGTATTTTATAATTAATTCTTCTTTTCTACTGCTTTGACCAGTTGATTTGACGTAATGTTGTAGCAAAGGCTGCTCAAGACTTGCCATTAATAGTTACTAACGATTTATCTATATATTTAACATTCTTCGATCTACCTTTGAAAATATCTTCTACACTTCTCTGTCTGTCGCCGTGTTCATCCATCTAGTTCCCGCATGTTTCTTCAAATCGTCCGCCCAACTCATTTGGTGTCTTCTCCCACTTCTTTTAATTTCCCAAGGCCTCAAGTTTACAATACATTGGTTCCATCGATCGCCTTTTTGTCTGATATGACCAGCAAATTTCCATTTTATTTTTAGTACCTGTACTCCCCTACATTTGTTTTCTTTCTTGTCCATTCATTCCTTTTTCTATCTATTAGCTTTACATTTGTCTTTCCATTGATCTTTGGGCTTTTCTTACCTTATCCATGTTTGATTTTGTAAGTGTCCAGGTCTGTAATCCATAGATGAGTACAGAAAGGATACATTGGTTATACGTTTTGACTTTTGAGGAACTGATATTTTTTAATGTAGCTTAATTTACCGAATGCTGACCAGGCCAATCTAACTCGTCTCTTAATTTCAGCCGTTTGGTTATCTTTTTTTTAGTTTAATTATAATTGGTCCTAGACATATGTATTCTTCTACTTGTTCTATTTTTTCTTGGGTTATTCTGATCGAGATCTCTTCATCTGTGTTTGTTATGATTTTAGTTTTAGTGTACTGTACTTAAGCCTTATATTTTTAGCTGCTGTATCCAGTTCTTCCAGCATTTTTATCAGTTCTTCTTTCTTGTCTGTTATTAAGGCGATATCATCAGCATATCTTAGGTAGTTAAAGAATTGTCCGTTTACTTTGATGCCTATTCCTTCCCAATCTAAGTTTTTAAAAACATCTTCTAGGGCCTGGTTAAATAGTTAAGGGGATATTGTGTCACCCTGTCTAACATCTCTTCTTATGCGTATTGGGTTGGTACCTTCTGTGTATCTGTGATCTATTCGGCTATTAATTAAAGATGCTTTTACTGCTTTTTCAAAGTCTATAAATGCAATATATATTGGACTACAGCTTTATCACTGTTTTTGAGTATCTCTGCAGTTTCTCCGTCTTTTCTAGGTGCTGTGTTATTTTTCATTTTCTTTAATACTCTTTTTATTTTCGCTTTGCTTATTTCAGGTGGTAGTTCTGAGTTTACGTTGTTTATTTTTGTTTCTCGTCTCGATGCCGTTTATATTCTTTATTTTAATTATTTCATCTCTACCTAGAATCGGCCGTAGACATTTCATACATCTGTTATTTTCTCAACTTTTATTTCTTGGCTCTTTCTTTTATTTTCCTAATTAAGGATTTACGGAAGTCTAAGTATATCTTTTTATCTTTGCAGTGTTCTTCCTCGTGTGGTCAAGGCATCAAAACGCGAAACGTCACCTGTCATAAAGTACATCACGGAGGCATCATAGACCCCGTTCCGCTTCCTGAGATCTACAGCAGAATCATGCAGGATAAATATTGTCCTACAAGCAACATGCCGGCATCTCGGGCCAAGTGTGTCCTGAGTAATTGTGGGGACGAGTATTATTGGAGACCTGAGCCCTGGAAAAAGGTAGGCCTGCATTGTTGATTTCGACAAAGCTTTTGATAGTGTAAATTAAAAACTATGTTTCACTATTTTGTATCTCATTTTTAGTGATTTTTTGTTTTTACTAAACGAAATCTGTCTTTTGTTTAAACTAGATCTCTAGTTTTGCCTAAGGTCACTGTATAACGAAGAACTTCGTTATATAGTGACCTTAGTTGGTCTGGTGGTGTCTGGTTTTTTCCGTTGACGAAAAATACAAAATTTTCTTTTTTATTATTTCCGCCTCCATGTAACAGTAAATGAATTGTATTTTTTTGTATATCATAATTTAAGACTAGAATAACATAAACCTGAATTTTTTGAAAAAAAAATTTGCCAAATCAGAAAAATGCTCTAGTTGTTCTAATATCTCTGTGTGTTATAGTTTAAAAAAATAGGCTTAAATTTAAATTTTATTTTGAACCAGTGCTCACATTCCTGCGGAAAGAAAGGAAGACAGATAAGGGTCCTGAACTGCATTAGTGCGCGCACTGGCCAAAAGGTGGCCAGACCAAACTGCCCTAAGGCCCTCAAACCGCCTAGGAAAAGAAAGTGCAACCAGTGGAGATGTAAGTGACCTTACTGTTAAGGTAAAACACAAAAATATATATAGGCATTCTTTTTAATACCTGTCTTACACTTCTGGGCAGCCCATGAATTTAGTATTGGATTATTTCATGGATTGTTTTGCGAACACCCTGTAAAATGATTATGTTGTAGGTTTACCAAAGAGCTGCAAAGAAATTAAGGACACTCAACGCACAAAGATGAACCAAGAATACATGATTTCGGTAAAAGGGCGTCCTGCAAACATTTACTGTTACAAGATGGACACTGCTGAACCTCTAGAGTACATCAGCTTACATCCTGATCAGAAGAATTTTGCTGAAATCTACGACAGAAGGTAAGTTATTAACTTAAAGATTTTAAGTAAAATTAAGAGAAAGCATTTTCAATAATTTAACCCTTTCGCTCACAAATGTTCAACAAAATTTTGTGGGCGACTCTGTCAAGCGCCTTGGAAAAATCTGTACTTTTTTCCATATCCAACTTTTTACCCAGAGTAATATAGTGCCTGAAATACCTATGATCTTATGTTTTCGAACTAAAACTTCGTAGTTGATTCTGTCAAACGCATTGGAGAAGTCGATGTAAGTCAATATATGTAATATAAATTTGTAGCCAACGCAATAAAGTACCCAAAATACATATAGTAGTAAGTCTCTGGATTAAAATTTCGTGGGAGACTCTGCCAAATGCCTTGGAGTAGTCGGTATACATCAATCTATCTCCTGTCTGCAATGCAACTTTTTATTCAGAGCAATATAGTATTAAGTTTCTAAATTAAAACTTTGTGGTGATTCTGTCAAACGCCTTGGAGAAGTCGGTGTAAGTCAACATATATCATTAATGTAATGCAACTTTTTATCCAAAACACATAGATGATTAAGTTTCTGAATTCAAATTTCATTGATGAGTTTGTCAAACGCCTTGGAAAGGTCTGTGTACAACAATCTAAGTCCTTTTTATACTGCTGCTTAATGACTGAAACATTAAAGTACCTGAAATATCTATAGTGTTAAGTTTCTGAATCAAAACTTTGTGGTTACTCCGTCAAACGCCTTGGAGAAGTCGATATACATAATTTATGTAATGCAAGTTTTTAACCAAAGCAATAAACTACATAAAATACATATGGCAATAAGTTTTTGAATTAAAGTTTGGTGAGTGACTCTGTCAAACACTTTGGAAAAGTCAATGAACATCAATTAATGTCATTTGTGTAACGCATCTTTTTATCCAAAGCAATAAAGTCTGTAAAATGCTTCATTACTAAGTAATTCAACTGAAGCAAAGCCCCTGAATACCCTTGGGTTTAAGTTTTTGAGTTTAAATTTCGTGGTAGACACTATCAAACACCCTGGATACATCAGCGTAAATTAATCTATGTCCTGTCTGTGATGCAACTTTTTATTCACGGCAATAAAGTACATGGATTTTTACCTAAGTTTTTTAAATAAAACTTCAGACTTAGGAATATCTTTTTTTTTCTTATAGATTGTGGGATATCAATTCTTGTCCTTACAACGGAGATAGGCTTGATAACTGTCACTGTGACCATATCGATCCAGAAAGATCTGGGATGACGACTTTTTGGAAAGTCAGACTCAATATCACTTCTATGAAGATTATAGGTAAAAATAATATTTTAAAGAGATTAATTACTAACTCTTATTAATTTAGTTACCTCTTATATACATAGACAGAGATAAAGACAGAGATAGATGAACGACGAAATATTACCAAAGCAGGTATGGCAACCAACAGGGCGCAGAAAAAGAGGGCGTCCTAAACTGTCAATCAAACGATCAATGATTCAAAAAAACCTGACAGGACTTGATTGTCAGAATCGAAGGAGGTGGAGAATAGGCGTCAGACAACGTCGAAAAACGTTCTAAACCGACATAGTAGTAGTAAAAATTGTTTAATTTTTCATTTTAGGGGACGATTTTACATTCTCCAAGCAAATCAAAGGGAGACAGGTTCCATATGGCGAAGCTGGTGACTGTTACAGTAAGGTGATAGGTTGTGCGCAAGGCAAGTTCTCGATAGATTTGACACATACGTCATTTAGCCTGACAGAGGCTGTTAGATGGGATAAGATTGGCAGATATGCGTCAAGTCACATCAATAAAACGGTAAGATCAATGATAAGTTTTGCATATACAGCTGAAATAAAACAGTAGATATCTTTTAAAGACTTGTTTATCGGAGTATTCTACACGAAAGTTTTTAGTGCTTTGTGCGAACTTGCATTGTCTTGGTGGAGGATGATTCGTCGTTCGGGGTTTGTTTTTTGAAGCTCAGCGATGACTTTCGGCAAACAAATGGTGATGTGCCAATCGGCAGTAACAGTCCTTTGAACTTCCAGAGGACTTGTTGCTTCATGACCTGCTTTTGAGACAATTGTCGGGACCATCTTTTTGGATACACTTCGAGAACGGATGACTTTTGTTGGCTTTTCATCATCTCGGAACACTCAAACAGACGACTTTCATTTCGGGTTCATATGAGTAAATCCCTAATTCATCACCACTGACAATGCTGTACACGTTTTTCTGGTTTCCTGCCTCAAAGCGGTCTAGAGTATTATATATATATATTTATCGGTTTCACAACGTTCTACGTCTTCCGATATCCAATCTCCACTCGTTTCTGTTTGCCCATAACTCATCATCTAGGCCTCTTAATCTTATTTCACTGTCTATTCCTTCTCTCCAGCTTCTACTTGGCCGTCCTCGTTTTCTTCGGCCAGTTGGTTTCCATTGTAGTATTTGTTTAGGTAGTCTTTCATCATTCATTCTTTGTACATGTCCGTACCACACCAGTTGCTTTGTTCTTATATCATCCACTAAAGTACGTTCCCCCACTGTCATAATTTCTCTTATTCTTTGATTTGTAACTCTTTCTCTTTTTGATTTCCCTGCTGCTCTTCTCCAATAGTCCATCTCCGTAGCGGAAAGCATTTTTTCTGTTCTATCCTTGATTGGCCATACTTCTGAGCCGTATGTAATAATACTTTGTACAATGGTGTTATATATAAGCTTTTTGTTATGTTTTGATATACTTTGGTCCCAAATTATTGTCAAAAGTGGAAACCGGCTAATTACGGTATGTGAGCAATTAGACCTAAAAATCCAAAACGGTTTTTTTCAACATAAGGAAATACACAAATATACCTGGACCAAACCCTCACAAAACCTGAAATCCGTCATTGATTATCTTATCACTAAACAAAGACAAAACTAAAAATTCAAGATGTCAGAACAAAGCGTGGATCAACATGCGAAAGTGATCACTATTTTCTGGAGGCCAAAATTCTCTTTCCTTATCAAGGCCGAAGCCTGCATCAACAACATGATGATACAGTGATTGAAGAAATTGATCACTGTAAATATAATCTACTAAGCCTAGAACATGACAGCGTAAAAAACTTATACAAAAAGAGACTGAACGAAAAACTTAATACAAGTTCAGGTGAAACCCCAGATGAGGAATACGAGTGTATTACATTGAGCATCCACCAAGCTGCCAAAGAAGCACTAGGATTAGTGGAAGAAACTTCTAAAAGAAGAAAACCATACTGGTGGGTCTAGAGTTTTCTGGTTTCAATAACTGACCCTAGCTTCTTTCTGTTCTTCGGTTAACAGATGCGATTGAATTTCGGTTAGGTAAAGATTGAGTAAATAGACACTTATTGGAATAAAACCTGACCTTATTTTGAAATCGACCCTATGGTGACTGGTTCGTCCCGCCTTCCTTTTTGTAAATATGTTCTTTTTACTATAATTTACCAAATTGGTTCGAATTAGGCTATTTGGTGATTCACTAGAGCATTTTCTATTTTTTGTTTATTTAGTATTAATTAACTAATTAAGTACTTAAAATTACTGGGTTATTTGCATTTGAAACTCCCGCGGTTTTAAAGGCAAATATTACAATTTGCTATAATTAATTTACTTTACATAAAATGCATTTTGAATTACTAAGGTTCCTAGTTCCTTTAATATGGACCTTCGTAATCTCATTCCCTCCTACTTATCCCTTTTCTCCTACGCCTATGGATTAACGACGCCACTGGGCGACATGTGGGAGAACGAACGCAGTAGCGATACCTGCTGCAGCATGAGAGAACCGTTTCGTCTTCGAACCAGAATACACGCGTGTTAGCGACTCTCCTACCACATGAATGTGGGGTGCAAAAAATACGGTTTAACAGCGCGTCCTCCCATGAGTTCCACTTCCTGTATAAAAATGGTAAGTGAAAATGCATTATTTTTACCTTACATACATTTGTTTATTGCTACACTAACCTAGAAGGTAAACTAGACCATTTCAGAATCCCTTGTACCAGCTTAGCCTATGACCTTATTCCCTTAACTTTACAGTCCACACCTGACACCGTTAAATTCCAGACAACTCTCCTTTCTGGACCACCAGGGAGCCCCATTTTTGGTCCTTCGAGCCGGATTTCTGGAATCGTTTTTTTGCCTTTTTAGGTTAGTTTTTTTTACTGGTTTCAAATGCAAGAAAAACCCTTGTTTTTCCTAAATGCCTTTTTTACTGGTTTCAAATGCAAGAAAAACCCTTGTTTTTCTTACATGCCTACTTTAGAAAACCCCTAGGTTTCTAAAATACATTTTGCGATTTTTTTTTGTGTAAAAACAAATGCAAGAAAAACCCTTGTTTTTCTTACATGCCTACTTTAGAAAACCCCTAGGTTTCTAAAATACATTTTGCGATTTTTTTTTGTGTAAAACCAAATGCAAGAAAAACCCTTGTTTTTCTTACATGCCTACTTTAGAAAACCCCTAGGTTTCTAAAATACATTTTGCGATTTTTTTTGTGTAAAAATTAAATATTTTTAACAATAAATTTAGCCTTTTCATGCGAAAAACCAAACACAGATAAAATCTGTAAACTACTATGCTTTTTTTTTGTTTCGAATAAATCAAGTTTTTTCGTTCTTTTTTGTAAAAAAAAAAAAACCGTATAGAATTTGGGTGTTTTTTGTTTGTCACTGGAAATAGTTTAAAATAGTGTCTGCAAGGTGCTATTATTTTAGCCGTTGTGCCTTCACATTTGTGGATTGCTATAATTATATCCAATTTGCTCGAAAAAAATCTCCAAATTGCCATATTCATTTTTGCTTATTGCAAATTGCTATGACTATATCCGATTGCGGATGCTTTACTATATTCGTTTTGGCGTAAAAATTGCTATGAATATATCTATTTCTAATTTACTATTATAATATCTGTCTGCAAATGGCTATGATTGTATCCATTTTTTGCGTGCATAATAAATTTTGAAGGAAATTTAATTCTTAACTTGAGAATTTGTTTTCGTGTAAAGGCAGATAAATAGTTTTACCAAATTAAATGCTTTTGATTTGTAGGTATTTATTTTTAAATTTAATACATAGTAGGTACCTACTTATTTGAATTCGCGAGGCGAAGATAAAAAAACTTATACACAAGTTTTTTGTTATCATTAGTTTGCATCGGGTATTTTCTTTACTTTTGTGCGCTTATAGTTTGATTATTGTAATTAAACGTAGGACATTAATATTTATACAGGGTGTCCAAATTTTGATTTTTTTTTTCAGTTTACCTAATTTTTGTCAATTATTTTTTGGATTTTTTTTTAAATCATGTCTAGTTCGGATAAAATTTTAAAGGCTAAAGCCTTGCGCTATAGTGCGATTTCACAGCTAAATTTGATCATTGAATCCGCGACCCTCGCAAAAAATGACCCTGCCTATCACAGCGGCTTTAAAGTCAAATTTCGCACATTGTCAAAAATCAAAAAAGATTTTGAAAAGCACCATAATACTTTGTTGACGTTGGTAGCCTCTGATGAGGATCGCTTAGTAGTAGAAAACAAAGTGTCTATGGACTTTTGCAAACGCTGTGACGAGATTTCCACTATATTTTACGAACTTTTCGAACTACCCTTTGAAGAGGGAGGGCTTTTGAGCAGTACGATAAATCCCATGGGCAGTCCCTGTGCCTCCACAGACCAGCATGGTTTACTGCCTAGGATAAAAATACCTCTTTTTCAAGGGGAATTTAAGGAGTTTCCAACCTTTTTGCAAGCCTTTAATGCTACCGTGCACAATAATAGGTCGCTGGGAAACTTTGAAAAATTCAATTTGCTTTTTTCTAATTTAAAGGGCCCTGCCCTGGAAGTCATTTCTGACATTCCTATCCTTGCTGAAAATTATTTAAATGCCTACCACACCTTGGTGGATAGGTATACAAATAAACGATTACAAGCTTACCTTCACTGGAAGGCAATTGAAGGCTTCTCTCCTCTTACTAAAGAGAATGCTACGAATTTGAGGAATTTGCTTGATTGTTTTTCGAAAAACTTAAGTGCTTTAAAAGTCATGGGTTTTAAAACGGAGTTTGGGATTATATTATGGCACAAATGCTCTTGGATAGGTTGGACCCAACCACGCGCAAGGCATTTGAGCAAAATTATTGCTCCAATGAGATCCCCTCTTATGATAAAATTCGTGCTTTTGTTTCTAGCCATTGCATTGCGTTGGAACAAATACAACAAACTCAAGATTACTTAAAAAATAAAGATTTGTCAATTTCAAGTCAGAAAAATCAAGCAAAGTTTCAAAATCGATCTGCTTTGTTTGCTAATACTCAGAGAGCCTCCAAAAATGCCTCCCAGTCTCCAAATGGCCAAAGTGGCTTAAATAATACTCCAAACCCTCGAAATTTTTGTTTTCTCTGTAAAAGTGGCGATCATATAATATACAGATGTCCTAATTTTTTGGCGAAAACTCCCCAGCAACGTTTTGAGATTGTTAAACAACATAAAGCGTGTGTCAACTGTTTGGCCTCAAAGCATAATTTACCCCAGCAATGCAAATCAGAAAAAAGATGTTTACATTGTGGCCAATTTCATCACAGTCTCTTACATTTTTTTCCTATTAATTCTACACCTATTTCTGCGAGTAGCCCCTCTACTTCTGCAGTGCAACCCCCGAGGAGCCCCGTGGCTACCGAATTTAATAGAACCACTAACACCATTGTTACTGGTATGTCTTTAAATGATCGCGAAGTACTTCTCTGTACCGCTTTAATACAAATACAGGATGTTTTTCAAAATTGGCACACAGTGCGCGCCATCTGTGACTCTGGTGCTCAATCTTCATTTATATCTAAGTCATGTGCTGATAGTTTGGGCCTTCCTAAATTTAATATCGCCATGACTCTACAAAGCTTAGATCGAATGACAACTTCGGCAAAATCTGGAATTAATTGCAATATATCCTCTTTGCGTGATAATAATTTTGTTTTAATTTTGATGCGATAATACTCGATAAAATTTGTAGTGATTTACCTCATTCCTCATTTTCGATTAAAAGTTTTCCTTTTCTCGCCAACTTAGAACTAGCTGACCCAGGCTTTAATAAAAGCGATAAAATTGATTTATTGTTGGGCGGCGATGTGTACCCTTACATTTTGCTAGATGGTCGTTTGTCTACGGGACCCAACAACCCCGTCTGCATTAATACTATTTTTGGTTGGGGAATAATGGGCAATCTTTCACTTTCACCTTCAACTACAAATCAAATTAAAACATTTTTTACTACGTCAATGAACGATTCTTTTGTCAATTTAGATAAAAATCTACAACGATTTTGGCAAATAGATGACATACCTAATGTCAAGGCCATTGACCCCGAAGATGAGTTTTGCGAAAATTATTTTTTGAAAACTACCTCAAAAAATGAGGAGGGGAGATATATTGTATCTTTACCATTTAAAGTTACTGCTCCAGATTTTGGCGACACTCGATCCATTGCCGTACGTCGTTTTTTCTCCCTTGAGAAGAAATTGCTACAAAACCCTGATTTTTATGCTGCCTACAGCTCTGTTTTACAAGATTATTTAGATAATAATCATATGCAACCGGTTTCTGCACCTTTGCCGACCGAAATTTCAAATCATTTTTATATTGCACACCATGCGGTGTTTAAAAAAGATTCTACTAGCACCCCCCTGAGGGTGGTTTTTGATGCGAGCATGCACGCCCCTGGCAAAATCTCGCTCAACAACGCTGTTTATACTGGGCCCCCTTTACAAAGGGACTTACAAAAAATTTTATTACTTTATCGTTTGCATAAATTTTGCTTTTGTTGCGACATCCGTCAAATGTACAGGATGATTTTAGTTGACCCTAGTCAAACTAATTTTCAAAGAATAGTTTGGAGGTTTGATCCTAACCAGCCTATTCAAGACTTCGAAATAAATAGAGTTTTATTCGGGGTCTCTTGTAGCCCCTTTT
This sequence comes from Aspidapion aeneum, assembly GCA_963576565.1. Lineage (NCBI taxonomy): Eukaryota > Metazoa > Arthropoda > Insecta > Coleoptera > Brentidae > Aspidapion > Aspidapion aeneum. Next base: position 68,594,225 of record OY755046.1, read on the forward strand.
TGGCTATCAGAACTTTGCTGCAACTTGCTAGAGAGCATGAGGACCTTCCTCTTGCCTCAAAAATCATTGAGGAGGCAGTTTTTGTCGATGATGTGATTTCGGGAAGTGATGACTTTTTTAAGGCCACTGAGATGAAAAATCAATTAATCGAGCTACTTAGCCGAGGTGGATTCGAATTGCGTAAATGGGCGAGCAATTGTCCCGAGTTACTATCCGATCTTCCTGAGTCACACATTTCGATGAAGGCTCTTTCTCTCGATTTAGATGCTGAAAATTCAACTTTGAAAATTCTCGGTTTAAATTGGAACCCTCATACTGATGAATTTTTTTATACTTTCGACTGTTCTCTCCAAACATGCACTAAAAGAACAATTTTAAGTAATTTGGCCCGCATTTACGACCCTCTGTCTTTTTTGGCGCCAATAGTTTTAATTTTAAAATTAATTGTTCAATACTGCTGGGCAGAAGACTTAAACTGGGACGACCCTGTCAGTCCGGAAATTGTTTTTAAATGGGAAAAATTTAAAAATGAATTAAAGTTTTTGCATTCTGTTAAAATTCCTCGTCAAATAATTTTGCCTAATGCTAGTCAAATCCAGCTAGTAGGATTTTGCGATAGTTCAGAACGGGCCTATTGTGCTGTTGCTTATATTCGAATTTTTTATTCTGATGGAAACATTAAAGTTTTTTTTGTTTGTAGTAAATCTAGAGTCGCACCGTTGCGTCGTAAACTAACTTTACCAAGACTAGAGCTTTTAGGAGCTGTTTTGTTGGCTAAATTAATGGATTTTTTACTAGAAACGTTCTCGGAAAAAATTAAATTTGATAAAATTCTTGCTTTTACTGATAGCACAGTGACCTTATCTTGGATTCAGGGATCTCCTCACAAATTTAAAACATTTGTTTCGAATAGAACTGCCTATATACAAGGAAGAATTAGCCCTGAGTTTTGGCATTATGTTCCTACTGAACAAAATCCTGCTGACTGCGGTACTAGGGAAATGTATCCCTCTGATTTACAAAGATTTTATTTTTGGTTAGAAGGGCCTTCTTTTCTAAACCAACCTACAAATACTTGGGATTTTATGACAGTTACTTACGATGGGAATGCAGTTTTGGAAGAACAGCGAAAAAATATTTTTAACGTTTTTACTTGCGAACAAACAGTTGAATATTATGTAAACAACTTGTTTGAAAAATACAGTTCTCTTTTTAAAATTAAGAGAATAGTTGCTTACTTTTTGCGAGGGTTACAAAAGTTTAAAAATCCCTCATACAATTTTGCTACTGATTACCTTACAAATCAGGATTACTACAAAAGCTTACTTTTTATTTCGAAATGCGTACAATCTTTTTCTTTCCAAAAAGAAATTGAATTACTAAAAGATAAGAAACAGCTTCCAAAAGCTTTTCAAAAATTATGTCCATTTTTGCATAATGAAAGCTACGATTTGCTTCGTGTTGGAGGCCGTTTATGCCATTCAAATTTATCATACGATAAAAAATTTCCAATTCTTTTGCCTTCTAGTGCAAAATTCACTGAATTACTGATTTTAGATTTGCATCGCAGCAATCTTCATTGTGGTATACAGACCACAACTTTTTTACTAATGCAAAACTTCTGGGTATTGTCTGCTAAAAAGGTAGTGAGAAAAGTTTTAAGTTCTTGCCATACTTGCTGGAAAACTAAACCTAACTCCCTTCAACCCCCTATGGGTAACCTACCGAAATTTAGAGTTTCCGAAGCAAAGGTGTTCGAAAATGTAGGTATAGATTTTTGTGGTCCGTTCACGATTACTCTTGGTCGGACCAGAGGTGCAAAAACCATGAAAGCATATGTCTGTTTATTTATCTGTTGCGCTGTTAAAGCCGTGCATTTAGAGTTAGTCTCTGATATGACATCAGAAGCCTTTCTGGCTGCTCTGTGCCGCTTCATAGCTAGAAGAGGACTATGCTCAAAGATCTCTTCAGACTGCGGGACCAACTTCGTGGCCTCTGAAAAATACTTGCGACAAATTTTTTCTGATTGCGTGAAGGGGGAAGGTATAGTTTGGTCTTTTAACCCACCTGCTGCTCCCCACATGGGAGGCATTTGGGAATCAAACATTAAATCTTTAAAGACTCATCTTCACAGGGTAGTTGGAAATCAAATACTCACCTATGAGGAATTAAATACGGTTTTAACCCAAGTTGAAGCCATAATGAACTCACGTCCTTTATGTGCCTTAAGCACCGATCCTACTGATCTGGCGGTCTTGACTCCTAATAATTTTTTAAATTTGAGGCCTCCAGGTACAATACCCGATCCAAACTACTGCGATATTGCGTTAAACAGGCTGTCCAGGTGGCAACTGTTGCAAAGAATGCACCGCGATTTTTGGATTCGCTGGCATCGCGAATATTTGCACACTTTGCAACAGCGAGCCAAATGGCACCAACCTCTTGCTTCCATTGATATTGGTACTATGGTACTGATCAAAGATGAAAATTCCACTCCATTGGATTGGCCCCTAGGCCGCATTGAAGACCTTATTAAAGGTTCTGATAATGTTCCACGGGTTGCTATTGTAAAGACTACTAAAGGTACCTACAAACGGCCTTTGGTAAAACTATGCGCCCTGCCTACAAATTAAACTCTCTGAAATGCCCCTGGGCATTCTCAGGGGGGTGGGAAATGGTTCGTCCCGCCTTCCTTTTTGTAAATATGTTCTTTTTACTATAATTTACCAAATTGGTTCGAATTAGGCTATTTGGTGATTCACTAGAGCATTTTCTATTTTTTGTTTATTTAGTATTAATTAACTAATTAAGTACTTAAAATTACTGGGTTATTTGCATTTGAAACTCCCGCGGTTTTAAAGGCAAATATTACAATTTGCTATAATTAATTTACTTTACATAAAATGCATTTTGAATTACTAAGGTTCCTAGTTCCTTTAATATGGACCTTCGTAATCTCATTCCCTCCTACTTATCCCTTTTCTCCTACGCCTATGGATTAACGACGCCACTGGGCGACATGTGGGAGAACGAACGCAGTAGCGATACCTGCTGCAGCATGAGAGAACCGTTTCGTCTTCGAACCAGAATACACGCGTGTTAGCGACTCTCCTACCACATGAATGTGGGGTGCAAAAAATACGGTTTAACAGCGCGTCCTCCCATGAGTTCCACTTCCTGTATAAAAATGGTAAGTGAAAATGCATTATTTTTACCTTACATACATTTGTTTATTGCTACACTAACCTAGAAGGTAAACTAGACCATTTCAGAATCCCTTGTACCAGCTTAGCCTATGACCTTATTCCCTTAACTTTACAGTCCACACCTGACACCGTTAAATTCCAGACAACTCTCCTTTCTGGACCACCAGGGAGCCCCAGTGACAGATTTACATATAAAAACCAGCTTCTTTGCTTCAAAAGTCGGCCTTTGTGTATTTAAAAACCGGATTTATTAGTGTCGGTATTTATTAAATGGAAGTTAGCGACTGTATTATTAAATTTGGCTTTGGTATGTCAATTTTGAGAGGTCAGCTGTTAGTTTTCTGTGTGAATGTGTCAGAATAAAGTCCATTCTAAAATAAAGTCCGGTTTTATTCCAATAAGTCCCTAATATCAAAGACAGCCCTTGTACTAGCTAGCTAAAGCAAAAAAAAATATCGGGGTTTAAAAAATATATATTTTTTTTTTATATAGTCTTTGTCAGCCAAGGGAAAATGTGGAGGATACTGTGGCAACTGCATACCCGACCCCACCTATGGTTTGGCGGTTGAAATAACTTAAAAATAAAAATAAAAAATACTCAGAAAAAAAAACAACTTTGGATCTGATCAAGTTGAATCTCAAGACGAGAGAACAAAAGAGAGACAGAAGATTTAATTTCGTGTGTAAACAAGAAGGAGAGAAAGAGTAAACAAATGTACAAATCCAACTCAATAATTTACTGCCAATCTACCTACCTTCAATTTCTTCAGTATTTTAAAAATATGTATGTACAAAGTTTCCACGTATATTTTTACTCCCCACTCAGAAATTTGTTTGAAGTTAATATCAAAATATATATTTTTATTTAATAATATTTTATAAACTTTGAATTGAATTTTTAAATTGCTTTTTTCTGATTTCAAAAATATATAATGTACAGCGTGTCTCATTTTCGATGGGATTAAATGGGAAACTCGGTTATGATTCAAGATATTGATTTTCTGATTGCACCTTACCGTGCTCTTTTTTCGAGTCCTTAAAAATGGTGTACACAGATTTTTGCTACACCCCGTAGTTTTGCTAATACATGGAGTTTTTGAAAAAATTGCATTTTTAATACTTCCTTGTATCTTGTTTATTTTGGAAGATATTTTTATTCTGTAAAAACCTTTTTATGGCAACTTTTTTAGAAGAAAATAATGACGTTGTCAATTTTTTAAAATATTTTTTTATTTATTTTTTTTTTTTATTTATTTATTTTATTTACTTATAATGCAACAATTTAACAATACCTATTGGGAATAAATACAGTTTTTATAAAGAATAGTATAAAATTAAATAACATAAATTCTCATATCCCAAATGAGGGTCCGAGACTTCCACCTAAGTTGTCAAGCAACTTGTATGTGGAAGGCTCAAACTACTCTAGTTAAATCAGTCTGACATGTTTGTGAAGAATGATTGTGAAGGATGATTCTGCCCGGAAAAGAGAGTGATAGAGCGATATCTGGTAGTTTGTATTATTTTGTTTCTTAGCTTATTCCAGGAATACAGTGAATTTATTTGGGTTTTGAAGTATGTATACTTTCACCTTTTTGCAAAAAATTTGCTTTTTTTCGAGAAGATGTGATATTTCTTGTGGCAAATCGTTAAAAAACTTTGGGCCATAGTATGAAAGTGTCCGTTGGGTAAGATTATTAATCTGTTTGGGAATTTGCATTTGTCTATTTTCTTTAGCGCGAGTGTTTTGACTGTGCTGAACAAATTGACATAGGCCGTTGTTTTTCAGTTTTGTTATATTTTTAAGAACATTGAATACATATAAATTTCTTATATTAAAAGTTTGAAGACCATTATATAATGTTTCTGTAGAATGAAGCCTATCTTTTTTAAAAAGGATTTTGAGAATTGTATTTTGGGTTACAGCTAAATTGTTTAAAGCGTTAGAATATAAATTTCCCCATATGATTATGCAATATCTTAATATAGATTCAATAATAGAGTTATAAAAAATTTTAAGCATTTTTTCATTTAAAATATTTTTTATTTGTGAGCATTTATAAAAAAGTTTTCGTAATCTTTCTAAGAGTATGTTCGCGTGTTCCCCCCATTTTAAATATTGATCTATAAGTATCCCTAAATATTTTGTCTTTTCAGTTTTATTTATAGCAATGCACGTACAGTTAATATTTTGACAATTTTGGTCATGAATTTTTAAAAATTTTTGAGAAGGTTGATTGGTCGATGTTGCCGAAAATGCCATGAATACCGTCTTTTCGCAGTTAAGACTTAAGTAACTCCAATTTAACCATTTTTGTAGTCTTCTGAGACCCAGTTCTGCCTCTCTATATACTTGTTCCCAACTGTCTCCCATAAATAGGATCGCACCATCATCAGCGAACGATATAATTGAGTTTTTTAAAATTTTACCTATTTCATTTATATAAATGAGAAACAGAATAGGTCCCAAAACTGTACCTTGTGGAATTCCCGTGGTCATATTTTGATAGCTGCTGTACGTATCATTAATCTTTGTCCGTTGTAGTCTATCTGTCAAATAGTCTGTAAGTAAGTTTAATGCCATACCTCTAACTCCAATGTTATATAATCGTTCTTTTAGTTTGTTATGGCATACCGTGTCAAAGGCTTTCCTTAAATCCAGAAAAACAACCAGATTTTTCTTCTTTTTATTTATGTTTTGTGTTATGTCATTAATTAAGCAAAATACGGCGTCTTCTGTGCTTTTTTGTGATCTAAAGCCAAATTGTTTTTTATATAGGTAATTTCTAGACTCAAGGAAGCCTACCACTCTTTGTTTGACACATTTTTCAAAAATCTTCGCAAAATTATTTATAAGGGAAATCGGTCTATAGTTTGTAGGTATTTGACTGTCTCCTGACTTGTATATTGGAGTTACTGTCGATTTTTTCCATGCCGATGGTATTTTTGAGCTTTCAAAAGATAGGTTAATTACATGTTCAAGTGGTTTTAAAATATATGGTTTAACATTTTTTATTAGGAGTGATGTAATTCCATCCTCTCCTGGTGCCGAATCATTATTTAAACTCATTATATGTTTAGAAATTTCATTTTGGCATACAGGGGTTAAAAATATGCTATCTTTTTGAATGATTTCTCTAAATTCGTTTCTTTGATCATACATTGGTATCTGTAGCTGAATTTGTTTGCCTGCTTTTATAAAAAAATCATTAAAAACCTCGCACTTTTCTTTAACGTTTGAAATTTTTTTGCCTGTGTTTAAGATTAGCTCTGGTATTGCACGCGAGTTGTTTTTTTTATTGTTTGTTATTGCGTTTACTGTGTCCCATATTTGTTTATAATTGTTGCAATTTTGTATTTTGTTTTTATAAAATAGTTGTTTTGTTTTATGAATTAATTTTGTTAAATATATATTGTTTAGTTTTTGAGAAATGGTATTTATCATAAAAAAATTAAATACGGACCTAGATTTTTTTATTATTATTTTGATTGGTTTTATGCTATTAGTATCACAAAATAATAAAAAATTTATATTTTTTTGTTTTATTTAATTAATATTTAAAAAAATTATTTTTGTCCGAACCTGGAAATTTTCAACATAAATAATAATTAAAAATTGCTAAACATTTTTAGTTTATATGTTTTGAAACTGAAAGGTTTATTTGAAACAAAATCTACGACAAAAACAAAATAAATCTAATTTTATATAAATGTTTAAACTCATTGCGATTATGTGTAAGACATTGTTGGCATTTTTGAGTAATTTTTCTTAAGATATAACATATCACATTTTTCAAAATTTGGATATGGTCGATTTCTACCCATTTTAGAATAATTTTAAGTGACTTATTCACAAAAATGACAAGTAAAATGACAATGTCAATTTCACGCTTTTGTTTTTCCATGTTGAAGTAAATTTCATGAGTTGCTGTGCTATCAAATAATTACTATGATATTTTTGTAACTTTTTAACATTTTTTACCTTATTTATAAATCTTTTAATTAACGTTTCAAAACAGATAAACTAAAAAAAATTTAATTTATATTTACGTTGGAAATTTCTAGATTCGGACTAAAATTTTTTAACATTTTTTAAAAAGATTTTTTTTAACCTCAAATTAAAAAAACATTAAAGTTTTATCATTTTAAGGTAATAATAGCATGAAATCAATCGAAATATTAATTAAAAAAATCTAGGTCCGTATTTAATTGTTATATGATAAATAGCATATCTCAAAAACTAAACAATATTTAAAAAAGTTGAAAACGTCATTATTTTCCTCTAAAAAAGTTGCCATGTAAAGGTTTTTACAGAATAAAAATATTTCGCAAAATAAGAGATTATTAAAAATGTAATTTTTTCAAAAACTCTCTGTATTAGCGAAACCACGGGGTATAGCTAAATTCTGATACACCATTTTTAAGGGCTCAAAAAAAGAGCACGGTAAGGTGCAATCAGAAAATCAATATCCTTAATAATAACCGAGTTTCCTATTTAATCCCATCGAAAATGGGACACGCTGTACATAATTATATATTGTCTCAAATTTTCAATATTCCAAAAGGTTTAGCTTAAAACTTCTTAAGCTTCATAAATAAAAACATGAAAGTTTTGTATTTACCATGTTTTGACATATATTTTAACAAATTCTTTAAGTGGGGTGTACAGAGTGCTACAAAGATAATATATTTTATTAAAATAAATAATGTTAGAGACCCTGTATGTATGACATATTTTTTTAAAATATTTCATAGATACAGGGTCTCTAAATAGTATAAGACAGGTCGAAAGAAGAAAAAAGTTTTGGCCAAAGCTTTTGAGTTTTTATGTCTGCTTATGATTTTGACCAAAACCTTAGAGTAATAATAAGGTTATTACTCTGAGACCAAAACTGTTTCTTTCTTTTGAATACATCTTAGAAATAATGTTTGTAGGAATACATACATGAAATAAATAAAATATATTATTTTCTTAGCACTCATTATATTAATTGTATTTAATAAATTATGTATGTACCTATAGATTTAAAAAAAACTGCCAGCTTATTTTTTTTTATTTGACTAAACTTTGTAACTGCCAAGCTATTGCTTTCGTAAGTATCTCAAAAACACAAAGAGCTTCTTCCGCAATATACTAGTATAGACAAATTAGACGTTTTAGAAGAAAAAATTTATAAAGTTTCAAAATTTTGGTTGTGAACTACCAGTATACAGATCCGAAGAGTTCTCCCTTCCCTCCAAGGGGAGCTTCATCCCCTTTTGCCCAAAACAGCACCCTTTAAAGGTGACCATGACGGTTTTTTGCGTTTTGCACCTAACTGTAACCCTGACGAGAAAAAGTTATAGAACTTTTTAGATTCTCCAATAAATTTTCCACAAAAATTGTCATATATTTTTTTGCAGATCTTCTACCCAACGCTCATAAATGACCTTTAAAAATTATCTTAGTTTTCAGCGCTAACAAAAAATGAGTCTTCCGCCGTTTTTTGCATCGATTATCTCGAAAAGTATATTATAAATAAAAAATGTATGAAAGCAAAATTGTAGAGCAGTTTTTTTTTTCTATAAGATCCATAACATATGATAATTTTTATACTTGTGCATTTTCTTTTGTTCAACCCGAAGTAAACAAACTTGAGAAATCAATTTATCATCATATCATTGAGAAGACAATATTTCCATTTCGAAAGTAACTTCAGCAAGTCGGCAAAGATCGGAGAAGACGAATAAGTGTGGCGGGGCCGATCGTCGCTTCGAATTTAACGACTCACGGAGAGGACTTTTTATTTAAACAGGGAGTTCATAACCAAAATTTTAAAACTATTAATTTTTTCTTCTATTCCTCGTTTTTTCATCTAATTTGCCTACACTATACCGGTGGTAACAAAAATCTGTAAAGGCACAAACATTTTTGTGTAACTTTTTGCTGAAAATTATATTGCATTAATTTTGTTTAGATTTTGGAGAAAAACACTTTTCCTAAAAAAAACACAAAACTATATTTGATGTAAGGTAATTTTTTGGAAAACAAATTAAGTTAAAAAACTTGACAAGTATTATTTATTTGTAGTTTAAAATCTATAATTAATTTTGTATAGCTTATTTAAAACCCTAACTCTGTGATTCGTTTATTTTGTAAGTTTAGCTTAGTTCTTTGTTTGAAACTCGTAGACAATGAGTAGAAATAAAATTTCGGACACCCATTGTCTCTATTTGTTTTAAACACGACGTTTCCATTAGTAAGTATCTCTAACCGTTTTCAATTGTAAACTGTCCGTTTACACTTAAAAATGGTCAGTTTACACTTGAAAACTGTCAGTTTACACATGAAAACTGTCAGTTTACACTTGAAAACTGTCAGTTTACACTTGAAAACTGTCAGTTTACACTTGAAAACTGTCAGTTTACACTTGAAAACTGTCAGTTTACACTTGAAAACTGTCAGTTTACACTTGAAAACTGTCAGTTTACACTTGAAAACTGTCAGTTTATACTTGAAAACTGTCAGTTAACACATGAAAACTGTCAGTTTACAATTGAAAACTGTCAGTTTACACTTGAAAACTGTCAGTTTACTTACTAACCGAAACGTTGTGTTTAAGATAAATAAAGACAATGAAAGTCCGAAATTTTATTTTTAGCTTAGTTGTTATATTTCTCTAAAAAAACATTAAAACTGGCCTACAAAAAAAAACACTTTTCTGCGCACACGTGACTATCGACACTCGAAAAAAAATGCAGCTTTTATGCCACGTGTGACATAAAACGTGTAAAATTGCCTTAAATGTCTATGTAAACTTGTAATTCGTCTAGATTGCATTAACTCTTTTAAAATCTGCTTTTCAAAAAAAAATTGTACACCTATCATGGGTTTTTATATTGCAGGTGTACAAATTTTTTTGATAAGTAGTATAGATAGAGAAAACTTTTTATTTATAATATTTACCTCATATTGAGGTTACTTAGTAGCTTTTTTATCAAATTTCTCGAACACTGGCGCACCAAGGAATATGTCTTAGAGGGGGGTCCGAGGCTTCTGGGGGGCCCGAGGCCTTATGATTATTTTAACTTTCTATTCGTGTAATATGTTAAATATATTTTATAAAATCTTAGAGTTGGGGGGGACTTCGCCCCCCTGGGTGCGCCTATGAACATAACCTCCGCAACTTTCGTATTGTTACGTATAATATGGAATGGCTGCAATGTTGAATTTTTTTGTTACCCAGTTCTGTCTGTGTTTTTATGTAAAGTGTATAATGTTAAAATATAAATTTGATGCCATTATAATATACAGGGTGTGCCAGATAAAAGTAACTATATGGCGATTTCAGAAACGGTAAACGATACAAATTTGGTTAAATGAGAAAAAATTTGCGATATTCCAAGCCCTGATCCGTTGCTATATCGAAAGTAAAAATATCTCCTATAAATTAAACAAGTTTTTGTGGCTAATCGAGTAAAAAAAAAGTTTTTGTTCTATTATATTTTTCCGTGGATCCAAGATTTAATGGACACCTAATAAGTGTTGACAGTTAACTGTTTCGTCCTTATGGGACTCCTCAGAACACTGCTTGGTCAATGTGACACCCTTGCGAAGTTAATCAGACCGTTTTGTCTCTTATCCCACGTCTATAGTGAGATAACCCTCCCAAGAAGCGTCATCTACCGAGATACGAGAGAAACTAGAACAAGAGCAGGTGAGAGTTTTTTTGATGATAAAATGTATAGTTTGTAAAATATGAATTTTCAAAGTTTTTCCATATTGGCCTTATGAGCTAAATGACGTTTTTACGAATCTTAACACAAGGTGTGGTTTTTTTCGCATCTTTATAGTCCCATTATACAGTGGCGGATCCAGGGGGGGGCACTAGGGGCACTTGCCCCCTCCCGAGAAATTTTTGAATACACAAAAAATGAGTAAAAAGTAATGTTTTTGCTAATAAAAATTCAAAATTTTTGCTTGCGGCGCATGAAAGTGTCTATTGTTATTATCATCGAAATTACAACCACTGACTAATTCAATAAAATGCTGCTTAAAAAAATATATACCGTTTTTTACCAACAGAGAATGTCACCTAAAGTGCCCCCCCCCCCCCCCCCGAGAAACACCTCTGGATCCGCTTTTGTCACTGTAATGCAACTCGGTGCTTTTGATGATAAAATGTATAGTTTGTAAAATATGAATTTTCAAAGTTTTCCATATTGGCCTTATGAGATTTCCTACCCTAAAATTCGCTAAATGACGTTTTTACGAATCTTAACACAAGGTGTGGCTTTTTCGCATCTTTATAGTCCCACTATACTGCAATTCGGTGCTTTTGAAGATAAAATGTATAGTTTGTTAAATATGAATTTTCAAAGTTTTTCCATATTGGCCTTATGAGATTCCCTACCCTAAAATTCGCTAAATGACTTTTTTACGAATCTTAACACAAGGTGTGGTTTTTTCAAATCTATATGGCCTCACCATACTGTAACTCGGTGCTTTTGATGATAAAATGTATAGTTTGTAAAATATGAATTTTCAAAGTTTTTCCATAATGGCCTTATGAGATTCCATACTCTAAAATTCGCTAAATGACGTTTTTACGAATCTTAACACAAGGTGTGGTTTTTTCGAATCTATATGGCCTCACCATACTGTAACTCGGTGCTTTTGATGATAAAATGTATAGTTTGTAAAATATGAATGTGGTTTTTTCGCATCTTTATAGTCCCACTCTGTGGTCCCACTATGGTGCAACTCTGTGCTCGGCGGACGTAGGATGATAGACAAAACGATCTAATTAACATTCGCAAGGGTGTCACATTGACCAAGCAGTGTTCTAAGGAGTCCCATAAGGACGAAGCAGTTCACTGTTAACAATTATTAGGTGTCCATTAGATCTTGGACCCCCGTGAGGTTAAGCTTTCGAGCTACCCACGGAAAAATATGAGAGAAACAAAAACTTCTTTTTTACCCGACTAGCTATAAAAACTTGTTTCATTTTTTACTTTTGTTACTAAAAGTTATGTTTGTCAAAAAATTTTAATATCTCCGCCATCTTGAAAACAAATTTTGGTAAATTTGGTAGTTTTTTAGGCTTTCTAGTTTTTTTTTGTAACCATTGCTAACTTTGCTATTCTTATAACAACTCTATTATTGGATCATTGGATCATAAAAAATGTGAATTTACTATTAATAGTAGTTTACCTAACTAGTGCGGAAAAGACACTTTACGCACGAGTTAGGTACACTATTTTTTCTATAAGCGTGAGAAAAAAACTAAAAATTAATCAGAAAATTATTTATATTCAAAACGTTTTAATCAAATCAATTATTATTATTCACATTCTAGCGGCTTCTAGAACTGACTGGGGTAGATCTTCGTCCGAAGAATCCATTGAAAATCTGATTTTTTTGTTTGAAAAATTCAAAAGACGCTTGTATCTGCAAAATTGGCTTTGTTTTGACAGTTTGTTTGTACTTTGTTGCTATGGTGATTTAAGATGCCAAATCTAAAACCACTAGTGTTCATTGTTGTTTGACATTGACAATGACGATATTTATACCGGGGAGGTTTAAAACTTATAATTTGAACCTATTTTACTGAAAACTTTATTTTATCGAAAAGATTGAAAATATAGCAGTATTTTAGTCAATTTGAATATTTTTAGGATATTTCGTGTGCTAGGAAAGATACAAATGTATTTTGAACGGTCTAAATGTTATAGAACACCTCAAAATCGTAACAAATTTACTTTTCCGCACTAGTGCAAAAAAAAATATTTTTCCGCACTAGTGAGGAAAAGTGGCACTTTCCACACTAAAATGCGTGCGGAAAAGTGGACTTTTCCGCACGCTTATAGAAAAAACAATTTTTCCCTTAGTTGACTGTGAAACAATCATTTGAGGTAATTTTATCTGGAAGACCCTGTAAAATTAGAAAAATAAGATTAAACGTTTACAAGTAGTATTGGTATATTTATAATATTGTCGAAACACAGATTTGTAAATTGTAATTGATGTCTGCCATTTTTTTTTGTAAATAGTTTTATAACTAACATCATTTCCATAAGAATATTAGGAGAGAATAACAAATTTTAAACGGTAGAAAAAAGTAAACATTCTTTTCACTATTACATTATTTATTTCTATATTTGTTATCTTAGTGCTTTTAATTTTTTGTATTTTAGTTTATATATTCTTAATTTTTATTTTTTAAAGACTGTTATACTAATTAAAAAAGCTTTTAAATAAAAAAAAATGTTTTTACTCGAAGTCGGCACTATTAGTAACTTAAGAAAGTTATTATAAAACAACTTTCCTAAAGCCCATCACACACAAACTTGCATAGGTCGCGAAACGCGTAGCATGGGGCTTTCAACCAATCAGCGATAGAACACCAGCAATATGGCCGCTGTTATTCGATCGCTGATTGGTTGAGAGCCCCATGCTATGCGTTATGCGGCCTATGCATGTTTGTGTGTGATGGGCTTAAGCATTGGCTTTGTTCAAAGAAAAGAATTCCTTAGCACGCATTTAAATCCTCAATAAAAAAAATAAATCTCAACCCTCAAAAAAAGGTTCATTCAATTTTTAATATATTCTTTTGTCTAGAACAAGAATCACTTACGCAATGAAGTTATAAATGCACGGTGCATTTAAGTATCTTCTTAAAAGTGCAAATGAACCGAACCGAACCCTTATAATTAGATTTTTGCCTACAATATTTTATATTTTTATTTTATTTCCGATACAACTCTGCACCGCCTCCACACACTTAACGGCTTCAAGAAATTTTAATTATTTTATACTTCTTTATATTAAGAATTACGGACAACCAAAATTTTGTGGAATTATGCCTTACTATAAAGGTTAATATTATTTAAAAAAAATTTAAATACTCAAAATTATTACCAAAAACTGTTTTTTTTTTCAAAATTTTTAAAAAAATTTTAATATATGTGGTGCTAATATTACCATTTTCTATTTATAAAGAAGAAAAGAAGCCTTTAGATGGTTACAAAAACTCTGAGGCTGCTGGTTCACCACTTACACCACTCATTCGAGAAATACCCAAGTTTTGAGATAAGAAATTGAAAAACGTAATTGTAAAGTTTATTGAAAGGAAATCAGTAAAAACGATGCATATAAAATATCTAAAGTGCACCTACCTTAGTTTTCATCTAGTTGCAGGCGTTTTGGTCGCTTGGAAGATAGGAAAAAACGGGAAAATTGTAGCACTCACGGCGTTTCTTGTGCTTGTTGTCGGTTTCCCGATTGCGACTCCTCGCGCAGACTCGCGCGTGTCTCGGTGCGGGGATAAGTCATATGCATATACCCCGCGAAATTTGAAATGAAAAATAATATTAAAATATAAAGGTAGCCAAAAGCTGGCAAATAATTCTTGCACCAACAAACTCATCTATTTTTTTTTTTGTAAATTTAATAGGTTAAAAAATCGACAGAACAATTACACATCCATCAAAACAATTAAACGTCGGTTTAAGTATTGTTCATACTCGTCTTAGTCTTTTGTTTTTGATTAGTATTTGTCCTTTGATTAGTCTTAGCTGTCTTAAACAAAATCGGCTGTTCATACTCGTCTTTTGTTTTTGATTAGTCTTAGTCATAACCCACTGAAAAAAAAATTCAATTTCAATAAAAAGGTCCCTTTTCAAAAGTCATTTTCTACACAAAACAATCTTATTTAACCTAATCTGTGCACGAAACACCGACACGAAAGAACAAAAGCAAAAAAGAAAATAAAAACAAATAAAATTTTGAGGTTAGGTTGAGATTTTCTGTTAAAAACATGATTAATGGCGGTAAATTCAAAATTTCGGCCGCGCGCTTGCGCTCTTCGGACGCCCTGTAAAAAAAACAACAAATATCAGCTGATGTCTGTCACTCGTCTTAGTCGTTGTCCTAAGGATTGAAAGTTGGCAACTCTTAAGACAAAGACTAATCAAAAACAAAAGCAAAAACATTGTATGAACACTCCCATAAGAAACAGTGGTTTTAACTTTCTTATGACAAGACATATGACTAAACCAAGACAAAAGACTAGACAAAAGACGAGTATGAACGATCCATTAATCATCGCTAACTTGTCTAAAAAATTAACATGTAAAATATAGCGGAGAGCTGACACTAACTATTTATTGGACATCTCCTAGTGACGTTTGGAGGTTTAAATATGGCTACCATTTTTAAACAAAAATATTATATTCTTTTCGTTTATTTCTAACCTTTGTGACGAAAAATGTCTTTGTTACAAAGAAAAAAAATGACCCATATCGCAAGGTACTTATGAACAATTTATATAAATATTAAAAACTATTGCATTTACGGGAAAATAAGTTCCAAAATCTGGACTTGTAGACCTAGAATTGTAGCACTTAGCACTGTAGACCTTTTAGTAAATACTGGCGTTTTAAAGTTTGGTGCATCATTTAAATGCCACCCTGTATACTACACTTAAACTAAAAATATGTGGTCGCTTAAAAATTTTTAAATCTAAAGCTCTATTAACGTTTAACTGATTTTAAAAATCCCTGTTACAAAAACTCTAATAATTGAGTATAAAAATGATACCCACA
This sequence comes from Aspidapion aeneum, assembly GCA_963576565.1. Classification (NCBI taxonomy): domain Eukaryota; kingdom Metazoa; phylum Arthropoda; class Insecta; order Coleoptera; family Brentidae; genus Aspidapion; species Aspidapion aeneum. The sequence continues at coordinate 68,610,016 of OY755046.1, forward strand.
CGGTTTTAGCAGTAACACAGTGGGGTACAAAGATTTAGACTTGGGGGGCCCAAAAATCAAAATTAAAATGTATCGATCTGCACTCAATTAGACTCAAGCCCCCAAGATACGATACGCGCTCAAGCCCCCTCCAGGATATATTTCTGCGTACCCCACTGCATAAAATAGTTGAATACAATCATGGGTCAAGCTCGTAGCTATGTAGCTATAGCTGTCCAGTGTCGAGCTAAGCGCGAGCCGCCTAGCGTCACGTAAACGCGCTAGAAAATCAGCTTAAAATTATTGTGTAGTTTTTGTACGAGTTTAGAAACTTTAATAATTAAAAGTAAATAATATAGTAATAAAATATTTCAAAAAGTTTTTTTTTAAATTAAAAGTGTTTTACAATAGGCAAAGTAAATGGTTCTATGATTGGATCCAATACCTTCCTGGTCCATTAGGACACTCCAAGTGAACTCCAGTTGTAAATATCTCAGAAACTGAAGTTCCTACGGAGTTATAGGTAATAACATAAATTATTAAGAAAAACGCCTTCTACTGCGATGCTCCATTAAAAAGTTAGCAATTTTTAAACTGTCAAAAAACTGTCATTAGCATTAAGCAGGGGTGGATGGAGAACTGTAAACCGGCCCGGTAAAAAACGGGCGAGCGGCCATATGTCACAGAAAGGTAAAACTACAATACTGCCGTGCATAAGCTATAATGCCGTTAACCAACATTTGGACAATTTTTATTTTTTGGTGCCGTCTTAGTCACAACATTATTCTACATCACTTTTTATTAGCAAATCTTCTTTAGCTTTTGTGGTTTTCAAGAAACAAATAACTTACAGTTATCAAGGAGCATCGTTGGTCTGTTATTTTCCGGGTTTTTTAGGTAGTTAACGGCATTCTAGCTTAAGGACGGCAGAATAACGCTAAGAGAAAAAAAATTATTAAAACGACTTCATCATCAGTCTTGGTATTGTACCCCAGATTAGAGACCCTGTATGTATGACCAAGGCCAACACAAAAATAGAGGCCACGACCCTGAAAAAATCAGCTGTTCTCCCGGGGCTGAATTTTACATTGGGTCTTATGGGAGGTCAGACGTTTTTTTATGATATTTTCAAAATGGCACTACAGATTTCCGCAAAATTTCAGTGAGATATTCTCAGACACCATCCCGATATTCCACCAAAGGTTTGTAAGGAAGCAACATGATTAAAAGGTTAAAATCTTCAAGATTTAGCATTCCTTATTTTGAATTCAAATTACCCGCCATGTACCACATGCCAACTGTTATATTTGACATGTATTTGACTTTGTCATATGTGATTGTCACATTCGCTTCTGCTTTAAACTTAATTTTTGTGTGAGCTAATGAAGCGGCTATGAAAAATTAGGGCTTACTATACATTAAAAAAAAATTGTTCTGCCAGAATAAAGTAAAAACAATCTCAAAAACGGCTTTATTTAACAAAAAATCAAATATCCATGAACCGTCATTCCAACTTCAAAATTTTAAAGACAATCAGCTGTGTCGTAACGTGACCATCAAAAAAAAAATCAGCCCCGGATGTGACGTCAACAAAGTGGAGGATCGTGGCCCGTCCATTTTGATAGCCCTGGTATGACATATTTTAAAGATAAAGAGACGCGACAAACTCTTCAAAGTCAAATTTATTTAAGTCAAAATCAAAGGATGAAAATATCGGTCCTCTTTACTCTAGCGATGTTTAGAGAGAGACGCACCTTCTGTCCTTGTTAATTCATAGGCGTTGGAAAATAAAAATAAACGTTTTATAACAAAATCTATACAGGGGGTGACCGACAAACATGTTTGTTTATATGTTGCATGATAATTGATGTCACTCACCGCTGACCATTTAAATTATTTTTTATACGACTGTCTTGTAAAAGGGGGTTTTGCGCACGGAGAACACGATCTGAAAATGGCATTTTGCGCACGCTGTGTGCAAAACGTTTCGCACACGCTTATGTCATTTTTGCGCACGCCTATGTCATTTCTGCATACGGGTCTTCCGTCATTATGATTTTTGTTGTTGTCACCCATCAATATAAGTTGGCTTAGTTCCGTAGCAACCGTCACTGCTCGTATGTTTTGTTGATTAGATACGTCAAAAAATTGTTGAATTTTTAAAGTTTTGTTGTAAAAATGTCGGAAATAAAAACAAGTTAAATTAAAATTTGATTTTTCTTTCTTTATTAGCAGTCGTATAAAAAATATTGTAAAAAACTCGTTTGAAAACCTCTTTGCACACTCCCTCGACTTGTAGACCGAGCCGAAGCCGAGTGAGTTTTATGTCTGGGAAAAGTAGGGCCGGCCGGCCCACTCTGGCTCCCCAGGATCTGCCCAACCAATTTCTTTTTGTACCCCATTTTTTATGCATTTTTGAACCACAAGAAAATTCCTTAAAATTATTTCTATAAAGGATATCTCTCTTTATCAGCCCGCCACCCCTCAAGCTCTAATGCCCGGGGCTTAAAGTCCCTCTACACCTTCCCCCCTTAGTCCGCCACTGCTGTTTTTCTATAGATTTTGCTTACGTTAATATTTTTTTTTGGCTGGGAAAGAAATGTTTGTATTCTAGTTAGTCTTTCGTCAGCCGGTAATAATAATAATTAAAATTTCATTATTATTACGTATGCAAATTTGTTTTTTTTATTATACCTCTGGACAGTCTTTTCGATAAATATCAACACCATCACGCCCATACCGAATTAATTATTTATGTGGACATTCATTCTCATATGTGACACTTATCGTTGGTTGCTAGTTTAGTTTAATTTTAGTTGATACATATTTTTTTGCCCCGTAACCGGTTCCGGCCCATTTGGCACCGGCCCATACCGCCCCGGCCATAAGTAACCGGCCTATACGACACTGGCCTATATGACACCGGCCTATAAGGCATCGGCCTATAAGGCACCGGCCTATAAGGCACCGGCCTGTAAGACACCGGCCTATAAGACACCGGCCTATAAGGCACCGGTTCATAACGCACCGGCCATAAGATACCGGCCTATAAGACACCGACCGATACGGCATCGGCCCAAAGGACACCGGGCATCGGGAATTTTTTTATTTTCCCATATAGGCTATCCACCCTTGGCATTAATGGATTTTGATTATTGGCATTAATAGATTTTGACCATAATCAGCTCTTACTACAGTATTTTATACAAAAAATTTCAAAAAATCGATTCAGTGGTTTAGGAGCTATCGTGTTACGGACAGAAATACACAGACGTCACGAGTATAATGCTAATATGGGTCAAAATATACCCAAATAACAAATTTTAGGCGTTATCTGAAAAAAAAAACTACGTCGGAAACAATACCTTCTCTAGCCATTGCTGCGCGGGCTAGGAAGGTAAAAATTATACTTACGATTTACAATAGAAAATTAAAAAGTTAAAAATGTTTTTAACTAAGGAAGTCAATTTTATGAATAAGTGAAACAGGAAATAAAATAAATAAATAGTAAGTATATACTACATATTTTAGGTAATTTAGAATAAAATACGTACTTACCTAATAAATTATTACATAAAAGTAGATATGCATGTTTAATGAGTGACGTTCACAATATCGAATTAGGTACATTTTATCGGAAACCAAAATCTCGACCTCTATATATTGAAAATAAAAATCTCGAACAATCAAAATATCGAAAATTAAAATATCCAATTAACAAATGTCGAATAATTCTTCTCCTTTTTTAAATGGTGGGTTTTGGCCTGATTAACAAGAGCCCTCCATATTGCCTCTAGCATTTTGACAAATTTACATACATAGATTTACATTACAGTCGAGTTTAGAACGTTCATTATCTATAATTAAGATCGAAAGTATTTATTTCGGTTCGAATAATAAACAAAATCCTTATGTTCAAAATACGGCTTTGACACTATTATTGCGTGACTTTATTCCAAGAAGTCTCTAATAGTGTCAGGAAGTGTTTTAACAGATTCACATTGCAGGCTGACAGTTGATCTTATAATACAGCTTCAAGACAGTTTTTATCGTACCTTTTTATTTCAAAATACGTAAATATAAATATATAGTTTGGGTATCCTCAGACTGTGTAAAAACAACTTTAAAATAAAAACGAGCCGCCAATACCAACATGAGGAAAATATGTCAAAAACAAGAACCAAAAAATAAAATACTCTGCCAATATATGGGTACTTAAGCTCACACTAGGTACTATAGTTATAGTGGTCGTGTGAGCCAATATAACTAAAACCTGAAATATATTTTATTCAACTCCAGGCTCAATTACCTTTCGTTTGATACCACACAAACCATGTTTTAAGTTAAACTCAATTTTTTTTAAATCTACCCCCACCCTTTTTTTAAAACTAAAATATATTTTGTTTAACTCCAGACTCAATTACCTTTCGTTTGATATCACACACGACATATTTTCACTTAAACTCTATTTTTTTAAATCTACCCCCACCCTTTTTTTTAACTGAAATTTATTTTGTTTAACTCCAGACTCAATTACCTTTCGTTTGATATCACACACGCCATATTTTCACAAAAACTCTAATTTTTGAAATCTACCCCCACCCTTTTATTTGGCTTGTGATCGATGGATTTCGTTCATTTTTAAATGGGACCATCCCGACCCGAGACCCAACCTAGGTACCAAATTTGATTAAAATCGGCAAGCGGTTTTTGAGTTATGCGCGTTGGTCGTTACAGACAGACATACAGACAGACATACAGACAGACATACAGACAGACATACAGACAGACATACAGACAGACATACAGACAGACAGACAGACATACAGACAGACATACAGACAGACATACAGACAGACAGACATACAGACAGACATACAGACAGACATACAGACAGACATACAGACAGACATACAGACAGACATACAGACAGACATACAGACAGACAGACATACAGACAGACATACAGACAGACATACAGACAGACATACAGACAGACAGACATACAGACAGACATACAGACAGACATACAGACAGACATACAGACAGACATACAGACAGACATACAGACAGACATACAGACAGACATACAGACAGACATACAGACAGACATACAGACAGACATACAGACAGACATACAGACAGACATACAGACAGACATACAGACAGACATACAGACAGACATACAGACAGACATACAGACAGACATACAGACAGACATACAGACAGACATACAGACAGACATACAGACAGACATACAGACAGACATACAGACAGACATACAGACAGACAGACATACAGACAGACATACAGACAGACATACAGACAGACATACAGACAGACATACAGACAGACATACAGACAGACATACAGACAGACAGATAGACAGACATACAGACAGACATACAGACAGACATACAGACAGACATACAGACAGACATACAGACAGACATACAGACAGACAGACATACAGACAGACATACAGACAGACATACAGACAGACATACAGACAGACATACAGACAGACATACAGACAGACATACAGACAGACATACAGACAGACATACAGACAGACATACAGACAGACACACAGACAGACAGGCAGACGGCGCAACAAAAAAGTTTCAAAATCATCTGAAACGCAAAGATATATAAAAAATTTTGAAATCGGAGCAACTTTTTTTTTCGCGAAAAAATTAGGATCACCTTAGCTCACACTACTATAGTATAGTAGTAGTGTGAGCTAAAACCAATGTCATGCTTTGCTCAGTGATGGTCCGAGGGGGGGGGAGTACCGGGGGTATGTGCCCCCTCTTTTGTCCAGAGAACTTCAAATACATGAGGTACATTCTGCTGTATTGCACACAAAAAATATTTGGTAAACTTATCACGTCCTTGCAATGCAACTATAGGTAAATTTAGTGGGAATAAGGACACTGTTGTTCTGGTAAATATACGTTTTAATCCATCGGTAACGTTTCGACAATGGTTTTTGTCTTCATCAGACCTTCAGACTAGATCGTACATTGGAACAACAAATGTTTTCCTGATGTGCTTGAATTCTTGTTTTTTGTTGTTCCAATGTACGATCTAGTCTGAAGGTCTGATGAAGACAAAAACCATTGTCGAAACGTTACCGATGGATTAAAACGTATATTTACCAGAACAACAGTGTCCTTATTCCCACTAAATTTACCTATAGACAAAAAATATTATGATATACATGTTCAAAAAATCTAAATTGTCCTCTCTCCTTTTTAAAAGTCTGGAAGCGCCCCTGATTTCCTTCCCATAGAGCTTGGTCTAACGATTACTGTCCTTATGTCAAACAACATAATATGCAGGTTAAACCAATTTTCTTAAATAAAATATGCGTTTTATTATCAAAAAGGGCTTAAAAGGTTTAACTGGGGCAAGGTCAAGAGTTTACGTGTTTCTTGTAGTTGATGGTTATCAAAATTAGGGTGAAATCGAAGGCGATACGATTTCAACGAAAAATACTTTCGTAATTGATTTTTAGGGAAATCTGGAAAGTTCTAACATTTAAACGCACATACATGGACTTTTTTTAAAAGCAACAACTCATATTTTCCAAAAGATTTTAAAAAAAGCTTCCTCATTTCCTTGTTTATTCAAAATGTTGAATGTTATTGTCACCGTCTACTCACAGATTATTGAATATTGACGGAATGGATTTGACCATTTGACTAAAGTTAAAACAGCAAATCCAAAATGGCCGCCGTCTCGTCCTTTTTCTCTGGTTTAAAAATGTAAAGTTCTTGTCAACCGCCGTTTTTGTTTATTTGTGTTTTTGCCAGCTCTCAAAAACCATTTATAAGAGTAGAAAAAAGTCCGAGATTTGCTTTCTTTTCCAATAAAAATACAACTCTGGCATTTTGACAAGGCTGCGATAAAATCAAAATAGCAAGTTTGGTCAGGCTGTGTAAACCAATTTTCCGCTTTTTCAATGGTAATATCAAACGCATGGCTTTTTCATTTGGTTGGTTGTGAAATTTAATCTCTAGTTGCTCCATAATCTCTGTGTCTACTGAGTGTATACTACAATAAAAATAATTTAGTGAACTTTTTTATCTGGACATTTAATCAAGTAAATTATAACTAGACATTGGAAAAACAATATCTCCATGCAAAGAGTGCATACTTGGGTGTCCCATTCGATAAGACAGGAACAGATTGTAAAGAACTGGAAAAAGTATAGTAAAAGCAAAAAAGGTTATTGGATGTCTTAACAGTATTTTATGGAGCAGAGAGATAAAAAAATGATGTAATGTTTAACATATATGAAACAATGGTGAAAAGCACGCTATTGTATGGAAGAGAGACTTGTCGCGTACAGAAAAATACTAAACAAACATGAAAAGTGACGAAATAGATGCAATAAAAAGATCAACGAGAATATCTAGAACCAATTATATAAGAAATGAGATCATAAAAGAAAGAATGGGAATCCAGGGAAGCATAACGCAACTGATATGGTACGGCCATGTACAACGGATGAACGACGAAAGATTACCAAAGCAGGTCCAAGAATGAAAACCAATAGGGCGCAGAAAAAGAGGGCGTCCTAAACTAGAATGACAACAGTCAATCCAAAGATCAATAAGTCAAAAAAACCAGTCAGGATCGAAGGAGGTGGAAAATAGGCATCGAACAACGTAGAAAAACGTTCTAAACCGACATAGTAGTTGTAGTCTACCACTCAAATTTAAAACCAGCGACAAGAAGCAACAACGGATTACTTGCGAAGACTAGAGCAACTTTGAAAAACATTTTCGAAAACAAGCAACAGAACCACAAAAGTTGAAAACTTAAACTTATAAAATTATCTTGAATACTATCCATTACTGTATAGCATGTAATTCATATCGTGGAAAATATCATTGTTTATTTTTCTCCATTATTGTTTTGATCGTATAGAAGTGTATTCGGGTGTAGGAGGTACGCTATTATTTCCTCTATTCTATAGGTCACGCTCGTTAACCTACTTTTTGACTTTTAGATATTTAATACCTATAATTTTTTTAAAATTAAACCCTAAAGATGCTAAGTGACAACTTCGTCACTCTGAGTTTGAGGCCATGGGGTGAACCTCCCCCTGCTTTACAACGAATACAACGACTGCGGTGTTTGTCTCTACGTGGCACACCTGAACGTGGACGCATCATAATTTAGTTCATTAGATATAGCATTCTGGGGTGCGACCTTAGAGTAATGGTTCGACCATGACTGAAGACGTATCTTCAAGAATTATTGGGAATTTTGCGGTGGCTAAAGGGCTAAAGGCTCCTTCGAAAAAATAAATGATCTGGAGGAAGAGCTGACAAAAATAAAATGGGGCATTGGAGGATACTCAGCCACCCGTCGAAAATCAGAAAACCAAATAAAACCAAACTCCGGTTCTACTATACCATAAAGGTTACGAAGATAACAGCAACCTCGGTAGTAGGATTAGTAGGAGTAGTAGGAGTAGTAGGAGTAGTAGGATTCATCCAAAATAAAGCCATGAGTAAACACGTCCATACTATTATGTAAGGAATCTCAGATCGCGTTGTTACAATTAAAATGAAAAGAATATCACTCAAAGTTATACAAGTATACGCTCTTACTTCTACCTACGAGGACCAGCACATCGAAGCATTCTCTGAAGACATCTCAAAAGCTATGGAAGAATGCAAAACCCATCGTACACTAGTAATGGGAGATTTTAGTGCCAAACTAGGTGAGAAAATGAACATAAAAGAAACTATGATATACTGATATACTAAAATAGGTGATTTTGGATATGGTGAAAGCAATGACAACCATAATGAATTATCTAGATGGTCAGAACGAAAATCTACACTGATAGCAATTTCGAAATGAAAAGAAAAATTAGTAATAACAATGAACAACTTGACATGAATAAACTTATACAAAGAAGAAATAATGAAACTGATGGATAAAAGGCGATACCTAGAGAAAGAAGGAAAAAAGACATCAATGAAACACACAGAAACAAATAAAACTATAAGAAAAATTTTAATAGAAAATAAAAGAAAGAGTCAAAAAATAAAAGTTATACTTTCTCCCAATTTGGAAACCTTTCCATGTTAAATTTGATTGAAAATGTGACTCAAAAATAATCTTAAGTAATTTAGAAACTTTTAAACTCCAATCAAATAAATGACAATGTTTTGACAGATAGTTACGTATAAAGATTATAGATTATAATGTTACATATATGGATGATTCTACCAAAAGTGGGCTATATGGATATCATTTTTGGTCATTGCCTTTAAATAACAGTACAGCACAGTAAATAATTTTGTTTTGTTAAATTTATGTAACTAATTAAATGTAAGCTAAGAAACATTTATTTTCCCGAATTTTAGGAATTATTGCATAAAAATTCCAGAGGGATGAGTACCAGAGGAATGAGTTTTTTAATGGTTTTCCAATTTAAATCAAAATCTATTTAAACTACTTAATTTAAGTTTTATATAAACAAAGTTCCTATACATATAATTTTAAAACAATCAACAAAAAAATTATACTATTGATATCAGTCGAATATTTACTTACCAGATGAATGATAATTGAAGCGTTCCCTTTTGATTTCTCCGAAAAAAACTAATTTTCTGCCGAAAATAAAAAGATCTATAACTTAAACCAAACTAAAGTTGACATTATCTGTCACAACTTGTCACCCTCACAAGTAAATTAGATATCCAGGGCCGTCTCTTTCTCTAGAAATTAACCGGTAGTATTCACAAATATTGTGTTATTAAAAATGGAGCACGTTTAAAATTGTAAAATTTTCCGAGAAGATGTAAATTCGGATTTTCAAAAATATGACTGCAAACTTAAGTTTTATCAATTTTTTGATAAATAGTTAAGACTTGGTTAAATATTATTTATTAGGATATTTTTTTCAATCTGAGTTTTTAATATTTGGTTTGGGACTACACCAGAGGAATGACGTATTTGCTTTGTAATAAAAAAAATTATAAACTTGCAATTTTTTTTATACATTAAACTCAAATGCTCCATAAAGAAAACATTTCGTTTTAAATCTTATAACTAAAACTATGCTTCATTTGAAGTCTGTGTTTGAAAAATATGCATTCCCACTCCACAGCACCATTTTTGTAGAATCATCCATATATGACAACAAACGCAACTACGGCCTTTGTTTCTCAGCCAACCAAGTGAGAAAATTTTTTTAAATAAATTCACATTTTCCGTCATTAAAAGATAGGCTTATTATACATGGTTGAAAAGCTCTTTTAATGCTCTATTTACTGACTTATAAATTGAATATGGCGGTCATAAGAAATAACAAAGTTGGCTATGGTTTCAAAAAAACTAGAAGGCCTAGGAAAAATTTGTTAACGTCATTCGATTGGCCGTAGTTGCTTATACAAAACTACCAAATTTCATTAAGTGTGTTTGCAAGATGGCGGCGATATTTCAATGTTTCAAAAAAGACTATTTTTAGTTTTTGCTCGATATTTTAGTAACACCTGTAGATATCTTTAATATTGATACAGCACCTGATTTGGCTTAGATTAGCACAACTTTTTTCTCATTTAAACAAACTCGTCTCTCTTACCGTTTCCGAAATCCCCATGTAGTTGCTTTTATTTTTATTATATTTTTATTTATCTATAAAATCTTGAAATTTTTTTCGGGGTCTGAAGATTCCCAATGAGGCACGCCCTTAGTCCACAAAAAAAAAGCAAAAAGAGAAAATACTCTAAAATACAAATTGTGAAAGGCTTTCGCGGCCATCGTCCAATGGTGGGTGTGCTTTCGGGCTGTTCGGCCGTCGTCGTTGGAAATTCGTTCTCGACGTTTCGCTATCTCGAGTGGATGGCATCTTCAGGAGATGTTGACTGTTTGTCGGCTTTTCGAAGTCTGTCGCGGGCGCAGGTTATATACACTATGGTGAGCGGGGCGTATATGAGAGCTGGTCGGTGATTGGTCACTTTCCCGAGATTCAGTTTTGTTGTTATAAGCGAGCCGTTTACTGTTTTTAAGAACTGGTACCCATGTTCTGTTAATTTTAAGAGTTTCTTCAGATCTGTTGAAGTTCTGCTGGTGTTTATGAATTTCGATTGCTTCTCTATAGAGTCTTGGATAGTATGAAGAGGAGGCGCAGAGAACTTGTGTGTCTTCGAATTTTATTCGGTGGTCTTCATTGTTTAGTGTGTGGTCTGCAACTGCGGATTTTTCCGTATGTTTGAGTCGACAGTTGGCCTTGTGTTCTTTGATTCTTGTGTTTACGGACCGTTTGGTTGTTCCGATGTAGACACTTCCACAGGTACAGGGAATGCGGTATACCCCCGAAGAACTTAGTGGGTTTCTTATATCCTTCGCAGATCTGAGGTGGTTCTCGATCTTCTTAGATGGCTTGAAGATCGTTTTTATGTTGTGTTTTCCCAGAATACGTCCGATCCTATCCGTCACTCTAGGGATGTAGGGCAGAAAGGCTCTTGAAGTAACTTCGCGGCTGCTCAGTCCACCGCTACTGTTACTTCTAGTGCTCGGCTTTGGTCGTATACATTTATCTATGTCGCTTTGAGTGTATCCATTTGCTACGAGGGCGTTTTTAAGATGGTTTAATTCTTTGTCTATATGTTCTGGTTCGCAGATTCTTTTCGCCCTCTCTACCAATGTTCTTATTACCCCTTTTCGTTGGCACGGGTGGTGGTTAGATGTGTTGTTTAGGTAGCGGTCTGTGTGAGTAGGTTTTCTGTATACGGTATGTCCTAGTCCTCCCTTTTTCCTCGTTACTAGTACGTCAAGGAATGCTAATTCTCTGTTGTTCTCTGTTTCCATTGTAAATTGTATACTGGGGTGTATGCTGTTAATGTGGTTGAGAAATTCATTAAGGCTGTCTCTACCATAAGGCCAAACGACAAAAGTGTCATCTACATATTATGAGGGGCATTATTCAACGCCTCCTCTTCCAGTTTCTCCGTGAAAAAGTTCGCAATCACTGGCGATAAAGGGGCTACCCATTGATACTCCATCCAACTCTAAAATAACTACAATTTCAGCACTCTATAGATCGGTAACGAAGGGTTTGAGGACCTCTTTCACAGGCACTAATAATAACAACAATCACCTTTTTTGTTTAAACATGAGATTTAGGGACACACATGGTATATTTCTTTAAAAAACAAAGGTTATATATTTTAAAAACCTTTTTATTATTTTTTATTACCTTGAGTTTTTTTTACTTATGAAGTTGTATCACTTAGAACAAATGAGTTTAAAAGGCATTCTGTTTTAACTCAGGAATGCACACATATAAAGCTAGCTCTATACCTAATAATGTACTGCTCTATTTTACCCTCTATATTGCATGGGTGCACCCAGAGGGAGGGCCTCGGTGCCCGCCCCCCCCCCCGTTTCTAAGGATTTATTACATATTTTCCACTAAAAAAGTAAAATAGCATAAAATATGGCATTATGGGGTCTCGGCCCCCCCAAGATAAATACCTGGGTGCGCCACTGAATTGAGGTCTATTTTATTAAGTGCCAGCAACATTTTTTTTCACACGTCACGCTATAAAGTAATTAGTATAGTAAGTAATTGTTACGAATTATTATTTAGTTAGTCATTTCAAATTAAATTTTATTATCGGTGCTCTGTTTAATGATATTTTTATTGAGAAACAAATATTTAAAATTAAAAAAAGGTTTTATTTGATTTGGTATAGTTTTATTTATGTTTGATAATTTATATCTGCTGAAGTTGAAAACCTCATTCCTCTAGGAAAAAGAAAACTTATGTAATTTACCAAAAAAATTCGAAAAATAAGTCATAGCACTTGGTGGTTTTGTTCATAAATAAGAATTTTCAAAATTTGAGCCAAACTACTACTACTACTATGTCGGTTTGGAACGTTTTTCTACGTTATCCGACACCTATTCCTCCACCTCCTTCGATCCTGACAATTATCTTCTGTCAGGTTTTTTTGACTTATTGATCTTTGGATTGACTGACATTCTAGTTTAAGACGGTCTCTTTTTCTGCGCCCTATTGGTTGCCATTCTAGGACCTGCTTTGGTAATCTTTCGTCGTTCATCCGTTGTACATGGCTGTATCATATCAGGTGTCTTTTAGTGATGTCATCCGTTATGTTTCCCTTGATTCCCATTGTTTTATGATCTCATTTTTTATATGATCTGTTCTAGATAATCTCATCGATCTTCTTATTGCATCCATTTCGACACTTTCCATTTTTGTTTTTGTTACGCGACAACTCTCTACTCCACACAACGGCGTGCTTTTCACCATCGCTTCATATATGTTAAATTTTACATTCTTTTACCTTTTACTTTTACTATTCTTTTTTCCAGTTCTGTACAGTCTGTTCCTGTCTTATCAAATGTGACACCCAAGCATACATACTCATTGTATGGAGATATTGTTTGTCCATTGTCTAGTTCTAGCTCACTGGATTCGTTTCCAATACATAAGTACTATGTCTTGTCCACGTTCACTGTTAACCCCCACTTTTGGTATTTTTCCGTTAACTTTCTCATCATATACTCCATGTCTTCTTTATCATTAGCTACAATTACTTGGTCGTCAGCAAACTGTAGTGTGTATATGGTAAATTGGTCGTTAAGTTGTATTCCCATGCCATGTACTTTACGTTTTCAGTTTTTTAGAGCTACTACGATATATATTTTAAAAAGAGTTAGAGAGATGCAGCATCCCTGTCTTAAGCCTTTTATTACCAGAAATTCTTTTGAAAGCCGATTTCCAGTTTAAATTTTAGATTTTAACCCTTTGTATAGTTCTTCGCTTTTATGTATGTATGATATTAGTTTGCTCTAACACTGTCCATAATTTTTTTGTCGGGAACGGTATCATATGCTTTTTGTAGGTCCACAAAGGTAACATGAGTCTATATATTCAGGCACTCTTTTTCTTAATCAATTGTTTAAGATAAAAAACATTATCACTACAAGATCTGCCTGCACGAAACCCACTTTGCTCTTCTTCTTCTTGTTCATGAAAATCATTCGCTATTAGATCTCTAAGAATCCTACAGTACAATCTACTTAGAGTACTGGTTACTAAAATTCCTCTTTAATTGTTGCAATCCAGCTTGTTTCCTTTTTTATGTAATTAGGATACGAATGCAATTTTTCAATTATATCAACCTATTTAATATCAATTAGGAATGTTCAACTTTAAAATAGGCCAAATAAAATTGTTCATAATAAATGTTTTCAATACAAACTCGGTTGACCTATATAGTAGGACAGGGTAATTGCCATTAATAATTTACGTTGTTAAATATTTCTGTGTTAGTTTTAATATTGAGGGGTGCATAATTTTTTTCGAGAACGTGGTTTTCGAAAAACACCACATTTTTTTGAAAAATCGGTTTTAAAAAAAAACTTTTTTGACCGGAAAATTTTTCGACAAAAAAGTTTTCGTTAAGTTTTTTAAAGAAAACACTTTTATGAAACTCATTTTTTCGAAAAGCAACTTTTTTAAAAAACTAGTTTTTGAAAAAATAAATTTTGAACGGAAATTTAAGAGGACATGCGCCTTAAAATAAATTTTGAACGGAAATTTAACAGGACATGCGCCTTAAAATAAATTTTGAACGGAAATTTAAGAGGACATGCGCCTTAAAATAAATTTTGAACGGAAATTTAAGAGGACATACGCCTTAAAATAAATTTTGAACGGAAATTTAAGAGGACATGCGCCTTAAAATAAATTTTGAACGGAAATTTAAGAGGACATGCGCCTTAAAATAAATTTTGAACGGAAATTTAACAGGACATGCGCCTTAAAATAAATTTTGAACGGAAATTTAAGAGGACATACGCCTTAAAATAAATTTTGAACGGAAATTTAAGAGGACATGCGCCTTAAAATAAATTTTGAACGGAAATTTAAGAGGACATGCGCCTTAAAATAAATTTTGAACGGAAATTTAAGAGGACATGCGCCTTAAAATAAATTTTGAACGGAAATTTAAGAGGACATGCGCCTTAAAATAAATTTTGAACGGAAATTTAAGAGGACATGCGCCTTAAAATAAATTTTGAACGTAAATTTAAGAGGACATGCGCCTTAAAATAAATTTTGAACGGAAATTTAAGAGGACATGCGCCTTAAAATAAATTTTGAACGGAAATTTAAGAGGACATGCGCCTTAAAATATATTTTGAACGGAAATTTAAGAGGACATGCGCCTTAAAATAAATTTTGAACGGAAATTTAAGAGGACATGCACCTTAAAATAAATTTTGAACGGAAATTTAAGAGGACATGCGCCTTAAAATAAATTTTGAACGGAAATTTAAGAGGACATGCGCCTTAAAATAAATTTTGAACGGAAATTTAAGAGGACATGCGCCTTAAAATAAATTTTGAACGGAAATTTAAGAGGACATGCGCCTTAAAATAAATTTTGAACGGAAATTTAAGAGGACATGCGCCTTAAAATAAATTTTGAGCGGAAATTTAAGAGGACATGCGCCTTAAAATAAATTTTGAACGGAAATTTAAGAGGACATGCGCCTTAAAATAAGAAGCAAATTGACATTAAAAAACACTTGCTTCTTATGGTTGAGGGTGAAAAAATCAAGAAAATCAATTTTTCAATGTTTTTACCGAGAAATTATGGTCATAAATATATTTATAAACTTGACCTTCAGTGTAACAAATTTATTGACAAAAATTACGGACTTGTCGGTGTTTGCTGGAACGGGTAATAAAAATATTAACAGTGGCGGAGTCAGCAAATTTATAACCTGAGTAAAAATACTCTGCCTATATATGGGCTGCTAAGCTCACACTAGGTACTATAGTTCTAGTGTACGTGTGAGCTAATATAACTAAAAACTGAAATATATTTTATTCAACTACAGACTAAATTACCTTTCGTTTGATACCACACAAGCCATGTTTTAAATTAAACTCAATTTTTTTAAATCTACCCCCACCCTTAAAAAAACAAGAACTAACATGTATTTTGTTTAACTCCGGACTCAATTACCTTTCGTTTGATATCACACATGCCTTATTTTCACATAAACTCAAATTTTGGAAATCTACCCCCACCCATTTATTTGGCTTGTGTTCGGTGGATTTTGTTCATTTTTAAATGGGACCATCTCGACCCAAGACCCAGCCTAGGTACCAAATTTCATTGAAATCGGTCAAGCCGTTTTTAAGTTATGCGCGTTGGTCGTTACAGACAGACATACAGACATACAGACAGACAGACGGCGCAACAAAAAAGTTTCAAAATCACCTGAAACGCAAAGATATACAGTGTGTCCACGTAAGTTGGCGGCATATGGGAAACGTTTTTATTATTAGCTTTACGAAAAAAAGTTATTCTTCATAAAAAGTTCTGCATGGTCCAAAACCTAAAATGCAACCATCAGATGTTAAATTTTTTCAGTCATATTACGAGGTTTGTCAAAAAATGTAATTTTTGCTCTAGAGTAAAGTACCTTTCTTTTTGACAATATCGAAAATTGTTATAAAGAAAAGATGTTTAGAATTAAAAATAGCTTTCAAATATTCAGCATTGTTTATTTACATTAAAAAAATATTTTTTTCTACATTTTCTCTGCGATTACGTTAGAAATTTAAGTTTCTCGAAATCGTAAGCAATTCCGTGCTTGTCGATCGTATCCTTGGTTTGATACACCACTGCATTTCTCCATGAAAAATTTAAAGGGTAAGATCGAGGCGTTTAAAGACTAAAATCGATTTTCTTGCCACATGAAAAATGATTGGTTCCCTTGTGTTTTTTTTATAGTTTTACTTTCTTAAACGATTTTTTCTGAAGGTTGTTTTTTTTTAAACAAATAATTTATCAATAAGGTGGTAGCCTACAGTTAGTTAGTTAGTTAGTTATTCTTTATTTCCAACAAATCATTTTCAGAAAATGCAATACCCAACTAACATTTATAGTAGCGGCTACATCTTCTAAAGGCTTTGCTACTTTCTTATAGTAGAAATGTGGTGATCCCAACCAAAATTTGTTACTTTTTAGTTCTAACTACTATTTAGTATCAGGAAATAGTAGATGTTTCGTAAAAACGACCCTCTAAACTACTTCATAGGATTGTTTCTTGATAGTCGATTCTAATAGTCTTCTCTACCACAATAGGACGTTGCTAAAGTTTTACTTTCTTTTTAGTCGTTATTTCGTAGTCGCCCTGACTTTTATATCCTACTTAATTACCACTAGAAAGTTAAGCTTCATTGGAGTCCCAAACAAGTGTATCCGACAACTACATTATAACTTTAATTTTTACCACAAAAGTTTGTGTCATCATAGTAACATCTGATGTAACAATGTAGACAAAATAACTTTTTGGATCAACTTTAAAGCCGCAACTACTTTCAAGTAACCTTTTCGACTATCAGGGAATATAGTTTGGGACGCCATGTTTTTATGTAAGAAAGAAAATTTAATATTTTTGTTGTCGTTTTATGAGCTCATATTTTATAAACAAATTAGTTGAAGCTTACCAAAAATGCTCTTCTTAAGCACCATTTGTTGGAGTTAACTGTCGATTATGAAAACATAACCTCCAAAATCACAACACAAAAATTCCATCAGCTACCAGAAAACGGCTCAATTTTACGGGCGCACCGGTTTTTTGCAATATATATAATGCATGTTATACAAAAAACTTTGCGTCGCACTCGAATTTTGATCCTCTGCTCGTAAATTCTCACACTTTTGGATAACATAGTTCATATTATAACCATAACCAAACAAAAAAACTAAGTGAGTCTGTTTACTGTTGTGTCCACCATATTGTGTAACAATTCTACCAAAAAGAAACGATTATATTATTTGCAACTACATCGCAACTTTTATGCCATTACGGAAAAAAAACAGCCTCTACGACGTAGTAGATACCTGGCAATGACGTAGTAGTGTAGTTGTTACTACAGTGACTTTAAACACTTGGCCAAGTAGTTATAACCAGAAATTGGTTCCCCACTTAGGGAATTATAACGTCGCTGTATGGTATACTGAGACGTAGCGGGAGTACGTTGCGGTTACTTTTAAGAAATTCTTTCTAGTTGGGGTTTCGTCGTTACAACTTTAATTGTTTGTTGGGTAGTAACGTCAAAAAAGAAAATTTAGGTATCTGAAATACCTTAAAACAGTAAAACATAAATTTGTATTACCTTAAATATAATAAAAATATTTAAAAAGTTCTAAAATAAACAAATTACCTACATTAGAGTTTAAATCTCTTGTTTTTCCAGAACATATTTGTTTACTTACTTCTTTTTTAAAGTGTACTATACTGCCGTCATAAGCAAAAACACAGTAATGATATTTGATATTTCATAGTCTTGGGACAACAATCTCAGATAATATATTTTGCATAGAGTGTTACCTTAGAATGTGAGCTATTAAATGTATTGCTACTGTGTTTTTGCTTATGACGGAAGTATATCTGTCAAATCTTTTATTGCCCTAGGAAGCATTTGATAAGTTTTAACTGCTCTATAATAGGGATTCCGTTCAGAAAACTAGAACTATGATGATGATGATGATTCATATGTGAATGGGCCTTGCAGCCCCTCCACTGCGACCACCAGTCTCAACACTGTATAGGCATATCCTCCAAAAAGGCCGGCTATCAGTTTGGGTGAAACACTGTTCAGATCTTCTGAGTCAATCTGAGGTTTACCGAAAGTGTTTTGACGTAAAAGTGTAATGGCCGGACATTCGCACAGTACATGTCTGACTATTTCGTCATCCTCGTCACAGAGTCTACATTTGGTCTCTTCTGTTAATCCCATTCTGTTTTTGCTGCCAATTATATCCAAGCTCTATGAGAAATTATTGCTTAAAAGAATAAAACCCATCGTAGAAAGACAAGAAATTATTCCATCTCATCAATTTGGTTTTCAAGACAAGCATTCCACGATAGATTAAGTACATAGAATTACTAATATAATAGAAGAGGGAAAAGTTTGTTCTGCAGTTTTTCTAGATGTAGCACAAGCATTTGACAAAGTGTGGCATGCAGGCCTTACTTTTAAACTAAAACGGTTTCTGCCAAAACAATATTCGGATATTTTGGAATCATACATATCTGATAGACATTTTAGAGTAAAACAGGAAGACTCATACTCAAATTTAAGAAAAATTCAAGCAGGCGTGCCCCAGGGTAGCGTACTAGGCCCTTATCTATACTTATTATTCACTTGCGATATCCCAAAGCCAGAAAATTGTCACTTAGCAACATTTGCAGATGATACTGGTTTATTGACGGTAGAAAAATCTATTGAAAAATGCATAGAAAAACTTCAGGATGCAGTCACCGAAGTTCACAGTTGGACCACAAAGTGGCGAATAAAATTAAATGAAACCAAATCAATTCATGTTGATTTTACAAACAAAAATATAAATCACATACAAATAACAATTAACAACATTCCCGTACCATATTCAAATCAGGCAAAATATCTCGGTATAACACTTGATGCCAAATTGCGCTGGAAAGCACATGTTAAGAACAAAAAAGAAGAACTTGAGATAAGGTATAGAAAAATGAACTGGCTAATTGGAAGGAAGTCCAATTTAACAATTCATAATAAAGTTTCTGCTTTATAGACAAATACTGAAACCAGTATGGACATATGGTATTCAACTATGGGGTTGTGCTAAAGAGAGTTTCTAGTTTTACAGAGATTTCAAAATAAAGTATTAAGAAACATTGTGAATGCACCTTGGTACGTTCGAAATAGTGACCTTCATCGAGATCTAAAAATCGAAACTGTAGCAGAGACTATAAAAAAGTACGCAAAAAGCCATGAAGATAGACTTCATCGGCATGTGAATGTGGAAGCAATTCAGCTTCTAGACAATACTATGCTAGTTCGAAGACTAAAAAGAGTGAAGCCGTTTGAGCTAGTAAACTAAGTGAATTATATAAAACAAAATAATGATACAAACACAATACAATTGTGAGTTACAGACTAAACAAAGCGGGGAGAACTGTTGAGTGAACCCTAAGTTTAAATCTGACTTTTCTAGTAAATTAAGTTAAAACAAAATTGCTTATTAGTCTTACTGACTAGATTGTAATACAATAAACACAGTGTGTTTGACAAATAAAAAAAAATCCCATTCTGTGGATGGGTACTCTCAGTTGACAACAACCCGTAAAAAGACCAGTCACGTATCTCCTGTCTGGTAAGTCCCATGATGTTCCTGGCTCTGTTTCTACAAGGTCCTTTAATGAAATCTTTAGAGTCAGCCAGTTCTGGTACATTTGGTATGGTATTGTATTGTTGGAAGCTATTCTCCATCCATTTTAATATGATCGCCTCTTCCACGCGTGACCATGGCAGTTTCTAGAGCATTATCACTTGATACAGTAAAATAACTCTGGATGCTTTTTTACAAACATAACAAGAGATTTAAAATAGAGGGAAGGAGCAGTTAAGATTCTACACTTCTTGAAAGGATGTCCAGGATTACCAGTATCATCAGCATACTGCGATAGGAGATCGGTATCTAAAAGGACCGACAGCATACAGCAGGAATTGAGTGTAAGACCCAAAATTAATCTTTGTGGGACGTCTTGATTTATTTTTGATGCTTTAGAAAAGTACTATTTTAGGTGATGCTTTACACTAACGATTTGTTTCCTGTTGTTTAAATAAGAGTTAATAATTGATGATCCACAGTATCGAAGGCCTTCGAGAGGTCAAAAAAGTTAAACAGTACATCGGTCTATTTTTTAAGTAATAAGTAACAGGTTAAATTTTCATACATAGATTTATTTTTCCGAGACAATCAACTTTTTCCTGCGGGCGCAGAAATATTTCGAGCTTCGGATTTACTAAACCAAGAATGCATTTTTGGGGACAATGTTGCCATTTACACATTGATATATTTTTTTTTATGCTACGGGTTACTAATTTCTAATTTTTTTACTTTTTTCATTTCGTAATTTATAAGTTGAAAAAAATGACACTAAAGAATTATTAACTAGCGATTTTTTTCTGTGACGTAAAAAAATGTGTTTGAAAGTAAATGGCGACATTGTCCCCAAAACCACACTCTGTTAGAAATCACTTTCAAGAAAAAGTTAATCAAAAATAAAATGCCCTTTGTTAAAAAAAACTAAATTTTTTCATATTTATTTTATTTCCTCAATCAATAAAAACATTGAACTTTTAGGACCATTGATCTGTGTTAATAATAAATGTATAAATTTAACAAAAAAAAATTTTTTTTAGGTCTAGAAAATAAAACAATTGATATCGGAAAAATTAAAGGAAATTTTTTAATTTACACAATTTGTTTTTTTAGAAAAATGATTGTCCAGAAAACGTTGAATCCTGTCAACTATCTTTGAAGATATGGCAGAAAACGTCAAAGTCATAGTAAGATGTCGGCCTATGAACAGAAAAGAGACAGAACTAAATTGCAAAGTAAGTGAGTGCAAAAGCACATATTAAGTTATACATTTATGGAAACTTATTACTTTATGTAAGACAAGAACAACTGCATATATGCATAAAATATGTACTATGTAAGAAAAAAAGATAGAAGTTTACACGTGGTTATGCGCATTGTTTCAGGATAGCCCATTGAGTTGTATAACGCCCTCATTGAGTTGTATAACGCCCTGAAAGGGTATAGAAGTCAATGGAATAGCCAGACCCACAGCCAATACCTCTCCTCTGTGCGCCCCGGTAAAATAGAGGGAGGAAATTTATGACACCGATTGTTTTTCTAGCGCGGCCTTCTTTTCTTTCGACAGTTCGTAAAGAAAATCGATTGAGGGTAGTTGTACATAAAATATGTGAAATTTAGACGATAACTACGTAACGCATAAGCTTGTACTTTTTTATATATAGGACAGGTAAATCGACTTCTGATCATCTCTTTTGTATAACCCAAGTTATTGAAAAGAAAATGGCATACGGACAAGAGCTGCATCTGCTTTACGTCGATTTGCAGAAGGCATATGATAGTATACCACTAAATCTACTTTGGAAAGCGTTGGAAAACACAAACATAAGCGTACAACTAATTAAGGCCATCAAAGAGTTATACCGCAATAGTAAGGCAAAAGTTAAAATAAAAGCAAAACTAACCAAAGGCTTTCAAGTAAATAAAGGTCTTAAACAAGGTTGCTGTATCTCGCCTACGCTCTTCAAGATATACTTGGAACAAGTGCTTAAAGTATGGAAGAGAAAATGCCAAAACATGGGAATTCCGTTGGACGAAACCACCTTGTATACTTTATGTTTCGCCGATGATCAGATAGTAGTGGCTCAGGATTATGACGATTTCGAATATATGACACGAAAACTAATAGAAGAGTACAATAAGTGGGGACTAGAGGTTAATCTCAATAAGACAGAGTATATGTGTATCGGTGGAATGAAACAGGATCTAATCTTAAATACCGGGCAGCGAATTCAGTCCTGTGATGAGTATAAATACTTAGGTCAAAAATTACAGCTGTCGGAACACTAGACAAAGCTATAAAAGATCGAAACGTACAAGGAAGAAAAGCAATAACTTTATTAAATGGAAGAATTTGGGACCAAAGTATATTACATACGGCTCAGAAGTATGGCCAATCAAGGATAGAACAGAAAAAATGCTTTCCGTTACGGAGATGGACTATTGGAGAAGAGTAGCAGGGAAATCAAAAAGAGAAAGAGTTACAAATCAAAGAATAAGAGAAATTATGACAATGGGTGAACGTACTTTAGTGGATGATAAAAGAACCAAACAACTGGTGTGGTACGAACATGTACAAAGAATGAATGATGAAAGACTACCTAAACAAATACTACAATGGAAACCAACTGGCCGAAGAAAACGAGGACGGCCAAGGAGAAGCTGGAGAGAAGGAATAGACAGTGAAAGAAGAATAAAAGGCCTAGATGATGAATTATGGGCAAACAGAAACGAGTGGAGATTGGGTATCGGAAGACGTAGAACGTTGTGAGACCGATAAATATATATATATACAAATATATATATATATATATATATATATATATATATATATACAAATATATATATATATATATATATATATATATATCTATATATATTTTATAATATTTAATGCCGTGTCTGTCACAAACTAAAGTTTATGGCCTCCCCAGCGAAGCAAATAAGGGAGGGCTCTGTTTTAAAAACAAATTCTTTTATACCGAGCAGTATCCGCGCCTATAATAAAATTTGGTTCGGACATTAATTAGCATTTCAGGTGTCACTGATTGTAGAGTGGTGATTATTTTTGGCTCAAGTTCATCCAAAGTTAAAAAAAAATCTTAAATAGACATGGGAACAAATTTGGCTTTTTGCATAGACCCATAAAAAAAGGCAAAACTCACCATTTTGTTTAATTTTTAGTGTGTGGTGAAAGTTAGCAACTGCGTGGTGGAGACGTGGGATCCTGGAGAAGGACCTTCACTCCCAAAAACCTTCACATTTGACTCCACCTATGGCCAAGATTCCATCACAGAAAATATTTACAATGATATTTGTTATCCTTTGGTTGAGGTAAGCAGAATTATAAACACTACTACTACTACTATGTCGGTTTAGGACGTTTTTCTACGTTGTCCGACGCCTATTTGAACCTGTTCCATTTTAGTTTAGGACGCCCTCTTTTTCTGCGCCTATATTGGTTGGCATTCTAGGACCTGCTTAGGTAATCTTTCATCATTCATCCGTTGACGTGACCGTACCATATCAGTTGTCATTTAGTGATGTCATCCGTTATGCTTTCCTCGATTCCCATTCTTTCTTTTATGATCTCATTTCTTATATGATCTGTTCTAGATATTCTCATTGATCTTCTTATTGCATCCATTTCATATAGGTTATATTTCACATTCTGTTTTATCTCTCTGCTCCATAAAATACTGTTAAGACATCCAATCATTTTTTGCTTATAATTACATTAGTTAATTTGCTAAAAATTTATTAATTTACTTTTTTTAGAGTGTCACCGAGGGCTACAACTCAACAATTTTCGTTTATGGTCAAACAGGTTGTGGCAAATCCTTCACCATGGAAGGGGTGAAGGGGGGCGACCCCAGTCAAAAAGGGGTAATTTCCCGAGCATTTGAACATGTGTTCGAAACGATATCTGTCACGACAGGTGTCAAATATCTCGCCTTAGTTAGTTATTTGGAAATTTATAACGAACAAATTAGGTTAGTATTATCACAAAGCTATATAGTCCAGTCATTATAGAATTCGAGCTTGCAAAACGTGAAGTAGTTGCGATTTTGAGATAATATGTTGTTGATTCCTAAAAACAAATTTAAGTTTTCGACCTTGGGGGGCGGCTCCCCCCGCCATCTTGCTAAATCCAGTGCACAAGGTTTTTTTTTTTAATTACTTGGTCCCTGCACATTTTAGAAAAAAAAGTTTTAGACAAAAGTTGAAGAAAATAAAAATTCCCGATGTTGTATGTTTTTTTGTGAGACGAATGGTTTTCGAATTATGACGCTAAACATTTCGCTGCCATTTTGGATTTTGACCAATTTTTTTATTTATTGGCCTTTAACTTCGAAACTGCTAGCCTATAAAATGAAATATCATTGAATCCTCTGGGTCGCACCTTTGCTGAGATACGAACCCTGAAGTTTTAGCAGTACACCCGTTTCCTACGTATTTTCATGGTATATGCAAAATAAACCGAAATTATTCAGTTTTATGTCATTTTCTGAAAAGGTTAGCATTTTACAGACAATGTGTAATCAAGGTTGTTGTAGAAAATTAAATTATCACCGACGTGCGCCAAGTTCACGGTTAGCAATTAAATGGCACCCATAAATTGGGGTTATTTTTTAAGATCATGAAAATGTCTTTTTAGGTTTTATTCAGTTTTCAAAAAAACTAAGCATTTTAGAGAAAAATGGTAAAATACCTTTTTTAGAGAAAATAAAATGTTCTTTTAAACGGCATATCACAAAGTTGTATTAAGGCTATTATTGACACTTGAGGAGCGTCCGCATATTGAGGTTATTTTTTTTAAAATTTTTTATTTGTTTTATTAATTTTTCTTAAAAACTAAGCATGTTTAATTTTGTATTGTTAGATTATCATTAAAACGATATGTATCTAGTGGGTTTTTATTAACGGGTAACGGATAATATTGTCTTCAACTTTTGTTATAAACTTTTTTTTTAACGTACAGTAACCAAGTAATTAAAAAAACTCTGCCAATATATGGGCCCCTAAGCTCACACTAGGTACCATTGTTATGGTGTACGTGTGAGCTAAAATAACTAAAAACTGAAATATATGTTATTCAACTCCAGACTAAATTACCTTTCGTTTGATACCACACAAGCCATGTTTTGACTTAAACTCAAATTTTTGAAATCTACCCCCACCCTTAAAAAAAACAAAAATTAAAATGTATTTTGTTTAACTCCGAACTCAATTACTTTTCGTTTGATATCACTCATGCCATATTTTTACGTAAATTCTAATTTATTTAATCTACCCCCACCCTTTTTTTTAACAAAAATCTATTTTGTTTAACTCCAGACTCAATTACCCTTCGTTTGATATCACACACGCCATATTTTCACATAAACTCTAATTTTTGAAGTCTACCCCCCTTGTATTTGGCTTGTGTTCGGTGGATTTTGTTCATTTTTAAATGGGACCATCTCGACCCAAGACCCAGTCTAGGTACCAAATTTCATTGAAATCGGGCAAGCGGTTTTTGAGTTATGCGCGTTGGTCGTTACAGACAGACATACAGACAGACAGACAGACAGACAGACGGCGCGACAAAAAAGTTTCAAAATCATCTGAAACGCAAAGATATATAAAAACTTTTGAAATCGGAGCAACTTTTTTTTTCTCGAAAAAATTAGGATCACTATAGCTGAACACTACTATAGTATAGTATATGTGTGAGCTAAAAACACTTTTTGTGCACACTAAATATAAGAGGGGTTCGTTTAAAAATTTAAATGTTTACCATATTCTATTTTTCTATTATTATTACTTAAATGCTTTATTTTAACATTTTTAGGGACCTTCTAGTGCCAAATGATAAAATGACTTCTAGTAACTCACTTAGCTTAAAAGAAACTCCGAATGAGGGCGTTACTGTTCCAGGTAAGGTTTTTACTTTTTACCGTTCTACCCGCGCAAATTTCCAATGGCCAGAAAAGGTATTGTTTTCGACAAAAAATAATTTAAAAAAACATAAATAACATCGAAAATGTGTTATTTCGGTGAATTTTGACCTATCTTAGCAATATCGTTGTGACGTCTGTTTGTATGCATGTCTGTCTGTAACACGATAGCTCCTAAACCGCTGAACCGATTTTTATGAGATTTTCAGGTAAAATAGTGCAAAATACAGTTTTTTCTCAATACTTTATGTTTTTCCTAAAAACTTCGTAGGATCTTCCATTTCTAAGATATTTATAAAAACTTATTTCACGGCGGAAATTCACTTGGAGTGTGCTAATAGGCTAGGAAGGTATCAGATCCATCATGGATCCATTTATTAATAGTAGTAGTAGTAGTAGTGTGGGAGAGGCTCTAGGCCTGGCGACTAGGCACATGAAGCGCCCTTTTCGACAACCCCCGGGCATCCCACCTACTGCGTCCTTTCTTTGCCAAGGAATCTGCCCTTCTTCTGTACAAAGGCCAGAATATCGGGCCACCTCAAATTCAGAAGGTCCTCCGTCCCAAAGGAGGAAGTGCGCCGAGGTCTCGTCCTCGGCCCAGCATCGCTACTCTCATTTTCGCCACGTGTCCTTGTAGAACGCACCTCTCTTTGTGTTCTATGGAGCAGCCAGTCCCTACGGGACTTTGTGTATCCTGTCACATACTCCTTCACCTGTCTGGCGTTTTCTGTGTAGGTCCATTCCTTTTGTATCTCTTTCTTGGCCCACTCTGTTAGAGCCGACTTTATTTGCCCTCTTGTGAGTCACAGGAAAGGGTCTGGCCCGACGCATTTCTGCCGGGATGCGTATTTACGTTTCTGTGCTGATTTCACGGCAGCGCTGTTTTGAAATAGACACGGAAATGTTGCAACATATTTGGTTACAAATGCGTGTTGATTTTAAGGCGCCGAGGCTCGAACAAGGCACGGATTTGTATTGAATTACGCAGCGCAGGGGTTTACTTATTAGTGCACATTTGAAACTTAAAATGGATTCACGTTGTTTATTAGTTTGATTTTGAGGTTATATGTTTGTTAATATGAAAATTATGGAGCAGTTTAAAAGTATTTGTACTAATATTACTCAAGATTTTGAAATTCTTTGAAGTTTGAAGAACACTCTTCCATTAACTATACCTGCAAAATTCAGTGTTCATTGTCTTACACCGGCAACTACGACCACAGATGTTGTTCTGTTATTAATAAATTTTAATGATTTAAATGATTTTCACTTGATTTCTAACCACATGAAAATAGAAAGTTTCAAAAACCTAACCTAACGAAAGCTAATCAATCAAATCCAACCGAACTGAACCAAAGCAAACTAAACCAATAATAAAAACTTTCCTGAGTTCCTACCCGGGATCCTAGAGGATGTGAATCCGAACCGAACCGATCCTAACTAAACCGAACCAAACCTAACCTAACCAAACTAAACTACAACACTATTCACACCCTCTAGGATCCCGGGAAAGAAGTCAGGAAAGTTTTTTTTAAATTGTTGGTTCAGTTTGCTTTGGTTCGGTTCGGTTTGGTTCAATTCGGTTCGTTTCGGTTCGGATTCACATCCTCTGGGATCCCGGGTAGGAAGTCAGGAAAGTTTTTTTTAATTATTGGTTTAGTTTGCTTTTGTTCGGTTCGGTTAGATTTGATTGATTAGCTTTCGTTATGTTAGCGTTTTAACCTGACAGTTGAATACGCTTTTGTAATAGTTTAATGAGCGATGTTCTCTTACAGATCCGTGCTCATTTCGAGATCAAAACTCTTAAAATCAACACGTATTTGAACCCAAATATATTGTAACATTTCCGTGTCTATTTCAAAACCGCGCCGACGTGAAATGAGCACGGAAACGTAAATACGCTGCCGGGATCCACCCCTTGCGAGTTCGTCCGCTTTCTCGTTTCCTGGGACTGTCATGTGGCCTAGGACCCATACGAGCTCCACCTCTCTTACTCCGGCCAATTCTTGAAGTGCATCTGTGCACTCCTGCACCAAACTCGCTTACATGGTTAGTTTGCACAAGCCCTGACTCAATTAAGAGAAGAAAATATTTCTAGTTTAAACCATTCAAGAATAGGGGTGAAGAGTAAAGAATCACAATAAAAATCTTCTGTTTTCTTAGGTCTGACAATCCATGCAGTCCAAACTGCTCAAGAATGCGAACATTTTTTAAACACGGGTTCGAAAAATCGTATGATCGGTGCGACACTCATGAACCAGAACAGTTCGAGGTCACATAGCATTTTTACAATCAGTGTTGAACAAATGAGTCAAGACAATAACAATGAAAGCATTAGAAAAGGTATAGTAGCATTTTTTTACAAACAGTAGGGACTTACTGCAATAAAACCAGGCAGTAATTGTGCCGGGCACTATTCTGACAGTTTTTCAATGAAAAATGACAGTTGATCTTTAAAAATTGACATACCAAAGTCGAATTTATAAATCCTGTCGTTTATTTTCCATTAATAATGGCGGCACTGTTAACTCCGCCTTTTATAATACACAAAAGCCTAATTTTGAAAGAAGACAGTTGTTTTTATAATGCGAAACTGTTAGAATAGTGTCGGGCACTATTACAGCCTGGATTTCTTGCAAGAAGTACCTATTGTTTAAAATAGAAAACCAATTTTTTTTTGTTATGTTATGTTAGGTTGTATTTTTTAGGTAAATTAAACCTTGTGGACTTGGCCGGTTCGGAGCGCCAAACAAAAACCGGCGCTACAGGGGAGCGTCTAAAAGAAGCCACAAAGATTAACCTCTCTCTTAGTGCTCTGGGGAATGTCATTTCTGCCCTGGTCGATGGGAAGGCCAAGCACATCCCTTACAGGGACTCCAAGCTTACTCGACTACTACAGGTAAATTTTTTGTTAATCCAAAATACGACTTTTATACGGTTTGGCCTTTTTTTTACGTTTCAATATTAATATTTTTTAGGACTCTCTAGGAGGGAATACTAGGACTTTGATGATTGCATGTGTGAGTCCAGCTGATAGAGACTACATGGAGACTCTATCGACTCTAAGATATGCCAACAGAGCAAAAAATATCCATAACAAACCAAAAGTTAATGAGGTAAGCTCTAAAAAGTTGTGTTGTGCCATCTGTTAAATGAGTTATAACTTCTATAATGTTTAGTTCTTTGTAATCCAGTAGTTCTGCGGCAAAACTGGCAACACAAGAAACCCTTATGTGACAAATTTCATTTTTCAGATTATTATTTAAATATTTTTACAAAAATACTAATATGTCGGTTTAGAACATTTTTCTACGTTGACCGACGCCTATTCTCCACCTCCTGTCAGGTTTTTCATCTTTGGATTGACTGTTGCCATTCTAGTTTAGGATGCCCTCTTTTTCTGCGCCCTATTTGATTACCAATCTAGGATCTGCCTTAGTAATCTTTCGTCGCTCATATTAGTTGTCTTAGTGATGTCATCCGTTATGGTTCCTTCGATTCCCATTCTTTTTTTTAAATCTCATTTCTTATTCGATCTGTTCTACATATTCTCATTGATCTTCTTATTGCATTCATTTCGACACTTTCTATTTTTGTTTTACATTCATTTTTATCTCTCTCTTTTACTATTCTTTTTTCCAGTTCTTTACAGTCTTTTCCTGTCTTATCAAATGTGACATCCATGTAAACATACTCATTGCATGGAGATATTGTTTGTCCATTGTCTAGTTCTAACTCACTAGATTCGTTTCCATTACATAAGTACTGTGTCTTGTTCACGTTCACTGTTAACCCCCACTTTTGGTATTATTCCATTAACTTTCTCATCATATACACCATGTCTTCTTTATCATTAGGTACAATTATTTGGTCCTCAGCAAACTGTAATGTGCCGTGTACTTTACGTTTCCAGTTTTTTAGAGCTACTGCGATATATATTTTAAAAAGAGTTGCAGAGAAGTACAAAAATGCTTTTCCGAAATCAATAATGAATGTGTTATGATTTTTTAGGATCCAAAAGATACGATTCTTCGTCAATACCAAGAAGAAATTGAAAGACTAAAAAATCTTCTGGAGTCAAAACAAAACGGTGGCTTAAAAATCGTCGATTTTAATGATTCAATTGAAGAAATTGAAATTAATGAGAACGTACCTGCGAGAAATACTCAATTCGGTGCTAGAAAAGAACAGTTGCTAAAAGAATACGAGAAA
Organism: Aspidapion aeneum; assembly: GCA_963576565.1. Lineage (NCBI taxonomy): Eukaryota > Metazoa > Arthropoda > Insecta > Coleoptera > Brentidae > Aspidapion > Aspidapion aeneum. The sequence goes on from OY755046.1 coordinate 68,640,386, forward strand.
GAGATGGAGAAATACAAAAATTTGCATGAAAAGTAAGAAAAATAAGTTTTAGGTCTTGAAATATAAAACTAAGTTTCCATTGTTCCTTTTTTTAGTGAAAGAAATGAAAAAGAAACGATACTACAGCAAATCAATTCAATAAAAGCAGAATACGAAGAAAACATTCAAAAACTCAATCAAGAAATAACTCACAAGAAAGACATTTGTTCAGAGGACGAGATAAAGAGGAGAATAGAAGAACTGAAGAACGCGATGATTGGTGGAGAAAAAGCTGGAGATCAGGAAATATCTGAAAGAAGAAAAAGGAAAAAACAGGCCGCTGAGAAAAGAGCCAGGTAGGAAATAAATAATATGGGATAATTTTAAATAAATTCAAATTAAAAAAAAATCAAATTACAAAATTTTTAATTTTTTCGAAATTTGTAAATTATTTAAAAAAAAATTAAAAACTATTTTTTTGGCTATAATCTTTTTGTATTTTTTAGTTTGATAGCTCATTTACTGGCAAAGATTGATATGAATGAAGATAGAGAGTTACTTCAGAACCAGTATAGAGATATAAGTCAAGAGTTGCAGTTAAAAACTGAAATTTTGAGAAAATATAGGCATAGAGTTAAGACAATGGAAAAAGAAATTAAAGACATTCAGAATGAGTTTCAAGAGGTAAGTGATATACCCGTATATACACAGTGTTTCACGAACATTGAAACAGAGGCCTTTTTGGGTATTTATAGTGCGAATTTGGAGAAACGCTCGGACACGTCGATTTTGTTTACGAGGGGGACACTTGAAATTTTTGTAGCACGAACCCCCTTCGAAGTGGGTCTAGTGATATCTTGTTGTGAAGCTCTCTTGAATATCTTTACAACCGTGTAAAAATTTTGAAAATCCATCGATAGTTTTTAAGATATTTTCTTTCAAATTTAACATGGAATAATAAAATAAAAATTAAATCCGAAAAAGAATAAAATTCTAATTAAATTTTTATTTTATCAGTCTATGTTAAATTTGAAAGTTTGAAGCCAATTATCTCAAAAAATAATCGATAGATTTTTGAAATTTTTACACGGTTGTAAGGACATTTAAAAGGTTTTCAAAACAAGGTATCACCAGACCCAGTTTCCCTATTCAAAATATAGGGGTAAAGTATACCCCTCGAAGAGGGTTCGTGCTACAAAAATTTCAAGATAGCCAAAAAGTATCCCCCTCACAAACAAAACCGACGTGTCCGAGCGTTTCTCCAAATTCGCACTCTAAATACCCAAAAAGGCCTCTGTTTCGATGTTCGTGAAACACCGTGGATATATTTAAGATCACGAGTTGCATTTGGGAAAGTTTGGAAACGTTTAAATTATTTGGTCTAAGGGAAATGCAAAAAAATAATTTCTTATGATAAAATTTTTATGGTTATGCAATCAAATTTTTGTTGTGTTTTCTCAAACTATACCTTATACTTAAATAGTTATTTATTTTTTTTTTTAGGAGAGACAAGACTATCTAGAGACAATCAGAAGACAAGACCAAAATATAAAATTGTTCGAACAAATTTCTGAAAAAATAGCAAGCACAATGAAAAAAGAATGTAACTATAGGTAAACAAAATATGATAAAGTTAGTTAGAATCAGAAATAAATGGATCCATGATGGATCTGATACCTTCCTAGTCCATTAGCACACTCCACGTTAAGAAGTTAGCAAAATAATTTTTAAACTGTCATTAGCATTAATGGATTTTTACAGTATTATTGTACACTATTTTACCTGAAAATTTCATGAAAATCGGTTCTACCGTTTAGGAGCTATCGTGTCACGGACATACACACACATACATACAGACGTCACGACTAGGGTTGCTAATTTTGAATTTAGGTTTGTCAGGAAATTTGTTTTAAGCTAGCAGGAGATTTGATCCAAAATCAGAACAACCACAAATTGTTATTAGAAAGTAAAACATAAAATATCTTTATTTTTTAAAATTATTATATATATATTTATCGGTTTCACAACGTTCTACGTCTTCCGATACCAAATCTCCACTCGTTTCTGTTTGCCCATAATTCATCATCTAGGCCTCTTTCACTGTTTTCTTCGGCCAGTTGGTTTCCATTGTAGTATTTGTTTAGGTAGTCTTTCATCATTCATTCTTTGTACATGTCCGTACCACACCAGTTGTTTTGTTCTTATATCATCCACTAAAGTACGTTCACCCACTGTCACAATTTCTCTTATCCTTTGATTTGTAACTCTTTCTCTTTTTGATTTCCCTGCTGCTCTTCAGCAATAGTCCATCTCCGTAGCGGAAAGCGTTTTCTCTGTTCTATCCTTGATTGGCCATACTTCTGAGCCGTATGTAATAATACTTTTTACAATGGTGTTATATATAAGCTTTTTGTTATGTTTTGATATACTTTGGTCCCAAATTATTCCATTTAATAAAGTTATTGCTTTTCTTCCTTATACGTTACGATTTTTTATAGCTTTGTCTAGTGTTTTCAGCTGTAATTTTTAGACCTAAGTATTATACTCATCGCAGGACTGAATTCGCTGCCCAGTATTTAAGATTAGATCCTGTTTCATTCCACCGATACACATATACTCTGTCTTATTGAGATTAACCTTAAAAAATTATTAATTTTTAAAAAACTGCTTAATTTTGCTAAGACATTACATATTTAGTAGGCACTTATTTACTAATAACTACCTATCTAATAGAAATTATAACAATATAGTCCATGGATTTGATGACAAATACCATATAAATATTCACTTCCAGTTACCAGTTAGAAATTTTCACGATACTTGTCAATATACAGTACAACTTCAGTAGTTCGGACACTCGCTAAAACGGACACTCCAGTAATCCGGATTGCTCTATAAACCGGACATTTTCAAAATTTTACCTCTCTAAACCGAACGTTAAAACGTTTAGCCAATCGTGAAAGAACCTATCCTATATTGCGTGTAAAAATAGTCCAAGAAACGTAAAAATAATTTTCCTGTCTTAACAAGTTTCACGCGCCGTAATAATTGTCGGCATTTCTGAATTCATCCTCCAGAGGAAGAAATAAATTTTGATCCAGACTTTAGAGTTATGTTCTTGCCCCCTAACTGCACGGCAGTACTAAAGGTGAGATACAGAAAGCGCTTGCTCAATCAAGTCATATCAAATGAAGGAGCAGATATGGTAAAGATGTTGAAAGAATACAATTTGCAGTAGATAACTTGGATTTCGCTTGGACATCAATCTCTCAAAGAAATATTCAAAAGAGCTGGGGAGCATTATGGACTGAACCCATTCGCAGTACAGAGGTGTTTGGACGCGGAGTTTGATGAAGAAAATCTTCCACTTTCGGAACTATGAAAGAGACTTTGCGTTGTAAATGAGTCAGACCTTAAGGCCATTACAGCTTCACGGAATATCATAGATCCAGAAAATGATTTAAGTAGTAATGATATTATGGAGTTGGCGACTGGAGACAAAGACACTATTGTAGACCAAACAGAAGAAGACATAATAAACGAGGCAATAGTTAACAAAGACCAACAGAATGAATCCGGCGAATCAGACATTGAAGGAGGAATGGCGCAGAGAATAAAGCACGGTGACGCTGCGAGGTCATTATCAGTATCCATTCAATGGACAGAGGAAAATGATTTTCCAGTGGAGGACATATGGCTACTCAAACAGCTAAAGGAAAAAGCGTTAGAACTAGCTAAAAACAAGAGTATTCAAACTTAGTTAGACACTTTTTTTCAAAAAAAAATAGACTAAGTTATACTTATGCAGTTTAAGTTACACATGGGTATGTATGTATCTACATAGGAACATACATTTTTTGTAGTTTTATATTTTTATAACATTGGAATGATTTTTTAAGTTTTACTTTTTTTTATATAAACACTTTTACGAAATAAAGGTATTTTAGTATGAAATTTTGCGAATTTTATAAAAAAATAAATAGTCCCAGTAGTCCGGATACCTCGATAATCCGGCATTGACCGGAACGATATAGTACTACAAAAAAGCGTAGGGAGACACTGGATTATAGTTACTTTCCCCACCACCCTAATTCCATTATATAGGTATGTTTAAAAAGAATTGAAATATTTGCGTTACATGTAGCATACATTGATGTTGTAATACATCGTTGGAAAAGTCTTAAAAATGATGACAACTTTTTTGATGACATCATCGGTGGACAAACGGTACTTATTTTGAAAAATCGAGTATTTATCTCCATTGGGGGTGGCTATATTGAAAAATATGATACCGTTACATAAATATTTTTACACTAGATTAACGGACTAAGAAATATGGATGATTCTACAAAAATGGTGCTGTGGAGCGGGAATGCATATTTTTCAAACACAGACTGCAAATGAAGCATAATTTTAGTTATAAGATTTAAAACGAAATGTTTTCTTTTTGGAGCATTTGAGTTTAATGTATAAAAAAAATTGCAAGTTTATAATTTTGTTTATTACAAAGCAAATACCTCATTCCTCTGGTGTAGTCCCAAACCAAATATTAAAAACTCAGATTGATAAAAATATCCAAATAATATTTAACCAAGTCTTAACTATATATCAAAAAATTGATAAAATTTAAGTTTGCAGTCATATTTTTGAAAATTCAAATTTACATCTTCTCTGGAAAATTTTACAATTTTAAACATGCTCCATTTTTAATAACACAATATTTGTGAATACCACCGGTTAATTTCTAGAGAAAGAGACGGCCCTGGATATCTAATTTACTTGTGAGGGTGACAAGTTGTGACAGATAATGTCAACTTTAGTTTGGTTTAAGTTATAGATCTTTTTATTTTCGACAGAAAATTAGTTTTTTTCGGAGAAATCAAAAAGGAACGCTTCAATTATCATCCCTCTGGTAACTAAATATTCGACTGATATCAATAGTATAATTTTTTTGTTAATTGTTTTAAAATTATAAGTATAGGAACTTTGTTTATAAAAAACTTAAGTTAAGTAGTCTAAATAGATTTTGATTTAAATTGGAAAACCATTAAAAACCTCATTCCTCTGGTACTCATCCCTCTGGAATTTTTATGCAATAATTCCTAAAATTCGGGAAAATAAATGTTTCATAGCTTACACCTAATTAGTTACATAAATTTAAAAAAACAAAATTATTTACTGTGCTGTACTGTTATTTAAAGGCAATGACCAAAAATGATATCCATATAGCTCACTTTTGGTAGAATCATCCATATAAATTATATAAACAAATCAAGTTACACTTTTTCTTTTGAAATCAGATTTGATTGAAGACTTTACAGATTTGAGAAGCATTTTATTTTTCTATGCTCGAAAAATCAGGACATTTGCTGTGCTGAAAAGGATTTTGTCAGGACGCAGGACCTTTTGCTAAAAATTAGGACAGTCCTGAGAAATCAGGACGGGTTGGCAACCCTAGTCACGACAATAATGCTAAGATAGGTCAAAATACACCCAAATAACACATTTTCGACGTTATCTCAAAAAAGATATTTTATTCGAAAACAATGCCTTCTCTAGCCATTGCTGGGCGGGCTAGGAAGGTAAAAATATTTCTCTATGGTTCAAATAACAGAAACATATTTTTCTGTAGTTCAAATTTTTTAAAAATTAAAATTAAAAAAAATAATAAAATGTTTTTTTAGCAATTTAGAATCAATTAAAGAACAAGCAATTTGGTTGGATGAAAGTCAAAAATTTAAACTACCAGAGGTCGTGATACCTAGGACAAAGCTACCTCCGGCTGGTTAGTATTTTCTTTTTCCAAAAAAATTAAAAAAGAAATAAAAAAATCAAAAAAAAAATTATTTTAAAATTTTTTTTTACATTTTCTTAGGAAGATTTTTTGACATTCAAACTGCCCCAGCAAGACTAAACAGCGAAAACTCGCTTAGTGAAAGCCTAAACAATACTGATAAGGTGAAAAAAATAAAAATATTTATTTTCTTTGGCTTATTAGTGCATTTAGACATAGAAGTAACCACACCCGCGTTCTTTTCCAAAAAAGTTTTTTTTGGGGGGGGTAATTACCTCCTTAGCCCCCCTAACCGAACCCCCCTCATGTAGAACCATCGGTGTGTAACTAAGGAATCAAATAATTTGGGATGTGAGGTTCCTCTCGTAAAAGAAAATATTCAAAAATAAAGAATCTGGGGGGATATCAAAACATTCTGATTGTTAAGGCCCCTCCTACCTAGACATGTGGTTACGTCTATGCATTTAGTCAAGTTTGAAATGGCTTAATACTTTTTGTAAAAAACAAAAATATGAAATTTCTTTAATGCATACATAATAATGAAATATTTTAAAAAAACTTTAATAATATATTGAGTATAATTTTGTATTCTTCTCTATTTCTCTTTGGCACGCTGCTTTTTTTGTAAATTGCACAGGACAAAATCATAATCGGATAAAATCATCAAGTGATTCTGGAATCTTGAGTCCATATTTATTTGACGAAGAGGTAAACTCATATACAGGGTGTCCTCAGGGGCGTGCTGTGAAATGTGAAACAAAGGAAGCATTTTCTTTTAAACTTGCTTATTTGTATTTTTCTATCCTTTAGTTTTCGGTAAACTTTAATTCCTTGCTTTAGCCTAACGTTATTTATGATACCTATTTATTTTTTCATTAAAACTATGGAAAGAACACTTTTTGTTTTACGGCTGTTGGAATATCCTTTCCGAAACTGAAGCCTCTTGCTGGCAGGTTTTTGTGAAACGCGTATATAAGTAATCAAACAGACTGCTTATTTCAAGGGGCGAACTGAATTCTCGCATTGGGCTTACAAGCATTGACCTCTGTTTTACCATAGAGTTGTATATCGATACCCTAATTCTGACACGTCGTAACCCACAAGAAAATGAAAATTCATATTTTTACGTCGAAGGTTAGTAATTATGTATAGCTGCTGCTAAATCCTCGCAACCAAAAAAAAAATAAAACGGTCATTCCCGCGATTTCTAAAGGCCGCTTGACATGGTGCATGACTCGCTGCAAATATTTGCAAGCAAAAAATTTCGGTCAAATTGTTGCCTGCAAAAAATCTTCTTTTTGTTTGATATTGTGCATGGCCATGCATGGATTCCCCAGAATCCAGGTAAAAATTCCCCAGTTTGCATGCAAGTACAGTTTGCATGCAAAAGAATGGCACCGGACCGATAAAAATGGATTGTCTGCAACAAACAGCTGGATTTGTACTGCGCATGCACCTGGGCAAAATTTCATGCGTTTGCCTGCAAATTTTATTGTCATGCACCATGTCAAGCGGCCTTAATAAGTCGCATAATGCTTACGCAATGTAATTTGCTTCTAACTTTTTTTATTCCTGTAAAATTTTGTGGAGTTGGGTTACGACGTTTCAGAATTAGAGTGACGGTATACTAACTATATATTCCTCTATGGTTTTATCTAACGAGAGAAGCAATGCAATATCAACTATTAATAATTTATTTTTATTATGTATGATTTTTTAAGGGAGGCAATGCTTTGACGTCTAATTTCCGGACACCCTGTATATATCTGTCTGTTTTTCTATCTGTTTACAATGTGTGAGCCTTGTCAGTCACTAAGTATTATTTGTTTCTCAGTATTTTAGTAGTTTTAGTTCTTGTTAGTTATTTATTTGTGTTACATCAATTGACATTTCAAATTTTAAAAATTGTGAATATATTTTTATTTTTAGAAATTAGAAAAGTCAAGCAACGAAGACCTGATCAGCAGCTATTTTCAACCAGCTACGAAAAGAGCTAACGAGCTTTTAAACCAATCAAAATTAGATGCTGGTAGAGTCATTGACACTTGGAAAGGTAATGAACCTTAAAATATGCAACTATGACACAACAAACAAACAAACAAACAAACAAACAAACAAAACCAATATTTTTGTTGAAAAAAAGTAAAAAATCATAATTTCTAATTATTATACAGTGAAACCTTCTATAAGTGGACACTTACGGTTTCATCGATTTTGTCCGCTTATTGGAGGTGTCCGCTTATGAGAGAGAACTGCTAAATTTTAATATATATTTATTAACAATTTCCGCTGCTCGAGTTTTTCCAATATTAAATTTTTCGGCGATCTTTCGTGCTGATAGATATTTGTTCTCCATTTTTTCACGTAAACTAAGAAGTTTTTTACTAGGCGTCATTTCAAAGAGATCTATTAGTACCCAACTGAACAATAAAAATAAAACACAGCAGTCCCGTCGAATAAAATATGTTGTAAATACGACAGAAGTATTTAGTCTCTGCATTAAAACGGAAAGAAGTAATTCCCCGGCTGCAGAGTGCGTTGTTGCCAACATACTACAAAATATTTATGCCCATGTCGTGCAGCGCTCCGTCCCGTTGTCAGAGGTTCGCGTCCGGTAAAGGGAGGTTTCAGAATTTTTTAATCAAAATAAATTGTTCGCATCCGGTTATTAGAGTGTCCGGTTATAGAAGTGAAATTTACATGTAAAGAAATCGGGAAAAGCTTTGTTCCAACAAATTTGTCCGCCTAAAGGGAGTGTCCGCTTAATAGAGGTGTCCGCTAGGAGAGGTTTCACTGTATATGTTTTAAATATAAATAAATTTGTAAAAAAATTTTTTTAAGTCACAAGCGTTTATAAAATGCACTAAAAATTAAAAAATAATTTTCTAACATTCTAATATTATCATAATAATAAAAGCGATTGCCGACTGATGAAAATTTTGACGATGTTAGCACGATAAGATATCCGTATCAATTAAATATCGCTATTTGCAAGAATCAATCTAGCAGAAAAATGCAGAGGTACCAAACCCACCCAACCCGACCCAGATACCCCAGAATTTCTCTGACATAGGTATAGCAATGGCATAACATTGCGGCACATCAAACATATCTTTGATGACCTGCTATGTTGAATATTCTTTAAGTGTTTAGATCACAAATTTAGATTAACTTATGCTTAGATTTCCGGCCATCGCTTTTATTATTATGATAATATTAGAATGTTAGAAAATTATTTTTTAGTGCATTTTATAAAAGCTTGTGATTTAAAAAAATTTTTTACCAATTTATTTTCTACGTTTTATTCTCAGCTATCTACTCTATTAAATGAAAATATTTGTTCAATAACAGAACAGAAGAGTTTATTCTAGATTATAATGAAATTGCTGATCGTGAGTTGTTTGGAAACTCATTTTTCTATTGGGGGAGAGGGTGGGGGTAGAGGTAGAAATATATTTTTTGTTTGGGCTGTATTGCCATCGGACCTTTATGCATATACCAAATTTTATAAAAGTCATTTGAAGTGAAGTGTGTCAAAAACGCATTTTTTATGGAAGGGGGGGGGGGGGGGTAGGGGTGGGAGGACATTTTTTCATTATTGTTGTATTGTCATCGGACCACTATATGTATACCAAATTTCATCCAAATCGGATAATGGGAATTGTGTCAAAAACGCATTTTTCTATAGATGGGGGTGGGGTAGGAGTGGTAGGATTTTTTTTTAATGTTGTATTGTCATCGGACCACTATATACCAAATTTCATCCAAATCGGATAATGGGAATTGTGTCAAAAACGCATTTTTCTATAGATGGGGGTGGGGTAGGAGTGGTAAGATTTTTTTTTAATGTATTGTCATGGGAACACTATGTGTGTACCAAATTTCATCCAAATCGGATAATGGGAAGTGTGTCAAAAACGCTTCACAAGATTTGATAGATAGTTAGATAGTTAGATAGTTAGATAGTTACATAGTTAGATAGTTAGATAGTTAGATAGTTAGATAGTTAGATAGTTAGATAGTTAGATAGTTAGATAGTTAGATAGTTAGATAGTTAGATAGTTAGATAGTTAGATAGATAGATAGATAGTTAGATAGTTAGATAGTTAGATAGTTAGATAGTTAGATAGTTAGATAGTTAGATAGTTAGATAGTTAGATAGATAGTTAGATAGTTAGATAGTTAGATAGTTAGATAGTTAGATAGTTAGATAGTTAGATAGTTAGATAGTTAGATAGTTAGATAGTTAGATAGTTAGATAGTTAGATAGTTAGATAGTTAGATAGTTAGATAGTTAGATAGTTAGATAGTTAGATAGTTAGATAGTTAGATAGTTACATAGTTAGATAGTTAGATAGTTAGATAGTTAGATAGTTAGATAGTTAGATAGTTAGATAGTTAGATAGTTAGATAGTTAGATAGTTAGATAGTTAGATAGTTAGATAGTTAGATAGTTAGATAGTTAGATAGTTAGATAGTTAGATAGTTAGATAGTTAGATAGTTAGATAGTTAGATAGTTAGATAGTTAGATAGTTAGATAGTTAGATAGTTAGATAGTTAGATAGTTAGATAGTTAGATAGTTAGATAGTTAGATAGTTAGATAGTTAGATAGTTAGATAGTTAGATAGTTAGATAGTTAGATAGTTAGATAGTTAGATAGTTAGATAGTTAGATAGTTAGATAGTTAGATAGTTAGATAGTTAGATAGTTAGATAGTTAGATAGTTAGATAGTTAGATAGTTAGATAGTTAGATAGTTAGATAGTTAGATAGTTAGACAGAACATCTGAAGCTAAATAAAAGCTTGTAAAAATAGGTATTTTTGACTTAATTGGAAAACGAAGCAGTAACATATTAGAGAAAGGCCTCTTAAAATCACCACGAAAAATAAAAAAAACTCAAAAAATTTAAAAAATCCAAATATTTTGAGTTTCCGATCAGATGAGATTTCAATGAAGGTGGTTTTTAGTAGACCAAACGTTCCATAAAGATACCCCATAAACAGTTTTTGAGTACATTTTTGACAAACTCATTCACCCTTGAGGAGCACCGTGAATAATTTTAAAAAAGGTTCCATTTCAGACTTTGTCCAGAGAAACAAAACAAGATCGACTGAAAATTTAAACAGAGAACAAACAACAACAAATGTCAATTTTGCCTCTCCTTTCAACAGTACTCGGACCTTGACTAACCACTGGCTATCAGGTAAATATTTCCAGAATATTTCAACAAAAACAAAAATGCGAAAAATGTATAAAAGAAAATTTTTAAATGAACCCCTAAGATCAATGACGGCTGATGAAAAATGAGATAAAAAAACTTAATGAAACAATTTTATTTTGGTATTTTCCAAACAAGCAGCTACTTGGTGTAGCTTTTAGTTTATTTGTTTGTAGATAAAGTCCATTTGCCTTTCTTTTTTATGGCCCCGTAGAGCAACCTCAAAAATCCTACAGAATTTTAATTATTCTATTAACCTATTAAGTATATGTCTAATTTTTTTCACATTTTCATTATGTTCAGTAATGTTTTGCCTATAGGCACTATTCAATTGGCACCTAATATCAGTCTTGCCTAGCATAGAAAATTCTATGTGGTTATTTAAATGAATACCACTTACTTTGTGTCTTTTTAACTTTTCATTAAAGTGCTTGATATCATACATTCCCTTTGCACGCAGGATCACTTCGTGAATTGTTCATAACAAGACAAACAGAGCAAAAAAAAGCATTCCTTTTTTCACAACCGCACAACCAGTCTTTAGCATCGGATAATTTTTTATAAATCAAACAAGTTTCATGGCTAATCGGGCAAAAAGGAGTTTTTTTGTTTCCCTTATATTTTTCCGTGGGTAGCTTGAAAGCTTAACCTCACGGGGGTCCAAGATCTAATGGACACCTAATAAGTGTTGACAGTTAACCGTTTCGTCCTTATGGGACTCCTCAGAACACTGCTGGTCAAGTGACAAATCTTGCGAAGTTAATCAGACGGTTTTGTCTCTAATTAAATGTAATTAGTGAGCGAACTATAGCAAGAGGCGCCATCTACCGAGATACGAGAGAAACAAAAAACCAAAAGCAGGGAAAACACAGCTATACAATATCGATCAATGAAAAGATCGAATGCAAATAAAAGAAAACAACTATAGTCCGTGACCTACGACAGCTCTTTGTCTTTTCAGGCCGGATCAACGCATTTTGCATTTTTACCCGTCATCAAGACAGTGAGCGTCAATCAACGGAATTTTTAAGCCAAATAATACTAACAAACGTGAAATTTCGTACCTGTGAATTTAAAAATCAAACAAGTTTCATGGCTAATCGGGCAAAAATTAGCGATTAGCCATGAAACTTGTTTGATTTTTAAATTCACGGGTACAAAATTTCACGTTTGATAATTTTTTATTAAATTTTCAATTCTAAGTTTTTCACCCCTCCACTTACACTAAAATTTTGGTTAATTTTTAGGTCCGGTCTATGTGGCCCTAAAGATTTTATTTGTAATCGAAGTTCATATGTCAACGTATTTAAATTTGCACAGTTAATTATGTATTTATTTCCATTTTATAAACAAACGATAACGAAAAAAACAATGACACGCAACGGGCAAGGCTTTTTACTACTGACAAACCCCAAATCAAAACAAATTCATACGTCTTCACTAAGGATAGAACCGGAAACACTAGAAAGACCAACGAACGTTTTCGCACGATGATGATGGCCGACGTCAACTAAAACAAACATTTTTCCCGCCTCTGCTCGCGAACATCCACCCATACCCCGCTGAAAAAATAAGTAATTATTTACGCTAAAAAAGTTCACGTGATTAATTGCTTGTTGTTAACCACAGATAATAACAAGAACTAGACAATTTACTAGAATGTTCAAGATATTGAATTAATATTTTTTTAGGATCTCCAATAAACAGTGCCTTAACCAATATGAAAAAACCAATTCGCCTGGAGGCATTACCCAGCATTAAGAGGACAAACAAAGTGAGCAGGCTCAATAAGTTAGAGTTTTTGTAAACTCTACATAATTTATAAACTAGATATAATGTTTGGCTCAATTTTAAAACTAAGAAAATTTACATTTTATAGTATAACAGGCCAAAAGTAGAGAAACTCCCATGTCTGTACAGCGTGTCCCATTTTCGATGGGATTAAATGGGAAACTCGGTTATTATTAAAGATATTGATTTTCTGATTGCACCTTACCGTGCTCTTTTTTTGAGCCCTTAAAAATGGCGTAATCAGATTTTTGCTATACCCCGTAGTTTCGCTAATACAGGGAGTTTTTGAAAAAATTGTATTTTTAATAATTCCTTGTATCTCGCTTATTTTGCGAGATATTTTTATTCTGTAAAAACCTTTTCATGGCAACTTTTTTACAAGAAAATAATGACGTTAAAATATTGTTTAGTTTTTGAGATATGGTATTTATCATAAAAAAATTAAATACGGACCTGGATTTTTTTTATTACTATTTTGATTGGTTTCATGCTAGTATTATCATAAAATAATAAAAATTTAAAAAATTTTTGTTTTAAGGTAAAAAAAAATATTTAATATTTTTAAAAAAATTAGTCCGAACCTGGATATTTTCAACATAAATATAAATTAAAAATTGCTAGATAAACAATTTTTAGTTTAACTGTTTTAATACTTAGCATATTAAAATGGTTTTACGTTAATTTACAGATTTATTTGAAACAAAGTCTACGAAAAATACAAAAAAAAACAAATTATAAAAAATAACTAATTTTTCTGATTACCATTATGTGTAAGACATTGTTGGCATTTTTGAGTAATTTTTCTTAACGCATTTTGCATAAAAATATTTCTGCCATTTAAATATTGGGATTTTGTTGCTTGAATGAAGCAGTCAAACATATCACATTTTTCAAAATCTGGATATGGTCGATTTCTAGCCAGTTTAAAATAATTGTAAGTCATTCACAAAAATGACAAGTAAAATGACAATGTCAATTCCACGCTTTTGTTTTGTAAATTTCACGACCTGCTGTGCTACCATCAAATAATTAGTATGATATACTTTATTTATAAATCTTTTAATTATCATTTCAAAACAGATAATCTAAAAATCGTTCAACTAGTGTGTCTTGCAATTCTTAATTTATAATTACGTTGGAAATTTCCAGGTTCGGACTTAAATTTTTTTTTTCAAATATTAAATAGTTTTTTTTAACCTTAAATCAAAAAAATATTAAAGTGTTATCATTTTAAGGTAATAATAGCATGGAACCAATCAAAGTAGTAATAAAAAAATCCAGGTCCGTATTTAATTTTTTTATGATAAATACCATATCTCAAAAACTAAACAATATTTTTAAAAATTGACAACGTCATTATTTTGCTCTAAAAAAGTTGCCATAAAAAGGTTTTTACAGAATAAAAATATCTTGCAAAATAAGCGAGATACAAGGAATTAATTAAAATGCAATTTTTTCAAAAACCGTATTAGCGAAACCACGGGGTATAGCAAAAATCTGATTACACCATTTTTAAGGGTTCCAAAAAAGAGCACGGTATGGTGCAATCAGAAAATCGATATCTTTAATAATAACCGAGTTTCCCATTTAATCCCATCGAAAATGGGACACGCTGTACTGAGACACGGCAGACATGTATAGATGGAAGTTTTCCGAAAATTTATGTATAGTCTTCGATGGCTTAATCTAGAGAGCGTTTGCGTACAGAGCAAGAGATTCCGGGTTCGAGTCCCGGTCGAAGACAGAAAAACTTTTTTCTTATTTTTCTTTCTTTATTTTTACTTGTTCTCTAATATCTGTTTAAAAATTAACATAAAATAGTAGTAGCTTTTTGTTTAAGAGGATGATCTGCGTATCGCATATAATAAGTGTGTAAGGGATTTGAAATAAAACTTTTATAGGAAAAGTATTTCATATTTTTTGATAAAACTTTTGACAATTTGTAAAGAAAATAATTCTTTAGCGCGCATTTAAATACTCAATAAAAATAATAAACCTCAACCCTCAAAAAACGTGCATAGATTACCTAATTTTTAGTAATTTTTTGATACATTATTTTGTTTAAAACCGTTTTACTTATCGCAATGGGGTTTTAAAGCCGCGGTGCATTTAAGTCTCTTCTTAAAAATGCAAAAAATTCTTCTTTCAAAATTTGCAAATCTCTGCCCAAAAAAGTGTTATTTCAAAACTCTTACGCGCTCAATATAAAACGCAGAGTTCCCTCCAAAAAAGAAAATGTCGCTGATTTTGAATTAGAAGTGTTGTATTTTAAAATTTTATACTGGTCAACTTTGTGATAGAAGAATAAGATTATTTATTTATTTTTTCCGAAAAAAATTATAACATAAACAATAAGTTTTATATTTCAAAGATTGTTGAGAGTGAAAAAATATAATGTTATTAAAAAAAAAAAAAGATTTTTTTGTCTTTCCATCACAAACAAAAAGAATATAAACAAAATTTTAACTGGTTATGACGCCACTATTAAGGACATTTTTGAATAAAGAAACCACTGCTTTTCCACTAGAAAAAGAAAAATTACTAATTTGTCAGTAGTTTATTAGAAAAATACTCTGCCAATCTATGGGCACCTAAGCTCACACTCACACTCACAGGTACTATAGTTATAGTGTGAGCTAATATAATCAAAAACTGAAATATATTTTATTCAACTCCAGACTCAATTACCTTTCGTTTGATACCACACAAGCCATGTTTTGACTTAAACTCAAATTTTTTTCATCTACCCCCCACCCTTTTAAAAAAACTAAAATGTATTTTGTTTAACTCCAGACTCAATTACCTTTCGTTTGATATCACACACGCCATATTTTCACTTAAACTCTAATTTTGACATCTACCCCCACCCTTTTTTTAAAAATAAACTAAAATTCATTTTTTTTAACTCCAAACTTAATTACCTTTCGTTTGATATCACACACGCCATATTTTCACATAAACTCTAATTTTTGGAATCTACCCCCACCCTTTTATTTGGCTTGCGTTCGGTGGATTTTGTTCATTTTTAAATGGGACCATCACGGCCCAAGACCCAACTTAGGTACCAAATTTAATTAAAATCGGACAAGCGGTTTTTGAGTTATGCATGCGGGTTGGTCGTTACAGACAGACAGACAGACAGACAGACAGACAGACAGACAGACAGACAGACAGACAGACAGACAGACAGACAGACAGACAGACAGACAGACAGACAGACAGACAGACAGACAGACAGACAGACAGACAGACAGACAGACAGACAGACAGACAGACAGACAGACAGACAGACAGACAGACAGACAGACAGACAGACAGACAGACAGACAGACAGACAGACAGACAGACAGACAGACAGACAGACAGACAGACAGACAGACAGACAGACAGACAGACAGACAGACAGACAGACAGACAGACAGACAGACAGACAGACAGACAGACAGACAGACAGACAGACAGACAGACAGACAGACAGACAGACAGACAGACAGACAGACAGACAGACAGACAGACAGACAGACAGACAGACAGACAGACAGACAGACAGACAGACAGACAGACAGACAGACAGACAGACAGACAGACAGACAGACAGACAGACAGACAGACAGACAGACAGACAGACAGACAGACAGACAGACAGACAGACAGACAGACAGACAGACAGACAGACAGACAGACAGACAGACAGACAGACAGACAGACAGACAGACAGACAGACAGACAGACAGACAGACAGACAGACAGACAGACAGACAGACAGACAGACAGACAGACAGACAGACAGACAGACAGACAGACAGACAGACAGATAGACAGACTACTTATAGTAGTAGTGTGAGCTAAAAATAGTATTTGCCAAACAAAATTTAAAAATCTTATCTTTTTTTTAGCAGAAACGCAGTGGGTTTTTAATTATAAAAATTTCCTCAATAGTGGAGAAATACCCAGATAAAATTTTATTTGCAGAATGACTGCCACAAATATATAGATTTTATTTAAATAGAATAGAGATGCTTTTCTGTATCTTATAAATTTAATGAATGTATTGTCTTACTTTACAAATTGTATCTCAACAGAATAACAACAATAACAATTTTTGAGGATATAAAGTCAACTCCACAATATAATTTTTTCAAAAACAATAAAACCATATCACTTTTTCTTTATAAAAAAGAAAACTACTAATAGGGAACTGACTAACTAATAAAGGTGTTTTAAGCTTTTATTTTCATAGGGAAGGGATAAAAATCATTTTTAAGGTTTCAAAATATAGGATATAATTTTATTAATGCACCAAATTTTAAAGGAAGTTAGGAAAGGTCAAAAGAGCGCCATCTGGAAATGGCGAAAAAAAAATTAAGCCGTAATTTAGACGAAAATATTTTTTTTTTTTAATTTTGACACTTTGTATCTAAAAAACAAAGAGGCTTGATGGAAAATGTAGTAATAAGAATTTTTTCTGGAGGGGTTTTTTTCTTCTAAAAATGCACTAATTTTTTTTTTGTGGAAATCTCTCCCGATAGACTCTCATAGCGAGATGAGAGCTTCAGCATAAAAAATTAGGATGTCAGCATCACGCATACTCCTCCTTTTTTAAGTCTTACACAAAAAATTTCGTAAAATTGTGTTCGGTTCAGACTAAGATGAGAAGAGGTTAACATGCGACTGCAGTCAAAAGTTTGAAGTTGTAATTTTTAGGGACAAAATCGAAAAAAAAAATAATTTTGACACTTTTTAACTAAAAAACAAAGAAGCTTGATGCAAAATGTAATACGATTTTTTTTTCCTTTTAAATTCCTTAAATTTGATGCATAATTTAAATTACACCCATAAATGCAAAATGAGTTCCCATTATTTTTCATTATTAACAAAAAAAAATAGAATTGAAACTAACCTGAAACTAATTTATCCAGTCACAAGCTTCGGGTTTCCCCCACTCCCATCATCAAGTCCCAAACCAAACTTCAAATTTTCATTGGATTCCAACTCCTTATGCATTTCTTTTGCTTTGGTTTTGTATTTCTCAGCTAATTCTGTATTTTGTTCCACTCCATCGCCTTTCTGGTACATTTGACTTAGGTTGACACAGCTATACATATTTCCTAATAAACAATACATTTTTCGATATAATATTTATTTATAATAAAACATCCATAAGAGGAAAAAAGGAAAAAAATTAAAAAAGAAGGAATAAAAGAAAAAAGGAAGGAAGAAAAAGAAAAAAGGAAGGAAGAAAAAGAAAAAAGGAAGGAAGAAAAGAAAATAGGAAATAAGAAAATAAAAATGCAAAAACACAAGAAAGAGGAAAAAAGCTAGTACCTAATTCACAGCCTAATTTTGCATATTTAAAAGCTTTTTCCATAGTCCTTGGTATTCTTTCAGTTTTTCTTTGCTGTTCTTCGCTTTTGTGTAGTTGTTTTGCTCCGGCTATATGCACTCCTGACAAGTAGTAACAGGCTGTTCCGTTATTTGCAATACATGCACGTTCTAAGAGCTCTATACCCTAAAAATAAAGTTTTAAATATGTTTATAAAAAATAAATTACTTAAAAAAAAACTATTATAAAATAAAAAAATTAATAATATAAATTAACCTTAGATATATCTTGAGCAATACCAAACTGGGCATTATTGGTAACCAATAAGAGTCCTTGGTTAAAACAGCAAGTGGTTTCTTCTAAGTTACACCCTTTTTCAAAATAGCCATATGCAGCTTTGTAGTCTGGAGTTTTCACACCTATAAAAAGAATTTAACAAATCAAATTAAAAAAAAACATTTTTTATTGCAAACCCTAAAGCTGTACAATATAACATTCCTAAAAGTAAAAATCTTAAAACTATGTAGTTTACTGTTAAGTTATTTTTTTTTTAAATTTAACAAATTATGTGCAGTTGGTTCTGACAGGTACTTTTCCAACAGATAGTTTTTCAACATTAAATTTAATTTTTTAGGGGACAATTCTTTTACAGTGTTAGGCAATTTATTATAGACACTTTTGCTCACATAAAAAAACAAATCCTTGGCGGTGAAGGTAGTGGCCTGTAAGAACTAGATTATTTCTCGTGTTGTTTATATAGAGAAAAATATATCACTGAAAGCTGCAACACTCTGTACCTTTTCCAATTAAGGTGTAACTCCCATATTTCAAACAGCTTTTTCCAAATTTGTAGTCATCACAATTGTGTTTATAAACTTTGGCTGCTTTTTCATAGTCCTTTTTTATGCTTTCCAAAAATTCTGCCAATAAATGACACACTAAAAAAGATTAAAAATATAAAACAAATTTTATATTTTAAAAATGTTATGGTACAAACATGAAAACACAACATTTAACCACAGATCACCTAGGTGATCCGTGATTTAACCCTAAGAATTTTTAAGGAAAAGTCCAACCTTTTTTAATTTTTTTAAATCAAGCCCTGAAGATGACATCCATGCATAGGCTTGATTAAAAAAAAAAAAAAACAATCAAAATTTTTTCTAAAGAAGGTTGGACTTCCTTTAAAAATCCTCAGTTGGATTATGCCCCTTCTTGAGAGTAGTCTCGACTTTAACATTAACCCTAAGCTCTAAATTTTTCAGAGAAAATATTAGGAAGGCTATAAACCCTCCTTCAGTTTTTAATAAAAGTAGATAACAAAAAATCGAGGGGTGATCAGCTGAACAAAATTTGTACATACAGGACTTCCAAATAAATTCTTGGTCCTGTAGTGTATTATAGTGTCCTGTATAGTCCTGTAGACATTTTGTACAAAATATAGAAAAAACTACTTTTAAACATTACATTTTATAAAGTAAATAACAAGATCTGTACAAATTCATGGTTTATAAATCAACCTTTATAATTCTAAAAACCTTTTTTACCCCCTACTAACTACTATTCAGTAGGGAACATTTATAAATTATGTAACTCATCAATTCAGGATTTTGAACCTTCCCTCCTATCTATGTAACACATTTTCAAGAAAAATACATTAATAAAACATTAAGTAGGTATAATGGAATGCTAAATCTCCCCTTAAGTGTTACATAATTTCCAAATGGTCCCTTCCAAAACAACTTCTTTATTTAGATTTGATTTTAAATAAATACATAACTAAACGCCCTCAATATAAAATATTTCTATAGTTTTAAAGTCATTATTTGACTACATTTCTGCAAATTTTAAAAGTCTATGCACTCAGCTTTAGCACAAATAAATATCAAAAAAACCTAAACTCTTACCTTCTGGATTTTTTTCACTGTAACACCCAAACCTGTACTCAGTTCCCAAATTTTGTAAGTACTCTTTCACATCCGATTCAGATTTTAAGTCGTAATTCATTTTTTTAAGGGTTGAAAAAACATTAAAAAATTTAAAGGAAAAGTTACAGAAAAGTTAGGTTATATTTTGATTTGGTACCCATAAAAGTTCGATTATGTCATGGAGGCCCAACACAAAACGGCTTTTCCTTTTAAATTCAGGCACAGTCCACACGCCAAAAAAAAAATATAGGCTGGATCTCTAAAAGTCAGCTGGTTTCAAACAAGATATTCCTTCTTTTGCATAAAAACTATTATTTTCTCAATTTGAGAGCTATATTTTCTTGATTCAAGAAAAAAAACAAATAATTAATTTTTACAAACAAGGGCACATTCTAAAATTAGGTAGAGCTCACGGGGGCCCCTCCCCCCTTTTGGTCTTGCGTTACACCAAATACGTTATAGGATAAATACAGGTTCAAAGAATCGAAAAGTGAAGCGCTCATAGCTGGCTTTGGAAGCAATGGCAAATTTAAATTCGGGGATGCGAATTTTCAAGTGCGCATGCTTCTGTTTTGTTATGTAGACACACAGCTGCTATGTGGCTGGAGGCCATATGCACGGTAGATAGAATAAACCGGTGTTCGGATCTTATAAATATATGTCGAATTTTCACGTCACTGGTGGTCCAGCTGATTTTGTTAAACAAAAGTTAGATATCAAATGAACAACTAATATTTTTTGAATTTTTTGAAAACTAAGGCAATTTTCCTACTACTTTTTAGTATATTCTTATAAAATAATATTTTTCAGACATACCAGTGATTATTTTTTTTAGCGCGCTTCATTTCTCTTTACACAAAAATTAAAATTCGAAGAAAATAATGTGTTCGTTTCAGCTTCAAAAATAATGCGCTGACCTAACATCTTTGTTTACTGCCCAATAGTCCTCGGTTCACATTTGATACTAAACGAACACATTCAGTTTGACTTGTAGTTTAAGTTTTGTGTAATAAAACATAAAGCGGGCTAAAAGAAAAAAAAATAAAAACGACAATACGTCTAGAAAATTACATTTTATATATGTACTAGAAAACAGTAGGAAAATTGCCTTAGTTTCAAAAAATTCAAAAAATATTAGTTGTTCCGTTGTTCTTATCAGATCTAACTTTTTTTTACAAAAATCAGCTCGACCACCAGTGACGTGAAAAATTCGACATATATATATATAAGATCCGAACACCGGTCTATTCTATCCACCGTGGGCCATATAAGCCTGTCCTTAAATTACGTAACGCTCTAGGGGGGAGGGGGGGGTTTCGCCTGGCGTTACACTCAATGTTTTTTTTAATGTGTTTTTTCTTGAAGATGCGTTACAAGGGGGAAGGGGGGGGGGGGTCGAAAATCCAAAATTTTTGCGTTACGTAATTTCAGAACGTTCCCTATTGACATTTTGCGGTGTTTTGCGTTTGTCGTGTAAAATTATGTTTTTTTTTGTGAAAAATGGGAAATAATTCACGTAAAACATGTACGGTTTGTGGAAAAATGTCCGGAAGAAGTAAGGGAGTGCCATTCTATATAAGAGTGGTTTATAGATGCCATTATAAACACTCTTCATGGTGTCCACAATAAATCTGCACAATTAGTTTTAGAAAAACTACAAAATTAATCCACAACTTGATAAATTTTCACCTAATCAACTAGTTAAAAAAAAATAATAATAGACATAAACCTAAACATTTGACAATTGTCAAAATATGTAGTGACGTAACGGAATATGTTCCAAAACCACCAAAACTGACGCTTGCGGCGTAACCGATATTTTGTCTACCCAAAAAAGGAACATTAAGAATTAAATAGGGGTTCTGGCTTCAAGAAACGCGTGTGAAAATGCATGGGTATGCCGCATATTTATGCTCTATCATATTTGCGTTACACTAATTGTTTTTTAATGTATTTTTTCTTGCAAATGCATTACATATATAGGGGTGAGGGGTGTCAAAAATTCTTTAGTAGGTATATCCAGGGTGAATTAGAAGTAAACGGCATCTTTTCGGGGGCGTCTTAGAGTAATAAGGGGGGCGTAATCTTTGAATTTGTAAAAATTTTCTAGTTTTATAAAGCTAAACCAACGATAAATCAAATTTGGCAAATCCATTTTTAGCAACTCTGGCAAATTGCTTTAAATTTAAATAAAATTCTTGCATATTCAGATACATATAATAATGCAAAACAAAACATTATTTTAATTTTATGCGAGTTTTATTTAATTTCTGAATAGCAATCGCAGATACAAATAATCTGTTTTTGTCTCTTTTCTCAAAAACGTCTAGAGAATTGCAAGAAATCAAAATGTTTCTGAATAAAACAAGGAATTCATTTTATATTTTTGAATCTGCCCGTGACTTGCTGAAAAAAGTTCTGGAGGAAAAAAGGGGCATGACCCCGGAAAAATATCACCCTTTAGTTTTTCTCCTAATATTTGGCATGCTTAATGATGTGTGCCTTGTAGTTAAATACACGTTCCAGATTTAGGCTAAACATCTCAAAAACTACACGAGTTATAAATAAAAAATAAACAAAAAATTAAAACTTTAGCAACCTATGTCTCAAAAACTAAGCATTTGCGGACTGATAAATAGTTTGTTTCTTAACATTACTCAAAGAATAATCCTCTGAAGTTTGGAGACATACTTAATTAATACCCTATGTAAAGCGACGTAGCTCCCTGAGGAAGCATATTCGGACCCATATTAATTGGAACTGTTTGCCTTATTTTTATGCAACGATCACGTCTCCAAAAGGATGCTATATACTTTTGAATCACCCTGTGTAGTTTCAGTCTACTAGGATTGGGTATTCGTCTATTGGGTATTGTAATTATTGAAGGTTTAGTTATAAGTTCATTATAGTAAAGTTTGAATAGAATTACATGTAACAACTAGGGATGCATATATGGAAGAAGGACGGAGTTGAATTCCCTAGCGATGCCACGGTCTGTTATACAGACGGATCAAGGCTGATAGACCGGAATTCGACCGATGCAGGAGTGTACGCCGAAAGCAAGGGTATTGGAAAAAGCTACTCGCTGGGATCACATGCAACAGTCTTCCAGGCGCAGGTTTACGCTATACTGGCGGTAACATGAGACGAAGAAATTAGGAACGAAACAGGAAAATGCCTCTGCATCTCTTCATACAGTCAAGCTGCGCTGAAAGCACTGTGCAAACTAACCATGTTCGCGGGTTTGGTGCAGGAGTGTGCGAATGCACTTCAGGAGTTGGCCATATATGGGAGTCCCAGGAAACGAGACAGCGGACGAACTCGCCAGGGAAGGATCCCGGCAGCAATGCGTCGGGCCAGAGCCTTTCTTGGGGCTCACAAGAGGGAAAATGAAGTCGGCTCTGACAGAGTGAACCCAGAAAGAGATACAAAAGGAATGGACAAACACAGGAAACGCCAGACAGGCGAAGGAGTATGGGACAGGATACAGTAAGTCCCGTGGGGACTGGCTGCTCCTTAGAACATGAAGAGAGGTAGGAACACTACGTCCTACAAGGACACCTGGCAAAGATGAGAGTGAAGGAGGACGCAACGTGCGAGCGATGTTGGACCGACGCGCATTTCCTCTCATCATGTGAAGCATACAAGGAGGCAAGAAGAGAGGTACTTGAAAAGAAAGCCTTTGAAACGGAGGACCTTCTGAATCTGAGGTGGCCCGATATTCTGGCCTTTGTACAGAAGATGGGCAGATTCCTTAGCGAAGGAAGGACGCAGTAGGGGGGATGCCCGGGGATTGGCGAAAAGGGAGCTTCATGTGCCTAGTCGCCGGGCCTAGAGCCTACGCCACACTACTACTACGACTAAGACCTAGAAAATTAAATATTAGTAACAAAAACAATAATTATTAATACTAAATCAAAAGAAATGTAAAAATTGGCGTTTTTATTTAAAATTTTCTAATAAAACAAAATACTAATTGTCTTGAGAAAGTTTTTTTCTTAAACTAAGCCAATATTTCTTGAAACGAAACAAACATGTATTTTATAATAAAAGATGGTTTGCCTTCAGTGAATGCATAATTCCAAGAAAAAAATTATCTATTTTTGAAGCGGATATTGCTTTGTGCATATGTAAGCAGTTTTTATTTAAAGCTGATATCATATTATTTGCTAGGATTTGTTATAATTTTTTTCTGTGTCCTACTATGGTAGCGATTAGATCATGTTTTTATCGTTTGCAATGGTCAATTACGAAAAAAACAATCCTGCTTTTTTGACCGTTCATTGTAAAAGCCCTAATAGAACAATGTAACTAACGCGCTTAGACTGCTTCTTAAATCATATTCTGGGGTCCATAAAATTCTCAACTCTTCCTGAGCTGTCAGCTGTCGAGTTGTCAAAAGGGTGTGCCATATGTAAACATGCGTGTGCAGTGTTTATTTTTTCTAATTTTTTTAATCAGTTTTCAGCATAGTTAAGGCCAATCAACTTTGAATCGTTTAGGCAAATATTTGGACTCCTGATTAGTTTTTACAGTTTCAAAATAGGAGGTTTAGTTTGTGAGATATTTTAATTTAAAAGTAAGTGAAGGTATTTTAACATAATTTAGTTAAAGGTTAGTTTATAGACTCATAAGTTTAAACAACATTAAGGGTACAGTTTAGGGGTTAATTTGCCCATCTTTTAATGCATAAATGTAAACATAAATAACTCATCTCTTCATGAAACAGACAGGTATATATCATAGGATAACATACTGCCAGTTACGGTAGATTTACTATGTTATAGCTTTACAGTGTGCTTTATTTAGTTCTAATTTACAAATCTGGGTCAAGTAGGGATAAACAAATTATAGGTATTTTAAGAAGTATGATGTTTTTGCATAGAAAATAATTTTCTGTAGATATTCACAATCTATTTTTAATTTTCTTTATTTTACAGACAGAAGGAAGCCATACTTATAGATTTACATAATGCCATCCCTCAGGAAAAAGGTGTCAAGTTATTTTCGACAGCTCAGTTTTCACCATGAGCCTAGAGAGAAGCGACATAACATTAATGAAAATGCTTTTGTAACTAAATACTTACAAGGGTATGTATCATATACAGGGTTTTTTGCAAATCTGAGGGCACCATAGTGCCCCGCCAAGTTCGCGTATTTTCTTGAAACATTTCAGCCCATATTTGACCTATCTAAAACTCTACTTCGAAATGAGTTATGAAACTCAAACTTTGCACAATCGTAGATCTTCATAGAGTTAAAAACCTCTCCAAGTTCTATGGACTTCAAATTCAAATATTCTTTTATTAAAAAAATTGTATACAAACAAGGATTGCTACAATTGAACAATAAGTGTCAAGAAAAGATGTTGCTGCATTAAAAATGAAGCCTTACTAAAGAAACTTAAAAATACAGTTAAAACAAAGTAACTAGAGCAACTTATGTCAAAAAAGCTTTTTTTTTATAATAATAAAAGTACTAATGTAAAAATTATATCTAAAATTTAAAAATTTCAGTTCTAGAGCTAACTAACAAATGTCAATTTGGGATGAAATGACATTATTTTACATAAAATTAATTAAATAAAATGTTTTAAACATGTAAAAACATTACACAGGCACAAAACATTTTTCTAAAATATCTGGTCCAGAAATTCTTTTACTGCGTAAGGTTCTAGATCTATTAAAACACTTTTTATAGATTTATTAAAAGTATTATAGTTATTTTCAGTCTTTTGGCATTTTGTTAAAAAATTTTATACAGGAGTAAGTAGGCCCTTTTTCTCTAGCTGTAAGGCGATAAATTGGAAAATTAAGACCTGCATATCTTGTTGGAATGTTGTGATTAGGTTCGAATTCATGAAATTTTTCCCTGTTTTTAAACAAAAATAACAACAACAATAACTTCCATAAAGTAAAACTGTTTGGTTTTCACTTTCTCCAACGTCGATCACGAGGATACGAATGATCCCCGTCTGGAACACGTCCTGATAGTCAGGAACAAGTATTCCATGCCAATCCGCGACCATAAAGTTGGATAGATCATCAAAATTCTACCATACTTCCAGACATGCTACAAAGCTAAAATTTGACAGACTAATAGAAATTATGACCAAACCCTTGGCAAGGCCCACTCACATATGAAACCCTTGGAAAAAATCAAAAAACCCCAAAATTCTAATTTACTACTCTCCCCTATGCATGTAAAGTTATGTCAAAGTAACATTGCCCACTTCCAGAAACGCTAGAGAGCCGAGCTTTGGCAGACTGATAAGAAATATGATAAAACTGTAGGAAAATATGTAAAAACTCCAAAATTTTTATTTGCTTCCCTCCCCTATAAATGTAAAGTTATGTAAAAGTAACATTACCCACTTCCAGAAACGCTAGAGAGCTGAGCTTTGGAAGGCTGATAGGAACTATGATAAAACAATAGAAAAAAAATAAAGAGACCTCAAAATTATATTTAACTTCCCTCCTCTATAGATGTAAAATTATGTAAAAGTATCATTGTCCACTTCCAGAAACACTAGAGAGCTGAGCTTTGGAAGACTGATAGACTATTATAAAACTATAGGAAAAAATTTAAAAACACCGAAGTTTCAATTTAATTCCCTCCCCTATAAATGTAAAGTTATGTAAAAGTAACACACTGCCCACTTCCAGGAACGCTAGAGAGCTGAGCTTTAAAAGACTGATGAAGGAACTATGATAAAACAATAGGAAAAAATTCAAAATTTTTAATAAAGCTTTGCAAAAGTTTTGAACAATATTCCACATATTTTACTACTTTAAAACTTAAATATTATCCAAATCACTTAAAAAAGGAGTGAAATCATAACAAAAACATTTAAATATAAAAAAGCCAAGTACACGAAAATATTATATAAAAAGAATTAAGATAAAAGTAAAGCCATGTTCTTCAATACAAATTTTAAAATGAAAGGTTCTTACTAGTTTGCAAATGTTTTTCTAAACTTGGCTATTATGGCTGCAAATGACTCTTAGGCACAGTGCTAAAATAAACATAAAGAAGTTTGGCTGTAATAGCAAAGTTTAAAAAAACATTTTCAAACTAGTAAGAACTCATTTTGATATTTGTATTGGAGAACTTGGGTTTACTTTTATCTCAATTTATTTTTTTTAAAATACAATTTTTATACCCTTTATCTTAAAAACCAGAAAGTTATGTGATTTTTTTATTTTCTTGATCTTCTCTATTACCTACCCATTTAAATATAGGAGGTATTTGTTTTAACGACCCTGTATACCTATAGTATACGTTAAAATTTGAAAAAATATTTGTTAAAAAGATAAGACGGCTACTACAATTTTTTATCTGAACAGGCACACAATCTAGTTTTTCCTCTTATCAATTATGGCCTAAATAATAATTATCATAATTTAATTTTTCTGTTTTTTTTTGTTTTGTTTCTTTTTAATCAAAGACTTTTTGTTGGTACCTATAGTATAAAAATTAAGAAAAAATTGTTCTAATTCTCCACGATTTTCTGATCATTAGCCATCCATACCGTGGATAGATCGACACAAAAACATCGAAAAACGTTTTGTCGAAACGTAAAATGGTCGAAAAAAATAATGTCGAACCATAATTTGGTCGAAAATAAAGCAATAGAAAGTAAAATACAGATAAACAATTTAATCAAATCGTAGTTTTGTCGACCTTAGACAAAGCTTAATTTCATCGATCCATAAAAATGTCGAAACGGAAAAGCATCAAAACGTAAAATCATCGAAACGGAGTGAAGTCGATTTGCAGAATGATCGAACCATAAAAAAGTTGAAAAATGGAAAAATAAAAGAAGACAGCAATTCAAGCTAAACGTATTTTTGTCGAAAATTATCTAGTCGAAAATAATTTAAACGAATCGTATAAATATCGAAAAAAATATAGTCGAAAATTAAACGCAATGGAGAAGAGACGCAAAATCGTCGAAACCTAGTTTTGTCGAAACGCAAAGAGATCAAACCGTAGAAAAGTTGAAAATAAAGGTGCGATGTTTCCATATTTAGCAAAATTTCTTGGCTAAATTCGATGAACTGGTGCTGACACGTTAGCTTTGGCAAGGCTCTTAGGTGAGGCTAGTATGATGTAACAGTAGACTTGGCAACATGGGGAGAGTTTTGCAGCTGCGTTATAGAATCGACGAGTTTCCGATTAGAGTTTACTCATGTATTGTCTTACTGGTTATAACGATCCCGCTTATAGCGAACTTCCGGATATAGCGAACCTGATTTTAATAATCTAGAATATGTATTTTTCTTTTAAAACGAACTTTATATAAGCAGACAATGGGCGTTTTCACACTAGACGATACGGCAACGACACGAATGGTTGCAAAGACATGCACAAGACCCAGAATATGATTACGAGTATGAATTCGAAAATGATATGCTTGATTTAGTAGAAGAACAAGCTAAGAGAAAAATGTGTGACTTCGATTTTAACGATTATGTTGATAAAGACATTGTAGCAAGAGAAACGTTGACTGATGAGCAAATTATAATCTCTCCGTAACCTCAAACATGGTTTCAAGTGATAATGACGAAGATAATGATGATCCTGTTCAAGATAATTCTGTTGAAGTCACTAAGGTTTATGTTCCAACCATTCGTGAAATAGAAAACAAAATTTCGGAAACTTTTTGGAATCACGCCAAGTTCCTAATAAAATATGGGCATCATTTTGTAACCTTGAAACCTATATAAACAGGGAATATTTTTCAAGTAGAAATGTACAAACAACAATTATGGATTTCATAATAATAAAAAAAAGATTTAGGCTTCTTTTATGTATGTATTACATACCACTATATTATGTACTTTACATATTTATATGTATAACAATAATAATAAACGTCTTTATTCGTATATATTCTGCCTTTTTCTAAAAATATAAATATTTATAGTATTTTTTGTAATATTTTTAGTTTTCTTAATCTTGGATACTATCAAAAAAAGAAACACAAAAAATTAAATAAAATTTATTTATTACTGTTTATAACGAACCTCGGATATAACGAACCGTATTTAGTTCATTTTTGAGGTTCGCTATATCCGGACTTCACTGTATTTTCATCTATTCTACTTTCGATTGTTTCATTTTCGACGAAAATACGGTTCAACATTTCAATAATATGGCGCCATTTTTTTAATTTATAGCCTCACACCTCTAAAAGAAGGACCAGCAATAGTCTACGGGAAAAACCCAACAGATCTACCAAGTTATGAAGTGGATAAATATGACTGTGGGCCTAACACCGTTGTCGCTTGTTACTCTGGACCCCATGGCGGTTTGACATCTGTCAAAAGGACGGAGAAACACCTATCAATGCTTGACGACGATATTGACTTTATTGACACACCCCATGATGAGGAACCTAGTAAGTTTATTTTGATTTCAAAATTGCCAGTTACTAGGGACTTATTGGAATAAAGACATGCAATAATAGTGTCAGGCCGTATTTTGACAGTTTTGCATTAGAATGTGACAGATAATCTTTTAACAAAAGGATTTTATTTGCTAAACGAAATAAATACTGTCGACTGTAATTATAGATAAATAAACGACTTGGTCTTAAATTTGACTTTGGAATGTCAATTTTGAAAGATCAACTGTCAGCCTGCAATGTAAATCTGTCAAAATACTGCCTGACACTATTATTGCATGATTTTATTCCAATAAGTCCCTATTGATAACTTAAGTCCAAAAATTGAGGAAAAAACATTATAAAATTGTTAGTTTTAAAGTAAAATTACTTTTTTAAATTGCAAAAATTATGTTCAATCTTTCCTGATAGATCTATCTACTTTAAAAATTGTAAGAAATAACATTTATAAATATTTTAAAAAAATTCAAGACTAAGTCCCAGCAAACATGGATTACAAAAAAAGTACTTTTTAAGTACTGGCTTTCGCTGCTGCCCATAACGGCAAAGTACTATGTAGAAAGTACTTAATTCGTATTGATTTGGAACAACGGCCTGCATCAGGCCAGCATGTATATATTTTAGTATAAAAAACACTGTACTTTTAAAGTAATGCATTTTTTTAAACTTTTTTGTACACAAAAGCATGTACTTTTCAAGCAATGTATTTTCTTCGTATTTTTAGTGAATACAAAAAAACTGAATTTTTATACATTTTTTAAAAAAACCTGTACTTTTAAAGCATTGTATTTTATTAATTTTTTTATTAGTACAAAGTAAGTACTTTTATTGTAAAAATTGTAAGGACACTGCGTCACTCACGTCTCATATTTACAAAAAGAAATATTAATTGATCATTATATAAGGATCTTTAATATTTTCCTTTTCCTATCAGATGAGGATATTTCCAAAGATCATGAAACATTCCACATCAATTTAAAAATAAATAAAACCATTCACATTCTTAAGCTTGACATTCCTTAGTGTACCAGTAAAATGATGACTAGTGTTTGCCATCTAGTGGCAAGGACGGCAAACATCAACTTTTTTGTAAACATTTTATTTTCACAGTAAAATATTTCATATTTTTGTACTAAAATAAAGTGCTTTAAAAGCAACTGTTTAAAAATACTTTTAAAATGTTTTTTCACTGTTATATTAATTTTGCAGTTAAACTTTTAATAATAAATTAAATGTACTTTAAGAGTACCTTCTTCAAAATGTTATTAAAATGGTGGGTGTGCTTTCGGGCTGTTCGGCCGTCGTCGTTGGAAATTCGTTCTCGATGTTTCGCCATCTCGAGTGGATGGCATCTTCAGGAGATGTTGACTGTTTGTCGGCTTCTCGAAGACTGGTGGTTAGTCTGTCGCGGACGCAGGTTATATACGCTATGGTGGGCGGGGCGTATATCAGCGCTGGTCGGTGATTGGTCACATTCCCTTGATTCAGTTTTGTTATTGTAAGCGAGCCGTTTAGTGTTTTTAAGAACCGATACCCATGTTCTGTTAATTTTAAGAGTTTCTTCAGATCTGTTGAAGTTCTGCTGGTGTTTATGAATTTCGATTGCTTCTCTATAGAGTCTTGGATAGAATGAAGAGGAGGCGCAGAGAACTTGTGTGTCTTCGAATTTTATTCGGTGGTCTTCATTGTTTAGTGTGTGGTCTGCAACTGCGGATTTTTCCGTATGTCCGAGTCGACAGTTGGCTTTGTGTTCTTTGATTCTTGTGTTTACGGACCGTTTGGTTGTTCCGATGTAGACACTTCCACAGGTACAGGGAATGCGGTATACCCCCGAAGAACTTAGTGGGTTCCTTATATCCTTCGCAGATCTGAGGTGGTTCTCAATCTTCTTAGATGGCTTGAAGATCGTTTTTATGTTGTGTTTTCCCAGAATACGTCCGATCCTATCTGTCACTCTAGGGATGTAGGGCAGAAAGGCTCTTGAAGTAACTTCACGGCTGCTCAGTCCACCGCTACTGTTACTTCTAATGCTCGGCTTTGGTCGTATACATTTATCTATGTCGCTTTGAGTGTATCCATTTGCTACGAGGGCCTTTTTAAGATGGTTTAATTCTTTGTCTAGATGTTCTGGTTCGCAGATTCTTTTCGCTCTTTCTACCAATGTTCTTATTACCCCTTTTCGTTGGCACGGGTGGTGGTTAGATGTGTTGTTTAGGTAGCGGTCTGTGTGAGTAGGTTTTCTGTATACGGTATGTCCTAGTCGTCCCTCTTTCCTCGTTACTAGTACGTCAAGGAATGCTAATTCTCTGTTGTTCTCTGTTTCCATTGTAAATTGTATACTGGGGTGTATGCTGTTAATGTGGTTGAGAAATTCATTAAGGCTGTCTCTACCATAAGGCCAAACGACAAAAGTGTCATCTACATATCGAAACCAGACTTGTCGGCTCGGACATACGGAAAAATCCGCAGTTGCAGAGCACACACTAAACAATGAAGACCACCGAATAAAATTCGAAGACACACAAGTTCTCTGCGCTTCCTCGTCATACTATCCAAGACTCTATAGAGAAGCAATCGAAATTCATAAACACCAGCAGAACTTCAACAGATCTAAAGAAACTCTTAAAATTAACAGAACATGGGTACCGGTTCTTAAAAACACTAAACGGCTCGCTTACAATAACAAAACTGAATCAAGGGAATGTGACCAATCACCGACCAGCGCTGATATACGCCCCGCCCACCATAGCGTATATAACCTGCCCCCGCGACAGACTAACCACCAGTCTTCGAGAAGCCGACAAACAGTCAACATCTCCTGAAGATGCCATCCACTCGAGATGGCGAAACGTCGAGAACGAATTTCCAACGACGACGGCCGAACAGCCCGAAAGCACACCCACCATTGGACGATGGCCGCGAAAGCCTTTCACAATTTGTTATTAAAATGTTTCTTTTTGAGTCATTAACGTGTTAATACGTTAATGTTTTGAGTATTTTATTTTCACAGTAAAATATTTGATTGTTTTGTACTAAAATAAAGTGCTTTAAAAGCAACTGCATAAATATACTTTTAAACTGTTTTTTTGCCATTAACCCTGGCTGCACTTGTCATTCTTCAAAAATAAAGTATAACTTTTCGTTGTATTAAAAATAAAGTACTAAAATGTTGCGTTTTTTGTACTTTTAAACAATATGCAAACTAGACAATACAAAAATAATACAAATAATGCATATCGTTGCCGATGCCAGCAGTTGCCAGCAGTTAAAGTACAATATTAGTAAAGTACCAGCAGGTCAATGTTTGCTGGAGTATTTTTTGCCAGTTATTGATGTCCCAGTAATCGATACTTTTTTTGCGTACATTACTTTACTATCATTTATACTATTTAAAAAAAAACTGTTTAAATATTTCAAGATATATATACAGCGTTGGCCAGCCTTCTATCTAGGGGTAGAATTTTTCTATGGGCCATAAGGATTGCATGGGAGAACAGAAAAGCGTAAAACAAACTTTCTACGGGAATCGTGCGTATCGCGGCCTCTTATTAATCAATGCTATACTCTATCTGTTTTGTGTCCTCTTATAGAAATTGAGCCCCCTAGATGTGGACTTGTTCACGCGGTATACACTAAAAATAGTATAGAACAACATAGACTAGATTTTTAACACACACATTTCAGTATCCCCGCCTTTACCACGAAAATCACCGAAACGAACCGACGGATGTCCGATTGACAACACCGCAATGGTCATAAAAGTAGCAGGCCACGAGTATTGTGTCATAAACAGACCTAAAAAAGGTCACAACAGGAGTCATAGTCTTGGCAGTATGTCAGATTTTAACATAGAAATCGAAAAAACGAAGATAAACAGAAGTCCAGTCAGGGATGAGAACTCCAATGAGACTCAGAAGACTACTGAGTCTTCTGTACAAGATGAATCTACTAAAAATGTGATACCAGAGAATAAAAGTAAGATTTTCGTGTATTGGTTGGGTTTGTGTCATTGTTGATAATGCCTGGGGCACCATCTCTTTAGTCTGTTGCAGTTTATAAATGGTTGAATATTAAAAAATTGTCAGTCAGTTCAATACATTTTTTTAAGCTTAAAGAAAAGAATCTTGGGTATAAAGTGAATAATATTTTTCGAAAAATAAAATAAAATTACTACTACTATTATGTCGGTTAAGAACGTTTTTCTAGGTTGTCCGACGCCTATTCTGCACCTCCTTCGATCCTGACAATCATCTTCTTTCAGGTTTTTTTTGACTCATTGATTCTTGGATTGACTGTTGCCATTCTAGACTCCCTCTTTTTCTGCGCCCTATTGCTTGCCATTCTAGGACCTGCTCTGGTAATCTTTCGTCGTTCATCCGTTGTGCATGGCCGTACCATATCAGTTGTCGTTTAGTGATGTCATCCGTTATGCTTCGCTCGATTTCTATTATTTCTTTTATGATCTCATTTCTTATATGATCTGTTCTGATATTCTCATTGATCTTTTTATTGCATCCATTTCGACACTTTCCATCTTTGTTTTGTATTTTTCTGTTACGCGACACGTCTCTATTCCATACAATAGCGTGCTTTTCACCATTATTTCATATATGTTAAATTTTACATTCTTTTTTATCTTTCTGCTTCTTAAAATACTGTTAAGACATCCAATAATCTTTTTTGCTTTTACTATTATTTTCTCCAGTTCTTTACAGTCTGTTCCTATCTTATCAAATGTGACACACAAGTAAACATACTCATTGCATGCAAATATTGTTTGTCCATTGTCTAGTTCTAACTCACTTGATGTGTTTCCAATACATAAGTACTTTGTCTTGTCCACGTTCACTGTTATCCCCCACTTTTGGTATTTTTCCGTTAACTTTCTCATCTTGTACTCCATATCTTTTTTACCATTAGCTACAATGACTTGGTCGTCAGCAAACTGCAAATCGGTCGTTAAGTTGTATTCCCATCCTGTGTACTTTACGTTTCCAGTTTTTTAGAGCTACTGCGATATATATTTTAAAAAGAGTTAGAGAGATACAACATCGTTCTCTTAAGCCTCTCGTTACCAGGAATTCTTTTGAAAGTCGATTTCCAATTTTAATTTTAGATTTTGACCCTTTGTATAGTTCATTTATCGCTTTTATGTATGTATAATTGATATTAGTTTCCTCTAACACTGTCCATAATTTTTCTACTGGAACGGTATCATATGCTTTTTGTCTGTCCACATAAGTCTATATATTTCTGGCACTCGTTTTCTCAATTATTACTTGTTTAAGACGTTTTAACCTAATTTTGTTTTAAATTTCTGCCTTGAAAAGTGGCAAATTTTTGGTATTCACCGAAATAAAGACATAAAATAAAAAATGGCATTCCTCTACCTGACAACGCTGTGAGGTGCTCTTTAGACTACAAAGGGTTTCTTATGATAAACGCAAAAAAAAATTCGCTTATATCTATAGTCCTTGCCATACGCAGTTACACTTTTGTGACTTGGACATGTAAAATTACAGGTGAAACTGTCATTGTCTCTGGATAAAAAGATGCTGATTTTTTTTTGTTGCTGTCTGTATGCCTATAATAAATAAAGAGGTTGAAAATGTCAAGGACTATAGTACTGGTGTCTAGTCGATGTTGCCTATTAGAGAAACTCCATTTTGCCCCAGTCTTGTCAATAAATGACATTTAAACATTGTAATATTGTTGTAGCGATCGTACCTAACCAAAAACCGCCTGTACATAGACTAATAAGTGAAAAAACTAACAACGAACAAGATAGTTGTGACAGAATAAAAAATGAGAATGTAAAAAGTAATAATCCCCAAGAAAAAACTACTATCACCAATCAACAAGAAAAAGACAGCACTAATAATGCTTCAAGTACTAATGAACAAAGAAAAAGTACTGCCATATCAAATACCACTGCTCAGGAAAGAAGAAGTACACGGCATCAACAGAGAAGTAGTGCGTCTTCAAAAAATACTGAATCATCTAAGGTCACTTTGAGGAATAGTGCAAGTGAGAGAAATACTGACTCGTCTAAGGTCACTGTGAAAAGTAGTGCAACTGAGAGGAAGAGCTATGGTTTGTCCAAGTCAAAAAGTGACGGAAATCCTTTTCAACACAAGAAAAAAGGAAGGATTATACACGTCGATAGACCTAAGAAGGGTACTTTTAATTGTTTTTGAACTAGCATGGGATTATTTTTTTGACTTTTGGATGATTTTGTTTTATTTCTTGCTAGTTATTTTTAGGTGGCATGTTATATTTATAGCATACAAGTAATGCTTTTTTTTCTATTTAGGTTAAAATACTTTTTTTTTCTAGAAAAACTTTTTTTCTTAATTTAAGGTGTTTTTTTCAAGGTCACAGGGGCTTTTTCGGTTATTTGTTTTACGTTTTCGAACAAATTGGGTTTGTTTGCGAGGGGGACACTTTTTTCTTATAACTTTATCCCTACAGTTTGAATGGGGAAAGCGGGTTGAGTAATACCTTCTTTTAAAGTTCTCTCAAAGATAGTTACACAGCAGTCCCGCCGAATAAAATATGTTGTAAATACGACAGAAGTATTTAGTCTCCGCATTAAAACGGAAAGAGGTTATTCTCCGGCTGCTGAGTGCGTTGTTGCCAACATACTACATAATATTTATGCCCATGTCATGCAGCCCTCGGTCCCTTTGTCAGAGGTTCGCGTCCGATTAAGAGAGGTTTCAGAATTTTTTTATCAAAAAAAATTGTCCGTGTCCGGTTATTAGAGTGTCCGGTTATAGGAGTAAATTTTACATGTAAAGAAATAGAGAAAAGCTTTGTTTCAACAAATTTGTCCGCCTAAAGGGAGTGTTCTCTTAATAGAGGTGTCCGCAAGGAGAGGTTTCACTGTACTACAAAAATTTTTGATAGCAAAAAAGTTTTCCCCTAGCCATCGTATGTTATTTATTCCATGCCCTAGCAAAAAAAATCGAGGTTTTTCCGAAAACGATCAACAAATACCCGAATAGGCCTCTGCTACCTAAAAAAAACCCTCTATAATGTAAGTATGTTGTATATTTTTTTTAGAATTGTATATATAATTTTTATTTTTAATAAGTAGAATTTAGAATGACCCCAGATATTGCACATGCTTTTTTTTTTAGCTATCACTACTAATTTAACGCATAGTTCTATTCTAGCACTTGATATTTAATTAAGTTTTTTTTCACTAGCTTTTTGTTTTTTTTTAACTAATTTTATGGAGATAATAGGGACTTATTGTAATAAGGCCAACCAGTGCCGGGCACTATTGTGACAAAACTGACAGTTGATCTTTCAAAATTGATATACCAAAGTCGAATTTATAAATCAAGTCGTTTATCTTGCGTTAATAGTGGCAGCACTATTAATTCCGGCTCTTACAATACACAAAGGCCTAATTTTCAAAGAAGACAGCTGTTCTTATAATGCGAAAGTGTCAGAATAGTGTCCGGCACAATTACTGCCTGGCTTTATTGCAATAAGTCCCTATTACCAAAGCATCTTTTATAATAATGACACTTATTAGAAACTATTTTAAATTTTTTGAAAGGCATTACCACAGATTTTTTCCGGCCAAAAACGCATGCGTAAAAAACTACCTAAACTTAGTCAAAATGGGTTGTGTGCACATAAATTTAAAAAAAAAACACTACAAAGCTGAATTATAATTTTTCCAAACCAGCCTTACTATATTTGTGACTGTGTAAAATAATAAAAATACTGGAGTGCTTTTACCTGCCTCAGCAGGAAATCATAGCGCACTAGAAATAAGTAAAAAAGCTGAATATCTCCTAAACCGCTCAATCAAACTATGACATATGATACATCATTTTGAAAAGAATTCAATGGCGAATTCGAAAATTAATTAAAATATAGGCCATTCCATAAGAAAAAATGGAACTTTATGTCATATCTCAAAAACTAAAAGTGACAGTTAAAATATAATTATGCGGGTGAATCCCTCGTGACAAAGTCTATAAAACTGCAATTTACTCTAAATCAAAATTTCCACTAATAACGAAGTTATAGACCCCCTTCAAAAATGCAGACTTTTCAAAAAGCCCCCGTAGCTCAAAGACGAGACGATATTTCAAAATGCGGTTTTCACTATAAGTCTTCTCTTGAAATTTGAGCCTCGCAATGCGTGATCAGTTTTTCTCTGTCTCCCCTAGAAGTACCTTAAACCCCCTAAAAGTGCCCAATTTGGGACACCCTGTACAGCTATCCAGCTGCCCACGGAAAAATACAAGAGAAACAAAATTTTTCTATGCCCGCTTAGCCACGAAAATTTTTTGTAAAAAAAAACATTTTTATTTTTTTACCGCTATTTTGAAGCAGACATGTTTGAAGCACTTCTTTAAAATGAATTGTTATCAATTGTAAATATTTTTTTAGAATGATCTTTTATTCTTTTTTTAAGGTGATGATTCCTCAGAATCAGAAACCCACAAACACACCCAAAAAGAAGACCCCGTATTACCTTCAGAGTGGAGAAGGTTCTCCAATTTGTATTATGGCATATCCGACTCCCTGTATGACAGAAATCAGGTGACCAGACAGAAAAATGGCGACCCAATCGCAGACTGTTTTGGCATCATCGCTAGACAAGACTCCGCCATCTTGGCTGTGGCTGACGGAGTCAACTGGGGTACGCTCTACTTGCTCTTCTTCCTATTTTCCTTTTTAAGCCATCCATACCACAGTCTACCTAACAACCAGCTAACAGACTTTCTTGATCAATTTTAAATTTTTATATTTTTTTTAATATTCAAAAAAATAACAATGTCGTTTTTAGTTGTTGAGATACAAAGCTTATTGAAACGAAAATTAAATTGTTGTCCTATTGCAAACAAATAACCCACACAATTTTTATTTAAAGTTGATGTGGCAAAAGTTTGTGAAAAAACAGGGAGAAAATCGCAATCTTGGATTTATGACTGGAGGCAAACACTCGGCGACTTTAAATTGAGTGATTCATAAGCATTTAATTTGAGGTAGTGTCTATCTAAACTTTCCTTTCAATTTTTTTTGCTAAAAAAAAGTTACTAGTTTTTAGGATTTTAGCTCACACATATACTATACTATAGTAGTGTGAGCTATGGTGATCCTAATTTTTTCGAGAAAAAAAAAAGTTGCTCCGATTTCAAAAATTTGTATATATCTTTGCGTTTCAGATGATTTTGAAACTTTTTTGTTGCGCCGTCTGTCTGTCTGTCGTATGTCTGTCTGTCTGTCTGTCTGTAACGACCAACGCGCATAACTCAAAAACCGCCTGGCCGATTTTAATGGAATTTGTTTGGTACCTAGACTGGGTCTTGGGTCGAGATGGTCCCATTTAAAAATGAACAAAATCCACCGAACACAAACCAAATACAAGGGTGGGGGTAGATTTCAAAAATTAAAGTTTATGTGAAAATATGGCGTGTGTGATATCAAACGAAAGGTAATTGCGTCTGGAGTTAAACAAAATACATTTTAATTTATTTTAAAAAAAGGGTGGGGGTATATTTCAAAAATTAGAGTTTAAGTGAAAATATGGCGTGTGTTATATCAAACGAAAGGTAATTGAGTCCGGAGTTTAACAAAATACATTTTAGTTTTTGTTTTTTTTAAGGGTGGGGGAATATTTCAAAAATTTGAGTTTATGTCAAAACATGGCTTGTGTGGTATCAAACAAAAGGTAATTTAGTCTGGAGTTGAATAAAATATATTTCAGTATTTAGTTATATTAGCTCACACGTACACTATGACTATAGTACCTAGTGTGAGCTTAGGGGCCCATATATTGGCAGAGTATTTTAAAAATTCTTATCTTTGTCAGTTATTCAGATATAAAGCTAATTTTGTTACTATCTTAATTACCGTTCTATTGCAAAAAAAAAGGTATAAGCCAAAGTTTGTGAAAAAATATGAAAAAAGCCGCCATCTTGAATTTATTAAGTCAAACCTGCCCCTCTACTCAAATTGGAGGCAAACACGGGATATCATAGGCCTTTTATAACTAACAATGATCTCTATATATATATAACTGGATAGGCCTTTACATATATGCAAAGTGAGGCAAAAATATTGATATTTTTTGTAGAGAGAGCACGCTGCGCAGGAGGTGCTACCTTTCCTTTTTTACTTTTACTCTCCGATGATATTCTGTGGTTTTGAAAGTTTGCGGACGTTTTATGATTTTTAATTTATAACTGGATTTTTACTGCGATTAGGTACTAATAAAGTTTGTTAAATAATCAAAGCTGCTTACTTTATAAAGCAAACCGGCTTTTCACTCCTATAAAACTCGTTTTTACAAGCAACGCATCGTGGTTGTTGGATTTTGGATAATAAAATTATTCTTTATCTGGGGATAAATGATAGAATTTTACCTTTTATGTTTTTTGCCGATTCGGTAATTAGTTATAATTAAAATTAATTAATATAAAATTTTTTCGCTTTATTATAATATACTTCTATGTATGTGAACCTTTGGGTGCCTTTATTGGCCGCAGTTTTCGCGCATAGTCGCGTGTTTCTCCCACTCTGAAACTATGGAGAGAACATCAAGAGCGAGGGAAATGCCCTGCGTTCGACCTCTTTCGATTTACGACTGCAGCATAATAAGGTAGGCTAATATTTTACTAGCTTGAAGGTTCACCGCGGAAATTATTTTTTCTATAAGCGTGCGGAAAAGTCCACTTTTCCGCACGCATTTTAGTGTGGAAAGTGCCACTTTTCCGCACTAGTGCGGAAAAGTAAATTTGTTACGATTTTGAGGTGTTCTATAACATTTAGACCGTTCAAAATACATTTGTATCTTTCCTAGCACACGAAATATCCTAAAAATATTCAAATTGACTAAAATTCTGCTATATTTTCAATATTTTCGATAAAATAAAGTTTTCAGTAAAATAGGTTCAACTTATAAGTTTTAAACCTCCCCGGTATAAATGTCGTCATTGTCAATGTCAAACAACAATGAACACTAGTGGTTTTAGATTTGGCATCTTAAATCACCATAGCAACAAAGTACATACAAACTGTCAAAACAAAGCCAATTTTGCAGATACAAGCGTCTTTTGAATTTTTCAAACAAAAAAATCAGATTTTCAATGGATTCTTCGGACGAAGATCTACCCCAGTCAGTTCTAGAAGCCGCTAGAATGTGAATAATAATAATTGATTTGATTAAAACGTTTTGAATATAAATAATTTTCTGATTAATTTTTAGTTTTTTCCTCACGCTTATAGAAAAAATAGTGTACCTAACTCGTGCGTAAAGTGTCTTTTCCGCACTTGATTGCTGGCCAAACTCCGCTATCGCGTCGTTTGGCCATCTGCAATCGCGTGCGGAAAAGAGGCACTTTCCGCACTAGTTAGGTAAACTACTATTTCCTATTTTCGAACCGGTCTATTTTGTTTCACCCGCGATCCCATAAAAGGATCCAAAAGCCAATTTGGGTTTTTTTAGTGTTCTCATTTTTGATTTTTGTTCAACAAAAACAATTTCAAAAATATACTGACAATATTGACAAACAGTTTAATGACATATCACAAATGACAAACTCTTTGAATTATTAAGTTCACAGAATACCACCGGTGATTAGAACTAGAGAGAGAAAGGTTGCACTACTAAGCATTCATTGTATGTTCTCACTCTAAAAATAGTTATTTACCTAACTAGTGCGGAAAGTGATACTTTACGCACGCGACGGCAGTTGCCCGAACGACGCTTTGCGGAGTTCGGGCACGCCGTCAAGGGCGGAAAAGGCACTTTCCGCAAGAGTTAGGTACAAAATTTTTCCTAGTTGCATAAAAGGCTTGGTTTTACATTTTAATATATTTGGTATTTTTTACATTAAAACAGCAAAAAACAAACTCTGTTTTCATTTTTAATTTAATTGAGTTTATAAATGGGTCAATAAGTCTAATTAGGCCTCATTTTTAATTTAATTGAGTTTATAAATGGGTCAATAAGTCTAATTAGGCCTAAAATTCACGGCGTGCGGAAAGTTCAACTTTCCGCACGCAAATGCGTGCGTAAAAGTGCACTTTTACGCACGCAAGTAGGAAAAAACAATTTTAATTATACGTAATGTATAGCCGTGGCCGTTCCAGTTACTTCATATATGGATGATTCTACCAAAAGTGGGCTATATGGATATCATTTTTGGTCATTGCCTTTAAATAACAGTACAGCACAGAAAATAATTTTGTTTTTTTAAATTTATGTAACTAATTAGGTGTAAGCTAAGAAACATTTATTTTCCCGAATTTTAGGAATTATTGCATAAAAATTCCAGAGGGATGAGTACCAGAGGAATGAGTTTTTTAATGGTTTTCCAATTTAAATCAAAATCTATTTCGACTACTTAACTTAACTTTTATATAAACAAAGTTCCTATACTTATAATTTTAAAACAATCAACAAAAAAATTATACTATTGATATCAGTCAAATATTTACTTACCAGAGGGATGATAATTGAAGCGTTCCTTTTTGATTTCTCCGAAAAAACCTAATTTTCTGCCGAAAATAAAAAGATCTATAACTTAAACCAAACTAAAGTTGACATTATCTGTCACAACTTGTCACCCTCACAAATATTATAATCTATAATCTTTGCCTCACAAGTAAATTAGATATCCAGGGCCGTCTCTTTCTCTAGAAATTAACCGGTGGTATTCACAAATATTGTGTTATTAAAAATGGAGCACGTTTAAAATTGTAAAATTTTCCGGAGAAGATGTAAATTCGGATTTTCAAAAATATATCTGCAAACTTAAGTTTTATCAATTTTTTGATAAATAGTTAAGACTTGGTTAAATATTATTTATTAGGATATTTTTTTCAATTTGAGTTTTTAATATTTGGTTTGGGACTACACCAGAGGAATGAGGTATTTGCTTTGTAATAAAAAAAAATTATAAACTTACAATTTTTTTTATACATTAAACTCAAATGCTCCATAATGAAAACATTTCGTTTTAAATCTTATAACTAAAACTATGCTTCATTTGCAGTCTGTGTTTGAAAAATTTGCATTCCCACTCCACAGCACCATTTTTGTAGAATCATCCATATAATTCATTGTTAACTAATAACGTTTCATACCTATGTCATGGATGGATATAAATTAATTATCTTTCATTGTTTAGGAGAAAAAGCCAGTGTAGCAGCCAAATCTGCCGTGCACGGCGCGTTGCACTACCTCAACAAAACAATTTTCAACGACACCAAACCGTTCGAGAAGCTCACTACCAAGACTGAAGATCTGAACCTAGCTAATAATCTCAACCCCAATGAAGATCTCAATCTGATCAGGAACACCAGAGAAGTGTTTGTTTGTCTTTTGCGGGCTTTCAACTGTGCGCATGATCTCATTTTAGAAAATAAGGTATGTTCAGTTTTTTTTTGTTGTCTATGCTGCAATAAGAACTGAAGATGCCTTTATATACGTACAATTTAAATAATAATATTTCTACAGAAGTGCTTGGATTTGGTTCGGTTCGCAACATAATTATGTATCATCCCACATATAGTTTGTTTCTTGACCAAATCCATCCTACGATACTTTGTTTTGACGACAATTTTATTGGCTTCA
The DNA here is from genome assembly GCA_963576565.1 of Aspidapion aeneum. Classification (NCBI taxonomy): domain Eukaryota; kingdom Metazoa; phylum Arthropoda; class Insecta; order Coleoptera; family Brentidae; genus Aspidapion; species Aspidapion aeneum. The sequence continues at coordinate 68,683,440 of OY755046.1, forward strand.
AATAAGCTCTCTACACATTTTTTTGAGAAAAGCTTACTTACTAGTTATACGAGAAAAAAGGGTTAGAGATACTTACTAACCGAAACGTCGCACAGAAGTGTAAATTTAAAAATTAGGGAGACAGTAAGGGACAAAGTTGTCTTCAGGGAATATAATATTAATAATATATATGTTTTTATAAGAAGAAGAAGTAACAAATGATAATGGCTTGAGACTGATGCAATTGTGTGAAACCCACAACCTAAAAATAAATAATGGTTTTTGTAGGCATAAGGATATTCATCGATATACCTGGATTCAGCCAACAAGAAATCTTAAATCAATCATTGACTATGCTATAGGTGGACAACACTCGCAATTAAAGTGGTATGATGTGCGAGCACTTCGTGGTATTACCTGTGGATCTGACCACCATCTGGTAAAAGCAAAAATATTATTCCCTGTCAGAAAAACACATAAGGACGAAAGTATTGAAGAAAATGAAAACCTAGAATGCATCGAAGATAATCAAAAATACAACTTTAGAAGTCTAGAAATCGAAAGTACTCAAAGATCGTATCAGAACCGATTAGATAAAAAATTAATAAACACAGAACACTCATTTGAAGAGATATATACAAACATAATAAAAAGCTTAAAGGAAGCAAGCATCGAAGCTGTTGGATACCAAGATAATAGAAATAGCAGGAAGATGTGGTGGACGGAAAAAATAGAGGAAATGGTCAAAGAGAAAAAACGCACATACTTCAACTCAGTACTAAAGAACAAAGAGACCTAGAAATCTACAGAGAAACCAAAAGACAGCTGAGAAATTTGATACGCACAGAAAAAAATGAACTGTTCGAGCGCAAATGCCACGATATCAGTACACACGTAGGAGGTAGGCAGAGTTCTGAAGTATGGAAATTCATTTCTACAATAAAAAACCCAACAAAAGAAAAAGTAAACATCCAGATCATCAAACCAGAACAATGGACAGAACACTACAAGGGACTGCTGCAGGAAACGATACCCGAATATCTGGCAGCCTCTCCGAGGAGAGACATAGAAGTACACGGAGAGGAAGTAATCATCGAAAAAGAAATGATAAAAAATAGTATTAAAAAGCTTAAATCCGGAAAAGCTAGCGGACCTGGAGGAATATATGCTGAAATGCTCAAATATGGATCAGAGAAACTAATCGAAAATCTCACATATATTATCAATCAATGCATAAACGGACATCCAGTACCTGATGATTGGAAAATTGCATTCATATCCTCAATACATAAAAAAGGAAACAAGCTGGATTGCAACAATTACAGAGGAATTTCAGTAACTAGTACTCTCAGTAGATTGTACGGTAGGATTCTTAGAGATCTAATAGAGAAGGATTTTCATGAACAAGAAGAAGAAGAGCAAAGTGGGTTTCGTGCAGGCAGATCTTGTAGTGATAATGTTTTTTGTCTTAAACAAGTAATTGAGAAAAGGAGCGCCAGAAATATAGAGACTCATGTTACCTTTGTGGACCTACAAAAAGCATATGATACCGTTCCAGTAGAAAAAGTATGGACAGTGCTAGAGCAGACTAATATCAATCATACATACATAAACACGTTAAAAGAACTATACAAAGGGTCAAAATCTAAAATTAAAATTGGAAATCGACTTTCAAAAGAATTCCTGGTAACAAAAGGCTTAAGACAGGGATGTTGTATTTCTCCAACTCTTTTTAAAATATATATCGCAGTAGCTCTAAAAAACTGGAAACGGAAAGTGCACGGCATGGGAATACAACTTAACGACCGATTTACCATATACACACTACAGTTTGCTGACGACCAAGTAATTGTAGCTAATGATAAAGAGGACATGGAGTATATGATGAGAAAATTAATGGAAGAATACCAAAAGTGGGGATTAACAGTGAATGAGGACAAGACACAGTACTTATGTATTGGAAACGAATCCAGTGAGTTAGAACTAGACAATGAACAAGTAATATCTCCATGCAATGAGTATGTATACTTGGGTGTCACATTTAATAAGACAGGAACAGACTGTAAAGAACTGGAAAAAAGAATAGTAAAAGCAAAAAAGGTTATTGGATGTCTTAACAGTATTTTATGGAGCAGAGAGATAAAAAATAATGTAAAATTTAACATATATGAAACAATGGTGAAAAACACGCTGTTGTATGGAATAGAGACTTGTCGCGTAACAGAAAAATACAAAACAGAAATGGAAAGTGTCGAAATGGGTGCAATAAGAAGATCAATGAGAATATCTAGAACAGATTACATAAGAAATGAGATCATAAAAGAAAGAATGGGAATCGAAGGGAGCATAACGGATGACATCACTAAAAGACAACTGATATGGTACGGCCATGTACAACGGATGAACGACGAAAGATTACCAAAGCAGGTCCTAGAATGGCAACCAATAGGGCGCAGAAAAAGAGGGCGTCCTAAACTAGAATGGCAACAGTCAATCCAAAGATCAATGAGTCAAAAAAATCTGACAGAAGATGACTGTCACGATCGAAGGAGGTGGAGAATAGGCGTCGGACAACGTAGAAAAACGTTCTAAACCGACTAAATAAAATAAAATATTTTTATAAGTAGAATCGACTCTAACCAGATTTTTTTTTGATGGATTGGAGTGCAAAAAATTATATCGAATTTGTTCTTGATTCTTTTAGAGTTCGGTTCGGTAGTAGTGTGGCGATAAAAACCCTGTTTTTTTTAAATATTGAGGCATGTCTGCTCAGTTGTTGCACTAATTTCCATTTATTTAATTTTTAAATAAGTGGTTACACTTTTATTAAAATGTCAAGATTGGAGGACCCGTAAAAAAACGCCCCTTTTCTCCAAAGTGAAACTTGATCTATTTTCAAGCTAGTAGTTCTGTCTATCTTAAAACAATATAGTGAGCTGCAGGTAGGTGCATTCTTGTGCAAACCACCACAAATATTTTCAAAAAATTAGTTTAGTGAGCTATATGATATTTGAAAAAGTTGAATGTTTTATATATTTATTAGACCTCCGTGCGCAATGTAAATCCGAAATGTAGTTTCTACTCAATTATTGTGTACGAGTTTCAAACAATAATCTCTGTATATATAACTGGATAGGCTTTTACATATATGCAAAGTTAGGCAAAAATGTTCATATTTTTTGTAGAGAGAGCACGCTGCGCAGGAGGTGCTACCTTTCCTTGTTTACTTTTACTCTCCGATGATATTCTGTGGTTTTGAAAGTTTGCGTTTAACTGGATTTTTACTGCGATTAGGTAACAATAAAGTTTTTGAATAATCAAAGCTGCTTACTTCAAAAAGGAAACCAACTTTTCACTCCTATAAAACTGGTTTTTACAAGCAACGCATCGTGCTTCCATTTTTTATTTTTGTTCAACAAAAACAATTTTAAAAATATCGCACACCCGCTGAAAAAGAGTCACAACTCAAAAAACGCCCTTATTGAGATAAACCTGCCGCCATCATCGAAATAACTTGTACTTTCTTCCATAAAAGCGTTACATTTGTGTTTCGACAATTCACCGCGAAATGGCGATGTGACTCTTTTATTTTGTCCAGTTTAGCTGAGGATTCGTTCCTTTACAGTGTCACGTTTGACTTTATAACAGCGGGAACGTGGAGTTTCATCCTGAAAAGAGTCACATTTCGAGTTGTGAAGGTTTTCGTGTGAACTATTGGTTAAATCTGACTCATATAACAAGTAAAATACTGTTCTTTTTTGTGTTGTGACTGTTTTTTCGAATTGTTCAGTGTACTTAGAATTAAGGAGAATAAGAAAAAAATCTTTTGAATTTATTAGAGAATAATCACATTCCCAGTTGTTATTCAGCATTTTATAACTCGTTGTAAAAATAAATACAAAGTTCCTTCTTTATTTGTTTTCTTTTTTATATTATTTACCATCCTGTGTGATATCCTAATTTACAACGTCATGATGCCTTCTTCTAAAAAAGTGTCACAATATCGGGTTTTTGTCTAAAAACGACAAAAATCATTTTTCCTGAGAAACGTACTGCACCAATTACATTGAGTTAAAAGGTTCCTGTTGATATAAAATAACATGTTAACTCGTAATTTGTCATGTAAGTGAAAAATGAATCTCTCTAATGAACTAAATTCTTTAACAGCGATTTTCTCAAAACAATGTTTTTTGAGTTGTGACTATTTTTTAGCAGGGGTGCGAATACTGACAACATTGACAAACACTAATGACAAATCACAAATGACAATCTCTTTGAAGTATTAAGTTCACAGAATACCACCGGTGATTAGAACTAGAGAGAGAAAGGTTGCAATGCTTAGCATTAATTGTATGTTCTTACTTAATCTATAGCCGTGGCCGTTCCAGTTACTTCGTATATAATTCATTGGTTTCAAACAAAGAACAAGGATGTATGTAAAAATTTATCTATTCTTTCAGGGTATGCTAACCACTTTGACAGTAGCAGTGATCCTACCTTTGAGGGTGAAACAAAGCAAACGCGAAAACGGGCTGGGAATCCAAAAGGAGCCTCAATATGTTTGTTGTGTTTGTAACGTTGGCGATACTCTGGCTTATGTTTATTCTCAGAAATATGGTGTTCGAGAACTTACCAAAGGTACTTATTTTCTTTGTAAATACTTTTTCATAAATAATTATATGATTTTAAAAAGTTCGCGTAAACTACTGTACCATCTTTTCTTGAAACATTTCAGCCCATTTTTGAACTATCTAAAACTCTACTTCGGAATGAGCTACGAAACTCAAACTTTGCAAAGTCGTAGATCTACAAACCCTCCAAGTGTCATGGACTGTAGAAAAAGAAACCCAAAATTTTAATTAACTTCCCTCCCCTATAAATGTAAAGTTATGTAAAAGTAACATTGTCCACTTCCAGAAACGATAGAGAGCTGAGCTTTAGAAGGCTGATGAGAACAATGATAAAATCATAGGAAAAAATTTAAAAACCTCAAGGCATTGCAAAAGTTTTAAACAATATTCCGCATATTTTACTACTTTAAAACTTAAATATTATCTAAATCCTTTAAAAAAGGAGTGAAATCATAACAAAAACATTAGTTTTAAATTATTTAAAAAGAAGAACAAAAAGTAAAAACTAATCTTATGTTTTTATTTTTATAGGATCCCACGATGTGAATAGTAACCGAGACATGCGTGACGCCTTAGGAGCTCTGGGTCCAGTTGATGGTATCAAACCAGAATTGAGTAATCTAACACTGTCCATAACCACGATAACCAAAGGTGACATAGTTTTGGTAGCGAGTGATGGTTTGACTGATAATTTTGATCCGAATGTTTGTAAGTTTACTGTTAATTCTACCGGTGATAATTCAAAAATTAAACGACCTGGAACATTACAAGGGAGTGCTAATAGTGAAAAACCTAAGGTTAATCCTTTGCAAGTGCAGAGTTCTAGTAATATACCTCATAAAGGACCTGATACACCCACTAAACCACCCATAAAACCTCCTAGAAAGTCTAAAAATCGAGATTCTATATCTAGTATTTCACAGTCTGAAAACTCTATAAGTTCTTCTCTAGAAAGTCGGTCTTCTTTACATAAAACCGGTTCACATCCGGTCGATTCTAATTTTAAAGAGCCTGAAAAACTAAATAATGATAGTGTGGAGCATGAGAATCCTTTAGTAGCACATTTTATGAAACAGAACTCGATAGAGGAAGACAAAAAACCTAGTTTGGAAGAACCAAAGACACCAAAAAACAAAAATTTATCAACTGTAGTAGAAAACAAAGCGAGTAGTTTAAGAAAAAGTTACATTTCCAATCTACCACTATCAGCAAAAAATAGTCCAATTAGTTCAGAAACTGCTAGAAAAACCAGAACTGACGTAGCAAAGTTTCTTAGATCAAAAACCTCTCTAGATTTCAGAGCATCACAAAACAAACCCCCCATTTTACGTAACGAAGATGGAACTCCCTACGTAACACCGTTACAAAGATACGAACTTCAATTGTTGCTTATGGAAGACATCTTAAAACATGGCATATCAAACAGAGACTCGCCTATCACGGATGCCAGACAACTGTGTGAAAACCTAGTTAGTTTCACAATGAGCATAACCAACGCCAAACGACGAACACTAGAGGATGAGGAAATGTATTTCGAAAATAGAAATGGCGTCCTGGTGGAAATTTCAAACCAAGAGAAGAAGTTGCGAAGGAAGAAAGGTTTGGAAAGAGTTCAAGGAATGCCAGGGAAGTTGGATCATGTGACTGTGGTTGCGTGTAATGTTGGAAATTTTGCGTTCTGATTTTCGGACGTTGCCGCTTTTTTATTTTTATACCAAAAGTTGATAGAATCATCTGTACATAACCAGAATAACCAAAGGTGACATAGTTTTGGTAGCGAGTGATGGTTTCACTGACAATTTTGATCCGAATGTTTGTAAGTTTACTGCTAATGCTAGTGGTGATAATTCAAAAATTTAACGACCTGGGACATTACAAGGTACTGGTAATAGTGAAAAACCTAGGGCTAATCCTTTGCAGGTCCAGAGTTCTAGTAATACCAAATTCCAAAAATCGAGATTCTATATCTAGTATTTCACAATCTGAAAACTCTACAAGTTCTCTAGAAAGTCGGTCTTCTTTATATAAAACAGGTTCAAATGCGGTCGATTCTAATTTTATAGAACCTGAAAAGCCAAATAATGATGGTGTTGAGGTTGAAAATCCTTTGGTAGCACATTTTATGAAACAAAACTCGATAGAGGAAGACAAAAAACCTAGTTTGGAAACACCAAAGACACCAAAAAATAAAAATTTATTAACTGTTGTTAAAAACAAAGCGAGTAGTTTAAGAAAAAGTTACATTTCCAATCTACCACTATCAGCAAAAAATAGTCCAATTAGTTCAGAAACTGCTAGAAAAACCAGAACTGATGTGGCAAAATTTCTAAGATCAAAAACCTCTCTAGATTTCAGAGCATCACAAAACAAACCCCCCATTTTACGGAACGAAGATGAAACTCCCTACGTAACACCGTGACAAAGATACGAACTTCAATTGTTGCTTATGGAAGACATCTTAAAACATGGCATATCAAACAGAGACTCGCCTATCACGGATGCCAGACAACTGTGTGAAAACCTAGTTAGTTTCACAATGAGCATAACCAACGCCAAACGACGAACACTAGAGGATGAGGAAATGTATTTTGAAAATAGAAATGGCGTCCTGGTGGAAATTTCAAACCAAGAGAAGAAGTTGCGAAGGAAGAAAGGTTTGGAAAGAGTTCAAGGAATGCCAGGGAAGTTGGATCATGTGACTGTGGTTGCGTGTAATGTTGGAAATTTTGCGTTCTGATTTTCGGACGTTGCCGCTTTTTTATTTTTATACCAAAAGTTGATAGAATCATCTGTACATAACCAGAATAACCAAAGGTGACATAGTTTTGGTAGCGAGTGATGGTTTGACTGACAATTTTGATCCGAATGTTTGTAAGTTTACTGCTAATGCTACTTCCGATAGTTCAAAAATTTAACGACCTGGGCCATTACAAGGTACTGGTAATAGTGAAAAACCTAGGGTTAATCCTTTGAAAGCCCAGAGTTCTAGTAATATCCTTCATATAGGACCTTAGACGCCCACTAAATCCCCTATAATACCTCCTAGAAATTCCAAAAATCGAGATTCTATATTTAGTATTTCACAATCTGAAAACTTTACAAGTTCTCTAGAAAGTCGGTCTTCTTTACATAAAATAGGTTCAAATCCGGTCGATTCTAATTTTATAGAACCTGAAAGGCCAAATAATGATGGTGTTGAGGTTGAAAATCCTTTGGTAGCACATTTTATGAAACAAAACTCGATAGAGGAAGACAAAAACCGTAGTTTGGCAGAACCGAAGACACCAAGGAACAAAAATGTATCAACTGTAGTAGAAAACAAAGCGAGTAGTTTCAGAAAAAGTTACATTTTCAATCTACCACTATCAGCAAAAAATAGTCCAATTAGTTCAGAAACTGCTAGAAAAACCAGAAAACTGACGTGGCAAAATTTCTAAGATCAAAAACCTCTCTGGATTTCCGAGCATCACAAAACAATCCCCCTATTTTACGTAACGAAGATGGAACTCCCTATCGTTACAAAGGTACGAACTTCAATTGTTGCTTATAGAAGACATCTTAAAACACGGCATATCCAACAGAGACTCGCCTAATCACGGACGCCAGACAACTGTGTGAAAACCTAGTTAGTTTCACAATGAGCATAACCAACGCCAAACGACGGACACTAGAGAATGAGGAGATGTATTTCGAAAATAATGGCCTCCTGGTGGAAATTTCAAACCAAGAGAAGAAGTTGCGAAGGAAGAAAGGTTTGGAAAGAGTTCAAGGAATGCCAGGAAAGTTGGATCATGTGACTGTGGTTGCGTGTAATGTTGGAAATTTTGCGTTTTGATTTTCGGACGTTGCCGCTTTTTTATTTTTATACCAAAAGTTGATAGAATCATCTGTACATAACCAGAATAACCAAAGGTGACATAGTTTTGGTAGCGAGTGATGGTTTGACTGACAATTTTGATCCGAATGTTTGTAAGTTTACTGCTAATGCTACTTGCGATAATTCAAAAAATTAACGACCTGGGACATTACAAGGTACTGGTAATAGTGAAAAACCTAGGGTTAGTCCTTTGCAAGCCCAGAGTTCTAGTAATATCTCTCATATAGGACCTTAGACGCCCACTAAATCCCCTATAATACCTCCTAGAAATTCCAAAAATCGAGATTCTATATTTAGTATTTCACAATCTGAAAACTCTACAAGTTCTCTAGAAAGTCGGTCTTCTTTACATAAAACAGGTTCAAATCCGGTCGATTCTAATTTTATAGAACCTGAAAAGCCAAATAATGATGGTGTTGAGGATGAAAATCCTTTTATAGCACATTTTATGAAACAAAACTCGATAGAGGAAGACAAAAACCGTAGTTTGGCAGAACCGAAGACAACAAGGAACAAAAATGTATCAACTGTAGTAGAAAACAAAGCGAGTAGTTTCAGAAAAAGTTACATTTCCAATCTACCACTATCAGCAAAAAATAGTCCAATTAGTACAGAAACTGCTAGAAAAACCAGAAAACTGACGTGGCAAAATTTCTAAGATCAGAAACCTCTCTAGATTTCCGAGCATCACAAAACAAACCCCCTATTTTACGTAACGAAGATGGAACTCCCTATCGTTACAAAGGTACGAACTTCAATTGTTGCTTATGGAAGACATCTTAAAACATGGCATATCAAACAGAGAGTCGCCTATCACGGATGCCAGACAACTGTGTGAAAACCTAGTTAGTTTCACAATGAGCATTACCAACGCCAAACGACGGACACTAGAGGATGAGGAGATGTATTTCGAAAATAGGAATGGCGTCCTGGTAGAAATTTCAAACCAAGAGAAGAAGTTGCGGAGGAAGAAAGGTTTGGAAAGAGTTCAAGGAATGCCAGGGAAGTTGGATCATGTGACTGTAGTGGCGTGTGATGTTGGAAATTTTGCGTTTTGATTTTCGGACGTTGCCGGTTTTTTATTCTTATATCAAAACTTGATAGAATCATCTGTACATAACCACAATAACCAAAGGTGACATAGTTTTAGTAGCGAGTGATGGTTTGACTGACAATTTTTATTCGCATGTTTGTAAGTTTACTGCTAATGCTTGTGGTGATAATTCAAAAAGTAAATGACCTGGGACATTACAAGGTAGTGCTAATAGTGAAAAACCTAGGCTTAATGCTTTGCAAGTGCAGAGTTCTAGTAATATACCTAATAAAGGACCTCATACACCCACTAAACCTCCCTAGAAAGTCAAAAATCGAGATTCTATATCTAGTATTTCACAATCTGAAAACTCTATAAGTTCTTCTCTAGAAAGTCGGTCTTCTTTACACAAAACAGGTTCAAATCCGGTGGATTTTAATTTTAAAGAGCCTGAAAAATCAAACAGTGATAGTGTGGAGCATGAGAATCCTTTAGTAGCACATTTTATGAAACAAAACTCGATAGAGGAAGAAAAAACCGTAGTTTGGCAGAACCGAAGACACCAAGAAACAAAAATGTATCAACTGTAGTAGAAAACAAAGTGAGTAGTTTAAGAAAAAGTTACATTTCTAATCTAACACTATCAGCAAAAAATAGTCCAATTAGTTCAGAAACTGCTAGAAAAACCAGAAAACTGACGTGGTAAAATTTCTAAGATCAAAAACTTCCCTAGATTTCAGAGCATCACAAAACAAACCCCCCATTTTACGTAACGAACATGGAACTCCCTACGTAACACCGTTACAAAGGTACGAACTTCAATTGTTGCTTATGGAAGACATCTTAAAACATGGCATATCAAACAGAGACTCGCCTATCACGGATGCCAGACAACTGTGTGAAAACCTAGTTAGTTTCACAATGAGCATAACCAACGCCAAAAGACAGACACTAGAGGATGAGGAGATGTATTTCGAAAATAGGAATGGCGTCCTGGTGAAAATTTCAAACCAAGAGAAGAAGTTGCGAAGGAAGAAAGGTTTGGAAAGAGTTCAAGGAATGCCAGGAAAGTTGGATCATGATCAATTTTTGAGTTTTGAGTTTCGGACGCTGCCTTTTTTTATTTATATACCAAAAGTTGATAGAATCATCGGTACATAACCACAATAACCAAAGGTGACATAGTTTTGGTAGCGAGTGATCGTTTGACTGACAATTTTAATCCGAATGTTTGTAAGTTTACTGCTAATGCTAGTGATGATAATTCAAAAAGTAAACGACCTGAGACGTTACACGGCTGTGCTAATAGTGAAAAGGGTTAATCCGTTCCAAGTGCATACCCATAAAACCTCCTAGAAGGTCCAAAAATCGATATTCTATATCTAGTATTTCACAGTCGGAAAAATCCACAAGTTCTTCTCTAGGAAGTCGGCCTTCTTTAAATAAAATAGGTTCAAATTCATCTGATTATAATTTTGTCGAGTATGAGAAGCCTTTATTAGCACATTTTATGAAATACAATTTGATAGAAGAACACAAAAATTCTAGTTTAAAACAGAATGGCCATAGAAAATGCCTAGAGGTCCCTAAAATGAAAGATTATCAAATATTACCAAAAAACCTGAATTTTTGATTTCGACTTTTTGGCTACCTCGAGGTATCGTTTTCCAAAGTGCCATTTAAAACACTTGTTAGGCCATATTATTCTTTCGTTTTTATAATTTAAAAAGCAGTAAGGCATTTACATGCTTGTGTATATATATTTTTTAGTATTTATATTTTTTTACCGAACCACACCAAATAGAACATTTTCTTTATACAGGGTGTCCAATAACTTAGGGTCCATAGGCCAATAGGAGGTCATGTCTGATAAAAAAGTTCCTATAATGCATGGGTCAAAACTCTTTGTCGAGATACAGAGCATCAAAGTTGGCGATTTTTTAAACTTTTTTGATAATAACGTTTTTAAAAAACGCAGTAAATTGAAATTGGGTAAGGTCGTATATTAGAACAAGAGCTTTAAATTGAAATAAAAATAATTAAAAAAAAAAAATTAGGCGGTCAATTTTTATAAAGAAAAAACTATTTTTTTTTACTATGAATTTTTATGAATGCCATATAATAATATAAACTCTAGCGAGACATCATAATAAAATAAAAGTAAGCAAAAATAACTTTTTAAAAAAAATTATTATTTTTTATAAATTTTTGGAGGATATTTTGACAGCCTGTATATTCTTAACTTATAATATCCAAAAAAAAATACTACCCTTTTTCCTTCCACTCCTCTGACTTTAAAAATCCTATATCTTAAAAACAGATGTGTGTTGACCCCCATGTTATATAAAGTTTTTTCTTGGAAATAACCTCCTCTATCACCTGCTACACTATGGCCCCTAAGTTATGGGACACCCTGTATATACAGGGTGTCTCTAAAAGGTCTGTACAAAATCTTAGCACATATTGCTAAGGTCAAAATAAGTCGATTTAATGCAAATTACCTTAGTCCAAAATTGCTCCGTTTCAGAGAGAGGTTCAGAGGTGGTGACTTTAAAAATTAAATTTTTTAATCAAAAAATTTCATAAGCGAAATTGCCGAAAAGCAACAACCTTGAATAAAGCTTTGACATTTTGCCAGTGTAAAACACTCTAGTGAAATATTCATTCAAAATAATTTCAGTATTCTCTTGCGGCATCGAACACTAAAAACGGAAATATCTTGAAAACGACTTACTTTAGCGCATGTTAACAAGAGTACCTTTTTGGCTTAAAAAGATTCAGGAAAACATTTTCTGAACAAAAAAAGTTAAAAGTTACACTGAGAAAAAAGTTATAGTCGTTTTAAACTATAAAAAGAGCATTGTGATGCGCCCTCTCACGGCCACAGTGAAAAGGTATCCATATTTAGGTTTCACATCCCAAAAAACCCCCAAGTACCAATTTTTAAAGTAATGCGTTGAGAAATGTTCATAAATTTTAAGACAATCGATTTTTAATTTTTAAATTTACCACCCTGTATCTCTGAAACGGAGCAATTTCGGACTAAGGTAAGTTGCTTTAAATCGACTTATTTTGACCTCAGGAATATGTGCTAGGATTTTGTACAGACCTTTTAGAGACTGTATATAAAAAATTATCAACTTCATTGTAGCATGTTACACCCTTTGTTATAATTATGCTCAATCTACTTAAGTTTATATCTTACAAACATGTTTCTCTCTTTTTAGTTTTTTAAGGCATTTTGATTCATGACATATACATATACAGGGTGATACTCCAGTGATTAAATTAAATCAACAAATTTTTCTTCCACTTTGTACAACAAATGATATATTTTTTTTAGTTCAGTTAAGACTTTTTTATAGCATGAGATTTTAACATTTATTTAAATTTTGGATTAACTGTTTGAAAAGAGTTAATAAATTTGTTAATTATCTAAATTTGTGGGTCACCCTGTATATTACATGATGCTTATTTTTTGTTATAGGGACGCTAAATTTTTTATATAACTTGTGCAATTTTCAAAAAGGTACTATCCAAATTAAAAAAGTTAAAAAATAATCATTGTTATATTTTTATAGAAAGGTAATTGAAAAGTATTTTTTATATTATTACGCAGTTAAAATTATTTACTTATTATAATTCTTAAGGTAAAAAATTAAATGTTGTTTTTGTGCTTGTGTTAAGTACTATTCCATTTTTTTTGTTGTTTGTATTAAATTTGGAACTTTTAAGAAATTAAAATAAAATTAAAAGAAAAATTGTTTTTTTTTACAAAAAAATATATTAAACTATTTTACTAACCTACGATCACTGATAAATAAGTTTAACACTCATTATCAGTGAGCTTATAGTTTCCTGAGCCAATTTTTTTTGTTTATGAAAAAGCAAAAGGTGTTTTTTGGGAAGTAATAAAAAATATAAGAATTTTTAGGAGAAACAGGGTTGGATTTTATATTTCTTTTATTTACAGTTGCAAATTTATACACCTTACATTAACATTAATAAACACTTATAATAAAATGTATCTTATGAGTTAAAACTGGTTTTGTAAAAAAACATAAAAAAATCTATATCTATTAAAAAAACTATGGCATTGTATTTTGTCTTGATATGGTTTTGAGTTTTTGTTTAAAACATAGAGAGAGACTCTACTTAACTAATTTTTTGTTTTGAGTTTTTAATAGGTCTTAATTTAGTTAAAAGAGGTTTGATTCGTGTCAATTTATGGTAATGGAGAGCTTTATAAACAAGGAGGGGGAGTGTTTTTGAACACTGTTTAAAACATAGAGAGAGACTCTACTTAACTAATTTTTTGTTTTGAGTTTTTAATAGGTCTTAATTTAATTAAAATAGGTTTGATTTGTGTCAATTTATGGTAATGGAGAGCTTTATAAACAAGGAGGGGGCGTGTTTTTGAACACTGTTTAAAACATAGAGAGAGACTCTACTTAACTAATTTTTTGTTTTGAGTTTTTAATAGGTCTTAATTTAGTTAAAAGAGGTTTGATTCGTGTCAATTTATGGTAATGGAGAGCTTTATAAACAAGGAGGGGGCGTGTTTTTGAACACTGTTTAAAACATAGAGAGAGACTCTACTTAACTAATTTTTTGTTTTGAGTTTTTAATAGGTTTAATTTAATTAAAATAGGTTTGATTTGTGTCAATTTATGGTAATGGAGAGCTTTATAAACAAGGAGGGGGCGTGTTTTTGAACACTTGACAGACAGCAGTTGTCAAATCCTTCAAAATGGCGGGTTGAGCAACTACAGTTTGACTCTCGTTGAGTTCAATGGTGGGGATAAAACTCACTGAGGGATTGAGGCTGTGAGTCCTCTCTCCGTAAGCTTTAAGGAGGTTGGAGCCCTCAATACCGTTGGCACATTGTAGAATTGGTTCAAAATGGAAATTTGCCTGAAAAAAATAAATACTGGTTTATAAATAAATACGAGGGTGGATCAAATATAAACAAGCTTTTTAAACTTACTAAGGGAAAAGTCATTCAAGATGAACGTGGCCGTTATAATTTTGGATTAGGGATATTCAGCAGCATGTAGGCGGCTGGTAGTGCCGTGATACTTATTTGGCCAGGAGCAATCGCAATGAGCGAGAAGAAAGTACACAGCAGTGTTGCGCAAAGAATAATCATTAAATTTCTTACACGCGAAAACATGAAACCTGCTGAAATTCGATGCAGATGGCGAGCACAGTTCGGAAATAAGACGCTTTCGTGGGTACCTGTAAAAACTTGGTGCAAAGAAATTAACGACGGCCGTGAGCGCGTCACCCACGTCGTCCGCATACCATCATTTCTGCAGGCAAAGTTTTAGCGACCGTTTTCTGGGACTGGAGAGGAGTTTTGTTGGTCGATTTTTTGCACGATCGAATAACAATAAACGCGGCTTACTACTGCCACTTACTCGACCAGATAAAGCTTGATTATCGCCAAAAGAGAAAAGCACACCCCATTCAAGACGTGTTGCTCCTGCATGACAACGCTAGACCTGATACGGCAGCTTTAACACAGGCCAAAATCAAAGAAATACACTGGACTGTGCTGGAATACCCTCCACACAGTCCAGATTTGTCACTTTGCGATTTTCATATGTTTGGCCCACTCAAAGATTCACTGGCATTCGTGCACAACTGGTTAGATACCCGCTCAGCTTCCTTTTATGAAAACGGGATTAAGAAACTGTCAAACTGTTGGAAAAAGTGTATTCACAGATAAGGGGGATGTGTAGAAATGTAGAAAAAAATTCTGTTTTGTGTCATGTTTCTAAATAACTAGTTTATAAACAAAGGCTTGTTTATATTTGATCCAGCCTCGTACCTTTTGAAAGTAAAAAAATAAAAAGGGCTGCCTTTTAAGTTTTGCATACAGAGAGGATCATTCTAATGTACGTAGAAAGTCAATTTCCCAATTTTCTTCCGCCCCAAACAGCTAGCAGCTAGTGCTTTGTTGTCGAGCGCGTTGCTTCTCAGTCTGCCTGCATTCACGATGCGTATTGGATGTACGCCTATTTGCAAAAATTAATTTAAAAACACGCAAATTACGTAAGCCTTTATTTTATATGTACAGGGTGTCTCATTATATTTTTCCCACCCTTTTAGACCTTTAATAATTGATATAGGAATATACAAGAAATTGTGTTCGAATTCGCGAAATTTTTACTTTTAAATTGCATTTTGATTTTATTCCTGATGCTTAGCGTATTTGACAGGCGCTCAAATTTATAGTTTTTGTAAATTGGATGCTCCTTATATTAATTAATTAATAGATTAGACTTGCAACATATTTTCCAAAAATACCCGATATGCCGTAGTTTAGAGCCATAGTTTCTAATATATTAGCAATTATAACAGTACTGCTCTTGTGTTCATTTTAGTATCCTTATTCCAAATTATGTTAGTCCCCATGTATCAACAGTGGCAATTGCACAACTTTGTTGTCGTTACCGGTTGTCATTTTAAGCGTCATTTAAAAAAAAATAGTTGTCATTGTCACTGTTTATACATGGGGACTAACATAGTTCGAAATAAGGACACTGAAATTAACACAAAAGTGGTAATGTTGTTTTTTTTTTATCATTTAAAAATTTATCGCTAATATTTCAGAAACTATTTATTAAAACTGCATCATATGGGGTATTTTTGGAAAGTATATTCCAAGCCTAATCTATTAATTAAATAATATAAGGAGCATCCAATTTACAAAAACTATAAATTTGAGCGCCTGTCAAATACGGTAAGCATCAGGAATAAAGTAAAGATCACAGTATACTAATTCATTCGTCTATGGTCAAGATGCAATTTAAAAGTAAAAATTTCGCGAATTCGAACACAATTTCTTTTATATTCCTACATCAATTATTAATGGTCTAAAAGGGTGGGAAAAAATATAATGAGACACCCTGTACATAGAAAGTCAATTTCCCTATTTTCTTCCGCCCCAAACAGCTAGCTGATAGTGCTTTGTTGTCGAGCGCATTGCTTCTCAGTCTGCCTGCATTCACGATGCGTGTTGGATGTACACCTATTTGCAAAAATTAATTTAAAAACACGCAAATTACGTAACCCTACATTTTATATGTACCTAGTGAATGAACGACGAAAGATTACCAAAGCAGGTCCTAAAATGGCAACCAATAGTGCGCAGAAAAAGAAGGCGTCCTAAACTAGAATGGCAACAGTCAATCCAGAGATCAATGAGTCAAAAAAATCTGACAGAAGATGACTGTCAGGATCGAAGGAGGTGGAGAATAGGCGTCGGACAACGTAGAAAAACGTTCTAAACCGACATAGTAGTAGTAGGAATGAGCCTCTCTACAGGGTGTTTGAGACCACCCGCACAGCCGATTATTTTAAAAGGGATAATTATTTTTAAACATTTTTAAATCACTATCAAGGTAGTGAAATATGCTCTTTCTGATAATGTAGGTTTTAAGGTCCTAGCCTCATAGGAAGTGTCAAAATTCCGCTCGACGTTGATTTTTTTAAATGGAACATGCTATTTCTGATTGCGGATTTCAATTCTACGCGGAAAAATTAAAACGTTTTATTCAAAAACTTTTTCCCAAAAATGCTTTTTTAAACCACAAAACTGATATTAAATTATTTCGCAGTTATAACCAAGAAAAAAACGGAAATAGTTCTACAATAAGGCGACGATATGCAAAACTGAAGAGACAATCCCTCCTAGCAACATTAAATTGCTGCAATATAATTTAAATAAAGTTCTGGCAAATATTTTCATAGTAATATTTATTTTTTACACCATCTAACAACACAAAACAAAATTCACTGTTACAAAAAAATGCTTCCAGAACTGTTTTTTCCCATTTTTTTTCAAGGTTTTAATTAAAGTATCTGTACTAGTCTAATAAATTGGTCACTACTTATAAGTAGTGACCAATTTACACCATCTAACAACACAAAACAAAATTCACTGTTACAAAAAAATGCTTCCAGAACTGTTTTTTCCCATTTTTTTTCAAGGTTTTAATTAAGGTATCTGCACTAGTCTAATAAATTGGTCACTACTTATAAGGCTTAAATGGTCCAAATATTACATAAAGAAGTTGAAGTACACAAACATCTTTAATACACTTTCACCTTGTAATATTTGCAATTTTAAAAATGAACTAACAAAAAACATGTACAACGGATGAACGACGAAAGATTACCAAAGCAGGTCCTAGAATGGCAACCAATAGGGCGCAGAAAAAGAGGGCGTCCTAAACTAGAATGGCAACAGTCAATCCATAGATCAATGAGTCGACGGACAACGTAGAAAAACGTTCTAAACCGCCATAATAGTAGTACTAACCTCTTTGCTGCACCTACGACCTGCTTTTTCAGGATTGTAGTTGTCAGAGATCATACAAGCTATATATTTCAGTCTTGTGTAGTCGTCTTTGACGTAATGGATGACGCATGCGTGAATTTTGTTCGCTTGGCACTCGACTGGGCCGTGTTGACAATCGAAATCGGGTTCTCCTATCAAAATATATAAAAATAGGAGTTTTAATTACCTATTTGACTTATTAGCCATTCCATAGTAAAGGGGAGGTACTGTGTAATATGTGGGTATCAAAGATTTTTTACTAAGGTGGTAAAGTTTGGTCCATTGTCGGTACGAATGATTTGTGCCTTTCCACAAGGCAACAAAAATCAATGACAAAGCAGCATCAATCACCATACAGTTTACAGAATAAATAACGTAATCTTTTTTTGCAATGACCAAATAGTTCCTTAGCTTCTCAAATGTGGAGATCAACAATCATCAAAATACTTAGAATCTGAACACAATGCTTCGTAGTAGACGGAAACTTTGACTTTTTCGATACTTTCTCAATGGAGAGATCGATAACAAATAACTGTTTTGGAGGACTTTCTATTTTTTTACGCTTTAAAATAACAAATGACGTAAACCGTCTTTGGCATACAACTTTACATACAGTCCAGTTTATTTTTGTTCAAAAAAATTTAAACAACTTCTTACCATTGTCATTTATAATGGTCTGAGCCTTTCCATAAGGCACCAAATCAATTACCAAATAGTTCCTTAGCTTTTCAAACGTGGACATCAACTGATGGTCCACAAAATACTTAGAATCCGGACATAATGCTTCGTAGTAGACAGAAATTTTGACTTTTTCGATACTTTCTCCATTATGATCGATAACAAATAACTGTTTTGGAGGACTTTGTTGGAAGGTGAAGTAGCGGAACAGCTGATAGAGAACGAGGATGAACAGAAGGAGAGCTACAACTTTTGTGTATTTTGGGTGGAGTTTGAGGTTCATCGTAGAGAGCTGGTTGATGGTTGGAGAGCTTGATTTAACATGCTTTGATCACCTGTCAAAAATATTCTTCAAAAATCTCTTCAAGATTTCTATTGATTGATTGATCATATAATCATATAAAAGCTTGTCATAAAATGCCATAAAATTTGACAAAACTAAAATTTAGTAATCAAAAAACAATAATTGTTTTACTAACAATTAAGTTAAGACACTAAAACCTATCTTATGAGAAGTTTTTGTTTTTCTAGAGTTCAAGTCATAAAAAGTCATAAAGTTTTATTTAAAAAGGTCCTAAAAACTTATACCTTTTTCCGAAAAAGGTAAGAAAAGTCACAATACCTCATTAGAAAACTTATTAAAAAAATGCGCTGTTGGTCGGTGGCCCTGTGTATAGAATTTTATATTTTTCTCTCCCCCGCCATCTTGGATTTAGTGTGCAAGAAAAGGTTTTTTTTTTAAATTACTTGGTCCCTGAAGATTTTAGAAAAAAAAGTTTTAGACAAAAGTTGAAGACAATAAAGTTTCTTACAAATACGCTGTTGTACGTTTTTTTGTCGGACGAATGGTTTTCGAGTTATGACGCTAAACATTTCGCCGACATTTTGGATTTTGCCCAAATTTTTAATTTAGTGGCTTTTTAACTTCAAAATTGCTTATTTTTGAGAAAATCTGTAATAACATAAAATAAAGACTAACTAACAATAATAAGTACCCTTGCTGCGATACGCTCCCTGAAGTAGTAGTAGCAGTACACCCATTTCCTATGTATTGGGGTTATTTTTTAAGATCACCAAAAAAAAATTGTGTTTTTCAAAAAAATTCAGTTTTCAAAAAAAATTAAGCATTTCAGGGAAAAATGTTAAAACACCTTTTTTAGAAAAAATAAAATGTTCTTTCAAACGGTGTATCACTAACTTGTTTTAGTGTCGTTATTCTTGAAATCTCTCTGAGCGAGTACTCCTCGAAATTCGAGCGAGGACCAATAGAGATGCGGAAATCACGTGACATTGCATGCGCAGTTTGACTTTCTCCCGATTTTGAGGGAGTACTCCCCAGGGAGATTTCAAGAATACTGACATAGGGCGTCCGCATATGAAGTTTTTTTTTTAAATTTATAAATTGTTTATTGAGGTAAATGGGATTAGATACCCACCCCACAAAATGTTAAATGACGTTTTTCCAAATCTGATATTCAAAAATGGTTTTTGTACATGCATATGGCTGCAACATACTGCAACTCCGTGCTTTTCTAGGTAAATTGTATAGTTTACAAAATATGAATTTTCAAAGTTTGTGACTAGCTAAGCACTCATTGGAAAAATATGATTTTTAGGGTTTTGTTATATGAGGCCAAAGTATTTGATACCCCAAAAAGCAGTCAATTATGTTTTTCAGAGAGGTTATCAGGTCACAACAGTACTTTTACAAACTTTACAACAGGTCCTGATAGACTCCAACAGGACAGTTGTCAGGACGCCACAAGACCCAAGTCCTGTTGGATGACACTGTACAAATTTTACAATGCCAACAACCCCAAGCATTTTTCTGAATATAAGCTCTGACTATGTATGATTTTTTCATATCTATTTTGCTACACCATACTGCAACTCTATGCCTAGGTGTTTGTTGGGAAAATGTATAGTACAGTGAAACCTCTCCTTGCAGACACCTATATACAGGGTGTCCCAGAACTAATGGTACATAGTTAAACTGTAGAATCCCTGGGTCAAAATATTACGATTTAGCCATGCTTACCTTAGTACAAAAGTTCGTACTAACCGAGATACAGGGTGTTAAACTTTATTTTTTCAATTCGATTTTCTTTAATAACTTTTTTAATAATTAATATTTTTGCAAAAACTAACCAGCGTGTAAGATTTTTTAAATTGGCAAGACGATTCCGTTAAAAAATTTGATGCACAATGTACAGGGTGTTCCTTAGACCACTACCATTGCATAAAAATTAGTGTATTTTTGTTGTGCCTCGGTGTATACCAGTTTTTATGTAAAATAATGGTTTTCCCATCCTTTCTATGTAAAAAAGTTATACTGTTTTAAAGTCGCTCAGAGCAACGGTTTTTGAGATTTTTGCATTTAAATTTTTATGGCATGTGAGTGATATGCCTAATTTATGTATGATACTTTCTTCAATTCTTTCTACTAATTAATAATTTTGCACAAAAAACTCGTTTGGTGGTTTTTGGGCATGGACAACTTAATTTTGATAAAAAAATAAATATTATACATGGTGTTCTCTGGGTCGGTAACGTTACATTAAAATAGGTCTAACTTTTTTGTTCCTCAGTGTATACAAGATTCTACCAAAAACATTAATTTTATTTAGGTGAAAATGTTATAGCATTTAGATGTCGCTTAGAGCAACGGTTTTCAAGATATTTAAATTAGAAGTTTTTATTGTATGAGTAAATGATTTTTTATTAAATTCTTACCTTTCATACATATTAGCTATAATTAATAATATTTTATAGCATTCTAAGATTGGATGTTTTCTTAAGAAATATTAAGTTAAAAAGTATTAAGTTAAAAAATATACAGGATAGTTCTTGAATTATCATAAGTGTGTTATCATTGTTTGTTATTTCAACTGTGTAGGGTTTTGTTTTTAATGAGGAACAAAAACCTATTCGTATTAATTTTTTTAAAAATGGTAAGGACGTATACTTTAATAATACAAGTATTTTTTTATTGTTTTGAAAGAAAATTTTAATTATCAATAAAATTAATATTTTATTATTTATTTAAAAAAATATAAAATTTCTTAATCATGGCGCTCTCAGAAACAGTTAAAATTTAAAAATTGACAAAAAGTAAATCAAACTTAAAACTGTTTATTATTGTAGGCTAGATAAATACCCGAGAAAAACTATTTCAAAAAATTCAAAATGCTCGAGAGGCGTTCAAAAAGGCAAATCTTTATTTTAAAATCAGACGTTCGTATAATAAGCGAATAAACAAATGTATTAAGGTTAACGGTGGCCATTTTGAATATTTATTGTAGATTTTTTCTTGTTTTTCTATCTAAAAATTTGTTGTTGCAATAAAATATGTATAATTTTTATATTTGGTTTTTATTTTTTTTTTGTTATTAATAATTATTTTATAATTAAAATAATATTCTGTTTAAAAACCTGCTTAAGTATACACCGAGGCACAAAAAAAAAAATGATGATTTTAATGCAATGGTAGTGGTCCAAAGAACACCCTGTACATTGTACATCAAATATTTCGACGGAATCGTCTTGAAAATTTCATAAAAAACTACATGCTGGATAGTTTTTGCAAAAATATTAATTAGTAGAATGAATTGAAGAAAGTATCTGCTTACATAAATTAGGCATATCACTTACATGCAATAAAAACTTTAAATGCAAAAATTTCAGAAACCGTTGCTCTGAGCGACTTTAAAACAGTATAACTTTTTTACATAAAAAGGATGGGAAAACCATTATTTTACATAAAAACTGGTATACATCGAGGCACAAAAAAAAGTCACGGATTTTAATGCAATGCTAGTGGTCCAGGGAACACCCAGTACAATGTACATCAAAACTTTCAACGGAATCGTTTTGCCAATTTCAAAAAAACTTACAAGCTGGTTACTTTTTGCAAAAATATTAATCAGTAAAAAAGTTATTAAAGAAAATCAAATTGAAAAAATAAAGTTTAACACCCTGTATCTTACAAACACAACTTTTTCTGGGTATTACGCCACTAGTAAGGAAAAATTATTTAAAAAAATTATAAAAAACCACTGCGTTTCTCCTAGAAAAATAAAAATCACTAATTTGTCAGTGGCTTTCTATAAAAATAAATAGTTGCCTAGTAAAACCTAAACCACTTATCTTTTAATTGAATTTGAATACGCTACGTTTCGATTGCCAATCTACAATCGTTTTCAAGCTTTTTATTTATATTTTCTCTCAAAATCTTAAATGTTTCTTGTTCAAATATATTTTTTATTATTATATCGTTGACAAATTGTCAATATTCAAATTCAATTAAAAGATAAGTGGTTTAGGTTTTACTAGGCAACTATTTATTTTTATAGAAAGCCACTGACAAATTAGTGATTTTTATTTTTCTAGGAGAAACGCAGTGGTTTTTTATAATTTTTTAAAATAATTTTTCCTTACTAGTGGCGTAATACCCAGAAAAAGTTGTGTTTGTAAAATGAATCCGCCACAAACATATAGATTTTATTTACCCTGTATCTTGGTTAGTACGAACTTTTGGACTAAGGTAAGTATGGCTAAATCGTAATATTTTGACCCAGGGAATTTACAGTATAACTATGTACCATTAGTTCTGGGACACCCTGTATATTAAGTGGTCACTCCCTTTAGGTGGACAAATGGACTCCCTTAACCAGATGCGAACCTCTGACAGTGGGACAGAGCGCTGCATGACATTGGCATAAATATTATGTAGTATGTTGGCAACAATGCACTCTACAGCCGGGGAATTACCCCTTTCCGTTTTAATGTGAAGACAAAATACTTCTGTCATATTTACAACATATTTTATTCAGCAGGCTGCTGTGTTTTATTTTTATTGTTCAGTTGGGTAGTAATATATATCTCTTTGACATAGCGCCTAGGAAAAAACTTCTTAGTTTATGTGAGAAAATGAAAGTTGTTAACACACAAAAGATCACTGAAAAATTTAATATTGGAAAAACTCAAGCAGCAGAATCTGTTAATAAATAAATATTAAAATTTCGCAGTTCTCTCTTATTAAGCGGACACCTCCAATAAACAGACAAAATAGACGAAACCGTAAGTGTCCGCTTATAGGAGGTTTTACTGTATATAAAATATGATTTTTTAAAGTTTTGTGATGGGCCCATGAGATTCGATTTGATAACCCAAAAAACACTAAAAATTACTCTCTGTGTTATTATGGTTAACATACATAGGGATAGGGCTTATGGAATTTGGTATTTTTGTGTAAAAAAGAACCATAAACCTAATTTTATTAACCTATTTAGGTAATTATAAAAATATATATAAAAAATAATAATTTTGCTTACCTGTCTAAAAGAAAATTGATTATTTACTAAAACCGTACACTAATCGATTTTAATGATTTATGATCTTAGGACATTTATTTTATTTTAAACACTTATATTTTTATTTATTATAGAAAAAAAAACATCAATGATGTTTACAAAATATCAGCTGCTAAACAGCTGAGTTCGATTGTCGTGTGTCGTTGGACGTTTTCGATTAAAAAATCAGTGCAGCACTGGTGCAGTGTAATTCTGTTCAACTTTATTTTTGCATTTTTTATTCTATTTTTGTTTTTTCGAAGTAATCATTGCAAACAAAAGCATAGTCCGGAGGTTTTGATGCGAAAGAACCAGAACAGTATTGTGGGTCGATAGAGATCCGAAAAAGCACACCCAAAGTTGAGATTCGGAAAAACGTCATTTAGCGAATTTTAGGGTAGGGAATCCCATAAGACCAAAATCGCTAAACTTTGAAAATTCATATTTTAAAAACCATACAGTTTATCAAAAAAAGCACCGAGTTGCAGTATGGTGGGGCCATAGAGATGCGAAAAAACCATACCTTGACTTAAGATTCGAAAAAACGTCATTTAGCGAATTTTAGGGTAGGACATCCCATAAGACCAAAATGGCCAAATTTTGAAAATTCATATTTCAAAAGCTATACAGTTTATCAACAAAATCACCGAGTTGCAGTATGGTGGGACAATAGAGATGCGAAAAAAACACACCCTAAGTTACGATTCGGAAAAACGTCATTTAGCGAATTTTAGGGTAGGGAATCCTATAAGAACAAAATAGCCAAACTTTGAAAATTTATATTTTAAAAACTATACAGTTTATCAACAAACGCACCGAGTTGCAGTATGGTCGGGTCACAGAGATGCGAAAAAACCATACCTTGAGTTAAGATTCGGAAAAACGTCATTTAACGAATTTTAGGGTAGGGAATCTTAGTATTGTTGGGCCATGGGGATGCGAAAAACCAACGAGATTGTTGCGAAAAACCCACACCCTGAGTTAAGATTAGGAAAAACCTCATTTAGCGAATTTTAGGGTAGTAAGACCAAACTGCTGAAAACTGAATATTATATTGGTTAAATTTAAACACTCATCAAACATGTCCTCTCGGCAAAACTTATGCTGTTTTTTGTAAAATATTATAGAATCTTTTAAAGTAAAATCAATTGTTGTACAGTCTCGTAAAATTTTACAGAAATCCTGCCGATTAAAGCTACCGAAATGTTAAAATTTATGCCTCATATAAACTATAAAATCTTGAACAATCTCTTCTCTCTAAAAATTTTCTCCTCTTAAGTTCTCTTGAATTTTTTTGAATTTTCAACAGCGAGAATTAAGATCTATAAAGCCTAATCAGATCTCGTCAGTTATCATATGCCATAAATTGTTGCCTGGTCAATACTCGTCAAGTCAATTAAATCTCGTAAAATCTGGTCAAGATTTTTTGAGTTTTGAACAGTTTTCAAGCAGGTTTTTGGAAAGGTAGTTTTACGACGGATCACCTTTTAATTTTACAAAATGTTCGGCTTTTTAACACTAAGGGCCTGTCCTTAAATTACGTAGAGCTCTAGGGGGGTAGTGGGGGTTTGGCCTTGCATTATACTTAATGTTTTTTTAATGTGTTTTTTCTTGTAAATGCGTTGCGAGGGGGGAGGAGGGGGTAAAAAATCCTGAATTTTTGCGTTACGTAATTTAAGGACGTTCCCTAACTAATATGATTAGCCTTATGGTGGGTGTGCTTTCGGGCTGTTCGGCCGTCGTCGTTGGAAATTCGTTCTCGACGTTTCGCCATCTCGAGTGGATGGCATCTTCAGGAGGGGCGTATATCAGAGCTGGTCGGTGATTGGTCACTTTCCCGAGAATCTGTTTTGTTGTTGTAAGCGAGCCGTTTAGTGTTTTTAAGAACCGGTACCCATGTTCTGTTAATTTTAAGAGTTTCTTCAGATCTGTTGAAGTTCTGCTGGTGTTTATGAATTTCGATTGCTTCTCTATAGAGTCTTGGATAGTATGAAGAGGAGGCGCAGAGAACTTGTGTGTCTTCGAATTTTATTCGGTGGTCTTCATTGTTTAGTGCGTGGTCTGCAACTGCGGATTTTTCCGTATGTCCGAGTCGACAGTTGGCTTTATGTTCTTTGATTCTTGTGTTTACGGACCGTTTGGTTGTTCCGATGTAGACACTTCCACAGGTACAGGGAATGCGGTATACACCCGAAGAACTTAGTGGGTTCCTTATATCCTTCGCAGATCTGAGGTGTTTCTCGATCTTCTTAGATGGCTTGAAGATCGTTGTTGTGTTTTCCCAGAATACGTCCGATCCTATCCGTCACTCTAGGGATGTAGGGCAGAAAGGCTCATGAAGTAACTTCGCGGCTGCTCAGTCCACCGCTACTGTTACTTCTAGTGCTCGGCTTTGGTCGTATACATTTATCTATGTCGCTTTGAGTGTATCCATTTGCTACGAGGGCGTTTTTAAGATGGTTTAATTCTTTGTCTAGGTGTTCTGGTTCGCAGATTCTTTTCGCCCTCTCTACCAATGTTCTTATTACCCCTTTTCGTTGGCACGGGTGGTGGTTAGATAGATGTGTTGTTTAGGTAGCGGTCTGTGTGAGTAGGTTTTCTGTATACGGTATGTCCTAGTCGTCCCTCTTTCCTCGTTACTAGTACGTCAAGGAATGCTAATTCTCTGTTGTTCTCTGTTTCCATTGTATAGTGTATACTGAGGTGTATGCTGTTAATGTGGTTGAGAAATTCATTAAGGCTGTCTCTACCATAAGGCCAAACGACAAAAGTGTCATCTACATATCGAAACCAGACTTTGGATTTATGAGGGGCATTATTCAACGCCTTCTCTTCTAGTTTCTCCATGAAAAAGCACACCCACTATTGGACGATGGCCGCGAAAGCCTTTCACAATTTGTATGATTAGCCTTAGTTACACAAATTTCAAAATAGATAGGTAAAAACGTGTTGGAGAGTTTTTCTAAATTACCTAAATAAATACCAGAAAAGGCTTTTGTTAAGTTTTCGTTGAAACACAACATTTTTTCAAAAGATCTTGCTAATTAAGTGCGAATAGCTTGGATACTAATTTAAAAAAAGCTCCAAAGAAAGGAAACTTCGTATTTGGATGAGTGCCAAAAATATCAATAAACACACAAAACTTGAACCCAAACATTTTGAAATATAAAAGTCTGGTTTATCCTATTTTTAAGGATATAGCAGCATGTGGCCAGGGATCATGTGCCCGCCAAAAATGTAACCCCGAACATATCACTAATTAATACATGCTGTTTTTTACCTTCCTAGGTATTGTTTTCAAGGAAATTTTTTTTTTTTGAGATAACGCCGAAAAGGTGTATTTTGAACTCCGTCTTGACGTCAGTGGCGGATCCAGGGGGGGGGGGCACTAGGTTCACTTGCCCCCCCGAGAATTTTTTTAATATACAAAAAAATAAGTAAAAAGTAAGGTTTTTGCTAATAAAAATTCAAAAATTTTGCTTGCGGCGCATGAAAGTGTCTATTGTTATTATCATCGAAATTACAACCACTTTTATTAATAAATTATCCTGAATTTGTAGCCGTTTTTTACCAACAGAGAATGTCACCTAAAGTGCCCCCCCCCCTCACCCCGAGAAGCACCTCTGGATCCGCCCTTGCTTGACGTCTGTCGTTATGTGTGTGTGTATTTCTGTCCGGCCCACGATAGCTCCTAAAGAGCTGAAAATTGAAATAAATGCTAAATTTTTACCGGATCATCGCAGCTATATGCGGTTTTCGGAATATAGTAGAACACGTTTTTCTCAATAATTTATGTTATTACAAAAAACTTCGTAGGAGCTTCCGTTTCTGGGATATTTACAAAAAACTGTTTTCAAGGCTGATTTGGCGTGTTAAGCGGGGTCTACACATAACGTTTTGCCTGAGGTTTTACTTGATCAGGTAAAACGGATCAGGCAAAACCTTTCGTGTAGACAATAAAACGTACTTTTTGCCTGAACTGAACAGGACTGAAGTCGGACCTGTTGAACTGATCGGCAGAGGCTTTGTTTCCGGTAAAACGTCAGTTTTAGCGGCATTTCTTGTGGTAGTGCATACAATTTTAATTCCTTTCGAGTGCAACTTAGAAGTTGGTATACGAAACGTCCGATATTAGATAAGATAATTTTTTAGGAAATCAAACAGGTTATTGTCTTCCTCCACTAATTTTTAATTTGTTTTAAACAAATGGTCCCGACATGTTGCGTAAGCAGAAACTTACATCGTCAGGGGACATTACCAAACTAAATCAGCACAACATTTTGAAAAACTGGTTAAAAAACTATGTTTATCTACTGAAACGGTTAAGTCATAGACATTTAAAACAAAAAACATTATTGACAAAAGCATGGTGAATCAAAAACTGATCTAAAAACGTACGTTCAAACTATCAAGTGTGTACGCTAGTCTTTCAACCGTCATACTTGACCCTTTTGACTGACAGGCAAGACGTCAGGCAAAACGTTATGTGTAGACCCCGCTTTATAGTCGAGAGGTGGCTCGGTCTTTCCTTTTGGTGTGCAGGATAGGGGAAATACCAGGAAATACTTGGGAAGTACTGGGAAATATACTAGGAAATACCGGGAAGTGCTTGGGAAATACTAGGAAATACCTCAGGAAATACCGTAGGTATTTCTTTTTGGTGTACAAACGTCGGCGATCGAGTCACCCCTCATTCATTACAAATGAGTGCACTTCGGTGCTTAGAGGGTAATTGTTAAACCCCATCTGCACATCATTTGTAGTTATTAAATATCTCATTTGTTCCAAATGGAAAACTTATCTGTCCCGTAACAAAATGAAGTTTTCAATTAAGGTCAAATGTGTTTTTTTAAGCGGCTAATGAGTCTTTTCTGGGTGCAAATCACTTGTGAAATCCGTTTTTTTTACTAAAATAAAATATTGTCTTCTGCTCGCGACTATAACCGAAACACCAAAGACGCGATATATAATTACTTAGAAATAAAATATTGGACTTCCATTGTCGGTTTCGGTTAGTAAGTATCTCTAACCATTTTCAAGTGTAAACTAAACAATCCAGTCTACAGGCTACTACTTATACTACTTGGTGTGCAGTCAGGTGTGATGGTCCGCCCCCTTTTTTAATCTTAGGACGCTTGTTTTGCTCAAGGAGTGGTTTCCATATGTTTGGTATGTCCGTGATTGGTTGACTGAAAACTTCTTTATTCTGCATTATAAACGCAACTTTAATAAATTTTCGTTTTCGCCAATGCGACTCCTTATACAAAACTTTAGCTTCTGACCATAGAATCCTGTGATCATTTGACCATGCATGATCCGCTTAACTGGATTTTTCAATATCTTCTAATTGGATACTTTTTAAATGATCATTCTAACCTGCAGAGGGCGTTTCGCTTCACCTACATACGATTTACCACACTCACACGGGATTTGGTAAACACATTCCTTATTATTTGAGGGATTTTCTGGTTTTGACAATGGAAGTCCGAAATTTTTGTTGCTACTCAATCATTGTTTACGAGTTTCAAACAAAGAGATATCATTAGTGTTCTTCAATGTACCCAGGTCGCGGTCGTACAATTAATAGACATTTACATGATTTACATTGATTTTGTTCTTTATTTCTGTGCTTCAGGAAATTAAAATTTTTGATCTTCTCTGATGAAAAATTATTAGATTTGTTAGACCCCGTTTATTTATTTATAAGATGGAAATTGGAAAATTCTAAAAATAAAACATTTTCAAAATTAACTTTTCCGCGTACGTTGACGCGCACCTATACCTTGTTTGTAAATCAATTTCAATTCAAATTTAAATTAAATAAATGGATCCTTGACTGATCTAATACCTTCCTAGCTAGCCTATTAGCACTTCAAGTGAAGCCATGATAGATCAGCCTTGAAAACAATTTTTTGTAAATATCTCAGAAACTAAAGCTCTTACGAAGTTTTTGGTTATAACTATACCTATACCTATACCACCTGTCATTTGACCAATATCTAATCAGCTTGTTAGAGTGTCGAACACTATTTTACCTGAAAATTTTATGAAAATCGGTTCAGCGGTTTAGGAGCTATCGTGTTACGAACGGAAATAATATACACACACACACACACACACACAGACATCACGACGATATTACTAAGATAGGTCAAAATACACCCAAATAACACATTTTCAGCGTTATCTCAAAAAAGAAGGAAGGTAAAAATTCTAAATAATTTTTTTCTTCTTGTCCTCCGTTTGAGAGTATAAAATTAGTGGTATCCCAACTTTTCTGAATTGATCGCAAGCGTATTCTAACCTCTCGCGATATCATTGGTTCGGATATGTTTGCAATTCATTTACGAAGGTAAAAAATTGTTCAAAACAGAGTTTTTGAAAAAAAGTACCTTACGGTACCCACCAGACGTGTTTTTGGGTATTTTTATTGCGACCTTTAATGCTGGAACATGTCGATTTTTTTATTTGAGATTTGTAGAAAATGATTGAGTAGAAAGAAAATTTTGGCCTTCCGTTGTCTTTATTTCTTTTTGGCGTTATTAATCCTTCATATATTCAAGAAGTTCAGAAAACCTAAGACGAATAACCAAACACTATAATATAAAAACAGTATTTTCAACGGGAATTACGATAAGGAGTTTTGTAACTAAAACAAAACCAGAAAATCACTTAAATAATAAGGAATCCATTTACCAAATCCAGTGTGAGTGTGGTAAATCCTTGAAACAGTTTTCTAAGGGTAAATCATATGTAGAAGAAACGCCTGCGCCCTCTTCAGGATCGAGTACCCAATTATGGGATATTGAAAAATCCGGTTTAGCGGATCATGCGTGGTCAATTGATCACCGTATTTAATGGTCTGAAGCTACCGTTTTGCATAAGGAGTCGCATTGGCGAAAACGAAAGTTTATTAAAGCTACATTTATAATGCAGAAGAAAGAAGTTCTTAGTCATCGAAGCACGGACACGACCGTCTTAGGATAATCAAACTTAACTGCATACGAAGTAATATTATTAGTAGTTGGTACTCAGACTGAATTATTAAGTTTACACTCAAAAACGGTTAGAGATACTTACTAACCGAAATGTCCTGTTTAAAATAAATAAAGACAAGGGAAGTTGGAAATTTCGTTTTATAGTAATCAACCACTTTCCGAATATTTTAGTAAAGGCTCCATGGAAACGTAGTAAAGAAAATTGCTCTGTGAGTTTGGCTCGGCCAACAACACAATATTTTCATCTGAGTTTCAGTCAAGTTTAGATTCATATTGTGCGTAGTTTCTAGAAACTTCTTTGTTTCGACAAAGTTTTATAACGGTGTAAGGGGGTCTGAAAGTTTTCGCAAAGGGGTAATATTTTTAAAGGTAGGAAAAGTAATAAATTTGAAATTTCGAGTCGTGCGAAAAAAAAATACAAATAAATAATTAAAATATAATACATATAATAAGAGTACTACTACTATGTCGGTTTAGAACGTTTTTCTACGTTGTCCGACGCCTATTCTCCACCTCCTTCGATCCTGACAATCATCTTCCGTCAGGTTTTTTTGTCTCATTGATCTTTGGATTGACTGGAGCCATTCCAGTTTAGGACGCCCTCTTTTTCTGCGCCCTATTAGTTGCCATTCTAAGACCTGCTTTGGTAATCTTTCGTCGTTCATCCGTTGTACATGGCCGTACCATATCAGTTGCCTTTTAGTGATGTCATCCGTTATGCTTCCCTCGATTCCCATTCTTTCTTTTATGATCTCATTTCTTATATGATCTGTTCTAGATATTCTCATTGATCTTCTTATTGCATCCATTTCGACATGTTCCATTTTTGCTTTGTATTTTTCTGTTACGCGACAAGTCTCTATTCCATAGAGCAGCGTGCTTTTCACCATTGTTTCATATATGTTAAATTTTACATTATTTTTTTTACAATAACCGCCGTGTTTCTAAAAGTTGAACTCTCTTAATGAAGTTTTTGTTTTATTTTTTGGTTTTTATTTTCTAACACTTATATATGGTCTAGATTTTTAACAGTCTTTGTCGTATATATGATGCTACAACCACCTTTTAAAAACTGTCCACAAAACAATTCTCTTTGGTCTTTTGACTCAACCGACAGAAAAAATTAAAATATTTTTTACTATTTTATTTTTAAGCAAAAAAAAATCATTGTTAGAAGCAATTTTGATTTAAAAAGAAGAAAGTGGCATTATTCCGAGCCCAACCACATGCTGTATCTAAATTAAAAATATCTACAAGAGTTTTCAAAATATCGAGCAATACATAAATAGTTATTATTAATAAAAGTAATTTTTGCTCAATATTTTGAAAACTCCTGTAGGTACTTTTAATTTCGATTCAGCATGTGACAGTGGCGTATATATGGGGGGGAGCTGGGGGGCCCGCCCCCCCCCCCCCCCGAAGCCAAGATTTTTTTGGATATTTTCCACATATTTCATGAATACAAACATAAAATAGCATAAAATACAGCCTCATGAGGTCTCGGCCCCCCCAAAACTGTCTCGGGCCCACCCCGAAACTTTTTTCTATATACGCCACTGGCATGTGATAACTGTTTTTTCAAATCGGCCGCAAATCTCATTTAGGGTCTTCCCCTACTTCTTCTATTTTCCCAAGTGTTCCAGTTTACAATACATTTGTTACATCGATCGTCTTTCTGTGTAATATTATGACAGGAAAATTTCCATTTTAATTTTGCTACTTCTCCTCTGACATCCCTTACTTTTGTTTTATTTCTTATCCATTCAATTCTTTTTCTATCTGTTAGTCTTAAATGTAACATTTGTCTTTCCATTGATCTTTGGGGTTTTGTTTCCCTATCCATGTTTGATTTTGTAAGTGTCCAGGTCTGGGATCCATAGGTAAAAACAGAAACTGAGGATATTTTTATTTTTTAATTTGTAGCTTAATTTACCAAATCCTGCCCAGGCCAGTTTTACTCGTCTCTTGATTTCAACTGTTTGGTTTTCTTTATTCAGTTTAATAATTTGTCCCAGGTATATATGTTCCTCTACTTGTTCTATTTTCTTTTCATTTATTCTGATTTTGATATCTTCATCTGTGTTTGTTATGATTTTAGTTTTAGTGTAGTTCATACTCAAGCCTATATTTTTAGCTGCTGTATTCAGTTCTTCCAGCATTTTTATTAGTTCTTCTTTCTTGTCTGTTGTTAAGGCGATATCATCAGCATCTAAGGTGATCGGGACTTATACAATATTGTAAATATAGTTTTTCTACGAGCCTATGGAAAATATGATTGTCCACACTATTTTTCTTGCAGAAAATTTTACTTACCACACTAGTGTGACAAAATCTTTCCGCACAGAAATGTCAAATTTAAAATAAGATTTATATAGATTTGAATTTCTCTTGATAAGATTGCCTGTGAAATAGTAATACCTTGGTTGCTATGGTGTAAAAGTACGATGTTTAACACTTGTTTTTTAAAAGAAATAGCTTGATGTTGTGTAGATGTGTTTTGGTTTATTTTTCTTATAATTTAATTTTTTTATGCTCTCCTCACGCTTGTAGAAAAAAACAATTATTCCTAACTCTTGCAGAAACTTATTTTTTCACACTTAAATACTATCCTGAACTATACCAACGATCCTAAGTGAACTATACATGGTTCTGTCAACGCCATTTCGGTGCAGAAAAATCGATTTTCTACACTTGTTAGAAAAATAGCTGTTATTACAAATACTATAACGTAATCTACGTATCGGTATACATACGTAGAGACATTGTGTTGCCAAAAAGTACATTTTTAGATCGTATGAACTTTTAAAAAAAATAAGGTGTGCAGTTGGTCAGTATATAAATATTTTGTTTTCGAACATAAAGTTTAAATTTTGCGACCTATTTTTTGCAAATATATCGCGTAAATAAATAAATTACATTTGTCGGCCTTGGCTATGAACATTTGAAAGAAAATTGTGAAACTCCACAGTATAGGGTGTCCCGAATTCGAAGTTTCTGGGAGGATTCACATTTCAGGTATTTATAGGGGATAAAAAAAAATCTGACCGCCACACACCGATTTTCAAGAGAAGAGGTTGATAAAAAGGGGTTTTTAAAATTTTGCATTTTATGGGTAACTTTTTTATTTTTGAAAATTTTCATTTTGCTGCAAATTAGTTTCTTATATGCTTTTTATAGACTCTAACCGACAAAATAAGTTTTATTTGTCATTTTTAGTTTTTCAGATATAACATAAAATGTACTGTTTGCCAAAAGGTTTTCAAATTTTGTTAGGCAATTTTTTTTCTAATAAACCACTGACTAGTTTTCTTTTTCTAGGAGAAACGAAGTGGTTTCCTAATAAAAATATTGCCATTATAGTGGCGTAATATCCAGATAAAATTTTGCTTGTAAAATAAATCCGCCACAAACATATAGATTTTATTTAGTTTTAGCTCACACTACTACTATACTATAGTATAGTGTGTAAAAAAATTTATATATCTTTGCGTTTTAGATGATTTTGAAACTTTTTTGTCGCGCCGTCTGTCTTTCTGTCTGTACGTCTATCTATATGTCTGTCTGTCTGTAACGACCAACGCGCATAATTCAAAAACGGCTTTCCAGATTTGAATGAATGAATGAAAATTGGTAACTAGGATTGGCGCAAGCCAAATAAACGGGTGGGGGTAGATTTCAAAAATTAGAGTTTATGTAAAAATATGGCGTGTGTGATATCAAACGAAAGGTAATTGAGTCTGAAGTCAAACAAAATACATTTTAGTTTAAAAAAAGGGCGGTGGAAGACGACAAAAATTAGAGTTTAGGTTAAAACATGGCTTGTGTGGTATCAAACGAAAGGTAATTGAGCTCTTGACTTGAATAGAATATATTTCAGTTTTTACTTATATTAGCTCACACGTACACTATAACTATAGTACCTAGTGTGAGCTTAAGTGCCCATATATTGGCAGAGTATTTTTGTGGCGTCAGTATTGTTTTCTATCTCCCCTAAAAATACCCAGAACCCCCGAAAACATTGAATTTGGGACACCTCAGCGTACACTGCCCCTCTTCTTTTTAAGAGGACAAAAGTTTTTCGTTATGATCTTTTTTGTAGCTGTCATAAGCATAAAAAAGTCAGGTTAAGCAAGGGCAATTGCAATAAAGCCAGGCAGTAATTGTGCTGGACACTATTCTGACAGTTTCTTTCAAAGTTAGGTTTTAAAATTGTGTTTAAGAGCCGAAATTAATAGTGCCGCCACTATTAATGGAAAATAAATGAAAGGATTTATATATTCGACTTTGGTATATCAATTTTGAAAGATCAACTGTCAGTTTTCAATGCGAAAATGTCAGAATAGTGCCCGGCACAATTATTGCCTGGCTTTATTGCAATTGCCCTTGCAATTTAATCTGACTTTTTTATGCTTATGACAGCTACAAAAAAAATCATAACGAAAAATCCCTTGATACAAATACACTGGAAAGGGGGGACTCTATAGAGTTGACATAAATACCAAAACCTATTTAAAAAAAGCAAATTTTTCAAAAAAACTTGTTTTGTTTTCTATTTTCTTTATAGAAAGTCTAGCCATAGCCTTCCTTAATATTTTTAAGTATTTTACTTATATAAAAAAATTAAATAAACAAAGATATGTGTTTTATGTGTTATTGTGCTGCGTTGAGTACAAAGGTATACAAGGTGTACTAAACAAAATGTTTTTTAACAAACTAATGGATAATGCTTTTTTTTTAGAACTTTTTATTTCTGACCTGAAATCAGATAGTATATCTGGTATCGAGGACTTTTAATTTTGTTGTATTTTATTTTATTTATAAAAGAGTTTAAGGGGTAAACAACAAGTGAAATTAAAGAAAGAAAAATAAGAAAAAAGTTTTCTGCTTCGGCCGGGGATCGAACCCGGGACCTCTTGCTATCTAGGCAAACATTCCACCACTGAACCACCGAAGCCATACATAAATTTTTAAAAAAATTTTTAAAAAAATTTATATATGGCTTCGGTGGTTCAGTGGTTCGATCCCCGGCCGAAGCAGAAAACTTTTTTCTTATTTTTCTTTCTTTAATTTCACTTGTTGTTTATAGTTTTAGGTCCTTGCATTATTTTGCAATTTGGTATTTGATAAGTTTAAGGGGTATCATTTAACGGGGTTACAGATGGGGTATGCTCTTTAATTTCCTTTTGGTATTTTAGAGCGCTGGAACGCTCAGTATTTTTTAAAAAAATATCTATTGAAAATGTGATGATAGCAATGAGTGGACTAAATTTGTAAAGAATAAGAGAATTATTTTGATGTAATATACAGGGTGTTTTAACTTAAAGAGAGAGGTTTTTCTCTGTATTTTTCCATGCGAACTTAGAAAAACGCGCCGATTTTTTTTTCGAGGTGGACATTTTTTGGATATCTTAAAATTTTTGTAGTATTTTTACCCCCAATTTTTTTAATAGGTCCAATGATACTTTGTTCTGAAGCTCCCTTGGGTGGCTTCATAACCGCCCAAAAATTTTAAAAATCTCTTGATTTCTTTTTTAAAAAATTTTTTATCGCTCTATGGTAATTTTGCAAACAAATATCTCATCAAAAGAATCGATGGATTTTTGCACGGTTGTAAGGAAATTTAACAAGAGATCAATAAAACAAAGAATTATTCGACCCACTTTTCCTATTTAAAATATAGGGGTAAAGTGGTAAAGTTTACCTCTCAAAAATGTAAAAATCAAAATTTTGATTACAACGTGTTCGGGCAACTGCTGTACCATCTTTTCTTGAAACGTTTCAGCCCATATTTGACATCTCTAAAAATCTACTTTGGAATGAGCTACGAAACTCAAACTTTCCACAGTCGGAGATCTTAATAGAGTTAACAACCCCTCCAAGTGTCATGGACTTCCATAAAGTGGTAAAGTAGTTACAAAATTTCAAAAAACGTCGAAATTGCCACTTCCTACTCATGTATAGATCATTAAAATTCTACTGTACTTTCAGACATGCTACAAAGCTCAAATTTGACAGAAACTTTACTTCCCCCTCCCCTATACATGTAAAGTTATGTAAAAGTAACATTGCCCACTTCCAGAAATGCTAGAGAGCTGACCTTTGGCAGACTAATAGGAGATATGATAAAACTATAGGAAAATATTTAAAAATCCCAAATTTTTAATTTACTTCCCTCCCCTATAAATGTAAAGTTATGTAAAAGTAACATTGCCGACTTTCAGAAACGCTAGAGAGCTGAGCTTTGGAAGGCTGATAGGAACTATAATAAAACCACATTGGGAAAAAATTGAAAAACCTCAAAATTTTAAATAGGGCATTGCAAAAGTTTTGAACAATATCCGCATATTTTACTACTTTAAAACTTAAGTATTATCCAAATCCTTTAAAAAAAGGAGTGAAATCATATTAAAAACATTACATGTAAAAAAAAGCCAAGTACGCGAGAATGATATTCCGTAAAAAAATTGAGATAAAAGTAAACCAAAGTTGTCCAATACAAATTTTAAAATGAAAGGTTCTTACTAGTTTGTCTACCACTTTCCATTCCTTAAAGTAAGTTCACCCTGGCAAGTAGAAGAGAACACTTTATAATTTGAGCCATAAAAAAAGAAACAAAATACAAAAAAAAACAATGTTGACTAAAATAAAACAAAATTGAGACAAAGCATAAACAATGTATTCCAAAAAGTCCCTGGCCTTGATCAAAAATATCCCAGATAGTTAGGCTATTTCCAGAATCACATGTTTGGATTATTATTGCTTTTATGTGTGTGCGTTTGTATGTGGACACAGTTGTTAAGACCAGCTGTTTTAATCGAGATTTTTGATTTGGCCAAAAAACAGCAATTAAAAAACATTTACGTCATAAAAAATATTTTTAAAACACTCAAAAGCACCTGTACTTAGGTCCCTAATAGCTAACGCAGCACTAGTGCGAAAGAGTTACTTTACCGCACTCTTATTTTCTGTTTTTTGCAGGCGTAAAAGTTAGAAAACAACCCTTTATCAATTTAATTGTAGAAGTGCTTAGGTATAGATAAGATCACGTTTTTTTTTAAAGAGGTTAATGAGTGTGACGACTCCTATTTAACGAGAAAAAGAAAAAAAATTGTCAACGATATAATAATTAAATTTTTGGCAAATCATCCGTGCGTATATGAAAGTACAAAGATTTTCTCTGTCTGTGTACGTACGTTGACTGATTACCATCTTAATCTATCATAAATTTTGGAATCGGTTTAATTTTAGAAATTACCTACATACGGGAAAACCTAAAAATATCGGAAAAAACAGGTGACAAGTTTTTTTGTTTCAATTTATATGTAACACAAGTGTTTTAGGTATGTTTCGTGAAAATCGCTCAAATACGTCGATTTTGTTTCGAGAGGAACACTAGATATTTTTGTATCATGCATCCCCCTAGAACGGCAGTGGCGGTCCTTGAGTTGTAAAGCGTGGGGATAATGGATTTTTTAAGCAGCACTTAATTGAGTTTGAATATTCGTTTTACCTAACAATACAAATCCAGTGCAAGAAATCATATGTTCTCTGGAAGATTCATATTTTCTTATTTTCGATATAAGATCGATAATAAAAATTCGCGGCAAATTATAGCATGATAAAAAAAGCAAAAAATATGAATAAGGTAGGGTCACGGACTTTTTAAATTGCCGTTGTATTTTTTTCTGTAAAAATTAATCATCTAAAGAATTAATTTTTTTTTTTAACTATGTATGTATACAGACAGAGGTAAGGTTCACAATTTTTTTGTTTTGGTTCAAAGTATTTTTCCAAATAAGAATATTTTATATTTTCGTGAGCGGCAATTTAAAAAGTCCCCGACTGTACAAAACTATCCTCCTATTATCATTAGAGATTGTAGATTTTTTAAAGGTTAATGCAACTAAATTTTATCTGTCACGTTTAATTTCCGTGATATAACATAAAGTTATATTTTTCCTTGCAGAATGACCATTTTTTTACTTGATATTAAAAATCGGCGTAAAATTTTCATCAAAATGATCACACTTTTTATTTTTTTGTAATTTTTTATTATGCGTATTTCCTTTGTTTTTTATTATATATTTTTTTGACGCAGTTTTTATTAACAAATAAAAAAATATTAAAGACAAATAAAACATACCTACCGTGTGAAACATCGTTTTAAGAAAAATTTTAGGTTGACTATAAAACTTAAATAAAAATATTCTGCCAATATATGGGCCCCTAAGCTCAAACTATGTACTATAGTTATAGTGTACGTGTGAGCTAATATAACTAAAAACTGAAATATATTTTATTTAACTCCAGACTAAATTACCTTTTGTTTGATACCACACAAGCCATGTTTTGACTTAAACCTAAATTTTTGAAATCTACCCCCACCCTTAAAAAAAACAAAAAACTAAAATGTATTTTGTTAAACTCCGGACTCAATTACCTTTCGTTTGATATCACACACGCCATATTTTCACTTAAACTCTAATTTTTAAAATATACCCCCACCCTTTTTTTTTAAATAAATTAAAATGTATTTTGTTTAACTGCAGACTCAATTACCTTTCGTTTGATATCACACATGCCATATTTTCACATAAACTCTAATTTTTGAAATCTACCCCCACCCTTTTATTTGGTTTCTGTTCGGTGGATTTTATTCATTTTTAAAT
This sequence comes from Aspidapion aeneum, assembly GCA_963576565.1. Classification (NCBI taxonomy): domain Eukaryota; kingdom Metazoa; phylum Arthropoda; class Insecta; order Coleoptera; family Brentidae; genus Aspidapion; species Aspidapion aeneum. Next base: position 68,723,003 of record OY755046.1, read on the forward strand.
GGGACCATGTCGACCCAAGACCCAGCCTAGGTACCAAATTTCATTAAAATCGGCCAAGCGGTTTTTGAGTTATGCGCGTTGGTCGTTACAGACATACAAACAGACAGACAGACAGACAGACATACAGACGGCGCAACAAAAAAGTTTCAAAATCATCTGAAACGCAAAGATATATAAAAAATTTTTGAAATCGGAGCAACTTTTTTTTTCTCGAAAAAATTAGGATCACCATAGCTCACACTACTATAGTATAGTATATGTGTGAGCTAAAAGTAATTCTATAGGAAAAAATATAACTTTATGTTGCGTCTTAGAAACTAACAGACAGAAAAAAATTTTGTTTGACACTTGCATTAGGCTTTAAAAACCCTAAAAACAAGACATTTACACCAAAAGGAAATTTTAAGAAATAAAAAAGTTATAGGCTCCCTAGGCAATCCGAAAATCCAAAATACAAACTTTTCAAAAAGCCTTCGTAGCGCAAAAACGGGTTGATATATCAAAATGTGGTTTTTACCAAAAATCTTATCATGAAATTTGAGGCAAAAGGGGTTGTTGTTTTTCTCTCCCATTCCCCACTTAAAAGTGCCCAATTTGCATCACACTGTACAATATTTCGTTATTACTTATTTGGTAATTTACTTATTTCTGTCTTTTTTTTTAGAAAATGCCTACGGAATGCATTGCGAACCCCCTCCAAAGGGAACTAGCCGACTCGATTATAAGAATGGCGCCCCTGGATGATATCAGAATTTTACTTGCTTGTGGAGCTAAGGTAAAAAAAGAAAAAACAGGACTATTTTAAACACCGCTATACATTATAGAAAATAAAATAAAAACCCCCATACATCTAGAAAAATAACAAAAATGAGTAAACTTATTTAAATACAAAACAGATGAGTTTTCCATTAAGGGCAAATGATTGCAGTATTTAGAAACGCATTTTAAACAAATTAGTGCACTCATTAGTTTCAAATGAGTACACTCATTTGTTTTAAATGAGTTCACTGATTTGTTTTTATTGAGTGCACTCGTTTGTTTTAAATGTCTACCGTTATGTTTTAATTTTATACAATAATAACCTCGACCATCCATTTATTGCCGTCGGACGAATCGCCGCAGCACACTTCGCCACGAGATTTGTTGTGTAATTTTTGTTTTAACTTAACTTAAATCATAGCTCCCCTGTCCACTTGTTGGGAGATCAAAATATGTGCTAAACCTAACCGGTGTGTAAACCACCAAAATTTTGGAAAAAAATGCCTCCACAAAAAGTAATGGATTAAAAAAAAAGTTAAAAAAAAACTAATTTATTGGAAAAAACAATTTTTTTTATTATCCTTTTTTTTTCTTCTTCTGGTTAATCAGGTCCAAACCCACTAGGGTAGCTATTCTGGGTCTTGAACGATGTCCCTATCCACATCACACGCTTTGACCAATAGCAAACTCCGAGCGGTCGCGTGCTGTGCGAAACGACTTGTCTCGACCAATGGCATAGTCGCCCGCTCTTCAGAGTTAGTGAATTTTACGCGTGTGAAGGGAAATCTGTTCACCTGCCCTGTACCGACCGAACGTTTCTCGGTCGGATCGTAGAAGCTTGCGCAATGGAGGTCTTTTCACATAGCACGTGACGGCTCGGAGCAAATTTCAAGACTCAGAATAGCTACCCAGGGGTTGTAATGCCACGAAGTTACCGTCGTGCTATTCTTATTTTCCAACATTACACGGATCGTTTGAAGGAATTGCGTTTTAACAAAATCGAAAGTTTATTTTTAAAGTGTCTGGTTTTTTAAGTGGCGCATTAAAATTTGACCTTTAAGTTATTTTTCTTAAACAAATCGTTTGGATTTATTGGCGTAAGTTTTTGTATCGACAGTTTCAACATAATATTTTTTCCAATATATAAAGTATTATTTACAATCCAATTCAGTAAATTGGACAACGATTTAAAAATTGATCTTGTGCATAACTAGAATTACTATTACTACAATGCCCGTTTACACCGTTTTTCTATGTTGTCCGACGCCTTTCTCCACCTCCTTCGATTCTGACAATCATCTTTTGTCAGGTTTTTTTGACTCATTGATCTTTGGATTGATTGTTGCCATTCCAGTTTAGGACGCCGTCTTTTTCTGCGCCCTATTGGTTGCCATTCTAGGAATATCAATTGTCTTTTAGTGATGTCATTCGTTATGCTTCCCTCGATTCCCATTCTTTCTTTTATGATATCATTTCTTATGTGATCTGTATTGGATATTCTCAATGATCTTCTTATTGCATCCATTTCGACACTTTCCATTTTTGTTGTGTATTTTGCAGTCACGCGACTAGTTTCTATTCCATATTCTTTTTTATCTCTCTGCTCCATAAAATACTGTTAAGACATCCAAGACCATTTTTTACTTTTACTATTCTTTTTTCCAGTTCTTTACAGTCTACTCCTGTCCTATCAAATATGATACCCAAGTATACATGCTCATTGCATGGAGATAGTGTTTGTCCATCGTCTGGTTCGAATTCACTTGATCACGTTCACTGTTAATCCCCACTTTTGATATTCTTTCGTTAACTTTCTCATCATATACTCCATGTCTTCTTTATCATTAGCTACAATTACTTGGTCGTCAGCAAACTGTAGTTTGTATATGGTAAATCGGACGTTAAGTTGTATTCCCATGCCGTATACTTTACGTTTCCAATTTTGCGATACATATTTTTAACTTTTTATCCCTAGAATTATATGCACCAAAATAGACTTGCAATATGCAACTAATTATCTCTGAATTATAAATTTCAGGTGAACGAGCCAGTAACGCAAGGTCTAATGCCTCTGCATTATGCGGTATGGCAGAAGTACTACGAGGCTGCCCAGCTGATTTTGACAAGAGGAGGAAATGTCAATGCGGTTGATGAGTGTGGATACAGTCCATTGCATTTGGCTGCTGAACATGGGTAAGTCTAAGGAACCTGTATGTTCAGTGGCCTTCTCAAAAAATTTCGGGGGGGAGATAAAAAAATTTCAATAAAAATTATTGCTGAGAAATCTCTTTTAGCACACTTTATCCACTATTTCCGATGGGGGGGAAGGGGGGGTGTGGTATGGCCTTGCGCCTGCTCACCGTTGGCCCCCCTTTTTTATGTCCCTTTACTCTACACTGAAAAGGACGTATCGTTTCTCCTACATATGATTTACCACACTCACACGCGATTTCGTTTACGTTTTAGTTACAAAACTTCTTATCGTATTATAACCACTCTGTTGTAAGTCCTTTTTAATGTTATAGATTGATTAATTCTTCATTAATACAAGGTAAAAATTGAAGGTTATCAGATTGTCTTCATTATTTATTTGACGTGTTTTTGGTGCAAAGAAAATATTTTTCAAATGCAAAAAAAAAATTATTGTCACAATATTGACATTTTCCTTATTTTTTCAGTTTTACAGAGTTTGTTCATTTACTGTTGGCGTCCGGCGCGAAAGTGGACTACCGACCAGACACTGGCGAGGATTTTCCCAGAACTACCCTATGTGATGAACCCTTGAGACTGGCTATTAGAAACAAACACATGGATATTGCCCGAATTTTACTAGGTAAACTTTACTAAAGTTTAATAACGTAATAAGTAAAAGAACTAAACAAACGAGTTAATTATTTGTCCCCAATGAGGTGATCATTTGGGGTAAATAAAGTCGTCTATTTTAAAATTATTCGCAAATGATCTTATTAGCTATAAATGATTTATTTAGTAGACCCAAATGATATTATTTGATAGTGTAGTGTGGGGTAGAGTCCCTGTATGTGACAGATATTGGCGGAATTCCGTCACAGGGACTCTAGTATGTGGTAGGCTATAGACCTGGCGACTAGGCACATGAAGCGTCCTTTTTCGCCAACCCTCGGGCATTCCTTCCTTCGCTAAGGAATCTGCCCGTCTTCTGTACTTAGATTCTCCGTCTCAAAGGCTTCCTCTTTGTATGCTTCACATGATGAGAGGAAATGTGCCGACGTCTCGTCCTCGGCCCAACATCGCTCGCATGTCGCGTCCTTCTTCACTCTCATCTTCGCCAAGTATCCTTGTAGGATGCAGTGTCCGGTTAGGACTCCCACTATGGCTCCCACCTCTCTTCGGGTTCTATGGAGCACCCAGTCCCTACGGGACTTGCTGTACCCTATCCTATTTTATCTACGGAGAAAATTGATAAAATAACTGCATTTAACTATACCATACCAAGATTAGATAGATTAGTAGTTACCAGTTTAAGCATTTGTAGTTACTAAATAGCTCATTTGTGTCAAGAAAACAAACCCATTTGGCCCAAAACTGGCAAATTTAATAGGTTTTTTCCTTTTTAAAATTATTTTATAATTTTTCTTTTTTTAATATGATTTTTTCTTTGTAGAACACGGCGCGGATCCCAACAAACGCTACTTTTTCGGTTCAGAAATAAATCTGGTTACGGACCTGGATTTTTTGGAACTTCTGCTGACTTTTGGCGCTAATCCAGATAGTCGAGACAGGTCAGGACTTACTCCATTGATGAAGGCTGTTCGACAACCTCAGGTATGTACAGGGTGAACAGTTAACAGTAACTCAGTTATTTTAAATGATCATGTCATGTCAAAAGTCTTTTTCTAGCTCTTGTAATTTTAAAACCACCAGGGAAAATTCAAAAATTCACAATTCTGTTATTTGGGTTACATGACGTCTGTCCGTGTGTGTGTATGTGTATCACCCACGATAGCCCCGGAACCACTAGACCAATCAAACAAGCTTCGTGGCTAATCGGGCAAAAAGGAGTTTTAGTTTCTCCCATATTTTTCCGTGGGTAGCTAAGCTTAACCTCACGGGGGTCCAAGATCTATTGGACACCTAATAAGAGTTGACAGTTAACTGTTTCGTACTTATGGGACTCCTTAGAACACTGCTTGGTTGTTTGACAATTTTTGTTTCTAATCATAAGTAAATAGTGAGAAAACTATCGCAAGAAGCGCCATCTACCGAGATACGAGAAAAACAAAAAACAAAAGCAGGCGAAAAACTGCTACATATCGATCAATGCAAAGATCGAATACAAACAAAAGAAAACAAACTATAGTCCGTGACCTACGACAGTTTTTCTGTCTTTCAGGCCGGATCAACGCATATTGCATTTTTACCCGTCATCAAGACACGTGAGCGTCAATCAACGGAATTTTAACCCAAATAATATTAACAAACGTGGAATTTCGTACCCGTGAATTTAAAAATCAAACAAGTTTCGTGGCTAATCGGGCAAAAAGGAGTTTTTGTTTCTCTCATATTTTTCCGTGGGTAGCTAAGCTTAACCTCACGGGGGTCCAAGATCTAATGTTTGTTTTCTTTTGTTTGTATTCGATCTTTTCATTGATCGATATGTAGCAGTTTTTCGGCTGCTTTTGTTTTTTGTTTCTCTCGTATCTCGGTAGATGGCGCTTCTTGCGATAGTTTTCTCACTATTTTCGTATGATTAGAGACAAAACGGTCTAATTAACTTCGCAAGAATTGTCAAACTGACCAAGCAGTGTTCTGAGGAGTCCCATAAGGACGAAACAGTTAACTGTCAATACTTATTAGGTGTCCATTAGATCTTGGACCCCCGTGAGGTTAAGCTCAGTTACCCACAGAAAACTGTGAGAGAAACAAAAACTCCTTTTTGCCCGATTAGCCACGAAACTTGTTTGATTTTTAAATTCACGGGTACGAAATTCCACGTTCATTAGACCAATTTTCATAGGATTATTAAAAAATAGTTTTAAATAGTTAAAAATTTAAAAAAAAACTTTTTAACTGAACTTTGCATCAATATGCGGTTTTCAAAATATAATATAAATATCTTAAAACCTCTGAACCGATTTCCATCGAATTTTCAAGTAAAATAATGTTCGACTGTCTAACGAGCTGATTAGATTTTGGGCAAAATCCATTAATGCTAATGTCAGTTTTTTGACAATTAAAAAATTAATAAAATGCTAACTTTTTATCGCATATGCAGTTTTCGGAATATAGTAGACCAAACTTTTCTCAATAATTTGTGTTATAACCAAAAGTTTCGTAGAAGCTTTAGTTTCTGAGATATTTACAAAAACTGTTTTCAAAGCTGATATATCATGGCTTCACTTAAAGTGTGCCAATAGGCTAGCTAGGAAGGTATCAGATCCGTCATGAATCCATTTTTTTAGGGTTTGGATTCAGTCCTTCTTCTACTTAAACATAACGCCGACGTAAACGCAATGGCCGATGAACGTAACGATTTCCGTACAGTGTTGCACTACGCGGTACTATCCGGCAACATCGACATTATCACTCTAATAATCAAGCAAGGAGCACAACTGAACTATGAAGAGGAATACAAACTGGAAAAACCTAGCCCACTGGATCTCGCCATTTTGAAAGGGGACCCGAAAATTGTGGAACTGTTGATTCGATCAGGTATGCATATATAGGGTGCCCAAAATTCGATGTTTTTAGGGGGTTTTGAGTGTTTCCGCGCGTCTTGATATAGACATACAGGGACTTATAGCAATACGTTTTTAAGCCTTTCCAAAAACTGCTTCTTCTGTCCATGCCCTTTTCGTACGGCTGCTTTATCCAAAAATTTGTTTCGTACCGACGAAGATTTAGACTAGAAGTGTTGAAAAAGTAACTATTCGTTACTCGTGTACTCGTTACTCGACAAATAACGGATTAACGAATACCGATTCCAAAATTAAATGATTACTTTCGTTACTTTGATTCCTTCGATTATTTTGATGATAACCCAAGTAACTAACGGATTTAAATTTTGTAAAAGGTAACAATGATCCTTTTTTTACATTACAACCAAGATTTATAAATTATTTTAAGATATGTTTTTTAAATATGTAGTATCTACAATCAACATATTATACAGAATGTATTTTTGTTGTTTTTGTCCAAACTTTTTGCATATTTTTGGAGTTTTCGTCTAAGAATGTTATTTTTGTGTCTATTTTTATTTACTTTTAGATTTTAAGTATGTATTTTTTTTGTAAGGCATTAGATTTTTAAAACAAAGTTGTACAGCGTGTCCCATTTTCGAAGGGATTAAATGGGAAACTCGGTTATTATTAAAGATATTGATTTTCTGATTGCACCTTACCGTGCTCTTTTTTGGAGCCCTTAAAAATGGTGTAATCATATTTTTGCTATACCCCGTGGTTTCGCTAATACAGGGAGTTCTTGAAAAAATTGCATTTTAATTAATTCCTTGTATCTCGCTTATTTTGCAAGATATTTTTATTCTGTAAAAACCTTTCTATGGCAACTTTTTTAGAGCAAAATAATGACGTTGTCAATTTTTTAAAATATTGTTCAGTTTTTGAGATATGGTATTTATCATGAAAAAATTAAATACGGACCTGGATTTTTTGTATTACTACTTTGATTGGTTCCATGCTATTATTACCTTAAAATGATAAAACTTTAATATTTTTTTGACTTAAGGTTAAAAAAACTATTTAATATTTGAACAAAATAAAATTATAGTCCGAACCTGGAAATTTCCAACGAAATTATAAATTAAAAATTGCAAAACACACTAGTTGAACGATTTTTAGTTTATCTGTTTTGAAATGATAATTAAAAGATTTATAAATAAAATCTGTAAATTAACGTAAAACTATTTTAATATGCTAAGTATCAAAACAGTTAAACTAAAAATTGTTTAACTGGCACTTTTTAATTTATATTTATGTTGGAAATATCCAGGTTCGGACTAATTTTTTTATTTAATATTAAATTTTTTTGTACCATAAAACAAACAATTTTAAAATTTTTATTATTTTATGATAATACTAGCATGAAACCAATCAAAATAGTAATAAAAAAAATCCAGGTCCGTATTTAATTTTTTTATGATCAATACCATATCTCAAAAATTAAACAATATTTTAAAAAGTTGACAACGTCATTATTTTCTTCTAAAAAAGTTGCCATGAAAAGGTTTTTACAGAATAAAAATATCTCGCAAAATAAGCGAGATACAAGGGATTATTAAAAATACAAATTTTTCAAAAACTCCCTGTATTAGCGAAACTACGGGGTATATCAAAAATCTGATTAAGCCATTTTTAAGGGCTCAAAAAAAGAGCACGATAAGGTGCAATCAGAAAATCAATATCTTTACTAATAACCGAGTTTCCCATTTAATCCCATCGAAAATGGGACACGCTGTACACAGAACAGTTCCTACTATACGTAATTCCTACCTTTAGTACCTTCCTAGCCCGCATAGGAATGGCTAGAGAAGGTATTATTTTCGACGAAAAAATTTGAGATAACGCCGAAAATGTGTTATTTGGGTGTATTTTGACCTATCTTGGCAATATCGTCGGGATGTCTGTCTGTGTGTGTGAGTATGTGTACAAGACGCTAGCCCTACCAAGTCCACTTTCGATCCCTGACTTCGCATGCGCAGATCTACCAATATTATTTACCTCATGTGTTAGAATAAATGAACAGGGTGATTTTCACTTGAATGATTCTAACCACATGAAAATAGAAAGTTTCAAAAACCTAACCTAACGAAACCTAATCAAATCTAACTGAACCGAACCAAAGCAAACTAAACCAATAATTTTTTTCAAAAAAAAAACTTTCCTGACTTCCTACCCGGGATCCTAGAGGATGTGAATCCGAACCGGACCGTACCGAACCGAACCTATCCAAACTAAACCTAATTAGCAGTGTTGTAGTTTAGTTTGGTTAGGTTAGGTTTGGTTCAGTTTAGTTAGGTTCGGTTCGGTTCGGTTCGGTTCGGTTCGGTTCGGTTCGGGTCGGTTTGGTTCGGTTCGGTTCGGTTCGGTTTCACATCCTCTAGGATCCCGGGTAGGAAGTCAGGAAAGTTTTTTTTTTTGAAAAAATTTATTGGTTTAGTTTGCTTTGGTTCGGTTAGATTTGATTAGGTTTCGTTAGGTTATGTTTTTAAAACTTTCTATTTTCATGTGGTTAGAATCATTTAAGTGAAAATCACCCTGTATTCATCTATTCTAATACATGAGGTAAATAATATTGGTAGATCTGCGCATGCGAAGTCAGGGATCGAAAGTGGACTTGCTAGGGCTAGCGTCTTGTGTGTATGTGTGTGTGTGTGTATATTATTTCTGCCCATAACACGATAGCGCGTAAACCGCTGAACCGTTTTTCATAAAATTTTCAGGTAAAATACTGTTCGACACTGTTACGAGCTGGTTAGATTTTGATTAAAATCCATTAATGCTAATGACAATTAAAAACTTAACAAAATGCTAACTTTTTAGTGGAGCATCGCAACAATATACAGTTTTCGGAATAGAGTAGACTACATTTTGCTAAATAATTTGTGTTATAACCAAAAACTTCGTAAGAGCTTTAGTTTATGATATATTTACAAAAAACTGTTTTCAAGGCTGATATATTATTATAGCTTCACTTGAAGTGTGCTAATAGCACAAAGTATATTTACTTTGTGCTAATAGGCTAGCTAGGAAGGTATCAGATCCGTCATGGATCCATTAATTTATTTTTTGTGAGGTCGTCAATTTTATTTTTTTGATTTTGTTTTTATTTGTCTTGACTTTTTCATTATAGGTGCCAATGTCAACTGCAGCTCCCCCCTCATCGGTACTCCCCTTCACGTGGCCTGTGCAGACAACATCATGAACAGATATGAAATTTTACAGGTTAGTAACATATATGAAATTTTTACAGGTTATTTAAATGACAATACTTAAACCACCTAAGATGTATTGATAGTATCGCCTTAATAACAGATAAGAAAAAAGAACTGATAAAAGTGCTGGAAGAACTGGATACAGCAGCTAAAAATATAGGCTTGTTTATGAACTACTCTAAAACTAAAATCATAACACACAGATGAAGATACAACGATCAGAATCCCAACAAACAATTAAAGTTGTAACGACGAAACCCCAACTAGAAAGAATTTCTTAAAAGTAACCGCAACGTACTCCCGCTACGTCTCAGTATACCATACAGCGACGTTATAATTCCCTAAGTGGGGAACCAATTTCTGGTTATAACTACTTGGCCAAGTGTTTAAAGTCACTGTAGTAACAACTACACTACTACGTCGTAGCCAGGTATCTACTACGTCGTAGAGGCTGTTTTTTTCCGTAATGGCATAAAAGTTGCGATGTAGTTGCAAATAATATAATCGTTTCTTTTTGGTAGAATTGTTACACAATATGGTGGACACAACAGTAAACAGACTCGCTTAGTTTTTTTGTTTGGTTATGGTTATAATATGAACCATGTTATCCAAAAGTGTGAGAATTTACGAGCAGAGAATCAAAATTCGAGTGCGACGCAAAGTTTTTTGTATAACATGCATTATATATATTGCAAAAAACCGGTGCGCCCGTAAAATTGAGCCGTTTTCTGGTAGCTGATGGAATTTTTGTGTTGTGATTTTGGAGGTTATGTTTTCATAATCGACAGTTAACTCCAACAAATGGTGCTTAAGAAGAGCATTTTTGGTAAGCTTCAACTAATTTGTTTATAAAATAGTATGGCTCTTTAATATGAGCTCATAAAACGACAACAGAAATATTAAATTTTCTTTCTTACATAAAAACATGGCGTCCCAAACTATATTCCCTGATAGTCGAAAAGGTTACTTGAAAGTAGTTGCGGCTTTAAAGTTGATCCAAAAAGTTATTTTGTCTACATTGTTACATCAGATGTTACTATGATGACACACACTTTTGTGGTAAAAATTAAAGTTATAATGTAGTTGTCGGATACACTTGTTTGGGACTCCAATGAAGCTTAACTTTCTAGTGGTAATTAAGTAGGATATAAAAGTCAGGGCGACTACGAAATAACGACTAAAAAGAAAGTAAAACTTTAGCAACGTCCTATTGTGGTAGAGAAGACTATCAGAATCGACTATCAAGAAACAATCCTATGAAGTAGTTTAGAGGGTCGTTTTTACGAAACATCTACTATTTCCTGATACTAAATAGTTGTTAGAACTAAAAAGTAACAAATTTTGGTTGGGATCACCACATTTCTACTATAAGAAAGTAGCAAAGCCTTTAGAACATGTAGCCGCTACTATAAATGTTAGTTGGGATAAACCAAGAAAAAATTGAACAAGTATTCCTGGGACAAATTATTGAACTAAAAAAAGAAGACGAAACAACTGAAATCAAGGCCTGAGCAGCATTCGGTAAATTAAGCTACATATTAAAAAATATCCTCAGTACCTCAAAACGAAAGTGTATAACCAATGTATCCTTCCCTTACTCATCTATGGATCCCAGGCCTGGATACTTACAAAATCAAACATGGATAAGGTAACAAAAGCCCAAAGATCAATGGAAAGACAAATGTTACATGTAAAGCTAATAGAAAGAAAAAGGAATGAATGGATAAGTTTTTTTGAAAATATAGTAGAATCCATCATGCATCCATTTATCTTATTTATGTTTTTATTTTCTGTCAGATGTTGCTGGAATCAGGCGCTGATCCTAACCACAAAGTTTTCAACGACGAATTTGATAGGAACTCACAACTTAGACCTGCTTTGGTAGAATATATTGCAACCAATGAGAATCCTAGTTTGGCCATTATTAATATGCTGATTAGATATGGAGCTAAGGTCAGTATTATTAATCTACTTCTTCATTCTTTATAAACATGGATTCTTGAATGGGTAGGGGACAATTTGTCGCAGCCGATTCGCCGCGGGGACAATTCACCGCCGGCCGATTTACCGCTGGGTCAAATCGCCGCAAGAGTTTTTGTTTAATTTTTATTTTTAAACAAAAAAAAACTCCACAAAATAGAATGGTTTTTCAAAACAAAAATGCTATTTTAACAAGTAGTTTTTGAAAAAATTAAATTATAAAAAAAACTAAAAAAGATTTTTGAAAATAAAACTTTTTTAAAAAGTAGTTTTTTCAAAAACTATAACATCTTTAATTTTGTTTTAATTTTTTTTAGATCAAACAAGTTTCGTGGCTAATCGGGTAAAAAGAAAGTTTTTGTTTCTCTCATATTTTTCAGTGGGTAGCTTGAAAGCTTAACCTCACGGGGGTCCAAGATCTAATGGACACCTAATAAGTGTTGACAGTTAACTGTTTCGTCAATATGGGACTCCTCAAAACACTGCTTGGTCAATGTGACACTCTTGCGAAGTTAATTAGACATCCTATGTAAATAGTGAGAAAAAAAAACTCTTTTTTTACCGGATTAGCCACGAAACTTGTTTGATTTTTATTCATGGATACTAAAGTTCACGTTTGTCATTTTATGTAGGTTATTATGAAGACTCAATTCAGGGACCCTGATGGTATGTTGAACTCTCTTCAGAATGTAGCCAAAAATAAAGCAATATTCTTCCTTTTGACTGAGACTTGCGAGTCTTTTGATGCTTGTATGATCAGGAGGAACCAAGTGATAGATCCAAAGCAGAGGGCCCAACTACTCAACCTCTCTAAATTTCCTCTAACTTTGAAGAAGCAAATCAGGTTGTATCTGAGGAAAGCATTAGGTCCAAAACTCCTCCACACTGCAGAAAAGTTTGAGTTGCCCAAGTGTTTGTCTAAATATTTGATGTTTGATTACAGTTAGATTATATTTCGTTAGTAGATATGGGTGTACGTACAGGCTTCCCCCACCACCATTTTTTGTAAAGTCAAAACCATTAAGCTATAGAATACAAATCTAATTGTTGAATTATCTTCACAACTTGGCCAAAGCTATATTTTTGCTTCTGCCTGAGATTTGCTGAAGTCTTTTGAAGCTTGCATGATCCAAAAGAAGTTTCCTGAGTTTGTAGAAATAGAATAGGTTGTATCTGAGGAAAGCTTTGGGTCCAAAACTCTTACACACTGCAGAAAAGTTTAAGTTTGGTTCATATTTAAATATTTAATGTTTAATTACAGATAGATATTTGATTAGTAGGTATGGGTGTACCTAAAGGCTTCCCCCACCACCATTTTTAAGTCTTAAAGTTCTTTGATGATCTGGAGGAACCACATGATCAATAATGATGAATAAGGTCTCAACTCCTCAAGTTTTTTCTAAATTTAAAGGAGCTGTATTCGGTAAAATATTTAAGCTTCAGCCTGAACCCACTTTTTCTATTGGTTTGTAGTAAATTTGAAGATTGATTTTATGGGGATGAGTTGTACGTACATTGGTTACTTCAAAATGAAGATATAAAACTAGAAGGTTTAGACACCTTTTCATTGACCACTCAATTTTTTAATGGATTGTTACAATATTTTTTACTAAAATACTAACGAACTAATTTATTACTAAACTATACCACACTAAAACTGACCTATTATATCTATAATTGTTTAAAATTACTCAACAAAATATTTTTTTTACATATCTAAAGGCTAAAAATGTTTTTCAGATAAATATAAAATTGACAATTTTAATAGCAAACCTAAATATGTTAATACTTTACTAATATATGCACTATTGTTTTTTAAATTAGTTAATACCTACACATTTTTTTATTATTTTTCTACTAAAAATAAAGCCCAATTTTAACCGTATCTAAAACCTACAATTTTTTTTAAGTTTAATTATTATTAACAAGAATTAAATAATTAATGCATACTAATAAGTTAACTTGCGTCAATATTTTTGACTAAAAAAACTTTTTTACTAAAATTTAAAGTTTTTTTGTTACATTATTTTTAATTTAATAACGTTGCACAAAATTTAACATTTTATTCACACATTAAAAAAATTATATACATTTTTTTAATATAATGTAATAATAAAATTAACAAAACTCCCTAGTTTGTTGTACTAATCTACTAATGCAAAATAAACTAATATACTAACTAGATTTTACATAATAATGTAAACTTTATAATAAAGAAATTAAAACAATTTTAATTAAATAAAATTTGTTTAATTTTTTTTATTAAGTATTGTACATGAGTGGTCAATTATTTTAAAAAATCAAAGTTTTTTATGAATTTTTCTGCAATTCTTGTAAGACTTTAAAAATTTTAAATCGAGTTGTGATTTTATTGGTATTAAGAAAAGGATATAATTTAAATTTTATATCCTTTATCCTTAAAGTTATGCCTAGTTTCTTAGATTTATCATATTTGATAGTTTTTAGTTTTGTATATTTTTATCCCCTTTATATATTTGTACCATGTCTAAAAATCAAAATAAAAAAATCCTGAAAAAACAGTTTTTAATTTTTTTTACTCTACCTATTTATCTAATTGCTGAAATTGTCCCCAAACTATTTTTCTTCGTCCCACACAGGGGGGTCACCGGCCCACTCCCCCCACAACGCTCAAAAATTTGAGATTTGAAATGATTTTAATTTTTTGAAACGACTAACATATGTTGTCCCCCCCACACTGGTTTCACATAAGGTAGTAATATAGCTATCAAAAAAAAAATAGAACAAGTAGAGGAATGTTCATATTTTTCTATATACATATATATATATATATATATATATATATATATATATATATATATATATATACAGTGTGTCCACGTAAGTTGGCGGCATATGGGAAACTTTTTTATTATTAGCTTTACGAAAAAAAGTTATTCTTCATAAAAAGTTCTGCATGGTCCAAAACCTAAAATGCAACCATCAGATGTTAAATTTTTTCAGTCATATTACGAGGTTTGTCAAAAAATGTGATTTTTGCTCCAGAGTAAAGTACCTTTCTTTTTGACAATATCGAAAATTGTTATAAAGAAAAGATGTTTAGAATTAAAAATAGCTTTCAAATATTCAACATTGTTTATTTACATTTAAGAAATATTTTTTTCTTCATTTTCTCTGCGATTAAGTTTGCACATTAATGCATTGCATTTATTAATTATAAATTTGATTAAACAATTATAAATAAACTTTTAAAAACAATTATCTCTTAATATTTATCGAACACTGATAACCTTTAAGTTGCTTAATCACTAGTTTGTAACAAACAAATACGTCTGTCAAACATAAAACTGTACAACACGGATCTCTAAAAATTTTGAAAAACACTGTTAGACTGCCTAAAAAAGTGTTTATACCGTGGCACTTTTTGAAATACGATTGTTGACGTTTCTTCGAATTTTCGATATTTAGACAGTTCGCTAAGCCTACTTTAATTATCAGTTTTAAAAAATGCCAGTGCATCCTAGATTAATTATGCATTAATGTGCAAACTTAAATTTCCAACGTAATCGCAGAGAAAATGTAGAAAAAAATATTTTTTTAATGTAAATAAACAATGTTGAATATTTGAAAGCTATTTTTAATTCTAAAAATCTTTTCTTTATAACAATTTTCGATATTATCAAAAAGAAAGGTTCTTTACTCTGGAGCAAAAATCACATTTTTTGACAAACATCTGATGGTTGCATTTTAGGTTTTGGACCATGCAGAACTTTTTATGAAGAATAACTTTTTTTCGTAAAGCCAATAATAAAAAAGTTTCCCATATGCCGCCAACTTACGTGGACACACTGTATAAATATATATATATATATATATATATATATATATATATATATATATATATATATATATATATATATATATATAAATATCTGGGACAAATTATTAAACTAAAAAAAGAAAACCAGAGATAGAGAGTAAGAATGGCATGGGCAGCATTCTGTACATTAAGCTACATATTAACAAATAAAAAATATCCTCAGTACCTATCAAAACGAAAGTGTATAACAAATGTATCCTTCGTGTACTTACCTATGAATTCCAGACCTGGTTACTTACAAAATAAAACATCGAAGGTAACAAAATCCCAAAGATCAGTAGAAAAACAAATGTTACATGTAAAACTAATAGATAGAAAAATAAATTAATGGATAAGAAATAAAACAAAAGTAAGGGATGTCAGAGGAAATGTAGCAAATTTAAAAAGTTTAAAAAAATCTATGAACCTTAGTTGATAATAGTAGTTTATTATTTATTTTAAAATGACTATAAATAACAATAAATAATTATTAAATTATAATTTACACTATCTATTATTTTTCAATATTAATTAATAAAGAATAAAATTACTTTTAAAATTAACTTTTTTAATTATATGCATTATTTATTTTAATTTCTATATTGATTATATCTAGCTTAAAAATGCTTGAAAGAATGGGATATTTTTCATATACACACATTTGGAAATCTAACATGACAACAAAAGAAAAATTGTAATTTTTTTTTCAAGAAGAAAGCATCCTTGTAATTATGCATCTAGAAAATAAAACTTTATATAAATATAAAACAAATAATAAAAGTTTATAGACCTTTAAAGAAAATTATATTATTATTATTTGAATGGATAAATATAAAATACCATTTTGACATTCTAACACACATGACAAAATTTTAAAGGATCAAGTTTATTAAAACTAACCTTTTTAGTTCGTTGCAACAAAAGAAATATATATTTTTTAAAGCCATGACTATTGTTTCATTATTTTTTACAATGAATGTAACATTAATTGCTGTTTAATATTGTTACTCTGTAACAAAATATTGTTACTCTGTAACAAAAGTATCCTTGGATTGAAAATAATAGTCGCTGCTATATTAATTGTAACAATATAATCACTAATACGATAATTGCAGTTGTTACAATAATTTTAAAAATAGTGACTTCTACAATATTTGTAACAATGGTCACCTCTACAATAATTGTAACAGTAGTCACCAATACAATTAATGTCCAAATATTTATCGCTACAATAATAACTTCAGTATTAATCGCTACAATAAATTGTAACAATAGTCATCGTTACAATAATTATATCTGTAGTCACCACTACAATAATTGTAACAAATATAAGTAACGGCAATTATAACAGTAATTATCGCTATAATACATTGTAACAGTAATCATCGCTGCAAGATATTATAACTTTATTTACTGCTACAATAATTGTTACAAAAGTCATTAATACGATAATTATTGTAGTAATTATAGAAATAGTCATCTCAACAATATTTGTAACAATGGTCACCTCTACAATAATTGTAACAATATTTATCGCTACAATAATTACCGCTACAATAATTGTAACAAATATAACTAACAGCAATTATAACAGTAATCATCGCTATAATATATTGTAACAGTAATCATCGCTGCAAGATATTGTTTTTACTTTATTTACCGCTACAATAATTGTAACAATAGTCATTAATACGATAATTATTATAGTAATTCACCAATACAGTTAATGTACGAATAGTCGATACAATAATTGAAACAATATTTATCGCTACAATAATATAAACGTAACTTCATTATTCATTTCTACAATAAATTGTAACAATAGTTATCTCTACAATAATTGAAACATTAATCAAATCTACAATAATTGTAACAAAGAAACCGCTACAATTATTGTAACATTATTTAGCGTTTATATTTTATAGCACTTAACTTCAGTATTCATCGCTACAATAAATTGTAACAATAGTCATCGTTACAATAATTATATCTGTAGGTAGTCACCGCTACAATAATTATAACAATTATGATTAATATTATAATTGTAAAAGTAATCATCGCTACAATAAATTGTAACAATAGTTATATCTACAATAATTGTAACAAAGTAACCGCTACAATCATTGTAACATTATTTAGCGTTTATATTTTATAGCACTTAACTTCAGTATTCATCGCTACAATAAATTGTACAATAGTCATCGTTACAATAATTATATTTGTAAGTAGTCACCTCTACAATAATTGTAACAATTATAATTGATATTATAATTGTAAAAGTAATCATCGCTACAATAAATTGTAATGATAGTTTTCTCTACAATAATTGTGACAATAATTAAATCTACAATTGTAACAATAGTCACATCTAAAATATTTGTAACAATCGTCACCTCTACAATAGTTGTAACAAGGTAACCGCTACAATCATTGTAACATTATAGCGTCTATATTTTATAACACTTGTAAAATAATATGTATGTTTTTTTTACTTACGTGTACAAATTTTAATAGGTTATTTTTTATCTTGAATGATTTATGAACTAACGCGTGGGGCTTACAAGCGCGGCAGCTGGGCCGGTGGCGCCGCCTGGCGCCGGCGCAACAGCCCCTGGAGCCGGCGGCGCCGGCGCCGGCATGTACTGGATTTGCGGCTCTGGTTTGTCCTCCGGCATAAATCTCACTAAAAAAATTATCGTAAAATATTATTATATTAGTTCAGTCTTAAAAAAAAAATGTTTTTGAGATACAGTTAGTTTTTTCCTACGAGATAAACGTAAGGTATTATTATACACGGTGTTTCACGAACATCGAAACAGAACCCTTTTTGGGTATTTAGAGTAAGTAGCGAATTTGGAGAAATGCTCGGACACGTCGATTTTATTTGCGAGGACACTTTTAGCACGGATCACCTTTGTTAGGTGATCCGTGCTTTTAGGCTTGGCTCTTAAAAATTTTGTAGCATAAACCCCCTTCGAGGTGTATACTTTACCCCTATATTTTGAATAGGGAAAGTGGGTCTAGAGATAACTTGTTTTAAAGCTCTCTTGAATATCTTTACAATCGTGTAAATATTTCGAAATTAGTTTTTGAAATATTTGCTTTTAAATTTTCAAATTTAACATGGAATAATAAAATAAAAATTAAATCCGAAAAATATAAAATTCTAATTAAATTTTTATTTTATCAGTCCATGTTAATTTTGAAAGTTTGAAGGCAATTTTCTCAAAAACTAATGGATAGATTTTTGAAAATTTTATGAGGTTGTAAGGGCATTCAAAAGGCCTTCGAAACTAGGTATCACTAGACCCACTTTCCCTATTCAAAATATAGGGGTAAAGTATACACACCCCTCGAATGGGGTTCGTGCCAAAAAAATTTCAAGATAGCCAAAAAGAGTTCCCCTCGCAAACAAAATTGACGTGTCCGAGCGTTTCTCCAAATTCGCACTCTAAATACCCAAAAAGGCCTCTGATTCGATGTTCGTGAAACACCCTGTATAATAGCCCACAGTATATACATATAAAAATAGATCAGTGTGGACGATCAGTATAGTATTAAAAAGTGTTTAAGGGGCTTGGTTTTTTTTTTCTAAGAGGTTAGAAGGTTTTGGTTTATATTTCATAAACAAGAATTTGGAATGTTTTTCTTCTATAAAATTTATTTTCTGAATTCTGAAAAAATATTTAAAAAAAAATAAAACCTAAAAAAAACTTTAAAAAAAAATATTTTTATAATGATTTATTAATTTTTGAATTTTTTATATGTTTTGATTTTATTACTTACCTAATCCTTAATATATAAATATAACTTTTTCGACAAAATGATATAGTATTCGAAATAAACAAATTCAAAATAATTGTTTATAAAATATCCACAAAAACTTTAAAACCAGCTTAAAAAGAAAGAAAAACAGTATTTTCCTTTTAAAGCCTGGAGTATCCTGGTATGAAAACAAACAATAATCCAGAGGCGCATCCAGAAATATGTCTTGGGGGGGCCAGAGGCTTTTTCTTTATGTAGAAAGAATCTAAAAAATCTTAAGTTTGGCGGGGGGCCAGACCCCGAGGCCCCACCCCTGGGTGCGCCCATGAATAATCTGCCATATCTTCCTAAGGTAAGGTGTACGTGTGACCAGGACCGTACCCAGGAAAAACATTCATGGGGGGGAGGAGTTAAAAAATGTCAACAGAAATTTGCGAATTGTGCGATTTTTTCTTCCTTTTTGTTTTGCTGAGAAATAACTACTATTTTGGGAGGGGATTGATCCCTCTTAATCCCCCTCCGAGGTACGGCCTTGCGTGTGGCAGTCTGTCTTCCTGTAACATGGTGTTCTAAAAAACTGTTAACAATAAGAGTTAGTTAGTTGAAAAGAAGGTCTCCGATATTTGTTTTGTTTATTTTACATAATTTTTTTAGTAAACTTATCTACAAATATAGAAGACCTTTCCGAAATTATAATCTGAACTGTAAACAATGTGCTAATGGACATATATACTGAAAAAAAAAGATGTATATTATTGATAAAATTATCTTTTTTTTTTTCAGTGTAAGGTATAATCATGAATTTTTGAGCATAGCATTTAAAAATGTAAAGTGTAAGTTAAACAAAATTTAGTGTGCTCATGCGGTTTTTTTGTAAAACGTTCTGTTTGTAGAAAGTTAAAATAACATGTCTTAACATAGTTTTAAAAAAATTACCTTGTTTTATTTTTCTTCTTCTGTTAAATCCAAACTCTTTTCTAGGCACCTAGTCTATTTTTTTACAAATAAAATTACAAAAAATTTCTAAGGTAAATTTTTATTTAATTTTTTACATGGTTTATTCTGGTTTTTATTTATTTATTTATTGACTAGACACATAGTAAGTAATTAATACTTTTACGAATAATTTTTTTACTTTTAGAATTTAAAAAAAGAACTACATACAATTAGACGCTATTGATTATACAATTTAGTTGAAACACAATTTTTAGGAAATATTTTTGTAATCTTATAATCCTTTTTGAATTGCAATATACAAAATAGTTAATCTACACTTCACTGGCTTTTTTCTTTAGAGATGAGTAACAGGCTGAATTTTCATAAATGCTTCATTTTGCTGAAACTTCCAACATTTTCCTCTGCTAAAATTCTTGAAAGTGATTCGTAATAGAGTGCGGGGGCGCTAAATCTTAATTTAGGGTTGTTAAAATATTATTAGATAGTAGGAATTCATTTTTAGTTTGAACCTAAATCTATTTATGATATTCAAACATGAATAAACATTTGTCCTACAAATAAGATGTTTTGACAAAAATTAATTGCGCCTGCGAATCCTGTTAGTAAACACGTAAAAAAATTTTTGCAGCACCAAAATTTGGGCGTTTCGGGAAAAATTTAGCCTGTCACTCATCATTTAAAAAACAGACCGGTGTACAGCGTGTCCCATTTTCGATGGGATTAAATGGGAACTAGGTTATTACCCTTTCAGGGATTTATACAACTCAATGGTTATTATGAAAGATATCGATTTTCTGATTGCACTTTACCGTACTCTTTTTTTGAGCCCTTAAAAATGGTGTAATCAGATTTTTGCTATACCCCGTGGTTTTGCTAATTCATGGAGTTTTTGAAATAATTGCACTTTATTATTTTGCAAGATATTTTCATTCTGTAAAAACTGGCAACTTTTTTAGAGAAAAATAATGGCGTTGTCGATTTTTTAAAATATTGTTTAGTTTTTGAGATATGGTTTTTATCATAAAAAAATTAAATACGGACCTTTTTCAAAAAATTTTAGTCTGAACCTGGAAATTTCCAACATAAATATAAATTAAAAATTGCAACACTTGTTGAACGATTTTTAGTTTTTCTGTTTTGAAACGTTAATTAAAAGAATTATAAATAAAGTAAAAAACGTTAAAAAGTTACAAAAATAATATCATAGTAATTATTTGATGGTACCACAGCAACTTTACTTCAACATGAAGACATAAAAGCGTGGAATTGACATTTTCATTTTACATGTCATTTTTGTCAATGGCTCACTCAAAATTATTCTAAAATGGCTAGAAATCGACCATATCCAGATTATGAAAAATGTGACTGTTTATTCAAGCAACAAAATACCAATATTTAAACGGCAGAAATATTTTTATGCAAAATTACTCAAGAATACTAACAATGTCTTACACATAATGGCAATCAGTTTAAATATTTATATCATTAAAGAAAATTAGTTTGTATTTTTAATAATTCGTTATTTTTTTGTATTTGTCGTAGACTTTGTTTCAAATAAATGTTTAAATTAACGTAAAACCATTTTAATTTGCTAAGTATTAAAATAGTTAAACTAAAAATCGTTCAACTAGCAATTTTTAATTTATATTTATGTTGGAAATTTCCAGGTTCGGACTAAAATTTTTTGTTAAAATATAAAAAAAAAATTTTTAACCTTAAAACAAAAGAATATTAATTTTTTATTATTTTGTGATAATAATAGCATGAAACAAATCAAAATAGTAATAAAAAAATCCATGTCCGTATTTAATTTTTTTATGATAAATAGCATTTCTCAAAAACTAAACAATATTTTAAAAATCTGACAACGTCATTATTTTCTTCTAAAAAAATTGCCATAAAATGGTTTTTACAGAATAAAAATAAGCGAAATATAAGAGATTATTAAAAATGCAATTTTTTCAAAAACTCTCTGTATTAGCGAAACTACGTGGTATAGCAAAAATCTGATTACACCATTTTTAAGGGCTCAAAAAAAGAGCACGGTGCAATCAGAAAATCGATATCTTTAATAATAACCCAGCTTCCTATTTAATCCCATCAAAAATGGGACACGCTGTATGTTAAACTATGAGCTTTCTTGTGATTAAAGACAGGACAGCTTCAGTTCACCGTGAAAAAGGACACTTTTTTTAAAGCAAATATAAAAAAGAACAACTTTGGACTTTTTTCTTGACTATTACTACCTAATGTCACTATATAACGAAGTTCCATAACTTCGTTATATAGTGACCTTATTACTACCTACCTAATAATGAATTTGTCATTATAAGTGACCTTATTCCGTCCCGTCTTTAATTACTAAATAGCTCAAAAACATAGTTTTGTGCTTTTAGAAATCTAAAAGAAGTTTCTAAAAAAATAAACATCAGTAAAATTTTGTAAGCCAAGTATGGAATTTACTTTTTTAAACCTATAGCTTATTAAAAATGACATCTAGCGAAATTTTTGACATTTAAAAAACGTTTCAAAATTTACTATTTTTTGGACAAATTGGTAAAAAAATTCGTTATTGACTTATTTATTACAACAACAGATTTTAAATTGATCAAGTCATTCTGAGAACATTTTTACCTTCCAAACCCAAGCAGCAATGATTTGAGAAGGTATTATTTTCAAGGAAATTTTTTTTTTCAGATAACGCCGAAAATTGTCTTTACGTATCGTGTGTGTGTGTGTGTGTAAATATACGGTGTGACAATTAAAGGAGGAGGCACTAAATACATTGTTTACCGGGATGCGTCAGAGGAGCTGAATTTGAGATATGTTGAAGGACAAACCTTCCTGATATTTTTACCAAAAAAAATTGGGGGGGTCATAGGATTCGTTTTCGAGCTATACTTATTTAAATGCGCGCCACTGAAATGCGGAAAAATATGACCTTTTGTCGTTTTTTTGTAATAACTTATCGCCAAATAAAAACAAAAAATTATATTAGTCTTATTTTATTGACAAAAGGGTCCTTTTAGGAATTTTATCAATTTTTAACATATAGTTTGCGTCACATACCTACAGAGTGACTCAAAATAATTTCAAAAAAATACAGGAAAATTACCTGAGATTTATTACGTATAAAGAAAGGAAACTAAAAATGCATAGTCAAAATTAACTTTACTTGCTTTCATGTGAGTCGTTTTAACTATTCTAGCGTGATGTTTGCATAATAGGTTATTTTATAAGCTAACAGAGTATTAAAAAAAAACAAATTAATTCAACGCATGTCATATTTACTAATTGTCTACGAAATAGTGTGTTTACTGGGATGCGTCAAATGAGGTGAATTTAAGATATGTTTGAGCCTAAACCGTCCGGATGCTTGTTTAAAAAAAATTGGGTGATCATCGGTTTCGTTTTCGAGCTATAATTATTTAAATACGCGCCAATGGATTATGGTAAAATGTAAGATTTTGTAGTTTTTTGTTACAGATTCTCGTGAAAGAAAAATAAAAAAAAATATGAATTTTATTTTGTTGAAAAAAAAGAGTCTTTTTAAGTATGTTCTCATTTTTTGACATATAGTTTTCATCATATATCTACATAGTGGCTCAAACTCTAAATAATTGAAATACAATAATAATAATAGACTTAATGGGTATTTCAAACATTTTTGAAATTCGCATAACATGTGTACTGATTGCCTATGGAATAGTGTGTGAAAAATGTTTACTGGGATGCGTCAGATGCACTGAATTTGAGATATGTTAGAGCCTAACCGTCGTAATCGTTGTTTCAAGAAAAAGTGGGTGGTGATCGGTTTTGTTTTCGAGTTATACTTATTTAATGCTAGAATATAGGAAATGTGGGGACAAAAAGGGGTCTACTCACCCCTTTCCGGGGGTTCTGCCAAAAATTTTCAGAAAGAAAGCCTGTGAACAAACTTAATTGATAAAAGTTTAAATATCAACTTTTTATCCCTATAAAGAGATAGAAGTTGTAGCGAAAATCCATAAGAGTATAGCTCAAAAACGAAACCGATGACCCCCCCCCCCCAATATTTTTGAGCAAGTTTCAGGATGGCTTGGCCTTTAACATATCTCAAATTCACCTGATCTGACGCATCCCTTTAAGCACACTATTCCGCTACACAGTTAGTACACCTATTATTTGTTTAATTTAAAAAATGTTTGATTTACCCTTAAGGTTTACCACATAAACTATTATGTATGTAAATGTTACTTTACAATAAGTACAACGACTCACATTGAAGCAAATGAATTTATTTTGACTATGTATTTTTAATTTCATCCCTTTAGGTATATTTAACAAATCCCAGTTATTATTCCTGTATTTCTGTTATTCATATCTTGAGCCACTCTGTAGATATGTGACGAAAACTAAAAAAAAAATGAAAACATACTTAAAAAGAGTTTTTTTTTCAACTAAATAAAATTAATATTGGTTTTTTATTTCTATTTGACGAGAAGTTATAGCAAAAACACTACAAAAAGTCACATTTTCCTTTCTTCCAGTGGCGGATTTAAATAATTACAGCTCGAAAACGAAACCGATGACCCCCAATTTCTTTGAGACGAGTATTTAGACGGCTTGGGCCCTAACATCAAAAATTCACCTCATTTAACGCATCCCGGTAAACACACTATTCCGTAGACAATTAGTAAACGTGTCATGCGTTGAATTATTTTTTTTTGAAATACCCTGTAAGCTTATCACATAACCTATTATGCAAACATGACTCTAGAATAGTTAAAGCGACTGACATGAAAGCAAGTGAAGTTAATTTTGACCATGCATTTTTAGTTTCCTTTCTTTATATTTAATAAATCTCAGGTATTTTTCCTGTATTTTTTTAAAATTATTTTGAGCCACTCGGTAGGTATGTGACGGAAACTGTATGTCAAAAACTGATAAAATTCTTAAAAGAACTCTTTTACCGATAAAGTAAAGCTAATATCAGTTTTTTATTTTTATTTGGCGTCAAGTTATTACAAAAAAACTACAAATGGTCATATTTTTCCATATTTCAGTGGCGCACATTTAAATAAGTATAGCTCGAAAACGAATCCTATGACCCCCTAATTTTTTTTGGTAAAAATATCAGGAAGGTTTGTCCTTCAACATATCTCAAATTCAGCTCATCTGACGCGTCCCGGTAAACAATGTATTTAGTGCCTCCTCCTTTTAAGACAGGCCCCGTAGTAACCGGTTTTAAATCTCCACGCCTCGGGCGCTTAGTTATTCACCTTGATGTGCGTTCTACTACCGCGCGCAATCTTGTCGCCTTTCCTCTACTAGTTTAGTTTACGTAGTGGTTTGAAGCGGAACGTGCATAGCTCATTTGCCGGAATTATGACAAACGAAAAAATTCAGCACCGTATTAATTTAAAGTAAAACTCAAAAAAACGGTTACTGAATGCTTTTAAATGCTAAAAGATGTCTACGGAGAGTCTCGTGCCCTGATTTTTATGTGGCATAAAAGCTTTTTTGAGGGTCGTGAAGAACTTAAAGAAGGGCGCTTCAGCACATCCTAAACAGCGATGCACATTGTTTTTTTTTCGATATTAGGGGTGGTATTCTTATTGAATGGGTGAAAACACGTTCAGATTTGTGGAATAACAACGCGTGCCTGCACTACCAGGACAATGCACCGGCCCACAATACCCTATCCATTAAGAGCTTTTAGCTAATAAGGAGATCCCCTTGGTTAACCCCCCACTATATTTACCAGACTTGACCCCTTGCGACTTCTACCTGTTTCCGAAAGTGAAGAAATCGTTAAAAGGAACCCGTTTTAAAATATTAGAACACGTCAAGTAAAAAACGGCAAGACTCGCTTCTGATGATTTCCAAAATTGCTTCCAACATTGGAAAAAAAACGTATGCAACGTTGCGTCGGTCGATAGAGAAGGGGACATTGATGGGGAACATCATTAAGTTGTATTAATATTTAAATAAAGTAGAATTTTTACAACAGTCTTATAATTTCATTGTCATTACTGTAAAGAGCTGATTAGATTTTGGTCTAAATTCTTTAATGCTAATGAGAGTTTTTTGACAGTTTAATAATTAAAAATATGCTAACTTCTTAATGGAGCATCGCGGAATATAGTAGAACACGTTTATCTCAATAATTTATGTTATTACTAAAACTTCGAAGGAGCTTCCGTTTCTGAGATATTTACAAAAACATAAAGCGCGGACCCACATATCACAGTCACGTGTTTAACACGTAAAAAAGGCGTGAGAAAAAAAAACGTTGATTTTAAAAGCTGCTAGAAAAAACGTTTATTTCATATATGAAAACAAGCTTAATAGGTCATTCATTAACGTTATAAAAAATAACGTTGCTAATAACGCCATTATCAAATTAAAACAGCAATGTTTTTACGTTATTTTCAAGTGATTTTTATCAACGTTAAAATCACATTCGATTCAAGCCTTTTCTACTCAAATTTTAAAATGCGACTTGCATGGCTTTTCTACCGAATATTTTTGAGATTTTACTAGCAGCAGCGCCACCTATTGTCTGGATTTTTCACTGACGAAATCTATCAGGCAGTGCTTTGGCCTCTAAACTCCAAAAGCCTGTTAAGGAACTGATCCCTGATCCACGATCCAGACGCATCTGTTATTAACCTGATAAAGACACATTAATATTCTGTGAAAGTGTTTACTGTTAAAAAATCTTGTTTAGCTTTAAAAAAAAACATAATGTATATAGATAGATAAATAGATAATTTGTCTTGCCTTGAGCGCCATCTTTAAAATTGTCTTGAAGTGTTGTAGTCTTAAACTAGTGAACTTTTGTAACTTCCTTTCGCGTCTCTTTTAAGTTAAAAAAATGTTTTTAAAAAAACGTGACCAAAAAAGACGCAGAAAGTTAGTAGGTTTGAGAAGTCTTAATCTAGTGGCGTTTTAGAACATGTTGTGGAGGACTTTTCCAGTGTGAATTTGGTACATGAAAATAACGAGGGTAAAAAACACGTTATATATACAGCGCCAGAAACTTCAGCAAAAAGTACATTTTCATAGCTTGATTTCTCCTTATTTTTAAGTAATCTTATTTATTACATGGTATGAAGTTGTTTTCAAGTAAAAAAAAACTTTGCTATTTTTGTTCACGTTAATTTAACGTCGATGTGATTTTTGTGCTATGTGGGGAGTGTGCTAATGGGCTAGGAAGGTATCAGATCCATTATGGATCCATTTGTTAGCTCAAAAATGTCTCAGTTTTCAGAAAAATGATCAATCTCAACAATAAAATATGTTGACAGAACTGTCTATAATGATTGACTTTAATCTTCAATTTTTCATTGTCTTCTATTTCTGTCTTTCTCTACAATAGAGACAGAGACATCTTAATTTTGACAAGTTGTCCCGTCAAAAACTTGAGTTTTTTAACGTTTTATTTTAGAAATCGTGAAAGATATATTCTAGGATCGGAATAATATTAAACTTAATAGTCCACAACAGTGTTGCCAGATTTGAAAGCTTTCCTTCAATATGAAGGGTTTTAAATAAAAATTTTGACTATTGAAGGAATAAAGGTTTTTATACGAAGTTGAAGGATTTTTTATTTTGAGGCAAAGTTACAGTGGCGCACCCAGGAATATATCTTGTGGGGGGGGGGGGGCGGGCGAAGCCTCATGATTTCGAATATTAAGCTATTTTTTCTGTTTTTATCTGAAATATGTCGAAAATATGTAAAAAAATCTATGGCTTGGTTTTTATAATTTATGGTTTAAGTTATAAATCATTTATTTGTTTGGTTTTTTCTTCAATTTCTATAAAAAAAAATTGATCATGGTTTTTTTTTTTGGTTTGGTGTCGATCACCCACCCATTACTGTTTTGAAGGATAAGAAGGGTTTTTGTCACTTATTTGAAGGAAAGTCGTCAGAAAAGTCTGGCAACACTGGTTCACAGTAAACCGGTATATTTTTTTAAGTGATGAGTGACAGGTTTAATAAACCGGTATACTGTGGAGGAATATGAAATGTTCCTAATATTTCTTCCACAACAAAATCCAAATTTTTGTAAACGATGTACGTTTTAAAAAATAAATTAAACTTTTAGACCCTTACTTAGAACCATATTTAAAAACAAATATTTAAGAGCAAATTAAAAAAAATAATTATTATTATTATAAATTTCCTATTTAAATATTAGTTCCCTAACAAACAAAATAAGACTCATTTCTCCTAATATTTTTTTAACCATACATTTTTAATGATATTACAATACATTTTTCTCCTTCCTAAGTATTTTTTTAATTTTGCACGCCTTTTTTCAATGGGGTGATTTTTGGTATGGATTAATTTTTTATACGTGATGATTTTTGCCAATATTTTAGACTGAAAAAAATTTAAAAACACTGTATCAATAAAACAAATTTGTCAAGAATATCATTGTCAAAAAAATTGAGAAGCTTTTGTTAAAGCTTTCTGGGTGTAGCTTTAATTTTGTTGGAAATAAAATTTTTAATCAATTTTTGAAAACTACGTTACCTTAACTTGTGATATTGTCACGAGGGGGTTGTCGTGACTATTTGTGTACTTGTTGCGTACAAATAAAGAGGATCGTGAGATGGTTTAAGGGTTTATTAATACTAAGTACAAAGATACTCACTAATCACTACTGTCTGGCCCAGTTTTCTGATACAAATATTATTTATGTGTAGGTCGGGTTCAGCTCTCGATCAGCATCTCTTTACTGCTTCTATACTTAACTATTAAAAACTTAGTTACTTAGCGTACTCACTGAACTGAACCCCGACTATCCGTTCTTGATTGGTTTTATAGAAGCATGTGATTACAAACGTGTTTCAATCTTAAACATAAATCGTTTGCACCACATACTTCCTAGGTTGACGTCCTAATACTTTTACATCAGGTCAACCAACCAAGTTCCGGATAGCATGCCCAAATTACATACATGACAATATATACAATTTTCTTTTTTCCAAAATTGTGAAAAATTTGAGGCTATGACAAGTTTTGTTGAAAAAATAATTTTTAATATAAATGTGAAAACTGCGTTTTGCTAGCTGCTAGGGTTTGTAAGATATATTTTTTAAACATTATTTTATATATAACTAGTTTGGTGGCTAATCGGGTAAAAAGGAGTTTTTGTTTCTCTCATATTTTTCCGTGGGTAGCTTGAAAACTTAACCTCACGAGGGTCCAAGATCTAATGGACACCTAATAAGTATTGACAGTTAACTGTTTCGTCCTTATGGGACTCTTCAGAGCACTGCTTGGTCAATGTGACACTCTTGCGAATTTAATTAGACGGTTTTGTCTCTAATCCTATGTAAATAGTGAGAAAACTCTTGCAAGAAGCGCCATCTACCGAGATACGAGAGAAACCAGAACAAGAGCAGGCGAAAATAAACTGCTATACATATCGATCAGTGAGAAGATTGATTACAAATAAAAAGAAACAAACTAATCCGTCATCTACGACAGCTCTTCTGCCTTTCAGGCCAGATCCCCGCTGATTGCGTTTTTACCCGCCATCAGACACGTGAGCGTCAATCAGCGGAATTTTTAAGCCAAATAATACAACAAAAGGTACCCACGAAAAAATATGAGAGAAACAAAAATTTGTTTGATTTTTAAATTAACGGGTACTAAATGTCACGTTTGTTGGTATTATTAATTTATATCTCAAAAAGTATGACTGACGAATTTTGACGTTAAGAGAAATATTGTTGAAAATATAATTCATAATATAAATTTAAAAACATCGTTTTGCTAGCTGGTGTGGTTCTTAAATTATAATTTTTTAAAATATTTGAACTTCTCTACTACCCCCTTGCAGCCTACCACCTCCACCAAAATTTAATGGCTCAGACAGACAAACAGACACCATCACAAAATTTGGTAGTTTGACCTTTTTTTGACCCAAATAATTAACTTTGAGTGAAACTACAGATATTTTTGACGATTCGAACAGCCTTCCAATAACTTCTAAAGCGCTGAACCGATTTTCATTAAATTTTCAGGAAAAGAAGTGCTCAACCCCGCAACAAATATACAATGAGTTTTTTTAGAAAATATATTTAAATAAGAGTGGTTTTAGTTTAAAAAAATAAAAGCAATTTTTCTTTGAAGATGTGTTAATACACAGAAGTTTTTTGACAATGAATTCTTGAGTTTTAATACCAAAATTCTACATTTTTTTGACATGCAAAACTAATTAGTACTTTGTTTTTTACCTTCCTAGCCCGCGCAGCAATGGCCTTCATAAAGTATTTTTTTCGACAATTTTTTTTTCTGAACCGCTAAACCGATTTTCATAAAAGGAGCAGGTAAAATAGTGTTCGATACTCTGACGAACTGATTAGATTTTGGTCAAAATTCATCAATGCTTATAACAAAAATGTTAACTTTTTAACAGTGGCGTAGCGTGGGGGGGCCGTAAGGGGGGGGGGGGGGTTTGACCCCCCCCCGCCCCGAGGTTACTGCTAAGCTTTATTAAGTAGCAGGGACTCAACGCCAAATCATTGAGAGGGCGGCAAGGGAAAGTAAAGACATGATCTTTTTTTTTTTTTTGGTGGCAAGATTTTTGAGGGGCGCCTTTTTTAACTGTTGGCCCCCCGCCCCTTGAGGCACGCTACGCCGCTGCTTTTTAACGGAGCGTCGCATCAATATGCGGTTTTCGGAATATAGTAGAACACATTTTTCTCAAAAATTTGCGTTTTAACCAAAAATATCGTAGGAGCTTTTGTTTCGAAAATAAACAAAAAACTGTTTTCAAGGTTGATATAGCATGGAGTTTACTTGGAGTGTGCTAATGGGCTAGGAAGATCCACTAATTTTTTTAGGTTTTTACGACATTAAAAATCACATGCTCTATGATTAGATACTTAAATTCACTACATTACGACTCCCATGCTTTTATTAGGTAATGTCAGGTAAATATATTTTTTTGCTCCATTTGACATCACCTAATTAATACCTACCAGCCTACCGATGGATATAATAAAAACAATATATCTCAGTTTCTACTAGAACCAAAAAAAAACTAAAAAAATTTAAAAAATGTGCTAGCTTAAAGCATGAAAAAAAGTGAATAGAGGGGATGCAAAAAAGATGAGAATTAAAAAAAATGCTAATTACAGAAAGACAGACCGTAAAGCCACACTGAGTACAGCACCTTACAGATTGACAGGGTTTTTTAATATGTCACGTCCGTTTTATACTAAATAAAACAGCCATAGTACTGAATTTCAAAGAGTTTTAAGGCATCATATGGATATGAAACTAATGCTGTTTATCTTGAAAGCTTGAATCATTTTTCGGAAACGTACGTGACATCGTCTGTTGTCACGTCCGTTATTGTAGTTTTAAGTTTTGTAACTTGTAAACATTAAACGACGTCAGTTTGATGCCCATAGATCTGCATAAAGTTCTTTGGTTAAAATTTGTTTTTAGCGTTAAAAATATGCACGAAGTATTTTTGTCTTTACTGACCTACCCCAAATCAAAACAAACTCATACGTCTTCACTAAGGATAGAAACGGCAACACGTAGGAAGGGCAACGAACGTTTTTGCGCGAATCTTGTCCCGTGCGGTGCTGCCGGTTTGTAATTATTTACGATAAAAAAGTTTACCCAATTAATCGCCTTTTGTAAACCACAGACTAAAAAAAAGAACTGGACATGCCGTAAGGGAAGATTTAACTTTTTTTAAATAAATCAATTAAAAATACTGTTTGTTGTCTAGTATTGGGAGGGCACTGCCCCGTTGCCCTCCCTGCAGCAGCCGCCAAGCGCGTATTTGAGGGGGAGGGGGTTTAACGGGGTAATTACCCCCCTAGAAAAAAAATATGCACTTTTTCCTCGTAAAATAAGGGAAAACAGGAGAATTACCCCCCCTAGAAAAAAAATATTATATTACAATTAAAAAAATTTCGTCAACTATTACCCCCCCCCCCTAAATTTTGACCCAGATCCGCGCTTGGCAGGTGTTGCGGTGAGGATACGCACATAATATATTTCTGTTTGACTGCGAAAGTCACATCCGTTACTATAAAAAAGCTAAAAACAAAATTTCTACAAGTATATTTTTAACGCTAAAACAACAAATTTCAACCAAAGAAATTTATTAAAA
Organism: Aspidapion aeneum; assembly: GCA_963576565.1. Lineage (NCBI taxonomy): Eukaryota > Metazoa > Arthropoda > Insecta > Coleoptera > Brentidae > Aspidapion > Aspidapion aeneum. The sequence continues at coordinate 68,755,365 of OY755046.1, forward strand.
TTTATTGGCATCAAACTAACTGATATTTGTGTTCAAAATATACAAAAATTAAAACAACGGTAACGGACGTGACAACACACGATGTCACACACGTTTCCGAAAAATTTCTTAAGCTTTGAAGATAAACAGTGATGCCTTCAAACTCTTTGGAAATTAGTATATTTGTTTTTTTTTTAAATATGAATACCGCATGTTAGTATATTATGGAATAACTATTTTATAATACTACAATTTTTTTAAAGTTTTTGATATAATTTTTTCTCAAGTGTGGTTAGAACAGTAGGTGTTCCGAATTATTAAAAGTTTTAGATTTTTTTTTAAAGAGAAAAAGTGGGGCCAATCTGTAGAGGTTTCTGAGGTATTTCAACCCAAATCACATCAAATATTACACATCAAAATTACCGAATTTTTTTGAGACGTTCTGAGAAAAGGTGACTGTGACATATTTTACATGAAGTTCACTATGGAAAAATAAAAGAATGCCAATTTTAGTTGTCTGTTTGAGAACCTACGTACTACATTGAATTAAAATTATCAACTATATTTTTAACTTTATTAAAACGTTACTATTTTGAAATAAATATAGAATTTCGAAAATATTTATAGTTAATATGACAGATAAAACATGGCGAACCTATACGTATACACCGCAGCCAACGATAAAGACCGGCCATGGCGCGTTATAAGCAAGTTAGCGGTCACGTGATCTTAGGAGTCCCAGGATTCTTATTGTATTGCTTAATATATTATATGTTTTTACACAATTTAAATAAATTAACAAAAAATTTTTGTTCCTTTATAGGCAAAAATTGAAAAAAATATTTTGCTGATATATGTGTTTATTATGGATAAAAGAACTGAATCTATAAAATAAAAAATTATACAAAATTTGCACTCTAATACCTTTAGGTACATATATTAGGTACATAATATCGTTAGTAACTTCAAATCTATACAAGTCTTTCAAAATTGGACATATCAAACCTAAGCTTTTAGTTTTTTAATTTTTCTTTGAGTGTCATCATCTTTGTCTGAGTTCTTATTCAAAGATTTATTAGCAGACACTAAATCATTATGCTTTTTAATAAAATTATTTAAAAAACTTTACATGCCCTTAAACTAATTTTTTCAAGCTTTGACAATAGTTTTTCTCCACAGAAACACTCGCTAGAGTTATCTGAAGAAAAATTTTCAATATAAAACATTTCACAATAATTTATTAAAAAGAAACAAGTGATTTTGTGAATAAGTGAGATGGTTTTCACATTCAATGAACTGAATGTAGTGATCGTCAATAATTATTTGAAAAATTACCCAGCACAAAGTTTAATATATATTTCAAAAAACAAAGAACAAACATATCTTCGATTCTCAGGTTACCTTTTCAAGAGACCTAATTGTTCAATAACAAATGACAACTGAACAAATTTTTCACTCTCACTATCGAAAATGTCATTAAGGATGTCTATTACTTGATCAATCTTATCCATGATCTTATCTTTTACCACTTCTTTCCCGTTTGCAAAATATTAGGTTTCAGTTTTATAGTTGGAACAACACTAATTACACGTTCGCGGCATTGTTTATCTTATAGGTATTTTCTTTATAATTTACTCATTAGCCATTAATTATTTTAACGCAGACCACTACAGTCTTTTTCGTGGGCTGCGTTATTTTAACAACTTTGATAAAATGCACATAAAATTCGTGCCCGAATTAAAAAAAAAATCGACGTAAACAAACATACCAAAACTGAACACACACATGTTTTATAATGACAGCGGGCCGTGAGGTGTTTTTTTGTGAGTCTCCTACGGTCACGTGACATTTCCGCGCCCGGGCCGGTCTTTCTCGTGGGCTGCGGTATACACGGTCCCTAGAATTAGACCGGGTGGGCCAAAAAAAAACGGACAATATTTTTTTTATTATAACTTTTGAATTGTATTTTTTTGTTCATTTGAAATTTTTGTTTTATCAATAAACAAATAAAGCACCGAACTTTGTGGTACACCAGAAGTAATTATTTTAAGTGAATTTTGATTTTTATTATTGTTTACAAATTGTTGTCAATTTTTTAAATTAAATATTGTGATTGACGGCGTCAAATGCTTCTTTTAAGTATAAAGACATAAGGCAAGCTTTTTGGTTGTTATGAATACTTATTTGTATATCTGTAATTAGATCCAAGGCAGCCGTTTTTAGATTCACGAAAACCATATTGTCCCTCATATAAAATATTGTTTGATTCTATGAAATTTGAAAATTGTTTAAACATATCTTTTTCAAGTTTTTACAAAAAAATTAATACTTTGAATATCCTGTATAAGGTTAATAACAGAGTTAGATTTTATTAAGAAAGGCAGAGGGAAATAAGTACGTAGGTCTCTTCAAGGTAGTTAGTAAAATTTAATCAAGAACTAACAAAAATTACGTATCATTAAACTCGCAAAATTTTTTGATTTTTTTTTTATTATTCCATTTTACTAACTAGTTTTTTTTTATTATTCTATTTTACTAGCTACCTTTGTAAGTAAGTAGTCGGCCAAATCACAAAAATAAATAAAACATACAAAGAATAGGAGTAGTGTTTTCGTTAAAAAATATTATTTATATAGTCGTGTTCAAACATAATGAATTACCAATTTCATAATATTCATTACACTAGATATTTTTTTAGGGGTTTTATCATATACATAATATTCCAATACCCACAGTAATTGCCAATTCATGATGCAAACATAAGTCCTTGCGGTCTTTAAGCAAAAATTACGTGATTTCAAACACATATGCATATTATTTCCATATAGTACGTATTATGGCAATACCTACGGTTCCTTACAATGCATAATGCAAACATATTTGAAATAACAATGTCACTGGGTATAAGTCTATCCTTTTTCCGGTCCAAGAAAAAATGTCCTGATTGGTTATACTTTTACGCATACATATTATTTTATTCTTGTATTCGTCACGTCAAATCATCGGCTCAGAGTTGATAAAAACTCTATCTATGTAAATTTGATGTGTGTGCATTTTTTGTATCTTTATTTCTGAATGTTTGCATCAAATGCCAGCCATTGTTTAAATAACAGGGAGTATTGGAATATTACGTATATGGGTTTTATATGTTGATTATTGCATGATTAACACTAGTGCGGGTTGTTTCTTCTTCAAAACATGTGAAAAATATAGGGTGTAAATGCTATAAGTCACAATATTTTAAGGACTGATAGAGGTCAAAATAATAAAAGAGGTTCATCTACCATAGGGTTCAACACTTTTCTGTTTTCAAGATATATTTTTTTATTATTATGTCAGTTCAGAACGTGTTTCTACGTTGTCCGACGGCTATTCTCCACCTCCTTCGATCCTGACAATCATCTTCTGTCAGATTTTTTTGACTCATTGATTTTTGGATTGAATGTTGCCATTCTAGTTTAGAACGCCCTATTTTTCTGCGCCCTATTGGTTGCCATTCTAGGACCTGCTTTGGTAATCTTTCGTCGTTCATCCGTTGTACATGGCCGTACTATATCAGTTGCCTTTTAGTGATGTCATCCGTTATGCTTCCATCGAGTCCCATTTATTCTTTTATGATCTCATTTCTTATGTGATCTGTTCTAGATATTCTCATTAATCTTTCTATTGCATCCATTTCGACACTTTCTACTTTTGTTTTGAATTTTTCTGTTACTCAACAAGTCTCTATTTCATACAACAGCGTGCTTTTCACCATTGTTTCATATATGTTAAATTTTACAATCTTTTTTATCTCTCTGCTCCATAAAATACTGTTAAGACATCCAATAACCTTTTTTGCTTTTACTATTCTTTTTCCAGTTCTTTACAGTCTGTTTCTGTCTTATCAAATGTGACACCCAAGTATACATACTCATTGCATCATAGTTCTAAGTCACTGGATTCGTTTCCAATACATAAGTACTGTGTCTTGTCAACGTTCACTGTTAATCCCCACTTTTGGTATTCTTCCATTAACTTTCTCATCACATACTCCATGTCTTCTTTATCATTAGCTAGAATTACTTGGTCGTCAGCAAACTATAGTGTGTATATGGTAAGTCGGTCGTTAAGTTGTATTTCCATGCCTTGCACTTTACGTTTCCAGTTTTTTAGAGCTACTGCGATATATATTTTAAAAATAGTTAGAGAGATACAACATCCCTGTCTTCAAGATAAAGTAAGAGCAGTGTTAAATTAAATTAATTTATAAAAAAAGAAAATCTGCCGCAGCCAAATGATTATTTGGCTAATTATAATCCAAAAATGTGATAATCCTTTTTTAGATAAAATGATAAGTTGAGGAGATAAAGGTTGTCAAAACAATTTTAGAAAATTTCAATGAAAGATGATAGAAATTGATATATACCAAAGTCTAATTTAAAACTAAGTCGTTTATTTATTTATAATCAAAGTCAACAGTATTTATTTCGGTTCGTATAGTAAACAAAATTATATTGAAAGTCAATAAGTCCCTATTATTTCAAATATATGTTATTATTATATCTTTCTGGAGATCTCTTGCTGATAACAAAGAATAATAATAAAACATTGCGTTTAACATAGAATTTATACAAATTTATAAAAAAAATAGCTTTTAATGAAAAAAATTTACCACATAATTATTTTTTCAAATGAATATGACTTCAACAAATTTCATATTTTGTAAAAGTTTAAAAAATCATCAACTTTAACTTTGTTAATTCTCGACAACAAAAGTGTTCAGCCTTCTCAGATCATTTGTTAAAATATTGTGCATCACATCTTTTACACCCTGTATATTAAGGAAGATTTACAGTCGTGTCCAATAATTTAGCAACCACCTAAAACTGTATGAAAATCTGATCCTATACACTATAAATATTGTTACAAATTTTAGTTGTTTAAAATGTATAGTTATAATTTATTTAGGATTAGTGTAGTATTAGGTTGGTTTCTCTTATATATCGTACACTTTTCCAAAAATGTGCGGGAAAGTATTTTTCCACACATATGCGGAAAAATTTCTGCACATTGTTGAAATTTAACATTTCTGAAGATGCAAATCGTGTAAAATCCATCATTTTCATATGTGGTCGTAGGAAAAAGGTATTTTCCGCATATTATATATGGAAAAGTGTACGATGACGTTAACTGTCACCATACTTCTCCGCACTGTGTTGCAAATTACTTTTCCACACATGTACGGAAAAGCAGTTTTATTTGATTTGTGCAAAATTAAAGACCAATTTTTACAAAAATTAGGATAGTTCAACAGTTCGTAGAAAAAATTGCTCTCAAAAGTTTTTTTTTTGTGAAAAAGGCATTATAAAATTTTATGATAAAAATCGGTACAGCTCGTAAGCCGAGAAATAGAAATAGAAGTTTTCAAATACAGTGACACCTCCTATAAGCGGACACTCACGGTTTCGTCGCTTTTGTCCGCTTATTCAATTTTCAATTTTCATTTCAATTTTCAATTTTCAATTTTCAATTTTCAATTTTCAATTTTCAATTTTCAATTTTCAATTTTCAATTTTCAATTTTCAATTTTCAATTTTCAATTATCAATTTTCAATTTTCCATGTTCCATGTTCCATTTTCCCCGTTTGCCCGTTTGCTCGTTTGCCCGTTTGCCTGTTTCCCCTTTTCCCGGTTCCCCGTTTGCCCGTTTTCATTTTTTATTTTTTATTTTTTATTTTTTATTTTTTATTTTTTATTTTTTATTTTTTATTTTTTATTTTTTATTTTTTATTTTTTATTTTTTATTTTTTATTTTTTATTTTTTATTTTTTATTTTTTATTTTTTATTTTTTATTTTTTATTTTTTATTTTTTATTTTTTATTTTTTATTTTTTATTTTTTATTTTTTATTTTTTATTTTTTATTTTTTATTTTTTATTTTTTATTTTTTATTTTTTATTTTTTATTTTTTATTTTTTATTTTTTATTTTTTATTTTTTATTTTTTATTTTTTATTTTTTATTTTTTATTTTTTATTTTTTATTTTTTATTTTTTATTTTTTATTTTTTATTTTTTATTTTTTATTTTTTATTTTTTATTTTTTATTTTTTATTTTTTATTTTTTATTTTTTATTTTTTATTTTTTATTTTTTATTTTTTATTTTTTATTTTTTATTTTTTATTTTTTATTTTTTATTTTTTATTTTTTATTTTTTATTTTTTATTTTTTATTTTTTATTTTTTATTTTTTATTTTTTATTTTTTATTTTTTATTTTTTATTTTTTATTTTTTATTTTTTATTTTTTATTTTTTATTTTTTATTTTTTATTTTTTATTTTTTATTTTTTATTTTTTATTTTTTATTTTTTATTTTTTATTTTTTATTTTTTATTTTTTATTTTTTATTTTTTATTTTTTATTTTTTATTTTTTATTTTTGCCTCTGCATTAAAACGAAAAGAGGTAATTCCCCGGCTGCAGAGTGCGTTGTTGGCAACATAGTACATACTATTTATTCCCATGTGGTGCAGTGCTTCGTCCCGTTGTCAGAGGTTCGCGTCCGGTGAAGGGAGGTTTCAGAATTTTTTTAACCAAAAAAAATTGTCCACATCCGGTTATTAGAGTGTCCGGTTATAGGAGTGAATTTCACATGTAAAGAAATAGGGAAAAGCTTGGTTTCAACAAATTTGTCCGCCTAAAGGGAGTGTCCGCTTAATAGAGGTGTCCGCAAAGAGAGGTTTCACTGTAAACCACTAGTTTTTTGACAGTTAACGTAGAAAAAGAAGAAGAAGATTTAAATACAGTTTTAGGTAGTTGTTAAATTATTGGCCACTACTGTATATTAAATTGTTTCATGAAAGTGTGTCGGTTTGTGTCATCATAGGGCGGGTTTATATTGGGGGTGTGTATGTTATATGTTACACAACATATTTTAAATAAATAATAAACAACAGGTTTACTTACTGACAATGATAATAAGGATAACCAGGCCAATTACTCCCATTATGATCATCATCTGAAAAGAAAACAAAATATAAATAAATTACTGTTCTTAAAATTAGGGCAAAACGAAATAGATTTTCCATCAGAAATGATGTCATTAGTGTGAAAAGTAAGAGAAAAAATATATCGATAGCACACTTCAAGTAAACTTCATGCTATATTAGACTTGAAAACAGTTTTTTGTAAATATCTCAGAAATGAAAGCTCTCACGAAATGTGTTCTACTATTCTCAAATACCAAATTGCAAATAATGCAAGGACTATAAACAACAAGTGAAATTAAAGAAAGAAAAATAAGAAAAAAGTTTTTGTCTTCGGCCGGGACTCGAACCCGGAACCGCTTGCTCTGTACGCAAACGTTCTAAGCATTGAACTACCGAAGACCATACATAAATTTTCGGAAAACTTCCATCTATGCAGGTGCGCGGTGTCTCAATACAAGAACGAGAAATTCTCAGAGTATTAACTCGACCAAGTCATCCAACTGATCTCGTAAATTCTTCTTTCCCACTGTCAAAGGTATGATAACTCAAATTAGACGTAAAGAATTCTACTACTATGTTTCGCATATTGATGCGTTGCTCCGTTGAGAAGCTAGCTATTTTCCAAATTTTAAACTTGAAAAACACTAGTATGCATTAATAGATTTTAACCAAAATTTAATCAGCGCTTTACATTATTGTACGCTATTTTACCTGAAAATTTCATGAAAATCGGTTTACAGGTTTAGGAACTAACGTGGGCACACACAGACATACACACACACAGAAATATCATATTTTTAGCGTTATCTCAAAAAAATACCTTCTGCCATTGAAGATAAAAATTAGGGACAGCTTACCTTTAAATTTTGAAGCCAGAATTTTCGTTTAAGTTTACCAGCTTGCTGTTCGAACTGGGAGGCTCCCTGCTGTAAAGCATCTAAAAACAAAAAATATATACAGAGTATCTCTAAAAGGTCTGTACAAAATCTTAGCACATATTCCTGAGGTCAAAATAAGTCGATTTAAAGCAACTTACCTTAGTCCGAAATGGCTCCGTTTCAGAGATACAGGGTGGTGAATTTAAAAATTAAAAATCGATTTTATTAAAATTTATCACCCTTTCTCAACGCATTACTTATAAAAATTGGTACTCGAGGGTTTTTTGGGATGCAAAACCTAAATATGGATACCTTTTCACTGTGGCCGTTAGAGGGCGCTCCACAATGCTCTTTTTATAGTTTAAAATGACTATATTTTTTTCTCAGCGTAACTTTTAACTTTTTTTGTTAAGAAAATATTTTCCTAAATCTTTTTAAGCCAAAAAGGTACTCTTGTTAACATGCGCTAAAGTAAGTCGTTTTCGAGATATTTCCGTTTTTAGTGTTCGATGCCGCAACGGAATACTGAAATTATTTGGAATAACTATTTCACTAGAGTGTTTTACACTGGCAAAATGTCATAGCAACGGCCAGTTTTCTACTGACTATTGTTCTCAAAGTTTGTTGCTTTTCGGCTATTTCGCTCATGAAATTTTTGATAAAATCACTCGTCTCACAGTTAGGGATTTTGTCAAAAATGTAATTCGCTAAATTGCCGAAAAGCAACAAAATTCGAAAATTTTGCCGGCAAAATTTTTTAGAGTGATGCTTTGAGAAATGTTCATAAATTATAATAAAATATAATAAAAAATATATATAAAAAAGTTGAAAACTAAAACTAGGTATTTAAAATTAATAAAAAAACATAACAAAAATTGGCATTTTTGTATAAGCATTTCTCCTTTTAAATGCTTTTATTTTAAGAAAATATGAAATAATCGAATTATTCATTGTACGTACAGGGTGTCCCAAATTGTTCACTTTTTCAGGGTTTAAGGTACTTCTAGGGGAGACAGAGAAAAACTGACCACGCATTGCGAGGCTCAAATTTCAAGGGAAGACTTATAGTAAAAACCGCATTTTGAAATATCGTCTCGTCTTTGAGCTACGGGGGCTTTTTGAAAAGTCTGCATTGTGGAGGGGGTCTATAACTTCGTTATTATTGGAAATATTGATTTAGAGTAAATTGCAATTCTATAGACTATGTCACAGGGAATTCACCCGCTAAATTAAATTTTACCTGTCACTTTTAGTTTTTGAGATATGACATAAAGTTGCATTTTATATGGAATGGCCTATATTTTAATCAATTTTCGAATTCACCATTGAATTCTTTTCAAAATGATGTATCATGTGTCATAGTTTGATTAAGCGGTTTCGGAGACAATTAAAGTTTTTTATTTTTGTCTAATGTGCGTTGAATGACGTCATGCGCCATTGACGTGAAAGCCATGCGGTCAAATGCTACTTCAATGCTCCTATAGTTTTGTTGTCTTATACTATGCAAATCAAGTTGGCCTTGCGTCTTGGCGTTTTGTCATTGTTTTCAATTGTTTAAACAATTTGACATTACGCTTTGATATGAAATTATTTTGCACAAAAGCATTTTAATTTTATTTTAAAATATGTATCATTTTTGTTACTTTTTATAACAAGGCTTTGAGGGCCGTCAGCTAAATTATAATTTTTCCAAACCAGGCTAACTACATTTTTGACTGTGTAAAATAATAAAAATACTCTGCCAATCTATGGGCACCTAAGCTCACACTGGATACTAAAGTTATAGTGTATCTACGTGAAAGCTAATATAACTAAAAACTAAAGTATATTTTACTCCAGACTCAATTACCTTTCGTTTGATACCACACAAGCCATGTTTTGACTTAAACTCTAATTTTTCAAATCTACCCCCACCCTTTTAAAAAAAATTAAAATGTATTTTGTTTAACTCCAGACTCAATTACCTTTCGTTTGATATCACACACGCTATATTTCCACTTAAACACTAATTTTTGAAATTTACCCCCACCCTTAGTTTTTAAATAAACTAAAACGTATTTTGTTTAACTCCAGACTCAATTACCTTTCGTTTGATATAACACACGCCATATTTTTTAATAAACTCTAATTTTTGAAATCTACCCCCACCCTTTTATTTGGCTTGTGTTCGGTGGATTTTGTTCATTTTTAAATGGGACCATCTCGACCCAAAACCCAGCCTGGGTACCAAATTTCATTAAAATCGGGCAAGCGGTTTTTGAGTTATGCGCGTTGGTCGTAACAGACAGACATACAGACACACAGACAGACATACAGACAGACAGACAGACAGACAGACAGACAGACAGACAGACAGACAGACGGCGCAACAAAAAAGTTTCAAAATCATCTGAAATGCAAAGATATATAAAAATTTTTGAAATCGGAGCAACTTTTTTTTTCTCAAAAAAATTAGGATCACCATAGCTCACACTACTATAGTATAGTATATGTGTGAGCTAATACTGGAGTGCCTTGACCTGCCTCAGCAGGAAATCATAGCGCACTAGAAATAAATGAAAAAGCTGAATATCTCCTAAACCGCTCAATGAAACTATGACATATGATACATCATTTTGAAAAGAATTCAATGACAAATTCAAAAATTAATTCAAATATAGACCATTCCATAAGAAAAAATGCAACTTTATGTCATATCTCAAAAACTAAAAGTGACAGTTAAAATATAATTTACGCGTGAATTATTCGTAACAAAGTCTATAAAACTGCAATTTACTCTAAATCAAAATTCCCACTAATAACGAAGTTATAGACCCCCTTCAAAAATGCAGACTTTTCAAAAAGCCCCCGTAGCTCAAAGACGAGACGATATTTCAAAATGCGGTTTTCACTATAAGTCTTCTCTTGAAATTTGAGCCACGCAATGCGTGGTCAGTTTTTCTCTGTCTCCCCTAGAAGTACCTTGAACCCCCTAAAAGTGCCCAATTTGGGACACCCTGTACATATTATAAAGATACATAATAAAATTTGTAGTTTATAATAATCACATTTTAAATTAACATTGCCATGATGATATACAAGGCTAAAAAAACGCACTTACCCGCTCTATCGTCTAACTCTGATAATTTTGAATCTCTTTCCAAAACTTTTTCGACGTTTGTTTTCATTATGTCCACCACCTAAAAAAATATATTTATATTTTGAATAGTGTGTAATTAAATGGTATTCCGCAAAGGCTCCGTTACCGATCTATACAAAGTGTCAAAGTTTCATTTTTATTACTTATTTCTTTAGAACTTCTGCAGTTTTTGAGATATTTACTACAAACTTGGAACATAGATTGAGATACAAGGTGTGCGTCATGAAGCATCCGAAAAGACAATAACAATTAAAATTGTAACGCACCCAGGAATATGTCTTAGGGAGGGGGGGGGAGGGGCAAGGCCTCAAAATGTCGTAATTTATGCTACCTATTTTATCTTTTTAATCATGAAATATGTAAAAAATATCTAAAAATATCTTTGACTTTGGGGAAACCCAAGTTCTGAGGCCCCTCTGCGTGTGCCCATGATTAAAATATACAAAAATATATTTTTGCAAGGGTCAGGCCCCCTTTTCTCCCGCCTAAACTTTTGTGAGGTGGGCCACTAGTCGATTCTACAATACAACATAAAATCTTTGTTTTACCTACAAAAGTTTTACTCTTTTGCAATTTTTTGATATTCATCGAGCAAAAAAATAAAAAAATATTTGCTAGATGATTTTAAAAATCTAGTAAATTACAAAAAAAATATTTAGGAAAAATAATTGTTTACTTACTTCGTCGACCTGAGCCTGCGTTTGTTGCAGTCGTTTTTGAGCTGCGATTTGTTGGGGGGTCCGAGGTCCCCCTACGATGCCATCTTCGCCCCCAGCTCCCCCAGCAGCTCCGCCCCCTGCACCCAAAGTATCTCCCGCTGACCTAGATTAAAATAGTAGCTTGTAAAAATTTCGTAAAAATATTGGTTTTTTTTCAAAATATTTAAAATTTTTTAAAAAAGAAAGTTTTTAAAAAATTTAAGGACTTGAAAAACTTAAAATTTTTGAATTTTGTTAGAACTAAAAATTTTCAAAATATTTGAAATTTTCAGAATTTTTTTAAGTTTTCAAAAACTCAAAATTTTTATAACTAAAACAAAAATACTTACATTTTACAATACAAATACTATCCAAAACTGACCCTCCCTGAAAGACCTTTAAACCCCTTAAAAGTGCCCAATATAAATCACTCTGTATCGTGTAAAAAAATCAAAAGTGAAATCAGGATAGTGAAACCTTATAACAAAAAACAATCCCTATAATAGGTCACTTACGTCAGTATATTTATTTATCTATTTTTAAAAATATTTGACGTTAACATCGATAAAAAACAACAAAAAATTTGTACGGATTCCAAAGATACCAACTTTTTAAGAGCTTTAAAAAAATTTTGTGTGGGGTATCAAAATTAATGCTACTTTATATAGATTATTTATTATTTAATAATCATTGTTCCCCTAGCATAATAAAAGAACCATTTTTTTAACTCGATCACAACTTTACGGAGTATTTTCGTTTATGTTTTCGTAAAATCAATAATTTTCTTTTTTAATTCAAACATTTTTTTACCTCCCAAACCTATATATCATACAATAATACAAAAAAAAACAAAAATACATTTATAATTAAAAAAATAGTTACAAACTATAAATGCTTCTCTTCTTTTGGGAATAATTCATGAAATAATTAAATGTAAATGTTGTAAAAATCCGCCTTTTCTACGAAATTTTAAGAATTTTTTTGAGGTTTTAACAACTAAAAATTTTTATAACTAAAACAAAAATACTTACATTTTACAATACAAATACTATCCAAAACTGACCCTCCCTGAAAGACCTTTAAACCCCTTAAAAGTGCCTAATATAAATCACTCTGTATCGTGTAAAAAAATCAAAAGTGAAATCAGGATAGTGAAACCTTATAACAAAAAAACAATCCCTATAATAGGTCACTTACGTCAGTATATTTATTTATCTATTTTTAGAAATATTTGACGTTAACATCGATAAAAAACAACAAAAAATTTGTACGGATTCCAAAGATACCAACTTTTTAAGAGCTTTAAAAATTTTTTGTGTGGGGTATCAAAATAAATGCTACTTTATTTAGATTATTTATTCTTTAATAATCATTGTTCCCCTAGCATAATAAAAGAACCATTTTTTTTAACTCGATCACAGCTTTACGGAGTATTTTCGTTTATGTTTTCGTAAAATCAATAATTTTCTTTTTTTATTCAAACATTTTTTTACCTCCCAAACCTATATATCATACAATAATACAAAATAAAAACAAAAATACATTTATAATTAAAAAAATAGTTACAAACTATAAATGGTTTTCTTTTTTTGGGAATAATTCATGAAAAAATTAAATGTAAATGTTGTAAAAATCCGCCTTTTCTACGAAATTTTAAGAATTTTTTTGAGGTTTTAACAACTAAAAATTTTTATAACTAAAACAAAAATACTTACATTTTACAATACAAATACTATCCAAAACTGACCCTCCCTGAAAGACCTTTAAACCCCTTAAAAGTGCCTAATATAAATCACTCTGTATCGTGTAAAAAAATCAAAAGTGAAATCAGGATAGTGAAACCTTATAACAAAAAAACAATCCCTATAATAGGTCACTTACGTCAGTATATTTATTTATCTATTTTTAGAAATATTTGACGTTAACATCGATAAAAAACAACAAAAAATTTGTACGGATTCCAAAGATACCAACTTTTTAAGAGCTTTAAAAATTTTTTGTGTGGGGTATCAAAATAAATGCTACTTTATTTAGATTATTTATTCTTTAATAATCATTGTTCCCCTAGCATAATAAAAGAACCATTTTTTTTAACTCGATCACAGCTTTACGGAGTATTTTCGTTTATGTTTTCGTAAAATCAATAATTTTCTTTTTTTATTCAAACATTTTTTTACCTCCCAAACCTATATATCATACAATAATACAAAATAAAAACAAAAATACATTTATAATTAAAAAAATAGTTACAAACTATAAATGGTTTTCTTTTTTTGGGAATAATTCATGAAAAAATTAAATGTAAATGTTGTAAAAATCCGCCGTTTTTACGAAATTTTAAGAATTTTTTTGAGGTTTTAAAAACTCAAAATTTTTATAACTAAAACAAAAATACTTACATTTTACAATACAAATACTATCCAAAACTGACCCTCCCTGAAAGACCTTTAAACCCCTTAAAAGTGCCTAATATAAATCACTCTGTATCGTGTAAAAAAATCAAAAGTGAAACCAGGATAGTGAAACCTTATAACAAAAAAACAATCCCTATAATAGGTCACTTACGTCAGTATATTTATTTATCTATTTTTAGAAATATTTGACGTTAACATCGATAAAAAACAACAAAAAATTTGTACGGATTCCAATGATACCAACTTTTTAGGACCTTTAAAATTTTGTGTGGGGTATCAAAGTAAATGCTACTTTATTTAGATTATTTATTAATCATTGTTCCCCTAGCATAATAAAAGAACCATTTTTTTTAACTCGATCACAACTTTACGGAGTATTTTCGATTATGTTTTCGTAAAATCAATAATTTTCTTTTTTTTTCAAACATTTTTTTACCTCCCAAACCTATATATCATACAATAATACAAAAGAAAAACAAAAATACATTTATAATTAAAAAAATAGTTACGAACTATAAATGCTTCTCTTTTTTTGGGAATAATTCATGAAAAAATTAAATGTAAATGTTGTAAAAATTCGCCTTTTCTACGAAATTTTAAGAATTTTTTTGAGGTTTTAAAAACTCAAAATTTTTATAACTAAAACAAAAATACTTACATTTTACAATACAAATACAATCCAAAACTGACCCTCCCTGAAAGACCTTTAAACCCCTTAAAATTGCCTAATATAAATCACCCTGTATCGAGTAAAAAAATCAAAAGTGAAATCAGGATAGTGAAATCTTATAACAAAAAAATAATCCCTATAATAGGTCACTTACGTCAGTATATTTATTTATCTATTTTTAGAAATATTTGACGTTAACATCGATAAAAAACAACAAAAAATTTGTACGGATTCCAAAGATACCAACTTTTTAAGAGCTTTAAAAAATTTTTGTGTGGGGTATCAAAATAAATGCTCCTTTATTTATATTATTTAATAATCAATGTTCCCATAGCATAATAAAAGAAACATTTTTTTTAACTCGATCACAACTTTACGGAGTATTTTCGTTTATGTTTTCGTAAAATCAATAATTTTCTTTTTTTATTTAAACATTTAAACATTTTTTTACCTCCCAAACCTATATATCATACAATAATACAAAAGAAAAACAAAAATACATTTATAATTAAAAAAATTGTTACAAACTATAAATGCTTCTCTTCTTTTGGGAATAATTCATGAAAAAATTAAATGTAAATGTTGTAAAAATCCGCCTTTTCTACGAAATTTTAAGAATTTTTTTGAGGTTTTAAAAACTCAAAATTTTTATAACTAAAACAAAAATACTTACATTTTACAATACAAATACTATCCAAAACTGACCCTCCCTGAAAGACCTTTAAACCCCTTAAAAGTGCATAATATAAATCACCCTGTATCGAGTAAAAAAATCAAAAGTGAAACCAGGATAGTGAAACCTTATAACAAAAAAACAATCCCTATAATAGGTCACTTACGTCAGTATATTTATTTATCTATTTTTAGAAATATTTGACGTTAACATCGATAAAAAACAACAAAAAATTTTTACGGATTCCAAAGATACCAACTTTTTAGGACCTTTAAAAATTTTTGTGTGGGGTTTCAAAATAAATGCTACTTTGTTTAGATCTTAGGGTAATAATATATGTTATTACTCTGAGGTTTAGATTATTTATTATTTAATAATCATTGTTCTCCTAGCATAATAAAAGAACCATTTTTTTTAACTCGATCACAACTTTACGGAGTATTTTCGTTTATGTTTTCGTAAAATCAATAATTTTCTTTTTTTATTCAAACATTTTTTTTACCTCCCAAACCTATATATCATACAATAATACAAAAGAAAAATCAAAATACATTTATAATAAAAAAATAGTTATAAACTATAAATGCTTCTCTTGTTTTCGGAAAAATTCATGAAAAAATAAAATGTAAATGTCGTAAAAATCCGCCCTATTTTCAACCCACGCGTTAATCCTACAGTTTTTCCCAAAGTTTTCTTTACTTATTCATGAATTTTACATGAAAACATATTAAAAAACAACCTACAACCAAAATACTTACATTTCCTAATTTAAATACTATCCAAAACCCTGAGAAAAACACCAAATTTTTCAAAAAGTTTCACCGAAGAAGAGTTTTCTTTAGGTTTCCAACAAAACTAGGCTGAATTCGAGTCGATTGGGCTTGATGTTGAATCGTTTCACCACTTAAACTCACCTGGGTGAGTTTCTATGGTTAGTTTCCTTTTTTGGTGACATTTTCCAATGGTATACAGAGTGAAACCTTGGGGTTTTATGAAACAAATTGAAATACTAACTGATAAAGATGCCATTGCTCGATTTAATTTAAAAGAAATTAATATACAGAGTGTCCCAAATTTGATGTTTTTGAGGGATTTTGGGTGTTTTTAAGGCAAAGCGAGAAAAACTAACCACCACTTAGGAGCCTTGATTTTCAAGAGAGGATTAATGGTGAAACCCGCTTCTTCAGGGCTTTATAGTTTTTTACCTTCCTAGCCCGCGCAGCAATGGCTAGAGAAGGTATTATTTTCGACGAAAAATTTTAGCTCACACATATACTATACTATAGTAGTGTGAGCTATGGTGATCCTAATTTTTTCGAGAAAAAAAAGTTGCTCCGATTTCACAAATTTTTATATATCTCTGCGTTTCAGATGATTTTGAAACTTTTTTGTTGCGCGGTCTGTCTGTCTGTCTGTAACGACCAACGCGCATAACTCAAAAACCGCTTGGCCGATTTTAATGAAATTTGGTACCTAGGCTGGGTCTTGGGTCGAGATGGTCCAATTTAAAAATGAACAAAATCAACCGAACACAAACCAAATAAAAGGGTGGGGGTAGATTTCAAAAATTAGAGTTTATGTGAAAATATGGCGTGTGTGATATCAAACGAAAGGTAATTGAGTCTGCAGTTAAACAAAATACATTTTAATTTATTTAAAAAAAAGGGTGGGGGTATATTTTAAAAATTAGAGTTTAAGTGAAAATATGGCGTGTGTGATATCAAACGAAAGGTAATTGAGGCCGGAGTTTAACAAAATACATTTTAGTTTTTGTTTTTTTTAAGGGTGGGGGTAGATTTCAAAAATTTGAGTTTAAGTCAAAACATGGCTTGTGTGGTATCAAACAAAAGGTAATTTAGTCCGGAGTTGAATAAAATATATTTCAGTTGTTAGTTATATTAGCTTACACGTACACTATAACTATAGTACCTAGTGTGAGCTTTGGGGCCCATATATTGGCAGAGTATTTTTTTCAGATAACGCCGAAAATGTGTTATTCGGATGTATTTTTACCTATCTGAGCAATATCGTCGTGATGTCTGTGTGTGTGTATATTATTTCTGTCCGTAACACGATAGCTCCTAAACCGCTGAACCGATTTTCATAAAATTTTCAGGTAAAATAGTGTTCGACACTCTAACGAGCTGATTAGATTTTGGTCAAAATCCATTAATGCTAATGATAGTTTTTTGACAATTAAAAAATTTAAAAATTGCTAACTTTTTAACGGAGCATATGCGGTTTTCGGAATATAGTAGACTACATTTTGCCCAATAATTTGTGTTATGATCAAACACTTCGTAAGAGCTTTAGTTTCTGAGATATTTACAAAAAACTGTTTTTGATCCATTACAGCTAATCGAGCCTTAACATTGAAAAAAATGGGGTGTCCCGATTGACCCCCATATGGAATGAACCTACTAAAAAATATATATAAAATCACCTGTCAAAGTGACATGTCATTTTAAAGCTCCAATGGTAAGCTATTAGTTGGCGGTGGTGTGAAGTCTATAGCTTTTTTAGAAAAGAAGTTATTTTGAAAAATATCTGAAATTCGTCCCGATCCACCCCGTTTGACGGTACTATATTCCGATAAAGTGTATTGGTACGATGCTCCGTTAAAAAGGTAGAATTTTTTTAAGTTTTTAATTGTCAAAAAACTGTCATTAACATTAATGGATTTTGACCAAAGTCTAATCAGCTCCTAAGAGTGTCGAACACTATTTTACCTGAAACTTTTATGAAAATCGGTTTAGGAGCTATCGTGTGACGGAGAGAAATAGAATAGGTCAAAATACACCAAAATAACACATTTTCGGCGTTATCACAAAAATAAAATTATTGTGTGTGTTAAAGACCACACGGCAGAAGTGTAAACTTCAACAAGGCGAAATTAATAATATTGGCCCATAACATATTCTGCAAAGCGGACCGAACCGAACTCTTCTGTGTACTGGCCTTCATCTGCATCATCATATCAATCGCTGAATGTTTCTCACAGTTAGTCGACTCGAGCCGATTTCACCCGAATGAGCGTTACATAGCCGAGCCTGACGGCTCAGTTCAATTCACTACCCACAAATACTGCTAAACGCGCCTAAAGAAGTTTACACTTCAAAAAATTTTTGCCGAAAACAATACCTTCTCTAGCCATTGCTGCGCGGGCTAGGAAGGTAAAAATTAAAATCGATAATTGTACAGTGTACCCTAGACATGTAAACAACGCGTTTCACTCTGTATATATAACCGAATTCCCCTTATCCACTTACCCTAGAGCGAAAAAAGAATCAATCCATTTTATATTTATTTTGTCTGTGTGCATAACCTTTGAAAATAACACGTAACTCAAAAGTATTAGCATTTTAGTTCTCTTCTTTTGACCAGTTTAAAATATTGCACAATGCTTGTGTATATAGTGAAACCTCTCGTTGCGGACACCTCTATTAAACGGACACTCCCTTTAGGCGGACAAAATTGTTGGAACCAAGCTTTTCCCTATTTCTTTACATGTAAAATTCACTCCTATAACCGGACACGCTAATAACCGGACGCGGACAATTTTTTTTGGTTAAAAAATTCGGAAACCTCTTTTAACCGGACGCGAACCTCTGACAACGGGACGGAGCGCTGCACGACATGGGCATACATATTATGTAGTATGTTGGCAACAACGCACTCTGCAACCGGAGAATTACCTCTTTTCGTTTTAACGCGGAGACTAAACTTTACTTCTCTAATATATTTTATTCGACGGGACTGCTGTGTTTTATTTTTATTGTTCAATTGGGTAGCAATAGATCTCTTTCAAATGGCGGTTGTTCAAGTTATCGAAGTTCGACTGTATTTTGGGCACTAAATACGTAATTAAAATATTAGGGCACTATATTGACAGTTTTACATTAAAAACTGACAGTTCATCTTTTAAAATTGACATACCAAAGTCGAATTTAGAAATCCAGTCGTTTATTTTTCTTTAATAGTGGCGTCACTATTAATTCCGGCTCTTATAATACACAATGGCCTAATTTTGAAAGAAGACAGCTGTTCTTATAATGCGAAACTGTCAATATAGGGCCCGGCACAAGTGCAATAGGTCCCTATTGACGCCTAATTTCTAATTAATTAAAATATTGACGTGCTTTCGGTCTAACAGAGCTGGCTCTACGATCAGTGTCCTTAATTCGTGCTGCTTTAGCAATTAAACAGGGTGGCTACGAGGGAGCCTATTGACGCGAGCCTCGTTACGTCACACCGCAGTGCCGCGCGTGCGCACCCTTATTCCGGTTTTGTCTTAGGTCATGAAAGTTCATTAATAAACGAACTGGTCACGTGACTATTTCGATTTGAAGTGTGTAAGGAAGCTTCTTACTCTTCCGGTTCCCGTTTTTGACAGAAGATTACTGAAAATTAAATATGTACACAGGGTGTTCTGAAAATAATGTAGCAACAAATTATACAATTATAGCAAAAAGAAAATTTTAAAAAATTAACCACATTATTTTATTAAACTGACTACCATTTTCTGCTGGACAAAAAAATAGCAACAAACATTTATCTCCTCATGTTTTCAAAGCCTTTGATATTTAGTTTGAGTTATTTATGTTAAACTGATAGATGGTATACTAACTAATGAAAATTTTAATTACAATTATAAAAATCAATTTATGAAAATGTTTTATTACATTGATCTATAGTATAAAGAACTCTAAATAATTTTAAAGTTAATAATAATATGTAAATATACCTCATTTATACCATCAACAAAACTCTTGGCAATATTTAAAGAAGGTTGCCACTGTGACAAAAATTCCAGAACTGTAAAAAGGCGTTCAGTTCAATTCAACCTGTTAAATCATCATCCAGCCAAAAAAACACTCTTTTCAGTAAAAAATGTACGTTCTCGTTTCAAATTTGTAGTCAATCATGATAACTGGACTGCCAAAAATTGGAAAAAAACTCTTTTGTGGCGACGAATTAAAGTTTACCTGGTTCGAAGTGTTGGTGTCGTGTCGCATGTCACTCATTATCACTTTAAAACAGGTTAAACTTTGATTCGTCACTAAAAATGAGTTTTATACATTCTTTGGCTGTTTACAACAGATTTGAAACGTCCATTTTTTATTGAAATTAGGGTTTTTTTGGCTGGATGATGATTTGGAAAGCGTTGGAAAGCGTTGGAAAACACAAAAATAAGCGTACAACTAATTAAGGCCATCCAAGAGTTATACCGCAATAGTAAGGCAAAAGTTAAAATAAAAGCAAAACTAACCAAAGGCTTTCAAGTAAATAAAGGTCTTAAACAAGGTTGCTGTATCTCGCCTACGCTCTTCAAGATATACTTGGAACAAGTCCTTAAAGTATGGAAGAGAAAATGCCAAAACATGGGAATTCCGTTGGACGAAACCACCTTGTATACTTTATGTTTCGCCGATGATCAGATAGTAGTGGCTCAGGATTATGACGACCTCGAATATATGACACGAAAACTAATAGAAGAGTACAATAAGTGGGGACTAGAGGTTAATCTCAATAAGACAGAGTATATGTGTATCGGTGGAATGAAACAGGATCTAATCTTAAATACCGGGCAGCGAATTCACTCCTGTGATGAGTATAAATACTTAGGTCTAAAAATTACAGCTGACGGAACACTAGACAAAGCTATAAAAGATCGAAACGTACAAGGAAGAAAAGCAATAACTTTATTAAATGGAATAATTTGGGACCAAAGTATATCAAAACATAACAAAAAGCTTATATATAACACCATTATAAAAAGTATTATTACATACGGCTCAGAAGTATGGCCAATCAAGGATAGAACAGAAAAAATGCTTTCCGCTACGGAGATGGACTATTGGAGTAGAGCAGCAGGGAAATCAAAAAGAGAAAGAGTTACAAATCAAAGAATAAGAGAAATTATGACAGTGGGTGAACGTACTTTAGTGGATGATATAAGAACAAAACAACTGGTGTGGTACGGACATGTACAAAGAATGAATGATGAAAGACTACCTAAACAAATACTACAATGGAAACCAACTGGCCGAAGAAAACGAGGACGGCCAAGGAGAAGCTGGAGAGAAGGAATAGACAGTGAAATAAGAATAAGAGGCCTAGATGATGAATTATGGGCAAACAGAAACGAGTGGAGATTGGGTATCGGAAGACGTAGAACGTTGTGAAACCGATAAATATATATATATGATTTAACAGGTTTGGTGCACTAGACCGCTTCTTTCAGTTCTGGAATTGTTGTCACAATGACAACCTTCTTTAAAATTTGCCAAGGGTTTTTCTAATGGTATAAATGACTTATCTTGAGACATTTTCTTGATAAGTCGATTAAATTGCTTAGATGATATTCTGGGCCGTCTAGTCTTTCATGAGTGTTTCTTATCAGCAGAACAGATCCTCAAACTTACTGTTGCTATAATTTTGTCCAATACTGTTTGTGTGACTGCTCTAGATATTTTTGTGAAATTTGATTCAGAGTTTCTATTTATCAAGAGATATTTTCTGATGTATAAGATGTTTTTTTATTTTGACCAGTGGCATTCTTGCGGGATTTGCCCCGGTATTTTTAAAGAAAATAACGAATTGTTTTTTCTCGTAAAAACTGTACCTGAAACAAAATAAATCAAAAGATTCTATTCATAGACCAGTCAAATTACACTTTAAGAGAAAAAAAAATATAAACAGAACTTGGATCATTGGAAATTGTAGAGCGGAGAAAAAAGAAGTTAAAAAAATAAATGCGTGAGCAGGGGCGTTGCGGGTTAGGGTTGGGGGTTCGGTTGGGGAGGGGGGGGGGGGGGTAAAAAAGGGGCAGGCAATCGTATTATTGCGATTTCCGGTGAAAGTTGACGTCGGAGAAAAAAGTGACACACAGAAGTCATAGGCCTAAAAAATGTCTAAAACTTTTGTAAATGTCATTTTTTACATAACCTTAAAATGTTCGGACCGTAATTGTTTTTATTTTTTGTTTTCTACTTTTTTTGCAAAAATAATATCAGTTTAACAAAACTTGGTAAGAGTAGAGCTCTTTGGGTGCTAAATGTCTACAATATTTTATCTTATAGTCTAATATATTTAAGTTTCTAAGATATTTGTTTTTTCCGCTCAAAAACACTTAAATGAAATTTATCCTTCAGAAAAATCTAGTTCTGCTGATACTCAGTTTTTGACACTGAGATATACTTCTTGGCGAAATAAAAAAACATAATAGTCGTTTTCTAAAAACATATCCGAAAGAGGAAAAGACAAAAGAAAATTGTCACAATATTAGCTCACACATATACTATACTATAGTAGTGTGAGCTATGGTGATCCTAATTTTTTCGAGAAAAAAAAAGTTGCTCCGATTTCAAAAATTTTTATATATCTTTGCGTTTCAGATGATTTTGAAACTTTTTTGTTGCGCCGTCTGTCTGTCTGTCTGTATGTCTGTCTGTGTGTCTGTATGTCTGTCTGTAACGACCAACGCGCATAACTCAAAAACCGCTTGCCCGATTTTAATGAAATTTGGTACCCAGGCTGGGTTTTGGGTCGAGATGGTCCCATTTAAAAATGAACAAAATCCACCAAACACAAGCCAAATAAAAGGGTGGGGGTAGATTTCAAACATAAGAGTTTATGAAAAAATATGGCGTGTGTGGTATCAAACGAAAGGTAATTGAGTCTGGAGTTAAACAAAATACATTTTAGTTTATTTAAAAAAAAAGGGGGGGGGAAATTTCAAAAATTAGTGTTTAAGTGGAAATATGGCGTGTGTGATATCAAACGAAAGGTAATTGAGTCTGGAGTTAAACAAAATACATTTTAGTTTAAAAAAAAAGGGTGGGGGTAGATTTGAAAAATTAGAGTTTAAGTCAAAACATGGCTTGTGTGGTATCAAACGAAAGGTAATTGAGTCTGGAGTTCAATAAAATATACTTCAGTTTTTAGTTATATTAGCTTTCACGTAGATACACTATAACTATAGTACCCAGTGTGAGCTTACGTGCCCATAGATTGGCAGAGTATTTTTTTAAGTTAATTGTTGTTATTTTATAAATTTAAAAATATTTTTTTAAACTGACTATATTACTTAATTGTACAAAACAAAAATGGCTATTATTATGGCTTAAAAAAACTAGGCTACCTGCCTTGCTTTTAGAATTTTAATGTACATATACACATTATGACAAAAATGTATTTTTTTATAATAAAACCGAAAAAACAAATATCTTAAAAACTTCTTAATTTTTTTGTTTGTAAAATATTATAGACATTTATGAACCCAAAGAGCTCTACTCTTATAGTTTTGTTAAACTGACATTATTTTTGCAAAATTAACAAATAAAAAAAAAATGTTTTTAAAATTTTGAGGTTAAGCAAAAAATCACATTTACAAAAGTTTTACACATTTTTATGGCCTATGACTTTTCTGTATGTCACTTTATTCTCCGACGTCAATTTTCGATGTAAATCGCAATATTACGATTCCCTGTCCCTTATTACCCCCGAAACCTACCCCGCAACGCCCCTGCTCCAAGTCCTGTTAATAATTTTATTTTTTTGCCTTAAAATATGGTAAAAAAACAGTGGAGTACCATTATTTTCTTCAAAAATAAAGATATTATTTTAATTTAAGATAGCACTTACAACAACTTGAAATTTGATTATTTATTTTCATTCCTTGTTTACTGTTTACAATTATTTAATTAATCATTGTTTTACTTTGTATACACTCAATAAAAACCTTGTCTAAATCCTCCAGCCTTCTTTTAAAAAAAAATAGGTAAAATAATATAACAATAAAACCCTCTAAAATCTAAGATATAGTTGTATACTACATTAAACCGTTTTTTAAAAAAATTAAAATTGTTAAAAATAATTGTACTAACATGCTTTTTAAAGCAGATTCATGTTTCCTTTATTTGTTAACAATAAAATTGAGAAAATAGTAAAGAAAATGGGAAAATGGGCACCTACATATTAATTATACTGACATGCTTTTTAAAGTAGATAGCTTCCAACAACATATTTGTTAATATTTTTGGGAAAAAATTATAATAACAAAAAAAGATATTTTGTTATTATAATTAAGTTTTAATATAAAACAGCTAATTTCAAACCACATATCGTCGGTCCAATGCCAAAGTCACGAATGTGCATAATTAATGTTTTGAGAAAAACGCGTTTTAAACATTGAAAACATTGCGAAAAATAGAGATTTCATTTTGTGGTACTTAACCACTATTGCAAAATAGAAAAATATTATGCCCATTTTTTGTTAAATGTCGAAGGTGTAGGTAATACTATTTTTTTATAAATACTATAAACCTAGAAAAAATTAGACTTAAGTTAAAAAATTGATTTAAAAAAGTGCAGGAAAAAAATATAATAAAATATTTTTAGTAACATAATTTTTTGAAAATATTTTATTTTTCCTCACTTTATAGGCAGTAGTTTTTTTTATCAATTCAACTTTGTAGCATTTAAAAAAAAAATTGTCATTAAAATTACTCAAACCAAAACCTAACACTTATGAAAGACTAAACACAATTTGGAGATTTAACAGATCTCGTTTTTTATAATTATACTAATTATATCTACACAAAAAGGCCTTTTTTGATTAAATAGTCTTTTTTAACAACGTCAATTTCATTTTACCCACTTTTTCATTTGTCAATATATTTATTTTTTAAGTTTTTCCACACTCCACACATGTAAAAAAAAGTGACAGCAACGAATTTGTTTTCAGTGGGTTGAAAAATGTGTTGGAACACGACCGTCAAAGCTTCTAATTTGTAGTATAAAAGTTTTTTATAATTGATACTATAAAATTAGGCAAAAAAATAACTGTTACTACTGTTAAGCTATGCGTATGGTATACACTACGTTTCACGAACATTAAAACAGAGCCGTTTTTGGGTATTCATCTTGAAATTTTTGTAGCACGAACCCCCCTTCGAGGGGTATACTTTAACCCTCTATTTTGAATAGGGTCTAGTGATACCATGTTTTGAAGCTTTTTTTTTAATGAATCTTAAGGAAAAACGTTCTCACTTCACAAATTTCTGATAGGTTAAGAAATAAAAAGCGTAGTTTGTATTAAATTATGCTTAATTTATTTCTAATCCAAAATTTTGGTTTTAGAAACTTAAATAACCCTTGAAAATGGCTAGAAAAGCCGAAAAGCGTCGGGTTGATGGTTGTTAGAAATAAATTAAGCATAATTTAATATAAACTACGCTTTTTATTTCTTAACCTATCAGACATTTGTAGAGTGAGGACGTTTTTCCTTAAGATTCATTTCAAATTGAAAAATGCTCCACGTAGGAGAGTTGGAATCACAATGTTTTGAAGCTCTCTTAAATATCTTTACAACCGTGTAAAAATTTCGGATTTCCATCGATTAGTTTTTGAGATATTTGCTTTCAAATGTAACACGGAATGATAAAATAAAAATTAAGTCTGAAAAATATAAAATTCTAATTAAATTTTTATTTTATCAGTCCATGTTAAATTTGAAAGTTTGAAGGCAATTATCTCAAAAAGTAATGGATAGATTTGTAAAATTTTTACACGGTTGTAAGGACATTCAAAAGGCCTTCAAAACAAGGTATCACTAGACCCACTTTCCCTATTAAAAATATAGGGGTAAAGTATACCCCTCGAAGGGGGTTCATGCTACAAAAATTTCAAGATAGCCAAAATGTTTCCCCCTCGCAAACAAAATCGACGTGTCCGAGCGTTTCTAGAAACTCGCACTCTAAATACCCAAAAAGGCCTCTGTTTCGACGTTCGTGAAACACCCTGTATTTTAATAACAATTGTTTTTTTTGTAAGAAAAATTCTAAAATGTATTTTAAAGTTAAAATACATATTATGGTTTTGTTTTTCTTCAAAAGAAAATTTCTGGTAAGCTTTATTGTTTAGTATTTGAAGAATTTAAGATATATCAGAGAACGGACTTCAATATTTTTTTTTATTTTTTCTAGAAACTCGAAAAAGCGATGCGTCTTTGTTTTTATTATTTTACAACTTTAAAGGCCAATAAATATGCTATTAGCTTGCTGGTTTAAACTATTTCGTACCTTTAAAAACCACAAAGAAATGGTCAACCTGTAGAATGCAAAATAGAAAAATATTATGCCCATTTTTTGTTAAATGTCGAAGGTGTAGGTAATACTATTTTTTTATAAATACTATAAACCTAGAAAAAATTAGACTTAAGTTAAAAAACTGATTTAAAAAAGTGCAGGAAAAAAATATAATAAAATATTTTTAGTAACATAATTTTTTGAAAATATTTTATTTTTCCTCACTTTATAGGCAGTAGTTTTTTTATCAATTTTTGTAGCATTTTTAAAAAAAAATTGTCATAAAAATTACTCAAACCAAAACCTAACACTTATGACAGACTAAACACAATTTGGAGATTTAACAGATCTCGTTTTTTATAATTATACTAATTATATCTACACAAAAAGGCTTTTTTTGATTAAATAGTCTTTTTTAACAACGTCAATTTCATTTTACCCACTTTTTCATTTGTCGATATATTTATTTTTTAAGTTTTTCCACACTCCACACATGTAAAAAAAAGTGACAGCAACGAATTTGTTTTCTGTGGGTTGAAAAATGTGTTGGAACACGACCGTAAAAGCTTCTAATTTGTAGTATAAAAGTTTTTTATAATTGATACTATAAAATTAGGCAAAAAAATAACTGTTACTACTGTTAAGCTATGCGTATGGTATACACTACGTTTCACGAACATTAAAACAGAGCCGTTTTTGGGTATTCATCTTGAAATTTTTGTAGCACGAACCCCCCTTCGAGGGGTATACTTTAACCCTCTATTTTGAATAGGGTCTAGTGATACCATGTTTTGAAGCTTTTTTTTTAATGAATCTTAAGGAAAAACGTTCTCACTTCACAAATTTCTGATAGGTTAAGAAATAAAAAGCGTAGTTTGTATTAAATTATGCTTAATTTATTTCTAATCCAAAATTTTGGTTTTAGAAACTTAAATAACCCTTGAAAATGGCTAGAAAAGCCGAAAAGCGTCGGGTTGATGGTTGTTAGAAATAAATTAAGCATAATTTAATATAAACTACGCTTTTTATTTCTTAACCTATCAGACATTTGTAGAGTGAGGACGTTTTTCCTTAAGATTCATTTCAAATTGAAAAATGCTCCACGTAGGAGAGTTGGAATCACAATGTTTTGAAGCTCTCTTAAATATCTTTACAACCGTGTAAAAATTTCGGATTTCCATCGATTAGTTTTTGAGATATTTGCTTTCAAATGTAACACGGAATGATAAAATAAAAATTAAGTCTGAAAAATATAAAATTCTAATTAAATTTTTATTTTATCAGTCCATGTTAAATTTGAAAGTTTGAAGGCAATTATCTCAAAAAGTAATGGATAGATTTGTAAAATTTTTACACGGTTGTAAGGACATTCAAAAGGCCTTCAAAACAAGGTATCACTAGACCCACTTTCCCTATTAAAAATATAGGGGTAAAGTATACCCCTCGAAGGGGGTTCATGCTACAAAAATTTCAAGATAGCCAAAATGTTTCCCCCTCGCAAACAAAATCGACGTGTCCGAGCGTTTCTAGAAACTCGCACTCTAAATACCCAAAAAGGCCTCTGTTTCGACGTTCGTGAAACACCCTGTATTTTAATAACAATTGTTTTTTTGTAAGAAAAATTCTAAAATGTATTTTAAAGTTAAAATACATATTATGGTTTTGTTTTTCTTCAAAAGAAAATTTCTGGTAAGCTTTATTGTTTAGTATTTGAAGAATTTAAGATATATCAGAGAACGGACTTCAATATTTTTTTTTTATTTTTTCTAGAAACTCGAAAAAGCGATGCGTCTTTGTTTTTATTATTTTACAACTTTAAAGGCCAATAAATATGCTATTAGCTTGCTGGTTTAAACTATTTCGTACCTTTAAAAACCACAAAGAAATGGTCAACCTGTAGAATGCAAAATAGAAAAATATTATGCCCATTTTTTGTTAAATGTCGAAGGTGTAGGTAATACTATTTTTTTATAAATACTATAAACCTAGAAAAAATTAGACTTAAGTTAAAAAACTGATTTAAAAAAGTGCAGGAAAAAAATATAATAAAATATTTTTAGTAACATAATTTTTTGAAAATATTTTATTTTTCCTCACTTTATAGGCAGTAGTTTTTTTTATCAATTAAACTTTGTAGCATTTAAAAAAAAATTGTCATTAAAATTACTCAAACCAAAACCTAACACTTATGAAAGACTAAACACAATTTGGAGATTAACCAGATCTCGTTTTTTATAATTATACTAATTATATCTACACAAAAAGGCCTTTTTTGATTAAATAGTCTTTTTTAACAACGTCAATTTCATTTTACCCACTTTTTCATTTGTCAATATATTTATTTTTTAAGTTTTTCCACACTCCACACATGTAAAAAAAAGTGACAGCAACGAATTTGTTTTCAGTGGGTTGAAAAATGTGTTGGAACACGACCGTCAAAGCTTCTAATTTGTAGTATAAAAGTTTTTTATAATTGATACTATAAAATTAGACAAAAAAATAACTGTTACTACTGTTAAGCTATGCGTATGGTATACACTACGTTTCACGAACATCAAAACAGAGCCGTTTTTGGGTATTCAGAGTGCGAATTTTTGTAGCACGAACCCCCCTTCGAGGGGTATACTTTAACTCTGTATTTTGAATAGGGAAAGTGGGTCTAGTGATTCCATGTTTTGAAGCTCTCTTAAATATCTTTACAACCGTGTAAAAATTTCGGATTTTCATCGATTAGTTTTTGAGATATTTGCTTTCCAATTTAACACGGAATGATAAAATAAAAATTAAGTCCGAAAAATATAAAATTCTAATTAAATTTTTATTTTATCAGTCCATGTTAAATTTGAAAGTTTGAAGGCAATTATCTCAAAAAGTAATGGATAGATTCTTAAAATTTTTACACGGTTGTAAGGACATTCAAAAGGCCTTCAAAACAAGGTATCACTAGACCCACTTTCCCTATTAAAAATATAGGGGTAAAGTATACCCCTCGAAGGGGGTTCATGCTACAAAAATTTCAAGATAGCCAAAAAGTATCCCCCTCGCAAACAAAATCGACGTGTCCGAGCTTTTCTCCAAATTCGCACTCTAAATACTCAAAAAGGCCTCTGTTTCGATGTTCGTGAAACACCGTGTATAATAAGCGTGTAAGGGTTTTGAAATAACACTTTTATGGGAAAAGTATTTAATATTTTTTGATAGAGCTTTCGACAATTATTAAAGAAAAGAATTCCTTAGCGCGTATTTAAATCCTCAATAAAAAAATATACCTCAACCCTCAAAAAACGAGCATGATTACCTAATTTTTAGTAATTTTTTGATACATTATTTTGGCCAGAACCGTTTCACTTAACGCAATGCGATTTTAAATGCGCGGTGCACTTAAGTATCTTCTTAAAAGTGCAAAAAAGATTTTTTCAAAATTTGCAAAACTCTGCCCAAAAAAGGGTTATTTCAAAACCATTACAATTAAATTTTTGCCTTGGATATTTCAAGTTTTTCTTTGTTTGAAACTCGTAGACAATGATTATGTAGAAATAAAATTTTGGACTTCCATTGTCTTTATTTATTTTAAAACACGACGTTTCGGTTAGAGATACTTACTAACCGAAACGTCGTGTTTTAAAATAAATAAAGACAACGGACTTCCATTGTCTTTATTTATTTTAATTGTCTTTATTTATTTTAAAACACGACGTTTCGGTTAGAGATACTTACTAACCGAAACGTCGTGTTTTAAAATAAATAAAGACAATGGAAAATCGAAATTTTATTTCTACATTTAAAGTTTTTATTCCAATACTCCCTGTTAATTATTTACACAATGGTTGGCGTTTGATGCAAACATTCAGAAATAAAGGTACGAAAAATGCACAGATACCAAATTTACATAGATAGAGTTTTTGTCAACTTTACGCCGATGATTTGACGTAACGAATACAATACAACGCCAAAAGAACTTTTTTGCTGAACAAGATACGCTCTAGTGATAACATCTCAAGAACCACCTGGAGTACAGTTAAGGAACTCACAAATAGTAAAAATTCTCAAAGTATTCTTCCCGACAGTCAAAATAATAAAGATCTCGCTAATTCCCTGAACACTCATTTTATCTATATTGCGCCAGAACTCCTTAAACAGAATAACATATACCAGGATGGAAGCAATTTTCAAATGCAACCAAAAACGAACAAAACAATGTACTTTGACCCCACAAGCCCGGATGAGATTCTTGTGGTTGCGAGAAAAATGAAAAACAAAAAAAGTTCAGGGCACGACGGTGTTCCCTCAGACCTTTTAAAAAAGGTGATTCCTCTTATCGCCTCGCCTTTGGCACATATTTTTAATCAAAGTATGAGCACAGGTAGTTTCCCAGAAGAACTAAAAATAGCTACTGTCATTCCAGTGTACAAAAAAGAAGATCAAAATAATTTTAACAACTATAGGCCAATTAGTCTTTTGTCTTCTTTCTCAAAACTGTTTGAGCTTATTATTTACAAAAGAACAATTAACTTTTTCCAAACAAACTCATTATTTAACACATTTCAACATGGGTTTTTGCCAGAAAGATCAACCGAAACTGCACTTATTGACTTTAACAATAAAATAATAGAACTGCTGGAATCTAAGTATATTGCCTGTGGAATTCTCTTGGACTTATCTAAAGCTTTCGACTCTATTAATCATAAAATCCTATTAAAAAAGCTTGAGGCGTATGGTGTGAGAGGAGTGGTCTTGAAATGGTTCGAGAGTTATTTAGAGAATAGGCCACAAAAGGTGAGAGTATGTCGTGGGGGTGAAGTGGTAGAGTCGACCAGCGGTTTTATCACCACTGGCGTTCCTCAGGGAAGCATTCTCGGACCTTTGCTGTTTGTAATATACCTAAATGATTTTGCAGAAATTATCAAACAACCAACCGAACTCTTTAACTATGCTGATGATGCCACCGAAGTAATACCAATTGATAGAAATGAAGATATTGAAAATAAGTGCCAAGAATTATTAGGTATGACAAAAAATTGGTTAGAAAAAAACCAACTACTTTTAAATGTAAATAAAACCAGCATAATAACTTTTAATAACTTAAACGTAGATATTAGCGAATCAATACAGTTTCAAAATCAAAACATACAAGTCTCACAGACGGTGGAGCTCCTGGGAGTCACAGTCGACTCTCTACTGAACTACCATGAACACATTAAGGTACTCTGTGGCAAACTAAGCAAAGCTACCTATGCAATCCGTGTGATTTCCAAACATATCAATGATAAAAAAATATTAATGTCTATTTATTACGGATTGTTTTACTCACGGTTAAAATATGGTATACTGCTTTGGGGCAGCAGTAGTCGAATTGAGAGCGTGTTTGTGCAGCAAAAGAGGGTCTTGCGGATAATGTGGTCTCGAAAACACCGAGAGAGTTGCAGAGGGCTTTTTAAACAAAATAACCTACTTACAGTAACAGGAATTTACATCTATCAATGTGTAATTTACCTACGCAAAAACACCGAAAAGTTTGAACACTTAAAACCTAACCATAATTATCCTACTAAACATCAAAAGAACAATTATAACCTTCCAAAGCACAGGCTAGCCGTAACAGAAAAAGCTCCTTTTTATACCTGTTTAAAATTTTATAACTCTTTGCCAGACAAAATTAAAGATATAGATAGTATAAAACGGTTTAAAAAAGCTTGTTTTGCCCATATTTGTAAAATTGAACCGTACACAATAAAAGATTTCTTTAATTTTAGATAAATTTTTTATGATTTTGTGTATCTTTTGTGCTTAAATATTTGTGAAACTAGTGTCATTTACTAATTTTGTGTTATTTATCTACTTTGTGTACATTGTGATACATTTGATTTTACTTTATTTTATTTTTATTTTTATTTATTTTATTTTATGTTGGTGATTAATGTTAATATTTTTAAGTAGCTTCCTAAATGAATTTGACGACTCAGGTATATATACACATATGCATAAATACTTTGTAATAAAAATATACTACTACTACTAATACTACTACTACTACTACAAGAATAAAATAATATTTATGCATAAAAGTATAACCAATCAGGACATTTTATCTTAAGGGCCGCAAAGAGGATAGACTTATATCCATTGATATTGGTATTTTAAATATGTTTGCATTCTGCATCGTAAGGTACCGTAAGTATTGCAATAATACGTACTATATGGAAATAATATGCATATGTCTTTGAAAGCAACCAATCAGGTCTTTTTTGCTTAAAGGCCCCAAGGCCCTCATGTTTGCATCATGAATAGGCAGTTACCGTGAGTATTGGAATATTATGTATATGCTCACCGCCTCCACAGACTTAACGGCTTTAGGAAATTTTAATTATTTTATAGTTCCCCTTTATGTTAGATACTTTTTCCGTAAAAACGTTATTTCAAAACCCTGCAAAATCTAGGACCAAGTCCAACTTTCACAGTTATAATTTTTTTTGTAAGAAATTGAATTCTTTTGAAAAACTATTAAGGTTTACAAGATGCTTTCTTTTTTGTTTAGAAAAAACAATAGAAAACAATTGACAAAATGAAAAAGACAATAAAAATCCTTTCCTCTAGTGCCACTGTTACCTAAATGCTAAAATATTCGTTACTAGGAAAATATCTACGAAACTTAAAGTGGTGGTTTTGTCTCAGTAAGCCAGCCACGGATGATGCTTGAGGGACTCCTTAGACCTGTCACCATAGTCGTACAGAACCTAGTTAAAAAGAAAAACAAAGTTGGTGCTAAAAAGCACAGGTCGTCTACGGTTTTTCCGCATCTCTATGTTCACATCACACTGCAGTTTTGTGATCTTCTTCGTAAAAAATCGCCCGGCTAAGCGGACGTTTGTTAAAATCTCAAAACAAATCTTTTAAAAAAATTCAGTCTGCTACTCATCATTTAAAAAATAGACTGGTGTACAGCGTGTCCCATTTTCGATGGGATTAAATGGGAAACTCGGTTATTATTAAAGATATCGATTTTCTAATTGCACCTTACCGTGCTATTTTTTTGAGACTTTAAAAATGGTGTATAATCAGATTTTTGCTATAACCCGTGGTTCAGTTTTTTTTAAATATTGTTTAGTTTTTGAGATATGGTATTTATCATAAAAAAATTAAATACGGACCTGGATTTTTTCACAACTATTTTCATTGGTTTCATACTATTATTATCTTAAAATGATAAAACTTTTTTGATTTAGGGTTAACAAACATATTTAATATTTTAAAAAAAAATTTAGTCCGCACCTGAAAATTTCCAACGTAAATATTAATTAAAAATTGCGAGACACACTAGTTGAACAATTTTTAGTTTATATGTTTTGAAACGTTAATTAAAAAATTTATAAATAAAGTAAAAAACGTTAAAAAGTTACAATAATATCATAGTAATTATTTGATGGTACCACAGCAACTCATGAAATTTACTTCAACATGGAAAAACAAACGCGTGGAATTGACATTGTCATTTTGCTTGTCATTTTTGTGATTGGCTCACTTAAAATTATTCTAAAATGGCTAAAACAACAAAATCCCAATATTTAAACGGCAACAATATTTTTGTGCAAATGCGTTAAGAAAAATTACTCAAAAATACCTACAATGTCTTACACATAATGGCAATCAATTTAAAGATTTATATCATTAAAGAAAAATTAGATATTATTTTTTTTGTATTTGTCGTAGACTTTGTTTCAAATAAATATTTGAATTACCGTAAAACGTTAATTTGCTAAGTATCAAAACAGTTAAACTAA
The DNA here is from genome assembly GCA_963576565.1 of Aspidapion aeneum. Classification (NCBI taxonomy): domain Eukaryota; kingdom Metazoa; phylum Arthropoda; class Insecta; order Coleoptera; family Brentidae; genus Aspidapion; species Aspidapion aeneum. The sequence goes on from OY755046.1 coordinate 68,789,653, forward strand.
AAATCGTTCAACTAGCAATTTTTAATTTATATTTATGTTGGAAATTTCCAGGTTCGGACTAATTTTTTTTTTAAATATATTTTATTTAACCTTAAAACAAAAAATGTTTTTTTATTATTTTGTGATGAACCAATCAAAATAGTAATAAAAAAATCCAGGTCCGTATTTTATCTTTTTATGATAAATACCATATCTCAAAAACTAAACAATATTTAAAAAAACTAATAACGTCATTATTTTCTTCTAAAAAAGTTGCCATAAAAAGGTTTTTACAGAATAAAAATATCTTGTAAAATAAGCGAGATATAAGAGATTATTAAAAATGCAATTTTTAGAAAAACTCCCTGTATTAGCAAAACTACGGGGTTTAGCAAAAATCTGATTACACGATTTTTAAGGGCTCAAAAAAAGAGCACGGTAAGGTGCAATAAAAAAATCGATATCTTTAATAATAACCGAGTTTCCCATTTAATCCCATCGAAAATGGGACACTAATGGTGGACTAATAATGATACTTACCTCCTCTCCAATTTTGATATTTCGGTTAGCAATCAGGACCAGTCTTGGTCGACCGTCAATCATGATCACCTTGGTCATCAAATTTCCATTTCTGGAATGGTTCACCAGCCGTCCCAGTCGACTTGTCTCTTTTGTCGCATCGATACTAAAAAAAAAGAAAGACAGATGTTATAATGAGTTAGAGATAGATGGGAAGCTGTGTTTGAGGTGACCTCGGCATATACTGTGGGGCCAATCGATTTGTCACTAGTATCGCGTTAATATTGAAATCAAGAGAGAAAGGGATAGGTTACAATGGGTTAGAGGGAGAGGTGAAGCTGTGTTAGAGGTAACTTTGACATACATCCAGGCCAATAGATTCGTCTCGTTTGTCGCTTTAAGACAACCGAACAGAGAAAGATAGAGGTTCAAATAAGTTAGAGGGAGAGGTGAAGCTGTGTTTGGGGTGACCTCGACATACTGTGGGGCCGATCGATTTTTCTCTTTTCTCGCCTTGATACTGAAACGAAAAAAGAAAGACAGATGTTACAATGAGTTAGAGAAAGAGGTGAGCTTTTATTTAAGGTGACCTCTTGTGTCCCGTGAAGACTGAACCGAAGAGAGAAAGACAGAGGTTCAAATGAGTTAGAGAAAGAAAGACAGATGCTTAGAGCAATAAAAAATATATTTATATTTTTTAAGGACAGAAGTTATACTGGGTTAAAAAGAGAGGTGAAGTGAAAAAAAAAACATAAAAAACAAAAAGAAAAGACCATACAATAAAAAAAAATTTTAAATTTTTTTAAAAATTCAAGAAAATAAAAACAATTTAAAAACACAATAACTTACCAATACTGTTGGCCATTGTGCTTGAAGTAGTACATATAACACCCTGCGTTCTCGTTCTCCGCATAAATGGATTCTCTCTCCTTGGCTTCCATAATGTCCACCAACTGTCCAACGTATTCTACGACGTAATCACCTTTGTTGAATTCCTTGGCTGCTACTATGCCTCTACCTTTTTCCTCAAAAAATCGAACCTATAAAGAAAACATAAAAAGACCTACAAATGTTAGTCAACTAGTTAGCCGAATAGATCACAGATATATAGACTTATTGCCAATGTATATAGCGAAGCAACAACATCAATCACAATCCACGAAGGAACCAAGCGAAGGCTCATAAGAAGAGGTGTCAGAGACAGGGTGACACAATATCTTCTAAATTATTGACAGTGCTTGAACCACCACATATGCTGATGATATCGTCTTAATAACAGACAAGAAAGAAGAACTGATAAAAATGCTGGAAGAACTGGATACAGCAGCTAAAAATATAGGCTTAACCTTAAACCAAAATAAAAGAGAACAAGTAGAGGAATATATGTATATACCTGGAACAAATAGGGTGTTTAACAGTAGTAAAAAATAAATATATATTTATTTTTAGATATCTCTTTAGGTCTTGGTAATGCTAAAAACAAACTTCTTTGTTTAATTTTTTCTCAAATTCATAGTCCTTTTAATTAAATAAATTCATTGAATTAAAACAATTAGCCACGTGATTCAAAACAGGCGGTCTACCAGTCAGCTGCGAGTGACGTCACAAAACAGTAAACGCCTCAAACGAACCTATTTTCTGTGTTATTTTCTTATGGATGGTAATGTTTGCTTTGGTTTAAAGTGCGAATTATCGTCCTAAATTAGATTTTATTTTGTGTTTTGCTTATAAAAAATATTTTCAATGAAAAACGGATTCTCCAAAGCCGATAGCTCGAACTTCCGAATGCTGCATTCCTTTATGGTGGCAGGCTTCTTTGCCAACAACAGTGATTTTTGTTATGCGGAATTTAGAAACGTTAAAATGTTGATGTAAGTATTCGATGAGTTCTTTTGTATAGAACTGAAAGTTCTTTTATGATATTCTTCGCCTACTTTTACTCATTTAGATTTTGAGGTTAGGTTATATTTAGTTTTTTTTGTTTAATATGCCATTTACAATAGATTCAATTAAATACCCAATCATTATTATTTTAAGCATTAAGAAACAATCAAAAACTGCAGGAGAGGGAGGCAAAAACTATACAACGACCAGCAATACTTGAAGTACTGCATAGGTTACACTGCATACTCCTGCGTAGGTACTGCCTAGTCCTGCCTTGTCTTGCATATGCACTGCTCAGTCCTACATTTAGCCTGCATGTGCACTGCCTAATCCTGCATTTAGAGGTACTCCCTAGTCCTGCCTAATAACTGCCTAGCACCGTCTAAAAATGTGTACACCTTTCTGCCTATTATAGTTGTTCACCACTTGTAAAAAACATAACCTCAAAAATTTCATCGTCATTTACGAAATAGTTATATATATTATAGACAACGTGAGAAAAATTAATAGAAGCAATTTAGTTATACTCACATCAAAGTGATCTTTATAAATGTAAAGTGAAGATGTATTAGATAAGGCCCTTGGGTCTTTTCGAGCAAGTTCTAGCCATTTTTTTCGTTCTTTTACGCTGTAGGCATATGAATAAATAGTTTTTCAGGTGTTTTTATGCTAGTATTCGAACACTGAGGCACTATACACCACTTTTAAGACATTTTTTTACATAAAAAACAGTAAAAACAGAGACCAAAAACAAATAAACACTTGAATGCCGTGTATCTGTCCGCGAGTTTACTGCGCTGTGACGTCATTGCAACGCCATGCTAGAAATGAGCGTTTTAGCGGCAAATTCAAATCGGAAATTAGAAAACTTGATTTTAAATTGAAGAAGGCTAAATAGATAGATAGATAGAATGTACCTCGAGACCGTCCTCAACATCCCTCCTCACCATCCTCTCCAGGGCCAGCTGTTTCTCTTCCAGGACCGTAGTCTTGGTTTTTCTAACGGACCTTCGTACAGGGAAGTACTCGGTAAGCTTGTGTTGCTGCGGCTGGTTGTTCTGATTGTTTTTCTGGCGATTGGTCGTGTTATCTTTGATAGAGTTGGTGGTCGTGCGGTTCGCGTCGTTGTTTCTCGCGTTGTTGAAAAGGTTGGTGTTGATCAATCTGTCAAAAAAAACAAATTTTTGGTTTTTTAGGAGAGGGTCTATAGCAGTGGCAGCTGCTACATGGAGGGGAACGGAGCAGTGCTCTCCTAAAACTAGACAACAAACAGTATTTTTAATTGATTTATTAAAAAAAAGTTAAATCTTCCCTTACGACATGATTGTCTAGTTCTTTTTATTATCTGTGGTTAAGATCAAGCGATTAATTGGGTGAACTTTTTTAGCGTAAATAATTACAAGCCGGCAGCGCCGCGCGGGGCAAGGTTTCAATTTCACCCGTTTTTCAGCGGGGTATGGGTGGATGTTCTCGAGCCAAGGCGGGACGAATGTGTGTTTTAGTTTAAGTCGGCCATTATCATCGTGCGGAAACGTCCGTTGCCCTTCTACACGATGCCGGTGCTATCCTTAGTGAAGACGTATGAGTTTGTTTTGATTTGGGCTGTCAGTAGTAAAAAGCATTGCCGGTCGCGTGTCTTTGTTTTTGTTATCGTTTGTTTATAAAATGGAAATAAATACCGTCAATTACATAATTAAATGTGGATGATTCTACCAAAAGAGAGCTATATGGATATCATTTTTGGTCATTGCCTTTAAATAACAGTACAGCACAGTAAACAATTTTGTTTTGTTAAATTTATGTAACTAATTGGGTGTAAGCTAAGAAACATTTATTTTCCCAAATTTTAGGAATTATTGCATAAAAATGCCAGAGGAATGAGGACCAGAGGAATGAATTTTTTAATGGTTTTCCAATTTAAATCAAAATCTATTTAGACTACTTAACTTAAGTTTTATATAAACAAAGTTCCTATACTTTATTATTTTAAAACAATCAACAAAAAAATTATACTATTGATATCAGTCGAATATTTACTTACCAGAGGAATGATAATTGAAGCGCTCCTTTTTGATTTCTCCGAAAAAAACTAATTTTCTGCCGAAAATAGAAAGATCTATAACTTAAACCAAACTAAAGTTGACATTATCTGTCAAAACTTGTCATCCTCACAAGTAAATTAGATATCCAGGGCCGTCTCTTTCTCTAGAAATTAACCGGTGGTATTCACAAATATTGTGTTATTAAAAATGGAGCACGTTTAAAATTGTAAAATTTTCCGGGAAGATGTAAATTCGGATTTTCAAAAATATGACTGCAAACTTAAGTTTTATCAATTTTTTGATAAATAGTTAAGACTGGGCTAAATATTATTTATTAGGATATTTTTTTCAATCTAAGTTTTTAATATTTGGTTTGGGACTACACCAAAGGAATGAGGTATTATTTGCTATGTAATAAAAAAAATTATAAACTTGCAATTTTTTTTATACATTAAACTCAAATGCTCCATAAAGAAAACATTTCGTTTTAAATTTTATAACTAAAGCTATGCTTCATTTGCAGTCTGTGTTTGAAAAATATGCATTCCCACTCCACAGCACCATGTGCAAATTTAAATACGTTGACATATGACTGTCGAATACAAATAAAATCGTTAGGCCCACATAGACCGGACCTAAAAATCCAAAAAATTAACCAAAATTTTAGTGCAAGTAATAAAAAATTATAAGATGCTGAAAACTGGTTGTGCGGTTATGGAAAACGAAATGATTTTTTTTGGTTTATTTGTCTTATTATGAACAATCCACGAAGTGATCCTGCGTGGGTGGCAAAGGGCAAATAAACTGGACAGTATCAAATGCTTTTTTTAAATCTAAAAACACAAGGCAAGTTTAACGAATTTTAAGCACCCTGCATACTTACTTTCTTTTTGCCTTCGGTGCTTCAGGTTGACTAATAATTAAAGTTTTTTTCGAGCCAATCAGTTCCTCTGTAGGATCACTCCTCAACTCTATTCTGTGAGGTGTGGGGGGAGTTCCAGCGTTGCCGTCTAGTAACTTTTGACGCCTCGTCTGAATCTGGAGGGGCGTGGTTGGAACCACTGTAGCTGTAGCTGTAAAGAAAAAAAAAACAAGTTGTTTTAGCTATCCAATACCATACGCGAAAATGGTATTCCGTAAAACCCAAGATTTTTTTAGATATTTTCCGCATATTTTAGAAATAAAAAATAATAAAAGCTTTAAAAATTCATATTTTACAAGCTATATATTTTATTAACAAAAGCACCGAGTTGCAGTATGGTGGGACCATAGAGATCCGAAAAAACCACACCTTGAGTTAAGATTCACAAAAACGTCATTTAGCGAATTTTAAGGTAGGGAATCTCATAAGGCTAATATGGCAAAACTTTGAAAATTCATATTTTACAAACTATATATTTTATCAACAAAAGCACCGAGTTGCAGTATGGTGAGGCCATATAGATGAGAAAAAACCACACCTTGAGGGTGAGATTCTAAAAAACGTCATTTAGCGAATTTTAAGGTAGGGAATCTCATAAGGCCAATATGGCAAAATTTTAAAAATTCATATTTTACAAACTATATATTTTATCAACAAAAGCACCGAGTTGCAGTATGGTGGGACCCTAGAGATCCGAAAAACCCACACTTGAGTTAAGATTAATAAAAACGTCATTTAGTGAATTTTAGGGTAGGGAATCTCATAAGGCCAATATGGCAAAACTTTAAAAATTCATATTTTACATAGTATATATTTTATCAACCAAAGCACCGAGTTGCAGTATGGTGAGGCCATATAGATGAGAAAAAACCACACCTTGAGGTGAGATTCTAAAAAACGTCATTTAGCGAATTTTAAGGTAGGGAATCTCATAAGACCAATATGGCAAAACTTTAAAAATTCATATTTTACAACCACTGGATCAAAGTATAGCCAAGTTCTTCAATACACACACATTTCAAAATGAAAGTTTCATTTTTGAGTACTTGGTTATGATTTCAAAAATTTTTTAAAGGATTTGTGTAATACTGAGTTTTAAAGTAGTTTATTATGAAACTATTAAAATCAAGTACAGTGAAACCTCATATAAGCGGACGCTCATGGTTTCGTCGATTTTGTCCGCTTACTGGAGGTGTCCCCTTAAGAGAGAGAATTGCAAAATTTTAATACACATTTATTATTAAAGCTAAGGACACTCATCGTAAACGCAAAATCTTGCTTGACGATGAGTGACCTTAATTAAAGCAGCACCAGTTCCGTCAAATAAAATATATTGTATATACGTCAAAAGTATTTAGTTTCCGCATTAAAACTGAAAGAGGTAATTCCCCGGCTGCAGAGTGCGTTGTTGCCAACATACTACATAATATTTATGCCCATGTCGTACAGCGCTCCGTCCCGTTGTCAGAGGTTCGCGTCCGGTTAAGGGAGGTTTCAGAATTTTTTAACCAAAAAAAATTGTCCGTGGCCGGTTATTAGAGTGTCCGGATATAGGAGTGAATTTTACATGTAAAGAAATAGGCAAAAGCTTGGTTCCAACAAATTTGTCCGCCTAATGGGAGTGTCCGCTTAACAGAGGTGTCCTCAAAACGAGGTTTCACTCCCCTGTATAAACACATGAATCTGACCCTGACGTATTTTTATTTCATTTTCAGTTCTGACAATTAAAAAAAATACGATATTTTTTCCAAATTATAAAATGAAAAAATGGCAAATAGGGAATTCTTCGATAAAAAAGAATGCGTCGAGGAAAAGGGGAAGGTCTTGGATATAAATAATCAAGACATTGTGAAATATATGTGCAGTCTTCAAGATGAAAGAAATAATTTGTCCATTATAATCGAAAAACAGTATCTGGAAAGAAAAAATATCGAATCGGAAATTGAAAAATTGACCTACAAGCTGTGTTTGGTAAATAAATAGTATTAGTCCCATTAGTCCACGGAACACCGGTCTATTTGTTAAGTCATAAGTCTATCCATGGCCCACTGTGTTATAGTCTATCTATCTATCTATTTAGCCTTCTTCAATCCATCTTTGGACCGCCAATATCTTCTTCTTTCTTATCTAGTTCCAGCGTGTTTCTTCAAATCGTCCGCTCATCTCATTTAGGGTCTTCCCCTACTTCTTTTATTTTCTCAATATCTCCAGTTTATGACTGGCAAATTTCCATTTTAATTTTGCTACTTCTCCTCTGACATCCCTTACTTTTGTTTTATTTCTTATCCATTCAACAGTAAAGTTTTGATGTAGAAAGTCTCTACACCAACGTGCCAATAAATGAGTCACTCAGTATCATTAAAAAAAAATTACAAACTGATGATACACTTCACGAGAGAACAACGCTATCGGTGGAGGGGGTGATGGATCTTTTGGAGCTCTGTCTCCGTAACTCTTACTTTCAAGTGAAAGATAAGTTTTACGCGCAAAATGATGGACTCCCTAATGGGTTCATCTCTTTCGCCAGTGGTAGCAAACATCTACATGGAGTGGTTCGAGGGCCATGCGATCAACACAGCAAGAGTCAAACCAAAACTATGGCTACGATACATGGATGACACATTTATTATATGGCCGGAAAATGATGACGAACTACAAAATTTTCTACACCATTTAAACGGTATTCGACCAACAATCAAGTGCACCATGGAAATTGAAGAAGATTCGGCCTTACCTTTTTTGGATGTTCTTGTCAAACGATTAGACAGAAACACTCAAACCACTGTATATAGGAAACCTACACACACGGGACAGTACCTAAATTTTAAGTCTAATCATTCTGTTGCAACAAAACAAGGAGTTATAAGAAGTTTGTATTTGAGCCGTAAATATTTGTAGTAATAATGAAGAATTAACCACAGAAATTAACAACATTAAAAAGGACTTACAACAGAATGGTTATTCCGAGAAATTAATAAACTCAACGATATTTAAAATTAAAAATAAACTAAATGTACCAAATTCTCAAAATAATAATCCGTTAGGTGTTATTAACATTCCATATGTTCAAGGGATTTCAGAAAACATAAGACGAATAGCTAAACACTATAATATAAAAACAGTATTTTCTTCGGGAAATACGATAAGAAGTTTTGTAACTAAAACAAAACCAGACAATCCCTCAAATAATAAGGAATGTATTTACCAAATCCCGTGTGAGTGTGTAAATCATATGTAGGTGAAACGAAACGCCCTCTTCAGGTTAGAGTAAATGAACATCTAAAAAGTACCCAATTAGGGGATATTGAAAAATCCGGTTTAGCAGATCATGCTTGGTCAAATGATCACAGGATTCAGTGGTCAGAATCTAAAGTTTTACATAAGGAGTCGCATTGGCGAAAACGAAAGTTTATTGAAGCTGCGTATATAATGCAGAATAAAGAAGTTTTCAGTCAACCAAGCACGGACATACCAAACATATGGAAACCACTCCTTAAGGAAAACAGGCGTCTTAAGATTAAAAAAGGGGGCGGGCCGTCACACCTGACTGCACACCAAGTAGTATAAGTAGTAGCCTAGAGACTAGATTGTTTAGTTCACACTTGATAACGGTTAGAGATACTTACTAACCGAAACATCGTGTTTAAACAAAAAAAAAATAATAATAAATAAATAAACACAATGGAAGTCCGAAATTTTATTTCTAAGGATACATTGGTTATACACTCCTTTCGTTTTGAGGTAGTGAGGATATTTTTGATTTTTTAATATGTAACTTAATTTAACAAATGCTGCCCAGGCCAATCTTACTCGTTTCTTGGTTTCAGCTCTTTGGTTTTCTTTTTGTAATTTAATAATTAGTCCCAGGGATATACAGGGTGTTCGGCACATGAACCGTCAAAATTTTTTGGGATATTGTTGGGGTCATTTGCTACCTTTTCAACCTTGGAACTTGGGTTCTTAGAGTCACGGCTAAAGAGATATAAATTTTTAATTTTTTTTTCTTAAATTATCCAAAATCCCACCTTTAAACCCTCGTAAGCTTTTTATTAATGTCTGGAAAAGCACCATTTTTTTTTAAATTCTGTAATCTTATGCTACTTCAACTATTTTAGATTCTGATTTGTTAAAATTTATGTACCAAAGGGACATACAAGGTTTTTTATTGAAGAACATTAGTGGTTTTGTATGAAAGAAAGTCAAAAGGGACATACAAGGTTTTTTTATTAAAGAACATTAGTGATTTTGTGAATGAAAATCAATTTCAAAATTAAAAATTACAAAAAGTATCGACACTTGAACTTTCATATTTCTGTTATTTTCTATAACTCTCTTAACTTTGGATTCTTGGTAGTAGTAGTAAGAAAATATTATGGATAAAACGCGCCTTTTTTACGCTTAAAGTATAAAAATATTTTTTATTTTAGATAAACAAAAGTCTAGCTCAAAGAATAAAAGCAAAAAGCAACTATGACAAAACAATCGAGGAAATAGAAACCAATTACGAACAGCTGGTTGAGGGATCGAGTGTTTTGAAAAAGATTTTGGAAAAACAACAAACACAACTCGATGACTTGATGAACAAAAAAACAGGAACCGAAGATAGTGAAACTACTGATGCGGTTAAGACCATATATGCTAGAAGGTAAGTATTGACTTATACAACAGTAACCCACCTATATTAAATTAATATTATTAATTTCTACATAATTATTTTCATTGATTTGGATGGCCTAAAAGTAAATATTAAATATATATATATATATATATATATATATATATATATATATATATATATATATATATATATCGGTTTCACAACGTTCTACGTCTTCCGATACCCAAACTCCACTCGTTTCTGTTTGCCCATAATTCATCTAGGCCTCTTATTCTTATTTCACTGTCTATTCCTTCTCTCCAGCTTCTCCTTGGCCGTCCTCGTTTTCTTCGGCCAGTTGGTTTCCATTGTAGTATTTGTTTAGATAGTCTTTCATCATTCATTCTTTGTACATGTCCGTACCACACCAGTTGTTTTGTTCTTATATCATCCACTAAAGTACGTTCACCCATTGTCATAATTTTTCTTATTCTTTGATTTGTAACTCTTTCTCTTTTTGATTTCCCTGCTGCTCTTCTCCAATAGTCCATCTCCGTAGCGGAAAGCATTTTTTCTGTTCTATCCTTGATTGGCCATACTTCTGAGCTGTATGTAATAATACTTTTTACAATGGTGTTATATATAAGCTTTTTGTTATGTTTTGATATACTTTGGTCCCAAATTATTCCATTTAATAAAGTTATTGCTTTTCTTCCTTGTACGTTTCGATCTTTTATAGCTTTGTCTAGTGTTCCGTGAGCTGTAATTTTTAAACCTAAGTATTTATACTCATCACAGGAATGAATTCGCTGCCCAGTATTTAAGATTACATCCTGTTTCGTTCCACCGATACACATATACTCTGTCTTATTGAGATTAACCTCTAGTCCCCACTTATTGTACTCTTCTATTAGTTTTCCTGTCATATATTCGAGGTCGTCATAATCCTGAGCCACTACTATTTGATTATCGGCGAAACATAAAGTATACAAGGTGGTTTCGTCCAACAGAATTCCCATGTTTTGGCATTTTCTCTTCCATACTTTAAGGACATGTTCCAAGTATATCTTGAAGAGCGTAGGCGAGATACAGCAACCTTGTTTAAGACCTTTATTTACTTGAAAGCCTTTGGTTAGTTTTGCTTTTATTTTAACTTTTGCCTTACTATTGCGGTATAACTCTTTAATGGCCTTAATTAATATTAAATATAAGAAAATTAAAATATATTTTTTTCGTGAGCAAATTAATTTTTTTTAGTCCTCCTATGGCCGGTACGACCACGTCGGATCCAAACGACGACTGCGACTGCCCAAAGAATGTGGCGTCATCTGCGCTAGCGACCTCTTCCAGCATACAAACCGCGAAAATAAAAAGATCCAACCAGATTTCTCAGGAACAACCTACTAGAGACCTCGGGTGGGACTTAAGACATGAATTCTTAATAAGTCAACTGTCGGTACCCACTACTGTTACGTCAACTATCACCAGAGATGAGAGGCGGGGGCCTGAAAAAGAATACTTAAAAAGCGAACAATCAATGGCCAGTACTGTGACGCCATCTAACACTAAAGATGAAAGGCGGAAGTCTGAAAAAGAAAAGTTGATGAGCGAACAGTCAGTAGTCACTACTAGAGTGTCCTCTATCATTAAAAATGAAAGACGAGGCTCTGATAAAGACTACTTGAGGAGTGAACAGTCAGTCACTACTGGAGTGCCATCTATCATTAAAAATGAAAGACGAGGGTCTGATAAAGACTACTTGAAAAGCGAATCGTCAGTACACACTGGGGCGCCATCAGCAACAAAAAATGATGAGAATGAGTTCTTAAGAAGTGAAGCATCGGTACCAACTGCAGCGATGTCGTCGATTGATGCTTATACCCGTACCAATGGTTCGAATATTTCGACGACAAAGAAAGGCCGAAAAAGGTCCAGTGAGGGATCAAAAGGTATGTTTTTTTATAGCAAAAAAAAATAATTTTAATATCTACATTAATTAAAACTACCGGGTGAGACGCCAAAACCGCGAAAGTTAAAAGAACCAGCCCGATTTCTTAGGAAAAACCCACTGGGGACCAAGGGTGGGCGTCGAGAACTGAATTCTTGAAGAGTGAAACGTCGGTACCCAGTAATGTGGCGTCATCTATCATCTATCGGGTCTGAAACAGAATACTTGAAAGCGAACCATCAATGGCCACTACTGTAACGCCATCTAATACCAAAAATGAAAGACGGGGGTCTTAAAGACTACTTGAGAAACGAAACGTCAATAGCCACTACTGTGCTGCCATCTATTATCAAACATAAAAGACGGGGGCCTGACAAAGACTATTTGAGGAGTGAACAGTCAGTAGTCACTACTGGAGTGTCATTTATCATTAAAAATGAAAGACGAGGATCTGATAAAGACTAACTGAAGAGCGAATCGTCAGTAAACACTACTCGGGCGCCATCAGTAACAAAAGATGATGAGAAAGAGTTCTTAAAAAGTGAAGCATCGGTACCAACTACAGCGATGTCGTCGATTGATGCTTACCGTACACTACTATTGTGTAGTATCATCTGAAACGCAAGGATATATAAAAAATTTTGAAATCCGAGCAACTTTTTTTTTGTCGAAAAAATTAGGATCACCATAGCTTACACTACTATTGTGTAGTATCATCTGAAACGCAAAGATATATAAAAATTTTTGAAATCAGAGCAACTTTTTTTTTATCGAAAAAATTAGGATCACCATAACTTACACTACTATTGTGTAGTATCATCTGAAACGCAAAGATATATAAAAATTTTTGAAATCGGAGCAACTTTTTTTTTATCGAAAAAATTAGGATCACAATAACTTACACTACTATTGTGTAGTATCATCTGAAACGCAAAGACATATAAAAAATTTTGAAATCGGAGCAAACTTTTTTTTTATCGAAAAAATTAAGATCACCATAGCTTACACTACTATTGTGTAGTATCATCTGAAACGCAAAGATATATAAAAATTTTTGAAATCGGAGCAACTTTTTTTTTTATCGAAAAAATTAAGATCACCATAGCTTACACTACTATTGTGTAGTATCATCTGAAACGCAAAGATATATAAAAAATTTTGAAATCGGAGCAACTTTTTTTTATCGAAAAAATTAGGATCACCATAGCTTACACTACTATTGTGTAGTATCATCTGAAACGCAAAGATATATAAAAATTTTTGAAATCGGAGCAACTTTTTTTTTTATCGAAAAAATTAAGATCACCATAGCTTACACTACTATTGTGTAGTATCATCTGAAACGCAAAGATATATAAAAAATTTTGAAATCGGAGCAACTTTTTTTTTATCGAAAAAATTAGGATCACCATAGCTTACACTACTATTGTGTAGTATCATCTGAAACGCAAAGATATATAAAAAATTTTGAAATCGGAGCAACTTTTTTTTTATCGAAAAAATTAGGATCACCATAGCTTACTCTACTATTGTGTAGTATCATCTGAAACGCAAAGATATATAAAAATTTTTGAAATCGGAGCAACTTTTTTTTATCGAAAAAATTAGGATCACCATAGCTTACACTACTATTGTGTAGTATCATCTGAAACGCAAAGATATATAAAAATTTTTGAAATCGGAGCAACTTTCTTTATCGAAAAAATTAGGATCACCATAGCTTACACTACTATTGTGTAGTATCATCTGAAACGCAAAGATATATAAAAAATTTTGAAATCGGAGCAACTTTTTTTTTATCGAAAAAATTAGGATCGCCATAGCTTACACTACTATTGTGTAGTATCATCTGAAACGCAAAGATATATAAAAACTTTTGAAATCGGAGCAACTTTTTTTTTATCGAAAAAATTAGGATCACCATAGCTTACACTACTATTGTGTAGTATCATCTGAAACGCAAAGATATATAAAAATTTTTGAAATCGGAGCAACTTTTTTTTTATCGAAAACATTAGGATTACCATAGCTTACACTACTATTGTGTAGTATCATCTGAAACGCAAAGATATATAAAAAATTTTGAAATCGGAGCAACTTTTTTTATCGAAAAAATTAGGATCACCATAGCTTACACTACTATTGTGTAGTATCATCTAAAACGCAAAGATATATAAAAAATTTTGAAATCGGAGCAACCTTTTTTTTATGGAAAAAATTAGGATCACCATAGCTTACACTACTATTGTGTAGTATCATCTGAAACGCAAAGATATATAAAATTTTTTGAAATCGGAGCAACTTTTTTTTTATCGAAAAAATTAGGATCACCATAGCTTACACTACTATTGTGTAGTATCATCTGAAACGCAAAGATATATAAAAAATTTTGAAATCGGAGCAACTTTTTTTTTATCGAAAAAATTAGGATCACCATAGCTTACACTACTATTGTGTAGTATCATCTGAAACGCAAAGATATATAAAAAATTTTGAAATCGGAGCAACTTTTTTTTTTATCGAAAAAATTAAGATCACCATAGCTTACACTACTATTGTGTAGTATCATCTGAAACGCAAAGATATATAAAAAATTTTGAAATCGGAGCAACTTTTTTTTATCGAAAAAATTAGGATCACCATAGCTTACACTACTATTGTGTAGTATCATCTGAAACGCAAAGATATATAAAAATTTTTGAAATCGGAGCAACTTTTTTTTTATCGAAAAAATTAGGATCACCATAGCTTACACTACTATTGTGTAGTATCATCTGAAACGCAAAGATATATAAAAATTTTGAAATCGGAGCAACTTTTTTTTTATCGAAAAAATTAGGATCACCATAGCTTACACTACTATTGTGTAGTATCATCTGAAACGCAAAGATATATAAAAATTTTTGAAATCGGAGCAACTTTTTTTTATCGAAAAAATTAGGATCGCCATAGCTTACACTACTATTGTGTAGTATCATCTGAAACGCAAAGATATATAAAAACTTTTGAAATCGGAGCAACTTTTTTTTTATCGAAAAAATTAAGATCACCATAGCTTACACTACTATTGTGTAGTATCATCTGAAACGCAAAGATATATAAAAAATTTTGAAATCGGAGCAACTTTTTTTTATCGAAAAAATTAAGATCACCATAGCTTACACTACTATTGTGTAGTATCATCTGAAACGCAAAGATATATAAAAAATGTTGAAATCGGAGCAACTTTTTTTTATCGAAAAAATTAGGATCACCATAGCTTACACTACTATTGTGTAGTATCATCTGAAACCCAAAGATATATAAAAACTTTTGAAATCGGAGCAACTTTTTTTTTATCGAAAAAATTAGGATCACCATAGCTTACACTACTATTGTGTAGTATCATCTGAAACGCAAAGATATATAAAAAATTTTGAAATCGGAGCAACTTTTTTTATCGAAAAAATTAGGATTACCATAGCTTACACTACTATTGTGTAGTATCATCTGAAACGCAAAGATATATAAAAAATTTGAAATCGGAGCAACTTTTTTTTATCGAAAAAATTAGGATCACCATAGCTTACACTACTATTGTGTAGTATCATCTAAAACGCAAAGATATATAAAAATTTTTGAAATCGGAGCAACTTTTTTTTTATGGAAAAAATTAGGATCACCATAGCTTACACTACTATTGTGTAGTATCATCTGAAACGCAAAGATATATAAAAAATTTTGAAATCGGAGCAACTTTTTTTTTATCGAAAAAATTAGGATCACCATAGCTTACACTACTATTGTGTAGTATCATCTGAAACGCAAAGATATATAAAAAATTTTGAAATTGGAGCAACTTTTTTTTTATCGAAAAAATTAGGATCACCATAGCTTACACTACTATTGTGTAGTATCATCTGAAACGCAAAGATATATAAAAAATTTTGAAATCGGAGCAACTTTTTTTTTTATCGAAAAAATTAAGATCACCATAGCTTACACTACTATTGTGTAGTATCATCTGAAACGCAAAGATATATAAAAAATTTTGAAATCGGAGCAACTTTTTTTTATCGAAAAAATTAGGATCACCATAGCTTACACTACTATTGTGTAGTATCATCTAAAACGCAAAGATATATAAAAATTTTTGAAATCGGAGCAACTTTTTTTTTATCGAAAAAATTAGGATCGCCATAGCTTACACTACTATTGTGTAGTATCATCTGAAACGCAAAGATATATAAAAACTTTTGAAATCGGAGCAACTTTTTTCTTATCGAAAAAATTTGGATCACCATAGCTTACACTACTATTGTGTAGTATCATCTGAAACGCAAAGATATATAAAAAATTTTGAAATCGGAGCAACTTTTTTTTTATCGAATAAATTAGGATCGCCATAGCTTACACTACTATTGTGTAGTATCATCTGAAACGCAAAGATATATAAAAACTTTTGAAATCGGAGCAATTTCTTTTTTATCGAAAAAATTAGGATCACCATAGCTTACACTACTATTGTGTAGTATCATCTGAAACGCAAAGATATATAAAAATTTTTGAAATCGGAGCAACTTTTTTTTTATCGAAAAAATTAGGATTACCATAGCTTACACTACTATTGTGTAGTATCATCTGAAACGCAAAGATATATAAAAAATTTTGAAATCGGAGCAACTTTTTTTTATCGAAAAAATTAGGATCACCATAGCTTACACTACTATTGTGTAGTATCATCTAAAACGCAAAGATATATAAAAATTTTTGAAATCGGAGCAACTTTTTTTTTATCGAAAAAATTAGGATCGCCATAGCTTACACTACTATTGTGTAGTATCATCTGAAACGCAAAGATATATAAAAACTTTTGAAATCGGAGCAACTTTTTTCTTATCGAAAAAATTTGGATCACCATAGCTTACACTACTATTGTGTAGTATCATCTGAAACGCAAAGATATATAAAAAATTTTGAAATCGGAGCAACTTTTTTTTTAACGAATAAATTAGGATCGCCATAGCTTACACTACTATTGTGTAGTATCATCTGAAACGCAAAGATATATAAAAACTTTTGAAATCGGAGCAATTTCTTTTTTATCGAAAAAATTAGGATCACCATAGCTTACACTACTATTGTGTAGTATCATCTGAAACGCAAAGATATATAAAAATTTTTGAAATCGGAGCAACTTTTTTTTTATCGAAAAAATTAGGATTACCATAGCTTACACTACTATTGTGTAGTATCATCTGAAACGCAAAGATATATAAAAAAATTTGAAATCGGAGCAACTTTTTTTTATCGAAAAAATTAGGATCACCATAGCTTACACTACTATTGTGTAGTATCATATAAAACGCAAAGATATATAAAAATTTTTGAAATCGGAGCAACTTTTTTTTATGGAAAAAATTAGGATCACCATAGCTTACACTACTATTGTGTAGTATCATCTGAAACGCAAAGATATATAAAAATTTTTGAAATCGGAGCAACTTTTTTTTTATCGAAAAAATAAGGATCACCATAGCTTACACTACTATTGTGTAGTATCATCTGAAACGCAAAGATATATAAAAAATTTTGAAATCGGAGCAACTTTTTTTTTATCGAAAAAATTAGGATCACCATAACTTACACTACTATTGTGTAGTATCATCTGAAACGCAAAGATATATAAAAAATTTTGAAATCGGAGCAACTTTTTTTTTATCGAAAAAATTAAGATCACCATAGCTTACACTACTATTGTGTAGTATCATCTGAAACGCAAAGATATATAAAAATTTTTGAAATCGGAGCAACTTTTTTTTTTTATCGAAAAAATTAAGATCACCATAGCTTACACTACTATTGTGTAGTATCATCTGAAACGCAAAGATATATAAAAAATTTTGAAATCGGAGCAACTTTTTTTTATCGAAAAAATTAGGATCACCATAGCTTACACTACTATTGTGTAGTATCATCTGAAACGCAAAGATATATAAAAATTTTTGAAATCGGAGCAACTTCTTTTTATCGAAAAAATTAGGATCACCATAGTTTACACTACTATTGTGTAGTATCATCTGAAACGCAAAGATATATAAAAAATTTTGAAATCGGAGCAACTTTTTTTTTATCGAAAAAATTAGGATCACCATAGCTTACACTACTATTGTGTAGTATCATCTGAAAAGCAAAGATATATAAAAATTTTTGAAATCGGAGCAACTTTTTTTTATCGAAAAAATTAGGATCACCATAGCTTACACTACTATTGTGTAGTATCATCTGAAACGCAAAGATATATAAAAAATTTTGAAATCCGAGCAACTTTTTTTTTATCGAAAAAATTAGGATCACCATAGCTTACACTACTATTGTGTAGTATCATCTGAAACGCAAAGATATATAAAAAATTTTGAAATCGGAGCAACTTTTTTTTTATCGAAAAAATTAGGATCACCATAGCTTACACTACTATTGTGTAGTATCATCTGAAACGCAAAGATATATAAAAAATTTTGAAATCGGAGCAACTTTTTTTTTATCGAAAAAATTAGGATCACCATAGCTTACTCTACTATTGTGTAGTATCATCTGAAACGCAAAGATATATAAAAATTTTTGAAATCGGAGCAACTTTTTTTTATCGAAAAAATTAGGATCACCATAGCTTACACTACTATTGTGTAGTATCATCTGAAACGCAAAGATATATAAAAATTTTTGAAATCGGAGCAACTTTCTTTATCGAAAAAATTAGGATCACCATAGCTTACACTACTATTGTGTAGTATCATCTGAAACGCAAAGATATATAAAAAATTTTGAAATCGGAGCAACTTTTTTTTTATCGAAAAAATTAGGATCGCCATAGCTTACACTACTATTGTGTAGTATCATCTGAAACGCAAAGATATATAAAAACTTTTGAAATCGGAGCAACTTTTTTTTTATCGAAAAAATTAGGATCACCATAGCTTACACTACTATTGTGTAGTATCATCTGAAACGCAAAGATATATAAAAATTTTTGAAATCGGAGCAACTTTTTTTTTATCGAAAACATTAGGATTACCATAGCTTACACTACTATTGTGTAGAATCATCTGAAACGCAAAGATATATAAAAAATTTTGAAATCGGAGCAACTTTTTTTATCGAAAAAATTAGGATCACCATAGCTTACACTACTATTGTGTAGTATCATCTGAAACGCAAAGATATATAAAAAATTTTGAAATCGGAGCAACCTTTTTTTTATGGAAAAAATTAGGATCACCATAGCTTACACTACTATTGTGTAGTATCATCTGAAACGCAAAGATATATAAAATTTTTTGAAATCGGAGCAACTTTTTTTTTATCGAAAAAATTAGGATCACCATAGCTTACACTACTATTGTGTAGTATCATCTGAAACGCAAAGATATATAAAAAATTTTGAAATCGGAGCAACTTTTTTTTTATCGAAAAAATTAGGATCACCATAGCTTACTCTACTATTGTGTAGTATCATCTGAAACGCAAAGATATATAAAAATTTTTGAAATCGGAGCAACTTTTTTTTATCGAAAAAATTAGGATCACCATAGCTTACACTACTATTGTGTAGTATCATCTGAAACGCAAAGATATATAAAAATTTTTGAAATCGGAGCAACTTTCTTTATCGAAAAAATTAGGATCACCATAGCTTACACTACTATTGTGTAGTATCATCTGAAACGCAAAGATATATAAAAAATTTTGAAATCGGAGCAACTTTTTTTTTATCGAAAAAATTAGGATCGCCATAGCTTACACTACTATTGTGTAGTATCATCTGAAACGCAAAGATATATAAAAACTTTTGAAATCGGAGCAACTTTTTTTTTATCGAAAAAATTAGGATCACCATAGCTTACACTACTATTGTGTAGTATCATCTGAAACGCAAAGATATATAAAAATTTTTGAAATCGGAGCAACTTTTTTTTTATCGAAAACATTAGGATTACCATAGCTTACACTACTATTGTGTAGTATCATCTGAAACGCAAAGATATATAAAAAATTTTGAAATCGGAGCAACTTTTTTTATCGAAAAAATTAGGATCACCATAGCTTACACTACTATTGTGTAGTATCATCTAAAACGCAAAGATATATAAAAATTTTTGAAATCGGAGCAACCTTTTTTTTATGGAAAAAATTAGGATCACCATAGCTTACACTACTATTGTGTAGTATCATCTGAAACGCAAAGATATATAAAATTTTTTGAAATCGGAGCAACTTTTTTTTTATCGAAAAAATTAGGATCACCATAGCTTACACTACTATTGTGTAGTATCATCTGAAACGCAAAGATATATAAAAAATTTTGAAATCGGAGCAACTTTTTTTTTATCGAAAAAATTAGGATCACCATAGCTTACACTACTATTGTGTAGTATCATCTGAAACGCAAAGATATATAAAAAATTTTGAAATCGGAGCAACTTTTTTTTTTATCGAAAAAATTAAGATCACCATAGCTTACACTACTATTGTGTAGTATCATCTGAAACGCAAAGATATATAAAAAATTTTGAAATCGGAGCAACTTTTTTTTATCGAAAAAATTAGGATCACCATAGCTTACACTACTATTGTGTAGTATCATCTGAAACGCAAAGATATATAAAAATTTTTGAAATCGGAGCAACTTTTTTTTTATCGAAAAAATTAGGATCACCATAGCTTACACTACTATTGTGTAGTATCATCTGAAACGCAAAGATATATAAAAATTTTGAAATCGGAGCAACTTTTTTTTTATCGAAAAAATTAGGATCACCATAGCTTACACTACTATTGTGTAGTATCATCTGAAACGCAAAGATATATAAAAATTTTTGAAATCGGAGCAACTTTTTTTTATCGAAAAAATTAGGATCGCCATAGCTTACACTACTATTGTGTAGTATCATCTGAAACGCAAAGATATATAAAAACTTTTGAAATCGGAGCAACTTTTTTTTTATCGAAAAAATTAAGATCACCATAGCTTACACTACTATTGTGTAGTATCATCTGAAACGCAAAGATATATAAAAAATTTTGAAATCGGAGCAACTTTTTTTTATCGAAAAAATTAAGATCACCATAGCTTACACTACTATTGTGTAGTATCATCTGAAACGCAAAGATATATAAAAAATGTTGAAATCGGAGCAACTTTTTTTTATCGAAAAAATTAGGATCACCATAGCTTACACTACTATTGTGTAGTATCATCTGAAACCCAAAGATATATAAAAACTTTTGAAATCGGAGCAACTTTTTTTTTATCGAAAAAATTAGGATCACCATAGCTTACACTACTATTGTGTAGTATCATCTGAAACGCAAAGATATATAAAAAATTTTGAAATCGGAGCAACTTTTTTTATCGAAAAAATTAGGATTACCATAGCTTACACTACTATTGTGTAGTATCATCTGAAACGCAAAGATATATAAAAAAATTTGAAATCGGAGCAACTTTTTTTTATCGAAAAAATTAGGATCACCATAGCTTACACTACTATTGTGTAGTATCATCTAAAACGCAAAGATATATAAAAATTTTTGAAATCGGAGCAACTTTTTTTTTATGGAAAAAATTAGGATCACCATAGCTTACACTACTATTGTGTAGTATCATCTGAAACGCAAAGATATATAAAAAATTTTGAAATCGGAGCAACTTTTTTTTTATCGAAAAAATTAGGATCACCATAGCTTACACTACTATTGTGTAGTATCATCTGAAACGCAAAGATATATAAAAAATTTTGAAATTGGAGCAACTTTTTTTTTATCGAAAAAATTAGGATCACCATAGCTTACACTACTATTGTGTAGTATCATCTGAAACGCAAAGATATATAAAAAATTTTGAAATCGGAGCAACTTTTTTTTTTATCGAAAAAATTAAGATCACCATAGCTTACACTACTATTGTGTAGTATCATCTGAAACGCAAAGATATATAAAAAATTTTGAAATCGGAGCAACTTTTTTTTATCGAAAAAATTAGGATCACCATAGCTTACACTACTATTGTGTAGTATCATCTAAAACGCAAAGATATATAAAAATTTTTGAAATCGGAGCAACTTTTTTTTTATCGAAAAAATTAGGATCGCCATAGCTTACACTACTATTGTGTAGTATCATCTGAAACGCAAAGATATATAAAAACTTTTGAAATCGGAGCAACTTTTTTCTTATCGAAAAAATTTGGATCACCATAGCTTACACTACTATTGTGTAGTATCATCTGAAACGCAAAGATATATAAAAAATTTTGAAATCGGAGCAACTTTTTTTTTATCGAATAAATTAGGATCGCCATAGCTTACACTACTATTGTGTAGTATCATCTGAAACGCAAAGATATATAAAAACTTTTGAAATCGGAGCAATTTCTTTTTTATCGAAAAAATTAGGATCACCATAGCTTACACTACTATTGTGTAGTATCATCTGAAACGCAAAGATATATAAAAATTTTTGAAATCGGAGCAACTTTTTTTTTATCGAAAAAATTAGGATTACCATAGCTTACACTACTATTGTGTAGTATCATCTGAAACGCAAAGATATATAAAAAATTTTGAAATCGGAGCAACTTTTTTTTATCGAAAAAATTAGGATCACCATAGCTTACACTACTATTGTGTAGTATCATCTAAAACGCAAAGATATATAAAAATTTTTGAAATCGGAGCAACTTTTTTTTTATCGAAAAAATTAGGATCGCCATAGCTTACACTACTATTGTGTAGTATCATCTGAAACGCAAAGATATATAAAAACTTTTGAAATCGGAGCAACTTTTTTCTTATCGAAAAAATTTGGATCACCATAGCTTACACTACTATTGTGTAGTATCATCTGAAACGCAAAGATATATAAAAAATTTTGAAATCGGAGCAACTTTTTTTTTAACGAATAAATTAGGATCGCCATAGCTTACACTACTATTGTGTAGTATCATCTGAAACGCAAAGATATATAAAAACTTTTGAAATCGGAGCAATTTCTTTTTTATCGAAAAAATTAGGATCACCATAGCTTACACTACTATTGTGTAGTATCATCTGAAACGCAAAGATATATAAAAATTTTTGAAATCGGAGCAACTTTTTTTTTATCGAAAAAATTAGGATTACCATAGCTTACACTACTATTGTGTAGTATCATCTGAAACGCAAAGATATATAAAAAAATTTGAAATCGGAGCAACTTTTTTTTATCGAAAAAATTAGGATCACCATAGCTTACACTACTATTGTGTAGTATCATATAAAACGCAAAGATATATAAAATTTTTTGAAATCGGAGCAACTTTTTTTTATGGAAAAAATTAGGATCACCATAGCTTACACTACTATTGTGTAGTATCATCTGAAACGCAAAGATATATAAAAAATTTTGAAATCGGAGCAACTTTTTTTTTATCGAAAAAATTAGGATCACCATAGCTTACACTACTATAGTGTAGTATCATCTGAAACGCAAAGATATATAAAAAATTTTGAAATCGGAGCAATTTCTTTTTTATCGAAAAAATTAAGATCACCATAGCTTACACTACTATTGTGTAGTATCATCTGAAACGCAAAGATATATAAAAAATTTTGAAATCGGAGCAACTTTTTTTTATCGAAAAAATTAGGATCACCATAGCTTACACTACTATTGTGTAGTATCATCTGAAACGCAAAGATATATAAAAACTTTTGAAATCGGAGCAACTTTTTTTTTATCGAAAAAATTAGGATCACCATAGCTTACACTAGTATTGTGTAGTATCATCTGAAACGCAAAGATATATAAAAATTTTGAAATCGGAGCAACTTTTTTTTTATCGAAAAAATTAGGATTACCATAGCTTACACTACTATTGTGTAGTATCATCTGAAACGCAAAGATATATAAAAATTTTTGAAATCGGAGCAACTTTTTTTTTTCTCGAAAAAATTAGGATTACCATAGCTTACACTACTATTGTGTAGTATCATCTGAAACGCAAAGATATATAAAAAATTTTGAAATCGGAGCAACTTTTTTTTATCGAAAAAATTAGGATCACCATAGCTTACACTACTATTGTGTAGTATCATCTGAAACGCAAAGATATATAAAAATTTTTGAAATCGGAGCAACTTTTTTTTATCGAAAAAATTAGGATTACCATAGCTTACACTACTATTGTGTAGTATCATCTGAAACGCAAAGATATATAAAAATTTTTGAAATCGGAGCAACTTTTTTTTATCGAAAAAATTAGGATCACCATAACTTACACTACTATTGTGTAGTATCATCTGAAACGCAAAGATATATAAAAAAAATTTAATCGGAGCAACTTTTTTTTTATCGAGAAAATTAGGATCACCATAGCTTACACTACTATTGTGTAGTATCATCTGAAACGCAAAGATATATAAAATGTTTTGAAATCGGAGCAACTTTTTTTTTATCGAAAAAATTAGGATCACCATAGCTTACACTACTATTGTGTAGTATCATCTGAAACGCAAAGATATATAAAAAATTTTGAAATCGGAGCAACTTTTTTTTTATCGAAAAAATTAGGATCACCATAGCTTACACTACTATTGTGTAGTATCATCTGAAACGCAAAGATATATAAAAATTTTTGAAATCCGAGCAACTTTTTTTTTATCGAAAAAATTAGGATCACCATGGCTTACACTACTATTGTGTAGTATCATCTGAAACGCAGATATATAAAAATTTTTGAAATCGGAGCAACTTTTTTTTTATCGAAAAAATTAGGATCACCATAGCTTATACTACTATTGTGTAGTATCATCTGAAACGCAAAGATATATAAAAAATTTTAAAATCGGAGCTACTTTTTTTTTATCGAAAAAATTAGGATCACCATAGCTTACACTACTATTGTGTAGTATCATCTGAAACGCAAAGATATATAAAATGTTTTGAAATCGGAGCAACTTTTTTTTTATCGAAAAAATTAGGATCACCATAGCTTACACTACTATTGTGTAGTATCATCTGAAACGCAAAGATATATAAAAAATTTTGAAATCGGAGCAACTTTTTTTTTATCGAAAAAATTAGGATCACCATAGCTTACACTACTATTGTGTAGTATCATCTGAAACGCAAAGATATATAAAAATTTTTGAAATCGGAGCAACATTTTTTTTATCGAAAAAATTAGGATTACCATAGCTTACACTACTATTGTGTAGTATCATCTGAAACGCAAAGATATATAAAAAAATTTGAAATCGGAGCAACTTTTTTTTTATCGAAAAAATTAGGATCACCATAGCTTACACTACTATTGTGTAGTATCATCTGAAACGCAAAGATATATAAAAAATTTTGAAATCGGAGCAACTTTTTTTTTATCGAAAAAATTAGGATCACCATAGCTTACACTACTATTGTGTAGTATCATCTGAAACGCAAAGATATATAAAAATTTTTGAAATCGGAGCAACTTTTTTTTTATCGAAAAAATTAGGATCACCATAGCTTACACTACTATTGTGTAGTATCATCTGAAACGCAAAGATATATTAAAAAATTTGAAATCGGAGCAACTTTTTTTTACCATAGCTTACACTACTATTGTGTAGTATCATCTGAAACGCAAAGATATATAAAAATTTTTGAAATCGGAGCAACTTTTTTTTTATCGAAAAAAATTAGGATCACCATAGCTTACACTACTATTGTGTAGTATCATCTGAAACGCAAAGATATATAAAATTTTTTGAAATCGGAGCAACTTTTTTTTACCATAGCTTACACTACTATTGTGTAGTATCATCTGAAACGCAAAGATATATAAAAATTTTTGAAATCGGAGCAACTTTTTTTTTATCGAAAAAATTAGGATCACCATAGCTTACACTACTATTGTGTAGTATCATCTGAAACGCAAAGATATATAAAAATTTTTGAAATCGGAGCAACTTTTTTTTATCGAAAAAATTAGGAACACCATAGCTTACACTACTATTGTGTAGTATCATCTGAAACGCAAAGATATATAAAAAATTTTGAAATCGGAGCAACTTTTTTTTTATCGAAAAAATTAGGATCACCATAGCTTACACTACTATTGTGTAGTATCATCTGAAACGCAAAGATATATAAAAATTTTTGAAATCGGAGCAACTTTTTTTTACCATAGCTTACACTACTATTGTGTAGTATCATCTGAAACGCAAAGATATATAAAAATTTTTGAAATCGGAGCAACTTTTTTTTTATCGAAAAAATTAGGATCACTATAGCTTACACTACTATTGTGTAGTATCATCTGAAACGCAAAGATATATAAAAATTTTTGAAATCGGAGCAACTTTTTTTTATCGAAAAAATTAGGATCACCATAGCTTACACTACTATTGTGTAGTATCATCTAAAACGCAAAGATGTATAAAAAATTTTGAAATCGGAGCAACTTTTTTTTTATCGAAAAAATTAGGATCACCATAGCTTACACTACTATTGTGTAGTATCATCTAAAACGCAAAGATATATAAAAATTTTTGAAATCGGGGCAACTTTTTTTTTATCGAAAAAATTAGGATCACCATAGCTTACACTACTATTGTGTAGTATCATCTGAAACGCAAAGATATATAAAAATTTTTGAAATCGGGGCAACTTTTTTTTATCGAAAAAATTAGGATCACCATAGCTTACACTACTATTGTGTAGTATCATCTAAAACGCAAAGATGTATAAAAAATTTTGAAATCGGAGCAACTTTTTTTTTATCGAAAAAATTAGGATCACCATAGCTTACACTACTATTGTGTAGTATCATCTGAAACGCAAAGATATATAAAAATTTTTGAAATCGGGGCAACTTTTTTTTTATCGAAAAAATTAGGATCACCATAGCTTACACTACTATTGTGTAGTATCATCTGAAACGCAAAGATATATAAAAATTTTTGAAATCGGAGCAACTTTTTTTTTATCGAAAAAATTAGGATCACCATAGCTTACACTACTATTGTGTAGTATCATCTGAAACGCAAAGATATATAAACATTTTTGAAATCGGAGCAACTTTTTTTTTATCGAAAAAATTAGGATCACCATAGCTTACACTACTATTGTGTAGTATCATCTAAAACGCAAAGATATATAAAAATTTTTGAAATCGGAGCAACTTTTTTTTTATCGAAAAAATTAGGATCACCATAGCTTACACTACTATTGTGTAGTATCATCTGAAACGCAACCACTAGGGACCAGGAACCAGCGAATCGAGAAATGAATTTTTGAAGAGTTAAAATAAAAGAAGGGAGTTCGAAAAAGACTGCTTAAGGAGAGAACCGTCAGTAGTCACTACTGAGCCGCCATATACAGTGAAACCTCTCCTTGCGGACACCTCTATTAAGCGGACACTCCCTTTAGGCGGACAAGTTATTTGGAACCACGCTTTTACCTATTTGTTTACATGTAGAATTCACTCCTATAACCGGACACTCTAATAACCGGACGCGGACAATTTTTGTTTGTTAAAAATTTTTTAAACCTCCCTTAACCGGACGCGAACCTCTGACAACGGGACGAAGCGCTGCACAACATGGGCACAAATATTATTTAGTATGTTGGCAACAACGCACTCTGCAGCCGGGGAATTACCTCTTTCCGTTTTAATGTATTTACAACATATTTTATTCGGCGGGGGCGGGACTGCTGTGTTTTATTTTTATTGTTCAATTGGGTAGTAAAAGATCTCTTTGAAATAGTGCCTAGTACAAAACTTCTTAGTTTACGTGAAAAAAATGTTGTTAACGTTTCAGAGAAGGAACATCTATCAGCACGAAAGATCGCTAAAAAATTTAATATCGGAAAAACTCAAGCAACAGAAATTGTTAATAAATATATATTGAAATTTCGCAATTCCCTCTCATAAGCGGACAAAATCGACGGAACCGTGAGTGTCCGCTTATGGGAGGTTTCACTGTATTATCAAAAATAAAAGACGGGGGTCTAAAAAATACTACTTAAGGAGCGAACAGTCAGTAGCCACTACTGGGGCGCCATCTATCGCCAAAATGAAAGACAGGGAATCTCAAAGACTAATTATTGAGGAACTAACCGTTAGTACCAACTTATAGATAAAGATCAAATCAAATCAAATCAAAATTAGCTTTATTAGTCAGAATACAATAGTATACATTGACAAAGCCTTGCTTATCTAAAGTACAAATATCCAACTAAAAGCTTTAAAACTATGGAGATACATTAATCCCTATCAAAATAACAATAATAGAAAAACTAAATAAAGTTTAAAAATAAATTTAACTAACATTTGATGTACCTACTTTTAATTGCTAACGCTATAATTTTATTTAAGTTCAAATACAAAAATTGGCTTTATTAGTCAGTTTACCAAAGTAGACATTGACAAAAGCCTCATTTATCCAATTATAGTCTATTGAACACTAAATAATTATTATTGATTTAAAATTATTTAAATAAAAAAAAAAGTCAAACAGTCAAACTTAAAACTATATAAAAATCGGTTAAAATAAGAAAAATCTAAAATTTGATTAAAACATAACGACGCCAAAATTTAAATTCAATGAAAATTATTGATTTAAAATTATTTAAAATAAAAAAAGTAAGTCAAACTTAAAACTATAGATAAAAATTGGTAAACACAATAAAAAGCTAAAACTTAATTAAAACAAAACGACGTCAAAATTTACATTCAATAAAATCAAAACCCCACGATCTGTGTCAGATTTTGTCAGATAAACCTAAATATAAAAATAAATAGTTTCAGTCAGCAAAGTATTCTTCCAAAGTATAGTAAGCTTTGCTCGCTAAAAAATCTTTTGTTTTTCTTCTAAATTTCCCTAGATTTTTTATTTCTCGAAACTCAACTGGCAAATGATTAAAAAGCTTTTTTCCATTGTAAATAAATGAGTTTTTAACCAAAGTTGAGCGAGGTATAGGAAGATTAAGAGTAAAAGTATTACGAGTGTTATACTGTCTAGGTAATAATAATTCATGACGATTCTTTTTAAACATTAAACATACAGTTTCTAAAATAAAAATACAACACAAAGTTAAAATTCTATGCCTCAAAAAAAGAGGCCTGCAAGATAAAGGGAGAAAGTCTACAAAAAAGCTGTTGAGAAACGAAACACACTGGTAGCATTTTTTGTGTTTTTTTTAGGATCCTTAGGAACAAAAACTGCTGATTCGATTATAAAAAATTTAAAAGTCAAAATATCAACCGAATCTGAGGTGGGCGAAGAAACTACTCAACAAGGTACCTTACCTCAATAATTAATACCAATCTAGTAACTGTAACTTAATAAATTTAAAAAAAGAAAAATATAAATAATTTGAAAAAACATTTTTTGCAGATAATGTGGTTTCTGATATCCCAATAAGTGATTACTCAACAATAAGTGAAGGTGGAATAGGTAAGGAACAATAAAGAGTTTTTTCTACAAGCGTGCGGAAAGTGTTACTTTTCCGCACGTATTTTAGGTTTAAAAAGTATTTTTTCTATAAGCGTGCGAAAAAGTCCACTTTTCCGCACGCATTTTAGTGTAGAAAGTGCCACTTTTCCGCACTAGTGCGGAAAAATATTTTTTCCGCACTAGGGCGGAAAAGTAAATTTGTTAAAAATTAGACCGTTCAAAATACATTTGTATCTTTCCTAGCACACGAAATATCCTAAAAATATTCAAATTGACTAAAATTCTGCTATATTTTCAATATTTTCGATAAAATAAAGTTTTCAGTAAAATAGGTTCAAATTATAAGTTTTAAACCTCCCCGGTATAAATATCGTCATTGTCAATGTCAAACAACAATGAACACTAGTGGTTTTAGATTTGGCATCTTAAATCACCATAGCAACAAAGTACAAACAAACTGTCAAAACAAAGCCAATTTTGCAGATACAAGCGTCTTTTGAATTCTTCAAACAAAAAAATCAGATTTTCAATGGATTCTTCGGACGAAGATCTACCCCAGTCAGTTCTAGAAGCCGCTAGAATGTGAATAATAATAATTGATTTGATTAAAACGTTTTGAATATAAATAATTTCACGCTTATAGAAAAAATAGTGTACCTAACTCGTGCGTAAAGTGTCTTTTCCGCACTTGATTGCTGGCCAAACTCCGCTATCGCGTCGTTTGGCCATCTGCAATCGCGTGCGGAAAAGAGGCACTTTCCGCACTAGTTAGGTAAACTAACTTAACTAACTTAAGAATCGGTACCTTAATATTACTTTTTTCGGTGTCCTTAACTGTCCAAATAGTTTTCAAAAACCGGCCATGTCAAGGTTTTAATGTTTTAAATCCGCATGGCAACGATTATACAATACAAACACAGTATACCAATTAAAAAATAGTAATGACAAATCGGCTTTCCCGCCAAATATTTTTAGCGCCACACCCGGTACTTTTAGTTCAGGACAACAGCTCCGCGATGGCGCTATCCCAGCAGAAAATGCACCGTTAAGCCCTGTATCCTGCGTGTCTTTAAATGCCTTTTGGAATTTGAATTTGTCAAGCACTTTATGTGCACATAGATAAAACCAAGATAAAACTCATAAAACTTGTCAAATTTGTTTTGCGCGAAGATTTTTTTTATGTTCGCGAAGCGAATTTTGTTCACATTCTCTTGAGATGAAAATCCAAAAAATACTCTGCCAATATATGGGCCCCTAAGCTCACACTAGGTACTATAGTTATAGTTTACGTGTGACCTAATATAACTAAAAACTGAAATATATTTTATTCAATTCCAGACTAAATTACCTTTTGATTGATACCACACAAGCCATGTTTTGACTTAAACTCAAATTTTTAAAATCTACCC
Organism: Aspidapion aeneum; assembly: GCA_963576565.1. Classification (NCBI taxonomy): domain Eukaryota; kingdom Metazoa; phylum Arthropoda; class Insecta; order Coleoptera; family Brentidae; genus Aspidapion; species Aspidapion aeneum. Next base: position 68,820,412 of record OY755046.1, read on the forward strand.
CCACCCTTAAAAAAAACAAAAACTAAAATGTATTTTGTTAAACTACTGACTCAATTACCTTTCGTTTGATATCACACACGCCATATTTTCACTTAAACTCTAATTTTTGAAATATACCCCCACACTTAAAAAAAAAAAATTAAAATGTATTTTGTCTAACTCCAGACTCAAGTACCTTTCGTTTGATATCACACACCCTTTTATTTGGTTTGTGTTCGGTGGATTTTGTTCATTTTTAAATGGGACTATCTCGACCCAAGACCCAGCCTAGGTACCAAATTTCATTAAAATCGGCCAAGCGGTTTTTGAGTTATGCGCGTTGGTCGTTACAGACAGACATACAGAGAGACAGACAGACAGACAGACAGACAGACAGACAGACATACAGACAGACAGACAGACAGACAGACAGACAGACAGACAGACAGACGGCGCAATAAAAAAGTTTCAAAATCATCTGAAACGCAAAGATATATAAAAATTTTTGAAATCGGAGCAACTTTTTTTTTCTCGAAAAAATTAGGATCACCATAGCTCACACTACTATAGTATAGTATATGTGTGAGCTAACTCACACTACTATAGTATAGTATATGTGTGAGCTAAAATCGGTGTGTTTGCGTTTTATCATGGGAAAGTGAAATCTTGCAGAGCGATTATCTCCCTCAAAAAAGATTTAGAATGAGAGGTGCTTGTTGAGTTACGGTTCGGTTCGGTGTAAGTGTAGTAGTTTTTTTTTGTATTCATACTAATACTTATGATTAAAATAATTTATTATTTTATTATGCAAAAAACCATTTTTTTGGACTTTGTTTTTTGACATAATTTTATTATCTTTCAAAAAACAAAGATTGTCAACAAAAAATTGAGAACTAACTGACCTGTATAATAATATACAAGGAGCAGAGCGCAAAAATTAGTTCAAACAAACAGCTATGAGATGGCGCTGTTGAAATTTCATTAATTGTATTAAGAGTTTAACATGGGAGTGTCCAATCTATTTCTATGGTTAGTAATCTGTGAATACAAACTTAAAAGTTATAAAATGCACTCGATAGCCTGTGACGAAAATCTTCCAGAATATATTCTAAATACAGCAAGAGACCTTGACCTTCTTCCGGCAAAATCTAAAGCAAGGTATGAACATTTTCACGAACTGGTGCAAGGAATAGCAAGTTAATAAACATTTTCCGCACGCTCGAAGAAAAAATAGTGTTCCCGGAAAATTTCTGTGACACTTTCCGCACTTGTTAGGAAATATACTATTACCAATTTTAGTACCCGTCAATTAAAAAATCAAACAAGTTTTCGTGGCTAATCGGGTAGAAAAAGTTTTGTCTCTCTCGTATTTTTCCGTGGGTAGCTTGAAAGCTTATCTGCACGGGGGTCCAAGATATAATGGACACCTACCCATTAAACACAAAAACATTTTAATAACGTCAAAATAATGTATAAGTTAAAAACATAACGTTAAAGAAGCTTAATAACCCGTTTTCTGACGTTAGAAAAATAATCTTATGTTAGTATAACGTTTTTTTAAAGTGTTTTTCGAACTATAAAAAAATATTGATTTTTAACAGTGAAAAAGAAATGTTTTTCTAACATTGAAAAAATAAATGTATTTTTTCCAAATATCTCTAAAGATAACATAAATAACGTAAATAAAACTCTTCTATTTTGGAAACGCAGGGCAGCAACAGTCTGTTAAACTTTTCGTGAACTCGACACTCAGTAAAGGAAATTCGGATCCGTAGCTTCTGAAAATAAAATTTAAAATTATATGTAAACAATAATTTTGTAGTAAGTGCCTCGCTCTCGTTCTCATTAATTCTCAAGTGATTACAAGGCAAACAATATTCAACTGAATTGCTCGTTTGAAATTCGCACTCTGATCGGATGGGGTCCCGTGCCGAGGCATTCGTTTGGTCCCGCTGCGAGGCTTGCGAATTCTGTCTCAAATGAATACGCGGCTTAAGGTCCGGCGGCTAATCATTCGCGGTGAATTGTCGCATTCCCTGTCTGATTAACTGTTAAGTAGGTATGCGATATTCCATACAAAACAATTTTTTTACTCTTGTTTACTTTTCTTACCTAATTTTGTGATGCTTCATTTAAATCACTGCATACATATTTGTTATTCTTTAACTATACCATCTCTTCCACACAACTGGTGTATATTCCTATCTAAATATGTATTCACTATTATTATTAATAATTGTGCTTTTAATTTGCTATGTTTTTACTACAAGTAAATATTTTAACCAAAATTGCACAAATTGTATCTGTTACCGACTCGCATGAACTCGCAGCGAAATGCAATTAAAAATGAGATGGCTCGTTCTGGTAGTGGAACTATGCGGCAGCGCCCTCTATAGTATCATTTTTTTTAATGTTTAAAAAACAAAACATTTATTAGCTTCATATCTTAAATTCAACGTTAGAAATGAGATCTAGGAAAAACATAATAAAAATAACCATATATTGATGGTATTATTTTTAATAAAATTATGGTTTTTTAAATATTGGTTTCTTAACGTTATTAAGAAATATATTTTTGGTAATGCTTTTACATGAAATTTTCGTTAGGATGTCAAAAGTTGACTTAATTTTAACACAAATTTGTGCTAGAAAAAAAACATTTTTTTTTCAACATTTATTTAACGTTTTTTACGATTTTGTGCTTAGTGGGTAATAAGTGACAGTTAACTGTTTAGTCCTTATGGAACTCCTCAGAACACTGTTTGGTCAATGTGACACCCTTGCGAGCTAATTAGACTGTTTTGTCTCTCATACTCAGGGTCACTGCATCCTGGAAGTGTGGCGTCACACCAGGCTTCCAGGATACCGTCACCTTAGTCTATTTCTCAGCAGAAGCGCCATCTGCCAAAATACGAGAGAAACTAGAACAGCAGGCGAGTAATAAAAAGCTATATCGATCGACGACAAGATCGATTGAAAAGAGAGAATCCATCCGTGACCTTCGACAGCACATTATCTTGTAGGTCAGATCAACGCTGATTGCGTTTTTCCAACCTTAAAGACGTCAGCGTCGGTCAGCGGAATTTTAAGCCAAATAAATATTAACAAACGTAAATTTTAGAGGTTTAGTTAGACAGACGGACAAACAGAGCGACTGAAAACTGAAATAAAATTCTAATCATAAAAACGCCTAGTATCCGAAAGGATTTTTAAAAATTGGACTATAACAATACTTTTAGTCTACAGTACACCAGTCTATTTTCGAAGTGAAAAGTAACAGTCTAAATTTTCTTAAATAGCTTAATTTTGCCGAAACGCCCAACTTTTTCCTCTATGAAAATTCTTGAAAGTGATTCCTTCCATTCGACCTGTAGGACAATGATGCCATTTACTTTCAAACACATTTTTTAAACCACAGGAAAAAAAATTGTCGGTTATTGTAATTATTGTTTTCAACGGCTAGGAAGGTAAAAATAGACTAGTGTACAGCGTGTCCCATTTTCGATGGGATTAAATGGGAAACTGGGTTATTACTGAAGATATTGATTTTCTGATAGCACGTTTCCGTGCTCTTTTTTTGAGCCCTTAAAAATGGTGTAATCAGATTTTTGCTATACCCCGTAGTTTCGCTAATACAGGGAGTTTTTGAAAAAATTGCATTTTTAATAATCCCTTATATCTGGTTTATATATTTTTATTCTGTAAAAACCATTTTATGCCAATTTTTTTAAATATTGTTTAGTTTTTGAGATATAGTATTTAACATAAAAAAATTAAATACGGACCTGGATTTTTTTAATACTATGTTGATTGGTTTTATGATATTATTATCACAAAATAAAAAATTAATATTTTTTGGTTTAAGGTAAAAAAATTTAATATTTCAAAAAAATTATTTTAGTCCATACCTGGAAATTTACAACATAAATATAAAGTAAAAATTGCTAGTTGACCGATTTTTAGTTTAACTGTTTTGATACTTAGCAAATTAAAATGGTTTTACGTTAATTTCCAGACAAAGTCTACGACAATAACAAAAAAGAAATGAATTAAAATATGAACTAATTTTTCTTTAATGATATAAATGTTTAAACTGATTGATTATGAGTAAGACATTTGGCATTTTTGAGTAATTTTTCTTAACGCATAAAAATATTTCAGCCATTTAAATATTGGGATTTTGTCGCTTGAATAAAGCAGTCACAGTTTCAAAATCTGGACATGGTCGATTTCTAGCAATTTTAGAATAATTTTGAGTGACTCGTTCACAAAAGTGACAAGTAAAATGACAATGTCAATTCCACGCTTTTGTTTTTCCATGTTAAAGTAAATTTCATGAGTTGCTGTGCTATCAAATAATTACTATAATATTTTTGTCACTTTTTAAAGTTTTTTACTTTATTTATAAATCTTTTAATTAAATGGTGGGTGTGCTTTCGGGCTGTTCGGCCGTCGTCGTTGGAAATTCGTTCTCGATGTTGACTGTTTGTCGGTTTCTCGAAGACTTTTAATTTATATTTACGTTTAAATTTCCAGGTTCGGACTAATTTTTTTTTAAATATAAAAAAAATGTTTTAACCTTAAATTAAAAAAATATTAAAGTTTTATCATTTTAAGATAATAATAAAACGTTCAGGTCCGTATTTAATTGTTTTATGATAAATACCATATCTCAAAAACTAAACAAACGTATTAGCGAAACTACGGGGTTTAGCAAAAATCTGATAACACCATTTTTAAGGGCTCAAAAAAAGTGCACGGTAAGCCCAACTAACATTTATAGTAGCGGCTACATGTTCTAAAGGCTTTGCTACTTTCTTATAGTAGAAATGTGGTGATCCCAACCAAAATTTGTTACTTTTTAGTTCTAACTACTATTTAGTATCAGGAAATAGTAGATGTTTCGTAAAAACGACCCTCTAAACTACTTCATAGGATTGTTTCTTGATAGTCGATTCTAATAGTCTTCTCTACCACAATAGGACGTTGCTAAAGTTTTACTTTCTTTTTAGTCGTTATTTCGTAGTCGCCCTGACTTTTATATCCTACTTAATTACCACTAGAAAGTTAAGCTTCATTGGAGTCCCAAACAAGTGTATCCGACAACTACATTATAACTTTAATTTTTACCACAAAAGTTTGTGTCATCATAGTAACATCTGATGTAACAATGTAGACAAAATAACTTTTTGGATCAACTTTAAAGCCGCAACTACTTTCAAGTAACCTTTTCGACTATCAGGGAATATAGTTTGGGACGCCATGTTTTTATGTAAGAAAGAAAATTTAATATTTTTGTTGTCGTTTTATGAGCTCATATTAAAGAGCCATACTATTTTATAAACAAATTAGTTGAAGCTTACCAAAAATGCTCTTCTTAAGCACCATTTGTTGGAGTTAACTGTCGATTATGAAAACATAACCTCCAAAATCACAACACAAAAATTCCATCAGCTACCAGAAAACGGCTCAATTTTACGGGCGCACCGGTTTTTTGCAATATATATAATGCATGTTATACAAAAAACTTTGCGTCGCACTCGAATTTTGATCCTCTGCTCGTAAATTCTCACACTTTTGGATAACATAGTTCATATTATAACCATAACCAAACAAAAAAACTAAGCGAGTCTGTTTACTGTTGTGTCCACCATATTGTGTAACAATTCTACCAAAAAGAAACGATTATATTATTTGCAACTACATCGCAACTTTTATGCCATTACGGAAAAAAAACAGCCTCTACGACGTAGTAGATACCTGGCAACGACGTAGTAGTGTAGTTGTTACTACAGTGACTTTAAACACTTGGCCAAGTAGTTATAACCAGAAATTGGTTCCCCACTTAGGGAATTATAACGTCGCTGTATGGTATACTGAGACGTAGCGGGAGTACGTTGCGGTTACTTTTAAGAAATTCTTTCTAGTTGGGGTTTCGTCGTTACAACTTTAATTGTTTGTTGGGCTAGGTGCAATCAGAAAATCGATATCTTTAATAATAACCGAGTTTCCCATCGAAAATGGGACACGCTGTACACTGTGGACTATTTCCTTGACGAGGAAAGTAAAACCATATAGGAATATTACATAAATGAGTAAAACCTGTTTGAAATAACCAAAAAAAAAAAAAACTATTAACCCCCACCCCCAGCAAAATCAGAATTATATGACGAACCCCCCCAACTGAGACCTGAAAGTGAAGCGAAATTGCGAGAAAGTTACTTTAGAGCGAAGATGGGAATCATGGAGTACAATCCTAAACAATATATTGGAGTGGGAGAAATCAAGTCCGAGAATCTGGATACTTTGAATGAAATTAATACAAGATCTGTAGGTAAGTTGTACAGCGGGGACTTTAAAATTGCCGCCCTCGAAAATAAAACACTCTGCCAATCTATGAGCACCTAAGCTCACACTTGGTACTATAGTAATAATAAAATAACTAAAAACTCAATTACCTTTCGTTTGATACCACACAAGCCATGTTTTGACTTAACCTCTAATTTTTGAAATCTACCCCTACCCTTTTATTTGGCTTTTCAAATGGGACCATCACGGCCCAAGACCCAGCCTAGGTACCAAATTTCATTGGAATCGGACAAGCGGTTTTTGAGTTATGCGGGTTGGTCCTTACAGACAGACAGATATACAAACATACAGACAGACAGAGCGACAAAAAAGTTTCAAAATCATCTGAAACGCAAAAATATATAAAAATTTTTGAAATCGGAGCATCTTGTTTTTTCTCGAAAAAATTAGGATCACCATAGCTCACACTACTACTATACTATAGTAAAAACTAAAATCATAATATTTTTGAAAATAATACTCTTTTAAATACTCTGCCAATCTATGGGCACCTAAGCTCACACTGGGTACTATAGTTATAGTGTATCTACGTGAAAGCTAATATAACTAAAAACTGAAGTATGTTTTATTGAACTCCAGACTCAATTACCTTTCGTTTGATACCACACAAGCCATGTTTTGACTTAAACTCTAATTTTTCAAATCTACCCCCACCCTTTTTTTTTAAACTAAAATGTATTTTGTTTAACTCCAGACTCAATTACCTTTCGTTTGATATCACACACGCCATATTTCCACTTAAACACTAATTTTTGAAATTTACCCCCCTTTTTTTTTAAAATAAACTAAAATGTATTTTGTTTAACTCCAGACTCAATTACCTTTCGTTTGATATCACACACGCCATATTTCCACTTAAACACTAATTTTTGAAATTTACCCCCCCTTTTTTTTTTAAATAAACTAAAATGTATTTTGTTTAACTCCAGACTCAATTACCTTTCGTTTGATATCACACACGCCATATTTTTTGATAAACTCTAATTTTTGAAATCTACCCCCACCCTTTTATTTGGCTTGTGTTCGGTGGATTTTGTTCATTTTTAAATGGGACCATCTCGACCCAAAACCCAGCCAGGGTACCAAATTTCATTAAAATCGGGCAAGCGGTTTTTGAGTTATGCGCGTTGGTCGTTACAGACAGACATACAGACACACAGACAGACAGACAGACAGACAGACAGACAGACAGACAGACATACAGACAGACAGACAGACAGACAGACAGACAGACGGCGCAACAAAAAAGTTTCAAAATCATCTGAAACGCAAAGATATATAAAAATTTTTGAAATCGGAGCAACTTTTTTTTTCTCGAAAAAATTAGGATCACCATAGCTCACACTACTATAGTATAGTATATGTGTGAGCTAAAAGTAGTTTAAAACAAACCTAATTAATAAAAAAAACAAAAATATTTTTTACAGTTTTTTTTTAAATAATACTAAAAAGGAGTTTTTCAAAAACTAAATTGAAAAAAAAACTAAACAAACTTTTTTAGAAAAATTTATTCTTTTAAACTATTTTTTTAAAAATATGTTTAATACACGATATAAACAAAATTACAATCCTACACCTCGTCGGCGCGGCGGCGAATTGTCCTTGCGGCAAATCGGTCCGAAGCAAATCAGCTACGGCAAATTGGCCGCGGAGAATCGGCGGCGGCGAATTGTTCCATCCCCACCGTAAAGTACTCTATTTTATTTGTGTTTTAGAAACAGTTCGACATAACTCCAAGGCCCAGATTGAAGAAGAAAAACGTAAAAAAAGAAAACAGTATATTCAGCAGAAGATGTCAGACGCCCTAGGGGCCCTGGGCTATAGTAAGTGTAACCGTTTTTTTGAAAACAGTTTTGAAAAATCAGTTTTCACAACTTTTTTGTAAAACAGTTTTTTAGAAAGCAATTTATTCAAAAAACAATTTTTTGAAAAAGAAAAATTTTGATAAAAAAGTGTCAATTTTTTTTAAAAGCAATTTTTTTGATCAGAAATTCCTTTGATTTTTCGGACAGGTTAGGATATGTTTGCGATCAATTTATGGTTAGGATAACACCGATTTGAAATTCTCAACAGAATTAAATAATTTTTTAGTTCACACTACTACTATAAATAGTGGGAGCTATAGTGATCCTAATTTTTTCGAGAAAAAAGTTGGTTCGATTTAAATTTTTTTTAAATATCTTTGCGTTTCAGATGATTTTGAAACTGTATGTCTGTCTGTCTATAACGACCAACGCGCATAACTCAAAAACCGCTTGCCCGATTTGAATGAAATTTGGTATCTAGGCTGGATCTTGTGTCGAGATGGTCCCATTTAAAAATGAACAAAATCCACCGAACGCAAACCAAATAAAAGGGTGGGGGTAGATTTAAAAAATATGAGTTTATGTGAAAATATGGCGTGTGTGGTAATTGAGTCTGGAATTAAACAAAATACATTTTAGTTTATTTTAAAAAAAGGGTAGTGGTAGATTTCAAAAATTAGAGTTTAAGTGAAAATATGACGTGAGTTATATCAAACGAAAGGTAATTGAGTCAGGAGTTAAACAAAATACATTTTAGTTTTTTTTAAAAGGGTGGGGGTAAATTTCAAAAATTAGAGTTTAAGTCAAAACATGGCTTGTGTGGTATCACAACAAACGTAATTGAGTCTGGAATTGAATAAAATATATTTCAATCTTTAGTTATATTAGCTCACACGTACACTATAACTATAGTACCTAGTGTGAGCTTAGGTGCCCATATATTGGAAGAGTATTTTAATCTACCCCCACCCTTCTTTTCGACTTGTGTCCGGTGGATTTTATTCATTTTTACATTGGGACCATCTAGAGCCAAAACCCAACCTAAGTAGCAAATTTCATTAAAATCGGGCAAGTAGTTTTTGAGTTATGCACGTTGGTCGTTACAGGCAGACATACAAAGAGACAGACAGACGGTGCGACAAAAAAGATATATAAAATACTCTGCCAATATATGGGCCCCCAAGCTCACACTAGGTACTATAGTTATAGTGTACGTGTAAGCTAATATAACTAAAAACTGAAATATATTTTATTTAACTCCACACTAAATTACCTTTTGTTTGATACCACACAAGCCATGTTTTGACTTAAACTCAAATTTTTGAAATCCACCCCCACCCTTAAAAAAACAAAAACTAAAATGTTGTTTGTTAAACTCCGGACTCAATTACCTTTCGTTTGATATCACACACGCCATATTTTCACTTAAACTCTAATTTTTGAAATATACCCCCACCCTTTTTTTAAAATAAATTAAAATGTACTTTGTTTAACTAAAGACTCAATTACCTTTCGTTTGATATTACACACGCCATATTTTCATATAAACTCTAATTTTTGAAATCTATCCCCACCCTTTTATTTGGTTTGTGTTCGGTGGATATTGTTCATTTTGAAATGGGACCATCTCGACCCAAGACCCAGCATAGGTACCAAATTTCATTGAAATCGGCCAAGCGGTTTTTGAGTTATGCGCGTTGGTCGTTACAGACAGACATACAGACAGACAGACAGACAGACAGACAGACAGACCGACAGACAGACAGACAGACAGACAGACAGACAGACAGACAGACAGACAGACAGACAGACAGACAGACAGACAGACAGACAGACAGACAGACAGACAGACAGACAGACAGACAGACAGACAGACAGACAGACAGACAGACAGACAGACAGACAGACAGACAGACAGACAGACAGACAGACAGACAGACAGACAGACAGACAGACAGACAGACAGACAGACAGACAGACAGACAGACAGACAGACAGACAGACAGACAGACAGACAGACAGACAGACAGACAGACAGACAGACAGACAGACAGACAGACAGACAGACAGACGGCGCAACAAAAAAGTTTCAAAATCATCTGAAACGCAAAGATATATAAAAATTTTTGAAATCGGTGCAACTTTTTTTTTCTCGAAAAAATTAGGATCACCAAAGCTCACACTACTATAGTATAGTATATGTGTGAGCTAAAATGTTGAAATCGGATCAACATTTAGCTCACACCTATACTATACTATAGTAGTGTGAGCTATGGTGATCCTAATTTTTTCGAGAAAAAAAAAGTTGCTCCGATTTCAAAAATTTTTATATATCTTTGCGTTTCAGATGATTTTGAAACTTTTTTGTTGCGCCGTCTGTCTGTCTGTCTGTATGTCTGTCTGTCTGTCTGTCTGTGTGTCTGTATGTCTGTCTGTAACGACCAACGCGCATAACTCAAAAACCGCTTGGCCGATTTTAATGAAATTTGGTACCTAGGCTGGGTCTTGGGTCGAGATGGTCCCATTTAAAAATGAACAAAATCCACCGAACACAAACCAAATAAAAGGGTGGGGGTATATTTTAAAAATTAGAGTTTAAGTGAAAATATTTCGTGTGTGATATCAAACGAAAGGTAATTGAGTCCGGACTTTAACAAAATACATTTTAGTTTTTGTTTTTTTTGTAAGGGTGGGGGTAGATTTCAAAAATTTGTGTTTAAGTCAAAACATGGCTTGTGTGGTATCAAACAAAAGGTAATTTAGTCTGGAGTTGAATAAAATATATTTCAGTTTTTAGTTATATTAGCTCACACGTACACTATAACTATAGTACCTAGTGTGAGCTTAGGGGCCCATATATTGGCAGAGTATTTTTTTCTAATGTTTGACATGATCACCATAGCTCACACTACTTATAGTATGTATACAGGATGTCCCAAAAATATACTGACAAACTGTAAGGGGAGGTAGGGGCCATCAAAATAAACGTTTCTTGTCCCATAAACATGAGCCGTTTGGGCTCTAGGGCAAAAAAAATGTTTTGGTACTTTTTTGCGCATTATTTGAATCACTGTGTACAGTGCAGTTTACTCATTAATTTGTTTATTAATAAATGAATTATTGTTTACAATAATTGTTCATGTCATTTTTCACATAACCTCAAAATGTTCGAAAAAAATGAAAAAAACATTATTTTATTTTATTTTTTGTTTATTATTCAGAGTTTTAGTTTTAGACATTTTTATGGACTATGACTTTTCTGTATGTCATTTTTTCTCCAACGTCAGCTTTCGATGGAAATCGCAATAATACGATTCCCTGCCCCTTTTTACCCCCCCTAACCGAACCCGCAACGCCCCTGCTCACGGATTTATAATTTTTTTAACTTCGTTTTTCGCCGCTCTACAATTTCCAATGCTTCCTGTTAATAATTTTCTTTTTTTTTACTTAAAATATGACAAAAAAATGTTTGTTTTGATGGCTCCTGCTACCATCCCTGACAGTTTGTCCGTATATTTTTGGGATAATTTGTGACTTTTTTGTAGCTGAGAATCGAGTTTCATATTCACCAAAACCACACAACAACCACGAATATAAAGATGACAAAGTACAAAACCCAGAAAATAAAGATGACAAAGTAAAAAATCAAGAAAATAAAGATGACAAAGTACAAAACCTAGAAAATAAAAATGGCACAGATGGAAAAAGTAAAGATTAGAAGGGGAAATGGAAAAAAACTTGGATTTTGTATTAAAAAATATTGTGTGTCTGTTTAAAAGTTAAAGCTTTTAAGTCTTGTAATTTAAATTAACAAAAGTTAAATAAAATCACTTGAAATGTGCCTAAAAAGCTCTTATTTTTATGGTAAATAATTTATTTTGTTAACCCTTAAGTAGTCGCTATGGCGTAAAAAGTACGCCACTCGATCTAGAAACCATCCAACGTCTAACTCGGCGCTCTTTTCTTTCTTTTTTGATTATTTATCTGTATTTTAGGAACTATTAGTCTATATATAAATATGTATTGTTTTATTAAGTGAAAATAAATAAAGAAAATCTAACATTTTCATATTTTTCTTAGTGGCGTACACAATACGCCAAGCGGCTATCTGCGTAAAAAAAAATCATAGCAACTATTAAGGGATAAAAAAATCCAAAATCCCCCCCAGATAAAAGTAACCACCAAGCGCGGATTTAAGGGGGGTAACGTGGTAATTAACCCCCCCATCCTTGAAACAAATAAATGCTCTTTGAGTTAATAAACGAAGGGCTTAACAGAAAATTACCCTCCCTTAAAAAAATAAATGCACAAATATTTTTTTGTTGAGAATTACCCCCCCCCCCCCGTTAGATTTATACCCAGATCCGCGCTTGGTGGGACCGTAGACATGCGAAAAAACCACGCTCAGAGTTAAGTTTCGGAAAAACGTCATTTAGAAAATTTTAGGGTAGGGAATCCCTTAAGAACAAAATGGCCAAATTTTGAAAATTCATATTTCAAAAACTATACAGTTTAACAACAAAAGCACCGAGTTACAGTAAAATGGGGCCATAGTAATGCGAAAGAAGCACACCCTGAGTTAAGATTTGGAAAAACGTCATTTAGCGAATTTTAGGGTAGGGAATCCCATAAGACCAACATGGCTAAACTTTGAAAATTCATATTTTAAAAACTATACAGTTTATTAACAAAAGCACCAAGTTGCAGTATGGTGGGGCCATAGAGAGGCGACAAAACCACACCCTGAGTAAAGATTTGAAAAAACGTCATTTAACAAATTTTAGGCTAGGGAACCCCTTAAGAACAAAATGGCCTAACTTTGAAAATTCCTATTTGAAAAACTATACAGTTCATTAACAAAAGCATCAAATCGCAGTATGGTGGGGCCATAGAGATGCAAAAAAAACCACACCCTAAGTTAAGATTCAGAAAAACATCACTTAGTGAATTTTAGGCCAAATTTCGTTTTTCCCTATACAGTATGGTGGGGCCATAGAGAGGCGAAAAAACCACACCCTGAGTAAAGATTCTAAAAAACGTCATTTAGCGAATTTTAGGTCTAATTTTGAAAATTCATATTTCACAAACTATACAGTTTATCAACAAAAGCATCGAGTTGCAGTATGCACCCTAAGTTAAGAATTTTGATAATCTATACATGAGTGAGCGGGTGAGTGGCAATTTTGATGTTTTTTGAAATTTTGTAACTACTTTACTACTTTATGGAATTCCATGAAACTTGAAGGGGTTGTTAACTCTATGAAGGTCTATGACTGTGCAAAATTTGAGTTTTCTAGCTCATTCCGAAGTAGAGTTTTAGATAGGTCAAATATCGGCTGAAATGTTTCAAGAAAAGATGGTATGGCGCCCGAACTTGGCGAGCACTGCCGTGTCCTCAGATTATATATGATAAATTTCTCCTTAAATAAGAGATTATCTTTGAACCATTAAAATATTAAATATGTTAATGCTCTGAACTGAGAACTGCCAACGCAAACTGCATAAATTATGTGTAAGCCAATCATTAAAACCATTTTCTGCATTTATCCATTTGGTTTTATATGTTTTTAGGTTAAGGTTGGTTCAGCCTCATAAATTACATATTAACTTAACTTACCCTAAGCCAAATTAGACCAACTTAAAAGATGTTTTTGTAAAAAGTGTTGTTTTTCTACTTAGGAAGGCTTCTAAAGGCATAAAATAAAATGTTTAAAGAAAATACAAGTGAAAATCTATAGAAAAATTGTAAAAATAGAGAAAATTTTCTCTTAAGCATCGAAGAAATAACCGAGGGGTGATCAGCTGAACCAAATTTGTACACCATCCTACAGGACTTGTATAGTCCTTTACAAGTCCTGTATAGTCCTGCCTGTGGGGTCCTGTATAGTCCTGTGGCTAAAAAAGTGCCCATAAAAAATTCGCAACCAAAACAAAACAAAAAGATCCTCACGTCTTCAATCGCGTTTTTCGTAGAGAGCCGATTTGCCTTTGCCGGCCCTAGTACTTCCTAATCATGCTTAAGGCACTCTTAGGAGCCAGTACCCTCGAGGTCCTGTATAAGTCCTGTATAGTGCTGTGGAGTCCTATGGGGTCCTGTAGAAAAATTTGTACACATACTGTGGGCAGCTGATCATCCTTCGGAAATAACTGAACCTTTTTGATGTCTTAAGTCAGTTAAATTTGGCTTAGGGTAAGTTAATGTAAGTTAATTTAATTTAATCTAATGTAATTTATGAGGCTGACCTCACCTTTACCCAGGGCTTCAGTAAACTGCTTTTCTTATAACACTTTTAAAAATAAATCCAAAATCAAAACTAAAAACTGAACTTAACCTAACATTTAAGAATACTCACATTTAACCATCTTTCCGTGGATTTTTTCGTGGTTGTTCGTTGTTTCTAAACTGGAAAATGCAGTGGAAAGTCGGGAAATAGTGAAAATGCACTGAAAGATCCCCTGGAAAAATTTTCCAATAATAATTTTAAAAACATGCAAATGATAGGAACGTTGAAAAAACTGTAGGTAAAAACTGACTTAATTTAAATATTTCTCACATCCTAGCAACTTTTTTTAGAATTTTTTTTGTAAATATTAAATTTGTTTTTATTCCGACATTTTGAAATTAATGGCGGATAAAAGTCAGCTGTTGATTACGCGGGAAATTTAAACTGTCTTAATTTTTTCCTGTTTTCATGATTTTCTTGACGATTTTGATGTTATTTAACGCATTCATAAGAATCTTTTGTATTTTAGAAAGATATCTACAAAAGTTTTTTCTTGTAATTCTTGAAATCAGAACAAAATCAAACATAAAAAAATTATCAGGCTCTACGGACATACCCGTGAAGCGAGCAACAAGAAGACCTACTCTAAAAATTTACAGTCGACCAGTAAATTGGTATTTATTCTCTATGACACTGACATATTTTAAAACAGTGATAAAAATTGCAGCCAAATGTTGTCCTGGTTGTACTAATTGCTAAAGAGGTTAAGAGGTTTCACCGAAAATGTAATTCAGAAAAATAATACTGACTACCTTTTATTGTTTATGCCATATCCTAACTCTCCATTCCTCGTAGTAGTCCAGGAGAATTAAAAGACAAATGTAAAAAAAATTCAGAATAAAAACTAAAAGAGGTCTCACCGAAAATACACCTCAGAAAAATAATAATGACTGCCCTTTATGGTTTAGGGTATATGCTAACTCTCGACTCCCCGTAGTAGTCCGGGAGAGTTGGCCGAAAAACGTAAAAAAATTACAAAATAAAAACTAAAATAGGTTTTACCGAAAATACACCTCAGAAAAATAATACTGACTGCCCTTTATGGTTTATGCTATATGTTAACTCTCCACTCCCCGTAGTAGTCCGGGAGAGTTGGCCGAAAAACGTAAAAAAATTGCAAAGTGAAAAGTAAAAGAGGTTTCACCGAAAATACACCTCAGATAAATAATACTGACTGCCCTTTATGGTTTATGCTATATGCTAACTCTCCACTCCCCGTAGTAGTCCGGGAGAGTTGGCCGAAAAACGTAAAAAAATTACAAAATAAAAACTAAAAGAGGTTTCACCGAAAATACACCTCAGAAAAATAATACTGACTGCCCTTTACGGTTTAGGGTATATGCTAACTCTCGACTCCCCGTAGTAGTCCGGGAGAGTTGGCCGAAAAACGTAAAAAAATTACAAAATAAAAACTAAAAGAGGTTTTACCGAAAATACACCTCAGAAAAATAATACTGACTGCCCTTTATGGTTTATGCTATATGTTAACTCTCCACTCCCCGTAGTAGTCCGGGAGAGTTGGCCGAAAAACGTAAAAAAATTACAAAATAAAAACTAAAAGAGGTTTCACCGAAAATACACCTCAGAAAAATAATACTGACTGCCCTTTACGGTTTAGGGTATATGCTAACTCTCGACTCCCCGTAGTAGTCCGGGAGAGTTGGCCGAAAAACGTAAAAAAATTACAAAATAAAAACTAAAAGAGGTTTTACCGAAAATACACCTCAGAAAAATAATACTGACTGCCCTTTATGGTTTATGCTATATGTTAACTCTCCACTCCCCGTAGTAGTCCGGGAGAGTTGGCCGAAAAACGTAAAAAAATTGCAAAGGGAAAAGTAAAAGAGGTTTCACCGAAAATACACCACAGATAAATAATACTGACTGCCCTTTATGGTTTATGCTATATGCTAACTCTCCATTCCCCGTAGTAGTCCGGGAGAGTTGGCCGAAAAACGTAAAAAAATTACAAAATAAAAACTAAAAGAGGGTTCACCGAAAATACACCTCAGAAAAATAATACTGACTGCCCTTTATGGTTTAGGGTATATGCTAACTCTCCACTCCCCGTAGTAGTCCGGGAGAGTTGGCCGAAAAACGTAAAAAAATTACAAAATAAAAACTAAAAGAGGTTTTACCGAAAATACACCTCAGAAAAATAATACTGACTGCCCTTTATGGTTTATGCTATATGTTAACTCTCCACTCCCCGTAGTAGTCCGGGAGAGTTGGCCGAAAAACGTAAAAAAATTGCAAAGGGAAAAGTAAAAGAGGTTTCACCGAAAATACACCACAGATAAATAATACTGACTGCCCTTTATGGTTTATGCTATATGCTAACTCTCCATTCCCCGTAGTAGTCCGGGAGAGTTGGCCGAAAAACGTAAAAAAATTACAAAATAAAAACTAAAATAGGTTTTACCGAAAATACACCTCAGAAAAATAATACTGACTGCCCTTTATGGTTTATGCTATATGTTAACTCTCCACTCCCCGTAGTAGTCCGGGAGAGTTGGCCGAAAAACGTAAAAAAATTGCAAAGTGAAAAGTAAAAGAGGTTTCACCGAAAATACACCTCAGATAAATAATACTGACTGCCCTTTATGGTTTATGCTATATGCTAACTCTCCACTCCCCGTAGTAGTCCGGGAGAGTTGGCCGAAAAACGTAAAAAAATTACAAAATAAAAACTAAGAGGTTTCACCGAAAATACACCTCAGAAAAATAATACTGACTGCCCTTTACGGTTTAGGGTATATGCTAACTCTCGACTCCCCGTAGTAGTCCGGGAGAGTTGGCCGAAAAACGTAAAAAAATTACAAAATAAAAACTAAAATAGGTTTTACCGAAAATACACCTCAGAAAAATAATACTGACTTCCCTTTATGGTTTATGCTATATGTTAACTCTCCACTCCCCGTAGTAGTCCGGGAGAGTTGGCCGAAAAACGTAAAAAAATTGCAAAGTGAAAAGTAAAAGAGGTTTCACCGAAAATACACCTCAGATAAATAATACTGACTGCCCTTTATAGTTTATGCTATATGCTAACTCTCCACTCCCCGTAGTAGTCCGGGAGAGTTGGCCGAAATACGTAAAAAAATTACAAAATAAAAACTAAGAGGTTTCACCGAAAATACACCTCAGAAAAATAATACTGACTGCCCTTTACGGTTTAGGGTATATGCTAACTCTCGACTCCCCGTAGTAGTCCGGGAGAGTTGGCCGAAAAACGTAAAAAAATTACAAAATAAAAACTAAAAGAGGTTTTACCGAAAATACACCTCAGAAAAATAATACTGACTGCCCTTTATGGTTTATGCTATATGTTAACTCTCCACTCCCCGTAGTAGTCCGGGAGAGTTGGCCGAAAAACGTAAAAAAATTGCAAAGGGAAAAGTAAAAGAGGTTTCACCGAAAATACACCACAGATAAATAATACTGACTGCCCTTTATGGTTTATGCTATATGCTAACTCTCCACTCCCCGTAGTAGTCCGGGAGAGTTGGCCGAAAAACGTAAAAAAATTACAAAATAAAAACTAAAAGAGGGTTCACCGAAAATACACCTCAGAAAAATAATACTGACTGCCCTTTATGGTTTAGGGTATATGCTAACTCTCCACTCCCCGTAGTAGTCCGGGAGAGTTGGGCGAAAAACGTAAAAAAATTACAAAATAAAAACTAAAAGAGGTTTTACCGAAAATACACCTCAGAAAAATAATACTGACTGCCCTTTATGGTTTATGCTATATGTTAACTCTCCACTCCCCGTAGTAGTTCGGGAGAGTTGGCCGAAAAACGTAAAAAAATTACAAAGTGAAAAGTAAAAGAGATAAATAATACTGACTGCCCTTTATGGTTTATGCTATATGCTAACTCTCCACTCCCCGTAGTAGTCCGGGAGAGTTGGCCGAAAAACGTAAAAAAATTACAAAATAAAAACTAAAAGAGGTTTTACCGAAAATACACCTCAGAAAAATAATACTGACTGCCCTTTATGGTTTATGCTATATGTTAACTCTCCACTCCCCGTAGTAGTCCGGGAGAGTTGGCCGAAAAACGTCAAAAAATTACAAAAGAAAAACTAAAAGAGGTTTTACCGAAAATACACCTCAGAAAAATAATACTGACTGCCCTTTATAATTTATGCTATATTTTAACTCTCCACTCCCCGTAGTAGTCCGGGAGAGTTGGCCGGAAACGTAAAAAAATTACAAAGTGAAAAGTAAAAGAGGTTTCACCGAAAATACACCTCAGATAAATAATACTGACTGCCCTTTATGGTTTATGCTATATGCTAACTCTCCACTCCCCGTAGTAGTCCGGGAGAGTTGGCCGAAAAACGTAAAAAAATTACGAAATAAAAACTAAAAGAGGTTTCACCGAAAATACACCTCAGAAAAATAATACTGACTGTCCTTTATGGTTTAGGGTATATGCTAACTCTCCACTCCCAGTAGTAGTCCGGGAGAGTTGGCCGAAAAACGAAAAAAAATTACAAAATAAAAACTAAAAGAGGTTTTACCGAAAGTACACCTCAGAAAAATAATACTGACTGCCCTTTATGGTTTATGCTATATGTTAACTCTCCACTCCCCGTAGTAGTCCGGGAGAATTGACCGAAAAACGTAAAAAAGTTAGAAAATAAAAACTAAAAGAGGTTTCACCGAAAATACACCTCAGAAAAATAATACTGAGTGCTCTTTATGGTTTATGCTATATGTTAATTCTCCACTCCCCGTAGTAGTCCGGGAGAGTTGGCCGACAAACGTAAAAAAATTACAAAATAAAAACTAAAAGAGGTTTCACCGAAAATACACCTCAGAAAAATAATACTGACTGCCCTTTATAATTTATGCTATATTTTAACTCTCCACTCCCCGTAGTAGTCCGGGAGAGTTGACCGAAAAACGTAAAAAAATTACAAAATAAAAACTAAAAGAGGTTTCACCGAAAATACACCTCAGAAAAATAATACTGACTGCTCTTTATGGTTTATGCTATATGTTAACTCTACCTGCCCTTTATGGCTTATGCTGTATGTTAACTCTCCACTCCCCGTAGTAGTCCGGGGGAGTTGGCCGAAAAACGTAAAAAAATTACAAAATAAAAACTAAAAGAGGTTTTACCGAAAATACACCTCAGAAAAATAATACTGACTGCCCCTTATGGTTTATGCTATATGTTAACTCTCCACTCCCCGTAGTAGTCCGGTAGAGTTGGCCGAAAAACGCAAAAAAATTACAAAATAAAAACTAAAAGAGGTTTCACCGAAAATACACCTCAGAAAAATAATACTGACTTTCCTTTATGGTTTATGCTATGTGCTAACTCCCCACTCCCCGTAGTAGTCCGGGAGAGTTGGCCGAAAAACGTAAAAAAATTACAAAATAAAAACTAAAAGAGGTTTCACTGAAAATACACCTCAGAAAAATAATACTGACTTTCCTTTATGGTTTATGCTATATGTTAACTCCCCACTCCCCGTAGTAGTCCGGGAGAGTTGGCCGAAAAACGTAAAAAAATTACATAATAAAAACTAAAAGAGGTTTCACCGAAAATACACCTCAGAAAAATAATACTGACTGCCCCTTATGGTTTATGCTATATGTTAACTCTCCACTCCCCGTAGTAGTCCGGTAGAGTTGGCCGAAAAACGTAAAAAAATTACAAAATAAAGACTAAAAGAGGTTTTACCGAAAATACACCTCAGAAAAATAGTACTGACTGCCCTTTATGGTTTATTCTATATGTTAACTCTCCACTCCCCGTCTTTGCATGATAAGTTTTGATAGAAAAAATACCACGGTTATTTAAAAAGTCCCTGACTGTAGAAAAATACTAAAATACATTACAGTTGTTATAAATTACATTACAGTTGTTATAAATAACTTAACAATAAACACAAACTTTTGCCGTTCAGTTTTTTAACGACAATAAAACTATATATATATATATATATATATATATATATATATATATATATACTACTATTTTAACTATAATAATTGACAACTTTAATACTAAAAAATAGTATAAAAAATATAGTTTAATACTAAACATGTAATAAACCTGACGTGCTAAGTAAGAATTGTAAGCACAAATTTCACAGGTGCGTAAAAAAATTCAGAAAATCAGTTTTTAGTTTTACACCAACTTTAGGAAATAAGAAGCCATAGCAAAGAGGAAACCATTTTCACTATCCTTTGCCAGTTGTAGAAAAACAGAATAGTTCCAGCAATTCTGAGAATAAATATTGCATTTCAACATATTTAAATTCATAGGTACTTAGAGTACATTATCACAGTCAAGTTAACATTCAGTAAATTAATCTTTTAATTTTTTAACAGGTCCACAGGTTTTTGAGAAACCAGAAGCCAAAGCAAAAAGAAAGCCATTTTATATTCTTAGAATCAGTCTGTATTTTGCCATTTGTGCAAACCAAATTTGATGTGTACAAAAATGTAAGAACAAAAATTGCAGGTACTTAGAGTACTTAATCACAGTCATGTGAAAAAATTCAGAGAATCAGTCTTGTATTTTGTCAGCAGCTCCACAAGTTTTGAAAAACTTGAAGCTAGAGGAAAGAGGAACCTATTTTGACTATATTGGAGATCACCAATATGAAGTTACAAATTTCAAGAACACAAAATTATAAGCACAAAACTTCTAGGTACTTAGAGTACTTAATCACAATCATGTGAAAATTCAGGCAATCAGTCTTATATTTTGTCACCAGCTCCACAAGTTTTTCAGAAACTTGAAACTAGAGCAAAGAGGAAGCCATTTTGACTATCCTTTACCAATTGTGGTGACGTAGGATAATCTCAGGAATTCAAACAATTCTGAGAATCAGTCTGGCATTTTGTCATCTTTGCAAAATAACCTCTAGAATGAACATCATCAATATAACGATACAAATTTCTAGTGCACAAACTTGTAAGCACAAAACTTCTAGGTACTTAGAGTACTTAATCACAGTCATGTAAAAATTCAGGGAATCAGTCTTGTATTTTGTCACCAGCGCCAAAATCTAATGAGAGACTTGAAGCTAGAGGAAAGATGAAGCCATTTTGAATATCCTTTACCAGTTGTAGTGACGTAGAATAATCTCAGAAAATCAAAAATTTCTGAGAATCAGTCTTGCATTTTGCCATCTTTGCAAAAATTACCTCTAAACTTAGCATCATCAATATGGCGATACAAATTTCAACTGTATAAAATTGTAAGCACAAAACTTGTAGGTACTTAGAGTACTTAATCACAGTCATGTAAAAATTCAGGGAATCAGTCTTATATTTTGTCACCAGCTCCACAAGTTTTCAGAAACTTGAAACTAGAGCAAAGAGAAAGCCATTTTGACTATCCTTTACCAATTGTGGTGACGTAGAATAATCTCAGGAATTCAAACAATTCTGAGAATCAGTCTGGCATTTTGCCATCTTTGCAAAATATCCTCTAGAATGAACATCATCAATATAACGATACAAATTTCTAGTGCGCAAAATGTAAGCACAAAACTTCTAGGTACTTAGAGTACTTAATCACAGTCATGTAAAAATTCAGGGAATCAGTCTTGTATTTTGTCACCAGCTCCACAAGTTTTTGATAAACTTGAAACTAGAGCAAAGAGGAAGCCATTTTGACTATCCTTTACCAATTGTGGTGACGTAGAATAATCTCAGGAATTCAAACAAGTCTGAGAATCAGTCAGGCATTTTTCCATCTTTGCAAGATAGCCTCTAGAATAAACATCATCAATATAACGATACAAATTTCTAGTGCGCAAAATGTAAGCACAAAACTTCTAGGTACTTAGAGTACTTAATCACAGTCATGTAAAAATTCAGGGAATCAGTCTTGTATTTTGTCACCAGCTCCACAAGTTTTTGATAAACTTGAAACTAGAGCAAAGAGGAAGCCATTTTGACTATCCTTTACCAATTGTGGTGACGTAGAATAATCTCAGGAATTCAAACAAGTCTGAGAATCAGTCAGGCATTTTTCCATCTTTGCAAGATAGCCTCTAGAATAAACATCATCCATATAACGATACAAATTTCTAGTGCACAAAATTGTAAGCACAAAACTTCTAGGTACTTAGAGTACTTAATCACAGTCATGTAAAAATTTAGGGAATCAGTCTTATATTTTGTCACCAGCTCCACAAGTTTTCAGAAACTTGAAACTAGAGCAAAGAGAAAGCCATTTTGACTATCCTTTACCAATTGTGGTGACGTAGAATAATCTCAGGAATTCAAACAATTCTGAGAATCAGTCAGGCATTTTGCCATCTTTGCAAAATATCCTCTAGAATGAACATCATCAATATAACGATACAAATTTCTAGTGCGCAAAATGTAAGCACAAAACTTCTAGGTACTTAATCACAGTCATGTAAAAATTCAGGGAATCAGTCTTGTATTTTGTCATCAGCTCCACAAGTTTTTGATAAACTTGAAACTAGAGCAAAGAGGAAGCCATTTTGACTATCCTTTATCAATTGTGGTGACGTAGAGTAATCTCAGGAATTCAAACAAGTCTGAGAATCAGTCAGGCATTTTTCCATCTTTGCACGATAGCCTCTAGAATGAACATCATCAATATAACGATACAAATTTCTAGTGCACAAAATTGTAAGCACAAAACTTCTAGGTACTTAATCACAGTCATGTAAAAATTCAGGGAATCAGTCTTGTATTTTGTCATCAGCTCCACAACTTTTTGATAAACTTGAAACTAGAGCAAAGAGGAAGCCATTTTGACTATCCTTTACCAATTGTGGTGACATAGAATAATCTCAAGAATTCAAAAAAATCTGAGAATCAGTCTGGCATTTTGCCATCTTTGCAAAATAGCCTCTAAACTGAACATCATCAATAGAACGATACAAATTTCAAGTGCACAAAATTGTAAGCACAAAAATTGTAAGCAAAAAAATGGTAGGTATTTAGAGTACTTAATCACAGTCATGTGAAAATTTAGGGAATCAGTCTTGTATTTTGTCACCAGCTCCACAAGTTTTTGATAAACTTGAAACTAGAGCAAAGAGAAAGCCATTTTGACTATCCTTTACCAATTGTGGTGACGTAGAAAAATCTCAGGAATTCAAACAATTCTGAGAATCAGTCTTTCATTTTGCCATTTTTGCAAAACAGCCTTTTTAATAGCATCATCAATATATAGATACAAATTTCAAGTGCACAAAATTGTAAGCACAAAACTTCTAGGTACTTAGAGTACTTAATCACCGTCATGTGAAAATTTAGGGAATCAGTCTTGTATTTTGTCACCAGCTCCACAATTTTTTGAGAAACTTGAAGCTAGAGGAAAGAGGAAGCCATTTTGACTATCCTTTACCAGTTGTAGTGACGTATAATAATTTCAGAAAATCAAAAAATTCTGAGAATCAGTCTTGCATTTTGCCATCTTTGCAAAATTACCTCTAAACTTAGCATCATCAATATGACGATACAAATTTCAACTGTATAAAATTGTAAGCACAAAACTTGTAGGTACTTAGAGTACTTAATCACAGTCATGTGAAAATTTAGGGAATCAGTCTTGTATTTTGTCACCAGCTCCACAAGTTTTTGATAAACTTGAAACTACAGCAAAGAGAAAGCCATTTTGACTATCCTTTACCAATTGTAGTGACGTAGAATAATCTCAGGAATTCCAAAAGTTCTGAGAATCAGTCTTTCATTTTGCTATCTTTGCAAAACAGCCTTTTTAATAGCATCATCAATATAATGATACAAATTTCAAGTGCGCAAAATTGTAAGCACAAAACTTATAGGTACTTTGAGTACTTAATCACAATCATGTAAAAATTCAGGGAATCAATCTTGTATTTTGTCACCAGCTCCACAAGTTTTTGATAAAAAACTTGAATTCAGAGCAAAGAGGAAGCCATTTTGACTATCCTTTACCAATTGTAGTGACGTAGTAGTAGTCCTTCATTTTGCCATCTTTGCAAAATAGCCTTTTTTGATTGAGCATCATCAATAGGAGTGCTTGAAATTGTAAGCACAAAACTTGTACTTAGAGTACTTAATCACAGTCATGTAAAAATTCTGAAAATCAGTGTTACATTTTACCATCTTTTCAAAATAGCCTCTATACTGAACATCATCAATATGACGATACAAAATTCAATGCAACATTGTAAGCACAAACTTGTAGGCACTTAGAGTACTTAATGTATTTTGCCATCAACTCAACAAAATTTTAAGCCACCACTACCTTATTGAAAGAGGAGATTTTTTTTCATCTCTGCAACCATATTAGCACCACCTTTTAAGAAAGAGGAGATTTTGTTTGCCTTTATGAGCATCACTTTTCAGGAAAGAGGAGAGCTTTTTCGTCTCTGCCACCATAAGCACCACTTTCCAAGAAAGAGGAGATTTTATTTGCCTTTGCCACCTTCAGTTTTGCCACCATTAGTACCACCAAAGCTCCACCAGCACCACCAGCGTAGAAGATTTTAGAAGAAAATGAATAAGAGATGATGAAAAGAGAAGAGAATTTTTAGAAGCAAAACAGAGAAGATTTTTTCCCCTAGTTAACTGAGGAAACGTGATTTTAGCTATTGTTTACAAGCCAAATTAACATGCCAATATATATCAATAAGAACCAAAAATTGGCATGTAAATATTACACGATGAAAATACATCAAAAAAACTTATTTTATAATATATATAAATAAACCTAATAATATAACAGACGGCTCTTAGCCTTTGAAAAACTTGCTTGCATATTGGCATAAATGTACTTAAACATTTTTTAAGTAAACCATTTTAGGTTTCTATAATACTAATAGAATTTAGGACTTCAGTTAGAACATTCCATTTTTAGAAATGCTTTTTAGTAAGAAGAGAAAAGATTTTTCTGTAACAAATAGATATTTTCTGTTTTGCCATCAGCATAACCAGTAATTTGTGAAAAGGAAGATTTTTTCCATTCTTCACCAACATCAAGAGATATCTGAAGAGAAAGATTAGTTTTCTGTTTCACCACCAGCACCACCATTTTGTCAGTATCATCAGCATTTTGTGAAATAGCAGATTTGTTCATCTTTTCACAAGATTCAAGAGTTATCAGAAAAGGAAGATGTTTATATGATTCTTCGCCAACACCACCATCTATTTGTCGAAGATTTGCATTTGTCTTGCCAACAGCACCAAAAGTTATCATACCCGAGGAGATTTTTTCTGTTTTCCCAGCTATTTAATAAAGAGAAAGATATGAGCAGAAGAGAGAAGAAGACCACCCAGAGATAATTTGTGCCACCACACCATTTTCATTTTCAATAAATAAACCAAAATGCCAGCAAGCAAGTTTTTGTCTGTTTACAACATTTTGTTAATTCTAGGATTATGTTAAAAAATGTAAGCAACTTGCCATTAGATACTTGTAGGGTGACCAATTACACTATTAAGGTGGTTCCAGGTTTCGCCATACATTTCTGTTATATAATTCCATAATTTCCTTTTGTATAATATTACAAAATCTTGTTGGAATTTTCGTTATCTTTTATCGCCATAAGTACCTCAGCATAATATAAACCCTTTACATCATTTAATGGAACCAACCTTTCGAAAAAAGAAAATTTCATTTTAAAATTGGTACAAATCAAGTTAAGTATCTACAAGCTTTTACATCACAGAAAATATACTGGCCTATGACCAAAATATCTGAAATGTTACTTTGAACGATACTTATAAATCTGTAAAACATTTTTTGCCCAATTCGGTTTATTTTCTTGTAATGGTCACCCTTAGAAAAATAAAATAAAAAATATAGTGTTTTATTAGATATACATCACAATGCCACAACTATTCCGCTAATCTGTCAAGTTGTCACCGGCGATAATCCAGGGACATTTTTTTATACATTTTATTAGAGAAAATCACTTTTCCACTTTGTTATTTATGTATATAAATTTTAACTATTTATATAGTACAACCATTACCCAATGAAAACTCTTTCATATAGGTCTCCAATTTTGGACCCTTTGTTAATTTTTTCACCATATTTTTCCACCAAGAATTTTTTATATCGCCGGTGTATTTTTGATTAGTTTAAAGAAGCTCTAAATTTTGCAGCCACTTTTGAAAACATCATACAAATATTACCCAATGAAAACTCTTTCATATAGGTCTCCAATTTTGGACCCTTTGCTAGTTTTTTCACCATATTTTTCCACTAATAATTTTTATATCGCCGGTGTATTTTTTGTTATTAGTTGTAAGAAGCTCTAAATTTTGTATCTACTTTTTCCAATTTTATGGTCAAATCTTTACACCATTTTTTTTAAGTTAGCACATAAAGTACGGGCTTGTCTATTTCTTAATTCAGGGAATATTAAATCATCAAGGACTTTAGAAAAAAATTTAAGTACTAAATTTGCAACACTAGAATCCTTGTAACTGTTTATTGCCAGATGATCAAAAATTCATAGAGGATTTACCCGACTACACAAGGTACGAAGAAGAAAATTAATAGATATAAGAATCCTGTAGTCGGTTTTCTTTATGGCCCAGTCTAGAAATAGAAATTGCAGGATGATCAAATGTTCGATCATGTCGGGTTTTGTTTATTGGCCAATGAGAAGATAGATGAGAAGTCTCAATTTGTTGTAGATAAATATGCATGTCTCTGGGCCATAATTATCCATGATTTTATAAGTGACAACAGTCAGATTATTGCATTATAAGTTTCTTTTGATGTAGAAGAGAAAACCCCCGACTTATGAGAATTCTAGCAATTCTAACCATATGATAGAAGATTTCATAATAGAGAGCTTTTTTATAACAGAAGGTGGACTAAGATATTAGAAAATCTAGACTATAAAAAGTCTTCACTTTGAGAATTCATATAAAATGTTTATAATATTTGAGGATTGCTGAACCATTGAATTTTTATTTTTTAAATAATACTTTTTAGGCTTTCTAAATTAAAACCTATATCTGTTGCAAGTATTCTAAGAAAATACTTTTGTTTAATTAAATAGGTACTTAAAAACGAAGTGCCAAAGATTGCTGGCTTAAAACTTCGAAATCCATTTGGGAATAAAAAAAATGTTGGCCCAACTCATAGACTTTTAGTAATTAGGGAAATTTTAGTAAGCTGTTGTTTTTAACTGTGAACAAATCGATACATCAGCCCAACCAATTTTACCAAAGATATTAGCACTCAATTCAAGCATTCAAAGATTTTAAAAATCGTGTTTATTTTGAAAAAAAACCAAAGTTGAAACTCAAAATCGAGTCAAAAACTTAGGGGGTGCGTGGGGCCAAGCGACAACTTTAAATATACATTTTATCATTCGATTTAACCAAAGAACTCAACAAATTCAAAAAAACATTCGGTCCATTCCTCATTCAGTTACTTACCGTCACTTTGACGTTGTTAATTTCACCCATTTCCATTTTTAGTTTAAATAACCCAAGAGTGGTGACTATGGGTGACATTTTACACTATTACCATAGAGTAATACATACTACTATAAAGTAGTTTTACCTTATGCTTTTAAAACGCCATCTACATCTCCTTTTTGGACTTAGAAGAATAATAAATCGCTTTACCATTTTCTAAGGCTTCTATGTATTTATTTGAAGATGGCTTATATATACAGGGGTACTTTTCACCACAGAAAAGTCACCCTCTTCTGTGCTTTCAGTACGAGGTACTGTAACAGCGAGTCACTCTCTTCTGTGGTGGTACTGTACACACCGCCATTTGCCGACACCTAGTGCCGGGGAACCGAACCGCAGCCCAAAGAAGAGTCACCCTCTTCTGTGTTTTCAGTACGAGGTACTGTTACAGCGAGTCACTCTCTTCTGTGGTACTGTACACACCAACATTTGCCAACGTTAACGTCGGGGATGAGTAGGGCCGCAGCCCATAAAATATGGCTTTATGCCTTATTTATACAGGGTAATTATACAGGGAAATTATATAGTTATTCCCTCCCCCCACCCGTTTTAAACAACAAAAGCTACTTTTGCTTTTCAATTTGCAAAATTATTTAATTGATTGAGTTTAATTATGTTTAGATAAAAAATCAGAAATGCCCAGAAATGACAAAATGACAGAGTATAACCATAATGCGATTTTTTTTTGTTCGCAATATAGGATACAAGAAATGGCTACGGATATTAGATTAAATTTGTAGCGCTCTGTGATTTTTTATTTCAAATCATTTTATTTTTTCAAACTCGCTAGTGCCCCAAAAACTAAATTTTTATTATTTTTTATTATTTAAAATTTTTTACAACCCCTGAATCCTTTACCCAAAATCAAGCCTAAACATGGTTAAGATCAATAAGATCTTGTTTCTTTTTTTAAAATAAGTTTGGGCATGTTGAATCTAAGGCTTAATAACTCAGTAGAAACCGACTGGACCAAATTGACGAATGTCACAAATCATTTGTACAGCATTTTTTCCCATATTTTCCTATTTTTATTTAAAATTGTGGACCAACTATATATTTTCCCTTTTATATAAAATTGTACCATCCCAGATATATCAAAAATACATGGTAGCACCTCTTTTTTTGCGTCGGGGGTTGTAAACATAGATATAACACAGGAAAAATTATCACAAATACAAAAAGATCCAAGAACAAAGAAATCAGTGGCGTACAAAAGGTAGGAAAAGGATATACATACTCAATAAACCCATTCACATTTTTAAGGAAATGAATGAACTAATTTCCAAAGGATTTTCATTAGGATTTATGATTCCCTCTAAAACTAGAGATATATAAGTAAGAGAGGATGCAGTCAGAGTAGCTTTTTTTTAGATTCTATTAAAGTTGGTCTATACTCAACTTCTTTATAGAGAGGATGCAGTACGCCACTGGATTTTTGTCATCTGGAACTTTTAACAGTTATTTTAAAGGAATTCTATGTTTATTTTAAGTACTTTTTTATCAATTATAGGGACAAATGTCACACCCGTTAATAGTGGCGGCCCTTTTTTTATTTTATGGTACCCCTATACCTTTTGAAGAATATTTCTCTAGTTTGTTTTTTTAACAAACTTTTAATTAAAAACTTGTTTCGTAGTTTTTTTTTCTCATGTCTTTTTTTTTACATCTTTACAATGTTTCAATTACTACAAACTATTTTTGTAGTTTTATTTTCCCATGTCATTTTTCGACTTGTGTACAATACTTCGATTGCAGATAGGTACCTTTAACCATATTACCAATTTCTGGGAACCGCCACTATATAGGTTTATTTTTAAATTTAATATCATGTGGAATGTCATAATCCAGGGGGAATATATAATCCATTTCTGTGGAAAAGTGCAATTATCCTAAACAGGCACATAGGCGTAGTTAAGGAATACAAAATTAACAATACTATACCAATTTGTTTAAAAATATGCAGGTATCTATAAACACCTATTGTTTTTTTGAAACTTTTTCATATAAGTCTCTAAACGTCTCCTTTGCATAAGACGTAATTTTTTTTTAAAATAACGGGTGTGACAGATCAGAGGGGGGTTTTTAGACAAGCCCTTTTTGACAGAAAGCTTCATAAGTTGTGACAAATTGCAATAATATATCATTAATTGACACTACTACCATATTAGGGTGGTTCAGAACATTTTAGGGTTACCATCAGTTGCTTGCTTTGCTCGGAACCATACACACATTTATTTTGCGTAACGGTACCATTTCTTTCTTGATCCAAAAATAAATGTCGATTTTAGTAGATTTTTAGACATAATAGTTTTTTTTAGGTATCGTTTTTGTGTTGGTCCGAGCAAAAAACTCATTTTTAAAACAGTTTTATAAACTAGTTTTTTAATATTTGGAATTAATTTTATTTCTAATTCCAGTCTTTCTTTTGTTAAACCTTCCATTTGCCAAAATTGCAAATTTATCAATTTAAACATTTTTAGGGACTTTTAATATTATAAGTCCTATTTTTTGTACGTAGGGATGGTAACCCTTACACCTAACTCGTTTAACTAGAATCTAGTGTTTTTTTTTTAAGTTTCATCCCATTTTTAGATCTTCATAATTTAAGACCTACATTTTAGGTATGCATTGCATTGCATACTTTGATAATTTTATACCAATTTTTTTGTTAAAAAAACAATCTAGAGCCTTTCTTTTTTAAGATTTACCCAATTTTGTAATTTTCCCAACTACGGAAAAACTTGTGTGACGTAAACTTGTATGTCCATTTTATACGTCACCAGGGGCACCGGCGATCTTCAGGGATTAAAGAAGAAGGAATTTTTACCTCCATTCTTTTTTTTATAAGTTTCCAGATTTACAACTCAAAATAGAGTCAGTACTAGGAACATATTTATATATAGGTAGGGTTAATTCAAAATAACTTTGCATAGATCGCCGGTAAGCGTAGTTGGGATTTTTTTGTAATTTACCTAGTTCTGAACCACCCTTAGCTTTAAAGAAAATGACAAGCTACTTACAATCCTTAACATAAACCAACCTGAACTGAGCTTTTTTGCAGGACTGCGTCGTGATATAAAAAGTTTCTGGGGCGACCCAAAATATTATTCACCTTTATTTTCATATAGAAAATTAATAACATCTATATAAAATTATCAAAATTTGTTAAGTAAAATTAACAATATTTGCATATATAACTTATATTTGACCCTCAATATTTTCTCAAGACTACAGCCCTGCTTATTAGGCGTTATAATTTTCGACACGCGAGTTTTATATGTCATTGTCATTGTCAGTAGGATGAGAATGATGAGATGAGAATCATGGATAATAATGGAACATATTAGTGGCGTAGCCTGTTACACTGGAATATACATATTATTAGCTTTGTTGTTGCTTGTAAGGATGTTGTCTTCCAGAAATAGAAGAAATATCTGTTAAGTTACTTGCTTTTCGTTTATATTTTTGTTACTGTTTTTGTATAAAAATACTCTGGCTACGCCACTATAGAAGAGATGACAAAGAGAGGATTCAATAACAAAAAAAAATCAAAAATAAAAACTGCACAAAAAAATGTTTAAACTCGCAAAACGTAAAAAAAAAATCAACAAAAAAAAGTGTTGGTTTTTTTTGGTCCGCGTACACTACACCTCACTTTTGCGTCTTCAAGAGGCGTAAAAGTGAAATGTAGTGTATCCCTCCGCGTTGCATGATACATGTTGCATGATACAAATGTATCATGCAACCCGGGTGACCCCTATCCGCCACCCGGGGACGCGTCCGATGGGGGAAAACCAACAAACAACCCCACACGGATTTTTTGTTTTTAAAGCTAAATAATATACTGATATCAACATAAATATAATGATATCAAAAAACACATGATATCAAAAGTATTTTTTTTGAGTTTTTTGTTTTAAAATTTTTTTGTGTTTTTTATTTTTTTATTTTTTTGTATTTTTTTTTATTTTTTTGTGAAAGGGTAGACTCGGACCATAAGATTTTAAATTTTATGGAAAATATGTCTACCCTTTCAAAACCCCACCAACACCAAAAAAAAAAAGACACCTATCCTTAAACTTCCCGGATAATAAGAATATATAGAATGTGTTAGAAGTTTCTATGGAATTGTCAGACCTGAGCCCTTGGTCTGAAAAGCCCATAGAAACTCCTAACACACAAAAACTAGAAACTAAACTTATGGGAGAGAAAGAGAAATATTCAAGTCAAAATAGAGTAAAAGAAGAAACATTTTCTGGCTTAAATCAGTTTTAGAAACAGTCGTGAAACTGTTCCTAAAACTAACTCAAGTCAGAAAATGTTTTGGTGTTTTGTTAAAACATGGCAGCTAACAGTTGACAGTCATAAATCTACCCACTTAATATTATAAATTATATATATATTATAATTAATATTATAATAATATATAAATAATATTAAGTAGACAAAGATTTATGACTGCTGACTGTCATCCGTCACATTTTAACAAAAATCCCAAAGACAAAGAAGAGTTTATCGAATTTGACGTTTCACCGTCAACTTACGACATTTCCTAACGAAAATGCCGCAAGTTGACAGTGAAATGTCAAAAAACGAAAGGACTGTCGCCCTAAAGTTATAGTCGGGTTTATCGTTTTTGACATTTCACTATCAACTTATGACATTTTTTCGCAAAAATGCCACAAGTTGAAAGTAAAATGTCAAAAACAAAAGGACTGTCGCCCTTCATTTCAATCTTGCTAAATTCCATTTTGACAGCTGCCTGGCAAAACAGAATCTATCAAGATTGAAATGAAGACCATTCGCCCCAAGTGACAAAATCGGGTTTACCGTCGCCTTTTCAGAGCCGCCATTGAAAATTCGATTTAATACAATAAATACAAATCCTCTAAACAATGTCAAAATAAAAAGATGTTAGTAACCACCAGAAGTGTGACATTGTTAAAAGATTTGTATTTATTATATTAAATCTAAAAAAACAAAAAAGTCAATTTTTTAACTTTTGCCGTTTTGTCACCGACAACAAACATTGCCGATGGCAAAACAGCAAAGGTCAAAAAATTGAAAGAAACAGAAAATTAGATTGAAAATCCTGACTGAGTACTTGATGACTAACAAATATCCAGTCAGAACTTTTAACCTAATTTTTCCATTCCACCAAGTCAGATAAAAAATGAAAGGTTGCAAACGTGCAGACATACAAACAGACATACGTACAATAAAAACTTACAAAAATTTGGGAAATTTTATTAATTATTTTCCGAATAAAAAATTAATAAATCTAATTTACAAAAACAGCTCTAAAAAAATTGAACAACACAAACTAACAAAATATCACAATAAAATATTATATTTTGTTAGCAGTATGTCCAATTTTTTATTCGAACAATTTTTGTAAATTGGATTTATTAATTTTTCAGAATGAAAAGAAAGAAAACAAAAAAAAAGAAGACAAGAAAAAAGAAGAGAATGTAATGAAAGAAAAAGACCCTTTATATAAAAATGATATTGACCATACAGACAGATATACAAACACTTAAATCCCGAACAACCTTGTCCAAACTTTGAACGGTCACACCTTTAAAAATCCTACAAAATGACACACCCACAAACACACGTGTCCCCCTTTACAACGGCTTTTTCCTCAATACCTACAGACTAATTAACATTTACTAATTTAATAATTGACCATACTAGCAGGCACACACGTTTTTAAACCTCGGCTTTTTTTTTGAATTTATTATCATTCATTCTTTTCTTTCTCATTCATCCTTATTTTTTCTCATTCTCACTCCCTCAGGCTTGGTCCCAAGGCCCGCGGTAAACTTACAGCTCCCCGAATTACGCTGCGTAGCAACGGTCAAGGTGCGGTCAGTCGACAGGTCCCTTAAGTGCATGGTGGCGCCCCCCCATCTTGAAAAAACACTGGGGAAGCCTCAACCCAAGACGTCGACAGATTCTCCAACGGAGAAGGACTTTTTTTAGCTCTCACCCACGATGCGTCCTCACTCCCCCCTATCGGGGGTGAAACATAATCAACCGTCTTCAGACACTGACTGTTGATCTGTGGCTCCCTTCATGAAAGGAGAAAATGAGAAAACAAGAGTACAATTTCACCGATGAAAAAATCACCTCTTTCACCAGCGGAAAAGGTTTGGTTCCAAACTCAGTTTATTTTCTTTCTTCGCTCCCTATGCTAACTTAACCTACCCCAACCCAACGCGACCGCGCTTCTGACGATACGAGGGTTCCGAGGTGTTTTTGTGAATCATTTTTTGGGTGAGGTTTGTGGGACAAGGTATGGGTTTTTTTTTAAGGGACAGGGTTAATAGGATTGAAGGGATAGAAGGGATAAATGATTCACAAAAACCGCGAGCGGACACACAGACACCACACACTCACACAAGAAACGACCGGTGGTCGTCCTTTGCGACCACAAGCGAGCGATACCCGATTTTTAACACACCCACACAAGACGAACGCCCGCGCAGGACACACAAGCACAACACACTCACACAAGAAACGACCGGTGGTCGTCTTTTGCGACCACAAGCGAGCGAAACCCGATTTTTAATACACCCACACAAGACGAACGCCCGCGCAGGACACACAGTCACAACACACTTACACAAGAAACGACCGGTGGTCGTCCTTAGCGACCACAAGCGAGCGATACCCGATATTTAACACACCCACACAAGACGAGCGCCCGCGTGGTCGCGACCGCGTCGTTAGCGATGTCCAATGTCAGTTAGTACGTCCGTCTGTCAGTATGTTTTTGTCTGTCCTGTTTTTTTCGCGCTCCCGATTCCGCGAGGACGAGACGCCCAGCCTATCTATGGAACTGGAGCCTCACCAAAACGACGAGACCCCAATTCCAAAATTCACGAAGAATACTAAACCAAGTTTAGAAGTCAAACCACCTTATTGTACTCTCACTTCCTCATTCCCTCCCTTTAAAAGGAACCACAGATCGACAGTCGGTGTTTAGAGACGGCCCCCCCGATAGGGATGAGCTTGCGAGGGCGCATCCTGGAGGAGAGCTATTATCCTTCTCTGTTGGAGAATCTGACAACGTCAAGGGTTGTGGTTTCCTCAGTGTTTTTTCCAAGGGACGACACCATGCACTTCTTTTGCTTTTGGGGGACCTGTCAACTGACCGCTCCTTGACCGTTACAGCGCAACGCAATTGCGGGGTTTTAATTCTTTGCTGCAAGTTCACCTAGTGCCTCAGTACAAACCTTCGGGGATCTCAATCACACACACATTCACTCATCACATTCACTCAATTCCATTTTTTGTTTTTATGCCAAGGTTTTTTCTACACACACACATGCACGACACCCCAAAGTTACCCCCCTATTAGTCTTCAATTTTAGGTACTATTTCATGTTACCACTTAGCCTTTGCCTGTTTCGTTAGGGACACATCAGACACACATACAGGCTCACTCACACAAATAATTAATGGATCTTTTCGTGACCACATTTGGACCTCAAGGATATATTGGTCGGGACACAGACACACACACACAAAAAATATGAAACCCACACCCCCCACCCCCCAGACGTTTGTCGAAATTACGACAAAACTAGACAAACAAAGAAAAGTAGATGAAAAAAAAAAGAAATCGAGATAAACCAAGATATAAACAGAAGAAAATAACCAATAAAATTTCCCAAATTTAGGCCCTACTGACTTGGATTTTTTAAAATAAATATGGCGGCTCAGCCCAGTTCAGGATATGTTCTTAAGCCTAACCAACACTCACTCAACGACGACGGCGTGGTGGCTCCTGCTCTGGGTCCCACTGAGGCTCGAAGCGCCAGATGCCTCCGGGATAGTGAAATCCTGAAAATAAAACAAAAGAAAATTTTAGAGTGAAGCAGACTATAGGATGTTTATAGGGTGATCAAAATTCGATGTTTTTTTGGGGGTAGCCAGTGGCGTATAAAGAAAAATGTTTCGGGGGGGCGAACAGTTTCGGGGGGGGCAAACAGTTTCGGGGGGCCGAACAGTTTTCGGGGGGCCCATGAGTCAGTATTTTATGTTATTATGTATTCATGAAATATATAGAAAATATCCAAAAAAACCTTAGCATCGGAGGGGACCCGGGCCCCCCAGGCCCCCTCTTATATACTCCACTGGGGGTAGATATAGTCCTTGTCATAGGTAGAGACCCTGTATGGTCCTATACAGGGGGTGACGGACAAACATGTTTATTCAATTTTATTATGTTGCATGATGATGATGTCACTCACCACTGACAATTTAAATTATTTTAGTGAAACGCCAATGAATTTGGCAAGAAAATAACATAACCATAAATGTTAATTTCAGTGACTTTGATGGGGTTGTCGCGTCTATCTTCAGTAAAAATATGTCATACATACAGGGTCTCTAGCCATAGGCAGTTACACTTTTGTGATATTTCCAACCTCTTTATTAATCCAGGGCTATCAAAACGGACGAGCCACGATCCTCCACTTTGTTGACGTCACATCCGGGGCTGATTTTTTTTTGAAGGTCACGTTACGACACAGCTGATTGTCTTTAAATTATTGAAGTTGAAATGACGATTCTTGATATTTGATTTTTAAAAAAAATAAAGCCGGTTTTGAGATTGTTTTTACTATATTCTTTCAGAACATTTTTTTTTAAATCTATGGTAATCCTTAATTTTTCAGAGCCGCTTCATTAGCTCACACAAAAATTAAGTTTAAAGCAGAAGCGAATTGACAATCAAAGATGACAAAGTCAAATACATGTCAAATATAAAAGCTGGTATGTGGTACATGGCGGGTAATTTGAATTCAAAATGAGGAATGCTAAATTTTGAAGATTTTAACCTTTTAATCATGTTGCTTCCTTACAAAAATTTGGTGGAATATGAGGATGGTGTCTGAGAATATTTCACTGAAATTTTGCAGAAATCTGTAGTGCCATTTTGAAAATATCATAAAAAAACATCTGACCTCCCATAAGACCCAATGTGAAATTCAGCCCCCAGAGAACAGCTGATTTTTTCAGGGTCGTGGCCTCTATTTTTGTGTTGGCCTTGATTAATCATATGCATACTGACAGCAACAAAAAAAAATCTTAGAAATAGCACGTCTTTGATTTGTGTGACAGTTTTACTTTTAATTTTATACCAACATGACATGTTTAATTTTTAATATATTTCTGGTTAGGAAATATGTTTATCATAACAAAAACATTTCATGTAAAAAAAGCCAAGTACGTGAAAATGGAATTCCATAAAAAGAATTGAGATAAAAGTAAAGCCAAGTTCTTAAATACAAATTTCAAAATTAAAGGTTCTTACTAGTTTGGAAATGTTTTTTCTTTAAATTTTGCTATTACAGTCATTTGCAGCCGTAATAGCCAAGTTTAGAAAAATATTTCCAAACTAGTAAGAAACTTTTCATTTTGAAATTTGTATTGGAGAACTTGGCTTTACCTTTTCCTCAATTCTTTTTATAAAATACCATTTTCGCGAACTTGGCTTTTTTTTACATGAAATGTTTTTGTTATGATTTCACCCCTTTTTTAAAGGATATGGATAATATTTAAGTTTTTAAGTAGTAAAAAGGATATTGTTCAAAACTTTTGCAATATTTTGGTCTTCTCAAGGTTTTTCTTTTTACCAGCCTTCTAAAGCTGAGCTCTCTAGCGTTCCTGGAAGTGGGCAAGATTACTTTTATATAACTTTACATTTATAGGGGAAGGAAGTAAATAAAAATGTTGGTGTTTTTAAATATTTTCCTATAATTTTATCGTAGTTCCTATCAGTCTTACAAAGCTCAGCTTTCTAGCGTTTCTGGAAGTGGGCAATGTTACTTTTATATGACTTTTCATTTATAGGGAGGGAAGCTAATTAAAATTTTGGGGTTTTTAAATTATTTCCAATAGTTTTATTACATTTCCTATCAGTCTGCCAAAGCTTAGCTCTCTAGCATTTCTGGAAGTATGCAATGTTACTTTTACATAACTTTATATGTGTAGAGGAGAGGAGAAAATGAGAATTTTTAGTTTTTTGATTTTTGGTCATAATTTTTATCAGTCTGCTAAATTTCAGCTTTGTAGCATGTCTGGAAGTACAGTAGAATTTTGATGATCTATACATGAGTAAGTGAGTGGCAATTTCGAAGTTTTTTGAAATTTCGTAACTACTTTAGTACTCTATGGAAGTTCATAAAATTTGGAGGGGTTGTTAACTCTATGAAGATCTACGACTGTGGAAAGTTTGAGTTTCGTAGCTCATTCCGAAGTAGAGTTTTAGGTAGGTCAAATATCGGCTGAAATGTTTCAAGAAATAATGGTACAGCAGTTTACACGAACTATTCGGGGCACCGCCGTGCCCCCAGATTTTATGTCAAAGTCACAAAAGTGTATAACTGTGTATGGCAACTTTGGAATAGACACTCAAAAAAAAATTACGGCTCACGTGAAAAAGGCGGTGTTCTGTCACAAAAGTTTCTATAAAAAAGATTTTTTAAAATATTTAGTACCTTTGTATCTCTAAAAGTTAGGAGATTTTTAGGACATAATAGAGAATTATTGAAAAAAAACCAGGCTATAATAGTGCCAGGCACTATTTTGATGACACCTTCACATTGTAATATCAGCTGTGATCTTTCAACATACGTTGTTTACTATTTGAACCGGAATAAATAGTGCCTTCTTTTATAATTGGAAAATAAACGACGAAAGTTTTAAATTATACGTTGATATGTCAAATTTGAAGGATTAGCTGTCAGTTTTCAATGTGAAACTGTCAGAATAGTGCCTGGAACTATTATAGCCTGGCTGTATTTCAATAATTCTCTAATATATACGGGTAGTTCTTGAAAAATGGTAACATTGCATTTAATTGGATTGTATATTTAAAATCACTTATTCTTTTGAAATCAAAATAAGTGTATAGTTAGTGCACACAAAGGCTAAAATTTTCCAGCAACAATGTCTTCATGGAAGTAAAACTTTTCACAGTATATGACATGTCACGTGGTGTGGTCTGTAAATTTCAAAGTTAATAGATTTGAATAGTACAAAATAATATTTCGAGATAATAAAATCATAACAAAAACATTTCATGTAAAAAAAAGCCAAGTACGCGAAAATGGCATTCCGTAAAAAGAATTGAGATAAAAGTAAAGCCAAGTTCTCCAATACAAATTTCAAAATGAAAGGTTCTAACTGGTTTGGAAATGTTTTTTTAAACTTTGCTATTACAGCCAAACTTCTTTATGTTCAATTTAGCACTGTGCCTAAGAGTGATTTACAGCCGTAATAGCCAAGTTTAGAAAAATATTTCCAAACTAGTAAGAACCTTTCATTTTGAAATTTGTATTGGAGAACTTGGCTTTACTTTTATCTCAATTCTTTTTACGGAATGCCATTTTAGCGTACCTGGCTTTTTTTACATGAAATGTTTTTGTTATGATTTCGCTTCTTTTTTAAAGGAATTGGATAATACTTAATTTTTAAAGTAGTAAATTATGCGGAATATTGTTCAAAACTTTTGCAATGCCTTACTTAAATTTTTGAATTTTTTTCCATGGTTTTATCGTAGTTCCTATCAGCCTTCCAAAGCTCAGCTCTCTAGCGTTTCTGAAAGTGCACAATGTTACTTATACATAACTTTACATGTATAGGGGTAGGAAATAAATTAAAATTGTCGTATTTTTAAATTATATTTTAACTTTCCCCTTCGAATCAAGAACTGGTAGTACACATTTTGTCTACTAGGTGGCGCAACTTACAACCAACCAAAGGTTTTTTCTACCCCCTTCACCAGATATTAGACACTCAACCTACGTCATCAATGTATGCGCCATTATTATCATTCACGTTGTTGCGCTTCTAGCGAAAGTAACTTGCGACCAACCGAAGTGTAAATTAGTGATTTTGTGAAATTTGTGACTTTATTGAACATTGTGGACTATGGGTGGAAGTAAGAGAAAGCGGGATGATGTTCCTGATCTCGTAGAATCGGAGGAAGAGGAAGATTTAAAGAAATCTATTGAAGTTTTGAGGGCTCGCCTTAGGGTGGTGGAGAAATATAAAATGGCTGCAAAAAAGGATAACAACAAGGTAGTCCAGACTGGAGTGCAGATTTTGGGGCGTATTCCCCCTCCTCCCCCGCCGCCTGGGAATCCTCCCTTGCCTCCTGAGCCACAGCCTAGTACCAGTAGGGCTACTAAATCTCCACCACCGGCGATTCAACCCTTTTATAATTCTTCATCTTCGTCATCGTCGTCATCTGATAGTGATGACGAGAATAACGATGACAATTATGACATGAGACATCTCTATGAAGATGTGTCTGACAAGGAAAATTTTCCAATTGTCCAAGGAAACGTTGATCAACGTGAGTAGCCATTTTTTATGCTTGAAACATGTTCTCATGTTCATAAGGGTGAAAATCCTGTACCATTCTAGTCTAGAAATCGATACTTTTGGCAAGAGAGTAAACACCATCTCATTTCTTAAAGGGAAAGTGAGATGGGCATAATGTTTGACTGAAATGTCATCTTGTGTACATAAGGGTCAGAATAGGTACTATTGGCATCTATTCTAAGGGCTGTGATTGGCCACGACTCGGTACTCTGTAGGAAAATCAATAATTTCTGAAACAGAGTAAACACTATCTCTTTCTTTAAGAGAAAAGTGAGATGGATATGATCTATTTGTATGGCAAATTTACTGCATAGAGGTAAAACCTTTTATTTGTGGTACAAATGGGTCAAGGTTGGACAATGAAGCAAAAATCAATAATTGTCAGATGTAGGTCATTTTGCAAGAAATTGCATTATATTTTTTTTGTTTCAGCTAAGTTGGCAGAATCTTCTGGCCTAGATCCAGAAATTCTAAAAATTTTAGGAGAAGAAGAGGAGGAATCCAAAAATATTGTCAATCTTCACAAAACAATAAAAATACAGTGGGAAAGAATTTTTAAGCAAGGGCTTAAAAAAGAGGTTAACCAAGAAATTAAAGAAAAATACCAGTTGCCTCCAGACTATTTTTTGGGAGCCCCAAAAATAAATGTGGAGGTTGAGGCCAATATTGACGCAAATACTAAACGTCAAGATGAAAAAATCAGGGACGTTCAAAATGAAATTGGCATTGTACTTGCAGCACTTGGATATATTTTAACCAAGCTTTTATTGAATGAGGATCTTCCAAAAATAAAACTTATAGAAAACATCAGTGATGCAGCAAAAATGCTTCTAAATATTTTAAATATTAAGTCCCAACAAAGGAAACTTAATATTACCAAATACGGTTTTAAAAAGAATTTAAAAAATTCTTTTAAAGAGGTTTTGTTGAAATCAGAGTCAGGACAGTGGCTCTTTGGAGAAAAGTTAAAAGACAAGTTAGATGAAATAAAGAGTCTTGAGAGAGACAGTAGTTCGTTAGTGGAAAAAACACAGTTTTTAAACAAAAGGGGCCCACCCCAGAAGAAGCGGCAGATCAATCAAAGACCTCTAACAACGGAACAGTGGAGTGGGCCACGAAAACAAAAATTCTTTCAACCCAGTCGTCAACAGGGGTCGAATCAGAAACAGAGGGGGGACCGTATAAAGCAGACACACAGAACATACAGGAAATAGAAGTGAGTAACTTTGCAGGGAGACTAAAGTGGTTTAATCATAAGTGGAAATCAATTTGTGGTGACAGTTTGGTTTTGTCCTGGCTTCAAGGTTATAAGATCCCCTTTCGGGCAAAACCCACACAAATGTATATTCCACAGGAGCGAAACTGGTCTATGGAAGAAAGTCAGGAAATTTCTAAACAAATAACACATCTTTTATGTATTGGGGCTATTGAAGAGTGTTCTCCAACTAAAGATCAATTTATTTCTAACATCTTTTTGAGACCAAAGTCAGATGGATCATTCAGGTTAATTCTTAATCTTAAAAAATTCAACTCATTTGTGGAAACTCAACACTTTAAAATGGAGGACAGGCGTCTAGCTTGCAATTTAATGGGAGAAAATTCTTTTATGGCCACAATAGATTTAAAAGAAGCCTACTATTTATTACCAATTGAAAAAGGATATAGAAAATATTTAAGATTTTGTTTTAAGGGTCAAATATTTGAATATTGCTGCCTCCCATTTGGCCTTTGTTCCGCTCCTTGGGTTTTTACAAAGTTGATGAAACCAGTATTGTCACATCTTAGAGAACAAGGTATTACCCTAGTAAATTATTTAGATGATTTCTGGATTACATCAGGATCATACACTCAATGTCTCAAAGATGTGTACACTACTTGTGATATGTTAACAAACTTAGGGTTTATCATTAATTTTGAAAAAAGTTTTTTGATCCCGGACCAGGTTTGCAAATTCCTTGGGTTTAATTTTCACTCAATAAAAATGGGATTAAGCTTACCTACAGAGAAATCTGACAGAATTCAGAAATTTTTACAGAAATATCGTAGAAAAACTTCGTTTACAATAAGGAATTTTGCAAAACTCTGTGGATTACTAGTTTCAATTTGTCCTGCTATTCCTTATGGTTGGGCTTATAGAAAGTCTTTTGAAAGAGGAAAATATCTAGCTTTAATAAGGAATAGTGGAGATTATAATAAAAGGATGTGTAGTTCTGACGAAATTAAAAAAGAAATTGATTGGTGGTTACAAAGACTAAAAAACCCCTTTTGTAGACTACCTTCTTTTCAGTTCAAATTAGAAATTTTTTCTGATGCTACCCTGTTGGGTTGGGGTATATATTGTGGTGGTCAGAGTTCTAAAGGCATTTGGAATAGCGAAGAGCATAGTAACCACATAAATTATTTAGAGTTAACAGCAGCTTTTATTGGCCTAAAGTGTTTTGCTGCAGGTTGTAAAAATACAGAGATTTTACTTAGAATTGATAATACTACTGCTGTAGCTTATATAAATAAAATGGGGGGAGTACAACATGAAAATCTAAATGGAGTAGCTAAAGATATATGGAAATGGTGTGAAGACAGAAATATTTGGATATTTGCATCCTACATAAGTTCAAAGGAAAACAAAGAGGCTGACTGGTTATCAAGAAACCTAGAAACAGAAACAGAATGGTCTCTTGGAGATGAATATTTCCAAAAAATAACTAACATTTTTGGAGTTCCTGATATAGATTTATTTGCTACTCGTTTGAACAATAAATGCAAAAAGTTTGTTTCTTGGTTTCGAGATCCAGCAGCTTCATTTGTAGATGCTTTTACTATATCTTGGTCTTCTCAGTATTTTTATGCTTTTCCCCCGTTTAGTTTAATACCACGTGTTCTCAGAAAAATCAAGGCTGATAGAGCCCGCGGTATTTTAGTAGTTCCCTACTGGAAATCTCAAGCATGGTACCCCCATTTTATAGAAATGCTATGCTCCGACTTACTGATATTTTCACCAAACAAAGATCTTCTTTCTTCTTTCGACAGAAGTCTACATCCGCTCCATCGTCACCTTTCCCTGGCGGTAGGAACATTGTCTTGGAGGCATTCAAGAAAAGAGGTGTTTCAGAACAGACAGCAGTTGTTATGATAGCATCAATAACATCCAGTACAATGAAACAATACAACTCTGGTCTTAAATATTGGTTTCAGTACTGCAAAGGAGAAAATGTTGATCTCTATAATCCCTCAGTTTATCAAATATTAGATTTTTTAACTAAGCATTTTGAGAAGGGGAAAAAGTTTGGCACCCTAAATAACATTAGAGCTG
This sequence comes from Aspidapion aeneum, assembly GCA_963576565.1. Taxonomy (NCBI): domain Eukaryota; kingdom Metazoa; phylum Arthropoda; class Insecta; order Coleoptera; family Brentidae; genus Aspidapion; species Aspidapion aeneum. The sequence continues at coordinate 68,863,999 of OY755046.1, forward strand.
CGTTAAGTTTTATTTTGGATCCTTCCTTAACTAGCGATTATAAAATTAAAAGATTCTTTAAAGGTGTTTTAAACTTACGACCTTTAAAACCCAAATATCATGATACTTGGGACACAGAAATTGTGTATCAATATTTAGAAAAACTTTATCCATTACAATCTTTAACAATGAAGGATCTGACAATGAAACTTGTGACGCTTTTGGCTTTAGGAACTTGTCATAGGGTACAAACATTATCCCTTATTAAAATAGAAAACATTAAGATAGAAGAAAATTTAATAGAAATAAAAATTCCAGACAGAATAAAAACAACAAATAAAAACAAGTTTCAACCATTTTTTCATTTTAAAAAAGATAACAAGCCTGAGAGGTGCTTAGTTAAGACATTAAAATCTTATTTGGAAAAGACAGCTCAAATTCGAGGAAATTGTAAATTACTGTTTTTATCCTACCAAAAACCAATTAGAGCAGTTACATCTCAAACATTAAGCAGGTGGATAAAAATTACTCTTAAGAATAGTGGGATAGACACAGATGAATTTTCTGCACACAGTACAAGGCACGCTTCTGTTTCTAATGCTTACAAAAATAGTATAAGTTTGGAGGCAATAAAGAGACAAGCAGGGTGGACAGAAAATTCATCTACAATGTTTAAGTATTACTTAAGACCTTTAAAATAGGAATCGTAATAAATAAGTCAGATAATATGGTAACTATTTACAGTTGTTGCCAAAATACAGTTTGTTTAAAACCATTTCCTTGTTTTATTCGATATTTTAGAATCCTGGCAACTAATATGCCCTTTAAACATCTACCAGTTCTTGATTCGAAGGGGAAAGTTAAAATATAATTAACATATCAAACGAACTTACCTAAGTGAAGTTCGATATTAATTATATGATACTTTCCCCGAGAATCAAGGCGCCCTCCCTTAAAAAAGTAAAAATCCCAAACCCAATAAATGCACATTAATTGCCAGATACTTTAAAGAAATGATAATAATGGCGCATACATTGATGACGTAGGTTGAGTGTCTAATATCTGGTGAAGGGGGTAGAAAAAACCTTTGGTTGGTTGTAAGTTGCGCCACCTAGTAGACAAAATGTGTACTACCAGTTCTTGATTCTCGGGGAAAGTATCATATAATTAATATCGAACTTCACTTAGGTAAGTTCGTTTGATATGTTAATTTTGTCCTATATGCTCAGCTCTCTAGCGTTTTTGGAAGTCGGTAATGTTACTTTTACCTAACTTTACATTTATAGGGGAGGAGAGTAAATGAAAATATTGGGCTTTTTAAATTTTTCCCATGGTTTTATCATAATTTCTATCAGCATTCTAATGCTCAGCTCTCTAGCGTTTCTGGAAGTGGGCAATGTTAGTTTTATATAAATTTACATTTATAGGAGAGGGAAGTAAATTAAAAAGTTGGTGTTTTTAAATTTTTTCATATAGTTTTATAATAGTGTCTTTCGGTCTTCCAAAGCTCAGCTCTCTAGCGTGTCTGGAAGTGGGCAATGTTACTTTTAATTAACTTACGTGCTACATTATAGGGGAGGGAAGTAAATTAGAATTTTGGGTGTTTTAATTTTTTCCTATAGTTTTATCATAGTTCCTATCAGTCTGCCAAAGCTCAACTCTCTAGCCTTTCTGGAAGTGGGCAATGCTACTTTTACATAACTTTAAATGTATAGGGGAGGGGAGTAAATTAAAATTTTGGGTTTTTTGATTTTTTCCAGGGGTTTGGTCATAAGTTCTATGAGTCTGCCAAATTTCAGCTATGTAGCATGTCTGGAAGTACAGTAGAATATTGATGATCTATACATGAGTGAGTGAGTGAGTGGCAATTTCGACGTTTTTTGAAATTTCGTAACTACTTTACTACTTTATGGGATTCCATGAAACTTGGAGGGGTTGTTAACTCCATGGAGATCTACGACTGTGCAAAGTTTGAGATTCGTAGCTCATTCCGAAGTAGAGTTTTAGATAGGTCAAATATCGGCTGAAATGTTTCCAGAAAAGATGGTTACGGCGCGCGAACTTGGCGAGGCACAGCCGTGCCATCAGATTGATTTTGGGGATTATTAAGGTGGACCAAAACTCAAAAATTTTAATTTTTAAAAAATATTTGTTGATCAGTTTTTAGTCTTTACACAAAAACAAAAAATCCACCTGTAATTAATTTTACTGTCACAGGCGTGATCACATGCAGTCACAGGATTTTTTTAAATCTGCCATCACAGCTTACTTTACCCATCTGATTTACCTGAAAACGGGGCAGCACCAAAGGTTCAGTTTAAGTATGTAAAGTGAAATGGGTTATATAATTCAGTGTCTGTAAAGTTTTAGTGATGTTAAAATAGATTTAACGTTTTGGCCGAGATAAGTGTCACACGTGTTTCTAAAAATATAAGGAGTAAATAGTAAAATATTTATTTTCAAAACGGTTCCTTTATACAATAAGGAGGCACTTTACTAACAGTGAAACACAGTTGTAGTGACAGTTTTGTTTTTTTGTTATTTAGACATTTAGCTAAATGTCACTTGTGTGAACATCACTGGTGTGATCTTTTAGAATGTTTTGGACATCCAGGGCTATCAAAATGGACGGGCCACGATCCTCCACTTTGTTGACGTCACATCCGGGGCTGATTTTTTTTTGATGGTCACGTTAAAATATTGAAGTTGGAATGACGGTTCATGGATATTTGATTTTTTTTTAATAAAGCCGTTTTTAAGATTGTTTTTACTATATTCTCGCAGAACAATTTTTTTAAAATGTATAGTAAGCCCTAATTTTTCATAGCCGCTTCATTAGCTCACATAAAAATTTAGTTTAAAGCAGAAGCGAATGTGACAATCACATATGACAAAGTCAAATACATGTCAAATATAACAGTTGGCATGTGGTACATGGCGGGTAATTTGAATTCAAAATAAGGAATGCTAAATCTTGAAGATTTAAACCTTTTAATCATGTTGCTTCCTTACAAATCTTTGGTGGAATATCGGGATGGTGTCTGAGAATATTTCACTGAAATTTTGCGGAAATCTGTAGTGCCATTTTGAAAATATCATAAAAAAACGTTCGACCTCCCATAAGACCCAATGTAAAATTCAGCCCCGGGAGAACAGCTGATTTTTTCAGGGTCGTGGCCTCTATTTTTGTGTTGGCCTTGGGACATCATATCACATTAGTGACATTTTTTGCTTATAAGGGTGCCCGTTTATGTCCAGTCCACCTGCATTCCTAGACTGTCAGTTGTGTGTACTAGAAACTACCGGACAGACTCGTTGACTAGCACACAAGACAGGGGCCAGGACTGCAGGCAGACTGTGTGTGTAAATGGGTAGCTTAATTTAAAAAATCAATAGTTTTTAGAAATAAAACGCCGAAAATGTGTTATTTGGTTCCCACATAGCACAAAAATCACATCAACGTTAAAATAACGTGAACAAAAATAACAAAGTTTTTTCTTACTTGAAAACAACCTCATACCATGTAGTATTTATTTTGTTAAATCTACATGCTTAAAGATAACTTAAAAACAAGGAGAAATTATGCTATAAAAATGTACTTTTTGCTGAAGTTTCTGGTGCTGTGTATATAACGTGTTTTTTACCCTCGTTCTTTTCATGTACCAAATTCACACTTGAAAAGTCCTCCACAACGTGTTCTAAAACGCCACTAGATTAAGACTTCTCAAACCTACTAACTTTCTGCGTCTTTTTTGGTCACGTTTTTTTACTAACATTTTTTTAACTTAAAAGAGATGCGAAAGGAAGTTATAAAAGTTGACTAGTTTAAGACTACAACACTTCAAGAGAATTTTAAAGATGGCGCTCAAGGCAAGACAAAATATCTATATATCTATCTATATACATTATGTTTTTTTTTAAAAGCTAAACAAGATTTTTTAACAGTAAACACCTTCACAGAATATTAATGTGTCTTTATCAGGTTAATAACAGATGCGTCGTGATCGTGAAGGATCAGAGATCAGTTCCTTAAAAGGTTTTTGGAGTTTAGAGGCCAAAGCACTGCCTAATAGATTTCGTCAAAGTGAAAAATCCCGACAATAGGTGGCGCTGCTGCTAGTAAAACCTCAAAAATATTCAGTAGAAAAGCCATGCAAGTTAAAACTCGTGTAGAAAAGGCGTGAATCTAATGTGATTTTAACGTAAAAATCACTTGAAACTAACGTAGAAACATTGCTGTTTTAATTTTGTAATGGCGTTCTTACAACGCAGTTTTTAGCAACGTTATTTTTTATAACGTTAATGAATGACCTATTAAGCTTCTTTTCATATATGAAATAAACGTTTTTTTCTAACCGCTTTTAAAATCAACGTTTTTTTTTCTCACGTTTTTTTACGTGTTAAACACGTGATTGTGATATGTGGGTTGTATTTTGACCTATCTTAGCAATATCGTCGTTGATGTCTGTCTGTGTGTGTGTGTGTGTGTGTGTATGTATGTCTGTCCGTAACACAATAGCTCCTAAACCGCTGAACCGATTTTCATAAAATTTTCAGGTAAAATAGTGTTCGACACTCTAACGAGCTGATTAGATTTTGATCGAAATCCAGTAATATTAATAACAGTTTTTTGACAATTAAAATACAGTGAAGTCCGGATATAACGAACCTCAAAAATGAACTAAATACGGTTCGTTATATCCGAGGTTCGTTATAAACAGTAATAAATAAATTTGGTTTAATTTTTTGTGTTTCTTTTTTTTAATAGTATCCAAGATTAAGAAAACTAAAAATATTACAAAAAATACTATAAATTTTTATATTTTTAGAAAAAGGCAGAATACATATGAATAAAGACGTTTATTATTATTGTTATACATATAAATATGTAAAGTACATAATATGGTGGTATGTAATACGGTAAAAGAAGCCTGAATCTTTTTTTTATTATTATGAAATCCATAATTTTTGTTTGTACATTTCTACTTGAAAAATATTCCCTGTTTATATAGCTATCAAGGTTACAAAATGATGCCCATATTTTATCAGGAACTTGGCGTGATTCCAAAAAATTACGAGTTTCCGAAATTTTGTTTTCCATTTCACGAATAATGGTTGAAACATAAACCTTAGTGACTTCAACAGAATTATCTTGAACAGGATCATCATTATCTTCCTCATTATCACTTGAAACCATGTTTGAGGTTACGGAGAGATTATAATTTGCTCATCAGTCAACGTTTCTCTTGTTACAATGTCTTTATCAGCTTGTTCTTCTACTAAATCAAGCATATCATTATCGAATTCATACTCGTGATCCAGTGGCGCACCCAGGAATGTGTCTTGGGGGGGGGGGGCCCGACAGCTACAAAGCGTGTCCTCAAAAAACTTGCGACCCAAAAAAAAAAAAAAAAAAAAAAGGTCATCATGTCTTTTCGCAACTACGCCACTGCTTGGGGTTGGGGGGGCCCGAAGCCTCCTGATCTCAAATTTTAAGGTATTTTTCATGTTTTATCATCAAATATGTAGAAAATATATTAAAAATCTGAGGCTTGGCTTATTAAAATTAGGTTCGCTATATTCGAAAGTTCGCTCAGGGCTATCAAAACGGACGGGCCACGATCCTCCACTTTCTTGACGTCACATCCGGGGCTGATTTTTTTTTGATGGTCACGTTACGACACAGCTGATTGTCTTTAAAAAATTGAAGTTGGAATGACAGTTCATGAATATTTGATTTTTTTTTAAATAAAGTCATTTTTGAGATTGTTTTTACTTTATTCTGGGAGAACAATTTTTTTTTAATGTATAGTAATCCTTAATTTTTTATAGCCGCTTCATTAGCTCACACAAAAATTAAATTTAAAGCAGAAGCAAATGTGACAATCACAGATGACAAAGTCAAATACATGTCAAATCAGGGCTATCAAAATGGACGGGCCACGATCCTCCACTTTGTTGACGTCACATCCAGGGCTGATTTTTTTTTGATGGTCACGTTACGACACAGCTGATTGTCTTTAAAATATTGAAGTTGGAATGACGGTTCATGGATATTTGATTTTTTTTTAAATAAAGCCGTTTTTGAGATTGTTTTTACTTTATTCTGGCAGAACAATTTTTTTTTAATGTGTAGTAAGCCCTAATTTTTCATAGCCGCTCATACAAAAATTAAGTTTAAAGCAGAAGCGAATGTGACAATCACATGTGACAAAGTCAAATACATGTCAAATATAACAGTTGGCATGTGGTACATGGCGGGTAATTTGAATTCAAAATAAGGAATGCTAAATCTTGAAGATTTTAACCTTTTAATTATGTTGCTTCCTTACAAACCTTTAGTGGAATATCGAGATGGTGTCTGAGAATATTTCACTGAAATTTTGCGGAAATCTATAGTGTCATTTTGAAAATATCATAAAAAAACATCTGACCTCCCATAAGACCCAATGTAAAATTCAGCCCCGGGAGAACAGCTGATTTTTTCAGGGTCGTGGCCTCTATTTTTGTGTTGGCCTTGGTCAAATATAACAGTTGGCATGTGGTACATGGCGGGTAATTTGAATTCAAAATAAGGAATGCTAAATCTTGAAGATTTTAACCTTTTAATCATGTTGCTTCCTTACAAACTGTTGGTGGAATATCGAGATGGTGTCTGAGAATATTTCACTGAAATTTTGCGGAAATCTGTAGTGCCATTTTGAAAATACCATAAAAAACCTCTGACCTCCCATAAGACCCAATGTAAAATTCAGCCCCGGGAGAACAGCTGATTTTTTCAGGGTCGTGGCCTCTATTTTTGTGTTGGCCTTGATTCGCTATAAGCGGGATCGTTATAACCAGTAAGACAATACATGAGTATTTATGGATGAATTTTCGTATAAAGAAAAAAGGTTCGTATTAACCAGAAGTTCGCTATAAACGGGTTCGTTATAAGCGGACTTCACTGTATTTCGGATTTTTGATATTTTTGTTTGAACTATATTTATAAAAGTCACTGGTGTGATCAGTTGTTACTCGTGTAAACACGAAAACAAAAATAACTCAAAAACTAAAGATTTGTTATCTCGGTCACATATCACATTTTAGTATGTTCGGTTCGGTTCAGTTCGGTTCGGTTCGGTTAAAAAGTGTAAATCAATTTTTGTTTTTTTGAAAACCATTAAGTCAAATGTAACCATATTTTAAGAACGACCCATAAAGTTTTTTTTTAGAACCTTCTTGATAAACACACTGTAAAATAATTTAGAAAATAATACTTACGATATGGTGCACGCAGCAAACGCACTGCCCTCAACCGCCCACCTGGCCCTCGACGGCCCCACTCGTGATCACCACCCGCGGGAGGTGATGGGGGAGGTGATGGAATTGGAATGGAAGATGAACTAGATGATGCTGGAGAGGGAGGTGAAGCCTCCCTCTCTGGACTTGCAACAAAAGATGCTGAAGAGGGAGGTGAAGCCTCCCTCTCCGGACTCGCAACTGTTGCTGGAGAGAGAGGTGAAGCCTCTCTCTCCGGGCTAGAAACTGTTGCAGGAGAGAGAGGTGAAGCCTCTCTCTCCAGGCTAGAAACTGTTGCAGGAGAGAGAGGTGAAGCCTCTCTCTCCAGGCTAGAAACGGTTGCAGGAGAGAGAGGTGAAGCCTCTCTCTCCGGACTAGAAACACTTAATGGAGAGAGCGGTGAAGCCGCTCTCTCCGGACTTGAAACTATTGAATGAACTGAAGGGGTGGTGGTCACTGGTGATGCTGCCTCAGGTGGTGGTGAGGGCGTGTGTGGTGGTGTTGTCGGTAATGGTGGTGACGGCGTGGCTGGTGGTGGTGACTCTCTTTGTGGAGATGGCGTGTACTCTCCATCTGAAAAAAATATTTATTTATTTTTTAGGATAATAGATAAGAATTATTATCATTATTATTGTGAGCATACATATAGTAGAAGTTTGGCCAGTCATTCTTTCTCGGTGCTCGGCAAAGATTTTCGGTAGCTATATGTGCTGTTTGGTAACAGTGTTCACAAACTAACCAAGAGTCATCATAGGCACCTAAGCTCACACTAGGTACTATAGTTATAGTGTACGTGCAAATTGCTTTGAAGTAAAATAATTTGTGCTTTCTTGTATTGTATTTTCTTGATATAGCACAAAAAATGTCTTGCCTCTTTATTTTAATGTGAAACAGAAATAGGGAACTTGCCCAAAAAATCGAATCCTTTAAAAACAATTAAAATCGTAAGGTATTATCATAAGAAACTTCCTAGAAAAAGAAAAATTCCAATAACAATTAAATTACCTGAGAAATAAGGGTTTGAAATTTGAATATTGGTTGTGACGTCACGCCTTTGGATCTCGATCCATGACATTGAAACAACACGTAAATAATTGATATTGTACTTATTGGAGCTTTGAACGTGGTGTTCAGTTATTTCCGGACGTAGTTTTGTCTAGATTTTCTTAATTTAGTGTTTTGTGATTCTGTTTAAGACTGAAAATGGTTGATGCGGGGTTTATAAAAGGACAATCAGACAATTTACCTAGAGTTGATATGTTTATGACTGCATTATACATTAAAAATTCGGAGGATTTTTCTCAAGCTGAAGTTCGTGGTGTAAAAGCTCGCAAGTAAGTATAAATACCTAAGTACTGTAAGTACTATAATATAATAATTATATATCTATATATATATATATATATATATATATATATATATATATAACCATACTAATAAGTCTTATTAAAAATAAGTATATTAATTAAGTGAACCTATTTAAAACAGTGTTTAGAATGAGCTCTATAAACACTAGTGCTGATTTATTTTCATTTATACCTACCCACATAGGTACAGAGTGGTCCAAATTGGACACTTTTGATAGGAAACGCCCATTTCTAGAAGAGATAGAAAAAAACTAACCTACATGTTACGAGCTCGATTTTTGTTAAAACATTAATGCCGAAAACCGCACATCGATATCTTAAACTACTTTCAAGATATATATTTTCAATTTGGTGCATTTTCGACCCACCCCCGTAACTTTTTTATTTATGAATATTTTTTATTACTGTAAAAAGATTCCTGAGGCACTTTTTTAAGAGCAGTTCAACTGTCAAATTAAATTTTATCTGTCACTTTTAGTTTTTGAGATATTACATAAGGTTTGTATTTTTCTTATGGAATGACCTTTTTTTTATTCGATTTTTGAAAGCGTATTTTTTTTTTAAATGACATGTCATACTTAATATTTAATTTTTTATTTTTTTTATTGTTTTTTATATTTTTAGTTTTCAGTTACCTCTTAACTTTTTTTTTAGTTTGCTGAATAAGAATTGGTTTAAATTATTTTTAAGTTATTTTAAAAAAATTAAAAAAATAAGAAGTAATAAAAAAATAAAAATATAAAAAAATATAAAAAAATTAAATATTAAGTGTGAAACATCATTTTAAAGGAAATTTTACGCTAATTTTAAAAATCGAATAAAATAAGGATCAATCCATAAGTAAAATATAAACTTTATGTAATATCTCAAAAACTAAAAGTGACAAATAAACTTTAATTTGACAGTTGAATTGCTCTTAAAAAAGTGCCTAAAGAATGTTTTTACAGAAATAAAAAATATTCATAAATAAAAAAGTTATGAACCGAATGGCCGTTATACTCATAATGGGCCCGGGATTTTTCTAAGGAGTGATGTCACAGCGGCTGCCAGCATTTTGCTGTGTTTGAATATACCAGTCAGCGATTCCAACTTTAATTATTTATTGCAAAATAAGTATTGCGATTTAAGGGCTAATATTTGGTATAATGCGTTTTCATACAGAAACACACATTTTAGTAAAATAAAAAAAAAATGGACAAGTTCCCTATTGTTGTATTATTAATTGGAACCGAATTAATCTAAGGCACCGTTTTCTCTGGAAGCAAAATATTACTTATATGAAGACAATTTGCTCTGTTACAAAATGAAGTATAATAAAACAAAACAATTAAAGAAGCAAAATAAAGTCTCATTTCAAGATTAAACGCTGCGTTGAACTAAAAAGAAATATTTTAATTCAAAACAAATTGTTTTAAGGTAAAACAATTTATTCAGAAAAGTACGTGTTTTGATTGTAGACAAAATCTTTTACCGTGTATAGTGCTTGCAAAAAGTCCCTAATATCCATCAAACAAGGCCTCTGTTAAGCGTTGTGGAGAGGGTCGGCTCCGTACCATGTTGTCAGTTCTACGTGTTAGTTTGAAATAATAGGTTGTAAATACAGGGTGGGGAAAAAAGACCGGAACCCCTTAATATCTCAAAAACTAAGACATATATCAAAAAATGTTTCAAATATAAGTTGTAAGGCTTAATTTAAACTATTTAGCTGTCACATTGACTTTGACAAATCTGTCAGTTTAAAAGGATTTTTCAGAGGTAACTTTAAAATTTTAAATGATACCCCTTGTTTTTTGTATTTCCATTTCTAGCCAGGTAAAATGTACATTCAAATTCGTTATGAAATTTGACATCGAACTGTCATTTCATAGAAAAAATAATAATTTTTATTTTCCTCTTCAGTGACCAAAAAAATGTGAAGATCAGTGAAGATGATGCAAGGCCAACATAAAAATAGAGGCCACGACCCTGAAAAAATCAGCTGTTCTCTGGGGGCTGACTTTTACATTGGGTCTTATGGGAGGTCAGACGTTTTTTTAGGATATTTTCAAAATGGCACTACAGATTTCCGCGAAATTTCAGTTAAATATTCTCAGACACCATCCCGATATTCTAGCAAACTTTTGTAAGGATGCAAGATGATTAAAAGCTTAAAATCTTCAAAATTTAGCATTTCTTATTTTGAATTCAAATTACCCGCCATGTACTGCATGCCAACTGTTATATTTGACATGTATTTGACTTTGTCATCTGTGTTTGTCACATTCGCTTCTGCTTTAAATTTAATTTTTGTGTGAGCTAATGAAACGGCTCTGAAAAATTAAGGATTACTATACATTTAAACATAATTGTTCTGCAAGAATATAGTAAAAACAATCTCAAAACCGGCTTTATATAAAAAAAATTAAATATTCCTGAACCGTCATTCCAACTTCAATATTTTAAAGACAATCAGCTGTGTCGTGATGTGACGTCAACCAAGTGGAGGATCGTGGCCCGTCCGTTTTGATAGCCCTGGATGATGTACTGAAGTGTCAACAAAGCAGTGACATGGCAGTGACAGAAATTTTTCACGGATGTATCTAAATTAGTACCCTTTTAAATCAGAATGAAATTGACAAGAATTATTTATTTTTATAACAATAATAATGTTTTTAAGCTCTATCTGCACAAGTAAATAAATAAATAATCTTTTCGCGTTCTGTTAGATGCTGCATTACGAAAACCGAAAAAAATTGAAATGTTATAAAAATAAATAATTCTTGTCAATTTGATTCTGATTTAAAAGGGTACTAATTTAGATACATACATATGTGAAAAATTTCTGTCACTGCTTGGTTGACACTTCAGTACATCATCAGGGTACCGATCTCCACACTTTTAAGGTCACTAAAGAGTAAAATAAAAATTATTACTTTTTCTATGAAATGACAGTAAGATGTCAAATGTCATAATGAAGTTGAACGTACATTTTACCTGGCTACAAATGGAAATACAAAAAACAAGGAGTATCATTTAAAATTTTAAAGTTAGCTCTGAAAAATCCCTTAAAACTGACAGATACGTCAAAGTCAATGTGACAGCTAAATAGATTAAATTAAACCTTACAACTTATATTTGAAACATTTTTTGATATATGTCTTAGTTTTTGAGATATTTGGGGGTTCCGGTCTTTTTTTCCCACCCTGTATATAAAGTAGACAGGTAAAAATATTTGTTCGCGAAAAGATAATTCAAAATTATTATCTCTGTCCTAACCTTGCAAGGTTTGCAATTAATTGAAGGTTAGGTTAACCCTAATTTCGACTTCTAAAAAAGCTAATTTCAAATAATAATTTAAAAAAAATGTTGTCTAAAATTTTGTCATAGTATAAACACTGTTTAGGATAGATAATATTGGTATATGTATATCGCCGATACTTTTAGTACTTACAGCAATATATGAAATTATTTTGCGCCGAAAGCTGGAGAAAAAAATGTTCAAAGGCCGGTTCTGTTGCTTGATGCAGTGTTGCCAGTTGTGCGGAGCTGACCCTCTTTCCTACGCTTCGTGTATAAAAGTACTTACGATTATGACGCTGGCGTCTGTCCCACATCATCGTAAATAGCTCTGCCTCTTCGATTAATCGTTCGGCTTCTAAAACAAAGAGAAGAAAATGGTAAGTAAGGTTTTACTGATGAGTGCAATTAATAGTTAAGGCACAGTGTGCCTGAATGAAGTATAGGTTACAAAAAAATAAATGGTTCCAAAAATTGATTGCACATCTTGAATATGGACTCTTTCCTAACTTCAGAGCCATATTCATATTAATCCTAGCTGATCCTTTTCTCGAAATTTTATCAATTTTTTGCCATTATTCTAGTTAGTCTAGGCGCTGGCTCCTGTCAAGTGTGACCTTATATGTGCGCTCAGTTTGACTGCGGGGGTTTGTTAAGCACCCATTTTTTTATTTTTTTTTTATTTGTCAAACACACTGTGTTTTTTTTTATTACAATCTAGTCAGTAAGACTAATTAGCAATTTTGTTTTAACTTAATTTACTAGAAAAGTGAGATTTAAACTTAGGGTTCACTCAACAGTTCTCCCCGCTTTGTTTAGTCTGTAACTCACAATTGTATTGTGTTTATAGCATTATTTTGTTTTGTGTAATTCACTTAGTTTACTAGCTCAAACGGCTTCACTCTTTTTAGTCTTCGAACTAGCATAGTATTGTCTAGAAGCTGAATTGCTTCCACATTCACATGCCGATGGAGTCTATCTTCATGGCTTTTTGCGTACTTTTTTATAGTCTCTGCTACAGTTTCGATTTTTAGATCTCGATGAAGGTCACTGTTTCGAACGTACCAAGGTGCATTCACAATGTTTCTTAATACTTTATTTTGAAATCTCTGTACAACTAGAATGTTACTCTCTTTAGCACAACCCCATAGTTGAATACCATATGTCCATACTGGTTTCAGTATTTGTCTATAAAGCAGTAACTTATTATGAATTGTTAAATTGGACTTCCTTCCAATTAGCCAGTTCATTTTTCTATACCTTATCTCAAGTTCTTCTTTTTTTTTTCTTAACATGTGCTTTCCAGCGCAATTTGGCATCAAGTGTCATACCTAGATATTTTGCCTGATTCGAATATGGTATTGGAATGTTGTTAATTGTTATTTGTATGTGATTTATATTTTTGTTTGTAAAATCAACATGAATTGATTTGGTTTCATTTAATTTTATTCGCCACTTTGTGGTCCAACTGTGAACTTGGGTGACTGCATCCTGAAGTTTTTCTATGCATTTTTCAATAGATTTTTCTACCGTCAATAAACCAGTATCATCGGCAAATGTTGCTAAGTGACAATTTGTGGCTTTGGGATATCACAAGTGAATAATAAGTATAGATAAGGGCCTAGTACGCTACCCTGGGGCACGCCTGCTTGAATTTCTCTTAAATTTGAGTATGAGTCTTCCTGTTTTACTCTAAAATGTCTATCAGATATGTATGATTCCAAAATATATGAATATTGTTTTGGCAGAAACCGTTTTAGTTTAAAATTAAGGCCTTCATGCCACACTTTGTCAAATGCTTGTGCTACATCTAGAAAAACTGCAGAACAAACTTTTCCCTCTTCTAGTACTTTTTCTATTATATTAGTAATTCTGTGTACTTGATCTATCGTGGAATGCTTGTCTCGAGCACCCATAGGAGTATAAAAAAGTTTGGTCACGTAATCGAACTCATGGTCGTTTGGCCGCCATCTTTGAAAATCGCCGCCAAATTGATAGATTTTTTTGTTTAAGCGTATCTTCCTACCCAGTAGTTCGATTTTAGTTTTTTAAAGCTTGTTTTACTCCCCTCTTTAAGGCAAAGAAATTTTGTATTTACACATTTTTTGATAAATTAAGTAGTTTTTAATATATACCAACATTATTAGTATTACCGCGCGCAAAAGAATTAAAATAATATCTGTGCTCATTTTAGTGTAGCTACAATATTATTGACATTTGGTTTTTTCTGTTACATAGAAGGCTTTAAACCTTTTACAGCAGAGGATATTGACTTTATGTTTTTAAAGTTCGATGGATGGTACTCCTTAAAACTGCCTTAAAGAGGGTGGTTTCTGAAACTGTTCAAAAGATTATGGAAAAAATTAATTTGCAGCGAAACGATGCATCCTACTGAAAAACGTTAAGAATAATTTTTATAGTACTTTTAATTCCGCTTCTTTTGATAATTGTCATATCTTTTACAATTTTTAAGAGAAAAATCGATTTTGGAGCGAAAACATGAAATTTTTTCAAAATTGTATATTTTAGCTGGCCTATGGCTTGTACAGCTAACTGTAAAAGCTAGAATGCTAAGTGATACATTTATAGCTTTTCGCTAGGATGCATCGTTTTGCTGCAAATTCACTTTTTCTATAATCTTGTGAACAGTATTAGAAAACACCCTCTTTAAGGCAGTCTTTAGGGGTACCATCCATCGAAACATATAATTAATATCCTCTTCTGTGAAAGGTTTAAAGCCTTCTATGTAACAAAAAAAAACAAATGTCAATAATATTGTAGTTACAATAATATGAGCATGAATATTATTTTAATTCTTTTGCAAGATGAAATACTAATACTCTTGGCATATCTCAAAAACTACAAAATTTATCAAAAAATGTGTAATGACAAAATTTGTTTGCCTTTAAAAAAAGAGTAAAACAGGTTTTAAAAAATTAAAATCGGACTACTGAGTAGGGAGATACGTTTAAACAAAAAATCTATCAATTTTGCGGCCATTTTCAAAGATGGCGGCCAAACGACCATGAGTTCGACCAGGAAACCAAACTTTTTTTTATACTCTAGTCATCATAGGCACCTAAGCTCAAACTAGGTACTATAGTTATAGTGTACGTGCACGGTAAAAAAAATTGTCTTAGATCAAAGCAAATTGCTTTGAAGTAAAATAATTTGTGCTTTCCTATTCACCAAGAGAATATTTTCTTGATATAGCACAAAAAATGTCTTGCCTCTGTATTTTAATGTGAAACAGAAATTGTTTTATTTTAAATTGGAACTGAATTAATCTAAGGCACCGTTTTCTCTTGATGCAAAATATTACTTATATGAAGACAATTTGCTTTGTTACAAAATGGAGTATACTGAAACAAAACAATTAAAGAAGAAAAATAAAGTCTCATTTCAAGATTAAACGCTGCGTTAAACTAAAAAGAAATATTTTAATTCCAAACAAATTGTTTTAAGGTAAATCAATTCATTTAAGAAAATAACGTGGTTTAATTGTAGACAAATTTTTTTACCGTGTACGTGCTCAAGAAGGAAGTTCTTTACAATAACAACACTTACCGGTTTTCCTCCTCTTTCTCGCTCTTCTTACAGGTGCCGCCACTACCGCAGGCACTGGCGCAGCCTCCTCCACCTCTGCAGGCACCTCTACCTCTGCGGCCACCTGTACTTCGACCCTTTGTTGTGCGGGGGCCGGCTCAGGAGATGGAGCTTCCGACTCAGACGATGACTCTGATGAACCAACCAGTTGCCTGGGCGGCAAGTACCTCCCCCTTTTCGGTGTTACAAGGGGTGGCTCCTGTGATGATGATCGCACCTTAAACAATTAAAAACATTAGTAAAATTATCAGGGTGTCCTAAGGTAACTGATGATGAGTGTTGCGCATTAAGAGATACAATTTTAGTTGAATGGGAACAAAGTTGCGCTATTCAAAGCCCAATTAGATGCTGTATCCAGTGGCGCACCCAGGAATATATCTTGGGGGGCCTGAGGCCTCTTAAGGGGGGGGGGGGGGGGGGGTAAAGCTTCATGATGTCATGTTTTAAGCTATTTTTGTGTTTTTTTATGAAATATGTGGAAAATATCTAAAAAAATCTAAGGTTTGGGGGGACCCGGGCCCCGAGGCCCCTCCTCTGGGTGCGCCCATGCTGTATCGAAAATTATCTACAGGAGTTTTCAAAATATCGAACTAAAAACTAAAAGTCGTTTAATGTTACCGTTATTTTTTAAGGTTAGTTTTGTATTGTTTTTTTTTAATGCATTTGAATTTTTTTATTAAATTCGTTAGTTTGGTTTGTAAAAAGCCATAAATCTAATAAAAATAAATAAACAAATATAAATAAACAAAAAGTTGAAAGAGTGTACTAAATTAACGTTTGTGTTATACTTGTCTATCTTTTTTGCCCTAATTGTTCCAGTTATTCTTATTTACAATAACGGTAACAGCTGTCAAGTTTTCTGTTATTTTAACTCACCTAAAATATCCCTAATTAATTAAAAAAACGATATTTCACTTAGTTGTAAAACAAATGCCGTAGTTTGTTGAATCTTCAGAGAGGACTTTTTTCAGCCTCAATAATTGTTGCTTAGATGTTTTTTACCAAGTTAAAAGTTTGCAAAAAATACTGTAAAAGAGGAATTTTGAGGGAGGTGAGAGAGGGAATGCCCTCCACCATCACTTTAAATGAGATCATTTCTAATTAAGTTTTAAGGCAATAGTAACAAAAAATAATTTTTTACTTACTCTAATTATTATTTACTGTGTTACAAAAATGAATGTTCAAAATTTTTGTTTGATTTGAGGATTTTTACAAACATTCATTTCTTTTTATTTCAAGGTGGCTGTAATTTTTGTAATTTTTGTAATTTTTGTAATTTTTGTAATTTTTGTAATTTTTGTAATTTTTGTAATTTTTGTAATTTTTGTAATTTTTGTAATTTTTGTAATTTTTGTAATTTTTGTAATTTTTGTAATTTTTGTAATTTTTGTAATTTTTGTAATTTTTGTAATTTTTGTAATTTTTGTAATTTTTGTAATTTTTGTAATTTTTGTAATTTTTGTAATTTTTGTAATTTTTGTAATTTTTGTAATTTTTGTAATTTTTGTAATTTTTGTAATTTTTGTAATTTTTGTAATTTTTGTAATTTTTGTAATTTTTGTAATTTTTGTAATTTTTGTAATTTTTGTAATTTTTGTAATTTTTGTAATTTTTGTAATTTTTGTAATTTTTGTAATTTTTGTAATTTTTGTAATTTTTGTAATTTTTGTAATTTTTGTAATTTTTGTAATTTTTGTAATTTTTGTAATTTTTGTAATTTTTGTAATTTTTGTAATTTTTGTAATTTTTGTAATTTTTGTAATTTTTGTAATTTTTGTAATTTTTGTAATTTTTGTAATTTTTGCAACATTTGCAAATTTTGTAATTTTTGTAATTTTTATAACGTTTGTAAATTTTGTAAATTTTCTAATTTTTATAATACGTTTTACACTTACTGTTCACTAAAATAACAAATTTCTGCAATATTTAGTACAAAACTGCGACGAATATTGGTTACCGGCAAAATACAAATTAATATGATAAACAAAGCGCGCGTTAGCAACCCAGAAGATTTGACAAGTCGAATTTTTACGCACTAAACACACGTGATTACAAATTACGGGTAAGGCGCTTTGTAAACTAAATACTTATTAGCCTTAGTAATTTTTAAGTTACTCTTAAATACTGTTTTAAAATTATTTTACTATACTTACTTTTTCAAATACGGCCATTTAACGCATAAAATATTGAAGTTTATCATATCGTCCCCTAATTCTGAAACGTCGTAACCCAACTCAACAAAATTTTACAGGAATAAGAAAAGTTTGAAGCAAATTACATAGCGTAAGCATTATACGACTTATAAGAAATCGCGGGAATGACCGTTTTATATTTTTTTTTGGTTGCGAGGATTTAGCAGCATATAGATGCATCATTACTAAACTTTGACGCAAAAATATGAATTTTCATTTTTTTGTGGGTTACGACTTTTCAGAATTAGATATTTTATTATGCTAAAGCAAAAAACTAATTTTTAAATTTTTTTTTCAAATACGGTGGTTTGGCTTAGGACGGCACAACAGTAACCAGCAGATTTTTTTCCTAGGCATTAGGTAGCATGTGTGGTAGGCTCGGTACTTACCCTTGTACTTGCAATGCCGGACGGCCCAGGCTGTGGTTCATCGTCTGGTGGTGCTCTCCTCTTCCTGATGTTAATAGCTGTCTCATCTAAAACAAGAAATTGTTCTGTCACTTCAAATTTGATTTTTTGAATACCATTTTCGATCAACACTGCCATGGGCGCACCCAGGGGGGGGCCCGGGGGGGGCCAAGCCTAAGATTTTTGTATATATTTTCCACATATTTCATGAATAAACACAAAAAATAGCATGAAATACGACATCATAAGGCCTCGGCCCCCCCCCAAGACATATTCCTAGGTGCGCTACTGAACACTGCTCTCGACCGCTCAGAAGTTGCTCCTTTCTGGAACAGGATCTCTGTGGATGGAACCACTGTCAGCTCGTGAAATAGTGCAACAGAGCCATGACATTTTCCGTTTTAATGCGGAGACTAAATACTTCTGTCGGATTTAAAACATATTTTATCCGGCGGAACTGCTGTGTTTTATTTTTATTGTTCAGTTAGGAAGTAATAGATCCCTTTGAAATGGCGCCTGGTAAAAAACTTCTTAGTTTACGTGAAAAAAATGGAACTTGTTAACGTTTCGGAGAAGGAACATCTATCAGCACGAAAGATCGCTGAAAAATTTAATATCGGAAAAACTCAAGCAGCGGAAATTGTTAATAAATATATATTAAAATTTCGTAGTTCTCTCTCATAAGCGGACACCTCCAATAAGCGGACAAAATCGACGAAACCGTGAGTGTCCGCTTATAGGAGGTTTCACTGTATATGAAATTCGGTAGCCCTGTGCAATGCAGTGGATCACACTCCGACTCGATGCGACGGCGACGCGATGAATGACCCACTGAAACCCAAAGCAGCGTTGAACACAGAAAAATATTTTTGTTTCAACCATTGTCTTGAATATTATACGATTGCCTTGCCAATCATGACTGCATTTATTTCCTTATAAGTTCATTACTACCGAACCGATTTGGATGAAATAAAAAATATCCACGTGAGAATTGATTGCTTTTTAAAGAACATGATCAAAATGATTAACATCTTATCTTCTGACAAAGTTTTAGTTTTTTTTTTAATTTATAAAAAAACACTACTTTTCCTCCGCACAACAAGGTAAAAATTAGTAAAATAGGTTTGGTGGTTCTCCAAAAATCTATTTTTGTTTCAGCCATTGTTTTACAGATTATACGATTGCATTGCCAATCCTGTCTGCATTCATTTCTTTATAAACTCATTATTACTGAACCGATCTTAGTGAAATAAAAATACTCTGCCAATATATGGGCCCCTAAGCTCACACTATGTACTATAGTTATAGTGTACGTGCGAGCTAATAAAACTAAAACCTGAAATATATTTTATTCAACTCCAGACTAAATTACCTTTTGTTTGATACCACACAAGCCATGTTTTGACTTAAACTCAAATTTTTGAAATCTACCCCCACCCTTAAAAAAACAAAAACTAAAATGTATTTTGTTTAACTGCAGACTTAATTACCTTTCGTTTGATATCACACACGCCATATTTTCACGTAAACTCTAATTTTTGAAATCTACCCCCACCCTTTTTGAAGAAAAAAAAACTAAAATGTATTTTGTTTAACTCCATATACAATTACCTTTCGTTTGATATCACACACGCCATATTTTCACATAAACTCTAATTTTTGAAATCTTCCTCCACCCATTTATTTGGCTTGTGCTCGGTGGATTTTCTTCATTTTTAAATGGGACCATCTCGACCCAAGACCCAGCCTAGGTACCAAATTTCATTAAAATCGGCCTAGCGGTTTTTGAGTTATGCGCGTTGGTCGTTACAGACAGACATACAGACAGACAGACAGACAGACATACAGACAGACAGACAGACAGACAGACAGACGGCGCGACAAAAAAGTTTCAAAATCATCTGAAACGCAAAGATATATAAAAATTTTTGAAATCGGAGCAACTTTTTTTTTCTCGAAAAAATTAGGATCACCATAGCTCACACTACTATAGTATAGTATATGTGTGAGCTAAAAATCATAGTGAGACTTGATTGTTCTTTAAAGTTTATGATCGAAATTTGCCGCCATCTTAGAAGTTAGGATTCCGGAAATAATTATACCTGACCCTTTAAAGAGGCACGTTTATTGTTGTTTATGTTTTAGTTTTTTTTTTAATTTATAAAAAAGCACTTAATTAATTTTTATCTTTTTGTGCGGGAAAAAAATTAATGTTTTTCTATAAATTTAAAGAAAAACTAAAACATTTTCGAAACATAAGAATAAGCACGCCATTTTGAAGAATCAAGTATGATTCTGTCCAACATCTTAAATTCTAAGATGGCGGCAAATTTCGATTATAATCTTTAAAGAGCAATCAATTTTCAACATGATTTTTTTTTATATCACTAAAATTGGTTTAGTGATAACGAATTTATAAGGAAATGAAGCAGACAGGATTGGCAATGCAATCGTATAATCGGTAAAACAATGGCTGAAACAAAAAAAGATTTTTTGAGAACCACCACACCGATTTTACTAGTTTGTGTGTGTGTGGGAAAAGTAGTGCTTTTCTATAAATGAAAAAAAAAAAAAAAACATTTCCGGAAACTAAGAATAAACACGCCATTTTGAAGAATCAAGTATGATTCTGTCCGCCATCTTAAATTTTAAGATGGCGCTAAACTTTGATCATGATCTTTAAAGAGCAATCAATTCTCACCAGGATGTCTTTTATTTCATTAAAATCGGTTCAGCAGTAATGAATTTATAAGGAAATAAATGCAGACATGATTGGCAAGGCAATCGTATAATATGCAAAACAATGGTTGAAAAAAAAAATTTTTTAGAACCACTATACCGATTTTGCTGGTTCTTACCTTGTTGTGCGTGGCAAGAATTTTCTTTTCTACTAATTTAAAAAAATAATTAAAACATGTTCCCAACACGATAATAAACGAGCATCTTTGAAGGGTACAATTTAATTTCGTCCGCCATCTTGGATTTTAATATGGTGGGCCAAAAAATACATTCAGTCAGAACACTGATTAATTCTCTGCCAAGTGCAGTTTGTCCCATTAAAATCGATTGTATAGTTCAAAAGTTATAAAGAAAAAAAATTTTCCGGTTTTTTTTGGCCCACCCGGTATGTCAATGTCAAAGTCAAAGGTTATTTCTGATAAAAAAAGTTTATATAACATGGGGTCAACACACATCTGTTTTTAAGATGTAGGATTTTTAAGCTAAGAGGAATGGGGGGAAAAAGGGTGTTACCAAAAAAGATAATCTGTCAAAGCCAAATGAACTGAAGCTATAACGTGGTATTTCTTTTTTTGATAAAATTACAAGTTGAGGAGATACAGGCTGTCAAAATAACCTCCAAAAATTTATAAAAAATAATAATTAAAACAAAGAATAATTTTTGCCTACTTATTCTTTGAAAAAAATATCAATAATATTTTATTATTATGTCTCCTAAGAGACTTATTTAAAAGAAGTTTATATCAAAAAAATAATTTTTTCCTAAAAAAAAATTGATCGCAAATTTTTTTTCATAGTTGTTTTTATTTTAAATTATTGCTCGTGTTCTAATAAACGACTTTACCCAATTTCATATTTTTACTGCGTTTTTATAAAAAGTTATAATTAAAAAATCGCCAACTTTGATGCTCTGTATCTCGACAAAGAAAGAGTTCTGACCCATGCATTATACATAATATAAACTTTCTTGTTTTTAGTTGATAGTTAATAAACAAAATAAAAAAATATTAAAAAAAAAACTTTCTTATCAGAAATTACCCCCTCTATCGCCTATGGCCCCTTAATTACGGGATACCCTCTAAATATAAGAATGTGATTTATCCACATAATTGTATAATAACTTACGTATAGGTGGTGCCGCCTCTGGCCCTGGTACCGGGGGGCTCAGTCCCGGTACCTCCTCCTCCTCCTCTTCCTCTACCTCTTCCTCTGTCCCAGGCTCCTCTCCCTCCTCAATCGGTGTCATCAGGTTTAATGCTGCAATAAAATAAATAAATAAAATCTCCAATAGTTCATATTTCCAAACTAGTAAGAACCTTTCATTTTGAAATTTGTATTGGAGAACTTGGCTTTACTTTTATCTCAATTCTTTTTACGGAATGCCATTTTCGCGTACTTGGCTTTTTTTACATGAAATGTTTTTGTTATGATTTCACTTCCTTTTTAAAGGAATTGGATAATACTTAATTTTTAAAGTAGTGAAATATGCGGAATATTGTTCAAAACTTTTGCTATGCCTTACTTAAATTTTTGAGGTTTTTTAATTTTTTTCCATGGTTTTATCGTAGTTCCTATCAGCCTTCCAAAGCTCAGCTCTCTAGCGTTTCTGAAAGTGCTCAATGTTACTTTTACATAACTTTATATGTATAGGGGAGGGAAATAAATTAAAATTGTCGTGTTTTTAAATTTTGTCCTATAGTTTTATCATAGTTCCTATCAGTGTTCCAATGCTCAGCTCTCTAGCGTTTCTGGAAGTGGGTAATGTTACTTTTACATAACTTTACATTTATAGGGGAGGAGAGTAAATGAAAATATTGAACTTTTTAAATTTTTTCCCATGGTTTTATCATAATTTCTATCAGCATTCCAATGCTCAGCTCTCTAGCGTTTCTGGAAGTGGGCAGTGTTTCTTTTACATAACTTTACATTTATAGGGGAAGGAAGTAAATTTAGGGTGTTTTAATTTTTTTCTATAACTTTATCATAGTTACTATCGGTCTTCCAAAGCTCAGTTCTCTAGCTTGTCTGGAAGTAGGCAATGTTACTTTTAGTTAACTTTACATTTAAAGGGGAGGGAAGTAAATTAGAATTTTGGGGTGTTTTAATTTTTTCCTATAGTTTTATCATAGTTCCTATCAGTCTGCCAAAGCTCAACTCTCTAGCATTTCTGGAAATGGGCAATGCTACTTTTGTATAACTTTAAATGTTTAGGGGAGGGGAGTAAATTAAAATTTTGGGTTTTTTTGATTTTTTCCTATAGTTTTATCATAGTTTCCATCAGTCTGCCAAAGCTCAACTCTCTAGCATTTCTGGAAGTGGGCGATGCTACTTTTACATAACTTTAAATGTATAGGGGAGGGAAGTAAATTAAAATTTTGGGGTTTTTGATTTTTTCCAGGGGTTTGGTCATAATTTCTATCAGTCTGCCAAATTTCAGCTTTGTAGCATGTCTGGAAGTACAGTAGAATATTGATGATCTATAGATGAGTGAGTGAGTGAGTGGCAATTTCGACGTTTTTTGAAATTTCGTAACTACTTTACTACTTTATGGAATTCCATGAAACTTGGAGGGGTTATTAACTCCATGGATATCTACGACTGTGCAAAGTTTGAGATCCGTAGCTCATTCCGAAGTAGAGTTTTAGTAGGTCAAATATCGGCTGAAATGTTTCAAGAAAAGATGGTTACGGCGCGCGAACTTGGCGAGGCACTGCCGTGCCCTCAGATTAACTGTGCAAATTTAAATACGTTGACATATGAACTTCGATTACAAATAAAATCTTTAGGGCCATATAGACCGGATTTAAAAATCCTAAAAATTAACCAAAATTTTAGTGCAAGTAATAAAAAATTATACGATGCTGAAAACTGGTTGTGCGGTTGTGAAAAAAGAAATGCTTTTTTTTGTTTTATTTGTCTTATTATAAACAATCCACGAAGTGATCCTGCGTGGGTCGTAAAGGGAATGTGTGATATCAAGGAAAGTGAGTAAAAAGTTAAAGACACAAAGTAAGTGCTACTTATTTAAAGAACCACATAGAATTTTCTATGCTAGGCAAGACTGATATTAGGTGTCAATTGAATAGTGCCTATAGGCAAAACATTATCGAACATCATGAAAATATGGCAAAAAATAGACATAAACTTAGTAGGTTAATAGACTTTAAAATTCTGTGGGATTTTCGAGGTTGCTCTACAGGGCCATGATTAGTCTGAAATTGGTGCTAACCCGAGCACTTTGCGCATGTAAAAGAAGGGCGAATAGACTTTATATCTATAAACAAATAAACTAAAAACCACACCAAGTAGCTGCTTGTTTGTAAAATGTTAAAATAAAATTGTTTAGGTCACTGATTGAAAGCAATGAATGCATATTTGAATATTTGACGTGCCGTTGACGGTACGTTGACGGTACGGTGACGTGACGGTGCCAATACGTATAGTGTGAATCGCACCTTAAAGGTAAAATCCGCATCGTGATATGGCAAGCCGTTTTTAGGGGACAAGTTTTTGAAAAGTCTACATTTTGGGAGGGGGTTCATAACTTTTTTACTTATTGAAATTTTATTTTGGTGTCAATGTTTTGTATACATTTTTTAATGCAGAAACCAAGTGTTAAATTAAATTTCACCAGCCACCTTTAGTTTTTGAGATATTAGACAAAGTCGGTATTTTTCTTAGGGACTAACCCTCTTTTTATTTAATTTTGAAAATTAGCGTAAAATTTTCTTTAAAAAGATGTGTCACACTTAATATTTTCGTTTTAAAACTTTTAAATTTTTTTTAAATATATTTTTTTAATTAGGTACCTCTTTATTTTTAACAAATATTTTTTTATTGATTTTAGATTAATTTAACCAAAGTAAGAAAATAAGAATTATAAATAATATTAAAAAATATTTAAAAAAACAAAACGAATATATAGAAATAAATAGATCACATATAAGAAAATAACAATTTTATGTAATGTAATAACAAATGGAATTCAATTTGACAGATGGAATTTTTATTAAAAAATCTATAGAAAAGCAATGTACAACAAAATAAAAAAAATTAAATAAAAAGTTATAGGCCACCTTCAAAAATACAGACTTTTTAAACTTCCCTCGTAGTTCAAAAGCTACGAGGCCTATCAAGAAGCGGTTTTGATATTTAAAGACTGTCGAAAATGGAGCCCAGAACATGTTTACTTATTTTTATGTATCTCTGGCTAGAATTACCTAAAACCCCCAAGAAACATCGAATTTGGTCCATTATGTACGGGGCAAAAGGTAAGTTTTTTTCTTAGAATGGGCGCAAAAATCACCTCCATAAATATTGACATTCAATTAGGAAACACCCTGTACACTTACATACCTTCGAAAAATTCACGTTGCCGTCTTGCTCTCTCCCTATAGTATCTCCACCCTCTCCCTCTCCCTCTTCCACGTCCTCTACCTCTCGTTCTCCACTTTCCACTCTTGATCTTCGGCATAATTTAATCTGAAATCAAAAAAAAAAACTGAATTCACAAAATGGCAACCTACAAAAAAACAAAGAATAGTGTACATATAAATTTTTAAAATTGGCAAAAATGATTAATATTGAATTGGCAAAAATCTTGAAATATTGCTCATTTTAGCACTTTTAAAAGTTTATATGATAACAAAAACATTGCATGAAAAAAAAGCCAAGTACGCGAAAATGGTATTGCGTAAAAAGAATTGAGAAAAAAGTAAAGCCAAGTTCTCCAATACAAATTTCAAAATGAAAGGTTCTTACTATTTTGGAAATATGTTTTTTTAAACTTTGCTATTGCAGCCAAACTTCTTTATGTTCAATTTAGCACTGTGCCTAAGAGTCATTTGTAGCCGTAATAGCCAAGTTTAGAAAAACATTTACAAACTAGTAAGAATCACAAAGTGGTAAGAATCTTTCATTGTGAAATTTGTATTGGAGAACTATGTTTTTGTTATGATTTCACTTCTTTTAGCTCACACTACTACTATACTATAGTAGTGTGAGCTATGGTGATCCTAATTTTTTCGAGAAAAAAAAAGTTGCTCCGATTTCAAAATTTTTTATATATCTTTGCGTTTCAGATCATTTTGAAACTTTTTTGTTGCGCCGTCTGTCTGTCTGTCTGTCTGTCTGTCTGTCTGTCTGTCTGTCTGTCTGTCTGTCTGTCTGTATGTCTGTCTGTCTGTCTGTCTGTCTGTGTGTCTGTATGTCTGTCTGTAACGACCAACGCGCATAACTCAAAAACGGCTAGCTCGATTTTAATGAAATTTGGTACCCAGGCTGGGTTTTGGGTCTAGATGGTCCCATTTAAAAATGAAGAAAATCCACCGAACACAAGCCAAATAAAAGGGTGGGGGTAGATTTCAAAAATTAGAGTTTATGTAAAAATATAGCGTGTGTGATATCAAACGAAAGGTAATTGAGTCTGGAGTTAAACAAAATACATTTTAGTTTATTTTTAAAAAAAAGGGTGGGGGTAAATTTCAAAAATTAGTGTTTAAGTGGAAATATGGCGTGTGTGATATCAAACGAAAGGTAATTGAGTCTGGAGTTAAACAAAATACATTTTAGTTTTTAAAAAAAGGGTGGGGGTAGATTTGAAAAATTAGAGTTTAAGTCAAAACATGGCTTGTGTGGTATCAAACGAAAGGTAATTGAGTCTGGAGTTCAATAAAATATACTTCAGTTTTTAGTTATATTAGCTTTCACGTAGATACACTATAACTATAGTATCCAGTGTGAGCTTAGGTGCTCATAGATTGGCAGAGTATTTTAAAGGCTTTGGATAATATAAATTTTTTAAAGTAGTAAAATATGCGGAATATTGTTAAAAAGTTTTGCAATGCCTTATTTAAAATTTTGAGGTTTTTAATTTTTTTCCATGGTTTTCTCATAGTTTCTATCAGCCTTCCGAAGCTCAGCTCAGCTCTCTAGCGTTTCTGAAAGTGAACAATACTGTTGCTTTTACATAACTTAACATTTATAGGGGAGGAGAGTAAATTAAAATTTTAGAATTTTTTCATTTTTTCCCATGGTTTTGTCATAGTTTCTGGAAGTGGGCAATGTTAATTTTATATAAATTTACATTTATAGGAGAGAGAAGTAAATGAAAATGTTGGTGTTTTTAAATATTTTCCTATGGTTTTATCATAGTGCCTTTTAGTTTTAAAAAGCTAAGATCTCTAGCGTTTCTGGAAGTGGGCAGTGCGTTAATTTTACATAACTTTACATTTATAGGGGAGGGAAGTAAACTAGAATTTCGGGGTGTTTTAATTTTTTTTCTATAGCTTTATCATAGTTACTATCGGCCTTCCAAAGCTCAGCTCTCTCGCGTGCCTGGAAGTGGGCAATGTTACTTTTACTTTACTTTACATTCATAGTGAAGGGAAGTAAATTATAACTTTGGGGTTTTTACATTTTTTCCTATAGTGTTATCATAGTTCCTATCAGTCTGCCAAAGCTCAGCTCTCTAGCATTTCTGGAAGTGGGCAATGTTACTTTTTTTAGTCTGCCAAATTTCAGCTTTGTAGCATGTCTGGAAGTACAGTAGAATTTTGATGATCTATACATGAGTGAATGGCAATTTCGACGTTTTTTGAAATTTCGTAACTACTTTACTACTTTATGGAAGTCCATGAAACTTTGAGGGGTTTTTAACTCTATGAAGATCTACGAATGTGCAAAGTTTGAGATTCGTAGCTCATTCCGAAGTAGACTTTTAGATGAGTCAAATATGGGCTGAAATGTTTCAAGAAAAGATGGTACGGCAACGCGAACTTGGCGAGGCACTGCCGTGTCCTCAGATTTAGACTATCCTTTGTACCATGGGCGCACCCAGGGGGGGGGGGCCGAAGCCTTCGATTTTTTACTATATTTTGTACATATTTGATGATAAAACATAAAAAATACCTTAAAATTTGACATCAGGAGGCTTCGGGCCCCCCCCCAACCCCAAGCAGTGGCGTAGTTGCGAAAAGACAAGGTCGCAAGGTTTCTGAGGGCGTCCTTCGTAGCTGTGGGCCCCCCCCCCCAAGACACATTCCTGGGTGCGCCACTGTTTGTACAGTTGTGAAATCATTGACATTTTGGGTCAATAACAGAAAATTTAACAGCTGTTACCGTTTTACCGTTATTGTTATTAAGGATAACGGTAACATTCAGTACAAAAAAGATAGATTTTGAAACACTAAAGATAAGCGTAACACAAATGTTAATTTAGTAATTTTACACTCCTTAAACTTTTTTAGCTCACACATATACTATACTATAGTAGTGTGAGCTATGGTGATCCTAATTTTTTCGAGAAAAAAAAAGTTGCTCTGATTTCAAAAATTTTTATATATCTTTGCGTTTCAGATGATTTTGAAACTTTTTTGTTGCGCCGTCTGTCTGTCTGTCTGTCTGTCTGTCTGTCTGTCTGTATGTCTGTCTGTCTGTCTGTCTGTATGTCTGTATGTCTGTATGTCTGTCTGTCTGTCTGTCTGTCTGTCTGTGTGTCTGTATGTCTGTCTGTAACGACCAACGCGCATAACTCAAAAACCGCTTGGCCGATTTTAATGAAATTTGGTACCTAGGCTGGGTCTTGGGTCGAGATGGTCCCATTTAAAAATGAACAAAATCCACCGACCACAAACCAAATAAAAGGGTGGGGGTAGATTTCAAAAATTAGAGTTTATGTGAAAATATGGCGTGTGTGATATTAAACGAAAGGTAATTGAGTCTGCAGTTAAACAAAATACATTTTAATTTATTTAAAAAAAAGGGTGGGGGTATATTTTAAAAATTAGAGTTTAAGTGAAAATATGGCGTGTGTGATATCAAACGAAAGGTAATTGAGTCCGGAGTTTAACAAAATACATTTTAGTTTTTGTTTTTTTAAGGGTGGGGGTAGATTTCAAAAATTTGAGTTTAAGTCAAAACATGGCTTGTGTGGTATCAAACAAAAGGTAATTTAGTCTGGAGTTGAATAAGATATATTTCAGATTTTAGTTATATTAGCTCACACGTACACTATAACTATAGTACATAGTGTGAGCTTAGGGGCCCATATATTGACAGAGTATGTTTATTTATATTTGTTTATTTATTTTTTATTAGATATATGGCTTTTTACAAATCAAACTAGCGAATTTTGGTATATAATTCGACTGCAATAAAAAAAACAATACAAAATGAACCTTAAAAAATAACGGTTAGGTGGTTTCTCCACGGATCACCAGGTGATCCGGGTGATCCGTGGTTTCTCCACTTTTGGCTGGTACTGTAGGTATTCAAGATCTTTAAGAAGTTTAAGATCACTTCACTTTATTAGGAAAATAATTGGTTCAAATTTATACCACCAAGATCTGACTGACTTTACCATTCGACTTTTAAGCGGTTCGACTTTTTTGCGTTTCGGCATACCTCCGTTTCGACTATATTATTTTCGACATTTATGATCGACCAAATTATGTTTTGTTTGAATAATTTTCGTCTATTTTATTTCCGATTGTTTAATTTTTGACCAAATTATGGTTCGACATTTTTTCTCCACATTTAAAAATTTTGCATAACATTAAAAGTAATAATTGTATACAGAGTGTTCGTTAGTTGAGTGATTTGAAGGAAGAGTAGTAAATTATTTGTAAAATGTCTACAACGTTTCGTCACCTACACATCCGATAAATCTGCAGTTTGTAAAGTATATATATATATATATATATATATATATATATATATATATATAAATCGATACGTGTGTGGCCGGCTTTATACGACCTAGACAAGTTTGTGTCTAAAGGCCTTTAGCCGTACGGAATGAGACAGACAAAACCGTATAGGTACAACAACACTTAAACTGACTGGGTATTGTATTAAATACAAATTTAATGAGAATAAATCAAGCCTCGATTTGGGTCAAAATCTAGGGGGGGGGGGAATTAATAGTCGACAAAAATATTACTTGTAATATAATGTTTTTTCTAAGGGGGTAATTCTACTCTTTGCCCTTTAATTATTAACAAAAAGTGCATATTTTTCTTTCTACGGGGGATAATTACAAAGTTACCCCCTCAAATTCGCGCTTGGTATAAATCAAGTCTTAAAATATTCAGCAACCCTTCTTTTTTTATTTTTAGCTATACATTAAATCAATGTGCTCGCTATAAATCGTAAAAAAAAAACATTTTAATTTAGTTATGACAGAAATTATTGCAGAAGAAATAGGCTATTAAATTTAAGAAATTGCATATTCATACGAGGCTTTGTTTAGAAGTAACCATTTTTTCAAAAACTTTGTAATTACCAATCCTATATTTAAATTGAGGCGAAGAAAATTAAAAACCAACTCTCGAATGCAATAATAAATATACCTATTCAAATAGAAAATACCCTGTGTAACCAACCTACACTAACCGGACTGTACACACAAAGCATGTAAGAAATAAAACTGAAAAAAAGCACACAATTATAAATGTTATAAAAATATAACTTTAAAAAAACAACTCTTTTGAATCCACCAAATAAAATTTAATTTAAAACACCCTGCATAAATAAAATCTACTTACTAGAGTACAGCGATCAAGATTTTTATTAGTTAAGCTCGAAAAAAGGCTATAAATAGCAAAGAGAACCAACGAAATTTTAAAATGACTTTGAAACACCCAGTATAGGGAAAAGACCCTAATTAGACTATACTTACAACGTTTTATAAAAGTAAAGCTTAAAAAAAGAAGAGGATAAGAACAAAAGTCGATAACACGTCACAGCTTTTAGTAGGTACTAACATTTTGCGGAAATTCGCATTCTTTAATAAAAAAAATCATTCCAACTTTTCTTTCTAAGCGCCATATGTTTGTAGAGCAAGAAATCCGTCGGAAAAACCGAAAGATAGGTATTTTTTTCAAGTTACAAATAATATTTTCTTCGAGTAGGTAAATTTGTTTTTATAAAGAAAATAAAACTTACCCAGACTTAAAACCAAAAACGCTATAACTATTAACAGTAACTTATAAACTCCACACCAAACTCGCAAAAAAAAACGTTGTAAAAAGTCCTAAAAATACTGCAACAACCTGTTTGCTATGACCATTCAAAGCAAAGTGAAAAATGCATCTGAGTCAGTGACGTGGCGCGCGTGCGATATTAAATAAGTTGACTAAGTCAATTATTTTAGTTACAGGACTTTTATGAAGTTCTTAAAAAAGTTAAATGTTAAAAAAGGGCAAAAATCCCACAAAAATATATTAAAACTAACTAAAGTCTCAAATACTGTAAAAGTATTCAATAAAGAATCACTATGTAGATATAATAAAAAAACACTGTTTAGACTACACTGCTAAAGTCTCTTGTAAAGAAAGCTTGAAAAATACTGATACAGTTAAATCGCAAAAATTAAATGATTTAATTAAAAAACTAAACTCTTGAATGCGATAATAAATGTACCAATTCAAATAGGAAACACCCTGTGAAACCAAACTGTTCTAACCAAACTAGGTACAAGCAAAGTTTGTAGGGAATAAAGCTAAAAAAAGCACACAAATAATTATAAAGACAACCCTTATGAATACATCAAATAAAAATTTAATTTGGGAACACCCTGTGTACTTAAACTCTACTAACTAGAGCAAAGTGTAACCAAACTACACTAACAAGACTATATAATTAATGTTTGTAAAGAATAAAACTGAAAAAGGCACACAAATGCTAAAAAGATATAAAAAATACAAACCATCAATTAAAATTCAATTTGGAAACACCCTGTAAACTTCAATCTAGCTAGTAGTACTAATTAGAGCATAGGGATAAAGATTTTATTGATCAAGTTCGAAAAAATCTCAAAAATGTTATAAAAATACAACGAAACTTTAAAATGCATTGAAAAGGTACACCCTGTACAATGTAAATGCCTAATTAGAGTATACTTACAAAGTTATACAATTAAAACTCAAATAAAGAAAAAAAATTGAAAAAAATCGCATTGAATTTGTCTTAAATGAAATAAATAATTTTAGCCCGTTATAAAAAATCGATAACAGGCCACACCCTTTAGTAGGTACCAAAATTTTGCGGAAATCCGCACCCTGTGATAAAAAAAATGATCCCAATCTTTCTCCCTGAGCCCCGTATGTCTATAGAGCAACAAATGTGCCCGAAAAACCGAAACAAAATTGGTATTTTCCCAGCTTTTCTCCACAGCGACTTACCTTGTGCGACCATACAAATCAAAGTGAATTATAACCAACCAGAGTCGGCGTACGTTGACGTGGTGGGTTAAGAAATTTTTTACTCGCCCGCAACGGGCCCACGCAATATTTAAAAAAGTGCCAAATTCCATCCTTTCAGGCGAAGCACACAGGGCCAAGTTGGGTCAAGCCTTTCTCTGACCTGAGACTCACCCCCCGCTCTGAAAATTAGCTGCCCCTTTCCCCTAAAATCGTGTTTGGTGCCCATATACTGTTTTCGTGCGAGCGAAAAATCAGAATAAAGCACAGTTTCCCGCTATGCGTGCCCACCTCGATTCAAAATATGCATCACGTGACGGCACACATACTTGCGCCTGTTTTAAATGCAGCGTTCCCTGATGCGTTTTTTGAATCAGAGTGGGCACGCATAGGTGGAAACTGGGTTTAAACTTTTATACCCTCTTCCCGAGCACGGACTTGAGAAGGGGACAAAATTAACCCCCCTGGAAAAAACTAAATACAGAAATTATATTTCCGTTGATCACTATCCCCCTTCCCCATAGATTTTGGCCCAGATACGCACCAGCCCCCTCACCTAATTTTTTCTTGCCCAATCCTATTGCGCATATGCAAAACTAGTAGACATACAAAGGAGCATTATTTTTTCGCCCATTACAATAACCTAATTTTTTTTTGAAAAAAAATTAAATACTATTTTTTGGTTCTTAGCTAGACAGAAATAGTAAAAATCGAATACTCTTCTTCCTTATTGTATGAATCTAGTTAACTTTGCCCAAGAGGTAGCTGGGAAGGGCGTTGCCAAGTCTTTTATTTTGTAATTGGGGCGGGGCTTCTTCACGAATGAAGCCAAATCCTGATTATAGTTTGCGTAACTGGAACTTAATTATTTTTTTTTTCTGTCTTTCTAATGATTTGAAGCTGACTTGACTCCCTTTGGGGCATTGCTCAAATGGCGCCAAACCTCAAAATGTCTAGTTATCGTAAAAATATAGGATTTTTTTCTTTATTAAGTTAATTGTTTATAAAAATAAAGTTAATTATAGTTTTGCAACGTATTTGTCTTCAAGAATTCATACACTGATATCATTTTGGCCAATATTTAAATTTTTTTTGGGGAAAATTCGAAATTTTGTCTGTTCAACTGGCAACGCTGCATGGTTTCTCATGATTGGAAGAACAATCAAGCTTTCTGAATCTCTCTTTCTTTCTTATTTTCTCTCTTTCCGTCACAAACTTTCTCATACTGTTGTTTTAACGCGGTTTTTTGAGGTTATGTTATGTTGTTTTATTTACTACTTTTGTGTTATTTGGTTGGAGAGTTATTTATAAAGGGCTATATTACCCAGCAACCACAGTAACATAATCCACCATCTATAAACTCTGTGCTATGGAATATTTTTCTTTATTTTTCCTGCTTAGTATGGTAAGAATTTCTTCATTTGTACATTACATTGATGCACGCCTCTCAGTCAGATTTGACAGGCATTGTTATGCAGACAATACACTCTGGACAAGGCACACAAAGGCTAAGCAAGGGGTAATAATCTAAATGCACTTGTCAAAGGAAAAAAGCGAGGGAATTTGTTTACACTTTGCTTCTCCCAGCCTTTACATGTATGGTTTTTGTGTTGTAGGCCCAGTGAGCTCACTCAGATAAGAATGTAAATGCTCAAAACCCAAGCTCAGCCTCTGCCAAGGCCCGGCAAGAGCACTCAAACAAGAATGTCAAATACCAGCATCAGGTAAATTTGAACAAATTTATTGCTTAGTATTAGAAGTAGTAATAAATGTCAGATCAGCCTGACAAATTACATTAGATTAACTTAAGTCAACTTACCGTAAGGCAAATTAGACTAGTTTAAAAGAATTTTTGGTGCAAAAATGTTGTTGATTTGTTTTAGGAAGGTTCTTAGAGGCATAAGATATGATGTTTACAGAAAATACAAGTGAAAAACTCAAAAAGCTGTAAAAGTCAACAAAATATCTCCTTAACTTAGTCTTAGTTGGCTTAGAGTAAGTTAATTTAAGTTATTCTAATGTAATTTATCACACTGAACTGACCCTAAACTTGCTTTAATACCCAAAGATATACATCTCCTTGTGTTCTGTTTAACATGGAAAATTGTTAATAGTATGAAAAATAGACAAAGATATAAAGAAATGACACTTAGCGACAGAGTTACTCGATCAAGCTTAGTCAGTACAATGATGCCATCATAGGAAATGAGCTATCCAAGCTCTATCTCCTTGTGTGTCAATAAAATTGTTAATAGAATGGAAAATAGAAAAAGTCACAAAAAATTACACTTAGCGACAGAGTTACAGGATCAAGCTTGGTCAGTATGTAGCAGGCATCATAAGAATTGATCTATCCAAGCTGTAACTTTTTGTGTAATGTTAAACATGGAAAATAGTTAATAGTATGGAAAATAAAGAAAGACATCAAAAGTGACACTTTACGACAGAGTTACGCAGTCAAACTTGGTGAGTACGATGGGGCCGTCATAAGAAATCAGCTTTCCAAGCTACATCTCCTTGCGAGCTGTTTAACAAGGAAAATTGCCAATAGTAGGGAGAATAGAGAGAAACATAAAAAATAAAACTTAGTGACAGAGTTACGGGATCAAACTCTGTCAATACAATGGGGCCGTCATAAGAAATCAGCTATCCAAGCCACATCTCCTTGCATGCCATTTAACATGGAAAATTGCTAATAGTTGGGAAAATAGAGAGAAATATAAAAAATCACACTTATTGACAGAGTTCCAGTATCAAACTTTGTCAGTATATTTGGGCCATTATAAGAAATCAGCTATCCAAGCCACATCTCCTTGCATGTCATTTAACATGGAAAATTGCTAATAGTAGGGAAAATAGAGAGAAATATAAAAAATCACACTTATCGAGAGACTTACGGAATTAAACTTTGTCAGTACAATGGGGCCGTCATAGGAAATCAGCTATCCAAGCCACATCTCTTTGCATGCCATGTAACATGGAAAATTGCTAATAGTAGGGAAAATAGAGAAAAACATAAAAAATCACAATTATTGACAGAGTTACGGTATTAAACTTTGTGAGTATATTGGGGCAGTCATAAGAAATCAGCTGTCCAAGCCGCATCTCCTTGTGAGCTGTTTAACATGGAAAATTGCTAATAGTAGGGAAACTAGAGAGAAATATAAAAAAACACACTTATCGAGAGACTTATGGGATCAAACTTTGTTAGTACAATGAGGCCGTCATAAGAAATCAGCTATCCAAGCCACATCTCCTTGCATGCCATTTGACATGGAAAATTGCTAATAGTAGGGAAAATAGAGAGAAATATAAAAAAACACACTTATCGAGAGACTTACGGGATCAAACTTTGTCAGTACAATGGGGCCGTCATAAGAAATCAGCTATCCAAGCCACATCTCCTTGCATGCCATTTGACATGGAAAATTGCTAATAGTAGGGAAAATAGAGAGAAATATAAAAAAATCACACTTATCGAGAGACTTACGGGATCAAACTTTGTCAGTACAATGGGGCCGTCATAAGAAATCAGCTATCCAAGCCACATCTCCTTGCATGCCATTTGACATGGAAAATTGCTAATAGTAGGGAAAATAGAGAGAAATATAAAAAATCACACTTATCGAGAGACTTACGGGATCAAGCTTTGTCAGTACAATGGGACCGTCATAAGAAATCAGCTATCCAAGCCACATCTCCTTGCATGCCATTTAACATGGAAAATTGCTAATAGTAGGGAAAATATAGAGAAATATAAAAAATCACACTTATCGAGAGACTTACGGGATCAAACTTTGTCAGTACAATGGGGCCGTCATAAGAAATCAGCTATCCAAGCCACATCTCCTTGCATGTAATTTGACATGGAAAATTGCTAATAGTAGGGAAAATAGAGAGAAATATAAAAAATCACACTTATCGAGAGACTTACGGGATCAAGCTTTGTCAGTACAATGGGACCGTCATAAGAAATCAGCTATCCAAGCCACATCTCCTTGCATGCCATTTAACATGGAAAATTGCTAATAGTTGGGAAAATAGAGAGAAATATAAAAAATCACACTTATCGACAGGGTTACGGGATTAACCTTTGTCAGTACAATGTGGCCGTCATAAGAAATCAGCTGTCCAAGCCACATCTCCTTGCGTGCCGTTTAACATGGAAAATTCCAAAAACTACTCCAAATGTTCTTCAAAATTGCTGAATGTTGATCTAGGCCGGGTCCTACTGAAATTCTTTCATCGAAAAGTCGCGAGTGCGAGAGGTAACGTATACAGAAACAAAATTTCGGACTTCCATTGTCTTTATTTATTTTAAACACGAAGTTTATGTCAAAATTAATATCTTTAACCGTTTTCAACTGTAAACTAAACAATCTAGTCTACAGGCTACTACTTATACTACTTGGTGTGCAGTCAGGTGTGACTTCGCTCCCCTTTTTTTAGATCGCTTGTTTCCTTAAGGAGTGGTTTCCATATGTTTGGTATGTCTGTACTTGGTTGACTGAAAATTTCCTTATTCTGCATTATAAAAGCAGCTTCAATAAACTTTTGTTTTTGCCAATTGCGACTCCTTATGCAAAACTTTAGCTTTAGCAGTCAAATGATCACAGGTTCAAAGTAGTCCTATACTTGAATACAGCGGCCCCCTATCCTACCACTGTAAGCCCGCCCCCTGTCATCAAACCCCGCCCATTTGTCATTAAGCCCCACCCACCTCTCACTACGCCCCGCCCATCTGTCACTTGTCCACTGTCACCTGTCACCTGTCAAATCTCAACTGTCATTGACAGCATATCTGGTTTTAAAATCTATAAAAATTTATCTCTTGAGAGAGAGTTGGCAACGCCGCAATGAATAACATTACCATTGGACAAAAAATATTTTTCAAGTTAGGACTGGTCCAGACTTGTCTAGCCTTTATTTTTTAGGCAAGTCGTTTACTAAAGTATTCTTATTTCTTTCTAACACACTTGCCTTTAGGGTGTGCGAGTTTTTTTAATCTTTCTAGCTTTAACATTTTTGAGATGTTGAAATATATAGGTTTTTAGGTAAGGCCTTTATGAACTATTTTTTATTTTTCTAGCTTTCATTTTTATGCTGTAAAAATTTTATGTTTTTGAGATATAGATATATTTATTTTTTATTATTTGGGGCTTAGTAAAAGAACTGCTATGCTGTACTGTAACACATTTTAATGTCTGATCTCTAATCTCACGCATTAAGCGGCCATAGAAAGTATTGAATAGCTGAGCTTTTACGGTGGCCCTGTACTGAGCTATAGGTGGGAATAATTGTGTTATAAATAAAATGCACATTGTAAGGGTTATAATATATAATGGATCAAATAAATATTATATTCCAAAGTCTTAGCCTATCTTAAAAATTAAAAATACACTAATTAAAACTAATCTACGTTATACTAGATTAAAAATACACTAATTAATACTAATCTAAATTAAAAAAAAAACTTAAGGATTCTTGCCGCGCGGGGCGGGCTGGCTGGTCATCATTACGCTCGTCTCGGTCCCAAAACTAAGGATTAATTTGCCGCGCGCGGCGGGCTGGCGGGTCCTCGTCATGCGCCTGCACCCTGTGTGTAGGCATTGTTTCGCGCAATTCCCTAAAGAAGATAAAAAAATAATTAGAAAAAAGCGAAAAAGAAAAAAGCGAAAAAAATAAAAGAATTCCAAAATGAGAGACTGATTGCAAAAATATTATAAAAATTATTCAAATTTACATTCGTCACAAATTATTTTTTATATTCTTGTGCTAAACGAGGGGTTATAGATTTTAGTTTTGGTACCTTCCTAGCTCGCTCAACATTGGCTAGAGAAGATAATATTTTTGAGGAAAATTAATTTTTTTTTTGAGGTGACGACCGTATTTAAAAAGAATTCTGACTTTTACGCTTATAGTATCAACATAAACTAATATTAGTTTATGGTATCAAGATGCTATTTCTGGAATATAGTATATAACATTTTTCTCAATTATTCTTGTTTTAATCAATTGCTTTGAATTACTTTGTAGGGGGGGTTTCGTTTCTGAGATATTTATAAAAAAAACGTTTTTCAACGCTGATATATGAGGAGATTACTTGGGTGCTAATAGCGTAGATAGTTGGGTATCAGAGCGGCCAGTGATCCATTTATTTTTCGAGATTGATTCTTTAACACCCTAGGGTTTTTGATGCATGTTTGTGAGGAGCCTAGCCTCACTTAGACAATTATTATTAAAGTATTCTTAAATCTAATTAAATTTACGGCAGTAACAATTTATTTTTTATAATTCGGTATACAGTCAACTCCGGATATAGTGAACTCGAAGATTGAATGGAAACTGGTTCGATATATACTGAGGTTTACTATAAGAAGAAATATAGGATATTGTATACACAAGTAATTTTTTTATGAATATTCTGAACCCTATTAGACATGATAGTATAAAAATAAAAAGACTCTTTTTGTTTTAGCGGGATTTTATTCAATACGGTAATGACATGTATTCTCTGCCGCGACGTCCCGCCCCGCGGACGCGTCTACAGATGCGAGCAAGAACACGTCATATGTAGGGCGCACCTGGACGAGGCGATGCGCTGCGTCCTGTGCAGGACACCAATGGAGCGCTGTATGACGGCGCGCATAATAGGGAATGCCCTGAACATTGCTGAAGAGTAAGTCACCTTATCAATCAGTCTCTCATTTTGGAATCCTTTTATTTTTTTCGCTTTTTTCTTTTTCGCTTTTTTCTAATTATTTTTTTATCTTTTTTAGGGAATTGCGCGAAACAATGCCTGAACACATGGTGCAGCTCGACGGCCGCATTGTGTTAAGAGCACCACAACCAAATGTAAGCTATTTATTTTTGTATTTTATTTTTAGTAACTTTTCAGTTTATTATTTTTTTTAGTAGCTTTTCAGTTTATTAATTTTGTTTTCGTTTTATTTCAGGCCGAGGATCAAGAAGCAACAGGCAGTGAGATTGAAGATGGGGGCGTCATCACTGATAGTGATGATACCGTGATCGCCCCCTTGGGAGCCCCCGATGATGATGAACCGGTGAGTTTTATTTTTATTACTTTATATATTTATCAACACTGATTGAATCTTAGTTCACCTCAAACAAGGTCAACTATCTTTAATGTGCTGAGGGCGGTTTTTATTCAATCAATGAACCATTTAAACAAATAGCTTTCCATACTAATCTTGTTTTTTTCTTTCTTACTCTAGCAGGCCAATGCTGTATGCCCCTGCGGTCCGTTGTGCCGCAAGCGCTTGAGAAGCCGGGATGACGAGGACCCGCCAGCCCGCCGCGCGCGGCAAATGAATCCTTAGTTTTGGGACCGAGACGAGCGTAATGATGACCAGCCAGCCCGCCGCGCGCGGTAAGAATCCTTAAGTTTTTTTTTTTAATTTAGATTAGTATAATTAGTGTATTTTTAATTTAGTATAACGTAGATTAGTTTTAATTAGTGTATTTTTAATTTTTAAGATAGGCTAAGACTTTGGAATATAATATTTATTTGATCCATTATATATTATAACCCTTACAATGTGCATTTTATTTATAACACAATTATTCCCACCTATAGCTCAGTACAGGGCCACCGTAAAAGCACAGCTATTCAATACTTTCTATAGCCGCTTAATGCGTGAGATTAGAGATCAGACATTAAAATGTGTTACAGTACAGCATAGCAGTTCTTTTACTAAGCCCCAAATAATAAAAAATAAATATATCTATATCTCAAAAAGAAAAAATTTTTACAGCATAAAAATGAAAGCTAAAAAATAAAAAATAGTTCATAAAGGCCTTACCTAAAAACCTATATATTTCAACATCTCAAAAATGTTAAAGCTAGAAAGATTAAAAAAACTCGCACACCCTAAAGGCAAGTGTGTTAGAAAGAAATAAGAATACTTTAGTAAACGACTTGCCTAAAAAATAAAGGCTAGACAAGTCTGGACCAGTCCTAACTTGAAAAATATTTTTTGTCCAATGGTAATGTTATTTATTGCGGCGTTGCCAACTCTCTCTCAAGAGATAAATTTTTATAGATTTTAAAACCAGATATGCTGTCAATGACATTTGACAAGTGACATGTGGGCGGGGCTTAGTGGCAGTTGGGTGGGGCTTAATGGCAGTGGGCGGGGCTTACGGTGGTAGGAGAGGGGGCCGCTGTATTCAAGTATAGGACTACTGTTCAAAGCTAATGTTTTGCATAAGGAGTCGAAAACGAAAGTTTATTGAAGCTGCTTTTAAAATGCAGAATGAGGAAATTTTCAGTCAACCAAGTACAGACATACCAAATATATGGAAACCACTCCTTAAGGAAAACAGGCGTCTTAGGATTAAAAAAGGGGGCGGGCCGTCACACCTGACTGCACACCAAGTAGTATAAGTAGTAGCCTAGAGACTAGATTGTTTAGTTTACACTTGAAAACGGTTAGAGATACTTACTAACCGAAACGTCCTGTTTAAAAGAAATAAGGATAATGGAAGTCCGAAATTTTGTTTTTGTATACCTTATTTCTCGGACTCGCGACTTTTCGATGAAAGATTTTTAGTAGGAGATGGAGTAGATCAACATTCATCAATTTTGAAGAACATTTAGTGTAGTTTTTGGCTGCATAAATAAATAATCATTGATTTTTTGGTATATTTTTATTTAACAAATTATCCTTACATTCAAAAAATAAGTACCTAGTTGGTACCTAGGTAACAATAGGTTTATATTATAAATAACTGTGACTTAATTATAATAAATAAAGAATAAACTTAAGTAGGTACGGCATTCTTTTTTTGAAAAAAATCCCAATTTTTTAAAAATTTTTGGCTAAATCTCCCGGACTACTACTAGGAGTGAAGAGCATTCATCCATGGTGGAGAGTTAAGATATGGCATAAACAATAAAGGGTGGTCAATATTATTTTTCTAAATTGAATTTTCGGTGAAACCTCTTTTAGTTTTTATTCTGCAAAACTGAACCATATTTTTCTAAAATCTCTTTTAGTTAAGGCCGCTTGACCTGGTGCATGACGCCCTGCAAATAATTGCAAGCAAAAAATTTGGCTCAAATTGTTGCCTGCAAAAATTCTTCTTTTTGTTTGACATTGTGCATGGACATACATGGATTGTGAAATGTTTTATATTGAAAATTTTTCTTCAGATAACTCTAGCGAGTGTTTTTGTGGAGAAAAACTATTGTCAAAGCTTGAAAAAATTAGTTTAAGGGCATGTAAAGTTTTTTTAAATAATTTTATTAAAATGCACAATGATTTAGTGTGCTAATAAATCTTTGAATAAGAACTCAAAGATGACAGTCAAAGAAAAATTAAAAAACTAAAAGCTTAGGTTTGATATGTCCAATTTTGAAAGACTTGTATAGATTTGAAGTTATTAACGATATTATGTACCTAATATATGTACCTGAAGATATTAGAGTGCAAATTTTGTATAATTTTTTATTTTATAGATGCAGTTCTTTTATCCATAATAAACACATATATCAGCAAAATATTTTTTTCAATTTTTGCCTATAAAAGAACAAAAATTTTTTGTTAATTTATTTAAATTGTGTAAAAACATATAATATATTAAGCAATACAATAAGAAACCTGGGACTCCTAAGATCACGTGACCGCCGACTTGCTTATAACGCGCCATAGCCGGTCTTTATCGTTGGCTGCGGGTTTTAAATGCAGCAACACCTGATACTTATTTACCTAATCTGTGCACCTGATGCGTTTTTTGAATCGGGGTGGGCATGCATTGGTGGAAACCGGGTATTACCAAATCTTCTTTGGTATTACAAGACGATAAGACCCAAAATGTACAAAATTTCCTGGCAAAAGACAAAATTACCCTATAAAAAGCGTTTGACTGCTGTTTCCTAGGAAAACTGTGACGTAGCTCTGACGTCACGGCCGTCATGACACCGAGTTACCAGACAACCGGTTTATTTAATGACCGTGCTGTCGAAGGACTATGGTTGGAAATGTCATTCTTGTCAGTTGTCAATCTAAGGTTTCGCGTGTTTACAAACATTCCCTTTTATTAAAAAAAAAAAACGTCATTTTTGTCAAACATTTCTCTAGTTTTGTGTGTAAAATTAAACTTTTTCAGGAATAAAATGAATTTACAGTGACCTACTTTTAATTTTTCATTAAATTAGTGTCACAGTTTACAGGACAATCACATTTTCATTCATCAAACACATAATGGTTAAAGGTAAGTTTATAGTGTTTATTATAGATAGTTTTCTAAGTGAAAAAAAGGAGTTTATACTTAATTTTTTGAATTCATCAATGAATAAATTAAGTCCTAATTTCAGGTACTACAATAAACAAACCCAAATCCATTCAAAATATACAAAGGGACAACCACAAGTTAACTGAGTATTTTCCCATAAGGCGGTCCATTAGAAAGACAAAAAGACATGTTTTGTGGGAGCGGCAACTGACTTTGGAAAATTTAGTACGGAATGCAGTGGAAGATGGACTTGAAATAAGATATACAGGTGAGACATGTTGGGCTATTGGGACTGTCAAAAAAAACTATAGCTTATTTGTATCCAAAATGTCCTAACTAACAAATTTTAATAATACAGAGGCCTTAGTGGTATTTCTTGGAGCTTATGTGCTGGGTGGAAAAAAAACATATGCCACATTAGTCAAACTCAGTATGTAGGTACATGGGCACAATAGATCCATATGTAGTTGCAGTGCATGGATGTCAAGTAGCGCCTGCCACAACTTTCAAATATATACATACATCTAACAAATTTTGCAGAGGAGTCTGTCTATCTGAGACATGATAACTCAAAAACCAATAAGCCAATTTTCACCAAATTTGGCAGAAAAATTTTCTGGATAAAGCCATTAAATTTTGGGGGGGATAGGGACTGCAAGGAGGTAGTAGTAAGGTCACTCATTGTCAAGCAAGCTGTACAGGTGGAGAAGCCTAACTCTAATTTTTGATTTTTTGGTTATAATTTTGGACATGTTTTCCTTGGTTTCACATTGCGGCTCGTTGTTATTTTAAAAATGTGGTTTTAACACAGTCTAAAGATCTATTTAATAATGAATACAGTTTCAAGATAGTTTGCAGCATAACTTTTTAATTCTAATTACATAAATATATATATAGTTTAGTTAAATAAAGTTCAACTTCAACACCCAGAACAACTAGGGCATATGGATAAACTGTTTTTTCTGGTTTTTTCATTGATTTAAGTTTTGGTGTTTCTCTTTTTTACAGAAGGTAAAGGGAGAGGAATCTTTGCGACAAAGGACTTTGAAAAAGGCGATTTTGTTGTTGAATATAGTGGTGACTTTATCGATATGATAGAAGCCAATAACAGGGAGGAACAGTATTCTCTAGATGAATCTACTG
This sequence comes from Aspidapion aeneum, assembly GCA_963576565.1. Taxonomy (NCBI): domain Eukaryota; kingdom Metazoa; phylum Arthropoda; class Insecta; order Coleoptera; family Brentidae; genus Aspidapion; species Aspidapion aeneum. The sequence continues at coordinate 68,907,447 of OY755046.1, forward strand.
GGTGCTACATGTATTACTTCAAATACAATGATCAACCATTTTGGTAAGTTTTTCCCTTCACCACTCACGAGTAGTACATGAAAATGGTATTCTGTAAAAAGGATTGATGATGATTGTCCCATCAAAAATTCTTGCGACCAAAAAGAAAAACAAAAAAAAAACAAAAAAAAAACAAAAAGGTCATCATGTCTATAGTTTCCTTTGCCGCCCTCTTCCTTTACCGTTCCCGGACCTGCTGCTTAATAACCGAGGGGTGACCAGCTGATCCCAAAATGTGTGCGCCGATTGCGAAAATCCACCATCCATCTTTTGCTAAGATTGTGAGGGAACCCCAAAATGTGTACGCCGATTGCGAAAATCCACAATCTTTTCCACAATCTTTTGCTAAGATTGTGAGGGAATGTGTAAAGATTGTGAGAGATTGTGAGGGATTGTGAAGGATTGTGGTAAGATTGTGAAGGATTGTGGTAAGATTGTGAAGGATTGTGAGAGATTGTGAAGGATTGTGAGAGATTGTGACAGATTGTGGGTGATTGGGAGGGTTTGTGTAAAGATTGTGAAGGATTGTGAACAGATTGTGAGAAATGTGTACACCGATTGTGAGAGCTGTTCACCCCTCGGTTAAAAGTAAACCCAAGTTCTCCAATACAAATTTCAAAATGAAAGGTTCTTTCTAGTTTGGAAATATTTTTTGTAACTTTGCTATTACACCTTTTTTATTTTCAATTTAGCACTGTGCCTAAGAGTCATTTGCAGCCATAATAGCCAGGTTTAGAAAAACATTTCCAAACTAGTAAGAACCTTTAATTTGGAAATTTGTATTAGAGAACTTTAGTTTACTTTTATCTGAATTCTTTTTACAGGATACCATTTTCACGTACTTTTCTTTTTTTACATGAAATGTTTTTGTTATGATTTCACTCCTTTTTTAAAGGATTTAGATAATATTTAAGTTTTATTATAGTAAAATATGTGGAATATTGTTCAAAACTTTTGCAATGCCTTTTTAAAAATTTTGAGGTTTCCTAATTTTTTTGTATGGTTTTATCATAGTTCCTATCAGCCTTCTAAAGCTCATCTTTCTAGCGTTCCTGGAAGTGGGCAATGTTACTTTTACATAACTTTACATTTATAGGGGAGGGAAGTTAATTAAAATTTTGGGGTTTTTTAATTTTTTTTCGATAGTTTTATCATAGTTCCTATCGGCCTTTTAAAGCTCAGCTCTCGAGCGTTTCTAGAAGTGGGCAATGTTACTTTTTTACATAACTTTACATTTATGGGAGTATTATATATATATTTATCGGTTTTACAACGTTCCACGTCTGCCGATACCCAATTTCCACTCATTTCTGCTGCCCATAATTCATCATCTAGGCCTATTATTCTTATTTCACTGTCTATTCTTTCTCTCCAGCTTCTCCTTGGCCGTCCTCGTTTTCTTCGTCCTTGTTTTCTGAGCGTTTTGTAATAATACTTTTTACAATGGTGTTATATATAAACTTATTGTTATGTTTTGATATAAACTTTTTGTTATGTTTTGATATACTTTGGTCCCAAATTATTCCATTTAATAAAGTTATTGCTTTTCTTCTTTGTACGTTTCGATCGTTTATAGCTTGGTCTAGTGTTCCGTCAGCTGTAATTTTTAGACCTAAGTATTTATACTCATCACAGGACTGAATTCGCTGCCCGGTATTTAAAATTAGATCCTGTTTTGTTTAACTGATACACATATACTCTGTCTTATTGAGATTAACCTCTAGTCCCCACTTTTTGAACTCTTTTATTAGTTTTCGTGTCATATATTCGAGGTTCCTGAGCCACTACTATCTGATCATCGGCGAAACATGGTTTCGTCCAACGGAATTCTTATATTTTGGCATTTTCTCTTCTCCATACTTTAAGGACTTCTTCCAAGTATATCTTAAAGAGCATAGGCGAGATACAGCAACCTTGTTTTAGACCTTTATTTACTTGAAAGCCTTTGGTTAGTTTTGCTTTTATTTTAACTTTTGCCTTACTATTGCGGTATAACTCTTTAATGGCCTTAATTAGTTGTACGCTTATGTTTGTGTTTTCCAACGCTTTCCAAAGTAGATTTAGTGGTATACTATCATATGCCTTCTGCAAATCGACGTAAAGCAGATGCAGCTCTTGTCCGTATGCAATTTTCTTTTCAATAACTTGGGTTATACAAAAGAGATGATCTGAAGTTGATTTACCCGCCCTGAAACCGGCTTGTTCTTCTGCCTCCATGTCTTTATATTCGCTCTCCACTTTATTTCTTATTATTATTATTATTATATTTTTTTTTTGAATAGTAATCTATATTACGTAGTATAAATATGGGCTGAAATGTTTTAAGAAAAGATGGTACAGCAGTTTACGCCGCAAACTTGGCTGGTCTGCTGCTTTGCTAGCTTTAGTCGAGCAATAGATACAGAAAACACGAGAAAGATAAACAGTAATCGTTAATATAGTGATAAAATTTAAAAAAATTAATTTTTTATAGCATCGATGCAACAAAAGAAACAGGCAAAAAAGGTCGTCTGATAAACCATTCTCGAACACTTAACAACCTCTTCACAAAAACAGTCTTAGTTGATGGTCTGCCAAGGCTAGTTCTGTTCGCAAAAGAAAATATAAAAAGGGACCAAGAGTTGTTGTATGATTATGGTGACAGGGCAAGAGAATCATTGGAGCATCATCCATGGTTAAAGCATTGATTGATTGATTGATTATTGGTAAGATTTAACTGCTTCTCATATTTGGTAAAATACAGTGAAACCCTCAGAGTAATAACATATAAAGAGAAGTAGTAGCCTTCGGTTTCGGCGGTCATTCATTCATTTGTTGGTAAACAATGTAGCTTTTCCGCTGTTGCCGCCTCCTCTGCCTCTGTAAAATTTTATAAATAATAAGTAAGGTTCAACTTCTTACCTTACCAAAATATATAGTGCTTTGAGTTGGTTAGGCTCTTCAAACTGTGCCATAATTTGTCATGCGCTTATTAGCCCGCGTCGCGTCATTTTATGTTGTGTATTTTTTATTACAATCTGCGATAAAAACTCATTTAGACAACATAATTTATGAACGGCCCCTTTTCCCACAATTTTTTCAGGACTTGGCAACAGGTGTATGACATCATATTACGGATTTCGTGCTAGCAGGGCAGGGTTTCGTTTTGAGCTACTTGGACTATAGAATTTTGATGTGAGTGAGTGAGTGGCAATTTCGACGTTTTTTGAAATTTCGTAACTACTTTACTACTTTATAGCAGTCTATGAAACTTGGAGGGGTTGTTAACTCTATGAAGGTCTACGACTGTGCAAAGTATGAGATTCGTAGCTCTTTCCAAAGTAGAGTTTTAGATGGGTCAAATATGGGCTGAAATGTTTTAAGAAAAGATGGTACGGCAGCGCGAACTTGGCGAGGCACTGTCGTGCCCTCAGATAAAGACAATGGAAGTCCAAAATTTTATTTCTACTCAATCATTGTCTACGAGTTGCAAACAAAAGATTATTTTTTCACTTATATAATGGCAACAAGTTTAATTAGGTGGGTTCTCAAGTCGTGAACGGTTAGCCCAGATATTCCTAAGCTCTAAGGTCGACACTGACAGTAACATGTGTTTGTATTAAATGCAGTGTTGTCTTGGCCGTCGGACTCGGTATATTGAATTTATGGTGTTTTTTCTGTGTGCGAAGTTTTATTTTTGTAAAAAAGAACTTAGTTGGACGTAAAAATAAACAAGAAGTGCTATGTTTCTGAAAATACTGTGAAAATTTAGCCCAGTGTGGTTTTTTCGAGATGATTCCAGTGACGCAGCTATGTTGCCATCGCCGGGGATTCTGCAAATTCTAAGTTTTCAGGAATGACCGCCTCAAATAGGGAAAATTTACACGGGGCCGCGGTTGACTTCTTCTCTTTATATTATTATTACTCTAATATGCGGACAAATTTGTTGGAACGAAGCTTTTTCCTATTTATTTACATGTAAAATTCACTCCTATCACCGGAAACTCTAATAAAAGGAAGCCGACAATTTTTTTTTTGGTTAAAAAATTCTGAAACCTCCCTTAACCGGACGCGGACCTCTGACAACAGGACAAAGCGCTGCACGACATGGGTCTAAATATTATGTAGTATTTTGGCAACAACACACTTTGCAGCCGGGGAGTTAACTCTTTCCGTTTTAATTCGAAGACTAAATACTTCTGTTGTATTTACAACAACATATTTTATTCGCCGGGACTGCTGTGTTTTATTTTTATTGTTCAGTTAAGTAGTAATAGATCTCTTTGAAATCGCTCCTAGCAAAAAACTTCTTTGTTTACGTAAAAAAATGTTAAAAAGTTATCAACGTTTCGGAGACGGAACATCTATCAGCACGAAAGATCGCTAAAAAATGTAATATTGTACATTTCCAAAATTTTTGAAAAGAGTTTAGAATGATACATAGATCCCTAATTTGCTACGCAAAATTATTAAAATAGTATATTTTATCATAACTACATTTAAAATCAAGTTTTGTAATTTCCGATTTGAATTTGCCGCTAAAACGCTCATTTCTAGCATAGCGTTGCAATGACGTCACAGCGCAGTAAACTCGCGGACAGATACACGGCATTCAAGTGTTTATTTGTTTTTGGTCTGTGTTTTTACTGTTTTTTATTTAAAAAAATGTCCTACAAGTGGTGTGTACTGCCTCAGTGTTCGAATACTAGCATAAAAACACCTGAAAAACTATTTATTCATGTGCCTACAGCAGTAAAAGAACGAAAAAAGTGGCTAGAACTTGCTCGAAGAGACTTTACATTTGTGAAGATCACTTTGATGTGAGTATAACTAGATTGTTTCTATTAATTTTTCTCACGTTGTCTATAATATATATAATTATTTCGTAAATGACGATGACATTTTTGAGTTTATGTTTATTACAAGGAGTGAACAACTATAATAGGCAGTTATTAGGCAGGACTAGGGAGTACCTCCAATGCTTAAAATAATAATGATTGGATATTTAATTGAATCTATTGTAATTGGCATATTAAACAAAAAAGCAAAACATATAACCTAACCTCAAAATCTAAATGAGTAAAAGTAGGCGAAGAATATCGTAAAAAAACTTTGAGTTATACAAAAACACTTATCGAATACTTACATCAACATTTTAACGTTTCTTAATTCCGCAGAGCAAAAATCACTGTTGTTGGCAAAGAGGCCTGCCACCATAAAGGAATTAAGCATTGGCAAGTTGGAGCTATCGGCTTTGGAGAATCCGTTTTCCATTGAAAATGTTTTTTCCAAACAAAACACAAAATAAAATCTAGTTTAGAACGATAATTCGCACTTTAAACCAAAGCAAACATTATCATCCATAAGAAAATAACACAGAAAATAGGTTCGTTCGAAGCGTTTACTGTTTTGTGACGTCACTCGCAGCTGATTGGTAGACCGCCCGTTTTGAATCACGTGGCTAATTGTTTTAATTCAATGAATTTATTTAATTAAAAGAGCTTTGAATTTGAGAAAAAATGAAACAAAAAAGTTTGTTTTTAGCATTCCCAAGACCTAAAGAGATATCTAAAAATAAATATATATTTATTTTTTACTACTGTCAAACGCCCTATAAGCGGACAAAATTGACGAAACCGTGAGTGTCCGCTTATAGGAGGTTTCACTGTATCGGACACGTTAATGTCACATAAATAATGGATAAAGTTAGCTAATGAAGAAATTAGCCTTGTTAAGTCAAAGATTTTCATTATTAACAATGTTCCTTGAACTCTCTTATTTATAAAGTAGTACTTATAGCAGTTGAACAGTATTTTTGCAATGTTCAATTTTATTTTACGTAGTTTTTTTGCTTGATAATTTAAGAAACAAAAGAAAAGGGAGGAGGATCTAGTTTTAGAGGATGTATCAAGACATATTGGTTAGTGAAACGGATATGGAATGTACAGCGTGTCCCATTTTCGATGGGATTAAATGGGAAACTCGGTTATTATTAAAGATATCGATTTTCTGATTGCACCTTACCGTGCTCTTTTTTGAAGCCCTTAAAAATGGTGTAATCAGATTTTTGCTATACCCCGTGGTTTCGCTAATACAGGGAGTTTTTGAAAAATTGCATTTTAATTAGTTCCTTGTATCTCGCTTATTTTCTCAGATATTTTTATTCTGTAAAAACCTTTTTATGGCAACTTTTTTAGAGCAAAATAATGACGTTGTCAATTTTTTTAAATATTGTTTAGTTTTTGAGATATGGTATTTATCATAAAAAAATTAAATACGGACCTGGATTTTTTTTATTACTACTATGATTGGTTCCATGCTATTATTACCTTAAAATGATAAAACTTTAATATTTTTTTGATTTAAGGTTAAAAAAACTATTTAATATTAAAAAAAAAAATTAAGTCCGAACCTGGAAATTTCCAACCTAATTATAAATTAAAAATTGCAAGACACACTAGTTGAACGATTTTTAGTTTATCTGTTTTGAAATGATAATTAAAAGATTTATAAATAAAGTAAAAAACGTTAAAAAGTATATCATACTAATTATTTGATGGTAGCACAGCAGGTCGTGAAATTTACAAAACAAAAGCGTGGAATTGACATTGTCATTTTACTTGTAATTTTTGTGAATGGCTTACAATTATTTTAAACTGGCTAGAAATCGACCATATCCAGATTTTGAAAAATGTGATATGTTTGACTGCTTCATTCAAGCAACAAAATCCCAATATTTAAATGGCAGAAATATTTTTATGCAAAATGCGTTAAGAAAAATTACTCAAAAATGCCAACAATGTCTTACACATAATGGTAATCAGAAAAATTAGTTATTTTTTATAATTTGTTTTTTTTTGTATTTTTTGTAGACTTTGTTTCAAATAAATCTGTAAATTAACGTAAAACCATTTTAATATGCTAAGTATTAAAACAATTAAACTAAAAATTGTTTATCTAGCAATTTTTAATTTATATTTATACTAAGTTATATTTTTTTTACCTTAAAACAAAATTTTTTAAAATTTTTATTATTTTATGATAATACTAGCATGAAACCAATCAAAATAGTAATAAAAAAATCCAGGTCCGTATTTAATTTTTTTATGATAAATACCATATCTCAAAAACTAAACAATATTTTAAAAAGTTGACAACGTCATTATTTTCTTGTACAAAAGTTGCCATGAAATTTTTACAGAATAAAAATATCTCGCAAAATAAGCGAGATACAAGGAATTATTAAAAATACAATTTTTTCAAAAACTCCTCGTATTAGCGAAACTACGGGGTTTAGCAAAAATCTGATTACGCCATTTTTAAGGGCTCAAAAAAAGAGCACGGTAAGGTGCAATCAGAAAATCAATATCTTTAATAATAACCGAGTTTCCCATTTAATCCCATCGAAAATGGGACACGCTGTACAGCTGGTTCAAAAAAAATTGAATACGTTCACACATGACTTTGAGCTGTTTACATAAGTAATCCAATAACAATCATGTGACGCCGTATTTATTTTTTTTCGAACCAGTTGTACGTTATTCCAGTGCAAAGATTGGACCTAATTTAGTAAGCTGTAGGTTGTAGACCTTTTATGGAAGATTGTTTAAAATAATATGAAACTCATTTAGTTAGTTAAAGTCATTTTGTGGCAAGAATAATTCAAGTTAAAGTCATTTTGTGGCAAGAATAATTCAAATATTTTATGTAGCAAACCACAAGGGGCTTTTAACCACCAATCAAAATTTGTACAAGTATTTTCCCTGTATTTTCCACGTGTTATATTTTACACAAAGTGTAAAATTATTTGCCTTAATAAAAAATCCCTCACCTTCTTAGAGTAATAATATTTATTACTCTAAGCTCACCATTAACCTGTTTGAAATCAACTTATTTAATTTTGAAAGGTTTTCTCTGTATTTCCGATGTATTCCTCTTGGGTTTTCCCCATTTCCCAAAGTGTAAAGAAATTTCCCTTGATCAAAAGCGACCGAGCCACAATATACAATATATTGTGGTCAATTTATAGATTTTTTACCTTGTATGTATTTTCCCAGTATACAGGGTGTCCCAAATAAAAGCAACTACATGGAGATTTCGGAAACCGTAAGAGATACGAGTTTGTTTAAATGAAAAAAATGTTACGCTCTTCTAAGCCCAATTAGATGCCGTATCAAAATTAAAAATATTTAGAGATTTTTAAAATATCGAGCAAAAACTAAAAATTGTGTTTTTTTAAAAATTGAAGTATCGTCGCCATCTTGCAATAGTAGTTTACCTAACTAGTGCGGAAAGTGCCTCTTTTCCGCACGCGATTGCAGATGGCCAAACGACGCGATAGCAGAGTTTGGCCAATAATCAAATGCGGAAAAGACACTTTACGCACGATTTAGGTACATTATTTTTTCTATAAGCGTGAGGAAAAAACTAAAAATTAATCAGAAAATTATTTATATTCAAAACATTTTAATCAAATCAATTATTATTATTAACAATAATATTAAAGGTGCAGTTTGTAGCGTGCTGTAAGTTGATAGCAGAGGCAAGTGTTTTCTCAAATGAAGTGGCAGATTTGAAACTTGGGTTTTGGTTCTCCACTGCGTTCTCCAAGTTTTCGGAAACATCTGTTGCAACTGTGGTCATGCATTTGGGGCTGGATTGAGGCACTTTGGAAGGTTGTATGGTAGAAGAAAGTTGCTGACTAGTTGAAGGACCAGGGTGGCTGAACTTCAAAATTTTATTCGAAATATTTTTTTGGAATCCAGTTGAACTGTCAAGGTACCCTTCTGCGACACTTGAAGATTTCCATCCACCGAGTCGTTTGATATTGGTTATTCCTTCGCCTGAATCTGCCAACATTGTTGCGGCAGAACGTCGGAAGCTGTGGCCCGTGTATAATTCTGGATTTGAAAGCTTCAGATAGCATGCGATATCTGATGGCATTTTACCGAATGTATTAATTCCAATGCATTGTACCGTACATGCTCCTTTTTTGTAGTTTACGAAGAACCGTCTATGTGGGGTCTCTGGTTTCCTTAAGTTGACATATTTTCGGATCAATTGGAGAAGTTTTCCATTCTCGGCTTCTTCTGAAATAGCAAAACTTCTAAATGTATGGTTTTTTGAGTCAGGAATTTTTATAATGATCAAATTTCCTTTTTCTTCAATGTCATCTAGGCACATTTTTGCTAGTTCTTCACGGCGACATGCGCCCGCCAAACCAAAAATCGTGGCAACTTTCATATGCAAATAAACTAGGTCAGGAGCTTCGCTTAAAAACTTGAAAATTTCTTCTTTTGTGAAGATTTTTGCCTTCTTGGGTCTGAATCCAACGTTTTGTTTTTTCAAGTAGGCCGTAACTTTAAAAAAATTGCTTAAGTCAACGTTTTTTCTGAGTTTTATTACACTTTTGAGCATAGAATACCTCGACCAAAGGGTATTCGGTTTGCACGTTTTGGAAATTTCGGAGAAATATGCCAAAAAAACAGCTTCTTGAAGGGATTTGATGCCTTTAGCGTGGCACCATCTCTCAAACAAACTATATTCCTACTACTATAGCGGCTTCTAGAACTGACTGGGGTAGATCTTCGTCCGAAGAATCCATTGAAAATCTGATTTTTTTGTTTGAAAAATTCAAAAGACGCTTGTATCTGCAAAATTGGCTTTGTTTTGACAGTTTGTTTGTACTTTGTTGCTATGGTGATTTAAGATGCCAAATCTAAAACCACTAGTGTTCATTGTTGTTTGACATTGACAATGACGATATTTATACCGGGGAGGTTAAAAACTTATAATTTGAACCTATTTTACTGAAAACTTTATTTTATCGAAAATATTGAAAATATAGCAGAATTTTAGTCAATTTGAATATTTTTAGGATATTTCGCGTGGTAGGAAAGATACAAATGTATTTTGAACGGTCTAAATGTTATAGAACACCTCAAAATCGTAACAAATTTACTTTTCCGCACTAGTGCGGAAAAGTGGCACTTACCACACTAAAATGCGTGCGGAAAAGTGGACTTTTCCGCACGCTTATAGAAAAACAAATTTAGTGAAAGTTGGTAATTTTGTATAAGCAACTACGGCCAATTAAATGACGGTAACAAATTTTTTCTAGGCTTTCTACTTTTTTTGAAACCATAGCCAACTTTGTTATTTCTTATGACCGCCATATTGGATTTATACTTCGATAAATAGAGCATAAAAGGAGCTTTTCAACAGTGTATAATAAGCCTATCTTTGGATGACGGAAAATGTGAATTTATTAAAAAATAGTTTTTCACTTAGTTGGCTGTGAAACAAATGCCGTAGTTTGTTGTCATACCTACGTAACTACCTTTCAAAACTTTTCCATTTATTTGATTTATATGCAAATCTTTAAAGCCCTTATTTTTAAATTTTTCTCTAGCTAAGAAATAAGACAATTTCTTAAAATCTATCTTTTATTTCTGAAACAAATTTCATTTATTATTTAATTTAAAATAAAACTAAAAACAGATAACAAAGCATTGAATTAAATAAGCGAAAATTCCACCGTTGTTATTCATGCAAAGCCTGCAATTGCACAATTTTTAGTTTTTGCTCGATATTTTAGTAACCCCTAATATTGATACAGCACCTGATTGAGTTTAGAATAGCCCAACTTTTTTTTTCATTTCCCAATGTATGTAGTTGCTTTTTTGGGAAACGCTGTTTTCCCTTTTTTCCCGAAAGTGTATTTCCCATAATAAAAAGTCCCTTGTTCACAAGAAACCCGCTTGTGGTCAGTCAAAAATAAGTAATCTTGACAGATTTGTTAAACATAAAAAGCCCTAATATTGATTTGATTTATATATATGTTTTTTAGAAAAACGATGGCTTTTTAGTGTGAAAAAAATTAGTACATGTTAAATAGGAACTAAGGTTTTAGCATAGAGTAATACTTTGTATACAGGGTGTCTCTAAAAGGTCTGTACAAAATCTTAGCACATATTCCTGAGGTCAAAATAAGTCGATTTAAAGCAACTTACCTTAGTCCGAAATTACTCCGTTTCAGAGATACAGGGTGGTGAATTTAAAAATTAAAAATCGATTTTATTAAAATTTATGAACATTTCTCAACGTATTACTTTAAAAATTAGTACTCGGGCGTTTTTTGGGATGCGAAACCTAAATATGGATACCTTTACAATGTGGCCGTTAGAGGGCGCTTTACAATGCTCTGTTTATAGTTTTTTTATCTCTGAAACGGAGCAATTTCGGACTAAGGTAAGTTGCTTGAAATCGACTTATTCTGACCTCAGGAATATGTGCTAAGAATTTGTACAGACCTTTTAGAGACACCCTGTATATTACTCTATGATTTTAGTAAATGTATATTTGTAAGTGTTCAAATTTTGTGCCTAATGACTACAAAATGTCGACTGAAAATTTAATTTTAGTCAAAACAAGGCTGAGGCAGATGTCTGACAATATTGGATGTTAAAAAAAATTCTCTCAATAAAACACAATTTTTATTGGTTTGAAAACTTTTAAAATCTTGGCTTATTTGAAAAAGTAGTGCGAAAAGTGGTGCTTTTTCGTACGCGATGTCGGTTGACCGAAAAATTTTAAATGGTTTCCAAATTATAAAAACAAGTGCGGAAAAATAACTTTTTCACACTAGTGCAAAAAAGTAACTTTTTTACACTAGTGTGGAAAAGTAACTTTTTCAGACTAGTGCGGAAAACTAACTATACCACCTGTTGATTGTTATGTTTTGCGTGCGAAAAAGTGCCTATTTGCACTAGTGCGGAAAAATCACTTTACCACACTAGTGCGGAAAAATAACTTTACCGCACTTGTGCGGAAAAGTACAACTTTTTGCACATAAATGAGTGCTAAAAGGTGCATTCTCTGCACACTCGTAAGAAAAATAAATTATTATTTAAGATTGCTTTGCTATTACGACATCTAGCCACAGTCGAAAAATAAACCAAAAAGTGCTTAAAACATGTCTTTTTGGGCGAATATTAAGATACTACTTAATTATTAAGTCATATTATACAAAAAGATTCTGAATGGCATTAATTTAAATTAGTTTTAACGATTGAAAACAAAACTATAGCTGTAGATTTGTCACATTTTATAACATTTTCTTTTAATTTTATTTATTTTAAGTCCATTTTGAATTAAAAACGACAATATTTTAAATCTGAACCAATGCATTTTTCTTTAAATCATGTTATTTACATCGTTTCTTTTATTTCTTCCTCATCCAAATGTCGAAACCTTTTTAATCTTTTTTAACCTTCTTTTTATTTCATTTTTCATCATCCAAACCTTAATCTCTTAATTCTTTATTTCATCCTTAGAGTAAGATTTTTTCTTCTTACTCTAAGATTTCATCCATGTCCTATTTGGCGTTTTTTAAGTGTTAAGTATTTGTATGTCTCCACCATAATAATCGTTTTATTTTATTTTTTCGTTTTTAGACTTAATAGCTTTTTCTAACTTCAAGATCTAAGTAACATTAAATTTCAATGGATTTATTAAAATGTTCTTACAGAAACACCCTTTTTCCCGTCTTTTTCTCCTAAAAATGAATAAAAACAAAAGTGAAGAAAATATCGAAAAATTTTAGAAATGAGAATTAAAAGTTACTGCAGAATGTCAATTTTCAGAAAAATCAGCTAAAAATTCTTTGGGCCATTTTTTTTACTATACTAAGTACAACTTAAAATAAAGCAATACCTCAAAAAAATTAAGTTAATAATATTAGACTAAAGACCTTTTAAAAAATATTTGGCAGTGTAGTAACCCATAATTTATAAAAAAAAATTAGTTCTTTTATATATGATGAGCTATTGCATTTTCAAAGAATTTATAAAATAGTTTTTTTTTAAACGTTTTTGTCACAGATTTTTGACAGTGTAATATCATACTCTTAAACTTAAGTTGCAATTTTTTAGAGATGGTGCAATCCCTTATTTTAAGTAGAACTTAGTTTCATGTAAGATAGTGGCCATTTTAGATCAAAGTTTAAAAATTATTGGAATCACCTAAGAACTTCAAAATCTGGGTCAGGGTTAATGGGTAATATCCATTAACTAACTTAACAAAAAAGCAAATATTCTTTGTTCTAAATTTTGTAACAAATTATTAAAATCCATCAAGATTATTTGTTTTCTTGTCAAACAGCTAAAAATCTCTTTTGGGACTAAAAACAAAGTGAAGTCATTGATATCTTAATAACCGTTTATTTAAATACATTTAAGACAATACTTTAGTAGAAATTATCAGCGCTTTTTTTTGAAAATGTCTTTTTATGATAACATTAAGTTGCGTTAATATACTTATGGATGATATATTTTTTGTATTTTTGGCAACTTTTGGACCTTTAAAATTATTTTAAACGATTGTGCCTATTTTATGGTGCAAAATAATAAAGTGTATAATTTTATTTAGGAATTACTTAAAAACAAATAATATATCATCTTTTTTTAAGCAAGTATTAAAATACACTGTTCTTTTTCAAATATAGCTAGCAAAAACTTAAATTTTCGGACGTTTGTTTAAAAAATAATAATAAATTCTGGTATCTTTCCAACGAACAATAAAGACGATAGCTATGATAATATTTAACTTTTTAGGAGTTAAACTCAAATACATTAGGTGTGTTTTTATACATAGCTATCTTTTTTATTGATTTTTGACTGAGTAATTAAAAACTGACAAACATAACTTTTGTACTTTTTTTAATTTTCTGTTTTTTTTTTAAATAACTTCAAACCTTGGAAGAGTCAAAAAATGTTCAATTGACTGGCTTAATTTTTTTATTAATTCATTAAATTCCTATCTAAACCCCATTTACACTAACTCTGGACTATTTTTTACTGGGCTAAGGGCAACTTAAGATAAAGTAAGGCAATGGCTCAAAAAAGGGTAAAATATGTTTTTCAATATTTCTAAGGCTAATAGTAGACATACATACTTTACAAAAATTTTAGCTCTTTTATTAATGATCAGCTAGTGCATAGTCTAAGAATTTTTAGTGTTATACTAGCCTTGGCCCTTAAACATAAGTTGCAATCTTTAGGAGGTGGTGCAATCCCTTATTTTAAGTTCAACTTAGTTTAATGTTAGAAAATGGCCAATAATTTGAGATCAGTTTACAAATTATTGGAATAACTTAAGAACTTCAAAATCTGGGTCAGAGTAAATGGGTAATATCCATTAACTAACTCAACAAAAAAGCAATAACTTTTGTTATAAATTTTATAACAAATTATTAAAATCCATCAAGATTATTTGCTTTCTTGTCAAACAGCTAAAAATCTCTTTTGGGACTAAAAACAAAGTGAAGTCATTGATATCTTAATAACCGTTTATTTAAATACATTTAAGACAATACTTTAGTAGAAATTATCAGCGCTTTTTTTTGAAAATGTCTTTTTATGATAACATTAAGTTGCGTTAATATACCTATGGATGATATATTTTTTGTATTTTTGGCAACTTTTGGACCTTTAAAATTATTTTAAACGATTGTGCCTATTTTATGGTGCAAAATAATAAAGTGTATAATTTTATTTAGGAATTACTTAAAAACAAATAATATATCATCTTTTTTTAAGCAAGTATTAAAATACACTGTTCTTTTTCTAATATAGCTAGCAAAAACTTAAATTTTCGGACGTTTGTTTAAAGATAGCTATGATAATATTTAACTCTTTAGGAGTTAAACTCAAATACATTAGGTGTGTTTTTATACATAGCTATCTTTTTTATTGATTTTTGACTGAGTAATTAAAAACTGACAAACATAACTTTTGTACTTTTTTTAATTTTCTGTTTTTTTTTTAAATAACTTCAAACCTTGGAAGAGTCAAAAAATGTTCAATTGACTGGCTTAATTTTTTTATTAATTCTTTAAATTCCTATCTAAACCCCATTTACACTAACTCTGGACTATTTTTTACTGGGCTAAGGGCAACTTAAGATAAAGTAAGGCAATCGCTCAAAAAAAGGTAAAATATGTTTTTTAATATTTCTAAGGCTAATAGTAGACATACATACTTCACAAAAATTTTAGCTCTTTTGTTAATGATCAGCTAGTGCATGGTCTAAGAACTTTTAGTGTTATACTAGCCTTGGCCCTTAAACATAAGTTGCAATTTTTAGGAGGTGGTGCAATCCCTTATTTTAAGTTCAACTTAATTTAATGTGAGAAAATGGCCAATAATTTAAGATCAAAGTTTACAAATTACTGGAATAACTTAAGAACTTCCAAATCTGGGTCAGGGTAAATGGATAATATCCATTAACTAACTCAACAAAAAAGCAATAACTTTTGTTCTAAATTTTATAACAAATTATTAAAATCCATCAAGATTATTTGCTTTCTTGTCAAACAGCTAAAAATCTCTTTTGGGACTAAAAACAAAGTCAACTCACTGATATCTTAATAACCGTTTATTTAAATACATTTAAGACAATACTTTAGTAGAAATTATCAGCGCTTTTTTTTTGAAAATGTCTTTTTATGATAACATTAAGTAAGTTGCGTTAATATACCTATGGATGATATATTTTTTGTATTTTTGGCAACTTTTGGACCTTTAAAATTATATTAAACGATTGTGCCTATTTTATCGTGCAAAATAATAAAGTGTATAATTTTTTTTATTTAGGAATTACTTAAAAAACAAATAATATATCATCTTTGTTTAAGCAAGTATTAAAATACACTGTTCTTTTTCTAATATAGCTAGCAAAAACTTAAATTTTCGGACGTTTGTTTAAAAAATAATAAATTCTGGTATCCTTCCAATGAACAATAAAGACGATAGCTATGATAATATTTAACTCTTTAGGAGTTAAACTCAAATACATTAGGTGTGTTTTTAGACATAGCTATCTTTTTTATTGATTTTTGACTGAGTAATTAAAAACTGACAAACATAACTTTTGTACTTTTTTTAATTTTCTGTTTTTTTTTTAAATAACTTCAAACCTTGGAAGAGTCAAAAAATGTTCAATTGACTGGCTTAATTTTTTTATTAATTCATTAAATTCCTATCTAAACCCCATTTACACTAACTCGGGACTATTTTTTACTGGGCTAAGGGCAACTTAAGATAAAGTAAGGCAATGGCTCAAAAAAGAGTAAAATATGTTTTTCAATATTTCTAAGGCTAATAGTAGACATACATACTTTACAAAAATTTTAGCTCTTTTATTAATGATCAGCTAGTACATGGTCTAAGAATTTTTAGTGTTATACTAGCCTTGGCCCTTAAACATAAGTTGCAATTTTTAGGAGGTGGTGCAATCCCTTATTTTAAGTTCAACTTAGTTTAATGTTAGAAAATGGCCAATAATTTGAGATCAAAGTTTACAAATTACTGGAATAACTTAAGAACTTCAAAATCTGGGTCAGGGTAAATGGGTAATATCCATTAACTAACTCAACAAAAAAGCAATAACTTTTGTTCTAAATTTTATAACAAATTATTAAAATCCATCAAGATTATTTGCTTTCTTGTCAAACAGCTAAAAATCTCTTTTGGGACTAAAAAGAAAGTCAACTCATTGATATCTTAATAACCGTTTATTTAAATACATTTAAGACAATACTTTAGTAGAAATTATCAGCGCTTTTTTTTGAAAATGTCTTTTTATGATAACATTAAGTTGCGTTAATATACCTATGGATGATATATTTTTTGTATTTTTGGCAACTTTTTGACCTTTAAAACTATATTAAACGATTGTGCCTATTTTATGGTGCAAAATAATAAAATGTATAATTTTTTTTTATTTAGGAATTACTTAAAAAACAAATAATATATCATCTTTTTTTAAGCAAGTATTAAAATACACTGTTCTTTTTCTAATATAGCTAGCAAAAACTTAAATTTTCGGACGTTTGTTTAAAAAATAATAAATTCTGGTATCCTTCCAACGAACAATAAAGACAATAGCTATGATAAAATTTAACTCTTTAGGAGTTAGACTCAAATACATTAGGTGTGCTTTTATACATAGCTATCTTTTTTATTGATTTTTGACTGAGTAATTAAAAACTGACAAACATAACTTTTGTACTTTTTTTAATTTTCTGTTTTTTTTTTAAATAACTTCAAACCTTGGAAGAGTCAAAAAATGTTCAATTGACTGGCTTAATTTTTTTATTAATTCATTAAATTCCTATCTAAACCCCATTTACACTAACTCTGGACTATTTTTTACTGGGCTAAGGGCAACTTAAGATAAAGTAAGGCAATGGCTCAAAAAAGGGTAAAATATGTTTTTCAATATTTCTAAGGCTAATAGTAGACATACATACTTTACAAAAATTTTAGCTCTTTTATTAATGATCAGCTAGTGCATAGTCTAAGAATTTTTAGTGTTATACTAGCCTTGGCCCTTAAACATAAGTTGCAATCTTTAGGAGGTGGTGCAATCCCTTATTTTAAGTTCAACTTAGTTTAATGTTAGAAAATGGCCAATAATTTGAGATCAGTTTACAAATTATTGGAATAACTTAAGAACTTCAAAATCTGGGTCAGAGTAAATGGGTAATATCCATTAACTAACTCAACAAAAAAGCAATAACTTTTGTTATAAATTTTATAACAAATTATTAAAATCCATCAAGATTATTTGCTTTCTTGTCAAACAGCTAAAAATCTCTTTTGGGACTAAAAACAAAGTGAAGTCATTGATATCTTAATAACCGTTTATTTAAATACATTTAAGACAATACTTTAGTAGAAATTATCAGCGCTTTTTTTTGAAAATGTCTTTTTATGATATCATTAAGTTGCGTTAATATACCTATGGATGATATATTTTTTGTATTTTTGGCAACTTTTGGACCTTTAAAATTATTTTAAACGATTGTGCCTATTTTATGGTGCAAAATAATAAAGTGTATAATTTTATTTAGGAATTACTTAAAAACAAATAATATATCATCTTTTTTTAAGCAAGTATTAAAATACATTGTTCTTTTTCTAATATAGCTAGCAAAAACTTAAATTTTCGGACGTTTGTTTAAAAAATAATAATAAATTCTGGTATCTTTCCAACGAACAATAAAGACGATAGCTATGATAATATTTAACTTTTTAGGAGTTAAACTCAAATACATTAGGTGTGTTTTTATACATAGCTATCTTTTTTATTGATTTTTGACTGAGTAATTAAAAACTGACAAACATAACTTTTGTACTTTTTTTAATTTTCTGTTTTTTTTTTAAATAACTTCAAACCTTGGAAGAGTCAAAAAATGTTCAATTGACTGGCTTAATTTTTTTATTAATTCATTAAATTCCTATCTAAACCCCATTTACACTAACTCTGGACTATTTTTTACTGGGCTAAGGGCAACTTAAGATAAAGGCAATGGCTCAAAAAAGGGTAAAATATGTTTTTCAATATTTCTAAGGCTAATAATAGACATACATACTTTACAAAAATTTTAGCTCTTTTGTTAATGATCAGCTAGTGCATGGTGTAAGAACTTTTAGTGTTATACTAGCCTTGGCCCTTAAATATAAGTTGCAATTTTTAGGAGGTGGTGCAATCCCTTATTTTAAGTTCAACTTAGTTTAATGTTAGAAAATGGCCAATAATTTGAGATCAAAATTTTCAAATTATTGGAATAACTTAAGAACTTCAAAATCTGGGTCAGAGTAAATGGGTAATATCCATTAACTAACTCAACAAAAAAGCAAATAATCTTTGTTCTAAATTTTATAACAAATATTTCAAATCCATCAAGATTATTTGCTTTCTTGTCAACCACCGTTATAAATCACGCGAAAACGAAAAAAAATAAAAAAAATAAAATTAACAAAATAAAAGATTTATTCCAAAAAATGTTTAATATATATATAGATGAACAAAAAACCCTTCATGTCGACGATCAAACCTGGCTAAAAATGTCAAATTTTTTTCTAAATAATAGCATCACATTTTTTTTACTTTTTAAATTTTTTTTTAGCCAACTTTGATCCATGTCTTTTTCCTATAAACATTTTTTTACATAAAAAACAAGTGCCACCTTATTAGCTTAAGTTCAAAATATTTTTTCGAGTTTCAGACAACTTAAGTCAATTTATACCACATAATATGTATTGATAGCTTCTAGAGGTCCTATCTTATTTTACAAAATCAAAATCTTGTTTTCTTCAGAACTATCCAAAATCTCTTCAAAGGTGGGTGTATTAAGGATACTCATCGTTAGACCAAGCTTTACGATGAAGTGTCCTTAGGGTGTATACCCCTAGCAAAAGGATGTCAAGTTTTTTTTATTTAAAATTAATTTTTTTAGAAAATTATTTAGCAATTTTTTATTATATTTTTGAAAATTTTATTGTAATGAAAAACCTATTTCAATAATTAAAAATTTTAATTTTCAAAGAAAAATATTTACAAGATATCATTTTGTTCAAATTTTAAGACGATAAAGTACACTTCTTTTTAAGTTAAAAAACATAAAACTTGTATATTTATTTTTATTTGTTTTAAAGGAAATAAAGAATGATTTGATTTAAGACAAAGTCAAATAAGAATATTTTCAAAATTCCCTTCTTGTTGAATGCAGGCCCGTAAGTCAACAGATAAAGTAGTGGTCCATATTATTGCTTGTCATAAGTGCTCGGCAGCCTACTTCAAAGGCGTGTAATTTTCAAACAAAAAAAAATTGAAATGCAAGTTTTATGTATTTTTTAACTTACAAGGAAGTGTAGATTATGCTCCAAAAATTTGGCTGTAACGATATGATATTTTTTTAATAAAAAATTTTAAATAATTTTTATTGTGACTCGCGCTATTTTAGGAAGTAAATTATGGGGTATAAATTGACATAAAAATGTCTAACAAAAACATTTACATATTTCTAAAGAATAAAATACTGCGTTTTTGGAAAATGGGGATGGGGGAAAGGAGTGGGATGCTGAGATTCACCGTTTTTTCTCCATTTTATCCGCTCTTAAATAGCAGTATTGCCACCTGTCCCAAGTAGAAATAGATAAAATGACGCGTTTCGTGTGTCACATACGAACCAAAGTTACGGCCCACGATGCAATGCCATGTGGGGTTGTATTTTTTGTCGAATTCTTTTTTGATGTATGCTGCAATGTCCTGAAACAATTAAAAGAACACATCAAACACTATACACAAAGCGATCTTTTTTTTTCTTTAAATGGCAGTATAACATTACGATGTTGTATCTGTCCAACTCTTTTTAAAATATACAGGGTGTCTCAACTAAAGGGTATAGTTTTTGCAAAGTCAGTTGAACAAAGATAAAAGCCGGCCATCGGCATTTCCTTTATAGAAAGTGACATGGGCGGCGGTAGATATACTCATGAAAATTATTTCATTTAATTATGGCGTAAACTAAAGAAATACAAATAGATAATAAAACTTTCTATTCCTATACCCAACAAACATTTAAAGTTGTAACGACGAAACGCCAACTAGAAAGAATTTCTTAAAAGTAACCGCAACGTACTCCCGCTACGTCTCAGTATACCATACAGCGACGTTATAATTCCCTAAGTGGGGAACCAATTTCTGGTTGTAACTACTAGGCCAAGTGTTTAAAGTCACTGTAGTAACAACTACACTACTACGTCGTAGCCAGGTATCTACTACGCCGAAGAGGCTGTTTTTTTCCGTAATGGCATCAAAGTTGCGATGTAGTTGCAAATAATATAATCGTTTCTTTTTGGTAGAATTGTAACACAATATGGTGGACACAACAGTAAACAGACTCGCTTAGTTTTTTTGTTTGGTTATGGTTATAATATGAACTATGTTATCCAAAAGTGTGAGAATTTACGAGCAGAGGATCAAAATTCGAGTGCGACGCAAAGTTTTTTGTATAACATGCATTATATATATTGCAAAAAACCGGTGCGCCCGTAAAATTGAGCCGTTTTCTGGTAGCTGATGGAATTTTTGTGTTGTGATTTTGGAGGTTATGTTTTCATAATCGACAGTTAACTCCAACAAATGGTGCTTAAGAAGAGCATTTTTGGTAAGCTTCAACTAATTTGTTTATAAAATAGTATGGCTCTTTAATATGAGCTCATAAAACGACAACAAAAATATTAAATTTTCTTTCTTACATAAAAACATGGCGTCCCAAACTATATTCCCTGATAGTCGAAAAGGTTACTTGAAAGTAGTTGCGGCTTTAAAGTTGATCCAAAAAGTTATTTTGTCTACATTGTTACATCAGATGTTACTATGATGACACAAACTTTTGTGGTAAAAATTAAAGTTATAATGTAGTTGTCGGATACACTTGTTTGGGACTCCAATGAAGCTTAACTTTCTAGTGGTAATTAAGTAGGATATAAAAGTCAGGGCGACTACGAAATAACGACTAAAAAGAAAGTAAAACTTTAGCAACGTCCTATTGTGGTAGAGAAGACTATCAGAATCGACTATCAAGAACAATCCTATGAAGTAGTTTAGAGGGTCGTTTTTACGAAACATCTACTATTTCCTGATACTAAATAGTTGTTAGAACTAAAAAGTAACAAATTTTGGTTGGGATCACCACATTTCTACTATACGAAAGTAGCAAAGCCTTTAGAACATGTAGCCGCTACTATAAATGTTAGTTGGGTACCTACAGAGACGACACTGATTTATTTTCTAACTCTGCATACTGCCGACTAAAGGGGTCCCGAAAAGCACACCCGAAGGCAATTAAAAGCGCATCTCAAAAAATCTGCCAATCAGGTGTCGTTTATCCACCTGCGCTCGGTCGGTCGGAAAACAAATACTTTGTGGCGGACCGCAAAGAGTCGCGCCTCTTCTATGTCGGTAGGGTTGAAATTATACCAGGAAGATTTTGTATAAATTTGGATAACTTTTAAAGCGCAGAATGAAGCAAAATTTTATGAAATCGATAGAACCCCGTATTAGAAGTTACTCAAGTGACTTTGCAAAAACTATAACAGAGGTGTTTTTGGGTATTTTTCGTGCGAATTTTTAGAAACGCGAGAGGGACACTTTTTGGCTACCTTGACATTTTTGTAGCATGCACCCCCTTCGAGAGTGGTGGCTTAATAAAAGAGCGTTTGCGTACAAAGCAAGAGATCCGGGTTCGAGACCCGGTCGAACAGAAACTTTTTTATAATTTTTCTTATTTACTTATTTACTTGTTATTATACCTTTTCAATGTTGTATTTTTCTATCGCTTGGGTGGCACAGTCGACCGCGTCCTGTTGCATGTCCTCGGACATGTCAGCATTCTTGATAACAGCTTTTCTGTCAGTCATTTTGGAGGATTGTTTGTGATTCGAGTTGCTTCTAGACCTGTAAAAATTAAAAACTCACATCAAATAAAAAAAAATAAACCGACCAGACCGGACAACAAGTACTTTTCGTACATTTTTTTGTACCGAAAGTGTTACTTTACAGGCAGGACCTTTTGGAAAACTTTACAGTCTCAGCAGGGACTGGTAAAAAACCAACAGATCACAATACAAGTTATTTTCCTAACTAGTACGGAAAGTAATACTTTACCGCACGCGACTAACGGAGTTTGGTCAAGACGTCAAGGGTGGTAAAGACACTTTCCGCATGTTAGGTACAATATTTTACCTATGAGTACCTTTTTTTTAAAAAAAATTGAATGTAATTTATAAATAAACATGTCAAGTTAGATGGAATTGAAATGTAAACAATATTGAAGCTGTCTTATTGACGCGTTGCTAAGGTTATTTAGTGGTACGACGTGCGCTAAAGTAATTACTTTACCGCACACTGTGCGGTAAAGTTACTTTACCTTAGCACCGCATCAATAAGACAGCTTCAATATTTGTTTACATTTCAATTTCATCTAATTTGACATGTTTATATTTATAAATTACATTCAATTTTTTGAAAAATTGGTAAAATATTGTACCTAACACATGCGGAATGTGTTTTTACCACCCTTGACGGCTTGACCGAACTTCGCTCCGCGTCGTTCGGCCAACTGCCACCGCGTGCGGTAAAGTATTACTCTCCGCACTTGTTAGGTAAATAAATATTGTATGGTCCCCTTTTAGTCAAGTTGGTCCTGACTTATGCCATTTATGCTGATGTTGAGAGTTTTAAATTGTGTTTGTTTTAATAGGTTTCACATATCTATCAAAATAATCCCAAATATAAAATAAAAATGTTTAAAATTATTATTTTGTGGTGTTTAATATTGGTAAAAAAAATTTAATACAGTGAAACCTCTCCTTACGGATACCTCTATTGAGCGGACAAATTGGTTGGAACCAAGCTTTTTCCTATTTCTTTACATATAAAATTCACTCCTATAACCGGACACGAATACCCGGACGCGGACAATTTTTTTTGATAAAAAAATTCTGAAACCCCCCTTAACCGGACGCGAACCTCTGACAACGGGACGGAGTGCTGCACGACATGGGTATAAATATTATGTAGTATGTTGGCAACAACGCACTCTGCAGCCGGAGAATTACCTCTTTTCGTTTTAATGCGGAGACAAATTTTTTTTATTTCTATTGTTTAGATGGATAGTAATAGATCTCTTTGAAATGGTGCCTAGTAAAAAACTTGTTAGTTTACGTGAAAAAATGGAAGTTGTTAACGTTTCGGAGAAGGAACATCTATCAGGACGAAAGATCGCTGAAAAATTTAATATCGGAAAAACTCAAGCAGCGAAAATTGTTAATATATATTAAAATTTCGCAGTTCTCTCTCATAAGCGGACACCTCCAATAAGCGGACACCTCCAATAAACGGACACCTCCAATAAACGGACACCTCCAATAAGCGGACACCTCCAATAAACGGACACCTCCAATAGTTGGACAAAATCGACGAAACGGTGAGTGTCCGCTTATAGGAGGTTTCACTGTATACAATTTTAAACCGATTTTCAAAAATTTTACCAAACCAGGCTCACATGTGAACTAATTTTTTAAGTATTTTTTTTAAACATTTTGGATCAAAGTTATAGTTAGTCTTGTTTTTTATTTTATATTTTATTTATTATTTTTAAATATGAAACGGGAAACCTAAACCTACGTTTTCCGATAATGACCGGCATTTTTGATGCGAACTTTTGCATGCGCGATGATTTCGCCCATTTTTCAACCCCCTGAGAAATTTGGACAAATATCAAAAACTGGCACACAAACCCTCCTCCCTCCCACTAGGACATAATCATGTTTACTGCTTTGAGTTTTATCAATATCAGCAAAAATCTAGCATGCGATATCGGCAAGACATATTTCAAAAAATTATGCACATAATGCTTTCATTGAACTTTCCTTATTTGTTTATACAGGGTGTCCTGAATTTAATTTCTTGAGTTTTGTTTATTTCTAGGGGCTATTATACAGGGTGTTCCAACTAAAAGGTAACAGACGTGTTTTTTGGTATTTTTGTGTGAATTTGGAGAAACGCTCAGACACGTCAATTTTGCTTCCGAGGGGGACACTTTTTGGCTATCTTGAAATTTTTGTAGCACTAACCCCCTTCGAGGGGTATACTTTACCCCTATATTTTGAATAGGAAAAGTGGGTCTAGTGATACCTTATTTTGAAGCTCTCTTAAATATCTTTACAAAAGTGTAAAAATTTCGAAAATCCATCGAATAGTTTTTGAGATATTTGCTTTCAAATTTTGAAATTTAACATGGAATGGTAAAATAAAAATTAAATGCAAAAAATAATAAAATTCTAATTAAATTTTTATTTTATCAGTCCATGTTAAATATGAAAGTTTGAAGGCAGTTATCTCAAAAACTAATGGATAGGTTTTTTAAATTTTTACATGTTTTATTCAAAAAGCCTTCAACAACACTAGACCCACTTTCCCTATTAAAAAAAAATCTATAAAAAAGGCAGTTTACAACAAAATGAAATTTTCATAAATAAAAAAAATAAGCTCCTCTCAAAATGCAAAATGTGGTTCTCTTACCTTAAACCAGAAACCCCCCCCCCCCAAAACTATTGAAATTGGCACACTCTGTACACCAAAATGAAATTTAAATTAAATTAATTAATTGAAGACTTTTCATGTCCCCTAGAAATACTCAAAACAAAGACATCAAATTTGGTACATCACACAAACACATGTTAATTTTTCTTTAAAGTGTTAAAAGAAAATAATAATTTTTAATCAATGAATTTTCAAAATGGTAAAAACATATTTAAGAAGGTGCTACTTGACCCCCTTATTGTCAATTGTCACCCCATTTAAGAAAATTTACTCCCCACTAAAAGATGTTCCTCCACCCTCCCTAAAAATCAGTTGTTATGCCCCCCCCCCTTAAAAAACAGTTCTTCTGTTTCATGGTTTTTTCAAAAACTATTGAACATTTAAATGACGATTTTAAAAATAACCACCCGGTATATTAGCAAAAAAAAATTTAATTGGGATGTGGGAAATTTTTTCAGCAACATTCCTGCAGAAGATGTGGGATTTTTTAGAATAATAATTTTAAGTAATTCATTTTTGAGGGCGTCAACAAAATACATACACAAAAGTTGTAAAAATACTTCTGAAACATAAAATTACAATTTCATTGAAAAAAACAACTAAAATACTATAAAATAAAAAAGCATTAATAAAAATAAGGAATCACTTACCAGGAATTTTAGGAAAATTTCCGTTAAAAAACGGTTTTTTTCTCGAGCTTGACGTTGACTTTTCACGACAATTTTTCAAAAAATTTTTTTGTTTATTTGGCGCTATTCAACTTTTTTTCCCAGGCCTGCCAAGCTTCTCGTGTGGTCGTCTTTTTTGAATGACCAGTTTCGCACTGTCTATCCTTCTTTATCTCGTGCTCAATGCATACAAAAGATATCCCCGTGTATTTACCCGGCAAAATCGTATCTCTGCAGCCATTGGTCGGTTTTTCGAAGCGGCTGGCAATGTGAAACATACGGAAAGCTTTCGAGGCGGCTGCCACGGTCACCACGTACAGTAAAATCAAAATTGTACTACTGGTATTCTTTTTATTTTTGCCTTTCTCTTTTATTTTTTCCCCAGTGTAATTCAAATTTTAATCTTGAAATAAATAATGTTTAAATATTAAGCAGTTTTTTTATTTTTGATTTACTCTTCTAGACTTCTAGAAAAATATTGTTTTAAAATTTGCCCAAAAAAGTGTTATTTGAAAACCGTTTTTTAAATTTTAATTCCCTTTATAGTAAATACTTTTCCCATAAAGAGTTATTTCAAAACGCAGAGCTCCCTCTTACGTTAAGTTGTACTTAAAAACGGCACGCTGCAAGACATGGGTAAAAATATTATGTAGTTTGTTGGCAACAACGCACTCTGCAGCCGGGGAATTACCTCTTTCCGTTTTAATGCGAAGACTAAATACTTCTGTCGTATATACAACATATTTTATTCGGCGGGACTGCCGTGTTTTATTTTTATTGTTCAGTTAAGTAGTGATAGATCTCTTTGAAATGGCGCCTAGTAAAAAACTTCTTAGTTTACGTGAAAAAATGGAAGTTGTTAACGTTTCCGAGAAGGAATAACTATCAGCACGAAAGACCGCTAAAAAATTTAATATCGGAACAACTCAAGCAGCGGAAATTGTTAATAAATATATATTAACATTTCGCAGTTCTCTCTCATAACCGGACACCTCCAATAAGCGGACAAAATCGACGAAACCGTGAGTGTCCGCTTATAGGAGGTTTCACTGTATATGATTTTTAGCCGTAGATTGCATCGATTTTGCCACCAAACCATGGTGATCCATGCTACAGCGGTCATAAAATTAATTTTAAAATGTACGTGAAATCAGGTACTGTTTTACCAGTGACGGCGTCATTTTATTTTAGTTTTAATTCGACCAGTGGCGTAACATAAACTTTTTTTCTAAATTTATTTATAATTTAATTTAGCTTCAAATTTGCAAAAATGCATGCAGAAAATCAATAGATAGAACCAAGTCATAAACAATTAACATAAATTTAAAAACAAAATAAAACAATAAAATTATAATAAACGCACAAACAAATTAGAAAAGAAGGTTTTCTAAAATATCGACGGTAAACAATCAAAACAAACAGTTGAAAATTTTTTAGAACTTCTTGTTCTTTAAAAACTTAAATTTTTTTAAAACTTACATTTTTGGATTTTTTTTGAACAGCAATTTTTTTGAAAATTGCTGGATATCTTTGCGATCAATTGATTAAGTTTAGGATAATACCGATCTCCAACATTCAATTAAGGAAATATCTTTTCAAACAAAATGTTTTTGAAAAAACGTTTCCAAAAAAAAATTTTCCTTAGAATTTTTGTTTTCAAAAAAATTTCCATGATCTCATCCCACATAGCACAAGAAAAAAAACATGAAAATTACACATTTTTAAGTTCAATAAATCGTTTTTTAATGTTATTCCAAAAGTATGTGCTACCGTAAAAAAGTGTATATTTTTCACATTTTATACTATGGGGGTTTGTATTGCCATCGTACCTTAACACCAAATACTAATTATTATTTTATAATTACCTAATTAATATAGAAACATACGATACTTAGGTGAAACGAAACGCCCTCTTCAGGTTCCAGAGTAAAGGATTCAATGATCTGAAGCATTATTGACGAAAACCAAAGTTTATTGTAGCTGCATTGATAATGCGGAATTCGGTCAACCAAGCACGGATATACATTCACTCCTTATGAAAAACAACTCAGCAAACATGGATTACAAAAGAAGTACTTTTTAAGTACTGGCTTTCACTGCTGGTCATAACGGCAAAGTACTACGTAGAAAGTACTTAATTCGTATTGATTTGGAACAACGGCCTGCATCAGGCCAGCATGTATATATTTTAGTACAAAAAACACTGTACTTTTAAAGTAATGTATTTTTTTTTAACTTCTTTGTACACAAAAGCATGTACTTTTCAAGCAATGTATTTTCTTCGTATTTTTAGTAAATACAAAAAAACTGAATTTTTATCAATTTAAAAAAAAGCATTGTATTTTATTAATTTTTTTAGTAGTACAAAGAAACTAATTTTATTGTATATATTGTAAGGACATTACGTCACTTACGTCTCATATTTACAAAAATAAATATTAATTGATCATTATATAATCATTATATAAGGATCTTTAATATTTTCCTTTTTATATCAGATGAGGATATTTCCAAAGATTATGGAACATTCCACATCAATTTAAAAATAAATAAAATCATTTACATTCTTAAGCTTGACATTCCTTAGTGTACCAGTAAAATGTTGACTAGTGTTTGTCATCTAGTGGCAAGGACGGCAAACATCAACTTGTCAGTTTTTTTGTAAATATTTTATTGTCACAGTAAATTATTTAATATTTTTGAACTAAAATAAAGGCTCTAAAAGCAACTGTTTAAAAATACTTTTAAAATGTTTTTCACTGTTATATTAATTTTGCAGTAAAACTTTTAAACTTTTAATAATAAAGTAAATGTACTTTAAGAGTACCTTCTTCAAAATGTTATTAAAATGTTTTTTTTTTAGTATTTTATTTTCACAGTAAAATATTTAATTGTTTTGTACTTCAAGTATAGCTTTTCGTTGTATTAAAAATAAAGTACTAAAATGTTGCGTTTTTTGTACTTTTAAATAATATGCAAATTAGACAATACAAAAATAATAAAAATAATGCATATCGTTGCCGATGCCAGCAGTTAAAGTACAATATTAGTAAAGTACCAGCAGGTCAATGTTTGCTGGGAAGCGTCTTAGGATTAGAAAAAAGAGGGCGGGTCGTCACACCTGACTGCACACCAAGTAGTATAAGTAGTAGCCTATATACTGGATTGTTTAGTTTACACTTGAAAACGGTTAGAGATACTTACTAACCGAAACGTCGTGTTTAAAATAAACAAAGACAAGTCCGAAATTTTGTTTCTTATTAATCATTGTCTACGAGTTTCAAACAAATACCTAATTAATTTGTTTGAAGAATCAAATAAATAGGTAATCGAAAATAAAGCATTCTCTACTACAATATACAAAATAGAAAAAACACATTTTTTTAAAAAAATTACCAATGCACGTTAACTTTTGTATTCTCAGAAAATGTGGCTTTGACAGTGCTGCTCATAGAATGGTGTTCGGGTGCTATTCTAAAAGCAATATTAAAAAAAATCACAAAAAAAACAGTAGTTATTTTATTAACATTAACACAAAACAAAAAATATATTAAGCTTTCGATCACAAAAAAACCATGCAGTAAAAATAAATCAAATTCTTATATTTAAAACATTTTACTTACCAAAAAAAAATGCGGGCTTTTAACCCTTTATAAAACTTAGGTCCTTATTTTATTAACATTAACAAAAAACAAAAAAAATATAAGCTTTCTATCACAAAAAAACCATGCAGAAAAAATAAATCAAATTCTTATATTTAAAACATTTTACTTACCAAAAAAAATTGCGGGCTTTTAACCCTTTATAAAACTTAGGTCCTTATTGCTGTGGCTTTTTTTTAAATAGAAAAATACTTTTTTATTAAAAAGGCAAAAATATATTTGATTTTCCAATTGCACGAGAGATTAAACCACGGATCACCCAACAAATTAAAACCACAGGGCCAGGTTTGAAGTGTTGCTATTCCGGCCAAAAATCAATAATACAATCACGTAGCTACTCAAATAAACTTCCCAGAACAAGAGTCAAGACCAGTGGCGTATATAGAAAAAAGTTTCGGGGGGCCCAACACAGTTTTGGGGGGGCCCGAGACCCCATGACGTATTTTATGCTATTTTATTTTTGTATTCATGATATATGTGGAAAATATCTAAAAAAATCTTAGTTTCGGTGGTGGGGGGCGGGTCCCCCAGGCCCTCGCCTTATATACGTCACTGGTCAAGACTATAGCTTCAGTAAAAATAAAATTTCGGACTTCTATTGTCTTTATTTATTTTAATCACGACGTTTCGGTTAGTAAGTATCTCTTACCGTTTTCATGTGTAAACTAAACAGTCCAGTCTAAAGGCTATTTTATACTACTTGGTGTGCAGTCAGGTGTGCCGGCCCGCCCCTTTTTTAATCCTAAGGTTCCATATCCTTGTTCTCCATAAGCAGTGGTGTGCATATGTTTGGTAGGTCCGTGTTTGGTTCACTGAAAACTTGTTTGTTCTTGTAGCTTCAATAAACTTTCATTTTTGCCAATGCGACTCCTTATGCAAAACTTTTGCTACTGACCACTGAATCTTCTGATCATTTGACCATGCATGATCCGCTAAACCGGATTTTTTAATATCCCCTAATGGGGTACTTTTTAGATCTTCATTTACCCTAACCTGAAGAGGGCGTTTCGTTTCACCTACATATGATTTACCACAATCACAATGGATTCTTACCAGCAATTCTTTTGAAAGTCGATTTTCAATTTTAATTTTAGATTTTGACCCTTTGCATAGTTCTTTTATCGCTTTTATGTATGTATATTAGTTTGCTCTAACACTATCCATAATTTTTCTACTGGAACGGTATCATATGCTTTTTGTAGGTCCACAAAGGTAACATGAGTCTCTATATTTCTGGCACTCCTTTTCTCAATTACTTGTTTAAGAGAAAAAACATTATCACTACAAAATCTGCCTGCCCGAAACCCACTTTGCTCTTCTTCTTCTTGTTCATGAAAATCATTCTCTATTAGATCTCTAAGAATCCTATCGTACAATAATCTACTTAGAGTAGATTTAGATAGTTTCCTTTTTTATGTATTGAGGATGTGAATGCAATTTTCCAATCATCAGGTACTGGATGTCCGTTTATGCATTGATTAATAATACATGTGAGATTTTTTAGTAGTTTCTCAGATCCATATTTGAGCATTTCAGCATATATTCCTCCAGGTCCGCTAGCTTGAAGTAATTAAGTTCGCTTATAATATAACTGTTTCTGTGTTTATTTTCTTTATCTAAGTTGCCATTAATTTTAAAGTAAATTAAGTAGGTACGTGGTTACAACTTATTGTTTTGCGCAAAATCGCCGTCACTCCGACGCAAATTTCAAAAATTTATCGATAAAGGTCTACCTACAAAGTTAAAAATAGATAAAGCCTTTTCCCCATATATGTAAACGGCCCTTTGACACGCACCTACATTTCTAGTTCTCATAATTTTTCAGTTTTATTCCTTTTTTTTTTAATCAAAAAATTTTGCCAATATTATCTAGGGCAAGAAATTTGGGTCAAAATGGGTGCATTATTTGAAAATGTGAAAATTCAGATACTGACGTATAGAATAGCTGCTTATAAAATTAGAATAGATATGATGCAATTTTTTTATTTTCAAAAAAAGTGCAAAAGTTTCTGATAACCTCAAAAAATACTCTGCCAATATATGGGCCCCTAAGCTCACACTAGGTACTATAGTTATAGTGTACGTGTGAGATAAACTGAAATATATTTTATTTAATAACACACGCCATATTTTCACTTAAACTCTAATTTTTAAAATATACCCCCACCCTTTTTTTTAAATAAATTAAAATGTGTTTTGTTTAACTGCAGACTCAATTACCTTTCGTTTAATATCACACATGCCATATTTTCATATAAACTCTAATTTTTGAAATCTACCCCCACCCTTTTATTTGGTTTCTGTTCGGTGGATTTTGTTCATTCTTAAATGGGACCATCTCGACCCAAGACCCAGCCTAGGTACCAAATTTCATTAAAATCGGCCAAGCGGTTTTTGAGTTATGCGCGTTGGTCGTTACAGACAGACATACAGACAGACAGACAGACGGCGCAACAAAAAAATTTCAAAATCATCTGAAACGCAAAGATATATAAAAATTTTTGAAATCGGAGCAACTTTTTTTTCTCAAAAAATTAGGATCACCATAGCTCACACTACTATAGTATAGTATATGTGTGAGCTAAAAACTATCCTTACGCTTAATGATTTTTTGTCTACAAGCATACGAATAATAGCAGTTTTCTTTGTGTTGAAACTCGTAGACAATGATTGAATAGAAACGAAAAATCGGACTTTTATTGTCTTTATTTATTTTAAACACGACGTTTCGGTTAGTAAGTATCTCTAACCGTTTTCAAGTTTAAACTAAACAATCTAGTCTATATAGGCTGTTACTTATACTACTTCGTGTGCAGTCAGGGTGACGGCCCGCCCCATTTTTAATCCTAAGACGCCTGTTTTCTGCATTATAAAGGCAGCTTCAATAAACGTTCGTTTTCGCCAATGCGACTCCTTATGCAGAACTTTAGCTTCTGACCACTGAATCCTGTGATGATTTGACCATGCATGATTTGCTAAACCGGATTTTTTAATATCCCCTAATTGGGTACTTTTTAGATGTTCCCGATGAAAATACTGTTTTTATATTTTAGTGCTTGGCTATTCGTCTTGTTTTCTGAAATCTCTTGAACATATAAAATGTTAATAACACCCAACGGATTATTATTTTGAGAATTTGCTACATGCTCATAACCATTCTTTTGTAAGTCCTTTTTAATGTTGTTAATTTCTGTGGTTAATTCTTAGCAGTTTTCATACATTTTTTTAGGGTGGAAAATCAATTTTACCGCACCGTCCGGAAATATATAGTTATTTTCGTAATCAGTGTAAAAAGCAGTTAGAAAAGACACTGTGTGCACCTGTATTTTTTTTAAATAAATATATAATATCGTAAAAATGATATAAATAAATTTAAAAAACATTATATTTTTTAAAAACTCAAATTTTAAAAAATACAACAATATTATCTCATTTTTTTAAACTAATTTAAAAATACTCTGCCAATCTATGGACACCTAAGCTCACACTAGGTACTATACTTATAGTGTGAGCTAATATAATCAAAAACTGAAATATATTTTATTCAACTCCAGACTCAATTACCTTTCGTTTGATACCACACAAGCCATGTTTTGACTTAAACTCAAATTTTTTAAATCTACCCCCACCCTATTAAAAAAAATAAAATTTATTTTGTTTAACTCCAGACTCAATTACCTTTCGTTTGATATCACACACGCCATATTTTCACTTAAACTCTAATTTTTTACATCTACCCCCACCCTTTTTTTTAAAATAAACTAAAATTCATTTTGTTTAACTCCAGACTTAATTACCTTTCGTTTGATATCACACACGCCATATTTTCACATTAACTTTAATTTTTGGAATCTACCCCCACCATTTTATTTGGCTTGCGTTCGGTGGATTTTGTTCATTTTTAACTTAGGTACCAAATTTCATTAAAATCGGACAAGCGGTTTTTGAGTTATGTGGGTTGGTCGTTACAGACAGACATACAGACAGACAGACAGACATACAGACAGACAGCAAAACAAAAAACTTTCAAAATCATCTGAAACGCAAAGATATATAAAAATTTTTGAAATCGGAGCAACTTTTTTTTGTCGAAAAAATTAGGATCACCATAGCTCACACTACTTATATAGTAGTAGTGTGAGCTAAAAATACTATTTATTTAAAAAAGCTTTTTTTGAGAAAAATTGATTTTCCACACTTGTTCGAAAAATTGCTAGTTTATAGATGGGATCGAGCTGGAAATTTTAAATAAAAAATCACTAACGCTTTGCTAATAAACTTCTATATATTTTACAAAAAACTGCTTATAAAAAATAAAAAACCAAAATATATAATATCAAAAAATATTAGAAAAAATTAAGATCATAAATATAATAGTCCAAATTACACCGGTCTATTTTTTAAGTGTTGGGTAACAGGCTGAATTTTTGTACAGTCAGGGACTTTTTAATTGGCCGCGCTTGAAAATAAAAAACATTCCTATTGAAAATTATGAAACCCAGTTGGAACCAAACCAAAAAAATAGTGAACCTTGCCTCTGTCTTTATACATACGTATTATAAAAAAAATATATTTTTTGATATTTTTACATGATAAATTTTGAAAGAAAAAATACACCGGCAATTTAAAAAATCCCTGATTGTACATAGCTTTATTTTGCCAAGACGGCCATTTTTTTTCTCTGCGAAAATTCTTGAAACTGATTCTTAACCGAGTGCGCCGGTGCAGAAATCTTTTGAGCTTTGGACTGACTTTAACCATTAACTTTTAAACACACTTTTGAAGCCACACAAAAAAAATTCCCGGTTTCTAACTCTTTACTGTTACTTTTTTCATCTCATAAATTATGAGATGAAAAAAAAAACAGTTAAGAATTAGTAACCAGTTATTTTATTTCTCTGTGGCTTAAAATGTATGTTTAAAAGTAAATGGCAACACTGTCATCAAAAACGCAGGTTTAGTCAGTACGAAGCTCAAAAAATTTCTACACCCGCGCACTCGGTTAGGAATCAGTTTCAAGAATATTCGCAAAAAAAAAATTGGGCGTCTTCGCAAAATCAAGCTATGTACAGTCGAGGACTTTTTAAATTGCCGTTGTATTTTTTTTCTGTCAAAATTAATCGTTTAGAGAAATCTATTTTTTTTAAATATGTATGTATCCAGACTAGTGATTTAACGCTTGGGAAAAAAACCGGAAAAATTGGAAAAAACCTCGGTTTTGACCGTTTTTTTCACATACCTGGGAAAAATTGGAAAAAAATGGAAAAATTGAGAAACCTCAAATTATATTTATAGAAGCACAAATAGCTCAAATAAACGTAAATTAACCAAATTATACATTCTTGTGGGGTCAATAGTCAAAACCAAATAACATTTATTTTCATATAATATAAAAATAATGTTAGTATCAAGTTTTTGTAAACAAAATAAATGTAAAAAAATATTTAAAAAAAACTAAATTATAATTTCAAAAAACAAAAACATTATTCGGCAAAAAAACTAATAGGAAGATCTTCCTCCGAGTCCGATCCTGAGTCTTCGGCTTCCGAGTCTGAGTAAGCATCGACATCTGAATGTGCCTCCACAATCCCCTCTTCTTTATCTTGAATTAAATCCTTAATGTTTTTCATCAAAATTACTTAATAATGATTTAAATAAAAATTATAAATTTTTATGAGGCTTATATCGCCTAACTTCCTTATCAGAGTACTCTACACTGATTTTTAACACAATTTCAATTTTTCCGTTTTTTTCCGGAAAAAAACCCGGTTTTTTCCATGACGCAATTTTTCCTGACATTTTAAATTCCTAATACAGACAGAGGTATGGTTTACAAATTTTTTGTTTTGGTTCAAAATACTTTTCCGAATTTCAAATAGAAATATTTTTTATTTTCGAGGGCGGCAGTTTAAAAAGTCCCCGACTGTACAAAGATTCACCTGTTACTCATCACTTAGGGCGGCAGGGTAGTGCAGAACGATGCAAAAACACAAAAAAAAAAAATCTGTCACCCTGTCGCCCGCTTCTTTTTCAGCGTTCAACAGCCGTCATCGAATAAGCATGCGATGTGATGCCCGCAAAAATATAAGTTGGCCTTAAACATCGAGAATATACGCAGGTGTATTCCAGGAGCCGACACGCAGCCAGCCGAGGAACCAGGGATAATAACCCAGGAGCCTGCTATAAGTGCTATATAGTCGGAACCAGGATAATGCCAGCATAAATCTCCTACAGTCAACTCACGACG
Source organism: Aspidapion aeneum (assembly GCA_963576565.1). Classification (NCBI taxonomy): domain Eukaryota; kingdom Metazoa; phylum Arthropoda; class Insecta; order Coleoptera; family Brentidae; genus Aspidapion; species Aspidapion aeneum. The sequence continues at coordinate 68,942,999 of OY755046.1, forward strand.
ACCACGACTGTTGCGCTGATAAGAAAAGGAGTCTATCCATAGATAAAGGATTTTTGCTTCGGTTCAGTCAGTTAGTCTATCGTCTATAACCAAGTTAAGGGTGTAAAAGCGTGGGTCCACTGTGTATACTTGCTACGCAGTATAAAGATCCCTGCCCTCGAAAAAGAGGTATCAGGCAAAATTAAGTCCTCTTAAAGAAAGAAAACTTGCATCCTAAATCGCCCTTATTGAGATAAACCTGCCGCCATCATCGAAATAACTTGTACTTTCTTCCATAAAAGCGTCACATTTATGTTTCGATAATTCACCGCGAAATGGCGATGTGACTCTTTTATTTTGTACAGTTTGGCTGAGTATGCGTTCCTTTACAGTGTCACTTTTGACTTTATAACAGCGTGAACGTGGAGTTTCATCCTGAAAAGAGTCACATTTCGAGTTGTGAAGGTTTTCGTGTTAACTATTGGTTAAATCTGACCCATATAACAAGTAAAATACTGTTCTTTTTTGTGTTGTGAGTCTTTTTTCGAATTGTTCAGTGTACTAAGAATTAAGAAGAATAAGAAAAATCTTTTGAATTAATTAGAGAATAATCACATTCCCAGTTGTTATTCAGCATTTTATAACTCGTTGTAAAAATAAATACAAAGTTTCTTCTTTATTTGTTTTCTTTTTTTATATTATTTACCATCCTGCGTGACATCCTGATTTACAACGTCATGATGCCTTGTTCTAAAAAAGTGTCACAATATCGGGTTTTTGTCTTTTTTTTAACTAAAAACGACAAAAATCATTTTTTCTGAGAAACGTACTGCACCAATTACATTGAGTTAATAGGTTCCTGTTGATATAAAATAACATGTTAACTCGTAATTTGTCATGTAAGTGAAAAATGAATCTCTCTAATGAACTAAATTCTTTAACAGCGATTTTATCAAAACAATGTTTTTTGAGTTGTGACTATTTTTTAGCGGGGGTGCGATATAATGTACGGATAAATCGGGGTTTGCGAAAAGGGCACGCCGTCTGCCTTGTCGATAGACCAAAAATGGTCTCCCAACAACTACTACTACTACATCACTTAAAAAATAGACGGGTGTACTGTGGACTATAAGATCGGTGGTATGTTGAACTACCTTACATAAATATTAAGAAAAGTATTATCACAAAAAATTTACTTGTTTTACAAAGCCTATCAAATAGGCTACACTATTGTTTTCATTTGTTTAAACAAAAGATAAAATAAGAGAGCAACTATGATGAATATATCAGTACGATTACCTATCGTAAAAAATAACATAAGTCTAGAATATGCAATAACGAATGTTTTTTTTATTGGGGAGTAACACCTAAAAAACTATTTGAATATCTTGTAGGCAAAATACTTGGATTTTATCACAGTTATAATATTAGTACTATTTTTAAGGTTGGAATGCATTTTTTTAAATAAAAAAGTATCGTTATAATATATTTTGGCCACAAAATAATTTTGAAAGTGCTATTTGCTACAATAAATTTTATCTTACTTTACTTATTACTCAAATACTATTAAGGTTTCTACATTTAGTTTTCTAAAAATTGTAAAAATGGCAAAAAATATTTGTATAAATAGAATTAGGCCTAAAGAAAAGGGGCTACACAAGGCACAGTAATATACTTATGGTATAATACCCATACGGCAAAAAATACTGAAAATTTCAGCCATAATACTTGGAAAATTGTAGAGTGTAAATTTGTATTTTTGAATTATCACCCTTGACACTAGTAGCTAAAGCTTTTCTAGTTTCCATGAAGAATTATTTAAGTGCTTTTCTTTTAAGAAAACTGAAGAATAATCAATCATCAAGTTTGGAACCACAAAACGTTGGGGTTCTAGAAGATAAATCTAAATTTTTAGAAGAGTTTAAACCAGAAAATAAAGGTTTTTTTATAGAAAATGGGCTTTTAGGTGTTGTGCACCTATTTTCTTCCAAAATTTTATTTATTTCTTCGTTCGTGCTAGCTTTACTCAAGTTAGAAATGTTCTTCTTACTTTTACAACTATTTTTGCTTACAAGCTTTTCAGTAACAGGGGAAGAAGTTGCATTTATAGTTCCTAGACTAAGGTTGGTTGATTTTGAAGTAAATGGGTGATGTGTGTCTTTGCTAGCGTAATTTTCTGGGGAATTTAATGAATTGTCTTTGATTTTTTTCATAAATCGATTTCGCGTGACGTCTTTGGATTTAAAACTAAATTGTTTTTTAAGGTTATTATCCGGAGTTAAATCTAAACTTTCAGGAGTTTTTAAATTTATAAATGCAAGTGTCTTCAGTTTTGGAGTGTGTTTTTGGTTGAAACCTTGCGTATAAAAGATCTTTTGGATATTCAGGCTGGAATGATTTGTACATGGGTTCGACAGGACTAGGTTTAATTTGTCTTCTTTCAAAAATTGGAGTTTTTCTTAAAACTTTTGCCAAAATACCAGAATTATCTTCTTTAACACTTGTACAATTTTCTTCTTCTGTGTAGAATTTGCTAGTTGCCTTCCGTTGAAGTAATGGTGTTCGTTTTAATATTGGAGAATCGTCGGAATCTTTCAAGTATCTTCTTCTTACGATACTAGATCTTTCTTCTTACTTTCTAGGAGATAAATCGACATTTTTAGAAGAGTTAAACCCAAAAAATATAAATTTTCTTATAGAAAATGGACTTTTAGGTGTGGTGCACCTATTTTCTTCCAAAATTTTATTTATTTCTTCATTCGTACCAACTTTTCTCAAGTTAGTGTTGTTATTCTTACCAGCACAACTGTTTTTGCTTACGAACTTTTCAGTAACAGGGGAAGGAGTTGCATTTATACTTCCTAGACTAAGGTTGGTTGATTTTGGAGTAAAAGAGTGATGTGTGTATTTACTAGAGTAATTTTCTGGGGAATCTAATGAATTGTCTTTGATTTTTTTGATAAATCGATTTCGCCTGATGTTTTTGGGAATCGTTTTAGATTTAAAACTAAATTGTTTTTTAAGGTTATTATCCGGAGTTAAACCTAAACTTTCAGGAGGACTTTTTAAATTTATACTTGCATTTACGTTTTTGGTCTAAAATTCCGTAAATTCGGAGTCCGGACACCTTCTCATACCTTTTAAATTAACTTTGGGGGTACCAGTAACTTTTAATGAACTTCTACCAAAATTACCTCTGTTCCCAAAGCTAAGAGTTGTGCCTTTTTTATTTAAACTATCTACCATATGCCTCACTATGTTACTAGATGTTTTAAAACTTGTGTCAGGTAAAGAATGTAAAGTGTCTTCAGTTTTGGAGTGTGTTTTTGGTTGAAACCTTCCGTACAAAAGATCTTTTGGAGATTCAGGCTGGAATGATTTGTATATGGGTTCGACAGGACTAGGTTTAATTTGTCTTCTTTCAAAAATTGGAGTTTTTTTTTAAACTTTTGCCAAAATACCAGAATTATCTTCTTTAACACTTGTACAAGGTTCTTCTTCTGTGTAGAATTTGCTAGTTGCCTTCCGTTGAAGTAATGGTGTTCTTTTTAATACTGGAGAATCGTCAGAATCTTTCAAGTATCTTCTTCCGATACTAGATCTTTTACTGGACTTTTAGGTGTGGTGCACCTATTTTCTTCCAAAATTTTATTTATTTCTTCATTCGTACCAACTTTACTCAAGTTAGTGTTGTTATTCTTACCAGCACAACTGTTTTTGCTTACGAACTTTTCAGTAACAGGGGAAGGAGTTGCATTTATACTTCCTAGACTAAGGTTGGTTGATTTTGGAGAAAAAGAGTGATGTGTGTATTTACTAGAGTAATTTTCTGGGGAATCTAATGAATTGTCTTTGATTTTTTTGATAAATCGATTTCGCCTGATGTTTTTGGGAATCGTTTTAGATTTAAAACTAAATTGTTTTTTAAGGTTATTATCCGGAGTTAAGCCTAAACTTTCAGGAGGACTTTTTAAATTTATAATTGCATTTACGTTTTTGGTCTAAAATTCCGTAAATTCGGAGTCCGGACACCTTCTCATACCTTTTAAATTAACTTTGGGGGTACCAGTAACTTTTAATGAACTTCTACCAAAATTACCTCTGTTCCCAAAGCTAAGAGTAGTGCCTTTTTTATTTAAACTATCTACCATATGCCTCACTATGTTACTAGATGTTTTGAAACTTGTGTCAGGTAAAGAATGTAAAGTGTCTTCAGTTTTGGATTGTGTTTTTGGTTGAAACCTTCCGTATAAAAGATCTTTTGGAGATTCAGGCTGGAATGATTTGTACATGGGTTCGACAGGACTAGGTTTAATTTGTCTTCTTTCAAAAATTGGAGTTTTTCTTAAAACTTTTGCCAAAATACCAGAATTATCTTCTTTAACACTTGTACAAGGTTCTTCTTCTGTGTAGAATTTGCTAGTTGCTTTCCGTTGAAGTAATGGTGTTCTTTTTAATACTGGAGAATCGTCGGAATCTTTCAAGTATCTTCTTCTTACAATACTAGACCTTTCTTCGGACTTTCTAGGAGATAAATCAAGATTTTTAGAAGAGTTAAACCCAGAAAATATAGTTTTTCTTAAAGAAAATGGGCTTTTCGGGGTTGTGCACCTATTCTCGTCCAAAATTTTATTTATTTCTTCATTCGTACCAACTTTACTCAAGTTAGAGTTGTTATTCTTACCAACACAACTGTTTTTGTTTACAAACTTTTCAGTAACAGGGGAAGGAGTCGCATTTATACTTCCTAGACTAAGGTTGGTTGATTTTGGGGTAAAGGGGTGATGTGTATATTTGCTAGGGTAATTTTCTGGAGAATTTAATGAGTTGTCTTTGATTTCTTTGATAAATCGATTTCGCGTGAAGTTTTTGGGAGTAGTTTTAGGTTTAAGACTAAATTGATTTTCTTTAAGGTTATTTTCTGGAGTTAAATTCAAGGTTTTTGGAGGGGTTTTTAAATTTTCCGCTAAATTTTTAATCGATTCAATTTTTTCGCCAGCGAAATTTTTATCGTTTTTTAAGAAATCAATGTTTTCATACGTGGGATAAAGGATCTCGTTATCGTAATGGGGAATTAAATTATCTAAATTATTAAATTTTGTCACATTTTCTAAGCTTTTTGTAACGAATTCGTTATCACAAATATTTTTAATAAATTCGCCATCTAGATTGTCAGAACTAGAAACTTTTATGACAGGTTTAACAAATTTATCTTGTTTTAAAAGATTTTCTGCAGACGATACTTTTAAAACTGGATATAGGTTGTCTTTTTTTTCTGGTGTTTTGGGAATTTCTGCCATTTTGCCTTCGGTTATTGGTTCCAAGGCAGGGCTACGATGGCCGGATGACGGAATACCTGTAAGATAAAATATCAACAGTGATTTAATGAATTTGAAATTTGTTTGTTGTCAGAATACAGTGCATCAAACGTGACGATTTCTTCAACTTTTTTGGTTATATTAGAGAATTATTGAAATACAGCCAGGCTATAATTGTGCCAGGCACTATTTTGACACATTGGGGTTCCCTGGTGGTCCAGAAAGGAGATTGTCTGGAATTTAACGGTGTCAGGTGTGGACTGTATAAAGTTAAGGGAATAAGGTCATAGGCTAAGCTGGTACAAGGGATTCTGAAATGGTCTAGTTTACCTTCTAGGTTAGTGTAGCAATAAACAAATGTATGTAAGGTAAAAATAATGCATTTTCACTTACCATTTTTATACAGGAAGTGGAACTCATGGGAGGACGCGCTGTTAAACCGTAGTTTTTGCACCCCACATTGCTGTGGTAGGAGAGTCGCTAACACGCGTGTATTATCGTTCGAAGGCGAAACGGTTCTCCTACCACAGGAATGTGGGGTGCAAAAACTACGGTTTAACAGCGCGTCCTCCCATGAGTTCCACTTCCTGTATAAAAATGGTAAGTGAAAATGCATTATTTTTACCTTACATACATTTGTTTATTGCTACACTAACCTAGAAGGTAAACTAGACCATTTCAGAATCCCTTGTACCAGCTTAGCCTATGACCTTATTCCCTTAACTTTATACAGTCCACACCTGACACCGTTAAATTCCAGACAATCTCCTTTCTGGACCACCAGGGAACACCATTTTTGATCCTTAGCGACCCGGATTTTGATCCTTAGCGACCCGGATTTCTGGAATCGTTTTTTTGCCTTTTTAGGTTAGTTTTTTTTACTGGTTTCAAATGCAAGAAAAACCCTTGTTTTTCCTAAATGCCTTTTTTACTGGTTTCAAATGCAAGAAAAACCCTTGTTTTTCTTACATGCCTACTTTAGAAAACCCCTAGGTTTCTAAAATACATTTTGCGATTTTTTTTTGTGTAAAAACAAATGCAAGAAAAACCCTTGTTTTTCTTACATGCCTACTTTAGAAAACCCCTAGGTTTCTAAAATACATTTTGCGATTTTTTTTGTGTAAAAATTAAATATTTTTAACAATAAATTTAGCCTTTTCATGCGAAAAACCAAACACAGATAAAATCTGTAAACTACTATGCTTTTTTTTTGTTTCGAATAAATCAAGTTTTTTCGTTTCTTTTTTGTAAAAAAAAACCGTATAGAATTTGGGTGTTTTTTTGTTTGTCACTGGAAATAGTTTAAAATAGTGTCTGCAAAGTGCTATTATTTTAGCCGTTGTGCCTTCACATTTGTGGATTGCTATAATTATATCCAATTTGCTCGAAAAAAATCTCCAAATTGCCATATTCATTTTTGCTTATTGCAAATTGCTATGACTATATCCGATTGCGGATGCTTTACTATATTCGTTTTTGCGTAAAAATTGCTATGAATATATCTATTTCTAATTTACTATTATAATATCTGTCTGCAAATGGCTATGATTGTATCCATTTTTTGCGTGCATAATAAATTTTGAAGGAAATTTAATTCTTAACTTGAGAATTTGTTTTCGTGTAAAGGCAGATAAATAGTTTTACCAAATTAAATGCTTTTGATTTGTAGGTATTTATTTTTAAATTTAATACATAGTAGGTACCTACTTATTTGAATTCGCGAGGCGAAGATAAAAAAACTTATACACAAGTTTTTTTGTTATCATTAGTTTGCATCGGGTATTTTCTTTACTTTTGTGCGCTTATAGTTTGATTATTGTAATTAAACGTAGGACATTAATATTTATACAGGGTGTCCAAATTTTGATTTTTTTTCAGTTTACCTAATTTTTGTCAATTATTTTTTGGATTTTTTTTTAAATCATGTCTAGTTCGGATAAAATTTTAAAGGCTAAAGCCTTGCGCTATAGTGCGATTTCACAGCTGGATTTGATCATTGAATCCGCGACCCTCGCAAAAAATGACCCTGCCTATCACAGCGGCTTTAAAGTCAAATTTCGGACATTGTCAAAAATCAAAAAAGATTTTGAAAAGCACCATAATACTTTGTTGACGTTGGTAGCCTCTGATGAGGATCGCTTAGTAGTAGAAAACAAAGTGTTTATGGACTTTTGCAAACGCTGTGACGAGATTTCCACTATATTTTACGAACTTTTCGAACTACCCTTTGAAGATGGAGGGCTTTTGAGCAGTACGATAAATCCCATGGGCAGTCCCTGTGCCTCCACAGACCAGCATGGTTTACTGCCTAGGATAAAAATACCTCTTTTTCAAGGGGAATTTAAGGAGTTTCCAACCTTTTTGCAAGCCTTTAATGCTACCGTGCACAATAATAGGTCGCTGGGAAACTTTGAAAAATTCAATTTGCTTTTTTCTAATTTAAAGGGCCCTGCCCTGGATGTCATTTCTGACATTCCTATCCTTGCTGAAAATTATTTAAATGCCTACCACACCTTGGTGGATAGGTATACAAATAAACGATTACAAGCTTACCTTCACTGGAAGGCAATTGAAGGCTTCTCTCCTCTTACTAAAGAGAATGCTACGAATTTGAGGAATTTGCTTGATTGTTTTTCGAAAAACTTAAGTGCTTTAAAAGTCATGGGTTTTAAAACGGAGTTTTGGGATTATATTATGGCACAAATGCTCTTGGATAGGTTGGACCCAACCACGCGCAAGGCATTTGAGCAAAATTATTGCTCCAATGAGATCCCCTCTTATGATAAAATTCGTGCTTTTGTTTCTAGCCATTGCATTGCGTTGGAACAAATACAACAAACTCAAGATTACTTAAAAAATAAAGATTTGTCAATTTCAAGTCAGAAAAATCAAGCAAAGTTTCAAAATCGATCTGCTTTGTTTGCTAATACTAAGAGAGCCTCCAAAAATGCCTCCCAGTCTCCAAATGGCCAAAGTGGCTTAAATAATACTCCAAACCCTCAAAATTTTTGTTTTCTCTGTAAAAGTGGCGATCATATAATATACAGATGTCCTAATTTTTTGGCGAAAACTCCCCAGCAACGTTTTGAGATTGTTAAACAACATAAAGCGTGTGTCAACTGTTTGGCCTCAAAGCATAATTTACCCCAGCAATGCAAATCAGAAAAAAGATGTTTACATTGTGGCCAATTTCATCACAGTCTCTTACATTTTTTTCCTATTAATTCTACACCTATTTCTGCGAGTAGCCCCTCTACTTCTGCAGTGCAACCCCCGAGGAGCCCCGTGGCTACCGAATTTAATAGAACCACTAACACCATTGTTACTGGTATGTCTTTAAATGATCGCGAAGTACTTCTCTGTACCGCTTTAATACAAATACAGGATGTTTTTCAAAATTGGCACACAGTGCGCGCCATCTGTGACTCTGGTGCTCAATCTTCATTTATATCTAAGTCATGTGCTGATAGTTTGGGCCTTCCTAAATTTAATATCGCCATGACTCTACAAAGCTTAGATCGAATGACAACTTCGGCAAAATCTGGAATTAATTGCAATATATCCTCTTTGCGTGATAATAATTTTGTTTTTAATTTTGATGCGATAATACTCGATAAAATTTGTAGTGATTTACCTCATTCCTCATTTTCGATTAAAAGTTTTCCTTTTCTCGCCAACTTAGAACTAGCTGACCCAGGCTTTAATAAAAGCGATAAAATTGATTTATTGTTGGGCGGCGATGTGTACCCTTACATTTTGCTAGATGGTCGTTTGTCTACGGGACCCAACAACCCCGTCTGCATTAATACTATTTTTGGTTGGGGAATAATGGGCAATCTTTCACTTTCACCTTCAACTACAAATCAAATTAAAACATTTTTTACTACGTCAATGAGCGATTCTTTTGTCAATTTAGATAAAAATCTACAACGATTTTGGCAAATAGATGACATACCTAATGTCAAGGCCATTGACCCCGAAGATGAGTTTTGCGAAAATTATTTTTTGAAAACTACCTCAAAAAATGAGGAGGGGAGATATATTGTATCTTTACCATTTAAAGTTACTGCTCCAGATTTTGGCGACACTCGATCCATTGCCGTACGTCGTTTTTTCTCCCTTGAGAAGAAATTGCTACAAAACCCTGATTTTTATGCTGCCTACAGCTCTGTTTTACAAGATTATTTAGATAATAATCATATGCAACCGGTTTCTGCACCTTTGCCGACCGAAATTTCAAATCATTTTTATATTGCACACCATGCGGTGTTTAAAAAAGATTCTACTAGCACCCCCCTGAGGGTGGTTTTTGATGCGAGCATGCACGCCCCTGGCAAAATCTCGCTCAACAACGCTGTTTATACTGGGCCCCCTTTACAAAGGGACTTACAAAAAATTTTATTACTTTATCGTTTGCATAAATTTTGCTTTTGTTGCGACATCCGTCAAATGTACAGGATGATTTTAGTTGACCCTAGTCAAACTAATTTTCAAAGAATAGTTTGGAGGTTTGATCCTAACCAGCCTATTCAAGACTTCGAAATAAATAGAGTTTTATTCGGGGTCTCTTGTAGCCCCTTTTTGGCTATCAGAACTTTGCTGCAACTTGCTAGAGAGCATGAGGACCTTCCTCTTGCCTCAAAAATCATTGAGGAGGCAGTTTTTGTCGATGATGTGATTTCGGGAAGTGATGACTTTTTTAAGGCCACTGAGATGAAAAATCAATTAATCGAGCTACTTAGCCGAGGTGGATTCGAATTGCGTAAATGGGCGAGCAATTGTCCCGAGTTACTATCCGATCTTCCTGAGTCACACATTTCGATGAAGGCTCTTTCTCTCGATTTAGATGCTGAAAATTCAACTTTGAAAATTCTCGGTTTAAATTGGAACCCTCATACTGATGAATTTTTTTATACTTTCGACTGTTCTCTCCAAACATGCACTAAAAGAACAATTTTAAGTAATTTGGCCCGCATTTACGACCCTCTGTCTTTTTTGGCGCCAATAGTTTTAATTTTAAAATTAATTGTTCAATACTGCTGGGCAGAAGACTTAAACTGGGACGACCCTGTCAGTCCGGAAATTGTTTTTAAATGGGAAAAATTTAAAAATGAATTAAAGTTTTTGCATTCTGTTAAAATTCCTCGTCAAATAATTTTGCCTAATGCTAGTCAAATCCAGCTAGTAGGATTTTGCGATAGTTCAGAACGGGCCTATTGTGCTGTCGCTTATATTCGAATTTTTTATTCTGATGGAAACATTAAAGTTTTTTTTGTTTGTAGTAAATCTAGAGTCGCACCGTTGCGTCGTAAACTAACTTTACCAAGACTAGAGCTTTTAGGAGCTGTTTTGTTGGCTAAATTAATGGATTTTTTACTAGAAACGTTCTCGGAAAAAATTAAATTTGATAAAATTCTTGCTTTTACTGATAGCACAGTGACCTTATCTTGGATTCAGGGATCTCCTCACAAATTTAAAACATTTGTTTCGAATAGAACTGCCTATATACAAGGAAGAATTAGCCCTGAGTTTTGGCATTATGTTCCTACTGAACAAAATCCTGCTGACTGCGGTACTAGGGAAATGTATCCCTCTGATTTACAAAGATTTTATTTTTGGTTAGAAGGGCCTTCTTTTCTAAACCAACCTACAAATACTTGGGATTTTATGACAGTTACTTACGATGGGAATGCAGTTTTGGAAGAACAGCGAAAAAATATTTTTAACGTTTTTACTTGCGAACAAACAGTTGAATATTATGTAAACAACTTGTTTGAAAAATACAGTTCTCTTTTTAAAATTAAGAGAATAGTTGCTTACTTTTTGCGAGGGTTACAAAAGTTTAAAAATCCCTCATACAATTTTGCTACTGATTACCTTACAAATCAGGATTACTACAAAAGCTTACTTTTTATTTCGAAATGCGTACAATCTTTTTCTTTCCAAAAAGAAATTGAATTACTAAAAGATAAGAAACAGCTTCCAAAAGCTTTTCAAAAATTATGTCCATTTTTGCATAATGAAAGCTACGATTTGCTTCGTGTTGGAGGCCGTTTATGCCATTCAAATTTATCATACGATAAAAAATTTCCAATTCTTTTGCCTTCTAGTGCAAAATTCACTGAATTACTGATTTTAGATTTGCATCGCAGCAATCTTCATTGTGGTATACAGACCACAACTTTTTTACTAATGCAAAACTTCTGGGTATTGTCTGCTAAAAAGGTAGTGAGAAAAGTTTTAAGTTCTTGCCATACTTGCTGGAAAACTAAACCTAACTCCCTTCAACCCCCTATGGGTCACCTACCGAAATTTAGAGTTTCCGAAGCAAAGGTGTTCGAAAATGTAGGTATAGATTTTTGTGGTCCGTTCACGATTACTCTTGGTCGGACCAGAGGTGCAAAAACCATGAAAGCATATGTCTGTTTACTTATCTGTTGCGCTGTTAAAGCCGTGCATTTAGAGTTAGTCTCTGATATGACATCAGAAGCCTTTCTGGCTGCTCTGCGCCGCTTCATAGCTAGAAGAGGACTATGCTCGAAGATCTCTTCAGACTGCGGGACCAACTTCGTGGCCTCTGAAAAATACTTGCGACAAATTTTTTCTGATTGCGTGAAGGGGGAAGGTATAGTTTGGTCTTTTAACCCACCTGCTGCTCCCCACATGGGAGGCATTTGGGAATCAAACATTAAATCTTTAAAGACTCATCTTCACAGGGTAGTTGGAAATCAAATACTCACCTATGAGGAATTAAATACGGTTTTAACCCAAGTTGAAGCCATAATGAACTCACGTCCTTTATGTGCCTTAAGCACCGATCCTACTGATCTGGCGGTCTTGACTCCTAATAATTTTTTAAATTTGAGGCCTCCAGGTACAATACCCGATCCAAACTACTGCGATATTGCGTTAAACAGGCTGTCCAGGTGGCAACTGTTGCAAAGAATGCACCGCGATTTTTGGATTCGCTGGCATCGCGAATATTTGCACACTTTGCAACAGCGAGCCAAATGGCACCAACCTCTTGCTTCCATTGATATTGGTACTATGGTACTGATCAAAGATGAAAATTCCACTCCATTGGATTGGCCCCTAGGCCGCATTGAAGACCTTATTAAAGGTTCTGATAATGTTCCACGGGTTGCTATTGTAAAGACTACTAAAGGTACCTACAAACGGCCTTTGGTAAAACTATGCGCCCTGCCTACAAATTAAACTCTCTGAAATGCCCCTGGGCATTCTCAGGGGGGTGGGAAATGGTTCGTCCCGCCTTCTTTTTTGTAAATATGTTCTTTTTACTATAATTTACCAAATTGGTTCGAATTAGGCTATTTGGTGATTCACTAGAGCATTTTCTATTTTTTGTTTATTTAGTATTAATTAACTAATTAAGTACTTAAAATTACTGGGTTATTTGCATTTGAAACTCCCGCGGGTTTAAAGGCAAATATTACAATTTGCTATAATTAATTTACTTTACATAAAATGCATTTTGAATTACTAAGGTTCCTAGTTCCTTTAATATGGACCTTCGTAATCTCATTCCTTCCTACTTATTCCTTTTCTCCTACGCCTATGGATTAACCACGCCACTGGGCGACATGTGGGAGAACGAACGCAGTAGCGAATACCTGCTGCAGCATCACAGAGAACCGTTTCGTCTTCCAACCAGTATACACGCGTGTTAGCGACTCTCCTACCACAGGAATGTGGGGTGCAAAAACTACGGTTTAACAGCGCGTCCTCCCATGAGTTCCACTTCCTGTATAAAAATGGTAAGTGAAAATGCATTATTTTTACCTTACATACATTTGTTTATTGCTACACTAACCTAGAAGGTAAACTAGACCATTTCAGAATCCCTTGTACCAGCTTAGCCTATGACCTTATTCCCTTAACTTTATACAGTCCACACCTGACACCGTTAAATTCCAGACAATCTCCTTTCTGGACCACCAGGGAACACCATTTTTGTATATTTTATATATTTGCCTTTAAAACCGCGGGAGTTTCAAATGCAAATAACCCAGTAATTTTAAGTACTTAATTAGTTAATTAATACTAAATAAACAAAAAATAGAAAATGCTCTAGTGAATCACCAAATAGCCTAATTCGAACCAATTTGGTAAATTATAGTAAAAAGAACATATTTACAAAAAAGAAGGCGGGACGAACCACACATTCACATTGAAAACTGACAGTTGTTCCTTCAAAATTGACATACCAAAGTCGAATTTAAAACTTTCTTCGTTTATTTTCAATTAATAAAAGAAGGCACTATTTATTCCGGTTCATATAGTAAACAAAGGCCGTGTGTTGAAAGATCACAGCTGATATTACAATGTGAAGGTGTCAAAATTGTGCCTCGCACTATTATAGCCTGGCTTTATTTCAATAATTCTCTAATATCAGAAAAAGTACCTTCTGGTGTTGTAGAGCCAGAGCTACTAGGACTGGCGCCTCTATAGTATTGAATGTCAAAGAGTAAATCTGGAGGTAAAGGCATACTAACTGACAGATGCATTGATAGTGACTCCAACCAGACTTCCATGACTTCAAAGGGCGGCCTATAAATAATATAGAATTATTAAAACATTAATGGATTGTTTCTTTTTCGTTTCGTTTTTACTTATTGGCACAGTACTTATGTCTTGGAAACGAATCAAGTGAGTTAGAACTAAACAATGGATAAACAATATCGCCATGCAATGAGTATGTATACTTGGGTGTCACATTTGATAAGACAGGAACAGACTGTAAAGAACGGGAAAAAAGAACAGTAAAAGCAAAAAAGGTTATTAGATGCCTTAACAGTATTTTATGAAGCAGAGAGATAAAAAAGGATGCAAAATTTAACATATATGAAACAATGGTGAAAAGCACGCTGTTGTATGGAATAGAGACTTGTCGCGTAACAGAAAAATACTAAATAAAAATCGTGAAAAGTGTCAAAATGGATGCAATAAGAAGATCAATGAGAATATCTAGAACAGATCATATAAGAAATGAGATCATAAAAGAAAGAATGGAAATCGAGGGAAGCATAATGGATGACATAACTAAAAGACAACTGGTATGGTACGGCCATGTATAACGGATGAACGACGAAAGTTTACCAAAGCAGGTCCTAGAATGGCAACCAATAGGGCGCAGAAAAAGAGGGCGTCCTAAACTAGAATGGCAACAGTCAATCGCAAGATCAATGAGTCAAAAAAATCTGACAGAAGATGATTGTCAGTATCGAAGGAGGTGAAGAATAGGCGTCGGACAATAAGTAAAAACGAAACGAAGCAAAAACGTAAGAACTGTCAAATTATTTATGGACGCTAGTGGATAATAGAGTACCTGTATGTCGACATATTTGCCCTATAAAAAATAATGGATTCAATGGCATTAAAAAGTATTCAGTTTTGACTACTACTACTATGTCGGTTTAGAACGTTTTTCTAAGTTGTCCGACGCTTATTCTCCACCTCCTTCGATCCTGACAGTCATCTTCCGTCAGGTATTTTTGACTCATTGATCTTTGGATTAACTGTTGCCATTCCAGTTTAGGACGCCCTCTTTTTCTGCGCCCTATTGGTTGCCATTCTAGGACCTACTTTGGTAATCTTTCGTCGCTCATCCGTTGTACATGGCCGTACCATATCAGTTGCCCTTTTAGTGATGTCATCAGTTATGCTTCCCTCGATTCCCATTCTTTCTTTTATGATCTCATTTCTTATATGATCTGTTCTGGATATTCTCATTAATCTTCTTATTGCATCCATTTCGACACTTTCCATTTTTGCTTTGTATTTTTCTGTTACGCGACAAGTCTCTATTCCATACAACAGCGTGCTTTTCACCATTGTTTCATATATGTTAAATTTTACCTTCTTTTTTATCTCTCTGCTCCATAAAATACTGTTAAGACAACCAATAACCTTACTATTCTTTTTTCCAGTTCTTTACAGTCTGTTCCTGTCTTATCAAATGTGACACCCAAGTATACATACTCATTGCATGGAGATATTGTTTGTCCATTTTCTAGTTCTAATTCACTTGATTCGTTTCCAATACATAAGTACTGTGTCTTGTCCACGTTCACTGTTAACCCCCACTATTGGTATTCTTCCGTTAACTTTCTCATCATATACTCCATGTCTTCTTTATCATTAGCTACAATTATTTGGTCGTCAGCAAACTGTAGTGTGTATATGGTAAATCGGTCGTTAAGTTGTATTCCCATGCCGTGTACTTTGCGTTTCCAGTTTTTTAGAGCTACTGCGATATATATTTTAAAAAGAGTTGGAGAGATACAACATCCCTATCTTAAGCCTTTCGTTACCAGGAATTCTTTTGAAAGTCGATTTCCAACTTTAATTTTAGATTTTGACCCTTTGTATAGTTCTTTTATCGCTTTTATGTATGTATGATTGATATTAGTCTGCTCTAACACTGTCCATAATTTTTCTACTGGAACGGTATCATATGCTTTTTGTAGGTCCACAAAGGTAACGTGAGTCTCTATATTTCTGGCGCTCCTTTTCTCAATTACTTGTTTAAGACAAAACACATTATCACTACAAGATCTGCCTGCACGAAACCCACTTTGCTCTTCTTCTTCTTGTTCATGAAAATCATTCTCTATTAGATCTCTAAGAATCCTACCGTACAATCTACTTAGAGTACTGGTTACTGAAATTCAGTTTTTATACCTTTTAATAACTATGTATCCTGCTTAATTCCCTGAGCAGAGGAGAGGTATTCAGAATTTATTCCAACCAATACTTTTTTATCCAAAACTGTTTTAGTTACATGTATATACCAAATTGTGAATTCATTTTTTATACATTTAAATACTACTCAATATCTTTTGAAACCTATCTATTTAAATGACTTTTTATGAATTCATTATTTATACCGTTGAATACTTTTCAATAACTTCCTTTATCAATACAATTGAACGAAATTTTCAAGTATTCATTTTCTATATATATCCATGGATATATTATTAATATATCCAAATATGTTAATATACAGGGACTCTAGTGGATACTAATAAAGGCTTACCTTTTATCTGGGTTCAGGTCAGTACACAAAAAAGCGATTTTGTAAAAGGGTTCAGGGCAGGATCCACAAAATTTTTCTTTGAATTGAATTTGGTTTAAACCAAAGTCGTTAGATCTTGGTAGAAAATCTGGGTCAGCTTGAACTCTTCCGATAATCTAAAAAAACAAACAAATGTTTTTTTCTTTTTAAATGTTTTTTTCTTCAATAACGGTCTAAGTCTTCTACAATCACTTGCAGCTTACCAAGAGGTTATTTCATAATTTTGTATTTGTGTTATTATTTTTAATTCATATTTTTCCCAATTTTTTCTACCTACCTCACAAAGTATGATACCAAAACTAAATATATCGACTTTCTCATCATATTTATTTCCTTTCATCATTTCTGGGGCCATCCAGTATGGGTTGCCTACCACAGTGTATCTCTTCTTACGTTCTTGTCGACTTTTTGGACCTAAACAAAGAAACAAAAGTGTTTCTTGCATCTATATGATCTTACAATACTACAACTCGACAAAGGAAAAATATTTTTGAAGGAAGTTCACGAGGTAAAAAGTTTTTACAAAAAGTTTCACGGGCAAGACCTCAGAGGTAAAGGTAGCTCGGGGACGCATTTCTGCCTCATTAGGCTTCATTCAGCCCGAGCATAACCATAAAATGGAAGGAGATGAAATGATGATGTGGATATTTGAAAAGGAATATAAAATATGGTGTTTATTGAGGAGAGACCAACTGTCAATTTGCAGCTTCGGTCAGGGTTGCCTCAGTTTTGAGGCTAATTTGGACGTCGCGATGGAGACAGATATAATCTGCTCCCAGAAAACCGCCTGAGCCCTGGATTTTTTAAATTTGAAGGAAGTTCACGAGGTAAAAAGTTTTTACAAAAAGTTTCACGGGCAAGACCTTAGAGGTAAAGGTAGTTCGGGGACGCGTTTCTGCCTCATTAGGCTTCATTCAGCCCGAGCATAACCATAAAATGGAAGGAGATGAAATGATGATGTGGATATCTGAAAAGGAATATGAAATATGGTGTTTACTGAGGAGAGACCAACTGTCAATTTGCCGAACCTTTACCTCTGAGGTCCTGCCCGTGAAACTTTTTGTAAAAACTTTTTACCTCGTGAACTTCTTTCAAATTTAAAAAATCCAGGGCTCAGGCTGTTTTCTGGGAGCAGATTATATCTGTCTCCGTCGCGACGTCAAAATTAGCCTCAAAACTGAGGCAACCTTGACCGAAGCTGCAAATTGACAGTTGGTCTCTCCTCAGTAAACACCATATTTCATATTCCTTTTCAGATAGCCACATCATCATTTCATCTCCTTATTAATGAGGCAGAAACGAGTCCCCGAGCTACCTTTACCTCTGAGGTCTTGCCCGTGAAACTTTTTGTAAAAAGGAAAAATATATTTTTTTGCATCTATATTAGCTCTTGCACCACCTATTAGATCGAGCCAACATTCCACTATACAGGGTGTTCGGTACATGAACCGTCAAAATTTTTTGGGATATGGTTGGGGTCATTTGCTACCTTTTCAACCTTGGAACTTGGGTCCTTAGAGTCACGGCTAAAGAGATATGAATTTTTAAATTTTTTTTCTCAAATTACCCAAAATCCCACCTTTAAACCCTCATAAGCTTTTTATTAATGTCTGGAAAAGCACCATTTTTTTTATAATTTTGTAATCTTATGCTACTTCAACTAATTAATAGATTTATTAAAATTTATGTACCAAAGGGACATAATAGGTTTTTTATTGAAGAAGATTAGTGATTTAGTGAAAGAAAATCAATTTCAAAATTAAAAATTAAAAAAAGTATCGACACTTGAGAACTTCATTTTCTTTTAAAAACTTCTCTAGTTGATTACCTTTCTAACGGTATACTACACATTGATTTAAAAAAAAAACAATTCTGCTTTAAAATACGGAAATTCCGTGAGACAAGCAATAATCGTTCGGACTTGATAAGAAAAACAATTTGATGTTTATAATCGTTTCGAACAAAATTTATAAATAAAGAACACATTACATTATTGTTAAAAGTTTAATTTTTATTTAAGTAGGTAAACGATCATAAACATCAAATTGCAGTGGCGAATATAGAAAAAAGTTTCGGGGTGGGCCCGAAACAGTTTTGGGGGGGGGGGCCGAGACCTCGTGAGGCTGTATTTTATGCTATTTCATGTTTGTATTCATGAAATATGTGGAAAATATCCAAAAAAATCTTAGCTTAGGGGGGGGGGGGCCGTATATACGCCACTGTCAAATTGTTTTTCTTACCAATTCCGAACGAGTCTTCTGACGGAATATCCGTATTTTAAAGCAGAAATGTTCTTTTTTATCAATGTGTGGCATACCGTTAGAAAGGTAATCAACTAAAGAAGTTTTTAAAAGAAAATGAAGTTCTCAATTGTCGATACTTTTATTGATTTTTAATTTTGAAATTGATTTTCTTTCACAAAATCACTAATGTTGTTCAATAAAAAACCTCGTATGTCCCTTTGGTACATCAATTTTAACAAATCTATTAATTAGTTGAAGAAGCATAAGATGTTATAAATTAGGCACACATACCTTTGTGTGAAGTATAAAATTCGTTTTGATTTTTATCGATCCACACACAGCACGTTTTCCATCTTTCTTCTTTGCATATGCTTCGGGCAGTACGGCCTTTTAGTTGCTACGTGATTACGTGGTTTTAATACCACATTAATGGACGAAACTTGTCATAGATGGCGCTTCGGCGTCTCAGACAAGACGATGCCAGGGTGTTTAAACTTTCGAGTGCTCGAGCCAGTCCGCTAGATAGCGCAACAACTTGTAATTTACTCGCATTGCACCGCCGCGAGTATTTCATATATAGGAGTTGATTTTGGTTAAAATTGGCTTACCTGGGTTTGCTGTTCTCTACTGATGACGTGAAACACACAGAAACGTACGTCTAGAGATGCAACCTTGTGTAAGTAGGAAAACAACCAAAATCAACTCTTCCCTCTCCTTCTGACACTCGCAAGTTAGGCACACATACCTTTGTGTGAAGTATAAAATTCGTTTTGATTTTTATCGATCCACACACCACAGCACGTTTTCCATCTTTCTTCTTTGCATAAGATTACAGAATTATAAAAAAAAATGGTGCTTTTCCAGACATTAATAAAAAGCTTATGGGGGTTTAAAGGTGGAATTTTGGATAATTTGAAAAAAAAAATTTTAATTCATATCTCTTTAGCCGTGACTCTTAGGACCCAAGTTCCAAGGTTGAAAAGGTAGCAAATGACCCCAACAATATCCTAAAAATTTTTGACGGTTCATGTGCCGAACACCCTGTATATTGCGTTCATAGACTCTAAAAAAGCTTTCGATAGCATTGAGCACTAGGCAGTAAAAGCATCTTTAATTAATAGCCAAATAGATCACATATACACAAACTTAATAGCCAATATATATATATATATATATATATATATATATATATATATATATATATATATATATATATAGCGAAGGAAGGCACCAAGCCAATCCGCATAAGAAGAGGTGTCAGCCAGGGTGACACAATATCTCCTAAACTGTTTAACCAGGCTCTGGAAGATGTTTTTAAAAAACTAAGGCTGGGAAGAACTAGGCATCAAAGTAAGCAGACTATACTTGAACAACTTAAGATATGCTGACTATATCGCCTTAATAACAGATAAGAAAGAAGAACTGATAAAAATGCCAGAAGAACTGGTTACAGCAGCTAAAAATATAGGCTTGAGTGTGAACTACACTAAAACTAAAATCATGACAAATATCACGATCAGAGTGTACCAAGAAAAAATAGAACAAGTAGAATTCTTAAAGTAAAAACAAAGAAAACCAAACAGCTGAAACCAAGAGACGCGTAAGATTAGCCTGGGCAGCATTGGTAAATTAAGCTACATATTAAAAAAAATCCTCAGTACCCCAAAGCAAAACGAAAATGTATAACTAATGTCATTTGTGGTCTTCCCCTATTTCTTTTATTTTCCCAATGTCTTCAGTTTACAATACATTTGTTCCATTTTAATTTTGCTACTTCTCTTCTGACATCCCCTAATTTTGTTTTATTTCTTATCCATTCATTCCTTTTTCTATCTGTTAGTTTTACATGTAACATTTGTCTTTCCATTGATCTTTGGGCTTTTGTTACCTTATCCATGTTTGATTTTGTAAGTATCCAGGTCTGGGATCCATAGGTAAGTACAGGAAGGATACATTGGTTATACCTTTCATTTTGAGGTACTGAGGATGCATACATACATACATACATTTATAAAATGTATAGTTTGTGAAACCTTAATTTTTAAACTTTAACCATGTTTTTAAAAACTAAAACTTACCTTTTGGCGTTACTCTTCGCACGCTGTTAGTGGCATGTGAAATAATTCTAGCTAGACCAAAATCAGCTACAATTACTGTCTTGTCATCTCTGACTAAACAGTTATGCGAGTTTAGATCTCTAAAAAAAATTAAAACAAAAAATTTAAAAAAAATAAATGCACCAACTTTTTATAAAAATCTTTTTGTAACTAATGCTCTACACAAATATTCGGTTGTAATAACAGTTTCAAAAAACAATTTGTTATACAGTGAATATCGCCTATAACGATATCGGTTATAGCGACGACATATTAAGGTCCCGACCGAGTTCTATGCTAAATGCATATAACGACGTACGTATATAGCGACCAATAATTTAACTTAAATTGGTCCAAGTAATCGATTATAACGACGAGCGATATCACATGTAACGACGAGCTGTAGCCATTGAGCGCCGAAGTTCGGGGAATCCCTTTTATTGTAGGCGGTAAATTCCCGGTTCATGCGAATCGGAATTTGGTCTATTATAAACGTCTGTTACCTTTATTCTACTGAAGCTTTGATGTGGTGTGCTTTTGTGTTTACATAATCTAAGCTGCTGAATCTAAGAATATGTATAAATTAAACGCGATGTCTAAACGAACAGCTTGTGGAGGAGGAAGCTCATAATTTTGAATACAAATGTACATTATGTATGTACCTACGGGCAAACCGGGAAACGGGCAAACGGAGAAACAAAATTAGAGAAAAATAAAAAATAAAAAATAAAAAATAAAAAATAAAAAATAAAAAATAAAAAATAAAAAATAAAAAATAAAAAATAAAAAATAAAAAATAAAAAATAAAAAATAAAAAATAAAAAATAAAAAATAAAAAATAAAAAATAAAAAATAAAAAATAAAAAATAAAAAATAAAAAATAAAAAATAAAAAATAAAAAATAAAAAATAAAAAATAAAAAATAAAAAATAAAAAATAAAAAATAAAAAATAAAAAATAAAAAATAAAAAATAAAAAATAAAAAATAAAAAATAAAAAATAAAAAATAAAAAATAAAAAATAAAAAATAAAAAATAAAAAATAAAAAATAAAAAATAAAAAATAAAAAATAAAAAATAAAAAATAAAAAATAAAAAATAAAAAATAAAAAATAAAAAATAAAAAATAAAAAATAAAAAATAAAAAATAAAAAATAAAAAATAAAAAATAAAAAATAAAAAATAAAAAATAAAAAATAAAAAATAAAAAATTAAAAATTAAAAATTAAAAATAAAAAATACAAAATTAAAATTGAAAATGGAAAACGGGAAACGGGCAAACGGGGAAAATGGAACATGGAAAATGGAAAATGGAAATGGAACATAGAAAATGGAAAGTTGAAAATGGAAAAGGGAAAATGAAAAATAGAAAATGAAATTGGGAAACGGAAAATGGAAAATAAAAATGAAAATGGAAAATGAAAAGTGAAAGTGGAAAATGGCCAATGGCCAATGGTAAATGGCAAATTGCAAAGGGCAAATGCCCAATGACCAATAGACAATGGCCAATGGCAAATGACAAATGGCCAATGGGACAAATGGCAAATGGCAAATTACAAATGGCTAATGGCAAGAGTTAATTAATATAGCCAAGTTTAAATAAACATTTCCAAATCAGTGAGAACCTTTCATTTCGGAATATAGTAGACCACATTTTGGTTAATAATTTGTGTTATAACCAAAAACTTCGTGGGAGCTTTAGTTTGCGAAATATTCACAAAAAACTGTTTTTAAGGCTGATTTTATCATAGCGTCACTTGAAGTGTGCTAATCGGCTAGCTAGGAAGGTATCAGATCCATCATGGATCCATTTATTTTTAAGTTCAAGTTAAAAATCATAATCAGCGATCTGAAACATCCCAGGGGAAAATCCATTATTTTGGATCCGTCATTTTGATTTTTTTTTAGTTTAAGTTAAAAATAATAATCAGCAACCTGAAAGATCTCAAAGTTCCAAGTTTGATGCATATCAGTTGATGATGGGAAATGGGAAAATCCGCCATTTTGAATACGTCATTTTAATTTTTTTTAATTTTAGTTAAAAATTGTATTGAGTTACCTTAAGCGTCGCGATGTTTCAAGTTTGAGGCAAATCAGTTAATAAATAAAAAGGTACGCCATTGGGGATCCGCCATTTTGTCTTTTTTTTAAGTTAAAGTTAGAAATCATATTCAGCGACCTGAAACACCCCAAAGTTTCGATTTTGATGCATATCGGTTCATAAATGGAAAAATTTGCCATTTTGGATCCGCCATTTTCATGTTTCAAAATAATAATCAGCGACCTAAAAGGTCCCCCAGTTCCGAGTTTGTTGCATATCGCTTCATAAATGGGAAAATCCGCCATTTTGAATCCCCCATTTTATTTATTTTTTTGATAAAAAAAAATGTTGGATTGTATACTAACCACCAAATACCTAGTTGAAAAAGTTTGAAAAACATACAAATAAACAAATATATTATATTAAATAAAACTGTTTAAACAATTGCCAATGGTAATTTCATCAAATAAAAAATCTCGCGGCGAATTGTCCCGCAACAAATTGGCCGCGGCGAATTGTCCCATCCTCAAAAATTTGCCCCCGACAAACAAACTTTTGTTTTTGGAATTTTTCGAAAAGTAATACCTTACGTTTTCGGTGGGCCATCCTTTAGGTTAAACAATTAAAAAAGTAGGTATTAAATAAAAATATCTCTGTCTGTATTAATCCCGCCAAAATACACACATCCTATGCTAATAAACAAGTACAGTCGAACCTCTATAACTCGAACTCAAAGGGACAACCAAAACAGTTCGAGTTATGGAGAGTTTGAGTTATAGAAATTCGAATTAAACAGGTTAAAATACATATATAAAGTGCAGGGACCACTTAAAAGGTTCGAGTTATAGAGAGGTTCGAGTTATAGAGGTTCGAGTTAGAGAGGTTCGACTGTAATCAGCTAAAAAAAGAAATGTATGTATCCAAAAAACGTGTATGGCCGTTTATCGGCCAATATTCCAAATAGTTATTAATTTCAATAGCAAAAATTGCATTGCACAAAAGTGCACAGCGACAGCCGATCGACGTGGAGTCGAGGAATTGAAAGCGCGCGATACGATGTTCAATAATTCATTCATTCATAAACCTCGCCCGGTATTGGAATTCTCATCCAAGCTCTTCTGAAAACGGCAGCGGCCATTTATTAAGTCCCCGACTGTACATGCATAACACATATGTACATACTCACATAATTATATGTCCATATACGTAATTACGTATATGTATGTACATCTGAAAATATTTTGTTTTTAACTTTTTTTTAAAAAAAGATAGTTTTTAGTGAAAATTTGAACAGATATAATCACCTTTTCATAATAGAAATATATAACCCAGTTTTTCACCTTTTTTTGTCTATAACGACGCTCGTTTATAACGACCAAAATTAAGCGGTCCGTTCAATGTCGTTATAACCGATATTCACTGTATAAATATTATACAACCTGTGCATTAACTGACCTGTGAATTATATTCATCGAATGCAAGTATGCCATGCCAGCGGCTATATCTTTGGCGAAAGACACGCGCTGTTCCCATGGCAACGGCTGGGCGGAGTCATGCAGGAGTTCCGTCAGAGTACCGCCTGAAACACGAATAATGGTCCCTTTTAACAAGACTTTTGCCTACAAATTTATCAAGGTATTTAAAGCATTCAAACAAGTTTTCGTATTTGACTACTACTACTATTAGAACTACTACGGTTTAGAACGTTTTTTCTACGTTGTCCGACGCCTATTCTCCACCTCCTTCGATCCTGACAATCATCTTCTGTCAAGTTTTTTTTTACTCATTGATCACTGGATTGACTTGCCATTCTAGTTTAGGACGCCCTCTTTTTCTGCGCCCTATTGGTTGCCATTCTAGGACCTGCTTTGGTAATCTTTCGTCATTCTTCCGTTGTACATGGCCGTACCATATCAGTTGTCTTTTACTGATGTTATCCGTTAAATTATGCTTCCCTCGATTTCCACTTTCTTTTATGATCTCATTTCTTATGTGGTCTGTTCTAGATATTAGAATGCATTGATTGATAATATATCTGAGATTTTCTAGTAGTTTCTCTGATCCATATTTGAGCTTTTCCGGATTTAAACTTTTTAATACTATTTAAATCATTATTTATTCTTCTTGTAGTTGTTGCGGATGATAGTAATTTATAAATGATCTTACCTGAAATATATTCTGTGACCAAATGCAATCGTTGTTCTTTGTAAAGGACACCAATGAACCTGAGCACGTTGCTGTGATGTAAGCTTCTCAAAACTGCCACCTAGAAAGTACCAAAGTTGCAATTTCTAAATTAGTTCCCATTAAAAATATTTAAAATGCAGTAAAGACATATCTCAAAAAGTTTTCTTGTTCTTCTTAAATTCACCGCGCATTTAAAACCTCATTGCGATAGGTGGAACGGTTCTAGAGAAAATAGTGTATTAATAAATTGGTAAAAAATATTTTTTAAGTCACAAGCTTTTATAAAAATGCACTAAAAATTAAAAAATAATTTTCTAACATTCTAATATTATCATAATAATAAAAGCGATGGCCGACTGATGGAAATTTTGACGATGTTAGCACGATAAGATATCCGTATCAATTAAATATCACTATTTGCAAAAATCAATCTAGCAGAAAAATGTAGAGGTACCAAACCCACCCAACCTGACCTAAGATACTCCAGCATTTCTCTGACATAGGTATGGCAATGGCATAACATTGCGGCACATCAAACATATTTTTGATGACCTGCTATGTTGAATATTCCTTAAGTGTTTAGATCACAACTTTAGATTAACTTATGCTTTGATTTGCGGCCATCGCTTTTATTATTATGATAATATTAGAATGTTAGAAAATTATTTTTTAATTTTTAGTGAATTTTATAAAAGCTTGTGACTTAAAAAAATTTTTTTACCAATT
The DNA here is from genome assembly GCA_963576565.1 of Aspidapion aeneum. Classification (NCBI taxonomy): domain Eukaryota; kingdom Metazoa; phylum Arthropoda; class Insecta; order Coleoptera; family Brentidae; genus Aspidapion; species Aspidapion aeneum. Next base: position 68,968,683 of record OY755046.1, read on the forward strand.
TATTTTCTACTTTTTGGTCTCAGCTATCTACTCTATTAAATGAAAATATTTGTTCAATAACAGAACAGAAGAGTTTATTCTAGATTATAATGAAATCGCTGATCGTGAGTTGTTTGGAAACTCATTTTTCTATTGGGGGTAGGAGAGGGTGGGGGTAGAGGTAGAAATATATTTTTTGTTTGGGCTGTATTGCCAACGGACCTTTATGCATATACCAAATTTTATAAAGTCATTTGAAGTGAAGTGTGTCAAAAACGCATTTTTTATGGAAGGGGGTGGGGGGTAGGGGTGGGAGGACATTTTTTCATTATTGTTGTATTGTCATCGGACCACTATATGTATACCAAATTTCATCCAAATCGGATAATGGGAAGTGTGTCAAAAACGCATTTTTCTATAGATGGGGGTGGGGGTAGGAGTGGTAGGATTTTTTTTAAATGTTGTATTGTCATCGGACCACTATATGTATACCAAATTTCATCCAAATCGGATAATGGGAAGGTTGTCAAAAACGCATTTTCTATGGAAGGGGGTGGCGGTAGGGTTGGGAGGATATTTTTTTCTTAATCTTGTGTTGTCATGGGACCACTATGTGTGTACCAAATTTCATCCAAATCGGATAATGGGAAGTGTGTCAAAAACGCTTCACAAGATTTGATAGTTAGTTAGATAGTTAGACAGAACATCTGAAGTTAATAAAAAGCTTGTAAAAATGACTCAAAATTAGGAAATTTAGGGACGTTTTTTAAGGGTTTAGGTTTAATTTTCATCAATAAGAATTTAAATGCGCGCTAAAGAATTCTTTTCTTTACTAATTGCCAGAAGTTTTATCAAAAAATATTAAATACTTTTCCCATAAAAGTGGTATTTCAAAACCCTTACAAGCCGAGGGGTCATCAGCTTTCAACAGTACTGTACAAATTTCACAACAGTACCCGACAGTACCACGACAGGATCCAACAGTACTCGACAGTACACGACAGTACCCAACAGTACTCGACAGTACCACGACAGGACCCAACAGTACTCGACAGTACACGACAGTACCCAACAGTACTCGACAGTACACGACAGTACTCGACAGTACACGACAGGACCCAACAGTACTCGACAGTACACAACAGTACACGACAGGACCCAACAGTACTCGACAGTACACGACAGTACACGACAGTACCCAACAGTACACGACAGTACTCAACAGTACACGATAGAATCCAACAGTACTCGACACAACCCTCGGACCCGAAACAGTGGCGTAGATGCGAAAAGACAGGATGACCTTTTTTTTTTTTTTTTTTTTTTTTTTTGGTCGCCAGTGTTTTGAGGACGCGCTAAGGCCCTGTCGGCCTTCCCCAGGATGACCTTTTTTTTTTTGGTCGCAAGATTTGTGTTTTTTTTTTTTTTTGGCTCGCATGTTTTTTGAGGGCGCGCTTTGTCCCTGTCGGACCCCCCCAAGGCACGACGACAGTACTCAACAGGACCCAACAGTACACGACAGTACACCGACAGGACCCAACAGTACTCGACAATACACGACAGTACCCAACAGTACTCGACAGGACCCAACAGTACACGTCAGGACCCAAGTCCTGTTGGACGCTGTACAAAATTTTAGGGTGCCGATGACCCCTCGTTACAAGCTCATTATATGCCAAACGTAGAGCTCCCTCTTAAGTTTATATCTATTTTCACTTTCAGTGGCGGCTGATGACCTTATAAATTGGGGGGGCAGAAATTTAAATTGCATGAAAAATGAGATAAAAAAACTTACCGAAACAATTTTATTTTAGTATTTTCCAAACAAGGAGCTACTTGGTGTAGTTTTTAGTTTATTTGTTTATAGATAAAGTCCATTCGCCTTTCTTTTTTATGGCCCCGTAGAGTAACCTCAAAAATCCCACAGAATTTTAAACAGTCTATTAACCTACTAAGTATATGTCTAATTTTTGTCACGTTTTCATTATGTTCGGTAATGTTTTGCCTATAGGCACTATTCAGTTGGCACCTAATATAAGTCTTGCACATACTTTGTGTTTTTTGAACTTTTCACTAAAGTGCTTGATATCACCCACGCAGGATCACTTCGTGGATTGTTTATAACAAGACAAATAAAGCAAAAAACGCATTTCTTTTTTCACAACCACACAACCAGTTTTCAGCATCGTATAATTTTTTAATAAATTTTCTGGTTCATTTTTTTTGGAACACCCCTCGGACTAAAATTTTGGGTAATTTTAGGTCCGGTCTATGTGGCCCTAAAGATTTTATTGGTAATCGAAGTTCATATGTCAACGTATTTAAATTTGCACAGTTAATTATGTAATCGACGGTATTTATTTCCATTTTATAAACAAACGATAACAAAAACAAACAATGGTACGCGACCAGCAAGGCTTTTTACTACTGACATACCCCAAATCAAAACAAACTTATACATCTTCACTAAGGATAGAACCGGCAACACGCAGAAAGGGCAACAAACGTTTTCGCACGATGAATATGGCCGACGTCAACTAAAACAAACATTCCCATACACCGCTGAAAAACGGGTGAAATTGAAACCTTGCCCCGCGCGGCGCTGCCGTAATGTAAATGTAATTATTTAAGCTAAAAAAGTTCACCCAATTAATCGCTTGTTGTTAAAAGAACTAGACAATCATGTCGTAAGAAAGATTTAACTTTTCTTTCTTACTGTTTGTTGTCTAGTTTTTCGACATATTTTAGAAAAAAACCCAAAAAACAGTTTAAAATTCGACATCATGAGGCTTCCGCCCCCCCCCCCCCCCCAAGAGGCCTCGGGCCCCCCCAAGATATATTCCTGGGTGCGCCACTGTTCACTTTTGAATAAGTTGCTCAACATTTTTTATTTCTTTTATTGAGATCTTCTTTTTGGTCAAATTCCTCTTACCTCTTTCAAAAAATTCTTCTGTGCCTCTTCGTCGACTCTGTACAGCTCTTTTAGAACCATGACCTCAGAAGTGTCCTTGGTGGTGACCTTGAAAACTTGACCGAAGAACCCTTGGCCAAGTAGTTCACCTTTAACTAAATCTGAGGCTCTAAACACTCTTTGAGGGGGTCGATTTTCTAGAAATGAGTAAGCTCTGGAGAGTTCTAGACATCGTTTTGAGTTGGGTGCCCTAAAAATACACAATAATTAATAACTATTATTTTTGTAGTGTAAAAGTGTAAAGTGTGTAAGACCAACAGAAACGACTACTCCGAGGGAAAATATCCCTACCGGCACTTCTTAACTTACTCATCTAACAGTCGACTCATGGATGAACTTCGTTCTTTATCTAAGCTCTGGTTCCTTTCTTCCAAGTGATTTTTTCTTCTCAACTGTCTAGATCTTGTTCCACTCATATAGCCTTCATCTTTTCTTTTGTAGAGTCTTTCTTTGTTTTCTTGCCTAAAAGATTAAAATGAGTAATATACCGGGTGGGCCAAAAAAACCGGAACAATTTATTTTTTATTATAACTTTGGAACTATTCAATCGATTTTAATGTGACAAACTGCGCTTGACAGAGGATTAATAAGAGTTTTGACTAAAAAATCTACCCTTCCAAGATGCTCGTTCATTCTTGTGTTTTAATCATTGTTTAAAATTAGTAAAAAATCTGCGTGCTTGCCACGCACAACAAGGTACCAATCAGTAAAATCGGTTCAGGTGTTCTAAGAAAAAATATTTTATACGTACATATTATACGTATGCCTTGCCAATCATTCATTCTGGTAAGAATCGAATGCTTTTTACTTTTTAAAGACCATGATCACCATCTTAAAATTTAAGATGGCGGACAGAATCTTACTTGATTCTTTAAAATGGCGTGTTTATTCTTATTTTCCGAAAATGTTTTAGTTCTTTTTTTAAAATTTATTGAAAAGCACTACCCCCCCCCCCCCCCGCACAACAAGGTATAAATTTGTACCATTGTTTTACAGATGGTCGATTGAACCAAATCATTGAACCATTAATTTCCTGATAAACTCGTTAAACTGTAAAACAATGGTTGAAACAAAAATAGATTTTTTGAAAACCACCACACCGAATTTATACCTCGTTGTGCGGGGGGGGGGGAAGTAGTGCTTTGCAATAAATTTAAAAAAAGAACTAAAACATTTTTGGAAAATAAGAATAAACACGCCATTTTAAAGAATCATGTATGATTCTGTCCGCCATCTTAAATTTTAAGATGGCGATAAATTTTGATCATGATCTTTAAAAAGCATTCGATTCTCACCAGAATGTTTTTTATTTCATCAAAATCGGTTCAGTAGTAATGCATTTATAATGAAATAAACGCAGACATGATTGGCACGGCAATCGTATAATATTCAAAACAAAGGTTAAAACAAAAATATGTTTTTTTAGAACTACCAAACCGATTTTGATAATTCGTACCTTGTTCTGCGTGGCAAGAATGCAGCTTTTTTACTTTTTAAAAAATAATTAAAACATGTTCGCAACACAAGAATTAACGAGCATCTTTGAATTATCATTTTAATTTCGTCCGTCATCTTGGATTTTGAGATGGCGGACAAAAAAATTGTTTTGTATCTATATGGCCTCACCATACTGCAACTCGGTGCTTTTGTTGATAAAATGTATAGTTTGTAAAATATGAATTTTTAAAATTTTGCCATATTGGCCTTATGAGATTCCCTACCCTAAAATTCGCTAAAAGACGTTTTTAGGAATCTTAACACAAGATGTGGTTTTTTTGTATCTATATGGCCTCAACACACTGCAATTCGGTGCTTTTGTTGATAAAATGTATACTTTGTAAAATATGAATTTTTAAAGATTTGCCATATTGGCCTTATGAGATTCCCAACCCTAAAATTCGCTAAATGACGTTTTTAGGAATCAAACAAGTTTCATGGCTAATCGGGCAAAAAGGAGTTTTTTGTTTCCCTTATATTTTTCCGTGGGTAGCTTGAAAGCTTAACCTCACGGGGGTCCAAGATCTAATGGACACCTAATAAGTGTTGACAGTTAACCGTTTCGTCCTTATGGGACCCTCAGAACACTGCTGGTCAAGTGACAAATCTTGCGAAGTTAATCAGACGGTTTTGTCTCTAATTAAATGTAATTAGTGAGCGAACTATAGCAAGAGGCGTCATCTACCGAGATACGACAGAAACAAAAAACCAAAAGCAGGGAAAAACACTGCTATACAATATCGATCAATGAAAAGATCGAATGCAAATAAAAGTAAACAACTATAGTCCGTGACCTACGACAGCTCTTTGTCTTTTCAGGCCGGATCAACGCATTTTGCATTTTTACCCGTCATCAAGACAGTGAGCGTCAATCAACGGAATTTTTAAGCCAAATAATACTAACAAACGTGAAATTTCGTACCCGTGAATTTAAAAATCAAACAAGTTTCATGGCTAATCGGGCAAAAAGGAGTTTTTTGTTTCCCTTATATTTTTCCGTGGGTAGCTTGAAAGCTAATTACATTTAATTAGAGACAAAACCGTCTGATTAACTTCGCAAGATTTGTCACTTGACCAGCAGTGTTCTGAGGAGTCCCATAAGGACGAAACGGTTAACTGTCAACACTTATTAGGTGTCCATTAGATCTTGGACCCCCGTGAGGTTAAGCTTTCAAGCTACCCACGGAAAAATATAAGGGAAACAAAAAACTCCTTTTTGCCCGATTAGCCATGAAACTTGTTTGATTTTTAAATTCACGGGTACGAAATTTCACGTTTGTTTTTAGGAATCTTAACACAAGGTGTAGTTTTTTTGTATCTATATGGCCTCACCATACTGCAACTATGAATTTTTAGTTTTGCCATATGCATTTGATGGATCGATATTGTTACCTTTTTTCAACATTTTCTTCTTTTTTGCCACAACCAACCACATGTTCATCACCAGTTGTTAGAGAGTCACTTAAACCATGTCACCAATTGGAATGTTACTGTTTGTGTCACTTTTTGTTGTAATCAAAGGCGTGGAGCCTATAGTAGTATGAAAGGGAGGCCTACGGCTTGGCACGTAGGTCTCTATGTGGCCTATCCTTCTGTTTGATCCCAACCCTTATCATATCTTCCCGTCTTTCGAATTATAAGGATATCCAACGTCATATTGTGCCAAGAAGTAAATTTTTTTTTTAGATATGCTTACCTTTTTTCACCTTTTTCTTCTGTTTTGTCACAACCAACTACTACTTCATCACAATTTGTCAGAGAATCATTTGAACCAAATCCTTTAATACTGTCACCAATCGGAATGTTTCTGTTTATAGGAATGTTTGTATCACTTTTTGTTGTCGTCAAAGGTGTGGCACCTGGCTGTTGAGTCCCAGTAGTCAGCTGAGATATCTTTCTGGATATTGTATCAGGATCATGTTCTATCGTTAACTAAAAAGATAAAAGGTTTTGAGAACTTTAAGATTTTTTTATGTCTAAAGATGGATCGAAGAAGGGTAAATAGATAGATTTATTCTCGCCGATTTCAAGACTTCATACACTGGAAAGAAACCAATGTACATTCTAATGCGTTTTTCGATTTAAAAAAAATATTAATAAATAATTTTTCTGACCTGTAGGCAAGTTTCGGAGTATCTTAAGAGGTTCTCCACGTTCTCTAAGGAAGTATCCTTGACAGGCATTCCATTGACTTCCAGAATTTTATCTCCAATATGGAGAGCCATTAGGTCATTGTTAACATCCAACCTAAAATCAGTATTCATGTATTTTTCTTCTCTTTAAATGGTGTTTTGAACAAAAAATAACAAGGATGAAAATTTTTCAAACCTTAAAATTTTCAAGAAATGTTCATTTTTAAAATTTAATAATTTTCAAAGTATGTAAAAATTTTCAAAAAAAATTAAATTGACAAATTTTTAATGAATTTCCAAAATCCTAAAAAAATTTTTTCAAAAATCTCAAATTTTCAAAATTTGTAAAATTCTCAAAACATTTAAAATTTTGTATTTTATTAATTTTCAAAAATTCTCCATTGTTTTAAAATCTTGAAAAACTCTTAAAATTCTCAAAAAAAAATTATTTGCAAAAAATCAATTTTTAAAAAGGTATTAAGATATTTTATTAATTTTTGAAAATTTTCACATCATGCAGATGAATTAAAAAACAAACTTTTTCTTCGCGTGTACTAATACTATAATGTTGTTAGTAGTAGTAGTTAACTAAATGGTAATTTTGTGTTTTGTAAGCTAGGACTGATGTGTTTGTGATATTATTGGGTGGGTTATTGAAATAAACCTACCTAGTGGGGGGAATGATAAAGCAGCAAATGTTGAAAGCTGATGTTAAAAGCGTGAAAGCTACACTAAGAAGATTTCCATGAATTTTCCATAAAAATCTACAAAAAAAAATTAAGAACATGCTAATTGTTAATGATGATTTGCAGTGGCGTAGGCAGGAGGGGGGGCATTGAATATTGACCCCTAAAACATGATTTTTTCCCAAAAATTAAGATTAAAAAATTCATCTATGCGCAGTGGCGTATATAAGAGGGGGGCCTGGGGGGCCCGGGTCCCTCCCGAAGCTAAGATTTTTTTTAGATATTTTCCACATATTACGGCCTCATGGGGTCTTGGGGCCCCCCCAAAACTGTCTCGAGCCCACCCCGAAACATTTTTCTATATACGCCACTGTCTTTGCGTATCAATTCACGCTTAAGCCCCCTCCCCCAGGATTAACTTATGCGTACGCCACTGATGATTTGAAGATTATTTTTACCTACCAATCTATAGTTATTCACAGGATTCAATTTTTTGATAATTCTCAAAAAAATCTTTATGTATTATATTTATTTAGAACACAACAATACGAACTAAATAAAAAATTAAGTAAGTATAATGATTAATAGAAATTTTTTGAGAATTAAATAATATTGTTGTTATCTATTTATAAATGGAAAACAAACAATAATTTTTTGTACTTTACTGTTGATTTTTTAATTTCATTTATAAAAAAACACAATATAGATTTTCTTCTCCTTGAGAATTTTTGCCTCTGTATTAATTTTTTTGTTTATCCCAAAATTTATTTTTACTCGCCCTGTGAATTATCTTCGCTTTGTATTAGAATTTTTTCTTTCCTCGTCAAAAATGACAAATTTTCAAAAATCTTTTTTGATCTAGGCCGTCAGTCTGTCTGTCCCTCCGTCTGTCCGTCCAGATGTTGGCCATATTACTCAAGAATGCCTAAACCTATTTTAATAAAATTTTACACGAATGCTTATTTTATCTATTATTATTATTATTAATATTTGTTATTATTTTATGTGTTACAACGGAAGAATCCGGCTCCGATTTTTTTTGACTTACTCAGATATAGTGATGCATTCACTAGGGTCACTGAGTAATGAGTCCCTAGAAAGTTTAATGCCTTTTTGGCCGCCAGGGACTTCCACTAGTCGAATGGAATGAGGTTTTCTGGCAAATGGAAACCTGGATATTTTCTGCAGTGGCTGCATTTGACGTTTGTAACATTGCCCACTAAAAAATGGAGAAAATCATAATAAAGACCATTGCAAACAATTGGAAAGTAAAGAAAATATATCGCAGCTAATTGTAAAAAAAGCCGGGACTCGAACCCAGAACCTCAGACTTTGGTCGCCACAGGAAACTTTTTTTTTAATAATTTTTTGTGCTTTAATTTTTCTTAAGAATGACTGTAAAATGGGTACCTACCAATACAATTTGGACCTCTCCACCAAGGCATAAGAGTCCCCATCTCCAATAAACGCCCCACAAGAACCACAACAAAAACATTCAGGGTGAAATTTGTGTTCTCCCGCCACCATAACAGGCCCTGTAATGATCTGTAAGAAAAAAATACTGTGAGCAAGGCCGTACCTAGATTATTTTAAAAAAACACAAAAGAACAAAAAAGTACGACCCTGTCTGTCAAACTTTTATTTACTGTACCAATAATTTTTTTTCAAAATTCCCGTTTATATTTGATTTACCCTATGCGATATGGGATAGTGGTTAGAAAATTTTATTTGTGGGGTATCAAAAGAGAGTAAATTTTACCTGACTACACTGTTGACAGGCTTCTCCATATCTGCTCCAGTAGTCATCCTTGCAGAAAAGTAAACCATCCTTCTCAAAATACCAACTCGACAGGGCTAAGTCACAAGCAGAACATCTAAAACCGAAGAAAATAACAATTTTCTTGTACATTTTAGCTCAAAATATAAATTTGAGATATATGTTTATGTCTTTTCCTTTTACACAGACTCTTCTAGTTATTTTTTGGTTAGTTTATTGTATTTTTCCAGTTTATCTTGTTTCTTCATCTTTAAAACAAATGTACATAAAGTACTAGAAACATACCTGAAACAATCTAAATGCCACTCTTGTCCCAAAGCAGAAATTACTTCTTCTTCCTCTATAAGATTGAGACAGCCTGAACAGTAAGTCAGTGTGGAGTCCTTGAGGACTGAGGTCTTCACTCCTATTCCTTAACAAAAATAGACAAAGCCTAGTAAATCTAACAACACCCACATTATTATATTCTTAGAGTATGACTCTACCATTAAATGTTATTACTTTTATATGGCCTAGTATAACATGTCTATAAAGTTAGCAGAACAACTTTAGAAATTAACAAAAAATGTATGCTCATAATTTGCCATTAATTATCCGTAAATTAATTGTGAAAACAAAAAATTTGCCGTGCCCGTTTCTTTTTAAAAAAAATGGTGTTTTGCTAACTTTATATAAAGTTAACAGAACATCTATAGAAATAATAGATTTATTAAAAAAAAATTATGTGCACAATTTGCCGTTATTTATCCGTAAATTAGTTGTGAGAACAAATAATTTGCCGTGCCCGTTCCTTTAAAAAAAATAATGTTCTGCTAACTTTATGTAAAGTTAGCAGAACACCTATAGAAATAATGGATTATTTATCTAAAAAAAAATTTACTGCACAATTTGCCGTTAATTCTTCGTAAGTTAGTTGTGAAAACAAAATATTTGCTGTTTAAAAAAAATGGTGTTTTGCTAACTTTACATAAAGTTAGCAGAACACCTATAGAAATAATGAATTTATCCAAAAAAATATTATTGCACAATTTGCCGTTAATTATTCGTATATTAGTTGTGAAAAAAAAAATTGCCGTGCCCGTTTTTAAAAAAAAAATGGTGTTTTGTTAACTTTATATAAAGTTAGCGAACACCTATAGAAATAATAGGTTTATTTAAAAAAATGTATGTGCACAATTTGCCGTTAATTATCCGTAAATTAGTTGTGAAAACAAATAATTTGCCGTGCCCGTTCCTTTAAAATAAAATAGTGTTCTGCTAACTTTATGTAAAGTTAGCAGAACACCTATAGAAATAATGGATTTATTTTTAAAAAAATTACTGCACAATTTGCCGGTAATTATTCGTAAGTTAGTTGTGAAAACAAAATATTTGCTGTGTCTGTTTAAAAAAAATGATGTTTTGCTAACTTTATATAAAGTTATCAGAACACCTATAGAAACAATGGATTTATTTTAAAAAAAATTATGTGCACAATTTGCTGTTAACTATCCGTAAATTAGTTGTAAAAACAAAAACTTTGCCGTGTCCCTTTAAAAAAAATGGTGTTTTGATAACTTTATATAAAGTTAGCAGAACACCTATAGAAATAATGGATTTATCTAAAAAATTTTAGTGCACAATTTGCCGTTATTTATCCGTAAATTAGTTGTGAAAATAAAAAAGTTACCGTGTCCGTTTAAAAATTAAAAAAAATGGTGTTCTGCAAAACTTCGTTGTTTGAAGAGATAGACCGGTCGAGTGACCTGTCTAATAATAGAATTTTCCAAGGATTCTGCTAGTACCATAAAATATGAGCATGGTGGTACCCAGTTAAAAAAAAGGCTAACTTCGTTAGTTGAACAGATTAGCCTATTGAGTGATCCCTCTAATTAGAATTTTCCAAGGATTCTGCTAGTACCATAAAATATAGGCTTGGTGGTACCTAGTTAAAAAAAAATGCTAACTTCGTTATTTGAAAAGACAGACCTATTGAGTGGCCACTCTAAATAAAATATATCCGCTTGGTGGTACCCAGTTCAAGAAAAATGCTAACTTCTTTATTTGAACAGATGGACCTATTGAGTGACCCCTCTAACAATATTAGAATTTTCCAAGGATTCCGATGGTACCATAACATATAGGTTTGGTGGTACCCAGTTTAAAAAAAATGCTATTCGTTATTTGAACAGATGGACCTATTGAGTGACCCCTCTAACAATATTAAAATTTTCCAAGGATTCTGATGGTACCATCAAATATAGGCTTGGTGGTACCCAGTTCAAGAAAAATACTAACTTCATTATTTAAACAGATAAATCTATTGAGTGACACCACTAACAATATTAGAATTTTCCAAGGATTCTGATAGTACCATAAAATCTAGTCTAGGTGGTATCCAGATCAAGAAAAAAAGCTAAAATTTTTATTTAAAGTAGTAAAAGTACTCAGTTCTGCCAAATATTTGTCCTAGATTCACTGGCGCACCCAGGAATATGTCTTGGGGGGGCCCGAGGCCTCTTGGAGGCGCCCGAAGCCTCATGTTGTCGAATTTTAAGCTATTTTTTGTGTATTTTCATGAAATATGTAGAAAATATGGGAAAAAAAATCTAAGGCTTGGGGGGGGGATTTGGGCCCCGAGGCCCCCTCCTGGGTGCGCCCATGCTAGATTAGTTAAAATCAGTGATCTCTAAACCTTCAACTTTACCCAGTACAGAGCAGTGATCTCAAAACTTGGGTTAGGAAGGTCATAACAGGGTTTAAGTTTTTTTACATTTATCTCCCAAACTAAATCCTTTATAGAATGGATTCAAATATAAATGTTTTTGATTATTATTTGCTAAAGCCAATCTCATTGAAAGATTTTTGATAATATAAAGAGTTTGTTGTAAAAAACATAAGGATCAAATTGGAATCAAAACAAAGATACAGGGCTCAAAAATTGATTAAAAACATGGGTTTTGAAAACAATATTATTTTTTAAATTCTACATAATTCAGGCCGCAAAGAAGATCCAAAATTCCATGAAAAATCCTGGAAATTGGTAAAATAAAAACATATTTTCCTCGTGAAATTTTGTTGTTCACCCACGCAACAAAAAAAAAGCAATAAACATGATCTAGAATAAAAAAAAAATGGAAAAATCAAACTGCAAAGATTATTTTGAAATATTTTATTTAAAAATCTTAGTAAAAAAAATTGAGAAACTTACCACTATCAGTTTTTTCTTGCATTTTTCACTCATTTATTCTTTTGTTTTTATTCACTCTATGGATCTCATTCATGACATCACAAAACAACTGCAAAACGACATTTCTCACGGCCAGCTGTTTACTATTGATTCGAGCCCTCCATACCCAAGAAAAAGAACCTTAAAATGTGTGACAAAAAATTAAAAAATAGTTAAAACACGGCATAAGTACCGTTGGAAGCAGGAAATATTGCGCAGCTAATATAAATTAGACTCGACCCAAGTTTTTAGGATGAAATTAAAGCAGGACCTTTTGAAAAAAATTTATAGTTATAGCCAAAAAACATTTTCAAACTAGTATGTATGTATTCGAAAGTGGTGGCAGGCCCTACTGGACCTCCATGCACTGCGACCACAAATGGATCTATTGTGCCCACGTACCTACATACTGAGTTTGACTAAAGTGGCATATTTTTTTTTCCACCCAGTACATGAAAAAACTCTGCAGATTACAACAATAAATGATTTAGGCTTAACACTTTGGCTCAAAAATATACCACTAAGGCCTCTGCATTATTAGCCATTTCAAACTAGTAAAAACCTTTCATTTTCAAATTTGTATCAGAGAACTTGGCTTTTCATTTATTTCAATTCTTTTTACGGAATACCATTTTCGCGTACTTGGCTTTTTTACATGAAATGTTTTTGTTATAATTTCATTCCTTTCTTAAAGTATATGGATAATATTTAAGTTTTAAAGTAGTAAAATATGCGGAATATTTTTGTTTGAAACTCGTAGACAATGATTGTGTAGAAATAAAATTTCGGACTTCCATTGTCTTTATTTATTTTAAAACACGACGTTTCGGTTAGTAAGTATCTCTAACCGTTATCAAGTGTAAACTAAGTTTTAACCCTTAATTCTAATTTACTCCCCTCCCCTACACATGTAAAGCTATGTTAAAGTAACATTGCCCACTTCCTAAGTTAAACTTAGTTTACACTTGATAACGGTTAGAGATACTTACTAACCGAAACGTCGTGTTTTAAAATAAATAAAGACAATGGAAGTCCGAAATTTTATTTTTATGCGGAATATTGTTCAAAACTCTTGCAATGCCACATTAAAAATTTTCAGGTTTTTTAATATTTTCCTATGGTTTTATCATAGTGCCTATCAGCCTTTCAAAGCCCAGCTCTCTAGCGTGGAAGTGGACAATGTTACTTTTACATAACTTTACATTTATGGGAAGATAAGGCAGTAAATTAAAATTTTGGTGTTTTTTAATTTTTTTCTATAGTTCCTATCGGTCTTCCAAAGCCCAGTTCTCTAGGGCTGTCCTTAAATTACGTAACGCACTAGGGGGGGGGGGGGGCGCTAGCGCTTCTGGAAGTGGGCAATGTTATTTTAACATAGCTTTACATGTGTAGGGGAGGGGAGTAAATTAGAATTAAAGGTTTTTTGATTTTTTCTAAGGGTTTAGTTATAATTTCTATCAGTCCGCCAAATTTCAGCTTTGTAGCATGTCTGGAATTACAGTAGAATGTTAATGATCTATACTTGAGTAAGTGAGTAGCAATTTTAACCTTTTATGAAATTTCGTAACTACTTTACTACTTTATGGAAGTCCATGGAACTTGGAGGGGTTGTTAACTCTATGAAGGTCTACGACTGTGCAAAGTTTGAGTTTCGTACCTCATTCTGAAGTAGAGTTTTAGATAGGTTAATATGGGCATAAACTATTAGTTTATGATATGGGCTAAGTAGATTGTACGGTAGGATTCTTAGAGATCTAATAGAGAATGATTTTCATAAACAAGAAGAAGAAGAGCAAAGTGGGTTTCGTGCAGGCAGATCTTGTAGTGAGAATGTTTTTTGTCTTAAACAAGTAATTTAGAAAAGGAGCGCCAGAAATATAGAGACTCATGTTACCTTTGTGGACCTACAAAAAGCATATGATACCGTTTTAGTAGAAAAATTATGGACAATGTTACAGCAAACTAATATCAATCATACATACATAAAAGCGATAAAAGAACTATACAAAGGGTCAAAATCTAACGTTAAAATTGGAAATAGACTTTCAAAAGAATTCCTGGCTTAAGACAGGGATGTTGTATCTCTCCAACTCTTTTTAAAATATATATCGCAGTAGCTCTAAAAAACTGGAAACGTAAAGTGCACGGCATGGGAATACAACTTAACGACCGATTTACCATATACACACTACAGTTTGCTGAGGACCAAGTAATTGTAGTTAATGATAAGGAAGACATGGAGTATATGATGAGAAACTTAATGGAAGAATACCAAAAGTGGGGATTAACAGTGAACGTGGACAAGACACAGTACTTATGTATTGGAAACGAATCCAGTGAGTTAGAACTAGACAATGGACAAACAATATCTCCATGTAATGAGTACGTATACTTGGGTGTCACATTTGATAAGACAGAAACAGATTGTAAAGAACTGGAAAAGAGAATAGTAAAAGCAAAAAAGGCTATTGGATGTCTTAACAGTATTTTATGGAGCAGAGAGATAAAAAAGAATGTAAAATTTAACATATATGAAACAATGGTGAAAAGCACGCTGTTGTATGGAATAGAGACTTGTCGCGTAACAAAAAAATACAAAACAAAAATGGAAAGTGTCGAAATGGATGCAATAAGAAAATCAATGAGAATATCTAGAATAGATCACATAAGAAATGACATCATAAAAGAAAGAATGGGAATCGAGGGAAGCATAACGGATGAAATCACTAAAAGGCAACTGATATGGTACGGCCATGTACAACGGATAAACAAAGAAAGATTACCAAAGCAAATCCTAGAATGGCAACCAATAGGGCGCAGAAACAGAGGGCGTCCTAAACTAGAATGGCAACAGTCAATCCAAAGATCAATGAGTCAAAAAAATCTAACAGAAGATGATTGTCAGGATCGAAGGAGGTGGAGAATAGGCGTCGGACAACGTAGAAAAACGTTCTAAACCGACATAGTAGTAATATATGGGCTGGAATGTATTAAGAAAATATGATACAGCAGTTTACGCCGCGAACTTAGCCGGGCACTGCCGTGCCCTCAAAAAAGAAGTAATTTTATTATTAATCATAATGTTCAGACGTAAGAGTGCCCCGAGTCCAGTTATTTCTTCGATGCCCGAGTACTGAATAAACTTATTTATTATACCCCTTCCTTCTGTCATGCAGTATGAATGGCTTGTGGTGTTTTCCGGCGCACTAATCAGAATGTAAAATCGAGGGATCGTTCATAAACTTTGTATCAAAGTATTAACTCTTATTTTTTTATAACTAAAAAAAAACTTACATAAACAGCCCCCTTTTACTTAAAAATTCTTGGAATAACAGGAGTTCTTCCTGGAATACCTATTTTTGGAGAAAACTTCAAAAAAATCAAACAAAAATGGTCCTTCGAGCCGGATCAAGTCAATTTGACGACCTGACGTTTCTCTAACCTACAATCAGCTGTTGATAAACATTTATTTTTGTTTCCTGAAAAAATAACAAAAAATATTTTGGTGTTAATTTATTGGTAAATAAAAAAAAAATGTGTTAATTTATCTTCAAGCGTTTTGAAGTAATTTTATTGCAATAATATGGCAAATCGAAAAATGGATGAATTTAAACAGAAACTTTTAGGGGTATTTAATAAGCAGGTAATGGTTGATTTATGTTTAGAAGGATATTATTCAGGGTGTTATATACCTACTTATATTTATGGTACTTACCCTTAGCTTACCAAAAAATCTCTGTTTTTATTAACTAATAATATCTGTGAAACTGCCCTAGATATTTTTGTGAATTATGTTCATTTTCTATTCTTTAGTAGGCATTTTCTGGTGTGCCTATTTACCAGAAACACTGTGTTTGTTGTGTATGCAGAGAGGAACCAAATTTGTACATCATCATACAGGAATTTTTAAATACATTCTTGTTCCTGTAGTGTATTGTAGTGTACTGTGGAGTCCTGTAGACAA
Organism: Aspidapion aeneum; assembly: GCA_963576565.1. NCBI lineage: Eukaryota > Metazoa > Arthropoda > Insecta > Coleoptera > Brentidae > Aspidapion > Aspidapion aeneum. The sequence continues at coordinate 68,984,897 of OY755046.1, forward strand.
TTTTTGTACACCGACTCGGCAACTGATCACCCAAGGCATCAAAAATATACCTGTATATGTTCAATGCCTTGGTATTCTTGAAGAAAGTAATTGTATGATATATTTGGGTATGCCACTGTTGTTTTGTATCATATATTTGGGTATGCCACTGTTGTTTTTTTAAATAAAAAATAGGTAGTAATTTTTTTCTCTCATTCCTTTCTGAGCAAATTTTACCTCTTTATATTTTTTGTTTGATATAAATTTTTTGTATAAAAAAATTAAATTCATTTACAGTCGAACCTCTATAACTCAAACTTCAAGGGACAACCAAATCAGTTCCAGTTATGGAGAGTTCGACTTATAGAAATTCGAGTTAAAGAGGATAATATTCATATAGAAAGTGCAGGAACCACTTAAAAGGTTAGAGTTATAGAGAGGTTTGAGTTATAGAGGTTCAACTTTGAGAGGTTCGACTGTATTTGCATCTTGCAGTCCCTGCACAAAAGCTGCTGATCAAAATAAAAAATATTTCATCAGAAAATGGCTCTTGATGAATAGAAAGTACCAAATTTCTGAAAATTTTCTAGAAAGAAGATTTTTTTAAAAATTTTTGGCACTCTGTATCTTAAAAGTTAGTGTTTTATATTAAATTAATCTTTTTTTTTTTTTAAAGTCTGTTAAAATACCTTCCATGGGTTTTGATGACTCAAATTACCACTTCTCCCAAGTCTCCACACTGTCCATTAATAGCAAGACTGTACAAGACGAAAATAGGCCTGCAGATCAGGACATTTTAGAAAGCATAGAAGCAGCTTATTTTTCCATGAATGAGGAATTTGACATTTGTCGGTTTGAACTCTCTGTAAGTTAAAATACTTGTTAAAAAAGAAACGACAAAATAAAAAAATTTAACATTTAATAAAGAAATAGGTATACCATGTGGCCAGGCTTCTATCTAGGGGGCTTGGTTCGCAAAAGGTGAAATTTTTAGTTTTATATAAGTGCATTCATCAAATGAGGTGATAAACAACCAGAATAATAGCTTAAAATTCTGCTTCTTCCTAAATGTAAATAATGTGGCTAATAATGCAGAGGCCTTAGTGGTATATCTTTGAGTCAAAGTGTTAAGCCTAAATCATTTATTGTTGTAATCTGCAGATTTTTTTCATGTACTGGGTGGAAAACAAAAAAAAAATGTCACTTTAGTCAAACTCAGTATGTAGGTATGTGGGCACAATAGATCCATTTGTGGTCGCAGTGCATGGAGGTCCAGTAGGGCCTGCCACCACTCTCGAATACATACATACATACATAAATGTAAATAATTCACTTACTTTTACAAAAAAACAGCATTTTAAAATGTTATTCTTGTTATTGATTTTCATTTCACATTCATTAAAGTCAATTTTTTTACACCATAGTTTACCAATTTATTGGTAACCTATTATTTAATTTTGAGTTTTTTTTCATGCATTTTTAGTCTAACTCTAACAAAGGTAATGGTAGACCACAGTGAATGCAGTGCGGTTATAGGACGCGGTTATAGGGGGCAGCAGAGGTGGTATTGAGCCTCAAAAGTAGTTCCACAGAGCTCAATTAGTACTTTTTCAAAATAAATATCATAATTATGGGTAGTAATGCCTTTTAAACTAAAAGCGAACATTTTCAGAAAATATTGAAGTAATGTTACTTCAATGGCAACATGTACCAGTGGCAAAAATGTTTTAAATTCAAAATCAATACAACAAGAAAAGTTGATAGGTTAATAATGTAGATTTAAAAGTCTCAAAAGGAGAATAAGAAGAAATGTTTTTTTCGAGGGGTGAACACCTAACCCAAAATGTGTACACCGATTGTGAAAATCCACAATCTTTTGCTAAGATTGTGAGGGATTGTGGCAAGATTGTGAAAGATTGTGAGGGATTGTGGCAAGATTGTGAGGGATTGTGGCAAGATTGTGAGGGATTGTGGCAAGATTGTGAGGGATTGTGAAGGATTGTGATAAGATTGTGAGGGATTGTGAAGGATTGTGGTAAGATTGTGAAGGATTGTGGTAAGATTGTGAAGGATTGTGAGAGATTGTGACAGATTGTGGGTGATTGGGAGGGATTGTGAAAGATTGTGAGGGATGGTGGAGGACTGTGCAGCGGCGTAGCGCACCTAAAGGGGCGGGGTGGGCACTGTCCCATCAAAAATTCTTGCGACCAAAAAAAAAAAAAGGTCATCATGTCTATTGTTTCCTTTGCCGCCCTCTTCATTTACCGTTACCGGCCCTGCTGCTTAATAACCGAGGGGTGACCAGCTGACCCCAAAATGTGTAATCCGATTGCGAAAATCCACAATCTTTTGCTAAGATTGTGAGGGAACCCCAAAATGTGTACGCCGACTGCGAAACTCCACAATCTTTTCCACAATCTTTTGCTAAGATTGTGAGGGATTGTGTAAAGATTGTGAGAGATTGTGAGGGATTGTGAAGGATTGTGGTAAGATTGTGAAGGATTTTGGTAAGATTGTGAAGGATTGTGAAGGATTGTGAGAGATTGTGACAGATTGTGGGTGATTGGGAGGGATTGTGTAAAGATTGTGAAGGATTGTGAACAGATTGTGAGAAATGTGTACACCGATTGTGAGAGCTGTTCACCTCTCGGTTTTTTTCAAAAAACATTAGTTCAAAAAAATTTCTGTTCAAAAAGTGTTCTTCAAAAACTTGTTTTTCAAGAAAAATAATTTTGAAAAAACGGTTTTCAAAAGTTTTCAACTTTTTTGTAAAAAAAAATTCTTTAGAATTTTTTTTGTATAATTTTTTGTAATAATAAATTGTTTTAGAAACTACCAGAAACTCTAGACTGCTCTCAAATTCAATCTGACTTCAAAAATCTCAAACAACAACACCAAGTAGTTTCAAAAAAAGTGTTACAACTTATTTTGGAACACCAAAATTCATGCGGAGACGAATTTGAACATATCCAAGAAATATTAGAAGAAGTGAGAAAGACATACGAAAGATGCAGAGAGAGTCGGCGTCATCTATCCGTAGCTGGAAAACAGTTTTCAGCTAGCTTGAATATTTTAGCTAATTACAGAAAAAGAAAATCAGCTCAAATTTTGCTGAGTAATTTAAAGATGATCAAAAATTTGGTAAGAAAATTTGCTTTTTGTTGTGTTATTTAAAAAAAAAACGCAATAAGCGTTGATCTGGCCCGAAAGGCAGAAGAGCTGTTGTAGGTCATGGATTAGTTTGTTTTTTTTTATTTCTATTTGATCTTTTCATTAATCGATATGTATAGCAGTTTATTTTTGTCTGCTCTTGTTTTGGTTTCTCTCGTATCTAGGTAGATGGCGCTTCTTGCGAAAGTTTTCTCACTATTACATAGGATTAGAGACAAAACCGTCTAATTAACTTCGCAAGAGTGTCACATTGACCAAGCAGTGTTCTGAGGAGTCCCATAAAGACGAAACAGTTAACTGTCAATACTTATTAGGTGTCCATTAGATCTTGGACCCCCGTAAGGTATAAGTTTTTAAGCTACCCACGGAAAAATATGAGAGAAACAAGAACTCCTTTTTACCTGATTAGTCACGAAACCAGTGATGCCACAACATTTCAAACAAATCTCATGCTATCATTATTTTATCGCAAAATCTCATGCTTTTCAGCTTATAGAGACAAAAATAATTTATAGTTGAAAATTAATAATACAGGTAACTATGAACTACAAATAACAAAGTAATCATAAGAGAATTCGGCTTATGTTTCGGCATTTGGCATCGTTGGATCGTGTTTCATAATCGCAAATTGCAACCTCGCTCCTGGTTAAGAGTATGACGTACAAATGAGCGGTTCGCTTATTCGGGTATTCCCCAAAAAACGATAATCGATTATTCTGTACACCTTTATGACATGAATTTGGCTAATTAAAAAAAACATGCGTACTGCAACAAAGAATATATGGCTAAATATATACGGATATTATATATTATAGGGACATATTGCAATAAAGCCAGGCAGTAATTTTGCCGGGCACTATTCTGACAGTTTCGTATTATAAGAACAGCTGCCCAACAAACAATTAAAGTTGTAACGACGAAACCCCAACTAGAAAGAATTTCTTAAAAGTAACCGCAACGTACTCCCGCTACGTCTCAGTATACCATACAGCGACGTTATAATTCCCTAAGTGGGGAACCAATTTCTGGTTATAACTACTTGGCCAAGTGTTTAAAGTCACTGTAGTAACAACTACACTACTACGTCGTAGCCAGGTATCTACTACGTCGTAGAGGCTGTTTTTTTTCCGTAATGGCATAAAAGTTGCGATGTAGTTGCAAATAATATAATCGTTTCTTTTTGGTAGAATTGTTACACAATATGGTGGACACAACAGTAAACAGACTCGCTTAGTTTTTTTGTTTGGTTATGGTTATAATATGAACTATGTTATCCAAAAGTGTGAGAATTTACGAGCAGAGGATCAAAATTCGAGTACGACGCAAAGTTTTTTGTATAACATGCATTATATATATTGCAAAAAACCGGTGCGCCCGTAAAATTGAGCCGTTTTCTGGTAGCTGATGGAATTTTTGTGTTGTGATTTTGGAGGTTATGTTTTCATAATCGACAGTTAACTCCAACAAATGGTGCTTAAGAAGAGCATTTTTGGTAAGCTTCAACTAATTTGTTTATAAAATAGTATGGCTCTTTAATATGAACTCATAAAACGACAACAAAAATATTAAATTTTCTTTCTTACATAAAAACATGGCGTCCCAAACTATATTCCCTGATAGTCGAAAAGGTTACTTGAAAGTAGTTGCGGCTTTAAAGTTGATCCAAAAAGTTATTTTGTCTACATTGTTACATCAGATGTTACTATGATGACACAAACTTTTGTGGTAAAAATTAAAGTTATAATGTAGTTGTCGGATACACTTGTTTGGGACTCCAATGAAGCTTAACTTTCTAGTGGTAATTAAGTAGGATATAAAAGTCAGGGCGACTACGAAATAACGACTAAAAAGAAAGTAAAACTTTAGCAATGTCCTATTGTGGTAGAGAAGACTATCAGAATCGACTATCAAGAAACAATCCTATGAAGTGGTTTAGAGGGTCGTTTTTACGAAACATCTACTATTTCCTGATACTAAATAGTTGTTAGAACTAAAAAGTAACAAATTTTGGTTGGGATCACCACATTTCTACTATAAGAAAGTAGCAAAGCCTTTAGAACATGTAGCCGCTACTATAAATGTTAGTTGGGTGTCTTCTTTCAAAATTAGGCCTTTGAATATTGTAAGAGTCTTAATTAATAGTGCCGCTATTACTATTACTATTAATGGAAAATAAACGATAGGATTCGTCTTCGTTATGTCAATTTTGAAAGATCAACTGTCAGTTTTTAATGCGAATCAGAATAGTGCCCGGCACAATTAGTGTCTGGCTTTATTGCAATAAGTCCCTAATTAATGAGCAGCATGCCAGAGGCAACAGCGACAATTCCGCCATCTCATGCTTTTTTTTTGAAATCTCATGCTTTTTCGAAATATTTCTCATGCAATATTTCTGTGGGACCTGGCAACACTGCACGAAACTTTGATTGGTTGGAGGTTTGATTTTTAATTTCATGGGTACTAAATTTCATGTTTGTTAGTTAGTTATTTGGCTTAAAAATTCCGCTGATTGACGCTCATGTGTCTGATGGCGGATAAAAATGCAATAAGCGTTGATTTGGCCTGAAAGGCAGAAGAGCTGTCGTCGGTCGCGGATTAGTTTGTTTATTTTTATTTGTTGAGCGATTTTTTTCTCCAGTCTAATTTTAAACCAGTAAAAGTAACATCTTCTGAATACTTAAACTTAATTAAAAAAGAGAGCAGGTTGAAAAAACAATATTTTTCGAACCGATAGAGTGAACAAATGCGAAAGTAAAATGCGGAGCCGAGAGACTTACGGACGCATTGAGAGTTCTCTTACAACTACCCTGGTCGATGGCAACGACCTATCTTTTTCGCATTTCTACCCCTTCTAACAGGCTACGACCTGAACTAGGCTTTTTTTCTAATTATAATATTTGAAAGTTTTAAACCATAGATTTCTGAAAATGTGAAGAGAAATCTGAACAATTTGTATTCGATCTTTTGAGAGAAACAAAAACTCCTTTTTACCCGGTTAGCCATGAAGCTTGTTTGATTTTTGTTATTTAAAAAATTGTAAAAACAGGCCGCCAAAATAACTTCAGTTTTGAGTTTTTGCATTTTTAACTTTTATTTATTTTTTACAAACACTAACATTTAGACCAACTTTGGGGGTATTTTTAACATTATATATTAGAATATTAATTGTTTTAAATCTTCAAGAAATATTAGAAGAATTGAGAGAGACATATGAAAGGTCAGAGAATTCGGCTACAGCTCTGTGTAGCTGGCAAACAGTTTCAGCTAGCTTAAATATTTTAGCTAATTACAGAAAAAGAAAAGTAAGAATTTAAGTCATATCTTAATAATTCATAAAATCATTTTTTTTTATTTGCGAAAATAGTATAATAATTATGTTCAAAGTTTGAAAAAATCAAAAAACCCCAAAACTTTAATTTACTTCCCTCCCTTATACATGTAAAGCTATGTAAAAGTAACATTGTCCACTTTCAGAAACCCTAGAAAGCCGCGAATTTGGCAGACTGATAGGAACTATGGCAAAATTATAAGAAAAAAACCTCAAAATTTTAAATAAAGCATCACAAAAGTTTTGATCAATATTCCTCATCAAATACCAAATTGCAAAATAATGCGAGGACATAAAACTATAAACAACAAGTGAAATTAAAGAAAAAAAATAAGAAAAAAGTTTTCTGCTTCGGCCGGGGATTGAACCCGGGATCTCTTGCTATCTAGGCAAACATTCTAACCACTGAACTACCGAAGCCATACATAAATTTTTCGGAAAACTTCCATCTATGCAGGCTGCGGTGTCTCAATACAAGAACGAGAAATTTTCAGGGTATTAACTCGACCAAGTCATCCAACTGATCTTTCTAAATTCTTCTTTCCCACTGTCAAAGGTATGATAACTTAAATTAGACGTAAAGAATCAACGTCTGAAAGCATGGGATCACCTTTTCGTGTGTTAAAATTTCTCCCTGGCCGAAGCAGAATACTTTTTTCTTATTTTTCTTTCTTTAATTTCACTTGTTGTTTATAATATTCCTCATATTTTACTACTTAAAAAAAAACATTTTATGTAAAAAAGCCAAGTACTCGAAAATGGTATTCCATAAAAAGAATTGAGATAAAAGTAAAGCCAAGTTCTCCAATACAAATTTCAAAATGAAAGATTCTTACTAGTTTCGAAATGTTTTCCTAAACTTGGCTATTACAGCTGCAAACTGACTCTTAGGCACAGTCCTAAATTAAACATAAACAAGGTTGGCTGTAATAGCAAAGTTTAAAAAAAAACATTTCCAAACTAGTAAGAACCTTTCATTTTAAAATTTGTATTGGAAAACAGCTTTACTTTTATCTCAATTCTTTTTACGGAATACCATTTTCGCGTACTTGGCTTTTTTTACATAAAATGTTTTTGTTATGAATAATATTGTTAAAATTATTATTTTTGTTATTATGTGTGAATTTACTCTGTCTTCTAAAAACTAAATTACTTACAGCATAGCTTCGAACAAAGATGTCAGGAAATGTTACATAACGAAGACTACGCGGGCGCCATCTTGGAATTAAAGAGATGTCAAAAAATAGCTGTCAAATATAGACATTTCAGTTGTGTGGCAGCGTTGACTTATAAACTTCAAGAAACTTTGGAAAATACCGACACTCAGTTGGATCGAATTTTGGCACAAGTAAGTATTAAAGTTTCATAAGTCGCAGATTACAAAAAAAATAAAAAAAAAATTTTAAAAATTTTTCGGAAAACGCTTTTTTTTTTAAACGTTTTTTCGAAAACAATGTTTTTGAGCACTTTTTTTCTAAAAACATTTTTTTGAAACTCAACTTTTTTGAAACAAAAGAAAAGATTTTTATTACCTATATTTTTTGGATTTAACTTTTTCCTATAGGCACCTCATTTCACCCTAATAACTCGTATCGAGTCTTATTTACTTTTCTTGTTGGCTACGATATATTTTCTTCCATTTGCAATATTTCTCATGTTCCAAACCAGCAGTGACATACGACTATGTCGGTCTAGAACGTTTTTCTACGCTGTCCGACGTCTATTCTCCATTTCCTTCGATCCACACAATCATCTGTTAGGTTTTTTTGACTCATTGATCTTTGGATTATTAAATATGGCACTGAAGAACTGTTTTGGAGATTACGGAATCTTTTCCAAAAATATTTAAATGGAACTGTAGTACCAACTGAGTGGAACACGTCATATATATTCACAATACACAAAAAAGGAAGGAAAGATATATGTGACAATTATAGAGGTATATCTGTGACTAGTACGCTAAGCAGAATATACGGTAAAATAATAAGAAATAAAGTGGAGAGCGAATATAAAGACATGGAGGCAGAAGAACAAGCTGGTTTCAGGGCGGGTAGATCGACTTCAGATCATCTCTTTTGTATAACCCAAGTTATTGAAAAGAAAATGGCATACGGACAAGAGCTGCATCTGCTTTGCGTCGATTTGCAGAAGGCATATGATAGTATACCACTAAATCTACTTTGGAAAGCGTTGGAAAACACAAACATAAGCGTACAACTAATTAAGGCCATCAAAGAGTTATACCGCAATAGTAAAACAAAAGTTAAAATAAAAGCAAAACTAACCAAATGCTTTCAAGTAAATAAAGGTCTTAAACAAGGTTGCTGTATCTCGCCTACGCTCTTCAAGATATACTTGGAACAAGTCCTTAAAGTATGGAAGAGAAAATGCCAAAACATGGGAATTCCGTTGGACAAAACCACCTTGTATACTTTATGTTTCGCCGATGATCAGATAGTAGTGGCTCAGGATTATGACGACCTCGAATATATGACACGAAAACTAATAGAAGAGGACAATAAGTGGGGACTAGAGGTTAATCTCAATAAGACAGAGTGAATGTGTATCGGTGGAATGAAACAGGATCTAATCTTAAATACCGGGCAGCGAATTCAGTCCTGTGATGAGTATAAATACTTAGGTCTAAAAATTACAGCTGACGGAACACTAGACAAAGCTATAAAAGATCGAAACGTACAAGGAAGAAAAGCAATAACTTTATTAAATGGAATAATTTGGTACCAAAGTATATCAAAACATAACAAAAAGCTTATATATAACACCATTGTAAAAAGTATTATTACATACGGCTCAGAAGTATGGCCAATCAAGGATAGAACAGAAAAAATGCTTTCCGCTACGGAGATGGACTATTGGAGAAGAGCAGCAGGGAAATCAAAAAGAGAAAGAGTTACAAATCAAAGAATAATAGAAATTATGACAGTGGGTGAACGTACTTTAGTGGATGATATAAGAACAAAACAACTGGTGTGGTACGGACATGTACAAAGAATGAATGATGAAAGACTACCTAAACAAATACTACAATGGAAACCAACTGGCCGAAGAAAACGAGGACGGCCAAGGAGAAGCTGGAGAGAAGGAATAGACAGTGAAATAAGAATAAGAGGCCTAGATGATGAATTATGGGCAAACAGAAACGAGTGGAGATTGGGTATCCGAAGACGTAGAACGTTGTAAAACCGATAAATATATATATATATATATATATATATATATATATATATATATATATATATATATATATATATATATATATATATATATCTTTCGATTAACTGTTGTCATTCCAAAAACTGTTTGGTTTTCAGTTCTTTATAGTCTATTCTTGTCTTATCAAATGTGACACCCAAATATATGTACAGTCGGGGACTTAATAAATGGCCGCTGCCGTTTTCAGAAGAGCTTGGATAAGAATCCCAATACCGGCCGGATTTCGTGGCGCGTCGTTCAACACATATAATTTATTCGCATTCCTGGGTTAAATTTAATCATGAAAACTATCGCTTAGGTCTGTATTCCGTTTGAATGTTCGGTTAAAAAAATACACATAATTGCAGAAAAAATTAGCTTTGGACTGTAGTCCGTTTGAATGTTCGGTTAAAAAACTTAACTTTGTAAAAATATGTTTTATAATACATCTACAACTGTAATATTTTCAGGTTAGTGTAAGGGACTCGGTAGCTTCTTCGTGGCACAGTATCAACTAAATGTTTTTTTTGACATTTTTGATGAAAATTTTCCTGACCAAAGGGGTACCCAAAAAGTGCAGTTTTTTAATTTTATAAATTGTTAACTTTGTAAAATATCTTTTATAATACATTAAATTAAACTTCTCGTTGCCCTCTATATCACCATATAAAAGGTAAAGGACAAGTGTTTATAATATTGCCGCGAGAGGCCGCCAAAGTCACTTCAGTTTTGAGTTTTGGCAATTTAAACTTTTATTTATTTCTTACAAGCACAAACCTTTAGACCAACTTTTGGGGTCTTTTTTATTTCTTTGTGAGGCAAGCAATAAAAATATAACAATTGTTTTGACGTATATCCAATAGCAAAAAAGTTGACTTTTTTTGACAAAATTTTTAATTTTTTGAAAATTTACAACTTTTGATTTTATTTTTCTCGAACACCATTACATCTACAACTGTAATATTTTCAGATTAGTATAAGGGACTCGGTAGCTTCTTTGTGGCACAGTATCAACTAAATGATTTTTTTGAAATTTTTGACGAAAATTTTCCTGACCAAAGGGGTACCCAAAAAGTGCAGTTTTTTATTTTTTTAAAATTGTTAACTTTGTAAAAATATATATTATAATACATTAAATTAAACTTCTCGGGTCCCTCTCTATCACCATACAAAAGGTTAAGAATAAATGTTTATAATATTGCCGCGAGAGGCCGCCAAAGTCACTTCAGTTTTGAGTTTTGGCAATTTAAACTTTTATTTATTTCTTACAAACACAAACCTTTAGACCAACTTTTGTGGTCTTTTTTATTACTTTGTGAGGCAAGCAATAAAAATATAACAATTGTTTTGACTTATATCCAATAGCAAAAAAGTTGACTTTTTTTTTACAAAATTTTTAATTTTTTGAAAATTTACAACTTTTGATTTTATTTTTCTCGAACACCATTACATCTACAACTGTAATATTTTCAGATTAGTATAAGGGACTCGGTAGCTTCTTTGTGGCACAGTATCAACTAAATGTTTTTTTGAAATTTTTGACGAAAATTTTCCTGACCAAAGGGGTACCCAAAAAGTGCAGTTTTTTATTTTTTTAAAATTGTTAACTTTGTAAAAATATATATTATAATACATTAAATTAAACTTCTCGGGTCCCTCTCTATCACCATACAAAAGGTTAAGAATAAATGTTTATAATATTGCCGCGAGAGGCCGCCAAAGTCACTTCAGTTTTGAGTTTTGGCAATTTAAACTTTTATTTATTTCTTACAAACACAAACCTTTAGACCAACTTTTGTGGTCTTTTTTATTACTTTGTGAGGCAAGCAATAAAAATATAACAATTGTTTTGACTTATATCCAATAGCAAAAAAGTTGACTTTTTTTTTACAAAATTTTTAATTTTTTGAAAATTTACAACTTTTGATTTTATTTTTCTCGAACACCATTACATCTACAACTGTAATATTTTCAGATTAGTATAAGGGACTCGGTAGCTTCTTTGTGGCACAGTATCAACTAAATGTTTTTTTTGAAATTTTTGACGAAAATTTTCCTGACCAATGGGGTACACAAAAGTGCAGTTTTTTAATTTTTTTAATTTGTTAACTTTGTAAAAATATATATTATAATACATTAAATTAAGCTTCTCGGGCCCCTCTATATAACGATGTAAAAGTTAAAGAACAGGTATTTATAATAATGCCGAGAGAGACCGCCAAAGTCACTTCAGTTTTGAGTTTTGGCAATTTAAACTTTTATTTATTTCTTACAAACACAAACCTTTAGACCAACTTTTGGGGTCTTTGTTATATCTTTGTGGGGCAAGCAATAAAAATATAACAATTGTTTTGACGTATATCCAATAGCAAAAAAGTTGACATTTTTTTCCAAATTTTGAATTTTTTGAAAATTTTCAACTTTTGATTCTATTTTTCTCGATAACTATTACATCTACAACTGTAATATTTTCAGGTTAGTATAAAGGACTCGGTAGCTTCTTTGTGGCACAGTATCAACTAAATGTTTTTTTTGAAATTTTTGACGAAAATTTTCCTGACCAAAGGGGTACCCAAAAACTGCAGTTTTTTAATTTTTTTAAATTGTTAACTTTGTAAAAATATATATTATAATACATTAAATTAAACTTCTCGGGTCCCTCTCTATCACCATACAAAAGGTTAAGAATAAGTGTTTATAATATTGCCGCGAGAGGCCGCCAAAGTCACTTCAGTTTTAAGTTTTGGCAATTTAAACTTTTATTTATTTCTTACAAACACAAACCTTTAGACCAACTTTTGGGGTCTTTTTTATTTCTTTGTGAGGCAAGAAATAAAAATATAACAATTGTTTTGACGTATATCCAATAGCAAAAAAGTTGAATTTTTTTTAACAAAATTTTAAATTTTTTGAAAATTTACAACTTTTGATTTTATTTTTTTCGAACACCATTACATCTACAACTGTAATATTTTCAGGTTAGTATAAGGGACTCGGTAGCTTCTTTGTGGCACAGTATCAACTAAATGTTTTTTTTGAAATTTTTGACGAAAATTTTCCTGACCAAAGGGGTACCCAAAAAGTGCAGTTTTTTAATTTTTTTAAATTGTTAACTTTGTAAAAAAATATATTATAATACATTAAATTAAACTTCTCGGGTCCCTCTCTATCACCATACAAAAGGTTAAGAATAAGTGTTTATAATAATGCCGCGAGAGGCCGCCAAAGTCACTTCAGTTTTGAGTTTTGGCAATTTAAACTTTTATTTATTTCTTACAAACACAAACCTTTAGACCAACTTTTGTGGTCTTTTTTATTACTTTGTGAGGCAAGCAATAAACATATAACAATTGTTTTGACGTATATCCAATAGCAAAAAAGTTGACTTTTTTTTGAAAAAAATTTTAATTTTTTGAAAATTTACAACTTTTGATTTTATTTTTCTCGAACACCATTACATCTACAACTGTAATATTTTCAGGTTAGTATAAGGGACTCGGTAGCTTCTTTGTGGCACAGTATCAACTAAATGTTTTTTTTGAAATTTTTGACGAAAATTTTCCTGACCAAAGGGGTACCCAAAAAGTGCAGTTTTTTAATTTTTTTAAATTGTTAACTTTGTAAAAATATATATTATAATACATTAAATTAAACTTCTCGGGTCCCTCTCTATCACCATACAAAAGGTTAAGAATAAGTGTTTATAATATTGCCGCGAGAGGCCGCCAAAGTCACTTCAGTTTTGAGTTTTGGCAATTTAAACTTTTATTTATTTCTTACAAACACAAACCTTTAGACCAACTTTTGTGGTCTTTTTTATTACTTTGTGAGGCAAGCAATAAAAATATAACAATTGTTTTGACTTATATCCAATAGCAAAAAAGTTGACTTTTTTTTTACAAAATTTTTAATTTTTTGAAAATTTACAACTTTTGATTTTATTTTTCTCGAACACCATTACATCTACAACTGTAATATTTTCAGATTAGTATAAGGGACTCGGTAGCTTCTTTGTGGCACAGTATCAACTAAATGTTTTTTTGAAATTTTTGACGAAAATTTTCCTGACCAAAGGGGTACCCAAAAAGTGCAGTTTTTTATTTTTTTAAAATTGTTAACTTTGTAAAAATATATATTATAATACATTAAATTAAACTTCTCGGGTCCCTCTCTATCACCATACAAAAGGTTAAGAATAAATGTTTATAATATTGCCGCGAGAGGCCGCCAAAGTCACTTCAGTTTTGAGTTTTGGCAATTTAAACTTTTATTTATTTCTTACAAACACAAACCTTTAGACCAACTTTTGTGGTCTTTTTTATTACTTTGTGAGGCAAGCAATAAAAATATAACAATTGTTTTGACTTATATCCAATAGCAAAAAAGTTGACTTTTTTTTTACAAAATTTTTAATTTTTTGAAAATTTACAACTTTTGATTTTATTTTTCTCGAACACCATTACATCTACAACTGTAATATTTTCAGATTAGTATAAGGGACTCGGTAGCTTCTTTGTGGCACAGTATCAACTAAATGTTTTTTTTGAAATTTTTGACGAAAATTTTCCTGACCAATGGGGTACACAAAAGTGCAGTTTTTTAATTTTTTTAATTTGTTAACTTTGTAAAAATATATATTATAATACATTAAATTAAGCTTCTCGGGCCCCTCTATATAACGATGTAAAAGTTAAAGAACAGGTATTTATAATAATGCCGAGAGAGACCGCCAAAGTCACTTCAGTTTTGAGTTTTGGCAATTTAAACTTTTATTTATTTCTTACAAACACAAACCTTTAGACCAACTTTTGGGGTCTTTGTTATATCTTTGTGGGGCAAGCAATAAAAATATAACAATTGTTTTGACGTATATCCAATAGCAAAAAAGTTGACATTTTTTTCCAAATTTTGAATTTTTTGAAAATTTTCAACTTTTGATTCTATTTTTCTCGATAACTATTACATCTACAACTGTAATATTTTCAGGTTAGTATAAAGGACTCGGTAGCTTCTTTGTGGCACAGTATCAACTAAATGTTTTTTTTGAAATTTTTGACGAAAATTTTCCTGACCAAAGGGGTACCCAAAAAGTGCAGTTTTTTAATTTTTTTAAATTGTTAACTTTGTAAAAATATATATTATAATACATTAAATTAAACTTCTCGGGTCCCTCTCTATCACCATACAAAAGGTTAAGAATAAGTGTTTATAATATTGCCGCGAGAGGCCGCCAAAGTCACTTCAGTTTTAAGTTTTGGCAATTTAAACTTTTATTTATTTCTTACAAACACAAACCTTTAGACCAACTTTTGGGGTCTTTTTTATTTCTTTGTGAGGCAAGAAATAAAAATATAACAATTGTTTTGACGTATATCCAATAGCAAAAAAGTTGAATTTTTTTTAACAAAATTTTAAATTTTTTGAAAATTTACAACTTTTGATTTTATTTTTTTCGAACACCATTACATCTACAACTGTAATATTTTCAGGTTAGTATAAGGGACTCGGTAGCTTCTTTGTGGCACAGTATCAACTAAATGTTTTTTTTGAAATTTTTGACGAAAATTTTCCTGACCAAAGGGGTACCCAAAAAGTGCAGTTTTTTAATTTTTTTAAATTGTTAACTTTGTAAAAATATATATTATAATACATTAAATTAAACTTCTCGGGTCCCTCTCTATCACCATACAAAAGGTTAAGAATAAGTGTTTATAATAATGCCGCGAGAGGCCGCCAAAGTCACTTCAGTTTTGAGTTTTGGCAATTTAAACTTTTATTTATTTCTTACAAACACAAACCTTTAGACCAACTTTTGTGGTCTTTTTTATTACTTTGTGAGGCAAGCAATAAACATATAACAATTGTTTTGACGTATATCCAATAGCAAAAAAGTTGACTTTTTTTTGAAAAAAATTTTAATTTTTTGAAAATTTACAACTTTTGATTTTATTTTTCTCGAACACCATTACATCTACAACTGTAATATTTTCAGGTTAGTATAAGGGACTCGGTAGCTTCTTTGTGGCACAGTATCAACTAAATGTTTTTTTTGAAATTTTTGACGAAAATTTTCCTGACCAAAGGGGTACCCAAAAAGTGCAGTTTTTTAATTTTTTTAAATTGTTAACTTTGTAAAAATATATATTATAATACATTAAATTAAACTTCTCGGGTCCCTCTCTATCACCATACAAAAGGTTAAGAATAAGTGTTTATAATATTGCCGCGAGAGGCCGCCAAAATCACTTCAGTTTTAAGTTTTGGCAATTTAAACTTTTATTTATTTCTTACAAACACAAACCTTTAGACCAACTTTTGGGGTCTTTTTTATTTCTTTGTGAGGCAAGAAATAAAAATATAACAATTGTTTTGACGTATATCCAATGGCAAAAAAGTTGACGTTTTTTTTATCAAAATTTTGAATTTTTTGAAAATTTTCAACTTTTGATTCTATTTTTCTCGATAACCATTACATCTACAACTGTAATATTTTCAGGTTAGTATAAGGGACTCGGTAGCTTCTTTGTGGCACAGTATCAACTAAATGTTTTTTTTGAAATTTTTGACGAAAATTTTCCTGACCAAAGGGGTACCCAAAAAGTGCAGTTTTTTAATTTTTTTAAATTGTTAACTTTGTAAAAATTTATATTATAATACATTAAATTAAGCTTCTCGGGCCCCTCTATATAACGATGTAAAAGTTAAAGGACAGGTATTTATAATAATGCCGAGAGAGACCGCCAAAGTCACTTCAGTTTTGAGTTTTGGCAATTTAAACTTTTATTTATTTCTTACAAACACAAACCTTTAGACCAACTTTTGGGGTCTTTTTTATTTCTTTGTGAGGCAAGCAATAAAAATATAACAATTGTTTTGACGTATATCCAATAGCAAAAAAGTTGACTTTTTTTTACAAAATTTTAAATTTTTTGAAAATTTACAACTTTTGATTCTATTTTTCTCGATAACCATTACATCTACTACTGTAATATTTTCAGGTTAGTATAAGGGACTGGGTAGCTTCTTTGTGGCACAGTATCAACTAAATGTTTTTTTTGAAATTTTTGACGAAAATTTTCCTGACCAAAGGGGTACCCAAAAAGTGCAGTTTTTAAATTTTTTTAAATTGTTAACTTTGTAAAAATATATATTATAATACATTAAATTAAACTTCTCGGGTCCCTCTCTATCACCATACAAAAGGTTAAGAATAAGTGTTCATAATAATGCCGCGAGAGACCGCCAAAGTCACTTCAGTTTTGAGTTTTGGCAATTTAAACTTTTATTTATTTCTTACAAACACAAACCTTTAGACCAACTTTTGGGGTCTTTTTTATTTCTTTGTGAGGCAAGAAGTAAAAATATAACAATTGTTTTGACGTATATCCAATAGCAAAAAAGTTGACTTTTTTTTTACAAAATTTTAAATTTTTTGAAAATTTACAACTTTTGATTTTATTTTTCTCGAACACCATTACATCTACAACTGTAATATTTTCAGGTTAGTATAAGGGACTCGGTAGCTTCTTTGTGGCACAGTATCAACTAAATGTTTTTTTTGAAATTTTTGACGAAAATTTTCCTGACCAAAGGGGTACCCAAAAAGTGCAGTTTTTTAATTTTTTTAAATTGTTAACTTTGTAAAAATATATATTATAATACATTAAATTAAACTTCTCGGGTCCCTCTCTATCACCATACAAAAGGTTAAGAATAAGTGTTCATAATAATGCCGCGAGAGGCCGCCAAAGTCACTTCAGTTTTGAGTTTTGGCAATTTAAACAATTATTTATTTCTTACAAACACAAACCTTTAGACCAACTTTTGGAGTCTTTTTTATTACCTTGTGAGGCAAGCAATAAAAATATAACAATTGTTTTGACGTATATCCAATAGCAAAAAAGTTGACTTTTTTTTGACAAAATTTTAAATTTTTTGAAAATTTACAACTTTTGATTTTATTTTTTTCGAACACCATTACATCTACAACTGTAATATTTTCAGGTTAGTATAAGGGACTCGGTAGCTTCTTTGTGGCACAGTATCAACTAAATTTTTTTTTTGAAATTTTTGACGAAAATTTTCCTGACCAAAGGGGTACCCAAAAAGTGCAGTTTTTTAATTTTTTTAAATTGTTAACTTTGTAAAAATATATATTATAATACATTAAATTAAACTTCTCGGGTCCCTCTCTATCACCATACAAAAGGTTAAGAATAAGTGTTTATAATAATGCCGCGAGAGGCCGCCAAAGTCACTTCAGTTTTGAGTTTTGGCAATTTAAACTTTTATTTATTTCTTACAAACACAAACCTTTAGACCAACTTTTGTGGTCTTTTTTATTACTTTGTGAGGCAAGCAATAAACATATAACAATTGTTTTGACGTATATCCAATAGCAAAAAAGTTGACTTTTTTTTGAAAAAAATTTTAATTTTTTGAAAATTTACAACTTTTGATTTTATTTTTCTCGAACACCATTACATCTACAACTGTAATATTTTCAGGTTAGTATAAGGGACTCGGTAGCTTCTTTGTGGCACAGTATCAACTAAATGTTTTTTTTGAAATTTTTGACGAAAATTTTCCTGACCAAAGGGGTACCCAAAAAGTGCAGTTTTTTAATTTTTTTAAATTGTTAACTTTGTAAAAATATATATTATAATACATTAAATTAAACTTCTCGGGTCCCTCTCTATCACCATACAAAAGGTTAAGAATAAGTGTTTATAATATTGCCGCGAGAGGCCGCCAAAATCACTTCAGTTTTAAGTTTTGGCAATTTAAACTTTTATTTATTTCTTACAAACACAAACCTTTAGACCAACTTTTGGGGTCTTTTTTATTTCTTTGTGAGGCAAGAAATAAAAGTATAACAATTGTTTTGACGTATATCCAATAGCAAAAAAGTTGACTTTTTTTTACAAAATTTTAAATTTTTTGAAAATTTACAACTTTTGATTTTATTTTTCTCGAACACCATTACATCTACAACTGTAATATTTTCAGGTTAGTATAAGGGACTCGGTAGCTTCTTTGTGGCACAGTATCAACTAAATGTTTTTTTTGAAATTTTTGACGAAAATTTTCCTGACCAAAGGGGTACCCAAAAAGTGCAGTTTTTTAATTTTTTTAAATTGTTAACTTTGTAAAAAAATATATTATAATACATTAAATTAGGCTTCTCGGGCCCCTCTATATGACGATGTAAAACTTAAAGGACAGGTATTTATAATAATGCCGAGAGAGACCGCCAAAGTCACTTCAGTTTTGAGTTTTGGCAATTTAAGCTTTTATTTATTTCTTACAAACACAAACCTTTAGACCAACTTTTGGGGTCTTTTTTATTTCTTTGTGAGGCAAGCAATAAAAATATAACAATTGTTTTGACGTATATCCAATAGCAAAAAAGTTGACTTTTTTTTGACAAAATTTTTAATTTTTTGAAAATTTACAACTTTTGATTTTATTTTTCTCGAACACCATTACATCTACAACTGTAATATTTTCAGGTTAGTATAAGGGACTCGGTAGCTTCTTTGTGGCACAGTATCAACTAAATGTTTTTTTTGAAATTTTTGACGAAAATTTTCCTGACCAAAGGGGTACCCAAAAAGTGCAGTTTTTTAATTTTTTTAAATTGTTAACTTTGTAAAAATATATATTATAATACATTAAATTAAGCTTCTCGGGCCCCTCTATATAACGATGTAAAAGTTAAAGGACAGGTATTTATAATAATGCCGAGAGAGACCGCCAAAGTCACTTCAGTTTTGAGTTTTGGCAATTTAAACTTTTATTTATTTCTTACAAACACAAACCTTTAGACCAACTTTTGGGGTCTTTTTTATTTCTTTGTGAGGCAAGCAATAAAAATATAACAATTGTTTTGACGTATATCCAATGGCAAAAAAGTTGACGTTTTTTTTATCAAAATTTTGAATTTTTTGAAAATTTTCAACTTTTGATTCTATTTTTCTCGATAACCATTACATCTACAACTGTAATATTTTCAGGTTAGTATAAGGGACTCGGTAGCTTCTTTGTGGCACAGTATCAACTAAATGTTTTTTTTGAAATTTTTGACGAAAATTTTCCTGACCAAAAGGGTACCCAAAAAGTGCAGTTTTTTAATTTTTTTAAATTGTTAACTTTGTAAAAATATATATTATAATACATTAAATTAAGCTTCTCGGGCCCCTCTATATAACGATGTAAAAGTTAAAGGACAGGTATTTATAATAATGCCGAGAGAGACCGCCAAAGTCACTTCAGTTTTGAGTTTTGGCAATTTAAACTTTTATTTATTTCTTACAAACACAAACCTTTAGACCAACTTTTGGGGTCTTTTGAATTTCTTTGTGAGGCAAGCAATAAAAATATAACAATTGTTTTGACGTATATCCAATAGCAAAAAAGTTGACTTTTTTTTGACAAAATTTTTAATTTTTTGAAAATTTACAACTTTTGATTCTATTTTTCTCGATAACCATTACATCTACAACTGTAATATTTTCAGGTTAGTATCAGGGACTCGGTAGCTTCTTTGTGGCACAGTATCAACTAAATGTTTTTTTTGAAATTTTTGACGAAAATTTTCCTGACCAAAAGGGTACCCAAAAAGTGCAGTTTTTTAATTTTTTTAAATTGTTAACTTTGTAAAAATATATATTATAATACATTAAATTAAGCTTCTCGGGCCCCTCTATATAACGATGTAAAAGTTAAAGGACAGGTATTTATAATAATGCCGAGAGAGACCGCCAAAGTCACTTCAGTTTTGAGTTTTGGCAATTTAAACTTTTATTTATTTCTTACAAACACAAACCTTTAGACCAACTTTTGGGGTCTTTTTTATTTCTTTGTGAGGCAAGCAATAAAAATATAACAATTGTTTTGACGTATATCCAATGGCAAAAAAGTTGACGTTTTTTTTATCAAAATTTTGAATTTTTTGAAAATTTTCAACTTTTGATTCTATTTTTCTCGATAACCATTACATCTACAACTGTAATATTTTCAGGTTAGTATAAGGGACTCGGTAGCTTCTTTGTGGCACAGTATCAACTAAATGTTTTTTTTGAAATTTTTGGCGAAAATTTTCCTGACCAAAAGGGTACCCAAAAAATGCAGTTTTTTAATTTTTTTAAATTGTTAACTTTGTAAAAATATATATTATAATACATTAAATTAAGCTTCTCGGGCCCCTCTATATAACGATGTAAAAGTTAAAGGACAGGTATTTATAATAATGCCGAGAGAGACCGCCAAAGTCACTTCAGTTTTGAGTTTTGGCAATTTAAACTTTTATTTATTTCTTACAAACACAAACCTTTAGACCAACTTTTGGGGTCTTTTTTATTTCTTTGTGAGGCAAGCAATAAAAATATAACAATTGTTTTGACGTATATCCAATAGCAAAAAGGTTGACTTTTTTTTGACAAAATTTTTAATTTTTTGAAAATTTACAACTTTTGATTTTATTTTTCTCGAACACCATTACATCTACAACTGTAATATTTTCAGGTTAGTATAAGGGACTCGGTAGCGTTTTTGTGGCACAGTATCAACTAAATGTTTTTTTTTAAATTTTTGACGAAAATTTTCCTGACCAAAGGGGTACCCAAAAAGTGCAGTTTTTTAATTTTTTTAAATTGTTAACTTTGTAAAAAAATATATTATGATACATTAAATTAAACTTCTCGGGTCCCTCTCTATCACCATACAAAAGGTTAAGAATAAGTGTTTATAATAATGCCGCGAGAGGCCGCCAAAGTCACTTCAGTTTTGAGTTTTGGCAATTTAAACTTTTATTTATTTCTTACAAACACAAACCTTTAGACCAACTTTTGTGGTCTTTTTTATTACTTTGTGAGGCAAGCAATAAACATATAACAATTGTTTTGACGTATATCCAATAGCAAAAAAGTTGACTTTTTTTTGACAAAATTTTTAATTTTTTGAAAATTTACAATTTTTGATTTTATTTTTCTCAAACACCATTATATCTACAACTGTAATATTTTCAGGTTAGTATAAGGGACTCGGTAGCTTCTTTGTGGCACAGTATCAACTAAATGTTTTTTTTTTAATTTTTGACGAAAATTTTCCTGACCAAAGGGGTACCCAAAAAGTGCAGTTTTTTAATTTTTTTAAATTGTTAACTTTGTAAAAATATATATTATAATACATTAAATTAAACTTCTCGGGTCCCTCTCTATCATTATACAAAAGGTTAAGAATAAGTGTTTATAATAATGCCGCGAGAGGCCGCCAAAGTCACTTCAGTTTTGAGTTTTGGCAATTTAAACTTTTATTTATTTCTTACAAACACAAACCTTTAGACCAACTTTTGGGGTCTTTTTTATTTCTTTGTGAGGCAAGAAATAAAAATATAACAATTGTTTTGACGTATATCCAATAGCAAAAAAGTTGACTTTTTTTTTACAAAATTTTTAATTTTTTGAAAATTTACTACTTTTGATTTTATTTTTCTCGAACACCATTACATCTACAACTGTAATATTTTCAGGTTAGTATAAGGGACTCGGTAGCTTCTTTGTGGCACAGTATCAACTAAATGTTTTTTTTGAAATTTTTGACGAAAATTTTCCTGACCAAAGGGGTACCCAAAAAGTGCAGTTTTTTAATTTTTTTAAATTGTTAACTTTGTAAAAATATATATTATAATACATTAAATTAAGCTTCTCGGGCCCCTCTATATAACGATGTAAAAGTTAAAGGACAGGTATTTATAATAATGCCGAGAGAGACCGCCAAAGTCACTTCAGTTTTGAGTTTTGGCAATTTAAACTTTTATTTATTTCTTACAAACACAAACCTTTAGACCAACTTTTGGGGTCTTTTTTATTTCTTTGTGAGGCAAGCAATAAAAATATAACAATTGTTTTGACGTATATCCAATAGCAAAAAAGTTGACTTTTTTTTGACAAAATTTTTAATTTTTTGAAAATTTACAACTTTTGATTCTATTTTTCTCGAACACCATTACATCTACAACTGTAATATTTTCAGGTTAGTATAAGGGACTCGGTAGCTTCTTTGTGGCCTAGTATCAACTAAATGTTTTTTTTTAATTTTTGACGAAAATTTTCCTGACCAAAGGGGTACCCAAAAAGTGCAGTTTTTTAATTTTTTTAAATTGTTAACTTTGTATATCCAATAGCAAAAAAGTTGACTTTTTTTTTACAAAATTTTAAATTTTTTGAAAATTTACTACTTTTGATTTTATTTTTCTCGAACACCATTACATCTACAACTGTAATATTTTCAGGTTAGTATAAGGGACTCGGTAGCTTCTTTGTGGCACAGTATCAACTAAATGTTTTTTTTGAAATTTTTGACGAAAATTTTCCTGACCAAAGGGGTACCCAAAAAGTGCAGTTTTTTAATTTTTTTAAATTGTTAACTTTGTAAAAATATATATTATAATACATTAAATTAAGCTTCTCGGGCCCCTCTATATAACGATGTAAAAGTTAAAGGACAGGTATTTATAATAATGCCGAGAGAGACCGCCAAAGTCACTTCAGTTTTGAGTTTTGGCAATTTAAACTTTTATTTATTTCTTACAAACACAAACCTTTAGACCAACTTTTGGGGTCTTTTTTATTTCTTTGTGAGGCAAGCAATAAAAATATAACAATTGTTTTGACGTATATCCAATAGCAAAAAAGTTGACTTTTTTTTGACAAAATTTTTAATTTTTTGAAAATTTACAACTTTTGATTTTATTTTTCTCGAACACCATTACATCTACAACTGTAATATTTTCAGGTTAGTATAAGGGACTCAGTAGCTTCTTTGTGGCACAGTATCAACTAAATGTTTTTTTTGAAATTTTTGACGAAAATTTTCCTGACCAAAGGGGTACCCAAAAAGTGCAGTTTTTTAATTTTTTTAAATTGTTAACTTTGTAAAAATATATATTATAATACATTAAATTAAGCTTCTCGGGCCCCTCTATATAACGATGTAGAAGTTAAAGAACAGGTATTTATAATAATGCCGAGAGAGACCGCCAAAGTCACTTCAGTTTTGAGTTTTGGCAATTTAAACTTTTATTTATTTCTTACAAACACAAACCTTTAGACCAACTTTTGGGATCTTTTTTATTTCTTTGTGAGGCAAGCAATAAAAATATAACAATTGTTTTGACGTATATCCAATAGCAAAAAAGTTGACTTTTTTTTGACAAAATTTTTAATTTTTTGAAAATTTACAACTTTTGATTTTATTTTTCTCGAACACCATTACATCTACAACTGTAATATTTTCAGGTTAGTATAAGGGACTCGGTAGCTTCTTTGTGGCACAGTATCAACTAAATGTTTTTTTTGAAATTTTTGACGAAAATTTTCCTGACCAAAGGGGTACCCAAAAAGTGCAGTTTTTTAATTTTTTTAAATTGTTAACTTTGTAAAAAAATATATTATAATACATTAAATTAGGCTTCTCGGGCCCCTCTATATGACGATGTAAAACTTAAAGGACAGGTATTTATAATAATGCCGAGAGAGACCGCCAAAGTCACTTCAGTTTTGAGTTTTGGCAATTTAAGCTTTTATTTATTTCTTACAAACACAAACCTTTAGACCAACTTTTGGGGTCTTTTTTATTTCTTTGTGAGGCAAGCAATAAAAATATAACAATTGTTTTGACGTATATCCAATAGCAAAAAAGTTGACTTTTTTTTGACAAAATTTTTAATTTTTTGAAAATTTACAACTTTTGATTTTATTTTTCTCGAACACCATTACATCTACAACTGTAATATTTTCAGGTTAGTATAAGGGACTCGGTAGCTTCTTTGTGGCACAGTATCAACTAAATGTTTTTTTTGAAATTTTTGACGAAAATTTTCCTGACCAAAGGGGTACCCAAAAAGTGCAGTTTTTTAATTTTTTTAAATTGTTAACTTTGTAAAAATATATATTATAATACATTAAATTAAGCTTCTCGGGCCCCTCTATATAACGATGTAAAAGTTAAAGGACAGGTATTTATAATAATGCCGAGAGAGACCGCCAAAGTCACTTCAGTTTTGAGTTTTGGCAATTTAAACTTTTATTTATTTCTTACAAACACAAACCTTTAGACCAACTTTTGGGGTCTTTTTTATTTCTTTGTGAGGCAAGCAATAAAAATATAACAATTGTTTTGACGTATATCCAATGGCAAAAAAGTTGACGTTTTTTTTATCAAAATTTTGAATTTTTTGAAAATTTTCAACTTTTGATTCTATTTTTCTCGATAACCATTACATCTACAACTGTAATATTTTCAGGTTAGTATAAGGGACTCGGTAGCTTCTTTGTGGCACAGTATCAACTAAATGTTTTTTTTGAAATTTTTGACGAAAATTTTCCTGACCAAAAGGGTACCCAAAAAGTGCAGTTTTTTAATTTTTTTAAATTGTTAACTTTGTAAAAATATATATTATAATACATTAAATTAAGCTTCTCGGGCCCCTCTATATAACGATGTAAAAGTTAAAGGACAGGTATTTATAATAATGCCGAGAGAGACCGCCAAAGTCACTTCAGTTTTGAGTTTTGGCAATTTAAACTTTTATTTATTTCTTACAAACACAAACCTTTAGACCAACTTTTGGGGTCTTTTGAATTTCTTTGTGAGGCAAGCAATAAAAATATAACAATTGTTTTGACGTATATCCAATAGCAAAAAAGTTGACTTTTTTTTGACAAAATTTTTAATTTTTTGAAAATTTACAACTTTTGATTCTATTTTTCTCGATAACCATTACATCTACAACTGTAATATTTTCAGGTTAGTATCAGGGACTCGGTAGCTTCTTTGTGGCACAGTATCAACTAAATGTTTTTTTTGAAATTTTTGACGAAAATTTTCCTGACCAAAAGGGTACCCAAAAAGTGCAGTTTTTTAATTTTTTTAAATTGTTAACTTTGTAAAAATATATATTATAATACATTAAATTAAGCTTCTCGGGCCCCTCTATATAACGATGTAAAAGTTAAAGGACAGGTATTTATAATAATGCCGAGAGAGACCGCCAAAGTCACTTCAGTTTTGAGTTTTGGCAATTTAAACTTTTATTTATTTCTTACAAACACAAACCTTTAGACCAACTTTTGGGGTCTTTTTTATTTCTTTGTGAGGCAAGCAATAAAAATATAACAATTGTTTTGACGTATATCCAATGGCAAAAAAGTTGACGTTTTTTTTATCAAAATTTTGAATTTTTTGAAAATTTTCAACTTTTGATTCTATTTTTCTCATTGAGTTGTATAACGCCCTAAAAGGGCGTTAGAGACGGAAAGACAAGGCATTTTTTATTGACCCTATCCAATTTGGTTCCTATGGTCGGGTATTTCTTTTACAATAAAAACAGAGATAGACATTATTGAACATGTGAAACGGACAAAGATAGGGTGATTTTGCATGCTAATAATACCCTAGATAATATAAGGGTACTTTTATCTCTTTCACACTGACGGCATAAGTGCGACAGAAAAGCAGCTGGCTACCTTTAATCCACCTGCCGTATTTTGAGTGATTCTACCTGTTAGTCCGTGTATACAGGGAAAACTGATAGACAATGTTGTCTAAGTACGGAAATGATTTTTTTTGCATTTTGTGCGGGAATATTACAAAAAGAAATCTTAAAACGTTTAAAAACAAGTTTAGAAGTAACTATTTGAGTTTAAACATGGTCCAAAATTGTTTTTTGTGCAAAAGAAGAAAAAAAATCCATAAAAAAACAACATTTCATGGGTAAGTCGTCTTGACAGATAGTTTTTCCTAAAACACGAGAAAGTTCAGTAGCGTCACGATAGATAGTTTTTTCTGCGACCGTGCGATTTTGCCCTCACACATTTTGATTCAGAAAGTGTCACTTCCCCGCACTTTTTTTGCATTGCATGAAAATTAACAAAAAGTATTTGATTTTCTTAAAAATGATTTCTTTTTAAATTCTTACATACCGATTTTTATCCAGTTGTTTTTGTTTTTTCGAACCAAACTTTTGACATGTCACGGTCGAGTTTCATACATCTTGATGAATTGTTACACACACTGATCTATGTTTTTATAAATTTCGATAAATTTAATGTTTTTTGCGGACTTTACAGTAATTTTAAGTTAAATTTTGGTCTTTCATCGCGAAAGTATATATTTATTATTATATGACCACCGCGACCGGTCTACAGGCCGGTATCATATGTTTATGTCCTTCTAATGTCATTTGACTATCATGCTGTCTTACTTAATAAGGTCACTTAGTTTAATTAATAATTTTGTCCTACATAATATAAAAGAAGAATAGAAACCAACAAAAAATTTGTGACACTTCGATTACCCATTTTCTTTGATTGCGATGGATTAGGGTGACCAGATTACGGTTTATTAGGGTGCCCAGAGTGCGCAAAAAAAGATTTTGAAAAATTTCCCTAAAAAAATTGAAGACCAAACACTCACTCGCCACTCAATGTTTATGGTCGCATACACTAATCCTAACTCGATTTCCGACGATTATGGACAATGGTTACCCCCTGGACATAAACCTAACAACTTTTACTATATTTATTAACAATAGGTAGGTTAGGTTTGGTTAGGTTGGGTTAGGTTGGGCTGGGTTGGGTTAGGTTGGGTTAGGTTGGGTTAGGTTGGGTTAGGTTGGGTTAGGTTGGGTTAGGTTGGGTTAGGTTGGGTTAGGTTGGGTTAGGTTGGGTTAGGTTGGGTTAGGTTGGGTTAGGTTGGGTTAGGTTGGGTTAGGTTGGGTTAGGTTGGGTTAGGTTGGGTTAGGTTGGGTTAGGTTGGGTTAGGTTGGGTTAGGTTGGGTTAGGTTGGGTTAGGTTGGGTTAGGTTGGGTTAGGTTGGGTTAGGTTGGGTTAGGTTGGGTTAGGTTGGGTTAGGTTGGGTTAGGTTGGGTTAGGTTGGGTTAGGTTGGGTTAGGTTGGGTTAGGTTGGGTTAGGTTGGGTTAGGTTGGGTTAGGTTGGGTTAGGTTGGGTTAGGTTGGGTTAGGTTGGGTTAGGTTGGGTTAGGTTGGGTTAGGATGGGTTAGGTTGGGTTAGGTTGGGTTAGGTTGGGTTAGGTTGGGTTAGGTTGGGTTAGGTTGGGTTAGGTTGGGTTAGGTTGGGTTAGGTTGGGTTAGGTTGGGTTAGGTTGGGTTAGGTTGGGTTAGGTTGGGTTAGGTTGGGTTAGGTTGGGTTAGGTTGGGTTAGGTTGGGTTAGGTTGGGTTAGGTTGGGTTAGGTTGGGTTAGGTTGGGTTAGGTTGGGTTAGGTTGGGTTAGGTTGGGTTAGGTTGGGTTAGGTTGGTTCAGTCTGAGTATGTTCGGTTAGGTTCCGCTAGGATTGTTTAGGTTAGGTTCCGCTAGGATTGTTTAGGTTAGGTTTAGTTATATTCGGTTAGGTTCGGTTCAGTTTAAGCAAATCGAACCGAACCAAACCGAACCGTTAGATTCGGTTTGATTTGGTTCATTTCGATACGGATGGGTTCAGTTTGCTTTTGTTCAGTTAGACCTTCGATAAATTTTAAAAAAGTAAATAATTATTAATTTTTAGTGTTTTAAGGAATAAAAATTGATATAATGTTCAATTAAACTAATTTTTATTTGTAAAAATGTAGGAATCATAATTTTCTTGATTTTGTTTTGAATTTCATGCTTTTTTAAAAATTGTGCATTTTCATAAAAGGACCAAAAAAACTGACCCGATTTGGATCAGTGACCTTAGTTATTTCAAGTTTTTGTTGACAGCTGATAGACGTCAGGGACCGTTTTGTTTCAGTTTGAAATGAGAAAATGCTTCTTTTGTAGCAATTTGTATGGGTTTTAATGGGGTTTTAAGAATGTTTCAATTTCAATTTTTTTAACAAAATCAACGATAGTCCGCAATTTTTTTTTTAGAAATCACTATAAAATGGTCTAAAATTATCATTTTTCAAAAAACTTCGTAGTTTTAAGAAAGGTGGTAAAAAGTACCAGACCCCTGAAATGTGTTGCAGTCTAAGACAACTGGGCGCCGCCAACTCGGCGCCACCAACTGGGCGGCAGGCCAACTGGGCGCCGGGCCAACTTGACGCCGAGCCAACTGGGCGCCGGACTAAAATATTTTTTCTTGATAAAATGTGCAGATGAAAAACAACCTTAAAAAAATTAAAGTGGCGGATCCAAAATGGCGGACTTTCTTATTTATGCATCGATATGTATCAAATATGGAACTTGGCGGTGTTTCAAGTCGCAGAACACTACACCTACCAAATTTCAACACTCGACTTAATAGATGTTGAAAGTTTTGTATAAATAACATATTTATTTTGTTTTTATCTGCACATTTTATCGAAAAAAAAATAGTCCGGCGCTGAGTTGGCCCGGCGCCCATTAGGCCCGGCGTGGCGCCCTGTTGGCGGCGCCGAGTTGGCCCGGCGCCCGGTTGTCCCATTTCGAATTGAAATTTTTAGTTCCGAAATTTCATCTGACTCGAGCATAACTTGTAGTCCACCCAAGAAAAGAAGAGTTGAAGAAGACCCTTGTTCAAAGAAAGAAAATATTTTACCTGGAAGGTACAACATTTGTAAAGTTTTAAGATGAAAACAATAATTTTAATACATCCACTGCACTTAGCATGCTTAGAAATTCTTTTTACTCTTTTTTTTTTTATTGAAGAGAATTTTGTAAACACACACAAGTAAGTATTCATGATTATTTATTATTCAAACAGAAAATTGTTGATAAAAAAATTCTAGTGGAATTCAAAATTTTTATTTTGCGCCGCCACTGCCCTTTTTTATCCAAGACAAGCAAATAGAATATTTTTGCGATGTTGCATGTTTCCGGACTCACCAAACCGAAATTCTATTTTCATCCCTATTTTGCTCATTAAATTCTTACTTGTATTTGGTCAATTGCGATAAAAGCTTGATATAATGGCAATTTTGGCCCATGCCGGGTCTACCCGTAGGGTATAGAAGTCAATGATTTTTCTCGATAACCATTACATCTACAACTGTAATATTTTCAGGTTAGTATAAGGGACTCGGTAGCTTCTTTGTGGCACAGTATCAACTAAATGTTTTTTTTGAAATTTTTGGCGAAAATTTTCCTGACCAAAAGGGTACCCAAAAAATGCAGTTTTTTAATTTTTTTAAATTGTTAACTTTGTAAAAATATATATTATAATACATTAAATTAAGCTTCTCGGGCCCCTCTATATAACGATGTAAAAGTTAAAGGACAGGTATTTATAATAATGCCGAGAGAGACCGCCAAAGTCACTTCAGTTTTGAGTTTTGGCAATTTAAACTTTTATTTATTTCTTACAAACACAAACCTTTAGACCAACTTTTGGGGTCTTTTTTATTTCTTTGTGAGGCAAGCAATAAAAATATAACAATTGTTTTGACGTATATCCAATAGCAAAAAGGTTGACTTTTTTTTGACAAAATTTTTAATTTTTTGAAAATTTACAACTTTTGATTTTATTTTTCTCGAACACCATTACATCTACAACTGTAATATTTTCAGGTTAGTATAAGGGACTCGGTAGCGTCTTTGTGGCACAGTATCAACTAAATGTTTTTTTTTAAATTTTTGACGAAAATTTTCCTGACCAAAGGGGTACCCAAAAAGTGCAGTTTTTTAATTTTTTTAAATTGTTAACTTTGTAAAAAAATATATTATGATACATTAAATTAAACTTCTCGGGTCCCTCTCTATCACCATACAAAAGGTTAAGAATAAGTGTTTATAATAATGCCGCGAGAGGCCGCCAAAGTCACTTCAGTTTTGAGTTTTGGCAATTTAAACTTTTATTTATTTCTTACAAACACAAACCTTTAGACCAACTTTTGTGGTCTTTTTTATTACTTTGTGAGGCAAGCAATAAACATATAACAATTGTTTTGACGTATATCCAATAGCAAAAAAGTTGACTTTTTTTTGACAAAATTTTTAATTTTTTGAAAATTTACAATTTTTGATTTTATTTTTCTCAAACACCATTATATCTACAACTGTAATATTTTCAGGTTAGTATAAGGGACTCGGTAGCTTCTTTGTGGCACAGTATCAACTAAATGTTTTTTTTTTAATTTTTGACGAAAATTTTCCTGACCAAAGGGGTACCCAAAAAGTGCAGTTTTTTAATTTTTTTAAATTGTTAACTTTGTAAAAATATATATTATAATACATTAAATTAAACTTCTCGGGTCCCTCTCTATCATTATACAAAAGGTTAAGAATAAGTGTTTATAATAATGCCGCGAGAGGCCGCCAAAGTCACTTCAGTTTTGAGTTTTGGCAATTTAAACTTTTATTTATTTCTTACAAACACAAACCTTTAGACCAACTTTTGGGGTCTTTTTTATTTCTTTGTGAGGCAAGAAATAAAAATATAACAATTGTTTTGACGTATATCCAATAGCAAAAAAGTTGACTTTTTTTTTACAAAATTTTTAATTTTTTGAAAATTTACTACTTTTGATTTTATTTTTCTCGAACACCATTACATCTACAACTGTAATATTTTCAGGTTAGTATAAGGGACTCGGTAGCTTCTTTGTGGCACAGTATCAACTAAATGTTTTTTTTGAAATTTTTGACGAAAATTTTCCTGACCAAAGGGGTACCCAAAAAGTGCAGTTTTTTAATTTTTTTAAATTGTTAACTTTGTAAAAATATATATTATAATACATTAAATTAAGCTTCTCGGGCCCCTCTATATAACGATGTAAAAGTTAAAGGACAGGTATTTATAATAATGCCGAGAGAGACCGCCAAAGTCACTTCAGTTTTGAGTTTTGGCAATTTAAACTTTTATTTATTTCTTACAAACACAAACCTTTAGACCAACTTTTGGGGTCTTTTTTATTTCTTTGTGAGGCAAGCAATAAAAATATAACAATTGTTTTGACGTATATCCAATAGCAAAAAATTTGACTTTTTTTTGACAAAATTTTTAATTTTTTGAAAATTTACAACTTTTGATTCTATTTTTCTCGAACACCATTACATCTACAACTGTAATATTTTCAGGTTAGTATAAGGGACTCGGTAGCTTCTTTGTGGCCTAGTATCAACTAAATGTTTTTTTTTAATTTTTGACGAAAATTTTCCTGACCAAAGGGGTACCCAAAAAGTGCAGTTTTTTAATTTTTTTAAATTGTTAACTTTGTATATCCAATAGCAAAAAAGTTGACTTTTTTTTTACAAAATTTTAAATTTTTTGAAAATTTACTACTTTTGATTTTATTTTTCTCGAACACCATTACATCTACAACTGTAATATTTTCAGGTTAGTATAAGGGACTCGGTAGCTTCTTTGTGGCACAGTATCAACTAAATGTTTTTTTTGAAATTTTTGACGAAAATTTTCCTGACCAAAGGGGTACCCAAAAAGTGCAGTTTTTTAATTTTTTTAAATTGTTAACTTTGTAAAAATATATATTATAATACATTAAATTAAGCTTCTCGGGCCCCTCTATATAACGATGTAAAAGTTAAAGGACAGGTATTTATAATAATGCCGAGAGAGCGCCAAAGTCACTTCAGTTTTGAGTTTTGGCAATTTAAACTTTTATTTATTTCTTACAAACACAAACCTTTAGACCAACTTTTGGGGTCTTTTTTATTTCTTTGTGAGGCAAGCAATAAAAATATAACAATTGTTTTGACGTATATCCAATAGCAAAAAAGTTGACTTTTTTTTGACAAAATTTTTAATTTTTTGAAAATTTACAACTTTTGATTTTATTTTTCTCGAACACCATTACATCTACAACTGTAATATTTTCAGGTTAGTATAAGGGACTCAGTAGCTTCTTTGTGGCACAGTATCAACTAAATGTTTTTTTTGAAATTTTTGACGAAAATTTTCCTGACCAAAGGGGTACCCAAAAAGTGCAGTTTTTTAATTTTTTTAAATTGTTAACTTTGTAAAAATATATATTATAATACATTAAATTAAGCTTCTCGGGCCCCTCTATATAACGATGTAAAAGTTAAAGAACAGGTATTTATAATAATGCCGAGAGAGACCGCCAAAGTCACTTCAGTTTTGAGTTTTGGCAATTTAAACTTTTATTTATTTCTTACAAACACAAACCTTTAGACCAACTTTTGGGATCTTTTTTATTTCTTTGTGAGGCAAGCAATAAAAATATAACAATTGTTTTGACGTATATCCAATAGCAAAAAAGTTGACTTTTTTTTGACAAAATTTTTAATTTTTTGAAAATTTACAACTTTTGATTTTATTTTTCTCGAACACCATTACATCTACAACTGTAATATTTTCAGGTTAGTATAAGGGACTCGGTAGCTTCTTTGTGGCCTAGTATCAACTAAATGTTTTTTTTTTAATTTTTGACGAAAATTTTCCTGACCAAAGGGGTACCCAAAAAGTGCAGTTTTTTAATTTTTTTAAATTGTTAACTTTGTATATCCAATAGCAAAAAAGTTGACTTTTTTTTACAAAATTTTAAATTTTTTGAAAATTTACTACTTTTGATTTTATTTTTCTCGAACACCATTACATCTACAACTGTAATATTTTCAGGTTAGTATAAGGGACTCGGTAGCTTCTTTGTGGCACAGTATCAACTAAATGTTTTTTTTGAAATTTTTGACGAAAATTTTCCTGACCAAAGGGGTACCCAAAAAGTGCAGTTTTTTAATTTTTTTAAATTGTTAACTTTGTAAAAATATATATTATAATACATTAAATTAAGCTTCTCGGGCCCCTCTATATAACGATGTAAAAGTTAAAGGACAGGTATTTATAATAATGCCGAGAGAGACCGCCAAAGTCACTTCAGTTTTGAGTTTTGGCAATTTAAACTTTTATTTATTTCTTACAAACACAAACCTTTAGACCAACTTTTGGGGTCTTTTTTATTTCTTTGTGAGGCAAGCAATAAAAATATAACAATTGTTTTGACGTATATCCAATGGCAAAAAAGTTGACGTTTTTTTTATCAAAATTTTGAATTTTTTGAAAATTTTCAACTTTTGATTCTATTTTTCTCGATAACCATTACATCTACAACTGTAATATTTTCAGGTTAGTATAAGGGACTCGGTAGCTTCTTTGTGGCACAGTATCAACTAAATGTTTTTTTTGAAATTTTTGACGAAAATTTTCCTGACCAAAAGGGTACCCAAAAAGTGCAGTTTTTTAATTTTTTTAAATTGTTAACTTTGTAAAAATATATATTATAATACATTAAATTAAGCTTCTCGGGCCCCTCTATATAACGATGTAAAAGTTAAAGGACAGGTATTTATAATAATGCCGAGAGAGACCGCCAAAGTCACTTCAGTTTTGAGTTTTGGCAATTTAAACTTTTATTTATTTCTTACAAACACAAACCTTTAGACCAACTTTTGAGGTCTTTTTTATTTCTTTGTGAGGCAAGCAATAAAAATATAACAATTGTTTTGACGTATATCCAATAGCAAAAAAGTTGACTTTTTTTTGACAAAATTTTTAATTTTTTGAAAATTTACAACTTTTGATTCTATTTTTCTCGATAACCATTACATCTACAACTGTAATATTTTCAGGTTAGTATCAGGGACTCGGTAGCTTCTTTGTGGCACAGTATCAACTAAATGTTTTTTTTGAAATTTTTGACGAAAATTTTCCTGACCAAAAGGGTACCCAAAAAGTGCAGTTTTTTAATTTTTTTAAATTGTTAACTTTGTAAAAATATATATTATAATACATTAAATTAAGCTTCTCGGGCGCCTCTATATAACGATGTAAAAGTTAAAGGACAGGTATTTATAATAATGCCGAGAGAGACCGCCAAAGTCACTTCAGTTTTGAGTTTTGGCAATTTAAACTTTTATTTATTTCTTACAAACAAACCTTTAGACCAACTTTTGGGGTCTTTTTTATTTCTTTGTGAGGCAAGCAATAAAAATATAACAATTGTTTTGACGTATATCCAATGGCAAAAAAGTTGACGTTTTTTTTATCAAAATTTTGAATTTTTTGAAAATTTTCAACTTTTGATTCTATTTTTCTCGATAACCATTACATCTACAACTGTAATATTTTCAGGTTAGTATAAGGGACTCGGTAGCTTCTTTGTGGCACAGTATCAACTAAATGTTTTTTTTGAAATTTTTGGCGAAAATTTTCCTGACCAAAAGGGTACCCAAAAAATGCAGTTTTTTAATTTTTTTAAATTGTTAACTTTGTAAAAATATATATTATAATACATTAAATTAAGCTTCTCGGGCCCCTCTATATAACGATGTAAAAGTTAAAGGACAGGTATTTATAATAATGCCGAGAGAGACCGCCAAAGTCACTTCAGTTTTGAGTTTTGGCAATTTAAACTTTTATTTATTTCTTACAAACACAAACCTTTAGACCAACTTTTGGGGTCTTTTTTATTTCTTTGTGAGGCAAGCAATAAAAATATAACAATTGTTTTGACGTATATCCAATAGCAAAAAGGTTGACTTTTTTTTGACAAAATTTTTAATTTTTTGAAAATTTACAACTTTTGATTTTATTTTTCTCGAACACCATTACATCTACAACTGTAATATTTTCAGGTTAGTATAAGGGACTCGGTAGCTTCTTTGTGGCACAGTATCAACTAAATGTTTTTTTTTAAATTTTTGACGAAAATTTTCCTGACCAAAGGGGTACCCAAAAAGTGCAGTTTTTTAATTTTTTTAAATTGTTAACTTTGTAAAAAAATATATTATGATACATTAAATTAAACTTCTCGGGTCCCTCTCTATCACCATACAAAAGGTTAAGAATAAGTGTTTATAATAATGCCGCGAGAGGCCGCCAAAGTCACTTCAGTTTTGAGTTTTGGCAATTTAAACTTTTATTTATTTCTTACAAACACAAACCTTTAGACCAACTTTTGTGGTCTTTTTTATTACTTTGTGAGGCAAGCAATAAACATATAACAATTGTTTTGACGTATATCCAATAGCAAAAAAGTTGACTTTTTTTTGACAAAATTTTTAATTTTTTGAAAATTTACAATTTTTGATTTTATTTTTCTCAAACACCATTATATCTACAACTGTAATATTTTCAGGTTAGTATAAGGGACTCGGTAGCTTCTTTGTGGCACAGTATCAACTAAATGTTTTTTTTTTAATTTTTGACGAAAATTTTCCTGACCAAAGGGGTACCCAAAAAGTGCAGTTTTTTAATTTTTTTAAATTGTTAACTTTGTAAAAATATATATTATAATACATTAAATTAAACTTCTCGGGTCCCTCTCTATCACCATACAAAAGGTTAAGAATAAGTGTTTATAATAATGCCGCGAGAGGCCGCCAAAGTCACTTCAGTTTTGAGTTTTGGCAATTTAAACTTTTATTTATTTCTTACAAACACAAACCTTTAGACCAACTTTTGGGGTCTTTTTTATTTCTTTGTGAGGCAAGAAATAAAAATATAACAATTGTTTTGACGTATATCCAATAGCAAAAAAGTTGACTTTTTTTTTACAAAATTTTTAATTTTTTGAAAATTTACTACTTTTGATTTTATTTTTCTCGAACACCATTACATCTACAACTGTAATATTTTCAGGTTAGTATAAGGGACTCGGTAGCTTCTTTGTGGCACAGTATCAACTAAATTTTTTTTTGAAATTTTTGACGAAAATTTTCCTGACCAAAGGGGTACCCAAAAAGTGCAGTTTTTTAATTTTTTTAAATTGTTAACTTTGTAAAAATATATATTATAATACATTAAATTAAGCTTCTCGGGCCCCTCTATATAACGATGTAAAAGTTAAAGGACAGGTATTTATAATAATGCCGAGAGAGACCGCCAAAGTCACTTCAGTTTTGAGTTTTGGCAATTTAAACTTTTATTTATTTCTTACAAACACAAACCTTTAGACCAACTTTTGGGGTCTTTTTTATTTCTTTGTGAGGCAAGCAATAAAAATATAACAATTGTTTTGACGTATATCCAATAGCAAAAAAGTTGACTTTTTTTTGACAAAATTTTTAATTTTTTGAAAATTTACAACTTTTGATTCTATTTTTCTCGAACACCATTACATCTACAACTGTAATATTTTCAGGTTAGTATAAGGGACTCGGTAGCTTCTTTGTGGCCTAGTATCAACTAAATGTTTTTTTTTTAATTTTTGACGAAAATTTTCCTGACCAAAGGGGTACCCAAAAAGTGCAGTTTTTTAATTTTTTTAAATTGTTAACTTTGTATATCCAATAGCAAAAAAGTTGACTTTTTTTTTACAAAATTTTAAATTTTTTGAAAATTTACTACTTTTGATTTTATTTTTCTCGAACACCATTACATCTACAACTGTAATATTTTCAGGTTAGTATAAGGGACTCGGTAGCTTCTTTGTGGCACAGTATCAACTAAATGTTTTTTTTGAAATTTTTGACGAAAATTTTCCTGACCAAAGGGGTACCCAAAAAGTGCAGTTTTTTAATTTTTTTAAATTGTTAACTTTGTAAAAATATATATTATAATACATTAAATTAAGCTTCTCGGGCCCCTCTATATAACGATGTAAAAGTTAAAGGACAGGTATTTATAATAATGCCGAGAGAGACCGCCAAAGTCACTTCAGTTTTGAGTTTTGGCAATTTAAACTTTTATTTATTTCTTACAAACACAAACCTTTAGACCAACTTTTGGGGTCTTTTTTATTTCTTTGTGAGGCAAGCAATAAAAATATAACAATTGTTTTGACGTATATCCAATAGCAAAAAAGTTGACTTTTTTTTGACAAAATTTTTAATTTTTTGAAAATTTACAACTTTTGATTTTATTTTTCTCGAACACCATTACATCTACAACTGTAATATTTTCAGGTTAGTATAAGGGACTCAGTAGCTTCTTTGTGGCACAGTATCAACTAAATGTTTTTTTTGAAATTTTTGACGAAAATTTTCCTGACCAAAGGGGTACCCAAAAAGTGCAGTTTTTTAATTTTTTTAAATTGTTAACTTTGTAAAAATATATATTATAATACATTAAATTAAGCTTCTCGGGCCCCTCTATATAACGATGTAAAAGTTAAAGAACAGGTATTTATAATAATGCCGAGAGAGACCGCCAAAGTCCCTTCAGTTTTGAGTTTTGGCAATTTAAACTTTTATTTATTTCTTACAAACACAAACCTTTAGACCAACTTTTGGGATCTTTTTTATTTCTTTGTGAGGCAAGCAATAAAAATATAACAATTGTTTTGACGTATATCCAATAGCAAAAAAGTTGACTTTTTTTTGACAAAATTTTTAATTTTTTGAAAATTTACAACTTTTGATTTTATTTTTCTCGAACACCATTACATCTACAACTGTAATATTTTCAGGTTAGTATAAGGGACTCGGTAGCTTCTTTGTGGCCTAGTATCAACTAAATGTTTTTTTTTTTAATTTTTGACGAAAATTTTCCTGACCAAAGGGGTACCCAAAAAGTGCAGTTTTTTAATTTTTTTAAATTGTTAACTTTGTATATCCAATAGCAAAAAAGTTGACTTTTTTTTACAAAATTTTAAATTTTTTGAAAATTTACTACTTTTGATTTTATTTTTCTCGAACACCATTACATCTACAACTGTAATATTTTCAGGTTAGTATAAGGGACTCGGTAGCTTCTTTGTGGCACAGTATCAACTAAATGTTTTTTTTGAAATTTTTGACGAAAATTTTCCTGACCAAAGGGGTACCCAAAAAGTGCAGTTTTTTAATTTTTTTAAATTGTTAACTTTGTAAAAATATATATTATAATACATTAAATTAAGCTTCTCGGGCCCCTCTATATAACGATGTAAAAGTTAAAGGACAGGTATTTATAATAATGCCGAGAGAGACCGCCAAAGTCACTTCAGTTTTGAGTTTTGGCAATTTAAACTTTTATTTATTTCTTACAAACACAAACCTTTAGACCAACTTTTGGGGTCTTTTTTATTTCTTTGTGAGGCAAGCAATAAAAATATAACAATTGTTTTGACGTATATCCAATAGCAAAAAAGTTGACTTTTTTTTGACAAAATTTTTAATTTTTTGAAAATTTACAACTTTTGATTCTATTTTTCTCGAACACCATTACATCTACAACTGTAATATTTTCAGGTTAGTATAAGGGACTCGGTAGCTTCTTTGTGGCCTAGTATCAACTAAATGTTTTTTTTTTAATTTTTGACGAAAATTTTCCTGACCAAAGGGGTACCCAAAAAGTGCAGTTTTTTAATTTTTTTAAATTGTTAACTTTGTATATCCAATAGCAAAAAAGTTGACTTTTTTTTTACAAAATTTTAAATTTTTTGAAAATTTACTACTTTTGATTTTATTTTTCTCGAACACCATTACATCTACAACTGTAATATTTTCAGGTTAGTATAAGGGACTCGGTAGCTTCTTTGTGGCACAGTATCAACTAAATGTTTTTTTTGAAATTTTTGACGAAAATTTTCCTGACCAAAGGGGTACCCAAAAAGTGCAGTTTTTTAATTTTTTTAAATTGTTAACTTTGTAAAAATATATATTATAATACATTAAATTAAGCTTCTCGGGCCCCTCTATATAACGATGTAAAAGTTAAAGAACAGGTATTTATAATAATGCCGAGAGAGACCGCCAAAGTCACTTCAGTTTTGAGTTTTGGCAATTTAAACTTTTATTTATTTCTTACAAACACAAACCTTTAGACCAACTTTTGGGATCTTTTTTATTTCTTTGTGAGGCAAGCAATAAAAATATAACAATTGTTTTGACGTATATCCAATAGCAAAAAAGTTGACTTTTTTTTGACAAAATTTTTAATTTTTTGAAAATTTACAACTTTTGATTTTATTTTTCTCGAACACCATTACATCTACAACTGTAATATTTTCAGGTTAGTATAAGGGACTCGGTAGCTTCTTTGTGGCCTAGTATCAACTAAATGTTTTTTTTTTAATTTTTGACGAAAATTTTCCTGACCAAAGGGGTACCCAAAAAGTGCAGTTTTTTAATTTTTTTAAATTGTTAACTTTGTATATCCAATAGCAAAAAAGTTGACTTTTTTTTACAAAATTTTAAATTTTTTGAAAATTTACTACTTTTGATTTTATTTTTCTCGTACACCATTACATCTACAACTGTAATATTTTCAGGTTAGTATAAGGGACTCGGTAGCTTCTTTGTGGCACAGTATCAACTAAATGTTTTTTTTGAAATTTTTGACGAAAATTTTCCTGACCAAAGGGGTACCCAAAAAGTGCAGTTTTTTAATTTTTTTAAATTGTTAACTTTGTAAAAATATATATTATAATACATTAAATTAAGCTTCTCGGGCCCCTCTATATAACGATGTAAAAGTTAAAGGACAGGTATTTATAATAATGCCGAGAGAGACCGCCAAAGTCACTTCAGTTTTGAGTTTTGGCAATTTAAACTTTTATTTATTTCTTACAAACACAAACCTTTAGACCAACTTTTGGGGTCTTTTTTATTTCTTTGTGAGGCAAGCAATAAAAATATAACAATTGTTTTGACGTATATCCAATGGCAAAAAAGTTGACGTTTTTTTTATCAAAATTTTGAATTTTTTGAAAATTTTCAACTTTTGATTCTATTTTTCTCGATAACCATTACATCTACAACTGTAATATTTTCAGGTTAGTATAAGGGACTCGGTAGCTTCTTTGTGGCACAGTATCAACTAAATGTTTTTTTTGAAATTTTTGACGAAAATTTTCCTGACCAAAAGGGTACCCAAAAAGTGCAGTTTTTTAATTTTTTTAAATTGTTAACTTTGTAAAAATATATATTATAATACATTAAATTAAGCTTCTCGGGCCCCTCTATATAACGATGTAAAAGTTAAAGGACAGGTATTTATAATAATGCCGAGAGAGACCGCCAAAGTCACTTCAGTTTTGAGTTTTGGCAATTTAAACTTTTATTTATTTCTTACAAACACAAACCTTTAGACCAACTTTTGAGGTCTTTTTTATTTCTTTGTGAGGCAAGCAATAAAAATATAACAATTGTTTTGACGTATATCCAATAGCAAAAAAGTTGACTTTTTTTTGACAAAATTTTTAATTTTTTGAAAATTTACAACTTTTGATTCTATTTTTCTCGATAACCATTACATCTACAACTGTAATATTTTCAGGTTAGTATCAGGGACTCGGTAGCTTCTTTGTGGCACAGTATCAACTAAATGTTTTTTTTGAAATTTTTGACGAAAATTTTCCTGACCAAAAGGGTACCCAAAAAGTGCAGTTTTTTAATTTTTTTAAATTGTTAACTTTGTAAAAATATATATTATAATACATTAAATTAAGCTTCTCGGGCGCCTCTATATAACGATGTAAAAGTTAAAGGACAGGTATTTATAATAATGCCGAGAGAGACCGCCAAAGTCACTTCAGTTTTGAGTTTTGGCAATTTAAACTTTTATTTATTTCTTACAAACAAACCTTTAGACCAACTTTTGGGGTCTTTTTTATTTCTTTGTGAGGCAAGCAATAAAAATATAACAATTGTTTTGACGTATATCCAATGGCAAAAAAGTTGACGTTTTTTTTATCAAAATTTTGAATTTTTTGAAAATTTTCAACTTTTGATTCTATTTTTCTCGATAACCATTACATCTACAACTGTAATATTTTCAGGTTAGTATAAGGGACTCGGTAGCTTCTTTGTGGCACAGTATCAACTAAATGTTTTTTTTGAAATTTTTGGCGAAAATTTTCCTGACCAAAAGGGTACCCAAAAAATGCAGTTTTTTAATTTTTTTAAATTGTTAACTTTGTAAAAATATATATTATAATACATTAAATTAAGCTTCTCGGGCCCCTCTATATAACGATGTAAAAGTTAAAGGACAGGTATTTATAATAATGCCGAGAGAGACCGCCAAAGTCACTTCAGTTTTGAGTTTTGGCAATTTAAACTTTTATTTATTTCTTACAAACACAAACCTTTAGACCAACTTTTGGGGTCTTTTTTATTTCTTTGTGAGGCAAGCAATAAAAATATAACAATTGTTTTGACGTATATCCAATAGCAAAAAGGTTGACTTTTTTTTGACAAAATTTTTAATTTTTTGAAAATTTACAACTTTTGATTTTATTTTTCTCGAACACCATTACATCTACAACTGTAATATTTTCAGGTTAGTATAAGGGACTCGGTAGCTTCTTTGTGGCACAGTATCAACTAAATGTTTTTTTTTAAATTTTTGACGAAAATTTTCCTGACCAAAGGGGTACCCAAAAAGTGCAGTTTTTTAATTTTTTTAAATTGTTAACTTTGTAAAAAAATATATTATGATACATTAAATTAAACTTCTCGGGTCCCTCTCTATCACCATACAAAAGGTTAAGAATAAGTGTTTATAATAATGCCGCGAGAGGCCGCCAAAGTCACTTCAGTTTTGAGTTTTGGCAATTTAAACTTTTATTTATTTCTTACAAACACAAACCTTTAGACCAACTTTTGTGGTCTTTTTTATTACTTTGTGAGGCAAGCAATAAACATATAACAATTGTTTTGACGTATATCCAATAGCAAAAAAGTTGACTTTTTTTTGACAAAATTTTTAATTTTTTGAAAATTTACAATTTTTGATTTTATTTTTCTCAAACACCATTATATCTACAACTGTAATATTTTCAGGTTAGTATAAGGGACTCGGTAGCTTCTTTGTGGCACAGTATCAACTAAATGTTTTTTTTTTAATTTTTGACGAAAATTTTCCTGACCAAAGGGGTACCCAAAAAGTGCAGTTTTTTAATTTTTTTAAATTGTTAACTTTGTAAAAATATATATTATAATACATTAAATTAAACTTCTCGGGTCCCTCTCTATCACCATACAAAAGGTTAAGAATAAGTGTTTATAATAATGCCGCGAGAGGCCGCCAAAGTCACTTCAGTTTTGAGTTTTGGCAATTTAAACTTTTATTTATTTCTTACAAACACAAACCTTTAGACCAACTTTTGGGGTCTTTTTTATTTCTTTGTGAGGCAAGAAATAAAAATATAACAATTGTTTTGACGTATATCCAATAGCAAAAAAGTTGACTTTTTTTTTACAAAATTTTTAATTTTTTGAAAATTTACTACTTTTGATTTTATTTTTCTCGAACACCATTACATCTACAACTGTAATATTTTCAGGTTAGTATAAGGGACTCGGTAGCTTCTTTGTGGCACAGTATCAACTAAATTTTTTTTTGAAATTTTTGACGAAAATTTTCCTGACCAAAGGGGTACCCAAAAAGTGCAGTTTTTTAATTTTTTTAAATTGTTAACTTTGTAAAAATATATATTATAATACATTAAATTAAGCTTCTCGGGCCCCTCTATATAACGATGTAAAAGTTAAAGGACAGGTATTTATAATAATGCCGAGAGAGACCGCCAAAGTCACTTCAGTTTTGAGTTTTGGCAATTTAAACTTTTATTTATTTCTTACAAACACAAACCTTTAGACCAACTTTTGGGGTCTTTTTTATTTCTTTGTGAGGCAAGCAATAAAAATATAACAATTGTTTTGACGTATATCCAATAGCAAAAAAGTTGACTTTTTTTTGACAAAATTTTTAATTTTTTGAAAATTTACAACTTTTGATTCTATTTTTCTCGAACACCATTACATCTACAACTGTAATATTTTCAGGTTAGTATAAGGGACTCGGTAGCTTCTTTGTGGCCTAGTATCAACTAAATGTTTTTTTTTTAATTTTTGACGAAAATTTTCCTGACCAAAGGGGTACCCAAAAAGTGCAGTTTTTTAATTTTTTTAAATTGTTAACTTTGTATATCCAATAGCAAAAAAGTTGACTTTTTTTTTACAAAATTTTAAATTTTTTGAAAATTTACTACTTTTGATTTTATTTTTCTCGAACACCATTACATCTACAACTGTAATATTTTCAGGTTAGTATAAGGGACTCGGTAGCTTCTTTGTGGCACAGTATCAACTAAATGTTTTTTTTGAAATTTTTGACGAAAATTTTCCTGACCAAAGGGGTACCCAAAAAGTGCAGTTTTTTAATTTTTTTAAATTGTTAACTTTGTAAAAATATATATTATAATACATTAAATTAAGCTTCTCGGGCCCCTCTATATAACGATGTAAAAGTTAAAGGACAGGTATTTATAATAATGCCGAGAGAGACCGCCAAAGTCACTTCAGTTTTGAGTTTTGGCAATTTAAACTTTTATTTATTTCTTACAAACACAAACCTTTAGACCAACTTTTGGGGTCTTTTTTATTTCTTTGTGAGGCAAGCAATAAAAATATAACAATTGTTTTGACGTATATCCAATAGCAAAAAAGTTGACTTTTTTTTGACAAAATTTTTAATTTTTTGAAAATTTACAACTTTTGATTTTATTTTTCTCGAACACCATTACATCTACAACTGTAATATTTTCAGGTTAGTATAAGGGACTCAGTAGCTTCTTTGTGGCACAGTATCAACTAAATGTTTTTTTTGAAATTTTTGACGAAAATTTTCCTGACCAAAGGGGTACCCAAAAAGT
This sequence comes from Aspidapion aeneum, assembly GCA_963576565.1. NCBI lineage: Eukaryota > Metazoa > Arthropoda > Insecta > Coleoptera > Brentidae > Aspidapion > Aspidapion aeneum. The sequence goes on from OY755046.1 coordinate 69,029,106, forward strand.
GCAGTTTTTTAATTTTTTTAAATTGTTAACTTTGTAAAAATATATATTATAATACATTAAATTAAGCTTCTCGGGCCCCTCTATATAACGATGTAGAAGTTAAAGAACAGGTATTTATAATAATGCCGAGAGAGACCGCCAAAGTCCCTTCAGTTTTGAGTTTTGGCAATTTAAACTTTTATTTATTTCTTACAAACACAAACCTTTAGACCAACTTTTGGGATCTTTTTTATTTCTTTGTGAGGCAAGCAATAAAAATATAACAATTGTTTTGACGTATATCCAATAGCAAAAAAGTTGACTTTTTTTTGACAAAATTTTTAATTTTTTGAAAATTTACAACTTTTGATTTTATTTTTCTCGAACACCATTACATCTACAACTGTAATATTTTCAGGTTAGTATAAGGGACTCGGTAGCTTCTTTGTGGCCTAGTATCAACTAAATGTTTTTTTTTTTTAATTTTTGACGAAAATTTTCCTGACCAAAGGGGTACCCAAAAAGTGCAGTTTTTTAATTTTTTTAAATTGTTAACTTTGTATATCCAATAGCAAAAAAGTTGACTTTTTTTTACAAAATTTTAAATTTTTTGAAAATTTACTACTTTTGATTTTATTTTTCTCGAACACCATTACATCTACAACTGTAATATTTTCAGGTTAGTATAAGGGACTCGGTAGCTTCTTTGTGGCACAGTATCAACTAAATGTTTTTTTTGAAATTTTTGACGAAAATTTTCCTGACCAAAGGGGTACCCAAAAAGTGCAGTTTTTTAATTTTTTTAAATTGTTAACTTTGTAAAAATATATATTATAATACATTAAATTAAGCTTCTCGGGCCCCTCTATATAACGATGTAAAAGTTAAAGGACAGGTATTTATAATAATGCCGAGAGAGACCGCCAAAGTCACTTCAGTTTTGAGTTTTGGCAATTTAAACTTTTATTTATTTCTTACAAACACAAACCTTTAGACCAACTTTTGGGGTCTTTTTTATTTCTTTGTGAGGCAAGCAATAAAAATATAACAATTGTTTTGACGTATATCCAATAGCAAAAAAGTTGACTTTTTTTTGACAAAATTTTTAATTTTTTGAAAATTTACAACTTTTGATTCTATTTTTCTCGAACACCATTACATCTACAACTGTAATATTTTCAGGTTAGTATAAGGGACTCGGTAGCTTCTTTGTGGCCTAGTATCAACTAAATGTTTTTTTTTTAATTTTTGACGAAAATTTTCCTGACCAAAGGGGTACCCAAAAAGTGCAGTTTTTTAATTTTTTTAAATTGTTAACTTTGTATATCCAATAGCAAAAAAGTTGACTTTTTTTTTACAAAATTTTAAATTTTTTGAAAATTTACTACTTTTGATTTTATTTTTCTCGAACACCATTACATCTACAACTGTAATATTTTCAGGTTAGTATAAGGGACTCGGTAGCTTCTTTGTGGCACAGTATCAACTAAATGTTTTTTTTGAAATTTTTGACGAAAATTTTCCTGACCAAAGGGGTACCCAAAAAGTGCAGTTTTTTAATTTTTTTAAATTGTTAACTTTGTAAAAATATATATTATAATACATTAAATTAAGCTTCTCGGGCCCCTCTATATAACGATGTAAAAGTTAAAGGACAGGTATTTATAATAATGCCGAGAGAGACCGCCAAAGTCACTTCAGTTTTGAGTTTTGGCAATTTAAACTTTTATTTATTTCTTACAAACACAAACCTTTAGACCAACTTTTGGGGTCTTTTTTATTTCTTTGTGAGGCAAGCAATAAAAATATAACAATTGTTTTGACGTATATCCAATAGCAAAAAAGTTGACTTTTTTTTGACAAAATTTTTAATTTTTTGAAAATTTACAACTTTTGATTTTATTTTTCTCGAACACCATTACATCTACAACTGTAATATTTTCAGGTTAGTATAAGGGACTCGGTAGCTTCTTTGTGGCCTAGTATCAACTAAATGTTTTTTTTTTTAATTTTTGACGAAAATTTTCCTGACCAAAGGGGTACCCAAAAAGTGCAGTTTTTTAATTTTTTTAAATTGTTAACTTTGTATATCCAATAGCAAAAAAGTTGACTTTTTTTTACAAAATTTTAAATTTTTTGAAAATTTACTACTTTTGATTTTATTTTTCTCGAACACCATTACATCTACAACTGTAATATTTTCAGGTTAGTATAAGGGACTCGGTAGCTTCTTTGTGGCACAGTATCAACTAAATGTTTTTTTTGAAATTTTTGACGAAAATTTTCCTGACCAAAGGGGTACCCAAAAAGTGCAGTTTTTTAATTTTTTTAAATTGTTAACTTTGTAAAAATATATATTATAATACATTAAATTAAGCTTCTCGGGCCCCTCTATATAACGATGTAAAAGTTAAAGGACAGGTATTTATAATAATGCCGAGAGAGACCGCCAAAGTCACTTCAGTTTTGAGTTTTGGCAATTTAAACTTTTATTTATTTCTTACAAACACAAACCTTTAGACCAACTTTTGGGGTCTTTTTTATTTCTTTGTGAGGCAAGCAATAAAAATATAACAATTGTTTTGACGTATATCCAATAGCAAAAAAGTTGACTTTTTTTTGACAAAATTTTTAATTTTTTGAAAATTTACAACTTTTGATTCTATTTTTCTCGAACACCATTACATCTACAACTGTAATATTTTCAGGTTAGTATAAGGGACTCGGTAGCTTCTTTGTGGCCTAGTATCAACTAAATGTTTTTTTTTTAATTTTTGACGAAAATTTTCCTGACCAAAGGGGTACCCAAAAAGTGCAGTTTTTTAATTTTTTTAAATTGTTAACTTTGTATATCCAATAGCAAAAAAGTTGACTTTTTTTTTACAAAATTTTAAATTTTTTGAAAATTTACTACTTTTGATTTTATTTTTCTCGAACACCATTACATCTACAACTGTAATATTTTCAGGTTAGTATAAGGGACTCGGTAGCTTCTTTGTGGCACAGTATCAACTAAATGTTTTTTTTGAAATTTTTGACGAAAATTTTCCTGACCAAAGGGGTACCCAAAAAGTGCAGTTTTTTAATTTTTTTAAATTGTTAACTTTGTAAAAATATATATTATAATACATTAAATTAAGCTTCTCGGGCCCCTCTATATAACGATGTAAAAGTTAAAGGACAGGTATTTATAATAATGCCGAGAGAGACCGCCAAAGTCACTTCAGTTTTGAGTTTTGGCAATTTAAACTTTTATTTATTTCTTACAAACACAAACCTTTAGACCAACTTTTGGGGTCTTTTTTATTTCTTTGTGAGGCAAGCAATAAAAATATAACAATTGTTTTGACGTATATCCAATAGCAAAAAAGTTGACTTTTTTTTGACAAAATTTTTAATTTTTTGAAAATTTACAACTTTTGATTTTATTTTTCTCAAACACCATTACATCTACAACTGTAATATTTTCAGGTTAGTATAAGGGACTCAGTAGCTTCTTTGTGGCACAGTATCAACTAAATGTTTTTTTTGAAATTTTTGACGAAAATTTTCCTGACCAAAGGGGTACCCAAAAAGTGCAGTTTTTTAATTTTTTTAAATTGTTAACTTTGTAAAAATATATATTATAATACATTAAATTAAGCTTCTCGGGCCCCTCTATATAACGATGTAAAAGTTAAAGAACAGGTATTTATAATAATGCCGAGAGAGACCGCCAAAGTCACTTCAGTTTTGAGTTTTGGCAATTTAAACTTTTATTTATTTCTTACAAACACAAACCTTTAGACCAACTTTTGGGATCTTTTTTATTTCTTTGTGAGGCAAGCAATAAAAATATAACAATTGTTTTGACGTATATCCAATAGCAAAAAAGTTGACTTTTTTTTGACAAAATTTTTAATTTTTTGAAAATTTACAACTTTTGATTTTATTTTTCTCGAACACCATTACATCTACAACTGTAATATTTTCAGGTTAGTATAAGGGACTCGGTAGCTTCTTTGTGGCCTAGTATCAACTAAATGTTTTTTTTTTAATTTTTGACGAAAATTTTCCTGACCAAAGGGGTACCCAAAAAGTGCAGTTTTTTAATTTTTTTAAATTGTTAACTTTGTATATCCAATAGCAAAAAAGTTGACTTTTTTTTACAAAATTTTAAATTTTTTGAAAATTTACTACTTTTGATTTTATTTTTCTCGAACACCATTACATCTACAACTGTAATATTTTCAGGTTAGTATAAGGGACTCGGTAGCTTCTTTGTGGCACAGTATCAACTAAATGTTTTTTTTGAAATTTTTGACGAAAATTTTCCTGACCAAAGGGGTACCCAAAAAGTGCAGTTTTTTAATTTTTTTAAATTGTTAACTTTGTAAAAATATATATTATAATACATTAAATTAAGCTTCTCGGGCCCCTCTATATAACGATGTAAAAGTTAAAGGACAGGTATTTATAATAATGCCGAGAGAGACCGCCAAAGTCACTTCAGTTTTGAGTTTTGGCAATTTAAACTTTTATTTATTTCTTACAAACACAAACCTTTAGACCAACTTTTGGGGTCTTTTTTATTTCTTTGTGAGGCAAGCAATAAAAATATAACAATTGTTTTGACGTATATCCAATGGCAAAAAAGTTGACGTTTTTTTTATCAAAATTTTGAATTTTTTGAAAATTTTCAACTTTTGATTCTATTTTTCTCGATAACCATTACATCTACAACTGTAATATTTTCAGGTTAGTATAAGGGACTCGATAGCTTCTTTGTGGCACAGTATCAACTAAATGTTTTTTTTGAAATTTTTGACGAAAATTTTCCTGACCAAAAGGGTACCCAAAAAGTGCAGTTTTTTAATTTTTTTAAATTGTTAACTTTGTAAAAATATATATTATAATACATTAAATTAAGCTTCTCGGGCCCCTCTATATAACGATGTAAAAGTTAAAGGACAGGTATTTATAATAATGCCGAGAGAGACCGCCAAAGTCACTTCAGTTTTGAGTTTTGGCAATTTAAACTTTTATTTATTTCTTACAAACACAAACCTTTAGACCAACTTTTGAGGTCTTTTTTATTTCTTTGTGAGGCAAGCAATAAAAATATAACAATTGTTTTGACGTATATCCAATAGCAAAAAAGTTGACTTTTTTTTGACAAAATTTTTAATTTTTTGAAAATTTACAACTTTTGATTCTATTTTTCTCGATAACCATTACATCTACAACTGTAATATTTTCAGGTTAGTATCAGGGACTCGGTAGCTTCTTTGTGGCACAGTATCAACTAAATGTTTTTTTTGAAATTTTTGACGAAAATTTTCCTGACCAAAAGGGTACCCAAAAAGTGCAGTTTTTTAATTTTTTTAAATTGTTAACTTTGTAAAAATATATATTATAATACATTAAATTAAGCTTCTTGGGCCCCTCTATATAACGATGTAAAAGTTAAAGGACAGGTATTTATAATAATGCCGAGAGAGACCGCCAAAGTCACTTCAGTTTTGAGTTTTGGCAATTTAAACTTTTATTTATTTCTTACAAACACAAACCTTTAGACCAACTTTTGGGGTCTTTTTTATTTCTTTGTGAGGCAAGCAATAAAAATATAACAATTGTTTTGACGTATATCCAATGGCAAAAAAGTTGACGTTTTTTTTATCAAAATTTTGAATTTTTTGAAAATTTTCAACTTTTGATTCTATTTTTCTCGATAACCATTACATCTACAACTGTAATATTTTCAGGTTAGTATAAGGGACTCGGTAGCTTCTTTGTGGCACAGTATCAACTAAATGTTTTTTTTGAAATTTTTGGCGAAAATTTTCCTGACCAAAAGGGTACCCAAAAAATGCAGTTTTTTAATTTTTTTAAATTGTTAACTTTGTAAAAATATATATTATAATACATTAAATTAAGCTTCTCGGGCCCCTCTATATAACGATGTAAAAGTTAAAGGACAGGTATTTATAATAATGCCGAGAGAGACCGCCAAAGTCACTTCAGTTTTGAGTTTTGGCAATTTAAACTTTTATTTATTTCTTACAAACACAAACCTTTAGACCAACTTTTGGGGTCTTTTTTATTTCTTTGTGAGGCAAGCAATAAAAATATAACAATTGTTTTGACGTATATCCAATAGCAAAAAGGTTGACTTTTTTTTGACAAAATTTTTAATTTTTTGAAAATTTACAACTTTTGATTTTATTTTTCTCGAACACCATTACATCTACAACTGTAATATTTTCAGGTTAGTATAAGGGACTCAGTAGCTTCTTTGTGGCACAGTATCAACTAAATGTTTTTTTTTAAATTTTTGACGAAAATTTTCCTGACCAAAGGGGTACCCAAAAAGTGCAGTTTTTTAATTTTTTTAAATTGTTAACTTTGTAAAAAAATATATTATGATACATTAAATTAAACTTCTCGGGTCCCTCTCTATCACCATACAAAAGGTTAAGAATAAGTGTTTATAATAATGCCGCGAGAGGCCGCCAAAGTCACTTCAGTTTTGAGTTTTGGCAATTTAAACTTTTATTTATTTCTTACAAACACAAACCTTTAGACCAACTTTTGTGGTCTTTTTTATTACTTTGTGAGGCAAGCAATAAACATATAACAATTGTTTTGACGTATATCCAATAGCAAAAAAGTTGATTTTTTTTTGACAAAATTTTTAATTTTTTGAAAATTTACAATTTTTGATTTTATTTTTCTCAAACACCATTATATCTACAACTGTAATATTTTCAGGTTAGTATAAGGGACTCGGTAGCTTCTTTGTGGCACAGTATCAACTAAATGTTTTTTTTTTAATTTTTGACGAAAATTTTCCTGACCAAAGGGGTACCCAAAAAGTGCAGTTTTTTAATTTTTTTAAATTGTTAACTTTGTAAAAGTATATATTATAATACATTAAATTAAGCTTCTCGGGCCCCTCTATATAACGATGTAAAAGTTAGAGGACAGGTATTTATAATAATGCCTAGAGAGACCGCCAAAGTCACTTCAGTTTTGAGTTTTGGCAATTTAAACTTTTATTTATTTCTTACAAACACAAACCTTTAGACCAACTTTTGTGGTCTTTTTTATTACTTTGTGAGGCAAGCAATAAACATATAACAATTGTTTTGACGTATATCCAATAGCAAAAAAGTTGATTTTTTTTTGACAAAATTTTTAATTTTTTGAAAATTTACAATTTTTGATTTTATTTTTCTCAAACACCATTATATCTACAACTGTAATATTTTCAGGTTAGTATAAGGGACTCGGTAGCTTCTTTGTGGCACAGTATCAACTAAATGTTTTTTTTTTAATTTTTGACGAAAATTTTCCTGACCAAAGGGGTACCCAAAAAGTGCAGTTTTTTAATTTTTTTAAATTGTTAACTTTGTAAAAGTATATATTATAATACATTAAATTAAGCTTCTCGGGCCCCTCTATATAACGATGTAAAAGTTAGAGGACAGGTATTTATAATAATGCCTAGAGAGACCGCCAAAGTCACTTCAGTTTTGAGTTTTGGCAATTTAAACTTTTATTTATTTCTTACAAACACAAACCTTTAGACCAACTTTTGGGGTCTTTTTTATTTCTTTGTGAGGCAAGCAATAAAAATATAACAATTGTTTTGACGTATATCCAATAGCAAAAAAGTTGACTTTTTTTCCAAATTTTGAATTTTTTGAAAATTTTCAACTTTTGATTCTATTTTTCTCGATAACCATTACATCTACAACTGTAATATTTTCAGGTTAGTATAAGGGACTCGGTAGCTTATTTGTGGCACAGTATCAACTAAATGTTTTTTTTTGAAATTTTTGACGAAAATTTTCCTGACCAAAGGGGTACCCAAAAAGTGCAGTTTTTTAATTTTTTTAAATTGTTAACTTTGTAAAAATATATATTATAATACATTAAATTAAGCTTCTCGGGCCCCTCTATATAACGATGTAAAAGTAAAAGAACAGGTATTTATAATAATGCCGAGAGAGACCGCCAAAATCACTTCAGTTTTGAGTTTTGGCAATTTAAACTTTTATTTATTTCTTACAAACACAAACCTTTAAACCAACTTTTGGGGTCTTTTTTATTACTTTATGAGGCAAGCAATAAAAATATAACAATTGTTTTGACGTATATCCAATAGCAAAAAAGTTGACTTTTTTTTGACAAAATTTTTTATTTTTTGAAAATTTACAACTTTTGATTTTATTTTTCTCGAACACCATTACATCTACAACTGTAATATTTTCAGGTTAGTATAAGGGACTCGGTAGCTTCTTTGTGGCACAGCATCAACTAAATGTTTTTTTTGAAATTTTTGACGAAAATTTTCCTGACCAAAGGGGTACCCAAAAAGTGCAGTTTTTTAATTTTTTTAAATTGTTAACTTTGTAAAAATATATATTATAATACATTAAATTAAGCTTCTCTGGCCCCTCTATATAACGATGTAAAAGTTAAAGGACAGGTATTTATATTAATGCCGAGAGAGACCGCCAAAGTCACTTCAGTTTTGAGTTTTGGCAATTTAAACTTTTATTTATCTCTTACAAACACAAACCTTTAGACCAACTTTTGGGGTCTTTTTTATTACTTTGTGAGGCAGGCAATAAAAATATAACAATTGTTTTGACGTATATCCAATAGCAAAAAAATTGACTTTTTTTTGACAAAATTTTTAATTTTTTGAAAATCTACAACTTTTGATTTTATTTTTCTCGAACACCAGTTCATCTATAACTGTAATATTTTCAGGTTAGTATAAGGGACTCGATAGCTTCTTCGTGGCACAGTATCAACTAAAATTTTTTTTTTAATTTTTGGTGAAAATTTTCCTGACCAAAGGGGTACCCAAAAAGTGCAATTTTTTAATTTTTTTAAATTGCTAACTTTGTAAAAATATATATTATAATACATTAAATTATACTTCTCCGGGCCCTCTATATCACCATATAAAAGGTTAAGGACAAGTGGTTATAATATTGCCGCGAGAGGCCGCCAAAGTCACTTCACTTTTGAGTTTTGGCAATTTAAACTTTTATTTATTTCTTACAAACACAAACCTTTAGACCAACTTTTGGGATCTTTTTTATTACTTTGTGAGGCAAGCAATAAAAATATAACAATTGTTTTGACGCATATCCAATAGCAAAAAAAATACACATAATAGTGGTTTTTCAGGATTTTAATTTATTGTTTTTTATTACATACTTACATAGAGAAACACAAATGCAACATGTTTGTATTCCTAGCTATTTTTAAAGTAAGTTTTAAAAGTGTAAAGCTAAAAAAAATAAATACAAGCAAAAATTGGTTATTTGAGTAAGGGCGATTCGAAAACAGCTGTGAAGACGGCCTTTACTTTAAGATTTGAATTGTTTTAAATGTGTAACTACCCCGACTTCTGGATGCACAAGAACACTATTTTTGGGGGTGGCTAAATAGTCCAGTCATTATAGAATTTTAGCTTGCAAAAGGTGGTGTAGTCGCAATTTTGACATATGTTGTTGACATTGGAGTCCTAAAAATAAACTGGAGATTTCGACCTTGGGGGCGGCCGGCCACACATCCAATGCTAATAAACAAGAAATCAGCTAAAAAAATAAATGTGTGTATCCAAAAAACGTGTATGGCTTAGCCCGTTTATCGGCCAATATTCCAAATAGTTATTAATTTCAATAGCAAAAATTGCAAAGCGTGCGATACGATGTTCAATAATTCATTCATTCATAAACCTCGCCCGGTATTGGGATTCTCATCCAAGCTCTTCTGAAAACGGCAGCGGCCATTTATTAAGTCCCCGACTGTACATACTCATTGCATGGAAATATTGTCTATTGTCTAGTTCTAACTCACTTGATTTGGTTCCAATACATAAGTACTGTGTCTTATCAGCTTCAATAAACTTTCGTTTTCGCCAATGCGACTCATACATAAGAGGTGTGACAATAAAATTATAAGACTGTTGTAAAAAATCTACCTTATTTAAATATTAATAAAACTTAATGATGTTCCCCATCAATGTTGCCCCCTTCTCTATCGACCTAGCGTTGCATGCGTTTTTTTCCAATGTTGGAAGCAATTTTAGAAATCATCAGAAGAGAGACTTTTAAGAAGTCTTGCCGTTTTTTCCTTGAATAATTATTGCAATTTTTAAATTTTTTTCAATTTATTCAATTTATTTCCAGGAATTACAAATTACAGTGTAGATATAACACATTATAAGAGTTACGCTCCCAGAACAAATCACATTCCTAAAGACAAAAACGTCGCGCTAGGTGTTATAATATTTCAAAATGGGTTCCTTTTAACGATTTTTTCAGTTTCGGAAACAGGTTGAGATCGTTAGGGGCCAAATCTATTGAATAATGGGTGGTTAACGACGGGGATCTTATTACCTAAAAACTGCTTAATTGATAAGGCATTGTGGGCCGGTGCATTGTCCTGGTAGAACAGTTGTTCTTCCACAAATCTGGACGTTTTTTCCTAACACGTTGCCTTAGTTACATAAATACTTCCAAATAAATATGTTGATTCACTGTTTGACCCTCACGCGCCCATTCAATAAGAATAACACCCCTAATATCGAAAAAAAAATAATGAGCATCGCTGTCATGGATGTGCTGAAAATTGTCACAGATGATACTGGTTTATTGACGGTAGAAAAATCTATTGAAAAATGTATAAAAAAACTTCAGGATGCAGTCACCGAAGTTCACAGTTGGACCAAAAAGTGGCGAATAAAATTAAATGAAACCAAATCAATTCATGTTGATTTTACAAACAAAAATATAAATCACATACAAATAACAATTAACAACATTCCCGTACCATATTCAAATCAGGCAAAATATCTCGGTATAACACTTGATGCCAAATTACGATGGAAAGCACATGTTAAGAAAAAAAAAGAAGAACTTGAGATAAGGTATAGAAAAATGAACTGGCTAATTGGAAGGAAGTCCAATTTAACAATTCATAATAAGTTACTGCTTTATAGACAAATACTGAAACCAGTATGGACATATGGTATTCAACTATGGGGTTGTGCTAAAGAGAGTAACATTCTAGTTTTACAGAGATTTCAAAATAAAGTATTAAGAAACATTGTGAATGCACCTTGGTACGTTCGAAATAGTGACCTTCATCGAGATCTAAAAATCGAAACTGTAGACTTCATCGGCATGTGAATGTGGAAGCAATTCAGGTTCTAGACAATACTATGTTAGTTCGAAAACTGAGTGAAAAAAGAGTGAAGCCGTTTGAGCTAGTAAACTAAGTGAATTATATAAAACAAAATAATGCTACAAACACAACACAATTGTGAGTTACAGACTAAACAAAGCGGGGAGAACTGTTGAGTGAACCCTAAGTTTAAATCTGACTTTTCTAGTAAATTAAGTTAAAACAAAATTGCTAATTAGTCTTACTGACTAGATTGTAATACAATAAACACAGTGTGTTTGACAAATAAAAAAAACAAAAAAAAATGGATGTGCTGGAGCGCCCTTCTTTAGCATTTGAAAGTATTCAGTAGCCGTTTTTTTTTTTGAGTTTTACTTTAAACTAATACGTTGCTCAATTTTTTCGTTTGTCATAACTCCGGCAAATAAGCTATGTACGATCCGCTTCAAACCACAGCGTAAGCCAAACTAGTAGAGGAAACGCGACAAGATTGCGGGCGGTAGTAGAACGCACATCAAGGTGAATAAGTCCAACACTCACAAGTTTTGTTTTAGTTATAAAACTCCTTTTGGTAACCTGAGTATTCTTTATTTTAGATGTGTTTCCATTTTGACAGTGACAGATACAGCAAGCTACAGTCGGCCTACAGTTTGTTAGAAAAGTCTCAAGTTTTAATCATCGACAATATTCACGTGCACTACATAACGGCTATTTACAATACCTCATTTAATATTATCAACTCTTACGTCACTCACCAGGGAGATAGTCAGATCGAAAGTTGCGAAACCAACGAAAAAAATCCCTACAAGGCTCTCTGTCAGGTAAAAAATACACAGAACTTAATCAGTAAGTAGAATAATATACTAATATTATATACAGGGTGTCCCAGATAATAGCAACTACATGAGGATTTCGGAAACGGTAAGAGATATGAGTTTATTTATATGAGAAAAAAGTTGCGTTGCTTTTATTTACCCTGTATAGGGTGTTAATAAAGTATGTCGCCAAACTTCAGAGGATTACTGCACGAGCTATAAAAAAAAATTGAAACTTTGTCACCCTGTTTCTCAAAAAATAAGTATTTGTAGAACTATATTTATTTTAAGTATTTTTCTTAAAATCACTCAAAAAAATATCCTCTAAAAGTAACATTGCCCACTTCTAGAAACGCTAGAGAGCTGAGCTTTGGAAGACTGATAGGAACTATTGTTTAATTACAAAATTAAACAGATTTTCTTTTTTTGCCAATTTTCATAAATCTTCATTTTTAATTAAATTTATTATTTAAACATAGGTGATCTTGAGAAATTAGGTTTTAATAACATAAACTAACCTTCTCAAGTTTACCTATTTAAATTATATAAATTATTTAGTTTATAAAACAACACATTATATGGAATTTTATATTTTATAATTTATCACGAACCATAACAATTTTTGAATATAAAAAGAGAGGATTTATCTCAATAAAGCAGATTCAACATTTGATAGTTGTTCTCACTATACCTACTTAGTTTACTGTACCATAAGCCTTCTTGGTCATTGCAGGGAGTGAGGCTGCTCCCTGGCAGTAAACTTTTACTTCAGTCCCGCTGCTTAACCAAGCCGAGTTAAGCAAGTGTAATTGTCAAGCACAGCTTCCACATTGGTCCTTCGAGCCGGATTTGCTTGCACATTGGTCCTTCAAACCGGATCAAGCAAATTGGTCCTTCGAAGAAAGAAACCACCGCCGACGCCCGTAGGACACCACTACAGCCCAACCGTCCACTAGAGCGACCTTCCACCTACGAGAAAGTCCGTCCACCTGCCCGTACGACGGTCCGTACACTTGTCCTGTCCGAAGCCACTACGCAAGAGAGCTTCAACCAGAGCGACCTTCCACGAGAAAGTCCGTCCACCTGCCTGTACGACTGTCCGTACACTTGTCCTGTCCGAAGCCACTACGTAAGAGAGCCTCAACCAGAGCGACCTTTCACGAGAAAGTCCATCCATTCTACAAGCGTCGAAAAACCGTCCACCTGCCCGTACGACTATCCGTACACTTGTCCTGTCCGAAGCCACTACGAAAGAGAGCCTCAACCAGAGCGACCTTCCACGAGAAAGTCTATCCATTCTACAAGCGTCGAAAAACCGTCCACCTGCCCGTACGACTATCCGTACACTTGTCCTGTCCGAAGCCACTACGCAAGAGAGCTTCAACCAGAGCGACCTTCCACGAGAAAGTCCATCCATTCTACAAGCGTCGAAAAACCGTCCACCTGCCCGTACGACTATCCGTACACTTGTCCTGTCCGAAGCCACTACGTAAGAGAGCCTCAACCAAAGCGACCTTCCACGAGAAAGTCCATACATTCTACAAGCGTCGAAAAACCGTCCACCTGCCCGTACGACTATCCGTACACTTGTCCTGTCCGAAGCCACTACGTAAGAGAGCCTCAACCAGAGCGACCTTCCACGAGAAAGTCCATCCATTCTATAAGCGTCGAAAAACCGTCCACCTGCCCGTACGACTATCCGTACACTTGTCCTGTCCGAAGCCACTACGAAAGAGAGCCCCAACCAGAGCGACCTTCCACGAGAAAGTCCATCCATCCTACAAGCGTCGAAAAACCGTCCACCTGCCCGTACGACTATCCGTACACTTGTCCTGTCCGAAGCCACTACGAAAGAGAGCCTCAACCAGAGCGACCTTCCACGAGAAAGTCCATCCATTCTACAAGCGTCGAAAAACCGTCCACCTGCCCGTACGACTATCCGTACACTTGTCCTGTCCGAAGCCACTACGAAAGAGAGCCTCAACCAGAGCGACCTTCCACGAGAAAGTCCATCCATTCTACAAGCGTCGAAAAACCGTCCACCTGCCCGTACGACTATCCGTACACTTGTCCTGTCCGAAGCCACTACGTAAGAGAGCCTCAACCAGAGCGACCTTCCACGAGAAAGTCCATCCATTCTACAAGCGTCGAAAAACCGTCCACCTGCCCGTACGACTATCCGTACACTTGTCCTGTCCGAAGCCACTACGAAAGAGAGCCTCAACCAGAGCGACCTTCCACGAGAAAGTCCATCCATTCTACAAGCGTCAGAAAACTGTCCACCTGCCCGTACGACTGTCCGTACACTTGTCCTGTCCGAAGCCACTACGTAAGAGAGCCTCAACCAGAGCGACCTTCCACGAGAAAGTCCATCCATTCTACAAGCGTCGAAAAACCGTCCACCTGCCCGTACGACTATCCGTACACTTGTCCTGTCCGAAGCCACTACGAAAGAGAGCCTCAACCAGTGCAACCTTACACGAGAAATTCCATCCATTCTACAAGCGTCGAAAAACCGTCCACCTGCCCGTACGACTATCCGTACACTTGTCCTATCCGAAGCCACTACTCAAGAAAGCTTCTACCAGAGCGACCTTCCACGAGAAAGTCCATCCATTCTACAAGCGTCAGAAAACTGTCCACCTGCCCGTACGACTGTCCGTACACTTGTCCTGTCCGAAGCCACTACTGAAGAAAGCTTCAACCAGAGCGACCTTCCACGAGAAAGTCCATCCATTCTACAAGCGTCGAAAAACCGTCCACCTGCCCGTACGACTATCCGTACACTTGTCCTGTCCGAAGCCACTACGAAAGAGAGCCTCAACCAGAGCGACCTTCCACGAGAAAGTCCATCCATTCTACAAGCGTCGAAAAACCGTCCACCTGCCCGTACGACTATCCGTACACTTGTCCTGTCCGAAGCCACTACGCAAGAGAGCTTCAACTAGAGCAACCTTCCACGAGAAAGTCCGTCCGCCTGCCCGCACGACTGTCCGTACACTTGTCCTGTCCGAAGCCACTACGCAAGAGAGCTTCAACCAGAGCGACCTTCCACGAGAAAGTCCGTCCACCTGCCTGTACGACTGTCCGTACAATTGTCCTGTCCGAAGCCACTACGAAAGAGAGCCTCAACCAGAGCGACCTTCCACGAGAAAGTCCATCCATTCTACAAGCGTCGAAAAACCGTCCACCTGCCCGTACGACTATCCGTACACTTGTCCTGTCCGAAGCCACTACGTAAGAGAGCCTCAACCAGAGCGACCTTCCACGAGAAAGTCCATCCATTCTACAAGCGTCGAAAAACCGTCCACCTGCCCGTACGACTATCCGTACACTTGTCCTGTCCGAAGCCACTACGAAAGAGAGCCTCAACCAGAGCGACCTTCCACGAGAAAGTCCATCCATTCTACAAGCGTCGAAAAACCGTCCACCTGCCCGTACGACTATCCGTACACTTGTCCTGTCCGAAGCCACTACGAAAGAGAGCCTCAACCAGAGCGACCTTCCACGAGAAAGTCCATCCATTCTACAAGCGTCGAAAAACCGTCCACCTGCCCGTACGACTATCCGTACACTTGTCCTGTCCGAAGCCACTACGAAAGAGAGCCTCAACCAGAGCGACCTTCCACGAGAAAGTCCATCCATTCTACAAGCGTCGAAAAACCGTCCACCTGCCCGTACGACTATCCGTACACTTGTCCTGTCTGAAGCCACTACGAAAGAGAGCCTCAACCAGAGCGACCTTCCACGAGAAAGTCCATCCATTCTACAAGCGTCGAAAAACCGTCCACCTGCCCGTACGACTATCCGTACACTTGTCCTGTCCGAAACCACTACGAAAGAGAGCCTCAACCAGAGCGACCTTCCACGAGAAAGTCCATCCATTCTACAAGCGTCGAAAAACCGTCCACCTGCCCGTACGACTATCCGTACACTTGTTCTGTCCGAAGCCACTACGAAAGAAAGCTTCAACCAGAGCGACCTTCCACGAGAAAGTCCATCCATTCTACAAGCGTCAGAAAACTGTCCACCTGCCCGTACGACTGTCCGTACACTTGTCCTGTCCGAAGCTACTACTCAAGAGAGCTTCAACCAGAGCAAGGAACTATAGGAAAAAAATTAAAAACACGGAATACCACTTTCGCGTTCTTAGCTTTTTTTTACATGAAATCTTTTTGTTATGATTATATTTTTTTATTTTAGCAAGTTAATCGAGAAGTATTTATTCCATGTCTAGTCCACTTGTGTAAAGTTTTGTTTAAGATAGTTTTAAGTTATCATCAACTAGTCAAATGGCACAATAATAAAGAAACTGAGATTGACAATACGGGAGCAATAGGTATGTTTAATATATGTCACTGTCATTGATAACTATAAGTTTTTGGAAACGGAAAAACATACAAAACAAGGTCACTAGACTCACTTTCCCTATCTAGCAGAAAAAGCTAAAACATGCGATTTAAATTAAAAACAAAAAAAAATCACAAAATGTTGAAGACAATTTTGTTTCACCAAAAATCTTTATAAAATCAAAAAAGGAGTCTCTAGGCTATAATATAATACTAATCTGATCCCCCAACCCCTTCTGATATTCTAGTAGAATAAGCTAAAACATGTGATTTTAATTTAAAAAAAAAAATCACAATATATTGAAGACAGTTTTCTTTGTTACCAAAAACTTTTATCAAATCAAAAAAGGAGTCTCTAGGCTATAATATAATACTAATCTGATCCCCTTTAAATCGTCCGCCCATCTCATTTGGGGTCTTCCCCTACTTCTTTTATTTTCCCAAGGTCTCCAGTTTACAATATATTTCTTCCCTAATTTTACAAAAGGGCGTACATCATAAAATGTAAAAATTTACCAAAATCATTTTTATCGGTTTTTTTTTTGGTAAAATGCGTTGCTCTTTCAACTCACAATGTGGCGTATATGTAGTTCTCAGATACATCAGTAATATGAGAAATATAACCTCGGGCCTGTATTGGTAACTTGGTTTCAGCCCATTACATAAACTTTATTTTGTCATATACGCCCGTTCGTAAAATTAGGGACAATTTGTGTAAAATTTCATGTTAATATATTAATTCCTTGGACACTTCCCGTCAATTACGGAAGCAATATTAAACATTAGCTGCGTACATGACGTAATGCGCAGTGGCGCACCCAGGAATGTGTCTTGGGGGGGGCCCGAGAGACCTTTCGGCCGACAACGGGCGCCTCGCAAAAATCGTGAAAAAAAAAAAGGTCTTCTTGTTTTTCGCGGCACGCGACGACGAACTACGCCGCTGCTTGGGGGGGGCCCGAGTCCTCATTATGTCAAATTTGCAGCTCTTTTTTCTGTTTTATCATGAAATATATAATAGAAAATATTTACAAAATCTGGGTGCGCCCATGAATGCGTAACGAAAACGTGTTTTGGTCCGCGTTCTTGACCGTGTCTTACTGTTACGGTGTCTAGAATAGACCGGTCTACGGATCTTATATATGTCAAATTTTCACGTCACTGGTGGTCCTGCTTCTAGACAATACTATGCTAGTTCGAAGACTAAAAAGAATGAAGCCGTTTGAGCTAGTAAACTAAGTGAATTACACATAAAACAAAATAATGCTATAAACACAACACAATTGTGAGTTACAGACTAAACAAAGCGGGGAGAACTGTTGAGTAAACCCTAAGTTTAAATCTGACTTTTCTAGTAAATTAAGTTAAAACAAAATTGCTAATTAGTCTTACTGACTAGATTGTAATAAAAAAAACACAGTGTGTTTGACAAATAAAAAAAAAAAAAACTGGTGGTCCAGCTGATTTTTGTAAACAAAAGTGAGATATGATTTGAACAACTAATATTTTTTGAATTTTTCAAAACACTAAGGCAATTTTCCTACTGTTTTTTTGGTACGTCCTTATAAAATATAATTTTTTAGACGTATTGTCGTTATTTTTTTTTGTTACACAAAACTGAAAATACAAGTCAAACTGAATGTGATCGTTTCGTATTAAAGGTAAACCGAGGACTTGGGAAGGAAACAAAGGTGTAGGTTAGCGGATTACTTATGAAGCGGAAACGAATACATTATTTTCTTCGAATTTTAATTTTTGCGTAAAGAAAAATGAAGCGGTCTAAAAAAAATAACGACTGGTATGTCTCAAAAATATTATTTTATAAGAATATATTAAAAAACAGTAGCAAAATTGCCTAAGTTTTCAAAAAATTTAAAAAATATTAGTTGTTCATATCATATCTGACGTTTGTTTACAAAAATCAGCTGGACCACCAGTGACGTGAAAAATTCGACAGAGATCCGAAGACCGGTCTAATTCTAGGGACCGTGTCTTAGTGTAACTTGGTTAAAACGTTTTTTAGATGTTGAACTTGATATGTCAAAACAAAAACTCGAACACAACATCACAAAAATTTGGGATGACGTGCAACGAAAAGTTTCTGGGTTACTGTTGAACGCAGATTTGTCATTGTACAAATTCGACCAGTTTGTACAAGTTCTGAGAGTGGTACACAGGTAGGATATATGAAAAAAATTTTTTTATAAAAATTATTTATGAAAATAATATTTTTATAAAAGTTGTTTTTCCAAAAACTAATTTATAGAAAAACTAAAAAAATATATATTTTTTTAATTATTGTTTTTTCAAAATCGACGTGTCTCGGCATTTTTTAAAATTTTTAGCAGTTTTCGAGAAATCCCGGGTGGAAAGTTTTAAATGGGGCACAGTGTAAAATATATTTATGCTGTGATAAACATTAGTTCATTTATATTTTAGGCTTATACAAGTAGGAGAGGAATTTTGTTCTAGTAAATCTGAAGATTTACAGGAATCTATACGAAGGCAAAGTATAAACTATTTTAGAAACTATCATGCGCACAAATTGGAAGAACTGAAAATATTTTTGGAAAATGAAATTTGGGAAAATTGTCCTGTGAAAAGTAGTTTCAACATTTTACAATTACAGGTATACTATATTAAAATTCATGAAGGTTTCATGGTCGTAACTATTTTGTGATGTTTATACTTTTTAGGAATTCAAATCCATTAGATCTTCACTAAAATCATTTAAGAACAACCCTCAAGTAAGTCCAACTCTGCCGGTATATTCTACAACTTCAACAGAGTGTTCCTCCACCCACTCACAAGATGGCAGTAGCTTCATAGGTAAAGTTTTTATTTAGGAGAGGCCGACCCTTTACTGTTGCCAATTCTACGTCTTAGTATGAAATTATAGGATGTAAACAGTAAATATATTACAAACGTGAAGTTTAGTAGTATTTGTATTTTTTGTTTTAACCTGTCCCACTTTCTCCTACAGTTAACTACTTCAATTTTAGGAAACTACTTTATACGTTACGCAGATCACGGTAGTCCCTTCGACACTGGGTTGGAAAATACCATAATTGAAGAAGATATAATGGCCATGGATAATGATGCCTCGGGTTATTTTTCGGAAGAAAGTGAAGATGAATCTGAAGAATTGAGGAAAGATTTTGTTGACGAGTTTGAAAGTGAAGAAGCCAGGTGAGTTGGTAACATCGTTTAGTCTACCGGTCTGTTTTAAGTGATGATGTGTCTATTTATCTATCTATCTATCTTTCTGTCTGTCTGTCTGTCAGTCTGTCTGTCTGTCTGTCTGTCTGTCTGTCTGTCTGTCTGTCTGTCTGTCTGTCTGTCTGTCTTTCTATCTATCTATCTATCTATCTATCTATCTATCTATCTATCTATCTATCTATCTATCTATCTATCTATCTATCTATCTATCTATCTATCTATCTATCTATCTATCTATCTATCTATCTATCTATCTATCTATCTATCTATCTATCTATCTATCTATCTATCTACCGATCTATCTATCTATCTATATATCTACCGATCTATCTATCTATCTATCTATCTATCTATCTATCTATCTACCGATCTATCTACCGATCTATCTACCGATCTATCTACCGATCTATCTACCGATCTCTCTATCTATCTATCTATCTATCTATCTATCTATCTATCTATCTATCTATCTATCTATCTATCTATCTATCTATCTATCTATCTATCTATCTATCTATCTATCTATCTATCTATCTATCTATCTATCTATCTATCTATCTATCTATCTATCTATCTATCTATCTATCTATCTATCTATCTATCTATCTATCTATCTATCTATCTATCTATCTATCTATCTATCTATCTATCTATCTATCTATCTATCTATCTATATATCTATCTATCTATCTATCTATCTATCTATCTATCTATCTATCTATCTATCTATCTATCTATCTATCTATCTATCTATCTATCTATCTATCTATCTATCTATCTATCTATCTATCTATCTATCTATCTATCTATCTATCTATCTATCTATCTATCTATCTATCTATCTATCTATCTATCTATCTATCTATCTATCTATCTATCTATCTATCTATCTATCTATCTATCTATCTATCTATCTATCTATCTATCTATCTATCTATCTATCTATCTATCTATCTATCTATCTATCTATCTATCTATCTATCTATCTATCTATCTATCTATCTATCTATCTATCTATCTATCTATCTATCTATCTATCTATCTATCTATCTATCTATCTATCTATCTATCTATCTATCTATCTATCTATCTATCTATCTATCTATCTATCTATCTACCGATCTATCTATCTATCTATATATCTACCGATCTATCTATCTATCTATCTATCTATCTACCGATCTATCTACCGATCTATCTATCTATCTATCTATCTATCTATCTATCTATCTATTTAGCCTTCTTCGATCCATCTTTGGACATAGGCCTCCCCCAATTTCTTCTACTCTTCTCTGTCTGTCGCCGTGTTCATCCATCTAGTTCCCGCATGTTTCTTCAAATCGTCCGCTCATCTCATTTGGGGTCTTCTCCTAGTTCTTTTATTTTCCCAAGGTCTTCAGTTTACAATACATTTGTCCCATCAATCGTCTTTTTGTCGGATATTATGACCGGCAAATTTTAATTTTGCTTCTCCTCTGACATCCCTTACTTTTGTTTTATTTCTTATTCTATTTTTTTTTGTTTATTTTAATCGCACTCGCAGCCGGGGAATTACCTCTTTCCGTTTTAATGCGGATACTAAATCCTTCTGTCGTATTTTCAACATATTTTATTCGGCGGGACTGCTGTGTTTTATTTTTATTGTTCAGTTGGGTAGTAATAGATCTCTTTGAAATGGTGCCTAGTAAAAGCGAAAGATCGTTGAAAAATTTAATATCGGAAAAACTCAAGCAGCGGAAATTGTTAATAAATATATATTAAAATTTCTCTCTCATAAGCGGACACCTCCAATAAGCGGACAAAATCGACGAAACCGTGAGTGTCCGCTCATAGGAGGTTTCACTGTATATATTTTTTAACTTTAATCTATTATCTCAGAAAAGGAGCAATTTTGAACCTTAGTTTAAATAAAATTTTATCTTTATTTTGTGACGTAGAATACGCGGTGCACCTGTCTGTCACTTATCTCTACTAGTTATAAAATATATTAATTTCTTTGCAGAATGACAGATTTAGAAGATAAGGATCCACAAAAGCATCAACCTAAATGTCCAATTTTGACAAACACAACGTTGTCAGTTTTACGTCAAATGGGAAATTACATTCAGATGTCGAGATTGTTGAAGCCTATAGCATATCATGTCATATCTTGTATGAATCAATTGTTTGATTATTATTTGTTTGCTGTTCATTTGTTTTTTGCTTCAGATTTGGTAAGTCTAATCCAACTACCTTAGAGCATACACAGTGTGCTTGAATGAAGTATAGGTTACATAAAAATCGTTCCAAAAACTAATTGCACATTTTTAATATGGACTCTTTCCTGACTTCAGAGTCATATTCATATAAATCCCAGCTGATCCTCTTCTCAAAACTTTATAAATTTTTTGCCTTTTTTCTATTTAGTCTAGGCGCTGGCTCCTGTCACGTGTGACCTAATATATGCGCTCAGTTTGACTGCGGGGCATTGTTAAGCACCCATAGGAGTATAAAAAAAGTTTGGTCGCGTGGTCGATTGACCGCCATCTTTGAAAATGACCGCCAAATAAATAGAGTTTTTTTATTTAAGCATATATCCTTACCCAGTGGTCCGATTTTAATTTTTTTATTAATTAAAATGGTCCACTTTAATAATCCCCAAAATCAATTTTATTATCTTGAAATATTTTCTTGTACTATTCAAATCTATTAACTTTGAAAATTACAGATCACACCACGTGACATGTCACATAGTGTCATCAGTTTTACTTCCATTGAGCCATTTTATGGAGAGTTCATTGCTGCTGGAAAATATAAGCCTTTGGGTACACTAACTATACACTTATTTTGATTTCAAAACAATAAGTGGTTTTAAATATACAATCCAATAACATGCAATGTCACCATTTTTCAAGAACAACCCATTTATTCTCAAATACCAAATTGCAAATAATGCAAGGACCTAAAACTATAAACAACAAGTGAAATTAAAGAAAGAAAAATAAGAAAAACGTTTTTTTTTTCATACCTTTGACAGTGGGAAGGAAGAAAAATAGAAATCAGTTTGATGACTTGGTCGAGTTAATACCCTGAGAGTCTCTGGTTCTTGTATTGAGACACCGCAGCCTGCATAGATGGAAGTTTTCCGAAAATTTATGTATGGCTTCGGTAGTTCAATGTTTAGAATGTTTGCGTATAGAGCAAGAGATCCCGGGTTCGAGTCCCAGCCGAAGCAATTTAATTTCACTTGTTGTTTATAACCTATTTATGTTTTACATATTATAAATATTTAGATCTTTTTAGGTGGTGTCTAGTACCACCCTATATTCCGAAGAACTATCAATGACAATAAGGAAAATTAGCGATAATTTTATTTACGATATACCTCAACAAGACCAAACTTTTAATATACCTGAAGGCAAAGTGTTAAAACCCACATTATCACACATGGTAAGAAAAATGTTATACCTATCACTAGAATATGAGGTCTAACTATTAAATAACGAGACTGGTTACGAAAAAGGGTTTTATTATAAAAAATATTCTACATTTGAATGGTCCCCTTCAATATACTCCCCTTCCCTCGCCACACACCTTTCAATTTTTTCTATTGATCGAAGCAGTGCTGGAAGTCTTCTTTGGTGAAGGCCTTTATAAGCTCTGCCGTTTTTTGCTTTACCGCTTCCGTCGACTCAAATCGGGTCCCTTTCAAAGCAGATTTTATTTTCGGAAACATAAAAAAGTCGCACGGTGCCAAATCTGGTGAGTACGGCGGGTGTTCGAGCACTGGAGTGCACTTACTGTCCAAATACTGCTTCACAGATAGTGCGTTAGGGCAGGTGCGTTGGCCTGGTGCAAAATCCACGAGTTGTTCTTCCGCAACTCGGGCCGTTTTTACGAACTCATTCTCGCAGTGTTGCCAAACTGACAAATAGTAAGTCTGGTTGACAGTCTGACCCTCTGGAAACGAGTCGTTAAATACCGAGATGAATTCCAAAATGTGCGCAAGCGTTGATCTGTCATTTCTGCCAACCAATCAACTGAGAGATATTTCAGTATGGTTTTATACAGCAAAACTTTAATAATTCCCAGTTCTTTTTGATGAAAATTCGTCGTTTTTGTGCTGTGAAAATGTCGGTGACGTGCAAGTTGTGTAACAAATTATTTAGTGCCCAATTTAATTTGAATAAACACTGTCATCGGGGTTCTACTGTATGTCTATGCTACGATAAACATTTTTTTAAAGATCTAGCGCATTTAAATTTGTCAATACTCCCATGGCAAAAAAAAATAAACGTGAAATGCATATAGAAGAAATACTGCATATACCTCAAAAAATATTAATCGCAGCACATAGATATTGTATATTTTTGAAATCAAAAAGAAAAGACGAATCTTAAAATGCAAAAATATACAGGGTGTTCCCTCTCAAAAAATCGACTTTATTGTCACACCCTGTACAGGATGTCCCAAATTCGTTGTTTTTTTGTGGTGTCGGGTATTTCTAGGGGAGAAAGAAAAAAACTGAGCCCCCTTTGCGACGCTCAAATTTTAAGAGAAGCCTTAAGGTGAAAACTACATTTAGATATAGCAAGCCGTTTTTAAGCTACGGAGTGTTTTTGTCTGCATTTTGCTTTTGTGTAAATAGCTTTCTTATAGATCTTTTCTTTTAAAATATTGCATAAAGTTGTTATTTTTCTTACAGAATAACTCGAAAACTCTCTCTAACATTTCCTTTAAGATGATGTATCACACTCAATATTTTAATTTTTAATTTGTTGTTAATATGTTTTCTTTATTTTTATTTTTTAATCACCTCTTTATTAATTTTTAATTTTTATAATTTTATAATATTAAAATATTTTTAACCCATTAAGCAAACTGAAATATGTGGTAAAAATAAAAAAAAAACAAAAATATAAAGAAATCCCACTAATCCCATAAAGAAAAATTAATTTTATGTGATATCTCAAAAACTAAACGTGACAAATGAAATTTAATTTAACAGTTGAATTCCTCTTAAAAAAGTGTCTCAAGAATGTTTTCACAGAAATAAAAATATTAATAAATAAACAAGTTATAGACTCCTTCCCAAAATGCAGACTTTTTAAAAATACCCCGTAGTTTAAAAACGGCTTGCTATATCAAAATGCGATTTTCACCTTTAAGCTTCTTTTGAAATTTGAGTGTCGCAAAGGTTGATCAGGTCTTTTTAGCCCCTCTAGAAATACCCGAAACTCCCCAAAAACATCGAATTTGGGACACCCTGTACATGGTGACGGATAGAAAAAAATTATGTGGGCTTTTAAAGTTCATCATCATAATTAACCAAAAAAAATCTACAATTTATTATAGCCCTTTATTTTCAATGATAAAGTTGCTGAGTGCTCCGGTTATAAAAAACCACCCGGTACCTACATAAAATCATACCTAAAAATTAGAATTGACCATTATTTTATACCTTGAATTTTTTATTATACGTTAAGCTCTTCGATCTCGCGCCAATCCCGGTATTCGCGCCAATAATTTAAATTAGACATTTTGACGTTAATTTTGGCGCGTGCTCCTTTGATGGAATTCATCTCGGTATTTAACGACTCGTCTCTGGAACCCATTCAGTCATCACGATGCCGTTAATGTCGAAAAAAACGATCAAGATTGGAGTTAAAACAGTTACAGGGCGACCTGGGCGCTGGTCATCTTCAGTGATTTTAAAGTAAATTGGGATAACTCTAACTGTGTTTCTTTTTCTTTATTTCAATATTTGTTGATAGGTTGACCTTTCAAATTCAGAGAAGCTTCACGGGTTGGCCGAAAGACTTGTCGCAGTCGAAAGTTTGGTATTTTTGGCCAAACAATACGAGTTTTTGCAGGAATATTTAGAGTACCTGGTTCCCCCCACGAACAAAGTTATGATTCAGCAGTTTTTTGCCCAAGTAAGTTATAATTTGAACTGATTTCAGCTTTAAAACCTAGTGTTAATTACATACTTACAGTCTTTTCTGCAATAACTAATTAATCACATTAGTTTTTAAGATATTTGCATACTTTTCGGTTGTTTTAATGGGGTTTTTGAATTATTTTTTAAGAGTTAAAGTGTTATCGGCCTCAGGTTTAAATAATTCAATAAGTAAATGATAAGTGTTTATAAGGATTTCTGAATTTTATTCCAATTTTTGATTTTTATTTAAGGGCTCTTCATCACATTTACTGCTTTTAGCTTCTTGTTCATCTTCTACTTTATTTTTTTCACTTAAGTTACCTTCTTTAAGAATTAAATGATCATTATTTGTTATTTTTTCTTCCAAATGTTTTTTATGTGTTACTTTTTCAATGTTTTCACTATCTTTAATTTCTTCTGGACATTTCTCACCAAATTCATCCTTATTTTGATAAAAAATACCTCAACGCGAAATATACTTTGACTTTAAGAAACCTATCTTTTTGTTTATTAGAAAAATCCATGAAAGAAATGTCACCTTAATATTTTAATCTTGAAATAATTACGCAAAATGTATTGAAACTATATTTTATTAACTTACATTTAGGTCTACAAAAATTTACTACAAAAACATAAATCTAAACCTTAAGTTTAACAGCAGATAAAATAAATCCCCCACTTGTCATATTCACTTCAGGATGAGTTCTTTCAGGCAAAATCTGATAATTCCTCAAAAAATTATCAGACATTCGAATCATCACAACATCTAACCTACTTTTTAAGTAGTTGTAAACTTCAACTAGTGGTTCTTTAAGTATGTGAAACACTACTAACTGTCTACCACCTTTCAAAAATTGTAGAAGTTCTTTCACATAGCTTAAAGGATGATCTTTAGTAGCTATTACTAATGAATCACATTGGTTTTCGAGATATTTGCATACTTTTAGGTTGTCATAATGCCACTGTGGTTTTTTAAATTCCTTTTCAAGGATTAAAGTGTCATCAGACTTTGTTTTTGAGAGTTCCATAGGTAAATTATTAGTGTTTGTAGGGACTTCTTGATTTTCTTCCAATTTTTGTTTTTTACTTGGGGGTTCTTCATCACATTTACTGCTTTGAGCTTCTTCTTCTTTATTTTTGTCACTTAAGCTACCTTTAGTAAGATTTAAATTATCATTATTTGTTGTTTTTTCTTCTTTCTTTTCCAAATCTTTGGAATTTGTTACACCTTCAATGTTTTCACTATCCTTTATTTCTCCTGGACATTTATCACTAAATTCATCCTTATTTTGATAAAAATACCTCAACACTGAATATATGTTAACATTTAGACACCTGTCCTTCTGTTCCTGAGGGAAGCCCATTGCTAAAAGAGCATTTTTTTGGCACTCATTACCCGGATGGATGTGAATCAGTGTGCCATGTGTATTTGATCCAATACTGTTCAATATGGCGGCTGTCAAAAGGCCACAAGTCCCACTATCATAGAGTAAATGGGTGCCTAAAAATAAAAAGAAATAATTTATTACTTACAAAATAAAATTCCTAGATAGTAGTTTTTATTTTGTGAATAAGTTGGTTAGAATTTGACAGTTTGACTTACCTTCAACTTGTATATTGGCATACATTAAAATTTGTGACAAATCATCGATTCTTAAACCCAAAATTTTGTCTTTATCCTGCCTGTAATACATATTTGCCAAAAGTCTTATTGTTGGTTTTCTTATTTCCACATATTCAAAATATTTCTTTTCTTTTTTCTTGATATATTTTGCTTGACTGTATTCAGTTTTTAAGTTAAATGTTTTTGAGTTGTTGATAAGATGATTCACCATTTTGTTTGATTTTAGCTCTTCTTCTGTTAGTTTTTCTATGTCATTCTATAATTCAAAACAAAATTATTTAAGATTTGTTCTGGAAAGTGGTAAAACTTCTACTTTTAAAATCGAAATTGGGTCAAGCTTTTTTGATTTTTTTTTTCATTAGGTAGCTTGATATGCTGATATTTAAGTTTAAAAAGCATATATCTGCAAAAAAATTAAAAATTTTATAAGCAATAAAATAATAAAAGGGTATTCTCCACAAGTGCACAAATTAAGAAAAAAAATTGTTATATATATTTTATTTTTTATACAGTCGAACCTATCTAACCTGAACCTCTATAATTCGAACCCCTCTATAACTCAAACCTTTTAAGTGGTCCCTGCACTTTTGACATGTATTTTAACCTATGTAACTCGAGTTTCTATAACTCGAACTCTCCATAACTCGAACTGTTTTGGTTGTCCCTTCAGGTTCGAGTTATAGAGGTTCGACTGTATTTGCCTTTTAATGTGATTCTGTTTTTAATGGTTCACCCTGTATACTAATCTATTGTCACTCACTTACCTTGGTGAGAGCTTGTATGTCTCCATCAGGCATAATGTTTCTATTGTCTGTACCAGATTTTTCAATGTTCACACTCATTTTTAAAGGTGTATTTGATTCTGTGACCTTTTCCAGGGTATAAAGTTTTTTATTTGAGGGGTGTTTGACCATTTGAAATGTTTCGCAATAAAGCTGGCCTACAATTTTATCCATTTCCACTGTAAATTTTCCAAGGGATAGGTTTCCATGTTCTTTAACCTAAGAAAAAAGAGTTGCTTTAAGTTTATAATAATAATATAAACCTACATAAATGATCCTTAAAGAGTCTTATGCATATCATTTCTGTATAAACTCAGCTTTTGTTATGTTTAAATGCTTCTTTAACATTTTAAACTTTTATACATGCACTTTAACTTAAATAATGGATCATTCATACTCGTCTTTTGTCTAGTCTTTTGTCTTGGTTTAGTCATATGTCTTGTCATAAGAAAGTTAAAACCACTGTTTCTTATGGGAGTGTTCATACAATGCTTTTGCTTTTGTTTTTGATTAGTCTTTGTCTTAAGAGTTGCCAACTTTCAATCCTTAGGACAATGACTAAGACGAGTGACAGACATCAGCTGATATTTGTTGTTTTTTTTTACAGGGCGTCCGAAGAGCGCAAGCGCGCAGCCGAAATTTTGAATTTACCGCCATTAATCATGTTTTTAACAGAAAATCTCAACCTAACCTCAAAATTTTATTTGTTTTAATTTTCTTTTTCGCTTTTGTTCTTTCGTGTCGGTGTTTCGTGCACAGATTAGGTTAAATAAGATTGTTTTGTGTAGAAAATGACTTTTGAAAAGGGGCCTTTTTATTGAAATTGAATTTTTTTTCAGTGGGTTATGACTAAGACTAATCAAAAACAAAAGACGAGTATGAACAGCCGATTTTGTTTAAGACAGCTAAGACTAATCAAAGGACAAAGACTAATCAAAAACAAAAGACTAAGACGAGTATGAACAATACTTAAGACAAAGTCTTACCTTATGAAGTTTAGTAAATGCTTGTCTTTGCACTATGACAAAGTCTCCCACTTTAATTTTAAATTCTTCATCCATTTCTTAATTTTTTTAATTAAAAATATCAAAATATCTGAAAAAATGTTTTCAAAACAAAAGAATAGGGTTATGTTTTGTGCCACGCGATTAAAAACAGCTGATTGTAAGGTCTGGTTTTACCTGCTTTTGTTTGTCCCACGATTAGAGTTAATCGTGCTTTTATACAAACCGTTCATAAATTACGTATTATAGCTTACCGAGTTTATGATTCACTGATGTAGTGAAAGAGTCTTCCAGAAATTAAAGCCAGCCAAAAAATAAATAAAAGCTTTTTTATACTTTAAAATTTTATAATTTTAATTTTTTTTTCATTTTTCTATATTTCTTTTTCTCATTTTTAATTTTCTTCTCTTTGTCTTTATTTTTCTTGTACTTTCTCCTTTTTGTTTTTCTTCTCCTATTTTTTCCTTTATTTCCTCCTTTTTCTTTATCTGCTCATGGAATCAAACAATATTGTTTTTTTTAAATTTTTTTTGTTTTTTGTAGAATATATCATGTGCTACACACTTAAGAAAGCCAGTGTACATGTCAGTGACAGCCAAGGCGTTCGATTTAAGACAAACACTTCTGTCAATGTCAAAAATTAACTGGGAAGTCAAAGATGTTATGTCTCAGCATAACTCTTATGTTGACAGTGTTGCCAAAGTAAGTTTTTTTACGAAATATCTACTCCACACCACGATACACTGGTAGGCAAAAGAACTTGTCAAACACAACCATTTTATTCAAAATAAAAAATGTATATTCTAACATAATTAACCTTTTAATTGTGTTTTTTTTTAAACATACGTCCGCTTATAAATTACACATTTTCTAATCCCTTGAGGGTTCGTTATAACCGGAGTAGACTGTATTCAACACAATCAAAAGCAAAGGAATTTTTTTGGTTTTTTAGGAAGTATTCGTTTTCAAAAAACGCCTAGAAGAGGTGGATCAAAAAGTTCCCATACCAAACGAGGTTTTCGGGGTGATTTGGGAAAATATTGCTCACATTGTCACTCA
The DNA here is from genome assembly GCA_963576565.1 of Aspidapion aeneum. Classification (NCBI taxonomy): domain Eukaryota; kingdom Metazoa; phylum Arthropoda; class Insecta; order Coleoptera; family Brentidae; genus Aspidapion; species Aspidapion aeneum. The sequence continues at coordinate 69,059,044 of OY755046.1, forward strand.
TACTTTGGTTCAGGGGTAAGTTTGTACAAGTCTATCCCTCTTCAAATACTCTGCTAATATATGGGTACCTATGCCCACACTAAGTACTTTAGTTATAGTGTATGTGTGAGCTAATATAACTAAAAACTGAAATATATTTTATTCAACTCCAGACTCAATTACATTTCGTTTGATACCACACAAGTTTTCACTAAAATTCTAATTTTTGAAATCTACCGCCACTCTTTTTTTACTTAGTAAAACATAAACATTTTTAGAAAATAAGAATAAACACGCCATTTTGAAGAATGAAGTATAATTCTGTCCCACATTTTAAATTCTAAGATGGCGGCACATTTCGATTATAACCATTAAAGAACAATCAATTCCCACTATGATTTTTTTTACTTCACTAAAATCGGTTTAGTAATAACGAATTTATACATCTTGGATTTTGAGATCGACAAAAAATATATTTAGTCAAAACCCTGATTAATTCTCTGCCAAGTGCAGTTTGTCCCATTAAAATCGATTGCATAGTTCAAAAGTTATAATGAAAAAAAATTGTCCGATTTTTTTTGGCCCACCCGGTATTTTTTGGCTATTTGTCCTATGTTTTCTGAAACCTGTGTCTTAGTCAAATGATTACAGGATTCAATAGTCTGAAGCTAAAATTTTGCAAACGTGGAATTTCGTACCCGTGAATTTAAAAATCAAACAAGTTTCGTGGCTAATCGGGCAAAAAGGAGTTTTTGTTTTTCTCATATTTTTCCGTGGGTAGCCAAATACAAACGTTTGTTTGTATTATTTGGCTTAAAAATTCCGTTGATTGACATTCACTGTCTTGATGACGGGTAAAAATGCAATATGCGTTGATCTGGCCTGAAAGACAAAGAACTGTCGTAGGTCACGGACTATAATTTGTTTTCTTTTATTTGCATTCGATCTTTTTATTGATCGATATTGTATAGCAGATTTTCGCCTGCGTTTGTTTTTTGTTTCTCTCGTATCTCGGTAGATGGCGCTTCTTACGATAGTTTTCTCACTATTTACATTTGATTAGAGACAAAACCGTCTAAGTAACTTCGCAAGATTTGTCACATTGACCAGCAGTGTTCTGAGGAGTCCCATAAGGACGAAACAGTTAACTGTCAACACTTATTAGGTGTCCATTAGATCTTGAACCCCCGTGAGGTTAAGCTTTCAGGCTATCCACGGAAAAATATGAGAGAAACAAAAACTCCTTTTTGGCCGATTAGCCACGAAACTTGTTTGATTTCTAAAGTTTTGCATTTTATATTTTTAGATTTTCGGAAGCTAAAAAATGCTCCAATGGCGGTAGAGCCCTAATGCAGCTGGACTTTACTCAATTTTTGTCAAATTTTGAAAAAATGTCGGGTTTGAGACCGGTGCCTCACAAGGACTACGTCGAAAATTATGTAAAAGCCTTCTATTTGCCAGAATTGGAACTGGAAAAATGGATACGGAACCACAAGGTTAGTTTATTTATTACGCTTGGTAAAATCCATTTTTGTAACAATTTTTAATAACTCATGACATATAAACAAATTGTAAAAATTTTTGACTTGTCTTATCTACATTTTTGTAGCCGAGATTAATAAATATTCTATTCTATTCTATTCTATTCTATTCTATTCTATTCTATTCTATTCTATTCTATTCTATTCTATTCTATTCTATTCTATTCTATTCTATTCTATTCTATTCTATTCTATTCTATTCTATTCTATTCTATTCTATTCTATTCTATTCTATTCTATTCTATTCTATTCTATTCTATTCTATTCTAGTCTATTCTATTCTATTCTATAAGAAATACTCTGCCAATATATGGGCCCCTAAGCTTACACTAGGTACTATAGTTATAGTGTATGTGTGAGCTAATATAACTAAAAACTGAAATATATTTTATTCAACTCCAGACTAAATTACCTTTTGTTTGATACCACACAAGCCATGTTTTGACTTAAACTCAAATTTTTGAAATCTACTCCCACCCTTAAAAAAAACAAAAAACTAAAATGTATTTTGTTAAACTCCGGACTCAATTACCTTTCGTTTGATATCACACACGCCATATTTTCACTTAAACTCTAATTTTTAAAATATACCCCACCCTTTTTTTTTAAATAAATTAAAATGTATTTTGTTTAACTGCAGACTCAATTACCTTTCGTTTGATATCACACACGCCATATTTTCACATAAACTCTAATTTTTGAAATCTACCCCCACCCTTTTATTTGGTTTCTGTTCGGTGGATTTTGTTCATTTTTAAATGGGACCATCTCGACCCAAGACCCAGCCTAGGTACCAAATTTCATTAAAATCGGCCAAGCGGTTTTTGAGTTATGCGCGTTGGTCGTTACAGACATACAGACAGACATACAGACAGACAGACAGACAGCTCACACTACTATAGTATAGTATATGTGTGAGCTAAAATGAGCATAAGCATTTTTTAAATAATTTTTATTTTAGAGATTTTTTAGCACAAAGTTACATCTTTTTCTTATAGAAAGACCCTTTCTTTATTTGAGTTTTTAAATCAGCCTTCTTTAAAACGATGTCATCACAATTTATGTTTTATTTTTGTTTATTTTTTATATTGTTATTTTTATTTTTTACCAAAACTCTAATTTTTGAAATAACCCTTTTTTCCAGTGGATTTTATTTATTCTTAAATTGGAGTTTTTGAGTTATGCACGTTGGTCGTTACAAAAAGACAGACATACAGACAGACAGACGGCGCGACAAAAAAGTTTCAAAATCATGTGAAACGCAAAGATATATAAAAATTTTTGAAATCGGAGCAATTATGTTTTTTTTTGTCTTTTTGACACAATCACCTTAGCTCATACTACTATGTTATATTATATTGTATACGTGTGAGCGAAAAACAATAATGTTTCCGTGAGAACCCTGAAAATAGTCTACCCATGCCTTTCTTAAACTACCTCTCTCTCTTCGCCCCAGGAACTTTGTTGACCTTTCATCAACAATCATACCTGTATTTTACTGATTTTTTAGGAATATTCATCCAAACACTTGTATGGCTTGGTCTGTTGCGCATGTCAGAGCAACAAAAAGTCCCGCCAGAAATTGCTGCAAGTTATTGAAGAAGTGGAAAAAAACAGTTTTGGTAGATAGCAGTGCACAATGAGCAACTAGTCGAAGTTTTGTAAGTTTTATAGGCACAAAACTGATAAGTAAGTAGTCAATACACAAGGTGTTCCTGATAAAAGTAGCTACATGGAGTTTGAGAAACGGTAAGTTACAACTATGAGGTGGACCAAAAAAAACTGTAATTTTTTTTTCGTTTGGAGTTTTTTTACCTTTTGTATAATTTTTGTGATTTTGGTCTGTATCGAAAGCAGTTACAGAACAGTCTTTTAACCTACTAAGTATATGTCTATCTTTTGCCACATTTTTATTATGTTTGGTAATGTTTTGCCTATAGGCACTATTCAATTGGCACCTAATATCAGTCTTGCCTAGCATAGAAAATTCTATGTGGTTATTTAAATAAGTAGCACTTACTTTGTGTCTTTAACTTTTCACTAAAGTGCTAGAGATCACACATTCCTTTTGTCACCCACGCAGGATCACTTCGTGAATTGTTCATAATAAGACAAATTAAGCAAAAAAAAATAATTTGTTTTTCACAACTACACAACCAGTACAAATTGTGAAAGGCTTTCGCGGCCATCGTCCAATGGTGGGTGTGCTTTCGGGCTGTTCGGCCGTCGTTCTCGACGTTTCGCCATCTCGAGTGGATGGCATCTTCAGGAGATGTTGACTGTTTGTCGGCTTCTCGAAGACTGGTGGTTAGTCTGTCGCGGGCGCAGGTTATATACGCTATGGTGGGCGGGGCGTATATCAGAGCTGGTCGGTGATTGGTCACTTTCCCGAGATTCAGTTTTGTTTTTGTAAGCGAGCCGTTTAGTGTTTTTAAGAACCGGTACCCATGTTCTGTTAATTTTAAGAGTTTCTTCAGATCTGTTGAAGTTCTGCTGGTGTTTATGAATTTCGATTGCTTCTCTATAGAGTCTTGGATAGTATGAAGAGGAGGCGCAGAGAACTTGTGTGTCTTCGAGTTTTATTCGGTGGTCTTCATTGTTTATTGTGTGGTCTGCAACTGCGGATTTTTTTTTCCCAACCCGCAATTAAAAAAATGAATCACTTAATTAAGATTTCTTCATTGGAGGACCCAGTCAAGAAGATGCTATGCCAAAGTGAAACCCTGACTCCGAGATTGTATGGACTACCAAAAATCCACAAAAACGATGTGCCTCTTCGTCCCATTGTCAGTACTATAGGCTCACCAACATACAAACTTGCGAAACATCTTGCTTCCCTCTTGCAACCCCTCATCGGACTAACGGATTCGTATGTAAGAGACTCCACCCACTTTATTGAGAAGATCAAAAACATCGTCATGGACGAGAAAGACATCTTAGTTAGCTTTGATGTGTCTTTGTTCACGAAGGTACCTTTGGCCGAGGCAATGAGGGAAGTGGAACACATATTTCCGAAGGACATCACCGACCTGTTTAAAATCTGCCTAACGACATCATATTTTACCTTTAAAGAACAAATTTATGAACAGATCGATGGAGTATCAATGGGTAGCCCTTTATCGCCAGTGATTGCGAACTTTTTCATGGAGAAACTAGAAGAGAAGGCGTTGAATAATGCCCCTCATAAACCCAAAGTCTGGTTTCGATATCTAGATGACACTTTTGTCGTTTGACCTTTTGGTAGAGACAGCCTTAATGAATTTCTCAACCACATTAACAGCATACACCCCAGTATACAATTTACAATGGAAACAGAGAACAACAGAGAATTAGCATTCCTTGACGTACTAGTAACGAGGAAAGAGGGACGACTAGGACATACCGTATACAGAAAACCTACTCACACAGACCGCTTCCTAAACAACTCATCTAACCACCACCCGTGCCAACGAAAAGGGGTAATAAGAACATTGGTAGAAAGGGCGAAAAGAATCTGCGAACCAGAACATCTAGACAAAGAATTAAACCATCTTAAAAACGCCCTCGTAGCAAATGGATACACTCAAAGCGACATAGATAAATGTATAAGACCAAAACCGAGCACTAGAAGTAACAGTAGCGGTGGACTGAGCAGCCGCGAAGTTACTTCAAGAGCCTTTCTGCCCTACATCCCTAGAGTGACGGATAGGATCGGACGTATTCTGGGAAAACACAACATAAAAACGATCTTCAAGCCATCTAAGAAGATCGAGAACCACCTCAGATCTTCGAAGGATATAAGGAACCCACTAAGTTCTTCGGGGGTATACCGCATTCCCTGTACCTGTGGAAGTGTCTGCATCGGAACAACCAAACGGTCCGTAAACACAAGAATCAAAGAACACAAAGCCAACTGTCGACTCGGACATACGGAAAAATCCGCAGTTGCAGATCACACACTAAACAATGAAGACCACCGAATAAAATTCGAAGACACACAAGTTCTCTGCGCCTCCTCTTCATACTATCCAAGACTCTATAGAGAAGCAATCGAAATTCATAAACACCAGCAGAACTTCAACAGATCTGAAGAAACTCTTAAAATTAACAGAACATGGGTACCGGTTCTTAAAAACACTAAACGGCTCGCTTACAAAAACAAAACTGAATCTCGGGAAAGTGACCAATCACCGACCAGCTCTGATATACGCCCCGCCCACCATAGCGTATATAACCTGCGCCCGCGACAGACTAACCACCAGTCTTCGAGAAGCCGACAAACAGTCAACATCTCCTGAAGATACCATCCACTCGAGATGGCGAAACGTCGAGAACGAATTTCCAACGACGACGGCCGAACAGCCCGAAAGCACACCCACCATTACACAACCAGTATTCAGCATCGTATAATTTTTTATTACTTGCACTAAAATTTTGCTTAATTTTTAGGATTTTTAGAACAGGCCTATGTGGCCCTAAAGATTTTATTTGTAATCGAAGTTCATATGTCAACGTATTTAAATTTGCACTGTTAAATATGTAATCGACGGTATTTATTTCCATTTTATAAACAAACGATAACAAAAACAATGACACGCGCTTTTTACTACTGACATAGCCCAAATCAAAACAAACTCGTACGTCTTCACTAAGGGTAGAACCGGCATCGTGTAGAAGGGCATCGGACGTTTCCGCACGATGATGATGGCCGACTTCAACTAAAACACACATTCCTCCCGCCCCCGCTCGAGAACATTCACCCATCCCCGCTGAAAAACGGGTAAAATTGAAACTTTGCCCCGCGCGGCGCTGCCGGCTTGTAATTATTTACGCTAAAAAAGTTCACCCAATTAATCGCTTGATGTTAACCATAGATAATAAAAAGAAGTAGAGAATTATGTCGTAAGGGAAGATTTAACTTAAATAAATCAATTAAAAATACTGTTTGTTGTCTAGTTTTGGGAGGGCATTGCCCCGTTGCCCCTCCTGTAGCAGCCCCCACTGGATTTAACCCTTTGTGTAACGTGGATCACCTTAGCTTTTGATAGAGATCAAAATGACAAAAATCGAATATAAAGGGTAAAAAAACTACAGCCGAAAAAAAATTATGATTTTTTTTGAAGGTCTAGAAAAAATCGCCTCATATAGTTAGTTTCATCTGAGACACATGGTATTTTTTTTTTTAAGTACCAATAATCTGTAAACAGGAAAAAAGTTTTATTTTTCTGCGAACATTCTTTTTCGACGATCGTCTGTTTCCGTCAAAATTATTTTTTAGATATTTTATACTTTTTTGAAACAGGCTAAAAAATTATCTATATTTTTAATGTTACTTTTCCTTAAATAGTTATTAATTAGTTCTTGTGATATTAATATTTAGTTGACTCAAAGGTTCGGTTCGGTTGTAAGATCTTCAATATTGAACAAATTTTAAAACATAGATGGACGTATTAAAATCTAGTCTTATAATTTGTATAATTGAGAATACCAAATATGACAAACATCAAATTTTAAAATGATCTTTTTAGTTCATTATTGTGTTATTCTGTTAAAAAAAACAAAAAAATAAAATAAAAGGGCTGTAATTTTTTTACAACGTTTTCATCAAAAAATATATTTTTTTGGATCTTAAACTTTTCCTTTAGTATAACATCCAAACCTTTTCGTATCAAACTTTCGCCTCTCTCTTTTACATGTTCGAGATTCTTACTCTCTTTATTTTATGGATTATTTTTTAAAAATAAATAATTTTATTAGTTTAATTTAAAATTAATTAATAAAAATTATTATAATAGGCATAATAAAAAAACAATTAAAATTTTATAATTTGTTAAGAATTTTAGACAAATTATACATATAGTTTATTTATGCAAATTTGATTTTTAATTTCAATTTCCAAAAATTACACTCCAAAGGATAAAAATGGTATAGGGGAAAAACTGATATAATATATGTATATATTCCCTCTTTTTTAAAAAATAATATTTTAGAGTAATAGGTGATAAACATTTTTTAAATACTTGTTTATTCAAAATCCTTTAACATTAATGTTTGTTTTTTCAATAATAAAAATTCAATTCTTCACTTTGACCACTTGAAGTACGATTTCTTCGGTAGAGTGACTGGTAAACACTCCAGGCTTTAGTTTTATGGGAGTTTTTGGGGCCACTAGGGAATATTGGTGGTCCTTGATAAGGCCCAAAATACCCAATTTGGTCTGCAGGCTACCAAAAACTGAACCTAAAAAAATGTAAAATTAGAAATTACCTTCATGGAGAATATTTCCTCCATGGACGATATTACCTCCATGGACGATATTACCTCCATGGACGATATTACCTCCATGGACGATATTAACTCCATGGACGATATTACCTCCATGTAAGTTATTACCTCCATGAACGTTATTAACTCCATATACGATATTACCTCCATGGACGATATTACCTCCATGGACGATATTACCTCCATGGACGATATTACCTCCATGGACGATATTACATCCATGGACGATATTACCTCCAGGGACGATATTACCTCCATGGAAGATATTACCTTAATGGACGATATTACCTCCATGGACGATATTACCTCCATGGACGATATTACCTCCATGGACGATATTACTTCCATGGACGATATTATCTCCATGGACGATATTAACTCCATGGACGATATTACCTCCATGTAAGTTATTACCTCCATGAAAGTTATTAACTCCATATACGATATTACCTCCATGGACGATATTACCTCCATGGACGATATTACCTCCATGGACGATATTACCTCCATGGACGATATTACCTCCATGGACGATATTACCTCCATGGACGATATTACCTCCATGGACGATATTACATCCATGGACGATATTACCTCCATGGACGATATTACCTCCATGGACGATATTACCTCCATGTACGATTGTACCTTCATGGAGATATTACCTTAATGGACGATATTACACTCATGGTCGTTATTACCGCCAAGGACGCAATTACATCAATAAAGAATAATACGTTCATGGACCTCCGTGTCTATAATTCTCTTCATGGACGATATTTACCTCCACAGATGGTTTTGTCTTCATAGACGATATTACTTCTATGGACGCAATTACCACCATGGACGGTATTACCTCCATGGACGGTAATACATCCATGGACTTTATTACCTTCGTGGACGTTATTACCTTTGTGGACGGTATTACCTCCATGAACGTGTTTGCCTCCGTGGACGGTATTACCTCTATGGACGGTATTACCTCTATGGACGGTATTACCTCCATGGACTATTTCAATTGAAATATACCGAAAAAAAATTATTTTTCTAAAAATGTCGATGTAACCTAGACTGGTTTTATGCGACTTAATTTTCTCGGAATCTAACCTAACCTGACCGGCCTACCTAAACACATGCGAGGGCCACTCCCAAACGGTATCCAACTGCAGGGTGGCCTTTTAGCCTTGTTTTCGGGAGTAAATCTAAGTGGATCGAAGACATCCGGATCGGGATAATATTGTGGATCCATATGGATACCTATAATTAAAAATAAATTTTAAACTATGTTATAAATCCACACACAATTATTTTCAATCAATTTTGTCTGATACTTTGTGATAGGAATGAACCTACCTAAGATTGAAATTTGAGCAGTGGTTCCTTTTTCTATGGTTAAATTAGTCCCGGGTACCAAATAGTCCTGGGTACATTTTCTTGGCAAAGTCGACACTGGTGGGTGCTTTCTTAAAGTCTCTAAAAATTAAATGTATGGATTAAGTATCTTCTCAACTAAATGAATTTTATCAGCCGTCTATTTCCATTAAAAAAATATGAATACCACTATGAACGGTATTTACCCCTTAAACGGTATTAACCCCTTGAACGGCATTACCCCCTCACGAACGGTATTACCACCATCGTGAACGGAATTACCCTCATGAACGGTATTACCCGTATGAACGCTATTGCCTCTATGCATGGTATTACCCCACTCTCCCCTACCTTGTACGACCATGTCCAGATATTGCATTTCCATGACGGCTTCGTAGTTCAGCATTCCTTCGTTGTTTTCCAAAACGTCAAAAATTTCTTCTCTTAATTTTTGTTGGACCTCAGGGTTCTGAGCCAGTTCGTACATTGCGAACGTGATGGTTGCTAAAATTAATTTTTAATTTTAGCTCACACATATACTATACTATAGTATTAGCTCACACATATACTATACTATAGTAGTGTGAGCTATGGTGATCCTAATTTTTTCGAGAAAAAAAAAGTTGCTCCGATTTCAAAATTTTTTATATATCTTTGCATTTCAGATGATTTTGAAACTTTTTTGTTGCGCCGTCTGTCTGTCTGTATGTATGTCTGTCTGTCTGTCTGTCTGTCTGTCTGTCTGTCTGTCTGTCTGTCTGTCTGTCTGTCTGTCTGTCTGTCTGTCTGTCTGTCTGTCTGTCTGTCTGTCTGTCTGTCTGTCTGTCTGTCTGTCTGTCTGTCTGTCTGTCTGTCTGTCTGTCTGTCTGTCTGTCTGTCTGTCTGTCTGTCTGTCTGTCTGTCTGTCTGTCTGTCTGTCTGTCTGTCTGTCTGTCTGTCTGTCTGTCTGTCTGTCTGTCTGTCTGTCTGTCTGTCTGTCTGTCTGTCTGTCTGTCTGTCTGTCTGTCTGTCTGTCTGTCTGTCTGTCTGTCTGTCTGTCTGTCTGTCTGTCTGTCTGTCTGTCTGTCTGTCTGTCTGTCTGTCTGTCTGTCTGTCTGTCTGTCTGTCTGTCTGTCTGTCTGTCTGTCTGTCTGTCTGTCTGTCTGTCTGTCTGTCTGTCTGTCTGTCTGTCTGTCTGTCTGTCTGTCTGTCTGTCTGTCTGTCTGTCTGTCTGTCTGTCTGTCTGTCTGTCTGTCTGTGTCTGTGATTTTAATGAAATTTGGTACCTAGGCTGGGTCTTGGGTCGAGATGGTCTCATTTAAAAATGAACAAAATCCACCGAACACTAACCAAATAAAAGGGTGGGGGTAGATTTCAAAAATTAGAGTTTATGTGAAAATATGGCGTGTGTAATATCAAACGAAAGGTAACTGAGTCTGCAGTTAAACAAAATACATTTTAATTTATTTAAAAAAAAAAAGGGTGGGGGTATATTTTAAAAATTAGAGTTTAAGTGAAAATATGGCGTGTGTGATATCAAACGAAAGGTAATTGAGTCCGGAGTTTAACAAAATACATTTTAGTTTTTGTTTTCTTTAAGGGTGGGGGTAGATTTCAAAAATTTGAGTGTAAGTCAAAATATGGCTTGTGTGGTATCAAACAAATGGTAATTTAGTCTGAAGTTGAATAAAATGTATTTCAGTTTTTAGTTATATTAGCTCACACGTACAAAATAACTATAGTACCTAGTGTGAGCTTAGGGGCCCATATATGGGCAGAGTATTTTAATTGTGAGTTACCTGAGGAGTAATTGATGCTCTGAAAATTGCTTAATTCAAATATTAGCCCAAAGGATTTTATTTGTTGCATTTTAAATGTAGCCAACATACTGCAACTCTTCGTTTTGTTCGTAAAACATATTGGAAGAAAAAAGGTTTGTTGATTTGTGTACAGGGAGGAAGAGAGAACTTTATAGTGGGTCCACATCAAACCTACTACTACTACTATGTCGGTTTAGAACGTTTTTCTACGTTGTCCGACGCCTATTCTCCACCTCCTTCGATCTTGACAGTCATCTTCCGTTAGGTTTTTTTGACTGATTGATCTTTGGATTGACTGTTGCCATTCCAGTTTAGGACGCCCTCTTTTTCCGCGCCCTATTGGTTGCCATTCTAGGACCTGCTTTGGTAATCTTTCTTCGCTCATCCGTTGTACATGGCCATACCATATCAGTTCTGTTCTAGATATTCTCATTGATCCTCTTATTGCATCCATTTCGACACTTTCCATTTTTGCTTTGTATTTTTCTGTTACGCGACAAGTCTCTATTCCATACAACAGCGTGCTTTTCACCATTGTTTCATCTATGTTAAATTTTACATTCTTTTTTATCTCTCTGCTCCATAAAATACTGTTAAGACAACCAATAACCTTTTTTGCTTTTACTATTCTTTTTTCCAGTTCTTTACAGTCTGTTCCCGTCTTATCAAATGTGACACCCGAGTATACATACTCATTACATGGAGATATTGTTTGTCCATTTTCTAGTTCCAAGTCACTTGATTCGTTTCCAATACATAAGTACTGGGTCTTGTCCACGTTCACTGTTAACCCCCACTTTTGGTATTCTTCCGTTAACTTTCTCATCATATACTCCATGTCTTCTTTATCATTAGCTACAATTACTTGGTCGTCAGCAAACTGTAGTGTGTATATGGTAAATCGGTCGTTAAGTTAGTAACAAAACAAAAACAAAACAGGAACTCAATGTTTTCCAACATTTTTTAAACAAAATGGGAACAATTCGGCAAGTTTTTTGTTTTGTTGGCGTTTTCAGCAACTTTTATTGTCCCGTCGCCTGTCGGTAAAGATCAAAGTGTTCATGTTTCGTTTTCGTTTTGGGCAACTTTGTTGGTCTAGTCCGCAGCCAACGATAAAGACCGGCCATGGCGCGTTATAAGCAAGTCGGCGGTCACGTGATCTTAGGAGTCCCAGGATTCCTATTGTATTGCTTAATATATTATATGTTTTTACACAATTTAAATAAATTAACAAAAAGTTTTTGTTCTTTTATAGACAAAAATTGAAAAAAATATTTTGCTGATATATGTGTTTATTATGGATAAAAGAACTGAATCTATAAAATAAAAAATTATACAAAATTTGCACTCTAATATCTTTAGGTACATATATTAGGTACATAATATCGTTAGTAACTTCAAATCTATACAAGTCTTTCAAAATTGGACATATGAAACCTAAGCTTTAAGTTTTTTAATTTTTCTGTGACTGTCATCATCTTTGAGTTCTTATTCAAAGATTTATTAGCAGACACTAAATCATTGTGCTTTTTAATAAAATTATTTAAAAAATCTTTACATGCCCTTAAACTAATTTTTTCAAGCTTTGACAATAGTTTTTCTCCACAGAAACACTCGCTAGAGTTATCTGAAGAAAAATTTTTAATAGAAAACATTTCACAATAATTTATTAAAAAGAAACAAGTGATTTTGTGAATAAGTGAGATGGTTTTCCCATTGAATGAACTGAATGTAGTGGTCGTTAATAATTTTTTGAAAAATTACCCAGCACAAAGTTTAATATCTATTTCAATAAAGTGTAAGTTAACTACCAACTCATGTTCTGTTAAAAGCTGTATCTTACTTTTTAAATATTTCACACTACCAGAGAGATTACTATCTGTTAACAATATTTTACAAATCAGTTTTTTAATATTGCGAGGGTGCGGAAGACATATTACCTTAGAATTGTAAATTGACGTGTATGCACTGGATAACTGGATAAACAAAGATGAAGCCAACATTAAAGTGTATCCACCATATCTTCGATTCTCAGGTTACCTTTTCAAGAGACCTAATTGTTCAATAAGAAATGACAACTGAACACATTTTTCACTCTCACTATCGAAAATGTCACTAAGGATGTCTATTACTTGATCAATCTTATCCAAGATCTTATCTTTTACCACTTCTTTCCCGTTTGCAACATATTAGGTTTCAGTTTTATAGTTGGACCGACAAGGAACAACACTTTTTACACGTTCGCGGCATTGTTTATCTTATAGGTATTTTCTTTATAATTTACTCATTAGCCATTAATTATTTTAACGCAGCCCACTACAGTCTTTTTCGTGTTCTGCGTTATTTTAATAACTTTGATAAAATTCACATAAAATTCGTGCCCGAATTAAAAAAAAATCGAAGTAAACAAACATACCAAAACTGAAAACACACATGTTTTATAATGACAGCGGGCCGTGAGGCGTTTTTTTGTGAGCCTCCTACGGTCACGTGATATTTCCGCGCTTTATCGAGAAACTAGATTGTTATGGGATGTCAGACACCCTGATTATAAAAATCGTTATAAATAGGCAGACGACGCCTTATAGGAAATAGAAATATTGTGTGATACTTCTTCAGAGGAAGTGTACAAAAGAATAAAAAACATCAATATCCAGTTCCAAACAGAACTCAGATTTTATCAGTTATTGAAAAAATCCGGAGCTTGCAAAAATTTTGTTTCAAAGTTCACTAATTGTTTTCCTATATGTGGACAGCAGTTGACAATTTGTTCGTGTCTTCGAAAACTTGTAGTTTTGTTTTGTTACTGTTTTGTTGATGTTTTTGTTTTGTTAGTTTTATGTGGACCCAGCGTTGTACTACTTGTAGTTTTGTTGGGTTGCTGTTTTGTTGATGTTTTTGTTTTGTTGGTTTGATGTGGATCCGGCATTACCTGCTGAAGTCTCGTATCCTGCAGTGAAGAAAACAAAAGTCTGCGCTATGATGTCTTTAGTGTTGAGGACCATCGTTTTACTGTCATCCTCGTTGTTCTTAGTTGACGAGGACTTAAGATCCATCAGGAGGTGAATGAGGTCTTTTCTAAAAAATAAATATAGATTACTTTACAAGTTTCGTGGCCAAATAATAATAGCATTATTTGGCTTAAAAATTCCGTTGATTGACGCTCACGTGTCTGATGGCGGGTAAAAACGCTAATCAGCGTTGATCTGGCCTGAAAGACAGAAGATCTGTTGTAGCTCACGAATGGTTTGTTTACTTTTATTTGTAATCGATCTTTAGTTTAGTTTATTTTCGCCTGTTCTTGTTCTAGTTTCTCTCGTATCTCGGTAGATGGCGCTTCTTGCGAGAGTTTTCTCACTATTTATATAGGATTAACTACAAAACCGTCAAATTAACTTCGCCGCAAGGGTGTCACATTGACCAAGCAGTGTTCCGAGGAGTAAAAACTTCTTTTTACCCGATTAGCCACGAAACTTGTTTGATTTTTAAATTGACGGGTACTAAATTTTACATTTGTTAGTTACGTGCCCGGACCACCTACTTAAGTCCTGACTAATGGTACTATTTGTGGTACTATGTTCAAAAAACAAGTAATCTTTGGTTTGAAAAAATGTTTGGTAGAACAGAAATAAAAAATCCTACCTGATAACATTATTTTTGGTCCTGTAGTCCAATAATTGTTCAACAATCACATTTAAAAAATCTGCAATTTGAGGGAATGTTCGATAGGAGAGATTATACAAAGTTTTGTCCGAGAGAAAATACTCCAACCAAGGTTGAGTGAGGTTGGGAGCCAAAAATGCGGTGTTAGCCTTCCTAAAAATTAGATTTCATGTACAGTGTGTCCATGAATTGAGTGCAGTTAAGGTATAAATGACAACAAATTTTCGATTTAGAGTCTGATTTTCTGGGAATCGCTCCTGCTTGGTCTTAAACTAACATATTATAAGTCAAATCAATCAATATACAGGGTGGTTTAGTAGGTTGATTCGATAAAAAGTGTTAAAAGGAAAGTACTTTTGTTTTAAGAGATATCAGAAAAGGTTATTAAGAACAGTTGTTTACAATTAAAAGTTACAGCTGATTCTCAATTTTCAGAAAAATCAGGTAAAAATCGTCTAAAGAAAAATTTTAATAATTGACTTACAAAATTAAAGTTGGTTGATTTTTCTGAAAATTGAAAATCTGCCGTAACTTTTGATTCTAAACAACTATTTTTAATAACCTTTACCATTTCTAATAATACCTTCTAATCAAATTGGCCTTCTAAACATCTTAGTTTGAGACCAAGCAGGACGATTTCCAAAAAAATCAAAATGTAAATCGATTTTTTGGATCTTTGGACATAGGCCTCCCCCAATATCTTCTAATCTTCTCTGTCTGTCGTGTTCATCCATCTAGTTAACGCATGTTTCTTCATATCGTCCGCCCATCTCATTTGGGATCCTCCCTTAATTCTTTTATTTTCTCAAGGTCTCCAGTTTACAATACATTTGTTCCATCGATCTTCTTTCTGTCTATTATTATGACCGTCAAATTTCCATTTTAATTTTTCTACTTCTCCTGTGACATCCCTTACTTTTATTTTATTTCTTATCCATTTATCGGTGTTTCATTTTGTAAGTGTCCAGGTCTGGGATCCATATGTGAGTACAGGAAGAATACGTTGGTTATACACTTTCGTTTTGAGGTACTGAGGATATTTTTTATTTTTTAATATGTAGCTTAATTTACCCCCCCTCTGCCCCCACCCCCCTGGATCCGCCACTGCGTCAGTTACCTAAATTCACAATTTTCTGGGTTTCGCAAAGAATTTGATTCCAGTCCAAAAATACATGCTACAGTGACGTCAATTGTATATCCAGTTGCCAGATCTTCAATTTGTATTAATCCCTAAAAAAATAAGATCCAATGAACTTAGCTTTACTTTTATCTCAATTCGTTTTACGGAATACCATTTTCGCATACTTGGCTTTTTTTACATGAATTGTTTTTTTTATGATATTTTTTTTGGCTTAAATCTAAAGATTTTATTATATCAAACATAAAAAATACTCTGCCAATCTATGGGCACCTAAGCTCACACTGGATACTATAGTTATAGTGTATCTACGTGAAAGCTAATATAACTAAAAACTGAAGTATATTTTATTGAACTCCAGACTCAATTACCTTTCGTTTGCTACCACACCAGCCATGTTTTGACTTAAACTCTAATTTTTCAAATCTACTCCCACCCTTTTTTTAAAAACTAAAATGTATTTTGTTTAACTCCAGACTCAATTACCTTTCGTTTGATATCACACACGCCATATTTCCACTTAAACACTAATTTTTGAAATTTACCCCCACCCTTTTTTTAAAATAAACTAAAATGTATTTTGTTTAACTCCAGACTCAATTACCTTTCGTTTGATATCACACACGCCATATTTTTACATAAACTCTAATTTTTGAAATCTACCCTTTTATTTGGCTTGTGTTCGGTGGATTTTGCTCATTTTTAAATGGGACCATCTCGACCCAAAACCCAGCCAAATTTCATTAAAATCAGGCAAGCCGTTTTTGAGTTATGCGCGTTGGTCGTTACAGACAGACAGACAGACATACAGACAGACAGACAGACGGCGCAACAAAAAAGTTTCAAAATCATCTGAAACGCAAACATATATAAACATTTTTGAAATCGGAGCAACTTTTTTTTTTTCGAAAAAATTAGGATCACCATAGCTCACACTACTATAGTATAGTAGTAGTGTGAGCTAAATGTTTGTTCCACAAATTAGATGCTCTGACGGCCGTATCCCCCACCCCAAACAGGGCAAAATAACAAGATGAAAAAAGTAAGAGTAAAGAATTAGTCATTGGCCAATTTTTTTCTGTGGCTTAAAATATGTGTTAAAGTAAATAGTCAAACATTGTACTAAAAATCGTTTCCTTGGTTTAGTCAGTTCGTTGCTCAAAAGATGACTGAACCTGCGCACTCTGGTCGGAATCACTTTCAAGAATTTTTGCAGAAGAAAAAGTCGGGCGTAATAAATAAATACTTAAAATCTAAAATCAAAAAGTTTTTTCTAAAAGTGTGCTCAAAGTGCAGAAAAACATAATTGATGTTTGTATTAATTTACATTTTTTTCCATAACTTGCTGTTCTAAAACCATGCCCAATTCTTTACGTTTTTGATCCATGATGTGGCACATATCCTTAATTTTGAAAGTCGAGAAGGCTCGAGTGAGTTTAGATCGCATAAATTTCCAGTTTTCCCCCTCCATCCTAAAAAGGTTACGGGTAATAGTGTCCTCTTCGTGTTGATAGAATCCTGAAACAATAATAGAGTTTTTAAATACCAACGTTTTGAAGTATGAAAATTCATTTCTACGGTAAAAAATCCAACAAAAGAAAAAGTAAACATTCAGATCATCAAACCAGAACAATGGACAGAGCACTACAAGAGACTGCTGCAGGAAACAAGACCCGAATATCTGTCAGCCCTTCCGAGGAGAGATATAGAAGTACATGGAGAGGAAGTAATTATCGAAAAAGAAATGATAAAGAATAGTATTAAAAAGCTTAAATCCGGGAAAGCTAGCGGACCTGGAGGAATATATGCTGAAATATGGATCAGAGAAACTCCTAGAAAATCTCACATATATTATCAATCAATGCATAAACGGATATCCAGTACCTGATGATTGGAAAATAGCATTCATATCCTTAATACATAAAAATGGAAACAAGCTGGATTGCAACAACCACAGAGGAATTTCAGTAACCAGTACTTTAAGTAGATTGTACGGTAGAATTCTTAGAGACGTAATAGAGAATGATTTTCATTCCAAAAAGAAGAAGAGCAACGTGGGTTTTGTGCAGGCAGATCTTGTAGTGATAATGTTTTTTGTCTTAAACAAGTAATAGAGAAAAAGAGTGCCAGAAATATAGTGACTCATGTTACCTTTGTGGACCTACAAAAAGCATATGATACCGTTCGAGTAGAAAAATTATGGACAGTGTTAGAACAAACTAATATCAATCATACATATATAAAAGCGATAAAAGAACTATACAAAGGGTCAAAATCTAAAATTAAAATTGGAAATCGCCTTTCGGAAGAATTTCTGGTAACGAAAGGCTTAAGACAGGGATGTTGTATCTCTCCAACTCTTTTTAAAATATATATCGCAGTAGCTCTAAAAAACTGGAAACGCAAAGTACACGGCATGGGAATACGACTTAACGACCGATTTACCATATACACACTACAATTTGCTGACTACCAAGTAATTGTAGCTAATGATAAAGAAGACATGGAGTATATTATGAGAAAGGTAACGGAAGAATACCAAAACTGCGGATTAACAGTAAACGTGGACAAGACAGAGTACTTATGTTTTGGAAACAAATCAAGTGAGTTAAAACTAGACTAGACTAGAGATATAACTGCAAATAACTGATATAAATGCAATGAGTATGTATTCTTGGGTGTCACATTATTTAGTTGTTCCACAATATTATGTTATGGCTTTGAATATTGCTAATTGTGTTGATGTCTTGGCAGAAGGCCAAATCGTGTCTTAGATAAGCGTTTATTGGATAAAACAAATTCCAGAAATCTCTTACACAGGGTGGCCCATTTAAAACATTTCACTTTGGATTTCTTGAGAACTGATAAAAATTTGAAAAAATACCGAGACACGTCGATTTTGTTTACTTTTTCGCGATTTTGCGACATCTATCAAAAATTGCAAACAACAGTTTTTTGTGGAGAACAAAATTTCCTTTCGAACACGTATAGGTCGATAAGGTTAGGAAAAGCTAGTTGCTCTTCAGTGGCGTCCGTAATTTGGCATTATTTCGAAAAAACATGTTTATTAACTGTTTTATAAAATAACCATTTCTTATTTTCCTCCACAAACCGTGACTCGACTCTATAGGATTTGTTTCACTTCCAATATAATTTTGCGCAAAAATTTTCTATCACCAAATGTTCAATATTAGCAAGCTCTTTTACTTTTTTAATGGCTTTTGTGCCATTTTTGAATCCTATATTGGCATCCTTTAATATCAGAAATAAGTCCCGATTTGTTTTAATCAAATTCATATTGGATCCAGTTTTCTAAATAAAAGTTGTCGTTGTTATAACAATACCACAAAAATCTTAAAATGAAAAGAAAAGAAAAGAATTTTAAATAACTTAGAAATTAAAAAGCACTAGTAAAACTTTTTGACAACTCGAATGCCAAAAAATGACGCTCTGCCCATACGCTCAACTTTTGTTAATTCCATAGCCATCTTGGTAGCAGATCGTAGCAGATAAATGTTATATTTTCGTGATCGTAATACTCCAGCAATTATATTGAGATTACTGGTAAATCGAATCCTGTCGAATCTCAAATTTTGTAAATAAAAAAACTCAGATGCTGATATATTTTTACCTAAATTGTTCATTTTATTATTATATTTCTGATAAAAAAGACGACTTATTTGTGTAAAAATGTCAAAAAACCATTAATCAATATTAGACAATCATATAACAAAAATATTTACTAAAGTCAACATTTTAGACTAGATTTTTTTTATATTTACTTTTCATTGGCATTTCATTTAAATAGTAGTAAAATTTGTAATTAGACACACTTGTAGCCAAAATTTTTCACATAAAGATATCTATCATCCAAAATTACTTACATCACCAAAAGAAATATTAACAGAAATCAAAAATATTAATTCGAAAAAAGCCCCAGGGTATGATCTTATTAACGGGGTAGTCATAAAACAACTCCCCAGAAAAGCTATCGTAAAACTATGCAACCTAATTAATGCGTCTTTTAGGCTTAGGTATGTACCTAAACTGTGGAAAGTTGCAGAAGTTATCATGATTCCAAAACCGGGAATACCCCTCCATGACGTGTCATCTTACAGGCCAATATCTTTGCTGCCAATTATATCCAAGCTCTATGAAAAATTATTGCTTAAAAGAATAAAACCCATCATAGATAGACAAGAAATTATTCCATCTCATCAATTTGGTTTTCGAGACAAGCATTCCACGATAGATCAAGTACACAGAATTACTAATATAATAGAAAAAGCACTAGAAGAGGGAAAAGTTTGTTCTGCAGTTTTTCTAGATGTAGCACAAGCATTTGACAAAGTGTGGCATGAAGGCCTTAATTTTAAACTAAAACGGTTTCTGCCAAAACAATATTCGGATATTTTGGAATCATACATATCTGATAGACATTTTAGAGTAAAACAGGAAGACTCATACTCAAATTTAAGAGAAATTCAAGCAGGCGTGCCCCAGGGTAGCGTACTAGGCCCATATCTATACTTATTATTCACTTGTGATATCCCAAAGCCAGAAAATTGTCACTTAGCGACATTTGCCGATGATACTGGTTTATTGACGGTAGAAAAATCTATTGAAAAATGGATAGAAAAACTTCAGGATGCAGTCACCCAAGTTCACAGTTGGACCACAAAGTGGCGAATAAAATTAAATGAAACCAAATCAATTCATGTTGATTTTACAAACAAAAATATAAATCACATACAAATAACAATTAACAACATTCCAGTACCATATTCGAATCAGGCAAAATATCTAGGTATGACACTTGATGCCAAATTGCGCTGGAAAGCACATGTTAAGAAAAAAAAAGAAGAACTTGAGATAAGGTATAGAAAAATGAACTGGCTAATTGGAAGGAAGTCCAATTTAACAATTCATAATAAGTTACTGCTTTATAGACAAATACTGAAACCAGTATGGACATATGGTATTCAACTATGGGGTTGTGCTAAAGAGAGTAACATTTTAGTTGTACAGAGATTTCAAAATAAAGTATTAAGAAACATTGTGAATGCACCTTGGTACGTTCGAAATAGTGACCTTCATCGAGATCTAAAAATCGAAACTGTAGCAGAGACTATAAAAAAGTACGCAAAAAGCCATGAAGATAGACTCCATCGGCATGTGAATGTGGAAGCAATTCAGCTTCTAGACCATACTATGCTAGTTCGAAGACTAAAAAGAGTGAAGCCGTTTGAGCTAGTTAACTAAGTGAATTACACATAAAACAAATAATGCTATAAACACAACACAATTGTGAGTTACAGACTAAACAAAGCGGGGAGAACTGTTGAGTGAACCCTAAGTTTAAATCTGACTTTTCTAGTAAATTAAGTTAAAACAAAATTGCTAATTAATCTTACTGACTAGATTGTAATAAAAAAAACACAGTGTGTTTGACAAATAAAAAAAAACACCCAAAATTACAATAAAATTATAATAAATGGACGTCTTTCTAAATAAATGTGTGAATTAAATTTTAAAAATATAAAGAAAATTTTTTGGTTTATGTCTCTGATATTATACTAAGCCGTTCCTCTGTGCGGCGCACCGTGGGCCAGAGATCTCCTAAACATTGAATAACTACATTTTCAAAAATGATCGTGCATGAATTTTTCTCATGCTAAAATCAATCAAGAAGACTATGATTGTTATAAAAATAACAAAATGATTTCTGTCAACTATGACGTTGACACACGCTGGGTTGACAAATGTCGATAAATTTAAGTGTTATTGTGCGGTGTATTTTGGTTCAACAAATTTATCAAGTTTCAGATGATATAGCTTAGGGTGGATTTACTTTTTTAAATAAGCTATAATTGGGTCATGTACAGCGTCATTTCAAGCTTATATACAATTAAAAAAAATTAGATTTTTTGGCGCATTCACAGGAAAAACTAATTATTTAATGAATGCATGTAAAAGCAAAAATCCAAATATCACTTTGATATTCTACAAGAGATATGTCAAGTGGTACATCTTGCTACACGTTTTTGTTGATGCTGTTTTACTGTCTAGTTACTAAGCTTTATGATTGAGAAAAAAACTTTTGCCGACTTGCGCCTATCCAGGAGAAAACGCAAAACTTTCTCAGAGATGAAGCTGTTTTTTAGTATTATTACACAGATACATTTTAGAATTTTCTATAGCAATTTCCTAAAAACATTTTTTGACGGTATTAGTAAAAAATAAATTAGGCCTAGATTATAAAAACGTTTTTTCAACACGTCAGCTGTCATGTTGACAGTTTTGACATAATTTCTGAAATGATGCAAACTATAGATTGTGAAGTATCTTTTGAGTGGCAACTGGTCCTAGATTGGAAAGAAAGTTTAACCTGTCATGCCATGAAATATATTTTCAAATTTCATAATTAATGGCAGTTGATTAGTGGTTTTGGTGGTTTTAGTAGATTTTTATTTTACTTTTTACGCTGTTTTACTTGCTTATAAATTGGCAAAGGTTAAATGGTCTTTTACATTTCAATGAACTGGCTGAACAACCCTTTTTTTTACTTGCGAGTAAAATAAATATAAAAAATTAATTTGGTTCATATTATAAGCAATGGAAATGGCTAAATATTTTGTATTAAACTAACCTTGGGATGTACCAAATGCTAACACATGCCTTTATAAGCTCTGCACACAATGCCAAGACATACAACAAGGAATTTAAGAGAGATAGAGAGCACACAAACACATACACACAAAAAAAAACTGATAAAAAAACAATAATTTTTTTTTTGCCCATGGACATATAAAGAATAAAAATAAAGTTACTCTAGCCAGCTGTGTAATAAATGAATGTTTTTGACACCGTTGATTTAGTGATTCGGAATAAAAAAGAATGTGCAGTTAAAGCTACCTATGTTTTTGTTTGTTGTGTTAGTTGGAATTAAACTCAGCTTTTCGTTTTGTTTGTGTAGATAAATAGTATATATTTTAAAACTATTTTTTTAAACACCGTCGAAAAAATGTGTTCATTAGTCGAAAGGATCGATTAGTTTTTAAGATATAGGCCCTCAAGTTAGGAAGTAACGGACTCGAAATAGGAAAATATAGTTACATTTCACTGTGTATCACAATCTAATGTTTTTGTGCGGGGTCCTTCCAGCTGTTTATATAGTAAAACTGATAAAATTTGATATATTTAGCTAGTTGGATATTTTTCAATGTTTTCCGAAATTCTGGCCCACTGCGGCGCCGCGAGTGAAACTGTGGAACTGCTGTTAAATGAAAGAAGGTAAGCTTCTAGCATGTTGCCGATTTTTTTCCTTTGTTTTAGTTCAATAAACGTCTGTTTTCCCAGACGGGGTGAATTTAACTTTGGGGTAATTTTTTTGTGAAATCTCTAGTCTTCTCCCCTTCAGGCATTCAGCCGTCTAATCATTAATTTTTAATAATTACAATGTGTTTAGTAATCTGTGAATTACATTATTTTGATAAACATGTCGTTAAAATTAAGTTAAATGTGATGTTTGGATAATTAAAATCATAATTAAAAATAATTCTTTGAAAACATGAAACGGTTAAAATTTCTCAAATTTCGTAAGGATATGTTATTAACTTTTTTAACTTAATAAACAAAAATATGCAAATCATTTTAAAAGACCACCCAAATTCTCTTAATAGAAATTAATGTTAAATATTGTGTTAATGTATTTAATTAACAGGACCACACAATTTCTATTTTTCTACATTTTATAGCATATAAAATAGAAAAATTACGCACGGGGCCCCCCAAGCGGGGATTTGAGGCGGGGGGGGGGGGGGGGGGGGTAACGGGGTAATTACCCCCCCCCCCCCCCTAGAAATAAAAATATGAACTTTTTCTTAATAAAATAAGGGAAAACAGAAGAATTACCCCCCCTAGAAAAAAAATTATATGACAAAAAAAATTTTCGTCGACCATTACCCCCCCCCTAGATTTTGACCCAGATCCGCGCTTAGGGCCCCCACAGTTTTTCATAAAGGTTATATAAAAAATCGTCTAAGTTCATAAAGGAAAATGGCATAACAGTCCTATGTTAAAAACGGAATTATTAATAACCGGACATTATCAAAACACTCATTTGAAGAGATATATATATATATATATATATATAAACATAATAAAAAAAATTTGTGTATGCTTAAGACCACTCGGCAGAAGTGTAAACTTTAACAAGGCGAAATTAATAATATTGGGCCATAACATATTCTGCAAAAAGCACGAACCGAACTCTTCTGTGTACTGACCTTCATCTGCATCATCATGTCGCTCGCTGAATGTTTCTCACAGTTAGTCGACTCGAGCCGATTTCACCCGAATGAGCGTTACATAGCCGAGCCTGACGGCTCATTTCA
The DNA here is from genome assembly GCA_963576565.1 of Aspidapion aeneum. Taxonomy (NCBI): domain Eukaryota; kingdom Metazoa; phylum Arthropoda; class Insecta; order Coleoptera; family Brentidae; genus Aspidapion; species Aspidapion aeneum. The sequence goes on from OY755046.1 coordinate 69,083,195, forward strand.
ATTCACTACCCACAAAAACTGCTAAACGCTCCTAAAGAAGTTTACACTTCAAAAAGCTTGAAGGAAGCAAGCAACGAAGCTGTTGGATACCAAGATAATAGAAATAACAGGAAGATGTGGTGGACGGAGAAAATACAGGAAATGGTCAAAGAGAAAAAACGCACATACTTGAAAAGGCTCAGTACTAAAGAGCATAGAAACCTAGAAATTTACAGGGAAACCAGAAGACAGCTAAGAAATTTGATACGCACAGAAAAAAATTAAATGTTTGAGCGCAAATGCCACGATCATTTCTACAGTAAAAAACCCAACAAAAGAAAAAGTAAACATCCAGATCATCAAACCAGAACAATGGACAGAACACTACAAGGGACTGCGGCAGGAGACGAGACCCGAATATCTGGCAGCCTCTTTGAGGAGAGACATAGAAGTACATGGAAAAGAAGTAATTATCGAAAAAGAAATGATAAAGAATAGTATTAAAAAGCTTAAATCCGGAAAAGCTAGCGGACCTGGGGGAATAAACGCTGAAATGTTCAAATATGGATCAGATAAACTACTAGAAAATCTCACATATATTATCAATCAATGCATAAACGGACATTCAGTACCTGATGACTGGAAAATAGCATTCATATCCTCAATACATAAAAAAGGAAACAAGCTGGATTGCAACAACTACAGAGGAATTTTGGTAACCAGTACTCTGATTATACGGTAGGATTCTTAGAGATCTAATAGAGAATGATTTTCATGAACAAGAAGAAGAAGAGCAAAGTGGGTTTCGTGCAGGAGGATCTTGTAGTGATAATGTTTTTTGTTTTAAACAAGTAATTGAGAAAAGGAGCGCCAGAAATATAGAGACTCATGTTACCTTTGTGGACCTACAAAAAGCATATGATATCGTTCCAGTAGAAAAATTATTGACAGTGTTAGAGCAGACTAATATCAATCATACATACATAAAAGCGATTAAAAAAACTATACAAAGGGTCAAAATCTAAAATTAAAATTGGAAATCGACTTTCAAAAGAATTCCTGGTAACAAAAGGCGTAAAACAGGGATGTTGTATCTCTCCAACTCTTTTTAAAATATATATCGCAGTAGCTCTAAAAAACCGGAAACGTAAAGTGCACGGCATGTGAATACAACTTAACGACCGATTTACCATATACACACTATAGTTTGCTACCGACCAAGTAATTGTAGCTAATGATAAAGAAGACATGGAGTATGAGAGGCATCAGATCCGTCATGTATCCATTTTTTTTTAATCCCAACAATTTTTTAGCAATAATTGGTACTTACCGTGGCTAGTAAAATGGGCAAAATCATCGTGCAAGATGTTTTTAACAATTTTTAGGTCAATGGGCATGTATTGTGGAGATCCAAAAAAGTATAATCCTCCATGTTTGAGATGTCTGGATTTAAACTCTCTAGAACAAAAAAAAAATATAAATATTAATAATTGACTGGTTTTTAAGATGTTTTCTATACTATCATAAATTTTTTAAAAATGTCTTGCAAATCTACAAAAATTATTATAATTGAAAACCACTTGTAAAGTTTCAAAACATCGTGAGGTCTCATGCAAAAAAAATTAATCCATTTACAAAAAATATTAATTTAATAAATTTACAAACGTTTATAAATTTACAAAAAATTGAAAAATGTATTAAAATATTTTCAAAAAAATTAATTTACAAACACAGAACTTTACAAATTTTTTTAAAACAATTTCAAACTTACTTGCAAAAGCCCACAAGTGGAAAAATGCTGTAAATTTACAAGTAGTTGCTGTATTTGTTTGAAAAATTTAAAACTGTATTTTGTACAAATTTTTACAATTTTACAAATCTTTTTGTAAATTTTCATAGCTTTCTTGTAAAATTTCAAAGATGTATCTGCTATGGATTTGCTTCCAAGAAGCATTTCCTTCATATTTCCGAAAAACACCTGCGTTTCGACATTCTGCACCCCTTTACAATTCCAGTAAGAATATTTACAATACCGATTGTAAATGTTACATCGCTTATTGTACACTACTAAAGCCTCAACAACAAAAATCAACCCTAGCAGAACAGAGGCAAGCAATGTAAATTACTGTTACAGAAGTTTGCTGTAACAAAAATATGTGTGTAGTTTTTTTTATTTCAAAAAACTACGTTAAAAAAATATTGTAAATTTACAAATTTTGCCAATTTTACAAAAAAAATTGTGAATTTTTTATAGCTTACCTGTAAAATTCCAAATACGTATCTGGTATGGACGGATGCCCAAGATTTTTTTTTTTAATTAAAAAACTTCAGAATAAAAATATTGTAAATTTACAAATTTTGACAATTTTACAAAATTTTATGTAAATTTTTATAGCTTACTTGTAAAATTCTAAATATGTATCTGCTATGGATTTGCTTCCAAGAAGCATTTCCTTCATATTTCCGAAAAACACCTGCGTTTCGACATTCTGCACCCCTTTACAATTCCAGTAAGAATATTTACAATACCGATTGTAAATGTTAAATCGCTTATTGTACACTACTAAAGCCTCAACAACAAAAATCAACCCTAGCAGAACAGAGGCAAGCAATGTAAATTACTGTTACAGAAGTTTGCTGTAACAAAAATATGTGTGTAGTTTTTTTTATTTCAAAAAACTACGTTAAAAAAATATTGTAAATTTACAAATTTTGCCAATTTTACAAAAAAAATTGTGAATTTTTTATAGCTTACCTGTAAAATTCCAAATACGTATCTGGTATGGACGGATGCCCAAGATTTTTTTTTTTAATTAAAAAACTTCAGAATAAAAATATTGTAAATTTACAAATTTTGACAATTTTACAAAATTTTATGTAAATTTTTATAGCTTACTTGTAAAATTCTAAATATGTATCTGCTATGGATTTGCTTCCAAGAAGCATTTCCTTCATATTTCCGAAAAACACCTGCGTTTCGACGTTCTGCACCCTTTTACAATTCCAGTAAGAATATTTACAATACCAATTGTAAAAGTTACATCGCTTATTGTACACTACTGAAGCCACAACAACAAAAATCAACCCTAGCAGAGCAGAGGCAAGCAATGTAAATTACTCTTACACAAGTTTGCTGTAACAGAAATATGTGTGTAGTTTTTTTTATTTAAAAAAATTACGTTCAAAAAATATTGTACATTTACAAATTTTGCCAATTTTACAAAAAATTTTGTGAATTTTTTATAGCTTACCTGTAAAATTCCAAATACGTATCTGGTATGGACGGATGCCCAAGATTTTTTTTTTTAATTAAAAAATTTCAGAATAAAAATATTGTAAATTTACAAATTTTGACAATTTTACAAAATTTTATGTAAATTTTTATAGCTTACTTGTAAAATTCTAAATATGTATCTGCTATGGATTTGCTTCCAAGAAGCATTTCCTTCATATTTCCGAAAAACACCTGCGTTTCGACGTTCTGCACCCTTTTACAATTCCAGTAAGAATATTTACAATACCAATTGTAAAAGTTACATCGCTTATTGTACACTACTGAAGCCACAACAACAAAAATCAACCCTAGCAGAGCAGAGGCAAGCAATGTAAATTACTGTTACACAAGTTTGCTGTAACAGAAATATGTGTGTAGTTTTTTTTATTTAAAAAAATTACGTTCAAAAAATATTGTACATTTACAAATTTTGCCAATTTTACAAAAAATTTTGTGAATTTTTTATAGCTTACCTGTAAAATTCCAAATACGTATCTGGTATGGACGGATGCCCAAGATTTTTTTTTTTAATTAAAAAATTTCAGAATAAAAATATTGTAAATTTACAAATTTTGACAATTTTACAAAATTTTATGTAAATTTTTATAGCTTACTTGTAAAATTCTAAATATGTATCTGCTATGGATTTGCTTCCAAGAAGCATTTCCTTCATATTTCCGAAAAACACCTGCGTTTCGACGTTCTGCACCCTTTTACAATTCCAGTAAGAATATTTACAATACCAATTGTAAAAGTTACATCGCTTATTGTACACTACTGAAGCCACAACAACAAAAATCAACCCTAGCAGAGCAGAGGCAAGCAATGTAAATTACTGTTACACAAGTTTGCTGTAACAGAAATATGTGTGTAGTTTTTTTTATTTAAAAAAATTACGTTCAAAAAATATTGTACATTTACAAATTTTGCCAATTTTACAAAAAATTTTGTGAATTTTTTATAGCTTACCTGTAAAATTCCAAATACGTATCTGGTATGGACGGATGCCCAAGATTTTTTTTTAATTAAAAAATTTCAGAATAAAAATATTGTAAATTTACAAATTTTGACAATTTTACAAAATTTTATGTAAATTTTTATAGCTTACTTGTAAAATTCTAAATATGTATCTGCTATGGATTTGCTTCCAAGAAGCATTTCCTTCATATTTCCGAAAAACACCTGCGTTTCGACGTTCTGCACCCTTTTACAATTCCAGTAAGAATATTTACAATACCAATTGTAAAAGTTACATCGCTTATTGTACACTACTGAAGCCACAACAACAAAAATCAACCCTAGCAGAGCAGAGGCAAGCAATGTAAATTACTCTTACACAAGTTTGCTGTAACAGAAATATGTGTGTAGTTTTTTTTATTTAAAAAAATTACGTTCAAAAAATATTGTACATTTACAAATTTTGCCAATTTTACAAAAAATTTTGTGAATTTTTTATAGCTTACCTGTAAAATTCCAAATACGTATCTGGTATGGACTAATGCTCAAGATTTTTTTTTTAATTAAAAAATTTCAGAATAGAAATATTGTAAATTTACAAATTTTGACAATTTTACAAAATTTTATGTAAATTTTTATAGCTTACTTGTAAAAATCTAAATATGTATCTGCTATGGACTTGTGCCCAAGAAGCATTTCTTTCATATTTCCGAAAAACACCTGCGTTTCGACATTCTGCAGCCCTTTACAATTCCAGTAAGGATATTTACAATACCGATTGTAAAAGTTACATCGCTTATTGTACACTTCTAACACAACAGCAATAAAAATCAACCCTAGCAGAGCAACGGCGAGGCATTCTACCATTTGTTGTTGATTTCTGTTTAACGATTCTTAAATGTTTTTGAAAGCCCAACCGATCAACTGAAAACAAAAACTGTATTTTTGTATTTTTATCAAAATGTGTCGGTTTTATTGAATAATAATAATCATAATTAAATTTTGCAAATTTATTTTCGTTTAAGGGTCGCCAAAATTTGATAACCCTGTCGCTGGTTTGCGTCCGTTTTTTTTTTAATTTTAGCTCACACGTATTTATACTATAACTATACTATTGTGAGTTATGGTAATCGTGTCAAAAATTAAAAAAAAAGTTGCTCCGATTTCAAAAAATTTCATATATCTTTGCGTTTCAGATGATTTTGAAACATTTTTGTCGCGCCGTCTGTATGTTTGTATGTATGTCTGTCTGTCTGTCTGTAACGACCAAAAAAATACTAGTTAAAGAATATTTTTTATTTAATTATTTGCGTATTCCATAATTTTCGCCTTTCGCTCCATCATAATGGCCTAAAATTTGCTAACTGACGTTTTTACGAATCTTAACACAAGGTGTGGTTTTTTCGCATCTTTATAGTCCCACTATATTGCAACTCGGTGCTTTTGATGATAACATGTATAGTTTGTAAAATATGAATTTTCAAAGTTTTTCCATATTGGCCTTATGAGATTTCCTACCCTAAAATTCGCTAAATGACGTTTTTACGATTCGTAACACAAGGTGTGGTTTTTTCGCATCTTTATGGTCCCACTATACTGCAACTCGGTGCTTTTGATGATAAAATGTATAGTTTGTAAGATATGAATTTTCAAAGTTTTTCCATATTGGCCTTATGAGATTCCCTACCCTAAAATTCGCTAAATGACGTTTCTACGAATCTTAACACAAGGTGTGGTTTTTTTCGCATCTTTATAGTCCCACTATACTGCAACTCGGTAACTACTAGTCGCAGTTGGGTACAAAATTGCCCAAAACCTGATTCATAAAAATACAAAATTGTATAATTTCGTAAGTGCGCTTGGGGCATCAAAACTAAAAGTTGAAGCGTGTCGTAGTCAACTGCGACTAGTGCTTACAAGTAAATTTAGCAGTTGGGTGTTTTTTTTATTCAAAATTTTTTTTATTTGATATTTTTTGCGGAGGTAGAGAAGTATAAAAAAATAATTTGGTGATTTTTTAAATAAATAGTTTATTAAAAAAAATGTCTTCTTTTTTCTACATATTTATCGCTTTAAATCTGAAGTTTTGGCGACAATGATATCGTCACTATTCTCTGTCAATACTGCCAATTTTTTCACCACTGATCTTGTTCTATCTGTCAAAAATGTATCCACCTAAAACATTAAAAAAAACATGTTTAATTTCAGCTGTATCTTTTTACTATTTTTGCCTTGATTTCAGTCCGGTTCGGACTGCCACTATGGCTCCCACCTCTCTTCGTGTTCTACGGAGCAGCCAGCCCCTACGGGACCTGCTGTATCTTTTCACAAACTCCTTTGTCTGTCTGGCGTTTCCTGTGTTAATCCATTCCTTTTGTATCTCTTTCTGGACCCACTCTTTTAGGGCCGACTTCATTTGCCTTCTTGTGAGCCCCAGGAAACGTTCTGGCTCGAGGCATTTCTGCAAGGATCCACCCGTGGCGAGTTTGTCCGCTCTCTCGTTTCCTGGGACCCCCTGTGGCCTGGGACCTATACGACCTTCACCTCTCTTACTCCGGCCAACTCCTGAAGTGCATCAGCGCCCTTCTGCACCAAACCCACGGACATGGTTGGTTTGCACATTGCTTTCAGCGGAGCTTGACTGTTTGAACAGATGCAGAGGCGCTTTCCTGTTTCGTTCCAAATTTCTTCTTTCTATGTTACCGCCAGTATAGCGTAAACCTCCGCCTGGAAGACGGTTGCATTGGATCCCTTAACCGCTTCTCTGTCATCGCTAGCCTGTACGAGAAAGAGGAATCTTCTTTTTCGTCATAGTCGCGATCTCTAAATTTCCTTTTTGTTCACCGCTCTTCCTCCACATGCCCACGTCCCTTTTCCTAAGGTATGCTACCATCACTTCCTTCTTTATCCAGGTGGACAGCGATGGAAAGCCTAGGATAGTTAGGAGTAGACCTTAAAGCTCCGGTGATACTCAAGGTCGCAAGCATTTGCATGCTTTCGAGCTTTTTGGCGTTAGTGGTTTTTATTGCCCCCGGCCATCAGACCACGGATCCGTATTGGATCATCGGTCTTATGTTGGCCGTGTATAATAAGTAATATAAAACATTAATAAAACAAGAAAAAAATTAAATGAATAAAAAATACAGGGTGTTTCCTAATTGAATGTCAATATTGATAGGGGTGATTTTTGGGTCCATTTTAAGAAAAAACTTCATATTATGAACATATGTCCTAAACGTGTTACCTTTTGAGATACAGGGTGGTAAAGTTTTTAAAAATAAATAATTTATTATTAATATCTACAATACCAAGTGAACTGTACTTTTTAAATCTGTATTCAATTATGAGCAAATTTGATCTCTTGAATTTTTTTAGTCCGACGCACGGGTTTCATCTAAAAAAATAAAATCTACGTGTCTGCATGATGATATTGTCATATTAACGAAATGTTATGATCATGCAGAGAAACGGTTTTTATTTTTTTAAGCGAAAACCGTGCATCGGATTGAAAAAAATCAAGTGATCAACTTTGGTTAGAAATGATTGGGGATCTCAAAAATAATTTTTATTTCAGAAAAAATCAGTGGCGTGCCATCAATGTCTGCCAAAATAGGCAGGTTAAATTCCGTACAAACGTCACTGATGGAAATTAAAAAAAAGTGATACATTAAAAAAAGCCTCTTGATTCATAGTACATGTATGACAAATTTCATTAAAATATCTGGTGGTATTGTAGATATTAATAATAATAAATTATTTATTTTTGAAAACTTTACCACCTGGTATCTCAAAAGGTAAGATGTTTAGGGCATATTGACATTCAATTAGGAAACATAAATTAAAAAAAACATAAAATTGAAAATAAAAAAAATCATAAATTGTGCAATTTGTAGATTTTTACCTGTCCCAAGATGTTGACCAACTCGATCATTTTCTCAAAGTTTTTGTTAACTCTTTCAGCTCTTTCTAGCTCTGTTTCTTTGTTTTGGATTTGTCTTCTAAGCTGTTCTATTAAGTTTGCTGCATTGTCATTGCTATGACCTCTTATTATGTTGTTGGTGGCTATTTCACAATTTGACAGGTTAATCATAAGCTAAAAAAAAATTAAGAAAAATCCAAGAAAAAGAAAAAAATTTAAAAAAATATTTAACGTCATATTTTGTTTAGAAGTGCTTCAGGAAAAAAAAGGAAAAGAAAAAATAGTAAAAGAGGAAACAAATTAACAATAAAAAGTTGCATTGCAATTACATAGATAGTGTTTCCGTCGACCATTACCCAGTGGCGGATCCAGGGGAGGCCAGAGGGGCCCGCCCCCCCCTTCCAGACATATAACTTTTAGCTCACACTACTACTATACTATAGTAGTGTGAGCTATGGTGATCCTAATTTTTTCGAGAAAAAAAAAGTTGCTCCGATTTCAAAAATTTTTATATATCTTTGCGTTTCAGATGATTTTGAAACTTTTTTGTCTTGCTGTCTGTCTCTCTGTCTGTCTATCTGTCTGTCTGTCTGTATGTCTGTCTGTCTGTCTGTCTGTATGTCTGTCTGTAACGACCAACCCGCATAACTCAAAAACCGCTTGTCCGATTTAAATGAAATTTGGTACCTAGGCTGAGTCTTGGGCCGTGGTGGTCTCATTAAAAAATGAACGAAATTCGCCGAACGCAAGTCACATAAAAGGGTGGGGGTAGATTTCAAAAATGAGAGTTTACGTGAAAATATGGCGTGTGTGATATCAAACGAAAGGTAATTAAGTCTGGAGTTAAACAAAATGAATTTTAAGTTATTTTAAAAAAAAGGGTGGGGGTTGATGTCAAAAATTAGAGTTTAAACAAAAGGTAAATGAGTCTGGAGTTAAACAAAATACATTTTAGTTTTTAAAAAAAGGGTGGGGGTAGATTTTAAAAATTAGAGTTTAAGGCAAAACATGGCTTGTGTGGTATCAAACGAAAGGTAATTGAGTCTGGAGTTGAATAAAATATTTCAGTTTTTAGTTATATTAGCTCACACGTACACTATAACTAAAGTACTTAGTGTGAGCTTAGGTGCCCATAGATTGGCAGAGTATTTTTTTGGTTTAGCAGCATCACTTATTTAAACTTTGTCACAAATTCTACATAATTTTTAAAAAAATTTCGCCTGCTATGGTTCTATCATCCTTCCAAAGCTCAGCTCTCTGGCGTTTCTGGAAGTGGGCAATGTTACTTTTACATAACTCTGCATTCATAGGGGGGGGGGGGGGAGAAGTAAATTAAAATTTTGGGGTTTTTAAATTTTTTCCTATAGTTCTATCATAGTTCATATTAGTCTGCCAAAGCTTAACTCTCTAGCGTTTCTGGAAGTGGGCAATGTTACTTTTACATCATTTTGCATTTATAGGGTAGGAAAGTATTTTTTTTTCTAAAGTATTATTATTATCATAGTTCCTATCCTCCTTTTACATAATTTTAAATTTATAGGGGAGGAAAGTAAATCAAAATTTTTGGGTTTTTAAAGTTTTTTATATAGTTTTATCATGGTTCCTATCAGTCTGCCAAGGCTCAGCTTTCTAGCATTTCTGGAAGTGGACAATGTTACTTTTACATACATTTACATGTATAGGGGAGGGGAGTAAATTAGAATTTTAAGGTTTTTTTATTTTTTTCCAAGGGTTTGGTCATAATTTCTATCAGTCTGCCAAATTTCAGCTTTGTAGCATTTCTGGAATTACAGTACAATTTTTATGATCTATACATGAGTGAGTGAGTGAGTGGCAATTTCGACGTATTCTTAAATTTTGTAACTACTTTACTACTATTATGGAAGTCTATGAAACCTGGAGGGGTTGTCAGCTCTATAAATATCTACGACTGTGCAAAGTTTGAGTTTCGTAGCTCATTCCGAAGTAGAGCCTTGGATAGGTCAAATATGGGCTGAAATGTTTCAAGAAAAGATGGTACAGCCGATTCCGCGAACTTGGCGGAGCACTGCCCTGCCCCCAGATATATAAATGTAAAAAGAAACTTACCAGAAAAATTCCGAAAGAACAAAGAACCTCACAAACATTGTCGAATTTCATTTTAGGAACAAAAATTTGTACAAAACTTTTGCCACGATCGATGGTTGAATTCACTTGAAATTATTGTTACAAACGCGAAAAAAATTATTGTCATCAAAATGTATTAAAATTTAGCCAAACAAGCAAAAATATTGTTGATTATTGTATTATTTAAATAATTTATACGTTTAATAAACATACAGTACCGGCAAAAAGTAGAGAAACTCTATAAAATACTCTGCCAATATATGGGCACCTAAGCTCACACTAGATACTCTAGTTATAGTGTACGTGTGAGCTAATATAACTAAACACGATGATTTTCACTTAAACTCTAATTTTTCAAATCTACCCCTACCCTTTTTGTGAAACTAAAATATATTTTGTTTAACTCCAGATTCAATTACCTTTCGTTTGATATCACACACGTCATATTTTCACATAAACTCTAATTTTTATCTACCCCCACCCTTTTATTTGGCTTGTGTTTCGTGAATTTTGTTCATTTTTAAATAGGACCATCTCGACCCAAGAATCAGCCTAGGTACCAAATTTTATTGAAATCAGGTAAGCGGTTTTTTAGTTATGCCCATTGGTCGTTACAGACTGACAGACATACCGACATCCGTAGGAGCTTACGTTTCTGAGATATTTACAAAAACTCTTTTTAAGGCTGAATCGTGGACTGTGCAGTGTCAATGGGTATCATTGATCCGTTTATTTTTTGTGAATTTTATAGTATAGTCCTATAAAAAAAAAGGCTAAAATACCTACTAAATAAGTCTTTATTGAATTTTTAGATTAAAAGACTGAAATAGAAATTAATTAAACGAAGTTTTGTAAAAAAAAATAAGTTAAAAAAATACATAAATTAATTTAGTCTATTTTTTGTGGAATAACCACGAAAAAAAACCATCTAATAAATTATTATTGTTGTTATTTTCTTTATTTTCGGTGCCACTCTCGTTGGGTTTTGCTGTAGTCGAACCAGGTCCGACCACTTGGTCGGTTTTTTCTGGACAGTTGTACATTTTGTTGATTTTTGTTAGGTCGCCTTTGCTGAATCCACTTCTTTGACCCATTTTTTTAGATTTTTCTGAATCCTACGAAAAAAAGAACATTCAGGCAACATACTTATACATTTTTTACCTTCCTAGCCCGCATAGCAATGGCTAGAGAAGGTATTATTTTCGACGAAAATTTTTTTTTTGAGATATCGCCAAAAATTTGTTATTTGGATGTATTTTGACCTATCCTAGCAACATCGTCGTGATGTCTGTCTGTGTGTGTGTATATTATTTCTGTCCGTAACACAATAGCTTCTAAATCGCTGAACCGATTTTCATAAAATTTTCAGGTAAAATAGTGTTCGACACTTTTACGGACTACGGAAAATCCATTATTGCTAATGACAGTTTTTTGACAATTAAAAACTTTAAAAAATGCTAATTTTTTAACGAGTATCGTATCGGGTAGGGGACATTTCGCCGCGACCGATTCGCCGCAGCCGACTCGCCGCGGCCGATTCGCCGCGGGACAATTCGCCGCCGGCCGATTCGCCGCGGAAAATGACGGATTCCTCGGGGCCTAAGATTTTTTTAGATATTTTTCACATATTTCATCAATAAAAAGATTAAAGAGTATAAAATTCGCCATCATGAGGCTTCGCCCCCCCCCCCCAGAGAAATCACCCCCCCCCAAATTTTGAGGCAAATCGGTTTATAACCAAGAAAATGCGCCATTGTAGAACTGCCATTTTGATTTTTTTAAATTTTAGTTAAAAATAATAATCAGCGACCTGAAATATCTCAAACTTCCGAGTTTGATGCAAATGCACCATTTTCATTTTTGTACATTTAAGTCAGAAATTGTATTAAGTTACCTTAAGCGCAGCGATGTTTCAAGTTTGAGGCATGTCGGTTCATAAATAGGAACATCCGCCATTTTATTTATTTTTCTAATAAAAAAAATGTTGAATTGTATTATGCTAACCACCAAATAACTAGTTGGAAAGGTTTGAAAAAGTTATGATCAAACAAATAAACAAATATATTATATGAAGTCAAGCTAAATAAAGCTGTTTAAACAATTGCCAATGATAATATCATAAAGCAAAAAATCTCGCGACAAATTGTCCCCGCGGCGAATTGTCCCATCCCCATCGTATCATATCGTAGATCGGAATATAGTAGACTATATTTTGCTCAATAATCCGTGTTATAATCAAAAAATTCGTAGGAGCTTTAGCTTCTGAGATATTTACAAAAAACTGTTTTCAAGGCTTATATATTATCATGGCTTCACTTGAAGTGTGATAATAGGCTTGTTAGGAAGGTTCGGTTTAATATGGCTGTTTTGTTTCGAAATATTGGATTTCTCTGGAACTAATCAGACTCCTTTTTTATCTCTTGACAAATATGCTTTCCGCTAAATGTCATCAAAATTGGACAAAAACTTTTTGGAGTATGGTGACTACGAGAAATGGTATAATCACATGCATTTGGAGAAAAAATCTTCATATTATAAACAACCGCAGCGGCGTAGCGTGGGGGGGGCGCGGGGGGTTCGTCGCCCCCCCCGCCCCGAGGGTAGTGGCGCCCCATAGGTGGGAGAGGCGCCCTTGTGTCGTATCGGCCGCCCCCTCATACATGATGACCTTGTTTTTTTTTTAGTTGCAAGTTTTCGTCAGACGCGCCCTTGTGACTTATCGGCCGCCCCCTGACATATGATGACTTTTTTTTTTAATTAATGAGCAATCTTAACTAACCGCAAAATTTCACTTAGACCTGCACAACTCCAATATTGGAAGAACTACGTAATTCATAAAATCATCCCCCCTCCCCCCTCTTGCCTTCAAATTTGACCCTAAACTTTGGATAAACATAGGTTGGCAAACGCTTCGTTCAGCCGATCACACACAAAAATGCATGCCAATGTTTAAACGATAATCAAAGATAGCGCATATCATGACATATAGAAGTTCAACCTTATGGACTTTTCTTATGCAAAACCAATATGGCCGCTGCTATTCGATAGCTGATTGGTTGAAAGCATATACGTAATATTCCAATACTCCCTGTTACCTATTTACACAATGGTTGACGTTTGATGCAAACATTCAGAAATAAAGGCACGAAAAATGCACAAATACCAAATTTACACAGATAGAGTTTTTGTCAACTGTACGCCGATGATTTAACGTAACGAATACAAGAATAAAATAATATTCATGCGTAAAAGTATAACCAATTAGGACATTTTATCTTGAAGGCACACCACTCTCTACTGTTGACAACATCCGAGATCTTGGAGTAATTGTGGACGACAGATTGTCCTTGGTGCCCCACATTGATTGTATCATTAGTAAATCTCTGCGTATGTTGGGTTTTATCAAAAGATCTACCCAAGACTTTCAGACCATCCAGGCACTAAAGACTCTTTACTGTTCATTAGTCCGCAGCCATTTAGAATATGCCCCATCGGTATGGGACCCTCAATATGCCTACCATATTAACCGACTAGAGAGAGTTCAGAAGAAGTTTTTACATCACATTCATTTTAAATTCTTTCGTGATAGTAACTACTACTATACTGAGCTATGTAAGCAATTAGATCTATCAACCTTACAGGATAGACGCAAATATCATGACCTCATCACCCTCTTCAAAATCCTAAACTCCGTCGCGGACTGTCCAGTTCTTACCTCCTCAATCGGTCTACATGTACCCCCTGTTAATACTAGACGAATTCAAACTTTTCATGTCCCATTCCATCGTACCAATTATGGACGCAATTGTTTTATTTCAAGGGCAACATCATTAGCTAATCAACACCCATCCCTTGATTTCTTTTGCGACTTAAAAACCTTCCAAGGACAACTGAGGGTCCTGTTGTCAGACTGAACATGAACTAGTTACTTATAACATTTCATGACAGGATAGTGCTTCCATGCTTCACTTTTGCTACCTACTATCAGCTTGATACGTGGTCATAGACGAAAAACTAATAACTAAAAACTAGAACGTGAACTTAAATTAAAAATTTTTTCTTTTTAAATTTAAACTTCGTAAACTTGAATTTTTGAACTTAAAACTTGTACTCTAGTTAACTAAGTATAAAATGTAAATTGTGTTCTAGTATATGTATGATATCATAGATTTAAGTAATTTTATAGATTGAAGTAATGTTTATTTTATTTCCTAATTAATATTCACTTTGTATTATGTAGTTTTGATTAATAATCAAATTTGTAAAATGGCATTGGCCGTAAATAAATAAATAAATAAATAAATTAAGGACGGCAAAAAGGATAGACTTATACCCATTGATATTGCTATTTCAAATATGTTTGCATTCTGCATCGTAAAGTACCGTAGGTATTGCAATAATACGTACTATATGGAAATAATACGCATATGTCTTTGAAAGCAACCAATCAGGCCTTTTTTGCTTAAAGACCACAAGGCCGTCATGTTTGCATCATGAATGGCAGTTACCGTGGGTATTGGAATATTATGTATATGGTTGAAAGCCCCATGCTACGCGTTATGCATCATCACGGAGGTGTGTGTGAAGGCCTTTACCAATCATACCTTGGCAATAATGGTAGGCATCCCGTTGACAGAAAAGGCTTTACTGGAATAATGCATTACGGACGTGTAATCGTAGGGTACGCCAAATCCGTCAGTTTTGTCTTTATCGGCCTTGTCAAAGTTATTTTCGTGACCTAAAATAAAATAAAAAACAATATTTTTTGTCGATTTCCCAGACAGGTATTAAAAAGGAAATATAGAAAAAACAGTATAAAATATTGAGTGTGATACGTCAATTTAACGGAAATCTTACTTTGATTCCAAATATCGAATAAAAAATAACACTATTCCATAAGAATAATACTAACTTTATCTCAAAAACTAAAAGTAACACATGAAATTTATTTCAAAATATCTATAAATCAGCAATTTACACCAAAAAAGTCGTATGTGAGTGAGTCAGTCGCAATTTCGCCGTTTTTTGAAATATCATAACTACTTTACTACTTTATAAAAATGTCGTCCATGAAACTTGGAGGGATTGTTAACTTTACAAGGATCTATGACTGTGCAAAGTTTGAGTTTCGTAACTCATTCCGAAGTAGAGTTTTAAAGAGGTCAAATATGGGCTGAAATGATTCAGGAAAAGATGGTACAGCAGTTTCCGCGCGAACTTGGCGGGGCCCTGCTGTGCCCCCAGATTTAATTTGTGACATCCTGTACCTTTTTTGATGTTATTCCAAGCAATACTGACATAATCGTCTCTTTCAAATCGGTTTTGTTCGTGCAGAAAGCCAGCGGCGTGCATCAGTTCATGCAGGGCGGTACCCACTTTAGTCGTGCACGACGGGCTTTGCAAATTCACCTCTTGCTTGCCCCCAATGCGTCCCACACTGGACCAGCACCCTAAAAATAAAATAATATATTGCCGTGGCTCACTGAATGGACCGAGAGGCCATTAGGTTAAAAATTCCGCTGATTGACGCTCACGTCTAAAGGTGGGTAAAAACGCTAATTAGCGTTGATCTGACCTGAAAGACAAAAGTGCTGTCGTAGGTCACTGATGGTTCATTTTCTTTGCAATCGATCTTTTCATCGATCGATATAAAGCTATTATAAAAAAAATACTCACTGCTCTGTTCTAGTTTCTCTCGTATCTCGGCAGATGGCCCTTCTAGCGAAAGTTTTCTCACTATAGACGTAGGATGAAAGACAAATAGTTTGATTAACTTTGCAAGGGTGTCACATTGACCAAACAGTGTTTTAAGGAATCCCATAAGGACGAAACAGTTAACTGTCAACACTTATTAGGTGTCCATTAGATCTTGGATACCCGTAAGGTTAAGATTTCGAGCTACCCACGGAAAAATATGAGAGAAACAAAAACTTCTTTTAATTATTACCTGTATTAGAGTTGACAATGCTAACATAGTCGCTATCTGTGGGAAGTCTTTTTCGAAAACTAAAAAGAAAAAAAAGCTTAAAAGGACTTCATAATACAGCAGTGGCGTATTATAATGTAGGCAGAAAAGGATTGCCTAGCCTTAAAAAAATCAAAAAACTTTTTTCATATTTTAATAATTCAACCCAACCATCCAACAAAAGTATCCAAGTTCCAAACAAAAAATATGCATAACAAACATTTTTTCATTATTTTTTATTTTAGAGATTACGCAAGACATATTTTCATTAATTGTAGTAAATTGCTGCTTTTTTATGTTGAATTCAGGCGCAGAATATAAAATAATTTAAGAATTATTGATATAAAAAAACACATTTTGGTTTTTTTGCTAGTTACTGTCTTTTTCCATGTTTGGGCAAAATAATCTCGATTTCATAATAGCTAATAAAATTAGATTTTTATTTTGATGATAGTAGAGTTTTTAAGAAAACAATGCCAAACTTTGCCTACCCTTCTTTGATTAGCACTGTACGTTACTGTAATATAGGCAGTGGCAGATCCAACCGCATCCCCCCTCCTAGACATCTAACTTATTTTTTACTTTAACAGCATCACTTATTTAAAATTTGTCACAAATCTCTTTTAGATACTAAATTTCACACCTCAGTTCGATGAAAAACCGCTTATAAAAAATATTTTGATGTTTGCTGCCACTCTGGCCCCTCCCCCCCGGAAATCCTGGATCCGCCACTGAATACAGGGTGTTTTTTAGTGTCCTGTTACTTACTTTAGGCAGGTATACTTATGGTAAATGCTTATAGCTTTGTTGATTACTTCTATGTCATTGCTGGTGAAGGAGCCTCTGATTTCGTAGGGTACTACGCCCCCTTTCCATCTAAAAAATAATAAATATGTTAATATCTAACTTTTTTCAACTTTATATAGTCCACAGTAAATCGGTCTATTTTTTAAAGTGTTGAGTAACAGGCCACCTAAACTATCTATCTGTTTAAACTTCTTCGATCCATCTTTGGACATAGCCTCCCATATATTTTCCACTCTTCTTTGTCTGTCGCCGCGTTAATTCATATAGTTCCCGCATATTTCTTCAAATCGTCTGCTCATCTCATTTGGAGCCTTCTTCTACTTTTTTTATTTTCCCAAGATCTCCAGTTTACAATACATTTGTTCCATCGTCGTCTTTATCATATTGTCATGTATGTAGTTTGGGCATGCTATCCAGAACTTGGTTGGTTGACCTGATGTAAAAGTAAGTGCAAACGATTTATGTTTAAGATTAAGACACGTTTGTAATCACATGCTTCTATAAAACCAATCAAGAACGGGTAGTCGGGGTTCAGTTCAGTGAGTACGCTAAGTAACTAAGTTCTCAATAGTTAAGTTTAGAAGCAGTAAAGAGATTCTGGTCGAGAGCTGAACCCGACCTACATTTGAATAATATTTGTATCAGACAACTGGGCCAGACAGTAGTGATTAGTGTCTAAGTATCTTTGTACTTAGTATTAAATAATAAACCCTTAAACTATATCACGACCCTCTTTATTTATGCGCAACACAATATTATGACCGGAAAATTTTAATTTTAATTTTGCTACCTCTCCTCTGACTTCCCTTAATTTTGTTTTATTTCTTATCCATTCATTTCTTTTTCTGTTAGCATTACATGTAACATTTGTCTTTTCATTGATCTTTGGACTTTTGTTACCTTATCCATATTTGATTTCGTAAGTGTCCAGGTCTGGGATCCAGAAATGAGTACAGGGATTGGTTACACTTTCGTTTTCAGGTACTAAGGATATTTTTAATTTTTTAATATGTAGTTTAATTTACCGAATGCTGTCCAGGCCAATCTATCTCGTCTCTTGATTTTAGCTGTTTGGTTTTCTTTTTTTAGTTTAATACTTTATCCTAGAATTCCTCTACTTGTTCTATTTTTCTTTGGTTTATTCTGATCGTGATCTCTTCATCTGTGTTTGTTATGATTTTAGTTTTAGTGTAGTTCATACTCAAGCCTATATTTTTAGCTGCTCTATATAGTTCTTCCAGCATTTTAACAGTTTTTCTTTCTTATCTGTTATTAAGGCCATATCTTCAGCAAACCTAAGGTGGTTCAAGTATTACAATCACTTACTTTGATGCCTATTTCTTCTCAATCTAAGTTTTCACCTAAATATCAGCGGCGCCTGTCCTTAAACAGTGAGGGGGACCGTATATTTTCTAAACTATAGAAAATTTTACATTTTACAAACAAACATATTATGGTTTTTGAAAGAATTTTATGGTGTTTAAAAAAAGTAGGAGGCCAAGGCCTCCCTGGCCCACCCGACACGCCGGCTCTGTTAATACTCCATAAGTAATTTTTTTACCTGGTTGCTTCCCCAACCAAACCATTCCTTCTCATGCTATCGGGGAATAATATGTCACCTTCGGCATATTCCCCTTCTTCCTCTGGGTTGGTTTCCGAATTTGCCGACCAATTTTGAAGTTTTAGACCTGTTTCTTCACTTG
Organism: Aspidapion aeneum; assembly: GCA_963576565.1. NCBI lineage: Eukaryota > Metazoa > Arthropoda > Insecta > Coleoptera > Brentidae > Aspidapion > Aspidapion aeneum. Next base: position 69,101,905 of record OY755046.1, read on the forward strand.
GTTGCCTATAAAAAGGAGTTAAAAGATTTTATGTACTGGGCTTGTTCTTATTTTCTTTTTTACCTTCCTAGCCCGCGCAGCAATAGCTGAAAAAGGTATTATTTTTGACTAAGTTTTTTTTTAATTACAGTTTTATTTTATTTTAATAATATCATCGTGATGTCTGTCCATAATACGATAGCTCCTAAACTGCTTAACCGATTTTCATGAACTTTTTACTCAAAATAGTGTACGATACTATAAAGAGTTAATAAGATTTTGGTCAAAATCCATTAATGCTAATGACAGGTTTTTGACAGATTAAAAATTAAAAATCTGATAAAGCAGGACAAGTCCGACTTTCAGTACAAAATAAAAATGTTCGGCCGGCTTTTTTTGTCCGACTTTTTTGTGACACAAGAGACCTGTTGTTTTTTACGAAAAGTTGTTCATTTTTCTGCTTTTTCTTTGAAAGAGTCCTAATTTTTCTATAGCGCAATTTTTAACAATTTTCTCTTAGTTTATTAATTTGCAATTTTTTTAGGGGTTTTTATGGCCCCTTTTTAACTAAACATTATAATAATTTTTGTGAAAAGTGCTTAATTTTTTTTAATGTTTGCCTGCGGCGCCATTTTTTTCCGAAAGGTACCTAGTAAATTTTTCTTTCAGATAACGCCAAAAATGTGTTATTTGGATGTATTTTGACCTATCCTAGCAATATCGTCGTGATGTATGTCTGTGTGTGTGTATATTATTTTTGTCCGTAACACGATAGCTCCTAAACCGCTGAACCGATTTTCATAAAATTTTCAGGTAAAATAGTGTTTGACACTCTTACGCGCTGAATAAATTTTGGTCAAAATCCATTATTTAATGCTAATGACAGTTTTTTGACAACTAAAAACATTTTAAAATGCTAACTTTTTTAACGGAGCATCGTATCAATACACTGTTTTCGGAATCTAGTAGACTATATTTTGCTTAATAATAATAAACTTCGTAAGAGGTTTAGTTTCTGAGATATTTACGAAAAACTGTTTTCAAGGGTAATATATTATCATAGCTTCACTTGAAGTGTGATAATTGGAAGGTGTCAGATTCGTCATGGATCCATTTATTCACATTTAAGTAAATGTGGGAAAAAATCGATGTTTTTTTGGTTTACCCACAGCCAGCCCCCTCAAATTACAAGCCCCATACTTCTTTGCAATACCACACTGGCGAAAACTGACATTTCCATTATTTTCTTGTCAGCCTATATTTTTTTGTTTTCAAAATAGTCAAAATTTTCGATCTGTCTGCCATTCAAAGTAGGATCAGGTTTGATAATTTAAAGGAGCTGTGGTTTACCTAAATATTCTATCTCCTAGATAAGCTAGATCTGTCATTGGCGGTGCTGTTTCTTCAGCAAAAACTTGAAACAGAAAAAAGATTAACTCAAAAATTTGTAAGATTACCATTTTTGACTGTGCACTATAATTTATTTTTTAATTAAAACAAACGTATATTTTTTTAAATAAAATTTACTTACTATATATAGACCTAATTTTAAAAGAAAACATTTTTATACGAACATGCAAATTTTTAACAATCTTTTTAGTTTGTTTATCAATAAAAATTAGAATAAATCCAATTTTCAGGATTTTTAGAACTTGGTGTTAAACGGACCAAAATATATATTTTTTTAAATTTTGTAGTGAAGTAAATGAGTAAAATAAGAAGTTATAATAGCTGTGATGATAAGCAGATACCTTAACGCTTCTCAGACTCAAGTCTTTTTAAGTAGAATATTTAAAATATTTTGTTGGGCTTTTAACACGATAGCTCTGATGATAAACAACATCTGATAACAAGTAGAACTACATAGGCAAAGCTCTTTTTAATTTTAATAAATATCGGTAGTAGTAAAAACCGTTGAAAAATTAAAAATTGCCGCCATTATGTTTCGCCATGTTGGATAGATTTTGCTCTCTACATGGTAGGGTTGCCAACCCGTCCTGATTTCTCAGGACTGTCCTGATTTTTAGCAAAAGGTCCTGCGACCTGACAACACCCTTATCAGGACAGCAAATATCCTGATTTTTCGAGCATAGAAAAATAAAATGCTTCTCAAATCTGTAAAGTCTTCAATCAAATCTGATTTCAAGAGAAAAATTGTAACTTGATTTGTTACCCAATCTCCACTCGTTTCTGTTTGCCCATAATTCATCATCTAGGCCTCTTATTCTTATTTCACTGTCTATTCCTTCTCTCCAGCTTCTCCTTGGCCGTCCTCGTTTTCTTCGGCCAGTTGGTTTCCATTGAAGTATTTGTTTAGGTAGTCTTTCATCATTCATTCTTTGTACATGTCCGTACCACACCAGTTGTTTTGTTCTTATATCATCCACTAAAGTACGTTCACCCACTGTCATAATTTCTCTTATTCTTTGATTTGTAACTCTTTCTCTTTTTGATTTCCCTGCTGCTCTTCTCCAATAGTCCATCTCTGTAGCGGAAAGCATTTTTTCTGTTCTATCCTTGAGTGGCCATACTTCTGAGCCGTATGTATAATACTTTTTACAATGCTGTTATATATAAGCTTTTTGTTATGTTTTGATATACTTTGGTCCCAAATTATTCCATTTAATAAAGTTATTGCTTTTCTTCCTTGTACGTTTCGATCTTTTATAGCTCTGTCTAGTGTTCCGTCAGCTGTAATTTTTAGACCTAAGTATTTATACTCATCATAGGACTGAATTCGCTGCCCGGTATTTAAGATTAGATCCTGTTTCATTCCACCGATACACATATACTATGTCTTATTGAGATTAACCTCTAGTCCCCACTTATTGTCCTCTTCTATTAGTTTTCGTGTCATATATTCGAGGTCGTCATAATCCTGAGCCACTACTATCTGATCATCGGCGCAACATAAAGTATACAAGGTGGTTTCGTCCAACGGAATTCCCATGTTTTGCCATTTTCTCTTCCATACTTTAAGGACTTGTTCCAAGTATATCTTGAAGAGCGTAGGCGAGATACAGCAACCTTGTTTAAGACCTTTATTTTCTTAAAAGCCTTTGGTTAGTTTTGCTAATTATTTTTAAACATACCTATATGATGTAATTAGTATGGTGGGGGAAAGTAACTATGATCAAGTGTCTTCCTACGCTTTTTGGTATTAGTATATTGACAAGAAGCGTGAACATTTCTAACTGCTAACCGGAAGTCAAATATTTTTATGGTATTTGTCAACAAATCCATGGACTATATTATTATAATTTTGATTAGATAAATAGTTATTAGTAAATACGTACCTACTAAATATGTAATGTCTTAGCCAAATTAAGAAGTTTTTTTAAAATTGAAAAGAAAATTCAAGATATTTTATGTTTTAATTTTTGATAACAATAAATGCTCTCAAGCTTCCAATGAAATGTCAAACTGGTGTACAGAAAATTCTCTTAGGCTTAACATGGGGAAAACTGGCTTACTAACTTTTCGCAAACAAATCAAAACTGATGAATCTTTATATGTTCAGTTCAATGGAAAGTTTATACCAGTTTTAGAATTTACAGATTTCTTAGGAATCACAATAGATTCATGTCTCCGTTGGGAACAACAAATAAATAAATTAAAAAACAAACTTAATAGCTCTTGTGCTGTTATAAGACAGTCTTAAAACATACTATTATGCAAGTATACATAGTGTACTGTCATATGGTATTATTTTTTGGGGGTCCTCCTCTTTTGCAATGGATGTTTTCCGAACGCAAAAAAGAATCATAAGGTGTTTGTTTACTAAAACTTAAACCAGGCACTTTATGTGCTCAGCACTTCACCAGGCTAAGAATACTGACAGTGCCATCTATATAGTTCCTACTTGTTATTTTTGTTAAAAAACACAAAGCCCTTTTTCCAACAAATAGTGACAGATATGGCAGTAATATCACTGTTGAAACCAGACCCAGAGCTGAGCTTGCTATTCCTATGCATAGATCAACATTTTTTGAAAAGGGACCATTTTATAAAGCTATAAAAGCCTACAACAGTTTACCAACAGAGATTAAATCAATTGAGAATGAAATAAAATTTAAAAACGCTACAAAAAAGTATCTTTACCAAAAATGTTTATATGTATTTATTTAAGTATTTTACTTACAAATTTAAAAATGAAATAACATATTGTTCCAACTATTTTGTACAAATTTTTGACGTTGTTTTGTCAAACATTGTTTTGATTTTGTCGGCAATAAATGTTTTGAGTTGAGTGAGTTGAGTTGTCCCGATTTTGGATCAAATGCCCTGACAATTAAAAAAAAATGTCCTGACAAATCTAAATACAAAGTTTGCAACCCTTGTAAATGGACTAAGGTTTAATTTACCCACAGTGTGCAGATTGTACTTTTTGTTGTCCAAATAATTTTAAATTTGATACATTTTTTCCGACACCTTTACGATATAAGCAGTGTCAAATATGGGACAGTTTGTCTACGCATTAATAAATATTAAATCATTTAAATAATAACATTTATTTAGTTTAGACTACATTGGCCATGAAAGTATAGCCGCCCAATTAAGAATATTTATGTTATTTGAGTTTTGGCATGTTTAGATGTTATTTATTTCTTACAAAAAATAACCTTTGGACTCAGTGACCTTAGTACAAGACAATAAAATTTAAAAATCCCCCCTGACCCCTTCGATTTTTAATTTTTTTTTGCCTTTAAAAATTTTAGAGTGGGCCGAGAAGTATAAATGCTAAAAAGAAAAATTATTTTGTAAGTGCGCGGAGGCCTTGGCCGTACTTATATGTATACGGGCAAGCGAGCAGTCTTATTGTCTTCAAAAAAATATAAAAAATCGAAGGGGTCACATTTTCAAAATGGCGGTTTTTTTAATTTACTTTCTTGTGCGATTATTTATCATTTTCAATATTTTTTCTTAAAGCCTCAGTAGTAATTACGTCGTGATGTCTGTCTGTGTGTGTATATTATTTCTGTCCGTAACACAATAGCTCCTAAACCACTGAACCGATTTTCATAAAATTTTCTGGGAAAATAGTGTTCCACACTTTTACGTACTAATTAGATTTTGGTCAAAATCAAATAATGCTAATGACAGTTTTTTGACAATTAAAAACTTTAAGAAATGCTAACTTTTTAACGGAGCATTGTATCACTACATTATTTTTGGAATATAGTAGACTACATTTTGCTCAATAATTCGTATTATAACCAAAAACTTCGTAGGAGCTTTAGTTTCTGAGATATTTACAAAAACTGTTTTCAAGGCTAATATTATCATGGCTTCACTTGAAGTGTGATTATAGGCTAGCTAGAAAGATGTTAGATCCTTTATGGATCCAGTTATTTTTTTCGAAATTTTTGTTAAAAATTTTTCTGATCCAAGGAGTACACCAAAGTGCGTTGTTTTATTTTTTAACTCGTTTAGTTTGTAGAAATACAGATAATACATTAAATTAAACTTCTCGGAAACCCCTACAAAAAGATAATTATAAAAGTTATAGGTCAATTGTTAATCAAATAAAGTCACTTCAGTTTTGAGTTTTGGTATTTTTCACTTTTATTTATTTCTTACAAACACTAATCTAAAGGTTAGTAACCAACTTTGGGAGTAATTTTTAATATTTTGGAGCATAAGCAGTTAGAATACAATAATCGTTCTGAACTAACTACAATGGCAAAACTTTTTATGACCTAATTTTTACTTTTTCTTTAAATTTCAACTTTAATATCTAATTTTCTCGAGAACTTGTGTTACATCTAGAACTATAATATTTTCCGGTTATTATTAGGTTATCCGTAGCTCCTTTGTGGCGTTGTGTTTTTGGTGAAATTTTTCTTGACCTGGGGTACCCAAAAAATTTTTAAATAGTTTGTAAAACTATAGATTATAATATAATAAATTAAACCTCTCGGAGCCCTCTACTTAACGATATAAAAATTATATAAATTGTTAATAATAGGGACCTATTGCAATAGTGCCAGGCACAAATTGTGCCGGGCACTATATTGACAGTTTCTCATTATAATAACAGCTGTGTCCTTTCAAAATTAGGCCTTTGTGTATTATACGAGCCGGATTTAATAGTGACGAACCACTATTAATGGAAAATAAACGACGGGATTTATAAATTCGACTTTGTTATGACAATTTTGAAAGATCAACTGTCAGTTTGTAATGCGAAACGGTTAATATAGTGCCCGGCACAATTTGTGCCTGGCACTATTGCAATAGGTCGCTATTAACACCGCGACAGGCCGCCAAAGTCACTTCAGTTTTCGGATTTTTAACTTTTATTTATTTCTTACAAACACCAACTAGCGTCATTTTGTTATATTTTGTGGAGCAAGCAATTAGAATATAATGATTGTTTAGATCTATATGCAATAGCAAAAAAGTTTTTTTGTTTTAATTAATTTTAAATTTTTTCAAACACTATTACATCGGCAACTGTAATATTTTCTTGTTAATATTAGGGCCCCCGTAGCTTGTAGCACAGTATTTAATTCAAAAATTTAACATTTAAAAAAAATGTTTTTAAAACATGTTTTTAAAACATTTTTTCGCAAAAATGGGAGGAAAATTTAACACCCTGTAGATCTATAACGAATGGTTTGCCGATTTATTTTTACACATTATATTTTAGAACCACTTTGTATAATACTACTAAGGCGTAAATTGACAAAAAGTTTTATTTTATTTTTTTTTCTGAACGCCTACTAATATGTTGTGTCATAACTGTAAGTGAGTGATAAGCTGATAAAAGAATACTCTCTTTTCTATAGTTGAATGACCACTGAACAAAGATGGTTAAAGCAATAATCTGTGTCTCTGTCTCAACAAGAATGCCTCGCCGCGAATTGATTTCTTTTTTCGGTCATGAAGCACCACATCAGTCGACAGTTTCTCGTTGGTATGGAGAATTCAAACGTGGAAGGATTAGCCTTAGCGCCGATCCAAGGCCAGGTGCACTAAAAACGGCTGTCACCCAGGAAAACATCGATGCTGATCGACATGTGACATATCGCGAGGCTTCATTGGGGATTTAAAAGACCTCAATTCAAACATTTTTTCATGAAGAATTAGGTGTAAGAAAAGTAGTTTCCTGCTGGATACCACATCTGTTAACCAAACACCGAAAGAAGCTAGGGTTCGTGTTAGAAAACTCTAGATCGCTTTGCGGCAGGAAACTCGAAAACCGTGTAGAGTATTGTCAGTGGTGATGAATCGTTGATTTACTCATATGAACCCGAAAATAAACGTCAGACGTCTGTTTGGGTGTTCCAAGATGAAGAAAAGGCAACAAAAGTCATCCGTTCTCTCTCTCTCTCTCTCTCTTAATAACTTTTTTTTAAAATTAAAAGTGACGCTAAAGGAAGTTCTAAAAGTTCACACTATTTTACGACTACAACACTTCAAGTCAATTTTAAAAGATGGCGCTTAAAGCAAGACAAAATCTCTATACATACATTATATTTTCCTTAAAAGCTAAACAAGATTTTTCAACAGTAAACACTTTTACACAATATTCATGTGTATATATCAGGTAATTAACTGATACGTCGTGATCGTGAAGGATCAAGGATCAGTTCATTAACTGATGTTTGGAGTTCAGAAGCCAAAGCACAAAGCACTCCCGGATAGATTTCGCCCAAGTGAAAAATGTCGTCAATAGATGGCGATGCTTCTAGTAAAAACTCAAAAATATTTGGTAGAAAAGCCATGCAAGTCGCGTTTTAAAATTCGGGTAAAAAAGGTGCGAAACAAAATGTGATTTTGACGTTGATAAAAATCTACTTAAATTCACTTGACGTAAAAACATTGCTGTCTTGATTTGATAATGTGGCATTATTACAACGCCGTTTTCAGCAACGTTATTTTTTATGACGTTAATGAATGACCTATTAAGCGTGTTTTCATATATGAAATAAGCGTTTATTTCTAGCCGCTTTTAAAATCAACGTTTTTTTTTCTCACGCGTTTTTTACGTGTTAAACACGTGGCTGTTATATGTGAGTTTGTATGCAGGGCTAAACGTGTCTACTGGCGCCATTTTTAAAGATAAATTTGTGGTGTTAAAAACCTCTTAACAATTTAAAACTGATAATTTGTTTCAACTTCCGTTTTTTTGGATTTTTAGCGTTATTTGATAGAGGGTTTCCATCAAACAACGTTTTTAGTTAGGTACCAAATTTCAGAAAACGTTAAGAAAAAAAATAATGATGAGTAAACAACTAATTTTAACTTAATATTAGGAAATCAAAAAGTTTTTTCAGAATCTATAAATGTTTTGCAACAAGTGTTCGTTCGATTCAGTAAATAATATTTCTCAAAATGTGTACGACGCAAAAATTCGTACATTTTGTGTTTTTTTTAAGTTTTTTCGTGTTCTTATACTTAAATGATGATTATGCTAGTGGAATTACCATAGAAGAAATTGATAGAGATTTGAAATTTATTAAAACCTGCAATAAAACCTCTCCAGTTAGTTTATGTAAGTATAATATAGGGTGTTCAAAGTTCAAAGACAGCACTTAACTTAGTCAATAGGGACTTGCAATAAAGCCAGGCAGTAATTGTGCCGGGCACTATTCTGACAGTTTCGCATTATAAGAAATAAAATTAGGCATTTGTGTATTATAAGAGCCATAATGAATAGTGCCGCCACTATTAATGGAAAATAAACGACTGGATTTATAAATTCAACTTTGTTATGTCAATTTTGAAAGATCAACTGTCACTTTTCAATGGAAAACTGTTAGAATGGTGTCCGGCACTATTATTGCCTGGCTTTGTTGCAATAAGTCCCTAATATAAGAGCTACAGGGTCGGTTATATAACTCAGTTTCCTATTCAATACCATCAAAAATGAGACCTGTCTAATCTGGGGTCATGGCAGTGCCTCGCCAAGTTCGCGCGGAAATTGCTGTACAACTTTTCTTGAAACATTTCAGCCCAAATTTGACCTATATAAAACTCTACTTTGGAATGACCTACGAAACTCAAACTTTGCAAAGTCGTAGATCTTTATAGAGGTCACAAACCTTCCAAGTTTCATGGATTTCCATAAAGTAAATACGAAATTTCAAAAAACGTCGAAATTGCCACTTACTCATTCACTCTCTCATCTACTCACTCATTCACTCACTCATCTACTCACTCATTCACTCACTCATCTACTCACTCATGTATAGATCATCAAAATTCTACTGTACTTCCAGACATACTACAAAGCTGAAATTTGGCACACTGATAGAAATTGTGACCAAACCCTTGGAAAAAATCAAAAAACCCCAAAATTTTAATTCACTCCCCTCCCTCATACATGTAAATTTATATAAAAGTAACATTGCCCACTTCCAGAAACGCTAGAGAGCTGAGCTTTGGCAGACTGATAGAAACTATAATAAGATTATGGGAAAAAATTTAAGAACCCCAAAATTTTAATTTGCTTCTTTCCCCTATAAATGTAAAGTTAAGTAAAATTAACATTGCTTACTTGCAGAAACACTCGGCAACTGAGCTTTGGAAGGCCGATAGAAACTGTGATAAAACTATAAAAGAAAATTAAAAAACCCCAAATTTTAATTAACTTCTCTCCCCTAGAAATGTAAAGTTATGTAAAAGTAACATTTTCCACTTCCAGAAACGCTACAGAGCTGAGCTTTAGAAGACTGATAGGAACTATGATAAAACTATAGGAAAAAATTTAAAAACACTAAAATTTTAATTTACTTTCCTGCCCTATAAATGTAAAGTTAAGTAAAATTAACATTGCTTACTTGCAGAAACACTCGAGAACTGAACTTTGGAAGGCCGATAGGAACTGTGATAAAACTATAAAAGAAAATTAAAAAACCCCAAATTTTAATTAACTTCTCTCCCCTAGAAATGTAAAGTTATGTAAAAGTAACATTTTCCACTTCCAGAAACGCTACAGAGCTGAGCTTTAGAAGACTGATAGGAACTATGATAAAACTATAGAAAAAATTGAAAAACACGAAAATTTTAATTTACTTTCCTGCCCTATAAATGTAAAGTTAAGTAAAATTAACATTGCTTACTTGCAGAAACACTCGAGAACTGAGCTTTGGAAGGCCGATAGGAACTGTGATAAAACTATAAAAGAAAATTAAAAAACCCCAAATTTTAATTAACTTCTCTCCCCTAGAAATGTAAAGTTATGTAAAAGTAACATTTTCCACTTCCAGAAACGCTACAGAGCTGAGCTTTAGAAGACTGATAGGAACTATGATAAAACTATAGGAAAAAATTTAAAAACACGAAAATTTTAATTTACTTTCCTGCCCTATAAATGTAAAGTTAAGTAAAATTAACATTGCTTACTTGCAGAAACACTCGACAACTGAGCTTTGGAAGGCCGATAGAAACTGTGATAAAACTATAAAAGAAAATTAAAAATCCCCAAATTTTAATTAACTTCTCTCCCCTAGAAATGTAAAGTTATGTAAAAGTAACATTTTCGACTTCCAGAAACGCTACAGAGCTGAGCTTTAGAAGACTGATAGGATCTATGATAAAACTATAGGAAAAAATTTAAAAACACTAAAATTTTAATTTACTTTCCTGCCCTATAAATGTAAAGTTAAGTAAAATTAACATTGCTTACTTGCAGAAACACTCGAGAACTGAACTTTGGAAGGCCGATAGGAACTGTGATAAAACTATAAAAGAAAATTAAAAAACCCCAAATTTTAATTAACTTCTCTCCCCTAGAAATGTAAAGTTATGTAAAAGTAACATTTTCCACTTCCAGAAACGCTACAGAGCTGAGCTTTAGAAGACTGATAGGAACTATGATAAAACTATAGAAAAAATTGAAAAACACGAAAATTTTAATTTACTTTCCTGCCCTATAAATGTAAAGTTAAGTAAAATTAACATTGCTTACTTGCAGAAACACTCGAGAACTGAGCTTTGGAAGGCCGATAGGAACTGTGATAAAACTATAAAAGAAAATTAAAAAACCCCAAATTTTAATTAACTTCTCTCCCCTAGAAATGTAAAGTTATGTAAAAGTAACATTTTCCACTTCCAGAAACGCTACAGAGCTGAGCTTTAGAAGACTGATAGGAACTATGATAAAACTATAGAAAAAATTGAAAAACACGAAAATTTTAATTTACTTTCCTGCCCTATAAATGTAAAGTTAAGTAAAATTAACATTGCTTACTTGCAGAAACACTCGAGAACTGAGCTTTGGAAGGCCGATAGAAACTGTGATAAAACTATAAAAGAAAATTAAAAAACCCCAAATTTTAATTAAGTTCTCTCCCCTAGAAATGTAAAGTTATGTAAAAGTAACATTTTCGACTTCCAGAAACGCTACAGAGCTGAGCTTTAGAAGACTGATAGGAACTATGATAAAACTATAGGAAAAAATTTAAAAACACTAAAATTTTAATTTACTTTCCTGCCCTATAAATGTAAAGTTAAGTAAAATTAACATTGCTTACTTGCAGAAACACTCGAGAACTGAACTTTGGAAGGCCGATAGGAACTGTGATAAAACTATAAAAGAAAATTAAAAAACCCCAAATTTTAATTAACTTCTCTCCCCTAGAAATGTAAAGTTATGTAAAAGTAACATTTTCCACTTCCAGAAACGCTACAGAGCTGAGCTTTAGAAGACTGATAGGAACTATGATAAAACTATAGAAAAAATTGAAAAACACGAAAATTTTAATTTACTTTCCTGCCCTATAAATGTAAAGTTAAGTAAAATTAACATTGCTTACTTGCAGAAACACTCGAGAACTGAGCTTTGGAAGGCCGATAGGAACTGTGATAAAACTATAAAAGAAAATTAAAAAACCCCAAATTTTAATTAACTTCTCTCCCCTAGAAATGTAAAGTTATGTAAAAGTAACATTTTCCACTTCCAGAAACGCTACAGAGCTGAGCTTTAGAAGACTGATAGGAACTATGATAAAACTATAGGAAAAAATTTAAAAACACGAAAATTTTAATTTACTTTCCTGCCCTATAAATGTAAAGTTAAGTAAAATTAACATTGCTTACTTGCAGAAACACTCGACAACTGAGCTTTGGAAGGCCGATAGAAACTGTGATAAAACTATAAAAGAAAATTAAAAATCCCCAAATTTTAATTAACTTCTCTCCCCTAGAAATGTAAAGTTATGTAAAAGTAACATTTTCGACTTCCAGAAACGCTACAGAGCTGAGCTTTAGAAGACTGATAGGATCTATGATAAAACTATAGGAAAAAATTTAAAAACACTAAAATTTTAATTTACTTTCCTGCCCTATAAATGTAAAGTTAAGTAAAATTAACATTGCTTACTTGCAGAAACACTCGAGAACTGAACTTTGGAAGGCCGATAGGAACTGTGATAAAACTATAAAAGAAAATTAAAAAACCCCAAATTTTAATTAACTTCTCTCCCCTAGAAATGTAAAGTTATGTAAAAGTAACATTTTCCACTTCCAGAAACGCTACAGAGCTGAGCTCTAGAAGACTGATAGGAACTATGATAAAACTATAGGAAAAAATTTAAAAACACGAAAATTTTAATTTACTTTCCTGCCCTATAAATGTAAAGTTAAGTAAAATTAACATTGCTTACTTGCAGAAACACTCGAGAACTGAGCTTTGGAAGGCCGATAGGAACTGTGATAAAACTATAAAAGAAAATTAAAAAACCCCAAATTTTAATTAACTTCTCTCCCCTAGACATGTAAAGTTATGTAACAGTAACATTTTCCACTTCCAGAAACGCTACAGAGCTGAGCTTTAGAAGACTGATAGGAACTATGATAAAACTATAGGAAAAAATTTAAAAACACTAAAATTTTAATTTACTTTCCTGCCCTATAAATGTAAAGTTAAGTAAAATTAACATTGCTTACTTGCAGAAACACTCGAGAACTGAGCTTTGGAAGGCCGATAGGAACTGTGATAAAACTATAAAAGAAAATTAAAAAACCCCAAATTTTAATTAACTTCTCTCCCCTAGAAATGTAAAGTTATGTAAAAGTAACATTTTCCACTTCCAGAAACGCTACAGAGCTGAGCTCTAGAAGACTGATAGGAACTATGATAAAACTATAGGAAAAAATGTAAAAACACGAAAATTTTAATTTACTTTCCTGCCCTATAAATGTAAAGTTAAGTAAAATTAACACTGCTTACTTGCAGAAACACTCGACAACTGAGCTTTGGAAGGCCGATAGAAACTGTGATAAAACTATAAAAGAAAATTAAAAAACCCCAAATTTTAATTAACTTCTCTCCCCTAGAAATGTAAAGTTATGTAAAAGTAACATTTTCCACTTCCAGAAACGCTACAGAGCTGAGCTCTAGAAGACTGATAGGAACTATGATAAAACTATAGGAAAAAATTTAAAAACACGAAAATTTTAATTTACTTTCCTGCCCTATAAATGTAAAGTTAAGTAAAATTAACATTGCTTACTTGCAGAAACACTCGACAACTGAGCTTTGGAAGGCCGATAGAAACTGTGATAAAACTATAAAAGAAAATTAAAAATCCCCAAATTTTAATTAACTTCTCTCCCCTAGAAATGTAAAGTTATGTAAAAGTAACATTTTCGACTTCCAGAAACGCTACAGAGCTGAGCTTTAGAAGACGGATAAGAACTATGATAAAACTATAGGAAAAAATTTAAAAACACGAACATTTTAATTTACTTTCCTGCCCTATAAATGTAAAGTTAAGTAAAATTAACATTGCTTACTTGCAGAAACACTAGAGAACTGAGCTTTTGAAGGCTGATAGGAACTATGATAAAACCATAGGAAAATATAAGAAAACCTCAAAATTTTTAATAAAGCATAGATTGTTTTGAACAATATTTTGCATATTTTAGTACTTTAAAACTTAAATATTATCCAAATCCTTTAAAAAAGGAGTGAAATCATAACAAAAACATTTCATATAAACAAAAGCCAAGTACGCGAAAGTAGTATTCCATAAAAAGAATTGAGATAAAACTAAAGCCAAGTTCTCCAATACAAATTCCAAAATGAAAGGTTCTTAATAGTTTGTAAATGTTTTTCTAAACTTGGCTATTACGGCTGCAAATGACTCTTAGGCACAGTGCTAAATTGAACATAAAGAAGTTTGGCTGGTATAGTTTAAAAAAACATTTCCAAACTAGTAAGAACCTTTCATTTTGAAATTTGTATTGGAGAACTTGACTTTATTTCCTAGTCTTAAAATCAATCACAGACTATGGCAAATTGGGTCAAAAGCATTCATTTTTTTTTGCTTTTTTGAAATCTCCAGGTCTCCATCTTTTATAATAACTGAGTTTCCCATTCCATATCATCAAAAATAGGACACCCTGTACAATAATCCATATTTAAATATCTCTCTGTAGATACAGTAAATCAAGTCCTGATCAATCACAAACTATGGAAAATTGAGTCAAAAGCGTTTAAATGTTTTTTGCATTGCCTGTACACAAAGTATGGATGGATGGACCAAGATGGAGGATTCCTGCTACACAATATCAAAAGCACTCTACTGGAAACTGAGGTAACAACAGCGGTGGCTGCTACAAGGAGGGCGACGGGGTAGAGCCCTCCCAAAATTAGACAACAACTAGTATTTTTAATTGATTTATTTAAAAAAAGTTGTCCAGTTCTTTTTTTGTAGTCTGTGGTTAACTGGGGAAACTTATTTAGCGTAAATAATTACAAACCGGCAGCACCGCGCGGGACAAGATTTCAATTTCACCCGTTTTTTAGCGGTGGCTGTTTTCGCGCGGTGGCGCACGCGGGAGGAATGTTTGTTTTAGTTGACGCCGGCCATATTCATCGTGCCAAAGCGTTCGTCGCCCTTTCTACGTGTTGCCGGTTTTATCCTTAGTGAAGACGTATGAGTTTGTTTGTATTTGGGGTACGTCAGGGTGAGTAGTTAAAAGCCTTGCCGGTCGGGTGTCCATTGTTTGTTTTTGTTTGTTTTTAAAATGGAAATAAATACCGTCGATTATATAATTAACTGTGCAAATTTAAATACGTTGACATATGAACTTCGATTACAAATAAAATCTATAGGCCCACATAGACCGGACCTAAAAATCTCAAAAATTAGCCAAAATTTTAGTGCAAGTAATAAAAAATTATACGATGCTGAAAACTGGTTGTGCGGTTGTGAAAAACGAAATGCTTTTTTTTGCTTTATTTGTCTTATTATGAACAATCCACGAAGTGATCCTGCATTTCCACAGCGGTGTAGCGTGACTTTAGGGGCGGGGGGTCAAAGGCTAAAAAGGGCGTCCTTAAAAAAATTTGCGACCACAAAACAAATAAAAGGCCATCCATGTATGCTTTGGGTAGTATGCCTCGATTTGCCGCCGCCTAAATTTCCGCCCTAGCCCTAGCGTCGGCCCTGCTGCCTCTGTTGGGAAAATGCCTCTAAAAATGACGCCGATATAAGTTTTCTTAAGGTTTCAGACGTTGATATTTTACGTCTAATTTTGAGTTTTCATACCATTGACAGTGGGAAGGAAGAATTATAGAGATCAGTTGGATGGCTTGGTCGAGTTAATACCCTGAGAGTTTCTCGTTCTTGTATTGAGGCACCGCACACATGCATGGATAGAAGTTTTCCGAAAATTTATGTATGGTCTTCGGTCGCTTAATGTAAAGAGCGTTTGCGTACAGAGCAAGAGATTCCGGGTTCGAGTCCCGGCCGAAAACAACTTTTTTCTGATTTTTCTTTATTTAATTTCATTTGTTAAAAGAACTCTTGTTGTAGGTTGAAATTGACAACTTGGATTATATTTTGTACGTTTGTACAGCGGTGGAAGTCAGCAATAGATGCCACAGATCTTATCTGTTTACACAGTGTTTTTGGGACAAAATGAAAGAGGTAAGTTTAGAAAGAAATACAACAAAAATTAAATTAAAAAGAAAAATTTGATCTGACAAAAACAAATATGAAATGCAATATGGAATAGAGACCCTGTATGTATATGACATATTTTAAAGAATAGAATCATGATAAACCCATCAAAGTCACTTAACACTTTTTGGTTATGTCATTTTCTTGCCAAGTTCATTGGCGTTTCACTAAAATAATTTATGTTGTCAACGGTGAGTGACATCAATCATCCTGCAACATATAAACAATCATGTTTGTCTGTCACCTCCTGTAAATGTTTGTCCAAAATCGTTTATTTTTATTTTCCGACGCTTATGAATTAACCATTAACGTTAATACGTTAATGGAATTAACAAGGAGGGAAGATGCGTCTCTCTCTAAACAAGGCTAGAGTATAGAGGACCGATATTTCCTTTCTTTGATTTTGACTTAAATAAATTTGACTTTGATAAGTTTGTCGCATCTCTAATTCTTTAAAATATGTCATACATACAGGGTCTTTAATATGGAATGGTGTGAATGTAGGTATAATTATTTTTTTTTTGTTTTTGTTTTTAGCAAAACTTAGATCATGATGATTTTCACTCAGAGGTGTCCAGAAAATAAAAAAAAACTTAATAGTGTTAGTTTAAATTATACTTTATATCTACTAATTTCTAGGTATTTATTTTGAGTAAATATACAGATGTAATTTAAATGATGAACCAAACTTTGAGGGTTGGTCCAAAGTAGACAAAAAGTTCAAAAAACTTTTGGCAATTTTTTTTTCCAAGTTATAGCATTTGTCATAATAAAGCAAGGCCAACAGAAAAATAGAGGCCACGACCCTAAAAAAATCAGCTGTTCTCCCGGGGCTGAATTTTACATTGGGTCTTATGGAAGGTCAGACGTTTTTTTATGATATTTTCAAAATGGCACTACAGATTTCCGCAAAATTTCAGTGAAATATTCTCAGACACCATCCCTATATTCCACCAAAGGTTTGTAAGGAAGCAACATGATTAAAAGGTTAAAATCTTCAAGATTTAGCATTCCTTATTTTGAATTCAAATTACCCGCCATGTACCACATGCCAACTGTTATATTTGACATGTATTTGAGTTTGTCATATGTGATTGTCACATTCGCTTCTGCTTTAAACTTAATTTTTGTGTGAGCTAATGAAGCGGCTATGAAAAATTAGGGCTTAATAGACATTAAAAAAAAATTGTTCTGCCAGAATAAAGTAAAAACAATCTCAAAAACGACTTTATTTAACAAAAAATCAAATATCCATAAACCGTCATTCCAACTTCAAAATTTTAAAGACAATCAGCTGTGTCGTAACGTGACCATCAAAAAAAAATCAGCCCCGGATGTGACGTCAACAAAGTGGAGGATCGTGGCCCGTCCATTTTGATAGCCCTGAATAAAGCCATAAAAAAATATATCCTTAGTAGGTACCTCAAAACGAAAGTGTATAACCAATGTATCCTTCCTGTACTCACTTATAGATCCCAGACAGTAACAAAAGCTCAAAGATCAATGGACAGACAAATGTTATATGTAAAGCTAGAAACAGATAGAAAAAGGATTGAATGGATAAGAAATAAAACAAAAGTAAGGGATGTCAGAGGAGAAGTAGCAAAATTAAAATTAAAATTTGCCGGTCATAATATCAGACTGAAAGACCATCGATGAAACAAATGTATTGTGAACTGGAGACCTTCGGAAAATAAAAGAAGCAGGGGAAGACCCCAAATGAGAAGGGCGGACGAATTGAAGAAACATGCGGGAACTAGATGGATGAACACGGCAAAGATAGATCGAAGAAGACTAAATAGAATAGAATATAATATTTTGTCTGGTTTGAAGGATGGGGTAAATTTTTAAAATGACTTATTTTTCTGCTTCATTATAATCAAAAAATAGTCTATCGATTTTTTGTAAAAAATTATAGTTTAAAGCTCGGTTTAAAGTAGTACAGTGTGGCCAAACACCCTTTGAAACAAGTAAGTATAAAAATAGAGTTTTGGACAAATCTAAAGGTCCCTATTAATTACATAGAATAGTAACATCTCCACGCAAAATTTTGGTAACTAGTTTGAGTATTTTTTTTGTTTTTAAATCATTTTAACACTTATTATTTATTACCTTTATTGTGATAGATAATTCCACAAAATTTTGATTGTCTGTTGTAATTTTTAAGAAAGAAAAGACAGAGGTTTGGTGCAAAATGTAATGGTGATTTTTTTTTTCTTCTTTTGGCCTTTCCTACCGCCCCTTTAAGTTTGGCGTATCATTTAAATAACACTCTGTACAGACTTAACTTAGATAGATTTAATTTAACTCTAGGTAGGTAGAACGGCACCGGTTCAAAAGCGCGATATTTACAACGGCAACATTTAAAAGAGCAACATATCAAAACAGCGACTTTTAAAAAAACGACGTTTCAAAATCCTACCTTTAAAACAACGATTACAACAACCTTAAAAAAAGCATCTTATGACTCGCAACTCCCGGTATTTCAATAACCACTATCTAACATATTTTTTCGAAAAAAAAACTTGATTGACTTCTTTCCCGGGATCCTAGAGGGTGTGAAACCAAACCGAACCAAACTAAAACATTTTTTTTGAAAAATTATTAGTTAGCGAGAAACTCCTTTTGGGAGGTCGAAATTGGTGTTTTCCTAATCTTTGTCAATTGATCGAAAATGTATTCTAAATAAAAAAATGTCCCCGAGTCATAGGTTAGGATACGTTTGCGCTCAATTGAGAAATGTTAGAATAACCCTGATTTCAACCTCCCAAAATAAGGATCGGAAAGCTTATTTAGGAAAATCATTTTTGTAAAAAATGTTTTCGGTTTGGTTCGGATTGGTTTCACACCCTCTAGAATCCCGGGAAAGAAGTCAGGAAAGTTTTTTTTAAAATATGTTAGAAGAGAGACGAACTATTGCTGTTTTTAATGACGCTTTTTTAAATGTCGTTGTAAATATCGCCATTTTATATATCGCTTTTTTGAACCGGAGCCAGTTAGAACATAAGTAAGAGTAAAACACTCTGTATAACGTAGTCTCTATAGACTAAAAATAAAACAAAAATTAAACAATAATTTTTTTTTGCCATTTTTATCGCTTTATTGTTCTTTCTTTTAATTGGTTTGCTTCTGTTGTAATTTTAATAAAATAAATGGATGGATCTTTGATGGATCTGATGATCCTCAGGTAGCAAGGTCACGGTTTTTAAACGTCAAAAGCAGGTCATTTTTAATGACTATTGACGTCTCTAATCTGACGTGTAAATGACCTTTAAATGACGTTCAAAAGACACACCCAAAATGACGTTATTTTTGGACGTTTTAAAGACCTCAGCAATATGACGTATTTGGGACCAAATCAGAACATTAGACACACACACAGACACAAACCTATTTATGAGTTTTTTTTAACTCGTCTGAATATATGAAATATTCCCTGCAGTTGAGAACACTGAAGGAAACTTAGACACAGAAGGTGACTACTCTTCTGTGACTTGGACCTGGAAGTACTGGAACAGGTACAGCGGTGTTCGTCTGTGACGTACAGATCAAAATAGACCTATACATAGACTTACACATCTCCACCTTGAAGCGAAAGAAGCCTCAAAGTGTGTCTTGATTTAATATTTAATTTCTTTTACATACGTACCCCCACATTCCGTATAAATTCGGTCAAGTACTGACTGGGGCACCATCTATGTAAGTATGAGTGTATGTCCCTTGGACAAAGTGTGCAGTGTGGGTAGTGACCAATATATGACGTTTTTCATACATCAAAAACTACACTACGAAAAGACGTCAAGTAACTGACGCCTTAAAGACAACATTTTTTGGTAGATGACCTGCTGGTCATCCAAATGACCACTTTTCGACGAAAAAAAGGCGTCATTTGATGACCCCTTGCTACCTGGGTCTGATACCTTATATTGGCCTTGAAAACAGCTTTTGTTAATATCTCAGAAACGGAAGCTTCTACGAAATTTTTAGTAATAACATGAATTATTGAAAATAACGTATATTGATGCGATGCTCCGTTAAAAAATTACGTTATTTTCAATTTTTAAACTCACGACGATAACACACACGGTAAAAAAAAATTGTCTTGGATTAAACCAAATTGCTTGGAAGTAAAATAATTTGTGCTTTCCCAGTCACCAAGATAATATTTTTTTTGATATAATGTCTTGCCCAGTGGGCCCGAGGCAGTTTTGGGGGAGGCCCGAGACCCCATGAGGGCGTATTTTATGCTATTTTATGTTTTTATTCATGAAATATGTCGAAAATATCTAAAAAAATCTTAGCTTCGGGGGGGCCCGGGCCCCCCAGGCCCCCCCCCATATATACGCCAGTGGTCTTGCCTCTTTATTTTAATGTGACACAGAAATTGTTTTAATATAAATTGGAACTGAATAAATCTAAGGCACCCTTTTCTCTGGAAGCAAAATATTATTTATATGAAGACAATTTCCTTCGTTACAAAACGGAGTATACTAAAACAAAACAATTAAAGAGAAAAAATAAAGTCTCCTTTCAAGATTAAACGCTGCGTTGAACTTAAAAGAAATATTTTAATTCAAAACAAATTGTTTTAAGGTAAAACAATTTATTCAAGAAAAGAACATGTTTTCATTGTGGACAAAAATTTTTACCGTGCATTTTCGACGTCATTTCCAATTTTTTTTATCGAAAGTAATACCTTGTTTAGCCATTGCTGCGCATTTTTATTCCTAAAGTAAGTTAAAAAGGGAATACATTTATAAAATAAAGGACAAAAATAGAAAATATGACAACTCAGCTTTATTTTTTACACTATATCTAAATACAATTTTTGCACACTGTTGTTATAACTTTGACCGTAAACTTTTAAACTTTTTTGCAACTCTTCCTTGCATAAGTCGATTTTTTGAAAGATTTCTTTTCGAATAGTTTTCATCGACACCGGTAGAGTTATTATCACGTTGTTGTCATAACCCTAAAAAAAATACTTTTGTTTTAATACTTACAAATTTAATTTAAAACAAAAGTTGTCCTTGGACTTTTCCTCTTAAAGACAAAAATAAAAAAAATATTAACGATATTCTAAACAAAGACCCCATATAGCACAATCACGTGTTTAACACGTAAAAAAGGCGTGAGAAAAAAAAAACGTTGATTTTAAGCTGCTAGAAAAAAACGTTTTTTTTTTATATATGAAAACAAGCTTAATAGGTCATTCATTAACGTTATAAAAAATAATGTTGCTAAAAACTACGTTGTTATAACGCCATTATCAAATTAAAACAGCAATGTTTTTACGTTATTTTCAAGTGATTTTTATCAACGTTAAAATCACATTAGATTCACGCCTTTTCTACACAAATTTTAAAACGCGACTTGCATGGCTTTTCTACCGAATATTTTTGAGATTTTACTACAGCAGCGCAACCTATTGTCGGGATTTTTCACTTTGAAGAAATTTATCAGGCAGTGCTTTGGCCTCTAAACTCCAAAAACCTGTTAAGGAACTGAGCCCTGATCCTTCACGATCACGACGCGTCTATTATTAACGGAAGTGTTTACTGTTAAAAAATCTTGTGTATAGCTTTAAAAAAAACATAATGTATATAGATAGATAAATAGATATTTTCTCTTGCCTTGAGCGCCATCTTTAAAATTGTCTTGAAGTGTTGTAGTATTAAACTAGTGAACTTTTATAACTTCCTTTCGCGTCTCTTTTAAGTTAAAATTTTTTTATTAAAAAAACGTGACCAAAAATGACGCAGAAAGTTAGTAGGTTTGAGAAGTCTTAATCTAGTGGCGTTTTAGAACATGTTGTGGAAGACTTTTCAAGTGTGAATTTGGTACATGAAAATAACGAGGGTAGAAAACACGTTATATACACAGCACCAGAAACTTCAGCAAAAAGTACATTTTTATAGCTTGATTTCTCCTTGTTTTTAAGTTATCTTTAAGCATGTAGATTTAACAAAATAAATATTACATGGTATGAAGATGTTTTATGTGATTTTTGTGCTATGTGGGACGCTTTCGTTGGATTTTAAAAGCAAAGCCCATATCCTCTATGCCTGGGAAAGTCGTTAATAACTGTGTTATTTTTAACGATACCGGGTGTCCAATTTAATACGACGGATGTGATACCTTCCTAGCCCATTAGTACACTCTAGAGGCCCTCGATATATTTGACAATTGTTGGTGTAAAACAAGTGTCAAATGTATCGAGGGCCTCTAGTACATTCCAAGTAAACTCCATGCTATGTCAACCTTGTCAACATTGAAAACAGTTTTTGTAAATATCTCAGAAAGGGAAGCTCTCATGAAGTTTTTAGTAATGTCACAAGTTATTGAGAAAAACATGTTCTACCATATTCTCAACTTAATATTGATGCGAAGTTCCTTTAAAAAATTTTCATTTTTAAACTGTCAAAAAATTAGCATTAATGGATTTTGCACAAAATCCAACCACCTCTTTTCAGTATTGTTCACTATAAAATCGGACATATATTAAAATAAACCAAATAACACATTAAAAAAATACTCTGCCAATCTATGGGCACCTAAGCTCACACTGGATACTATAGTTATAGTGTATCTACGTGAAAGCTAATATATCTAAAAACTGAAGTATATTTTATTGAACTCCAGACTCAATTACCTTTCGTTTGATACTACACAAGCCATGTTTTGATTTAAACTCTAATTTTTCAAATCTACCCCCACCCTTTTTTTAAAAACTAAAATGTATTTTGTTTAACTCTAGACTCAATTACCTTTCGTTTGATATCACACACGCCATATTTTCACTTAAACACTAATTTTTGAAATTTACCCCCACCCTTTTTTTTTAAATTAAAATGGATTTTGTTTAACTCCAGACTCAATTACCTTTCATTTGATATCACACACGCTATATTTTTACATAAACTCTAATTTTTGAAATCTACCCCCACCCTTTTATTTGGCTTGTGTTCGGTGGATTTTGTTCATTTTTAAATGGGACCATCTCGACCCAAAACCCAGCCAGGATACCAAATTTCATTAAAATCGGGCAAGCCGTTTTTGAGTTATGCGCGTTGGTCGTTACAGACAGACATACAGACACACAGACAGACATACAGACAGACAGACAGACAGACAGACAGACGGCGCAACAAAAAAGTTTCAAAATCATCTGAAACGCAAAGATATATAAAAATTTTTGAAATCGGAGCAACTTTTTTTTTCTCGAAAAAATTAGGATCACCATAGCTCACACTACTATAGTATAGTAGTAGTGTGAGCTAAAAATCTTCAAAAACAATACCTTCTCTAGCCATTGCTGCGCGGGCTGGGAAGGTAAAAACATATAAAAATATAAATGATGTGACACGTCATTAAAAATTAAAGATCTACCTGAAAAAGAGTTTCTCCTTCATATTCCACATATCCATTTTTTCTTGCTGACGTAAGAACGCCCACTATTTTGTTGCAGATTTTTGAATACAGCTTTTAAAAAAAATTATATAAATTAGTGTGATTTAGACCCGCTGGACTGTAACTAAGGCCACTTCAAAAAATACTCTGCCAATTTATTCAGCTCACACGATTATTGTTTATAATGTAATTTTTACTCAATTTGGTCCGCGAAAATAACCCCCTATATTTTATTAGCTACAAAATAAAACGGGGTAAGTACCTCAAAAATTTCTCCAAATTTGATTAATTTTTTTCCTCGGCCTTCAGGGTAATCCATACCAAATTTATCGATAATTCTGCACAGGTCCAAAATTTCGTTAAACATTCTTATTTTGGCTTTTATAGCCCTTTGCTCTGAGTGTGAACCTAATTCAGGCCTAAAAAAATTATCAGCACAAAAAATTTCATGTAAAAAGAAAAACACAAGTACGCCAATTTGGAGAAAATCTTGAAATTTGTGTAGCACGAACCCGAGGGGTATACTTTACCCCTATATTTTGAATAGGGAAAGTGGGTCTAGTGATACCTTGTTTTGAAGCTCTTTTAAATATCTTTACAACCGTGTAAAAATTTCGAAAATCCATCATGGAATAATAAAATAAAAATTAAATCCGAAAAATATAAAATTCTAATTAAATTTTTGTTTTATCAGTCTATGTTAAATTTGAAAGTTTGAAGGCAATTATCTCAAAAACGAATGGATAGATTTTTGAAATTTTTACACGGTTCAAAAGTCCTTCACAACAAGGTATCACTAGACCATTAACGTATTAACTGGAGAAGACTAGGAAATAAACAAAAAAATCGGCCGTCTAGATAAACAATTTGTTTTAAAAAACGTACTTCTGCAGAAAAGAACTCATCGACTATTTTTGTTTGGTCCATAGAAAACTCTATTTTCTTTCTCTTTAAGAATCACCAAAATTATCCGATCTTTCCTTTACTTTTATTTCTTTTTTAAACCAATGCACCGGAAAAAGATGAAACTGTTCTTCTTACAAACCCTTACCAGATTAATTATACACGACCAAATATGGATATATAACAAGCGGTGATCACTTTAACTTGTGCTTCCAGCATTTATTTTGCTACTCCTTTGTTTTCCTTTATTAAACCAGTGCGAGAGAAAAAAACAAAACTATTCTCGATTACAATCCCTCACTAAAACAAAGGAATTAGAAAGATGCCGCAATCGTCTAGGCCCGTGTAAAGTATCTTATTTTGTTCCTCTTTGTTAAACTGATGCGAGAAAAAGAGACAAAACTATTCTTGATTAGAAGGTAGTCCCTTTGGACCCATTAGTATTTTGTAAAGGGTCAATGCGGCGTTTTTGACCTGTCTGTTTACGGTTTGGAATTGTTTTCGTGTTTTTTCTTAAAATATATTTTCGATCTGGACTCAAAATTAATCTTAAAAGACTTTAAAATGGCGTGGGAGTGTATTTTGTGCTAAAATCTCGACCATGTTAATCCAGAAGTGTCGTTTTACAAGTAAGTTAAATAACTTGTTTGACCTTCAAAACAAAACAAAGACCAGTGCCATAGATATCAATATAAAATCAGAAAAAAAAATTTTGGGTATTATATAAATAATTATTTATTTGTTAAAAGTGTTTAAACATAAGTTTAGTTAAAAATGTACAGGGTGTCCTAAGTTTTGGTGTTTTGATACTTTTAACTGAACTACGAGCCTTGATTTTCAACAGATAAGGTAAAAAAGGTATCTTATTAACATGGAAAGTAATTTTTTTATGTATACCTTTTTTATTTAACCGTTTTTTTTGTGTAAACAGTTTTTCTAGATTTGGATTGAGGCAATTTTTTAGTTTGGGTTAGTCCTTTTTATCTACTCTGAATTTTTAACGTTGTCTAACCTAAAATAAAATACACCAAGCTGAAAGCATCCTAATCAAACATCTAATTGTCAATGGGTATCTATTCAGCTGTAAACTAAATTAAATTGCTTGTTTTAATAAGTTAGGTATTTACTTTTAATAAATAAATATTTTGCCGCCGTCACTGGTAAATCGATCGACCATAACGAATAAACATACGTCTGCTGTGTGCCGCACAGCGTTGCCATCGTCTTTCCAAAAAATATTTCTCTTCTTTTCCAACTTATTGAAGCATCTGGGGGTCAAATCGAATTGTTTTGATAAATGAATTTTCGCCGCGGTTCCTGGTCTCCTCCGGTTAATACGTTAATGCACTAGACCCACTTTTCCTATTCAAAATATAGGGATATAGTATATCCCTCGAAAGGGGTTCGTGCTACAAAAATTTCAAGATAGTCAAAAAGTGTCCCCCTCGCAAACAAAATCGACGTGTCCGAGCGTTTCTCCAGATTCGCACTCTATATACCCAAAAAGGCTTATGTTTCGATGTTTGTGAAATATAAACTAAAAAGTTTTTTCAATTTAAGCTATTTTAACGTTTTTTAAAAAACTAAAAGTCTATAATGGGTTCACTATCAGAATTTTTTTTAAAGTGTTTATATCATTTTCAAAATACTTACATAGTTCTGTAGATAATTAAACAAAGACTATTACGTTTAAAAAAAAAGAAACACTAAACTAAAAATATATAACAACGTATTTTTTTCCTGGACTATTTGGCAATAGTTTGGTATTTTATTTATATTCAATCAAATGATCCAAATGAAAAAATGATTGGAATTTATTTGAAAAAATACTCAGATAAATTATTTGCAAAAATCAAATTGTATTTTATTAATATTGCTAATATAAAAATCTAAAAAATATTTAAAACAATTGACACATGATACATAAACGCTAAATTTAATAATTCTAAAAAATTTTTTCACCTTGTTTTTAACAGATCTACAAAAATACATAATACCAGAGAACCAGGGTGTTTCCTAAATGAATGTCAATATTTATGGGGGTGATTTTTGGGCTCATTTTAAGAAAAAAACTTCATATGAACATATGTCCTAAACGTGTTATCTTTTGAGATACAGGGTGGTAAAGTTTTCAAAAATAAATCATTTATTATTAATATCTACAATACTACTTCAGATATTTTAATGAAATTTGTCATACATGTACTATGGATCAAGAGGCATTTTTTTATGTATCACTTTTTTTTTAATTTCCATCAGTGGCGTTCGTACGTAATTTGACCTGCCTATTTTGGCAGACATTGATGGCACGCCACTGATTTTTCCTGAAATAAAAATTATTTTTGAAATCCCCAATCATTTCTAACCAAAGTTGATCACTTGATTTTTTTCAATCCGATGCACGGTTTTCGCTTAAAAAAATAAAAACCGTTTCTCTGCATGATCATAACAATGTCGTTAATATGACAATATCATCATGCAGAGGCACGTATATTTTATTTTTTTAGATGAAACCCGTGCGTCGGACTAAAAATATTCAAGAGATCAAATTTGCTCATAATTAAATACAGATTTAAAAAGTACACTTCACTTGGTATTGTAGATATTAATAATAAATTATTTATTTGTGAAAACTTTATCACCCTGTATCTCAAAAGGTAAGACGTTTAGGACATATGTTCATATGAAGTTTGAAAGCCCAAAAATGAACCCCATAAATATTGACATTTAATTAGGAAGCACCCTGTATAATATATGTTCTCTGATAATACATAAAAAATTAATATTTAACCCCGTTTGTGTCAAAATTATTTTATGGGTCTCTTAACGTTAACTGAAACATAAAAAAAATCTATGCTAATTTCTAGGGATTACTTAATTAAATGAAACTTTAAATAATACTTAACAGAATGAAAAATATTATTGCTCCTATAAAGAGCTTTAACAAGGTTAAACATATGTGCCAAAATTATTTTATGGGTCTTTTAATGTTACCAGACACATAAGGAATCTGTTGTTACTTAGGGGTCACTTAATTAAATAAAACTTTAAATAATACTTAACAAAATGAAAAATACTGGTGCCACTATAAAGGACTTTAACATCGACATGCCTGTTATTATGGAGAACATCCAACATAGGAGGGAAAGAACTCCTACTTTCCAAAGTATGTGGACTCCCAAAAGTCTAAAAAAAAATACAATCGATAGATAGACAGATAGATCCAGAAAGAAATAGATAAATTTTTTGATCATAATGAATCACAGAATCATTCAACGTTTGCAATCTTGTCATTTATAAAACTCAGTCCCCCCCTTTCACACGTTACAAATTAAAATACTATAACTTTATTTGAACTTCTTTTTGTTCTTGTTATCACCACCTCAAAAGTTTTGGAAATCGTAAAGTAAAGCAGTCATAGCAATCTAGCTTCGGGATCTAATTCGGAATATTTTGTCGAGATTTTCAAAAGTATCGAATTAGATCCCGAAGATAGATTTGTAGGTTTTGATGTAGAAAGTCTTTACACCAACGTGCCAATAAATGAGTTACTCAGTATCATTAAAAACAAATTACAAACTGATGATACACTTAACGAGAGAACAACGCTATCGGTGGAGGGGGTGATAAATCTGTTGGAGCTCTGTCTCCGTAACTATTAATTTAAAGTAAAAGATAAGTTTTACGCGCAAAATGATGGACTTCCAATGGGTTCGTCTTTTTCGCCAGTGCACTATAGGATAAAAAATCCAAATTTTGGCCAATATAGGAAGAAAATAGGTTTACCTTTTAGTTATTAAATTACCACCAAAAATATTTAAAATGACCAAGTCATTAATATTTCTAATAATGACATTTGAAATCTAAGTAGGCCGTGCTTGATGACAGCGCAAAGTCAGCTTATACGTCGAATAAAGTATTCTTTGTTTTTTCTTAAAATATTTACTGATATTTCAAAAGGCGCTGTACCAAAGATATTAATTTAAAAAAGTGATTTTTTTTATTACCCATGAAGAACGAAGGTAAGATTGATTAATTATATACCTTTTGTTTTTAGAAGCTTACCTATTTTTTATTTGCTGGTTTTATATCAATATATAGCAGAAATCTGGCAAAAGAAATAAAATTGTTTGGTTAGGTTGAATTACAAAATGAGATCCGCAAGGATCCGATCAGGCCGATATGTAATAATATTCTTTAGAGTTTAGGCTAAAAGGCTGTTATAAAACCGTTTGCAACTATTTGCAACAAAGGCGTTTTTTTTTACTTTTAGATGAATTCTGCATTAAAAATCAAGACCTTTTTGATGTGTGGTTGTCTAAGATAATACAAGTTTCCTTTGAATTAAATCATCATTTTTGGGTAATATTAGTTTCCCTGTGTTGCCAATTGCCTTTAAATTTGACAAAACTACTGCTTTGAAACTGCTTATATTTTCATGAGCACTTATCCTTGGTTTCCTATGCCAGCTAGTGTACACAAGGTGCTTATTCACAGCAAGCAGATTTTGCAGAATTGTTTATTACCAGCTGGGTTTTTGGGAGAGGAAGCCTCAGAAACGAGAAACAAGATCTACAAGCATGATCGGGAATACCATGTCCGAAAAAGTAGTGGAATAAATAATTTAACAGACATTTTCAATAGGGCAATGGACACTTCAGATCCGTTAATCTCAACTTTGTCACTTATGTCACGAAAATCCAAACTGAAATCGAAAGTGTTACCTGAAGATGTAAGAAATTTTTTACAATCACCCGATGAATATTTATCTAAATCAGGTTTACTTGAAAATAACAGCCAATCCAGTAGTGTTGAGCCAGATCATGAATTTTTATTTGACATTTCAGAATTAGATAGCTTAGAGTTGGATTCAGAAATAAACGATTAAGTAAAACTTCAAGAAAAGTTAAGTGATCTATAATATTTAGACTTTGCTATTTTTGAGTAAATATAACTTGTTCTGTTTTTGCAAAATTTTTCAATATCCAGCCATTTTAATTTGTAGAAGTATCCAGGAATTCCGGATAATTAGGGTGAAAAGATGTTTCTTATAAATATAGAACTAGAACAAACAGTGTAATTCTGATTTGGCACTTTTGGGGATTTTAAGGTTATTTAAAGGAAAGAGATAAAATATGAAGTTAACTTTTACGATGAAAACTACATATTACCAAGCTACAGGGCGTTCTAAAAATTCTGCTTTTTGAAAAGTGTCTATAATCCTTTATGTCTGATTTTTTATGTGTTGTCTTTTTATATTTTTAAAAAAGTAAACTTTAACTTTGATTTGTTTAATTTTAAAAATCGACATTTAATTTGACTAAAATACAGCTCTACACATGCGGTTGTCTTATATCTTCTATGCAAGCTATTTTCAACACCCCAAAATTGCCCATTGGGGATCACCCTGTACATAATAAAATCTTATATAATTTACTAAAATGATTTTAAACTCTTTAGTATACCACCTATAAAATTCTTCAAAATATTGCTACTCAAAAAAATCGGTTTTGTTTGCTTAAATCATATTCTTCTAATATTGGCCAAAATAAAGACGTCTTATCCTACTGTGCAGTGGTAGCGAAGATTTATATGGAGTGGCTCGAGGACCATGCGATCAACACAGCAAGAGTCAAGCCAAAACTCTGGCTTCAATACATGGATGACACATTTATTATATGGCCGGAAAATGATGACGAACTATAAAATTTTCTACACCATCTGAACGGTATTCGACCAACAATCAAATGCAAAATGGAAATCGAAAAAATTTCGGCATTACCTTTTTTCGATGTTCTTGTCAAACGATTAGACAGAAACATTCAAACACACACGGGACAGTACCTATATTTTAAGTGTAATCATTTTGTTGCTACAAAAAAGAAGTTATAAGAAGTTTGTATTTAACAGCCGTAAATATTTGTAGTAATAAACCTTAAAAAGGACTTACAACAGAATGGTTATTTCGAGAAATTAATAAGTTCAACGATCTCTAAAATTAAAAACAAATCAAATGTAGCAAAGTCTCAATATAATAATCCGTTGGTTATTAGGGACTTATTGGAACAAAACCTGACATTATTTTAGAGTCGACTTTATTTTGACCTCTCAAAATTGACACTCCAAAGCCAAATTTAATAATAAAGATGCTAACTTTCATTAAATAAATACTGTTGGTGCAACTTTAATTTTAAATTCAAATTTTGCGCCAAATTCCCGTATTCGGAAAACCCACACAATTTCAATTTGATTGGCACAAGCAAAACGCCAGCGCCATCTACGAAAAATGAATCTGCGCAAAAAGGCGTAACCAAAAAAAGATTCGTCTGTCGTATTCTATCGAGATCACCACGCAGCATGGTGATAAATTCTATTAACCAAAAAAATCCAATAACATTCTTAGAAAATCAAACTAAACCATTACACAAACAAGTGATTCTAGTGTGGATCGACTGCAACGACTGGGCCAGCGAGAGGAGCTCCTCTGGACGACGGAAACAACTAAAAAGGTGAGTGCCAATCCTCTATATTGTCTTTGTGTGGCTCGGAAAAATTAATATTTTTACATCGTCCTTTTAAGGATTTTTGCACCCAGATTTTATAAAACGACCAGCGCGCTTACAGTCCCGCGGCTCTACCCCTCAAACCTCAAACCATCAACAAATACCGACACTAATAAATCCGGTTTTTAAATACACAAAGGCCGAATTTTGAAGCAGAGCAGCTGCTTTTTATATGCAAATCTGTCACCATAGGGTCGATGTTTAAATAAGGTCACGTTTTATTCCAATAAGTGTCTATTATCTTTGATATGATACAACTAACCCAGTCTTGTAAACAATCCATATATTCAAGGGATTTCAGAAAATATAAGACGATTAACACACAATATAAAAACAGTATTTTTATCGGGAAATATGATAAGGAGTTTTGTAACTAAAACAAAACCAGAAAATCCCTCAAATAATAAGAAATGTATTTAACAAATCCCGTGTGAGTTTGGTAAATTATATGTAGGTGAAACGAAACTCCCTCTTCAGGTTAGAGTAAATGAACATATAAAAAGCACCCAATTAAGGGATATTGAAGAATCCGGTTTGGCGAATCATTGCATGGTCAAATGATCACAGGATTCAGTGGTTAAAAGCTAAAGTTTTGCATAAGGAGTCGAAAAAGAAAGTTGATTGAAGCTGCGTTTATAATGCAGAATAAAGAAATTTTCAGTCAACCAAGCGCAGACATACCAAACATATGGAAACCACTCCTTAAGGAAAACAAGCGTCTTAGGGGGCGGGCCGTCAAACCTCACTGCACACCAAGTAGTATAAGTAGTAGCCTATAGACTAGATTGTTTAGTTTACACTTGGAAACGGTTAAGATACTTACTAACCGAAACGTCGTGTTTAAAATAAATAAAGACAATGGAAGTCCAAAATTTTGTTTCTGTATCATAGGATGTAAGAAGAGACTTACATTGTGTCCTTCTTCTTCGCAGCAGGCAAAGTTTTGATGGAATCTTTGCTCAGATAGATCCTGGAGCCCAAAACCAAGTCTACGAAGTAGTCTTTCCAAACAAGACTGGAAATATCCAAGTTAAAGTCTTGCCTGTCAGTTTGGTTCATCCAGTTCTGGAGTTCGATGGTTTTGGGTGCTGAAAATTTCCATTCAGTAAAGATGAACTTGGCTAGACGATCTAACGAGTTGTTTACGTTCCTGTGAAGCTTCATTAAGCTAAAAATAATTAAATGTTTAAATGATTTTGTTGGTTTGTTTAAGAATGTACAATATGAGTTTTAAAAAATCCATTCTATTCCATGTATAGCAGTTTATTTTCGCCTGCTCTTGTTCTGGTTTCTCTCGTATCTCGGTAGATGGCGGTTCTTGCGAGAGTTTTCTCATTATTTACAAAGGATTAGATACAAAACCGTCTAATTAACTTCGCAAGAGTGTCACATTGATCAAGCAGTGTTCTGAGGAGTCTTATAAGGACGAAACAGTTAACTGTCAACACTTATTAGGTGCCCATTAGATCTTGGACCCCCGTGAGGTTAAGCCTTCAAGCTACCCACGGAAAAATATGAGAGAAACAAAACGTATACAGGGTGTTTAAAGTTACGTCGCTAGAATTGCTAACGTCGTTATTTTTAGAGCTCGATCGACCTTGAATTTATTGTGCTCGAAAAGGATTTTTCTAAAATTATTTGGTTCCAGTTCATTTTAGAGAAAAAAGTTTTAAACAAAAGTTGAGGACAGTAAAGTTTCCTACAAAAGCGCTTTAACACGTTTTTTTGTCAGACGAATGGTTTTTGAGTTATAAGGCTAAACATTTCGCCACCATTTTGAATTTTGAGAATTTTTTTTTAATGACCTTTAACTTAGAAACTGCTTATTTTTGAGAAAATATGTAATAACATAAAGACTAATTAATAGTCTTTAAAATAAAATATCATTGAGTTGTTTGTGTAGTACCCTTGCTAAGATACGATCCCTGAAGTGTTAGTAGTACACCCGTTTTCTAGTATATGCAAAATAAACCGAAATTATTAACTTTTATATAATTTTCTCAAAAGGTAAGCATTTTACAGAGATCATTTAATTTTCTACAATAGGGTTAATTACACATTTTCCGCAAAATGCTTACCATTTGAGAAATTTACATAAAACCTAATAATTTTGGTTTATTTTGCATATACTATGGAAATACATAGGAATTGGGTGTACAGCGTGTCCCATTTTCGATGGGATATTGATTTTCTGATTGCACCTTACCGTGCTCTTTTTTTGAGCCCTTAAAAATGGCGTCATCAGATTTTTGCTATACCCCGTAGTTTGGCTAATACAGGGAGTTTTTGAAAAAATTGTATTTTTAATAATCCCTTGTATCCCGCTTATTTTGCGAGATACTTTTATTCTGTAAAAATATTTTTATGGCAACTTTTTTAGAAGAAAATAATGATGTTGTCAATTTTTTAAAATATTGTTTAGTTGTTGAGATATGGTATTTATCATAAAAAAATTAAATACGGACCTGGATTTTTTTTATTACTATTTTAATTGGTTTCATGCTAGTATTATCATAAAAAAATTAAATACGGACCTGGATTTTTTTTATTACTATTTTAATTGGTTTCATGCTAGTATTATCATAAAAAAATAAAAATTTTAAAAATTTTTGTTTTAAGGTAAAAAAAAAATATTTAATATTTTTAAAAAAAATTAGTCCGAACCTGGATATTTCCAACATAAATATAAACTAAAATTGCTAGTTAAACAATTTTTAGTTTAACTGTTTTGATACTTAGCATATTAAAATCGTTTTACGTTAATTTACAGATTTATTTGAAACAAAGTCTACGAAAAAAACAAATTATAAAAAATAACTAATTTTTCTGATTACCATTATGTGTAAGACATTGTTGGCATTTTTGAGTAATTTTTCTTAACGCATTTTGTATAAAAATATTTCTGCCATTTAGATATTGGGATTTTGTTGCTTGAATGAAGCAGTCAAACATATCACATTTTTCAAAATCTGGATATGGTCGATTTCTAGCCAGTTTAAAATAATTGTAAGCCATTCACAAAAATGACAAGTAAAATGACAATGTCAATTCCACGCTTTTGTTTTGTAAATTTCACGACCTGCTGTTCGGTTATCAAATAATTAGTATGATATTATTTTTGTAACTTTTTAACGTTTTTTAATTTATTTATAAATCTTTTAATTATCATTTCAAAACAGATAAACTAAAAATCGTTCAACTAGTGTGTCTTGCAATTTTTAATTTATAATTACGTTGGAAATTTCCAGGTTCGGACTATAATCTTTTTTTTCAAATATTACATAGTTTTTTTAACTTTAAATCAAAAAAATATTAAAGTTTTATCATTTTAAGGTAATAATCGCATGGAACTAATCAAAGTAGTAATAAAAAAAATCCAGGTCCGTATTTAATTTTTTTATGAAAAATACCATATCTCAAAAACTAAACAATATTTTTAAAAATGAACAACGTCCTTATTTTGCTCTAAAAAAGTTTCCATAAAAAGGTTTTTACAGAATAAAAATATCTTGCAAAATAAGCGAGATACAAGGAATTAATTAAAATGCATTTTTTTCAAAAACTTTCCCTGTATTAGCGAAACCACGGGGTATAGCAAAAATCTGATTACACCATTTTTAAGGGCTCCAAAAAAGAGTACGGTAAGGTGCAATCAGAAAATTGATATCTCTAATAATAACCGAGTTTCCCATTTAATCCCATCGAAAATGGGACACGCTGTACTGCTAACACTTCAGAATTCGTATCTCAGGTACTAACCAGACAAGTCAATTGTACCTTATTTTTTTATGGGCTATTAATTAGACTTTATTTTACGTTATTACAGATTTTCTCAAATATGAGCAGTTTCTATATATTATTCTATTTAACATATGTCAAAATTGCGACTACACCACCTTTTGCAAGGTGGGAGTCTTTTTTCGCTTTAATCACTAGCCTATTATAAAAACACCAAGATGAAACTTTAAAAAATAAAAAAGTTATAGGCTCCTTTTCAACAAAAAGTTATAATAAGCTCTTTTCTAAGATGCAAAACTTCCAGTAGCTTAAAAACAGCTTCCTATCAAGATTAAGATGAAGTTTTCTCCCAAAAACATCGAATTTCGCGGTTCTTTGCTAGTTTTGACATTTTCAGTGGTATACTGTGTTTTCAATACAGTTTTTTTACATTTATATGGCTGTACTTACATAGGTCTTCCACCAACCACCCTGGTCACTGTATCCAACAAAATTGCGGGTATAATGTGAACAAAAAATGCCGAAATTTTATAAAACGTAATAGAATTAATAAACTTCAAATTGGGATACCACACGGCCGACTTTAGTGGGTACTTGTGTAGATATACGTTTATTTCGTCCTTCACCAGGTCCCATTTAAAAGGATTCCTCGTGCTCGAAGTACAGTGGTATATTTCCACTTTTTTTGGGTTCATCTGCCCTAAAAATAAAAATAAAACATTTTAAAATAGTTTTTAGTCGAACCAATTTGCATGTAACGTAACATGTTACATTTCATGTAGCATAACATGTTACATTACATGTTACATTACATTTAACATAACATGTTACGTTACATGTAACATAACATGTTACATTACATGTTACATTACATGTTACATAACATGATACGTCACGGGTAAAATTAATTGTTAGATTACATGATATATTACATGTTACATCACATTTTACGTCACAGGTAACATTAAATGTTACATTACATGCTATATTACATGTTACATCACATTTTTCGTCACACACATGTTACATTACATGTAACATTACATGCTACAATACATGTAACATAACTCGTTACATTACATGTAATATAACATCTTACGTTACATGTAATCTTATCTGTTACATAACATGTAACATTACCTGTTACATGACATGTTACATCACAGGTAACATTAAATGTTACATTACATGTTACATCATATTTTACGTCACATGTTACATTGCATGCTATTTTCATCGCAATTGGAATTACCTGCGTGAAATCCAGCTGCTAATAAGGTATTAACAACGATATCAATGGGAATATAATCATAAATCAGGTCTGTGGCAACGGGAAGTCGTCTGATGATGCCTTTGGAGGCACCCATCATGAAACCTTGTGGCCCGTTTTTACTGATCGTCCAACCCGGCACTGGTTCTTTCCAGGCGCCGATTACTAAAAAGGAAAAATATAAAGACATTATAGAAACAAAAGAAATTAATAAATTTTTGAGATATTAGATGGCTTAAATTTCTAAATAATTTATTTACAAAATAAAATTAATATACAGGGTGTTTCACGAACATCAAAACAGAGGCCTTTTTGAGTATTTAGAGTGCGAATTTGGAAAAACGCTCGGACACGTCGATTTTGTTTGCTAGGGGGACATTTTTTGGCTATCTTGAAATATTTGTAGCACGAACCCCCTTCGAGGGGTATACTCTACCCCTATATTTTGAATAGGGAAAGTGGGTCTAGTGATACCTTGTTTTAAAGGCATTTTGAATGTCCTTATAACCGTGTAAAAATTTCAAAAATGTATCCATTAGTTTTTGAGATAATCGCCAATTTAAAATTCCTATCAGCCTTCTAAAGCTTAGCTCTTTAGCGTTTCTAGAAGTGGGCAATATTACTTTTACATAACTTTACATTTATAGGGGAGGGAAGTAAATTCAAATTTTGGTGTTTTTAAATTTTCTCCTAAAGATTTATCATAGTTCCTATGGGTCTTCCAAAGCTCAGCTCTCTAGCGTTTCTGGAAGTGGGCAATGTTACTTTTACATAATTTTACATTTATAGGGGAGGGAAGCTAATTAAAAAATGTTTTCTATAGTTTTATCATAGTTCCTATCGGCCTTCCAAAGCTCAGCTCTCTAGCGTTTCTGAAAGTGGGCAATATTACTTTTACATAACTTAACATTTATAGAGGAGAAGAGTAAATTAGAATTTTGGGTTTTTTTCCAAGGGTTTGGTCATAATTTCGATCAGTCTGCCAAATTTTAGCTTTGTAGCATGTCTGGAAGTACAGTAGAATTTTGATGATCTATGAGTGACTGAGTGGCAATTTCGACGTTTTTTAAAATTTCGTAACTACTTTACTACTTTATGGAAGTCCATGAAACTTGGAAAGGTTGTTAACTCTATGAAGATCCACGACTGTGCAAAGTTTGAGTTTCGTAGCTTATTCTGAAGTAGAGTTTTAGATAGGTCAAATATGGGCTGAAATGTTTCAAGAAAAGATAGTACAGCAGTTAAAAACTAAAAGAGGTTTCATGTAAAATGCAAATTAAAAAAATAATATTGACCACCCTTTATTGTTTAAGCTATATCTTAGATCTCCACTCCCCGTAGTAGTCCGGCAGAATCAGCCAACAAATTAAAAAAAATTGCAGAATAAAAACTAAGAGAGGTTTCTCCGAAAATGTAATTCAGAAAAATAATATTGACTACCTTTTATTGTTTATGCCATATCCTAACTCTCCATTCCCCGTAGTAGTCCGGGAGAATTAAATGAAAATGTAAAAAAATTTTAGAATAAAAACTAAAAGAGGTTTCACCGAAAATGCAATTCAGAAAAATAATATTGACTATTCTTTATTGTTTATGCCATATCTTAACTCTCCATCCCCCGTAGTAGTCCGGGAGAATTAAATGACAAATGTAAAAAAATTTCAGAATAAAAACTAAAAGAGGTTTCACCGAAAATGTAATTCAGAAAAATAATATTGACCTTCCTTTATTGTTCATGCTATATCTTAACTCTCCATTCCCCGTAGTAGTCCGGGAAAATTAAATGACAAATGTAAAAAAAATTCAGAATAAAAACGAAAAGAGGTTTCACCGAAAATGCAATTCAGAAAAATAATATTGAACATCCTTTATTGTTTATGCTATATCTTAACTCTCCATTCCCCGTAGTGATCCGGGAGAATTAGCCGAAAAATTTTAAAAAATTGCAGAATAAAAACTAAAAGAGGTTTCACCGAAAATGCAATTCAGAAAAATAATATTGAACATCCTTTATTGTTTATGCCATATCTTAACTCTCCATTCCCCGTAGTAGTCCGGGAGAATTAAATGACAATGTAAAAAAATTTCAGAATAAAAACTAAAAGAGGTTTCACCGAAAATGCAATTCAGAAAAATAATATTGACTATTCTTTATTGTTTATGCCATATCTTAACTCTCCATTCCCCGTAGTAGTCCGGGAGAATTAAATGACAAATGTAAAAAAATTTCAGAATAAAAACTAAAAGAGGTTTCACCGAAAATGCAATTCAGAAAAATAATATTCATTACCCTTTATTGTGTATGCCATATCTTAACTCTCGATTTCTCGTAGTACACAAATATAAAAAAATACGCGAACTTGGCAAGGCACTGCCGTGCCCCCAGATCAGTTGCAACTTACTCATGCTAGGCCTCACAATAGCACAGGGCACCAATGCTTCAATTTTCTGAACTTCATGTTCCGCCATGTGTTTGGTAATTGTGTAAGTGTTGGGGTGATCCCCCAAAATTTGTGGCGTCTGTATTTCCAGTTCTTCAGGGGTGAGTTTGTTTACCAAGGTTATCACCTCTTCTGGGTCTTTTGGTAAAGGGTAGATTATCTAAAAATGATTTACTGACAACTGACGATTCTACCCGTGGCATATAGAAGAAAACGCCTTCGGAGGAGGGCTTAATCTTAATCAATACTATTAAAAAGTAGCATAGAAACAAAATTTCGGACCATTGCCTTTATTCAGTCAGTCACTTGAAAACGGTTAGAGGTACAGACAATGGAAGTCCAAAATTTTGTTTCTAATTCTATATTAAAAGTAAGCTTATATTGGGAGTTCTAGTTTTTTTGAAACCATAGCCAACTATGTTATTGCCATATTGAATTTATACATCAATAAATAGAGCATTAAAATAGTATTTTAACCTATCTTTGAATGACGGAAAATGTGAATTTATTTAAAAAAACTGTTTTTCACTTGGTTGGCTGTAAAACAAAGGCCGTAGTTACGTTTGTTGTCATACGTACGTAACTATCTGTCAAAATTTTGTCATTTATTTAATTTATCTGTTGAGTTTTAAAGTTTCTAAATTACTTTTACTTCTACAGAGTCACATTATTAATCAAATTTAACATGCATGTGCTTTCAGAGATATCCAGAAAGACGACAACAACGTTTGTCAATCTTCAGAATACTTAGAAATAATTTATTTGAATTAAAAAACAAAATCGTAATCGACAACCTGATGAAAATATTGTAGCTCTGGTTTTACAAAGTGTCGTTGACAATCCTCGCATATCCCTTCGTGAACGGGAAAATATTGTTGAAGTACCCAAATCAACTGCACAAAGAATTCTTAAAAAATTTAAGTATTATCCATATGCAACACATATTAGTCAAGCACTCCGAGATGGTGACTTAGAAAGAAGAACCTTGTTTTGCAATTGGTTCATACAAAAATCGCAAGAAAACCCTCAATTTCCACTTAAGGTACTGTGGTCCGATGAAAGCAGGTTTACAAACTGCGGGGTATTTAACAGACATAACTACGTGAACTGGGCAGATGAAAATCCGTTCTTAAATCGTGAGGTGCACCATCAAGTTGAGGTGGGGTTTGAAAGTCATAAAGGGACACATACTATTTTACATTTTTCATAATAATTTGACGGCACCTCGATATTTAGAAATTCTGCAAAGTTACGTTGACCAAATTTTAGAAAATTTGCCTCTTCAAGCAAGCACGTGGTTCCAGCAAGATGGAGCACCTCCACATAATACAAGAATCATAACCGACTATTTGAATCAGCAACATGGAAATAACTGGATCGGAAATCGAGGTCTAGTTGCCTGGCCTGCACGTTCGCCGGACCTTACGCCTCTTGATTTTTGTATTTGGGGATACTTAAAGGATAAAGTTTATTCTACTACTCATAATACGATAGGAGAACTTGAGGCAGCCGTGGTTCAAGCCACAGAAGAAATTCCTGAACAAAGGGTTAAAAATGCATGCATGTCACTAATTCATCGATGCAGGATTTGCATGAATAACAACGGTGGAATTTTCGAACGTTTGCTTATTTAATTCAATGCTTTGTTATCGGTTTTTAGTTTTATTTTAAATTAAATAATAAATGCAACCTTTTGTTTCAGAAATAAAAGATAGATTTTAAGAAATTGTATAATTTCTTAGTTAGAGAAAAATTAAAAAATAAGGGCTTTAAAGATTTGCATATAATAAGTTTTGAAAGGTAGTTACGTAAGTGTGACAACAAACACAACTACGGCGTTTGTTTCACAGCCAACTAAGTGAAAAAACTCTATTTATTGAAGTATAAATCCAATATGGCAGTCATAAGAAAATAACAAAGTTGACTATGGTTTCAAAAAAACCAGAAGGCCTAGAAAAAATCTGTTAACGTCATTCAATTGGCCGTAGTTGATTACACAAAACTACCAAATTTCACTAAATTTGTTTGCAAGGTAGCGGCGATATTTATATATATATTTATCGGTTTCACAACGTTCTACGTCTTCCGATACCCAATCTCCACTCGTTTCTGTTTGCCCATAATTCATCATCTTATTCTTATTTCACTATCTATTCCTTCTCTCCAGCTTCTCCTTGGTCTTCCTCGTTTTCTTCGGCCAGTTGGTTTCCATTGTAATATTTGTTTAGGTAGTCTTCCATCATCCATTCTTTGTACATGTCCGTACCACACCAGTTGTTTTGTTCTTATATCATCCACTAGAGTACGTTCACCCACTGTCATAATTTCTCTTATTCTTTGATTGGTAACTCTTTCTCTTTTTGATTTCCCTGCTGCTCTTCTCCAATAGTCCATCTCCGTAGCGGAAAGCATTTTTTCTGTTCTATCTTTGATTGGCCATACTTCTGAGCCGTATGTAATAATACTTTTTACAATGGTGTTATATATAAGCTTTTTGTTATGCTTTGATATACTTTGGTCCCAAATTATTCCATTTAATAAAGTTATTGCTTTTCTTCCTTGTACGTTTCTATCTTTTATAGCTTTGTCTAGTGTTCCGTCAGCTGTAATTTTTAGACCCAAGTATTTATACTCATCACAGGACTGAATTCGCTGCCCAGTATTTAAGATTAGATCCTGTTTCGTTCCACCAATACACATATACTCTGTCTTATTGATATTAACCTCTAGTCCGCACTTATTGTACTCGTCTATTAGTTTTCGTGTCATATATTCGAGGTCGTCATAATCCTGAGCCACCACTATCTGATCATCGGCGAAACATAAAGTATACAAGGTGGTTTCATTCAACGGAATTCCCATGTTTTGGCATTTTCTCTTCCAGACTTTATGGACCTGTTCCAAATATATCTTGAAGAGCGTAGGCGAGATACAGCAACCTTGTTTAAGACCTTTATTTACTTGAAAGCCTTTGGTTAGTTTTGCTTTTATTTTAACTTTTGCCTTACTATTGCGGTATAACTCTTTGATGGCCTTAATTAGTTGTACGCTTATGTTTGTCTTTTCCAACGCTTTCCAAAGTAGATTCAGTGGTATACTATCATATGCCTTCTGCAAATCTACGTAAAGCAGATGGAGCTCTTGTCCGTATGCCATTTTCTTTTCAATAACTTGGGTTATACAAAAGAGATGATCTGAAGTCGATCTACCCGCCCTGAAACCAGCTTGTTCTTCTGCCTCCATATCTTTATATTCGCTCTCCACTTTATTTCTTATTATTTTGCCATATATTCTGCTTAGCGTACTAGTTACAGATATACCTCTATAATTGTCACATATATCCTTCCTTCCTTTTTTGTGTATTGTGGATATATATGACGTTTTCCACTCAGTTGGTACTACAGCTCCATTTAAATATCTTTGGAAAAGATTCCGTAATCTACAAAACAATTCTTCAGTGCCATATTTAATAAGTTCAGCTGGGATATTTCCGGGTCCGGCAGATTTACCGCTTTTTAAGGTTTTGCACACGTTTTTGACCTCAGATATTGTGAGGGGTACTGGAGATCCCATCGTTCTAATGATATTGTCTCTTTCGTCTTCCTTGAATTCTGCTCTATCTTCAGTTAAAAGTTTTTTAAAATGCTCATCCCATTCTTTGTCTGGTATTGGTGAAATAATATCTCTGCATGTTTCTTTTTTGATCGATCTTATAGTTTTCCAGCTTTCGGTACTTCTCCTACCTCCTAAGTAAGAATCTATTTTCTGGCACTTTTGCGATATTTCAATTTTTCAAAAAACACATTTTTTAAATTTTTGCTCGATATTTTAAAAACCCCTGTATATATTTTAAATTTTGATACGGCATGTGATTGGGCTTAGAATAGCGCAACTTTTTTCTCATTTAAACAAACTCGTATCTCTGACCGTTTCTGAAATCTCCATGTAGTTGATTTTATTTGGGACACCCTGTATATTATATAATATATATTATATATTACCTCGTCAGCTTGAAGCCTATAAGAATTGACGTAAGCACTGCTGACATGCACTAGAACCTTCAAATTCTTGCAATCTTTCGCCAATTCGGTGATTCGTCTTGTTCCCAATAAATTTATGTCGACTGTGGTTTTCAAAGTGTCGCCAAAGTCCAATGTGGCGGCAGAATGGATAATTATGTTGATTTTTTGAACTAACAGTTTACGATCGTCCGGTGATAGACCTAAATTTTCTTGACTTACATCACCAGCTATTGGATGGACTTTTGCGAAAACCTAAAAAAAATTAAAAGTGTAAGTACTTTTTTAGCCAATAGGAGAAGAAGAATAGATCATGAACATTATAAGAAAAGTACTCTGGCTCATCTCAAGAGGTGGGAAATATCCCTGGCTGAAAATTTTCGAACACAAAAATTGGGCTGATTTGTGCACTTATTTTCTTAGTCTTGAAACTAAACGTATAAACTAGTGTTATCATACACTATAACTAAAAATAAGTCTGGCTGATTTACAAAGTTGGAAAACGCACTTAGTGGCGTCTTCAAAATTGGAAAATCGAGAACTTATTTTCTTGGTTTTGAAATTTTTTCATGAAAAAGTTAACGGAAAAATGCCAAAAGTGGGTTCGGTTCAGTGAACGTGGACAAGACACAGTACCTGTAAATTGGAAACGAATCAAGTGAGTTAGAACTAGACAATGGACAAACAATATCTCCATGCAATGAGTATGTATACTTGGGTGTCCCTTTGATAAGACAGGAACATAAAGAACTTAAAAAAATAATAGTAAAATCACAAAGGTTATTGGATGTCTTAATAGTATTTTATGGAGCATAGGGATAAAAAATAATTTAAAATTTAACATATATAAAATAATGGTAAAAAACACGCTGTTGTATGGAATAGAAAAATATAAAACAAAAATGGAAAGTGTCGAAATTGATGCAATAAGAAGATCAATGAGAATATCTAGAACAGATCATATAAGAAATGAGATTATAACAGAAATAATGGAAATCGAGGGAAGCATAACGGATGACATCACTAAAAGACAACTGATATGGTACGGCCATGTACAACGGATGAACGACGAAAGATTACCAAAGCAGGTCCTAAAACGGCAACCAATAGGGCGCAGAAAAAGAGGTTTCCTAAACTGGAACGACAACAGTCTATCCAAAGATCAATAAGCCAAAAAAACATGACAGAAGATGATTGTCAGGGTCGAAGGAGGTGGAGAATAGGCGTAGGACAACGTAGAAAAGCCTAATAACTAGGATCGAGTCTAATATATTTTTCTTGTTGGCTGTGATATATTTTGTTTTATTTCCAAAGGTTTTTATGCTTTTATGAATTTTTGCAAAAGGCATTGGTCTATCTGTTTGAAGCACCAATTTATTTTTTTCAACTTAAATAATTCACTAAAAAAATCAGGATTTCATTAATTACCTTTTCGACGGTCTGATCCTTTAGCAAGGTTTCGAAAACGGCATTTTTCTTGATTTCTTCCAACCTATCCTTGATATCTTTGCCTTTTTTCGGTCTGACCAACAAGTAGATGTCGCCGTGATCGGGAATACATCTCAAAATTTTTTCCAACAGAGCCATACCCAAAAATCCAGTGGCGCCCGTCATAAAGATATTTTTTCCATTGTAAAACGACTTCAGCCCGGCTAATGACGTCATTTTCCTACAAAAACTTTAAAATTAATAAAAAAATTCTAGATACAAGGATAATACAGAAATATTAAAAATGCCTTAATGCCATATACCTAATGGTGTCTTTTGATTTTATTTTAATTTTGTCCGTTTTTACCTCACAACATTGTCATTTCCACTAAGGATTTTATCTGGTAATATTTTTTTAATTTCTTATATATTTCTACTTAGAGTAATAAAATATTTTATTACTCTAAGTATTTCTAAATAAAAAAATA
Organism: Aspidapion aeneum; assembly: GCA_963576565.1. Classification (NCBI taxonomy): domain Eukaryota; kingdom Metazoa; phylum Arthropoda; class Insecta; order Coleoptera; family Brentidae; genus Aspidapion; species Aspidapion aeneum. Next base: position 69,146,064 of record OY755046.1, read on the forward strand.
TCACAGTTGTCTATCTGCGCAATGGCGCTCTATATGCAATTATTTAGTCTAACAGGTCATATTTTTTAAAAAATAGTACTTTTTTTACCGTTTCCAACGTTTCAAAAATAACAATCAAGCTCCCTATTGGGAATGAAATTTGGTACCATTAACAGAAATATTATGATTGAGGACTTATATAATTCTCTGAAATCTTGCACCCACGTCAAAATATCGCCATTTTTTCTTGTAAAGATGTCAAAATCGACGTTTTTTTTAAATACTTAAAACAAGGTAGCCAAAGGCCGAACGGCCGAACTTAACAAAATATGAACAAAGTTCATCTTCTTCCATTTTTTGGTTATGTTGGGACTAAATCAAGCCTTAAAAATCAGAAACGCAGAGTCTCACAGTTGAGGATTATTTGCCCATTAAACTTTACACCTTCATGAATTTCTTTTTTTCTTAGATTAAAGTTTTAAAATGGCTTGCTATATTAAAATGCACCTTGTGGCAAAGTGTATAGTCTGGAACTAAATAATTAATAAATTTTTTACTTGAGCTGCACAAAATAACTACTTAATTAATAGTTAATATGTTATTAAATGCCATTTATTAATTAGTTACGAAGAATCCTTCAACTAAATTTAACAAATTATTATTTAAGGTAATGTATTTATATTTTTGTTTTACTTCCTACTTACACGAAAGAGTTAAACACAAAACTATGTCACTGTATAAACAAACATCAAATTGATAAAAAATAAAGTGGACCTATTAAACAGGTTGTTAAAAAAAAGTTGTTTTCAAATTGGGAATTTTTTCTATTCCATCAAATTATTATTTAATATTCAATATTCCTACAATTTATTTCAAAGAGGTTGATATAAAAGTAAAATGTATAAAACGCTCAAAACAACACCCAGTGGTAAGATCTAGAATTGAACCAGACAGACAACCATTACAAACTCCGCGGTACTATTTGGTGACAATTTTTTATTAAGGCCGCTTAACATGGTGCATGACGTGCTGCAAATATTAGCAAGCAAAAAATTTCGGTCAAATTGTTGCCTGCAAAAAATCTTCTTTTCGTTTGACATTGTGCATGGCCATGCATTGATTCCCCAGAATCTAGGTAAAAATTCCCCAGTTTGCATGCAAGTACAGTTTGCATGCAAAAAAATGGCACCGGACCGATAAAAATGGATTGCCTGCAATTATCTCAGTAGGAATGCCTCATCGAGTTGATTTCTGTTTTCGGGAATGAAGCACCACACCAGTCGATAGTTTCTTTTTTGTTGGTATAGAGAATTCAAGCGTGGACGAATTAGCATAAGCGACGATCCAACGTCAGGTGCACCAAAAACGGCTGTCACCCAGGAAAACATCAAATCGGAAGATGGACATGTGATATATCGCGAGATTGAGGCTTCATTGGATATTTAAAAGACCTTTTTAACAGTTATCTACTGTTTTGTTCCACCTGTATATACAAAACTTAAAGACAACCCTATACCACTACCATGGATGACCTAACAAACCACTATTAATTATTATTCCATGCCTGAATTAAACTAAAATCCTAAAAGATGCAATGTATTTTCTCTATATAGTTGCATAAAAAGCTCAAAAATATAAAATTTGTTTATTTTTTTAATCACTAACCTTTTTTTTTATTTGTATCCGCAACAGATAATTCTTCCTAACGCACAAAAATTTGAACTCAAATTTTATAAACGCACTATAAAATGTATATTTATATAACTGGGCATCTGCTTTCTTCACTTTATGTTTTCATACTAAATTAAACATTATAGACATTAAATCTAAACCAGTTTGCACATATATGCTTACGAAGTTTAATGTAAAAATTTTCAAACCGGTGCGGTGTTCACTTTATCATGTCCTGCAATTTTTTCTAATGACACGAGGACAACTTTTCACTAATGAGTTTTAAAAAATGATAAAATAATGAGTTAGAAAGGGTTACGGAAATCGGTTTTCAAAAACAACTTTTTCGAAAAACATTTTTTTTCAACTGAAAGTTTTTGAAAATAGTTGTTTTTTGTTTCAAATTACATTTTTTATAAAAAAATATTATCAAGTTTAAAAAACCTTTCTAAACTGGAAAAACCCTTTCACTTTGAAATTTGTATTGGAGAACTTGGCTTTACTTTTATCTGAATTCTTTTTACCTAATACCATTTTCGCGGACGCTTTTTTTTACATGAAATGTTTTTGTTATGATTTCACTTCTTTTTGAAAGGATTTTTACATTTTCTTAGAGACAAAACCGTCTAATTAACTTCGCAAGATTTGTCACATTGACCAGCAGTGTTCTGAGGAGTCCCATAAGGACGAAACAGTTAACTGTCAACACTTATTAGGTGTCCATTAGATCTTGGACCCCCGTGAGGTTAAGCTTTCAGGCTACCCACGGAAAAATATGAGAGAAACAAAAAACTCCTTTTTGCCCGTTTAGCCACGAAATTTGTTTGATTTTTAAATTCACGGGTAGGAAATTCCACGTTTGATTTGGATAATATTTAAGTTTTAAAGTAATAAAATATGCGGAATATTGTTCAAAACTTTTGCAATGCCTCATTAAAAATTTTGAGATTATTTAATTTTTTTCTATGGTTTTATCATAGTTCCGATTAGCCTTCTAAAGCTCAGCTTTCTAGGGTTCCTGGAAATAGGCAATGTTACTTTTACATAACTTTACATTTGTAGGGGAGAAAAGCAAATTAAAATTTTGGGGTTTTTAAATCTTTTCCTATAGTTTTATTTTCCTAACAATATGCCAAAGCTCAGCTCTTCAGCGTTTCTGGTAGTGGGCAATGTTACTTTTACATAACTTTGCATGTATAGGGGAGGAGAGTAAATTATAATTTTGGGGTTTCTTATTTTTTCCAAGGGTTCGGTCATATTGTCCATCAGTCTGCCAAATTTCAGCTTTGTAGCATGTCTGGAAGTACAGTAGAAATTTTTTGAAATTTCGTAACTACTTGAAGGAGGTGTTAACTCTATGAAGATTTACGACTGTGCAAAGTTTGAGTCGTAGCTCATTCCGATGTAGAGCTTTAGATAGTCCAAATAGGCTGAAATGTTTCAAGAAAACATAGTACAGTAGTTTACGCGAACTTGACGAGCCACTGCTGTGCCCCCAGATGACAGTTAATATAAATTAAATTTTATTCCGTTATTTTTAGTTTCAGAAATATTTTATAAAATTGATGTTTTTTTGAATGTTGACATTTTATAACCTCTTTATCAAATATAAGTAGTAGTAGTAGTAGTAGTGTGGGGTAGGCTCTAGGCCTAGCGACTAGGCACATGAAGCGCCCTTTTCGCCAACCCCCGGGCATCCCCCCTACTGCGTCCTTCTTTCGCTAAGGAATCTGCCCGTCTTCTGTACAAAGGCCAGAATATCGGGCCACCTCAGATTCAGAAGGTCCTCCTTCCTAAAGGCTTCCTCTTCGAATACCTCTCTTCTTGCCTCCTTGTATGCTTCACATGATGAGAGAAAATGCGCCGAGGTCTCGTCCTCGGCCCAACATCGCTCGCACGTCGCGTCCTCCTTCACTCTCATCTTTGCCAGGTGTCCTTGTAGGACGCAGTGTCCGGTCAGGACTTCCACTATGGCTCCCACCTCTCTTCGTGTTCTACGGAGCAGCCAGTCCCTACGGGATTTGCTGTAGCCTGTCACATACTCCTTCGCCTGTCTGGCGTTTCCTGTGTTGGTCCATTCCCTTTGTATCTCTTTCTGGGTCCACTCTGTTAGGGCCGACTTCATTTGTCCTCTTGTGGGCCCCAGGAAAGGCTCTGGCCCGACGCATTTCTGCCGGGATCCTCCCCTGGCGAGTCCGTCCGCTTTCTCGTTTCCGGGGACTCCCAGGTGGCCTGGGACCCATACGAGCTCTACCTCCCTTACGCCGGCCAATTCCTGAAGTGCATCCGCACACTCCTGCACCAAACCCGCGGACATGGTTGGTTTACACAGTGCTTTCAGCGCAGCTTGACTGTCTGAACAGATGCAGAGGCGTTTTCCTGTTTCGTTCCTAATTTCTTCCTCCCATGTTACCGCCAGTATAGCGTAAACCTCAGCCTGGAAGACTATTGCATTGGATCCCAGCGAGTAGCTTTTCCCAATGCCCTTGCTTTCCACGTACACTCCTGCACCGGTCGAATTCCGGTCTGTCAGCATTGATCCGTCTGTATAGCAGACCGTGGCGTCGCTAAGGAATTCAACTCCGTCCTCCTTCCATGCATCCCTTGGCGGTATGGTTACACGGTATCTCCTTTTCTCCCTTAACCGCTTTTCTGGCATCGCTAACCTGTACGTCGATAAAGGAATCTCCTTCTCCGTCACAGTCGCGATCTCTGAATGTCCTTTATTATCAAATATAAACTTTATGTTATATCTTAAAAACCAAAAGTGACAAGTAGATAAACTTAAGTTTGACAGTTAGACTTTTTATAAAAAAATCTATCTAATATGTAACAAAACGCCCAAAAAAAAATTTTGACCCTTTATTCACCTTCAAAAAGTACAACCTGAAATCCGTCTCGTGAAACTCTTTACAAGTGCCCAATTTTGCTCAACCTGTGCATTCATGAAAGTGAAATTGCAAAAAAAATATGTATTGATTCTAATCTGCGATCTAATACACTTTCAAGTCTACTAATTTAAGCTTTATTGCGGACTTTATCTATAATCACAGAACTATAATATAATAATAATAAATCTTTTTTATGGCGTTTTTCCGTTTTTTTGCAATAATTTATTTACTACCTACTTTTGTTTCTTTGTCGTAATTTTTTTTGTAGAAATTTTGAAATTTTTTTTAGGTATTTTTTAAGATTAGGATGGTTTATTGCATAGAGGAATAAATATTACGTATCCTCTATGGTTTATTGGTTGTTCAGGAACCTGTGTTTCATATTACAAAAACCGGAATGGGCGCCGGAATAAAAAAAAAATCGATAAAATGTGCAGATGAAATACAAAATATATAAATTATTTATATATAACCATATATAAGACTGATGCAATTGTGTGAAACCCACAACCTAAAAATAAATAATGGTTTTTTTAAACATAAGGATATTCATCGATATACCTGGATTCAGCCAACAAGAAATCTTAAATCAATCATCGATTATGCTATAGGTGGACAACACTCGCAATTATAGTGGTATGATGTGCGAGCACTTCGTGGTGTTACCTGTGGATCTGACCACCATCTGGTAAAAGCAAAAATATTATTCCCTTTAAGAAAAACAAATAAGGACGAAAGTATTAGAGAAAATAAAAACCTTGAATGCATCGAAGACAATCAAAAATACAACTTTAGAAGTCTAGAAATCGAAAGTACTCAAAGATTGTATCAGAACCGATTAGATGAAAAATTAATAAACACAAATCACTCATTTGAAGAGATATATACAAACATAATAAAAAGCTTAAAGGAAGCAAGCAACGAAGCTGTTGGGTACCAAGATAATAGAAATAACAGGAAGATGTGGTGGACGGACAAAATACAGGAAATGGCTCAGTACTAAGGAGCAAAGAGACCTAGAAATCTACAGGGAAACCAGAAGACAGCTAAGAAATTTGATACGCACAGAAAAAAATGAAATGTTCGAGCGCAAGTGCCACGACATAAACACACACGTAGGAGGTAGGCAGAGTTCTGAAGTATGGAAATTCATTTCTACAGTAAAAAACCCAACAAAAGAAAAAGTAAACATCCAGATAATCAAACGAGAACAATGGACAGAACACTACAAGGGAATGCTGCAGGAGACGAGACCCGAATATCTGGCAGCTTCTCCGAGAAGAGACATAGAAGTACATGGAGAGGAAGTAGTCATCGAAAAAGAAATGATAAAGAATAGTATAAAAAAGCTTAAATCCGGAAAAGCTAGCGGACCTGGGGGAATATATGCTGAAATGCTCAAATATGGATCAGAGAAATTATTCGAAAATCTCACATATATTATTAATCAATGCATAAACGGACATCCAGTACCTAATGATTGGAAAATTGCATTCATATCCACAATACATACAAAAGGAAACAAGCTGGATTGCAACAATTACAGAGGAATTTCAGTAACTAGTACTTTCAGTAGATTGTACGGTAGGATTCTTAGAGATCTAATAGAGAAGGATTTTCATGAACAAGAGGAAGAAGAGCAAAGTGGGTTTCGTGCAGGCAGATCTTGAAGTGATAATGTTTTTTGTCTTAAACAAGTAATTGAGAAAAGGAGCGCCAGAAATATAGAGACTCATGTTACCTTTGTGGACCTACAAAAAGCATATGATACCGTTCTAGTAGAAAAATTATGGATAGTGTTAGAGCAAACTAATATCAATCATACATACATAAAAGCGATAAAAGAACTATACAAAGGGTCAAAATCTAAAATTAAAATTGGAAATCGACTTTCAAAAGAATTCCTGGTAACAAAAGGCTTAAGACAGGGATGTTGTATCTCAAACCTGAAAGTTTGCAGTGCTTGAGATCACTTAATACAGTTTTATTCTAAAACTTAAAAAAAATAAAATGGCTGATCCAAAATGGCGGATTTTCTTATTTATGCACCAATATGTATCAAATCTAGAACTTGGCCGTATTTAAAGTAGTTGATTGTGATTTTTGTCTCAAACTCATAAAAGTTTTAATCTCTACAAGATTGGTTTCTACAAGTTTTTTGAAAAAGCTAATGGTTTTTGAGAAAAAATTGTTTAATCAAAAAAATGGTTGAATGAAAGTACCCCTAATTCGACACCCTGTAGGAGCGTTATTTTTGGGACTATATAGATAAGCGATACATCAAAATTAAAAGCCTTATCCTGTGGATGGAAGGGTGATTTTTGCAGGAATGAAAAAAAAATATAAAAAATCACGTTGGTATAAATTTATACCTCAGTTGGGGGTTGCTGACCCCTTCTATAGGAGGTAGATGGTTAATATATGTTAATATATATTAAAGAAACCAAAGTGAAACAACTAGAGTTTTCATTTCTTGAAAAAACGCCACCCTCTTGGAGGGGGTGCAGAGTGGTTCTGCACCATTTGCCAGATCTCCACCACAGAAATTCGTATTCTACGATTTTTTCTGAAAATTTTGATGTATCATACAGGCAAGGCCCCTCCCCCCTCGAGCGTTACGCAATTTAAGGACAAGGAAATAAAATTTCGGACTTCCATTGTCTTTATTTATTTTAAAACACGACGTTTCGGTTAGTAAGTATCTCTAACCGTTATCAAGTGTAAACTAAACAATCTAGTCTCTAGGCTACTACTTATACTACTTGGTGTGCAGTCAGGTGTGACGGCCCGCCCCCTTTTTAATCGTAAGACGCCTGTTTTCCTTAAGGAGTGGTTTCCATATGTTTGGTATGTCCGTGCTTGGTTGACTGAAAACTTCTTTATTCTGCATTATAAACGCAGCTTCAATAAACTTTCGTTTTCGCCAATGCGACTCCTTATGTAAAACTTTAGCTTCTGACCACTGAATCCTGTGATCATTTGATCATGCATGATCTGCTAAACCAGATTTTACTACACAATCATTGTCTACGAGTTTCAAATTAAGGACAAGGCCTAAAAAGAAGCGCCGCAGGCCAAAACCTTTTGGAAAATTGTTACAAAATGCAAAAATTTTGGTTAGTATCAAAAACATAAATTTTTAAAATATATTTTAACACCCCCTGGCGGCCTAGGTGCCTACGCCCTGTATGTATGACATATTTTTACTAAAGGAAGATGCGACAAACCCATCAAAGTCACTGAAATTAACATTTTTTGTTTGTTATTTGCATGCCAAATTTATTGGCGTTTCACTAAAATAATTTAAATTAAAGGTTTCAATTTCACCCGTTTTTCAGTGTTGTATAAGTGGCTGTTTTCACGCGGGGGCGGGAGAAATGTTTTAGTTGACGTCGGCCATCATCGTGCGTAAACGTTCGTTGCCCTTTCTAGTGTTGCCGGTTCTATCCTTAGTGAAGACGTATGAATTTGGGTTTTGTCAGTAGTAAAAAGCTTGCCGATCGCGCGTCATTGTTTGTTTTCGTTACCGTTTGTTTATAGAATGGAAATAAATACCGTCGATTACATAATTAACTGTCCAAATTTAAATACATTGACATATGAACTTCGATTACAAATAAAATCTTTAGGGCCACATAGACCGGACCTAAAAATTAACCAAAATTTTAGTGTAAGTAATGCCGAGGGGAGTTCCATAAAAACTTATAATAGAAAATTTAATAAAAAATTATACGATGCTGAAAACTGGTTGTGCAGTTGTGAAAAAAGAAATGCTTTTTTTTGCTTTATTTGTCTTGTTATGAACAATCCACGAAGTGATCCTGCATGCAAAGGGAATGTGTGATATCAAGCACTTTAGTGAAAAGTTAAAAAGCCACAAAGTAAGTAGTATTCATTTAATAATAACCACATTTTTTCAATGCTAGGCAAGACTGATATTAGGTGCCAATTGAATAGTGCCTATAGGCAAAACATTACCGAATATAATGAAAATGTGACAAAAATTAGACATATACATAAAAAAGAAAGGCGAATAGACCCCCAATTTATAACGCCACCACTGGGAGTGCCTACTTGTAACAAAAAATATACGCAAAAAATAAAAATTGTCCTTTGTATCCCCGGTCTCCCCTATTCTTTAATACATGTGTAGGTATTATAGTAGGTACATTTTGTTTTTTGTTATTTTTTTTTTAATTAAAAAATGCTCATTAAGCTTAATATATGTGCGACGGGTTTTGGAAGTTATGACAAATATTTACCACTCGATTAGGTAGGTACATAATAATATAGGTAAGTAGGTAACTAAAATTGATTTTTTGAATAATTAGCTACGTATGTAATTATTTAAGTAGGTAGGTATAAAACTCACCCAAATGACCAGCGGTTAACCTTGCAATTTTCAAAGTTAAAAAATTATTTTTATACTTGATTTTGGAAAAAAACCGCAAGGTAAATCAGCACACCATCACCACACACCCAAAACGTAAACAAAGAAAAAAACACATCTAACCACACTTTACCAGCTGATCGATATGAACGGAATGTCTTCAACCAATCAAATAAGTCGTTGCAAGTGACGTAGACAAGTGTCATCTCTGTTTGACTTAGAACGACGAGTGAAAGAGAAAAAAAATCAATAGAAAATAGTACAAATTTTCTCGGAATTTACACTGTAGTTTTTTTTTAATTGAAGATAAATGGTGTTCTGTGAATATTACAGTAGGTAGGTATTATAAGTAGCAATGCCCTTTAGTGGATATAATCTATGTGTGGTAGGAAGATAAGCAGGTATAGATAGTTTTTAACAGAAGCTTATTCTATTTAGATCCGGGGGAATTTGCATGAGTTTAATGACCAGGAGCGTAGCTAGAGCCGGGCCATTTTGGGGGGGACTTTAGTCCAAGGCTGAAAAACAGGGGGGTGGTGTAATATTGCTTTAACACACCTCAAGATGAAGAAAAAAATGCAATATAAATAAATTGATCCATGACAGATCTGATACCTTCCTAGCTAGCATATTACCACACTTCAAGTGAAGCTATGATAATCAGCCTTAAAAACGATTTTATGTAAATATTTCGGAAACTGAAGCTCCTACGAAGCTTTTGGTTATAACACAAATTATTGAGCAAAGTGTGATCTACTATATTCCGAAAACCGCATATTGATACGAAGCTCCGTTAAGTTAAGTTAGCATTTTTTAATTGTCAAAAAACTAATCAGCTCGTTGTCGAATACTATTTTACCTGAAAATTTTATGAAAATCGGTTTAGCGGTTTCGGAGCTATTGCCATGTTACAGACAGGAAAAAAATACACACACACACAAAAAGTTTATTGAAAAAACAGAAAAAAAATTTTAGATTTAGAAAGAAATAAGAACTTTTCGGAAAAAAATCGTGCTGCAAAAGAGAATTTTAAAACTACTGGATACAGTGGCAGTCCCAGGGGGGGGGGGCAGTTGCCCCCCCTTTTGTCCCGAGAACTCCAAATATAAAGGGACATTCTGGTGTATTACAGACCTGAGCATAAAAATATTATTATATACATCTTCAAAGAAATCTGAATTGCCCTCCCCTTTTTGAAAGTCTAGGACCGCCCCTGCTGGATAAGTGACAAAAATAGCCCGCTGATCAATATACCTGAGAAAATCGCGATAGCGTCTTTTCGGCGAATTTTTTATTAAACTGAAAAAACTGCAAAAATTTACAAAATACATGGATCCATAACGGATCACTTCAAGTGAAGCCATGATATATCGGCCTCAGTGGCGGATCCAGGGGGGGCACTAGGAATTTTTTGAATATACAAAAAATGAGTAAAAAGTTATGTTTTTGCTAATAAAAATTCAAAATTTTTGCCTGCGGCGCATGAAAGTGTATGTTGTTATTATCATCGAAATTACAACCACTGTCTAATTCAAAAAAATGCTGCTTAAAAAAATATATACAGTTTTTTACCAACAGAGAATGTCACCTAAAGTGAACCCCCCCCCCCCCCCCCCCCGAACCGAACCGAACCGAACCCCCCGAGAGGCACCTCTGGATCCGCCCTTGATCAGCCTTGATAACAGTTTTTTGTAAATATCTCAGAAACTATAAAGCTCTTACGAAGTTTACGGTTACAACACAAATTATTGAGCTAAATGTAGTCTACTATATTGTGAAAACCGCATATTGATACGATAGTTAAAAAGTTAGCATTAAAAAAAAAATATTGTCAAAAAAACTGTCATTACATTAATGGATTTTGCAAATGAAAGTTTTAGAAAAAATTAATAATTCAAAGAATAACTTAAAATTTTTGAAAAAAATGGTACCGCAAATCCTAATTTGTTGGGTAACCTGTGGTTGGCCACTGATAAATGAATTTTCTTTGACCGCCTAATTTTGAGTTTGGAGAGGCTAAGGTTAAACCCCCTTAACCCCCACTCCCCCAAATTGAGACTCTGTCAATGACCTTCAATAGATATCGCACATATTGTGTTTTAAGACGCGGCTGTCTAAAGAATGACTTTTGTACCATAGCCGTGATGATAACCAACATTCAAAAAAAAGTTTTCGTTTTCATAAAATCGCAACAACCTACTAAACTAAATTTCATCAGAAACTGGTATTATACTAGGAAGAGTTAAAAGAATAAAAATCGATTTTTTTTTTAAATATTAAGAACAGTTTTAAGCGTATTATTTTTAAAATTGGTACCGTGGGTTTTTTGGTAGAATGCTTCTACCAAATTTTAGACAAATATCCAGAGTAGTTTAGCAGATCTAGAAATAAAAAAATATTTTTTTTTTGTAAAACTTAACACTCTGTATTTTTAAAACAAGGCATTTTAAGACACATGTTCATATGAACTTTTTTTCATATTTTAAGGAGAGGAATCTACCTTGGGCTTTTGGCAATACAACTCTGAAACACCCGGTATAGGCAATGAACTTGTAAATTACAAGTTCATTGGGTATAGGATAAAAAAAATCTACAGTCAAGAATCTTTTTCAAAAAAATATATTTAACAATCTCGAAGCCACATAATTTCATCAATCACATAACAGAGTTTTTGAGTCTTTGACCACAAAAGCGCGGATCTGAGGGGCGGGGGGGATAACGGGGTAAATATGCACTTTTAGTTAATAATTCAAGGACTCACGGAATAATTACCCCTCTTCCCCTTAAAATAAATAAGTAAATAGTTTTTAGATTGACCGTTGCCCCGCCCGTCCCTAGATTTTTTTTCCAGATCCGCGCTGATGAACACGTCACACTACAATAATTATTCTTACTACAAATATATTTTGCTTTTGTTTTAAATAAAAAAACAAATGGGTCCATGATGGATCTGATACCTTCCTAGCTAGCATCTATTAGCACACTTCAAGTGAAGCCATGATATATCAGCCTTGAAAACAGTTTTTTGTAAATATCTCAGAAACTAAAGGTCTTGCGAAGTTTCTGGTTATTACAAAAATTATTGAGCAAAATGTAGTCTACTATATTCCGAAAACAGCATATTGATACGATGCTCCGTTCAAAAATTAGCATTTTAAAAATTTTTCAATTGTCAAAAAACTGTCAGTAGCCTTAATGGATTTTGACCAAAATCTAATCAGCTCGTTAGAGTATTGAGCACTATTTTACCTGAAAATTTAATGAAAATCGGTTCAGCAGTTTAGGAGCTATCGTGTTACGGACAGGAATAATATATACACACACACACAGACAGACATCACGACGATTGTAAGATAGGTCAAAATACAGTAGAACCCCGATTATCCGTGCTCCACGAGACCGGACGTGGCACGGATAAGTGAAAAGCACGGATAATCCGAACATTCATTTATTACATGACATGTTACATACATTTTATGTATATATACTCAAAATATGACAGAAAAAAAATGATCCTATAAGTTCAAACTAAGTTTATATGTATGTATTGCATAAAAAGATAACAGAACAAAAAATATAATTCTACATAAGGTTTTGGTCGAGTGATTTCCGATAACGCTATTTGGATAGAACTTCAAAAACACATTTTCGATTATGGGAAATCATAGCACGGGTAATCCGCAGCCCGGATAATCCGCGCACGGATAATCGGGGTTCTACTGTACAGGGTGTCCCAAATTGGGCACTTTTGGGGGGTTTAAGGTACTTCTAGGGAAGACAGAGAAAAACTGACCACGCATTATGAGGCTCAAATTTCAAGAGAAGACTTATAGTGAAAACCGCATTTTGAAATATCATCTCGTCTTTGAGCTACGGGGGCTTTTTGAAAAGTCTGCATTTTGGAGGGGGCTCTATAACTTCGTTATTATTGGAAATATTGATTTAGAGTAAATTGCAATTTTATAGACTTTGTCACGAGGAATTCAACCGCTAAATTAAATTTTAACTGTCACTTTCAGTTTTTGAGATATGACATAAAGTTGCATTTTTTCTTATGGAATGGCCTATATTATAATTAATTTTCGAATTCGTGATTCAATTCTTTTCAAAATGATGTATCATATGTCATAGTTTGATTGCGCGGTTTCGGAGATAATTAAAGTTTTTTATTTTTGTCTAGTGTGCGTTGAATGACGTCATGCGCCATTGACGTAAAAGCCTTGCGATCAAATCCTACGTCAATGGTCTTATAGTTTTGTTGTCTTATACTATGCAAATCAAGTTGGCCTTGCGTCTTGGCGTTTTGTCATTGTTTTCAATTGTTTAAACAATTTGACATTGCGCTTTGATATGAAATTATTTTGCACAAAAGCGTTTTAATTTTATTTTGAAATATGTATCATTTTTTAAAACTTTTTATAACTAGGCTTTGAGGGCCGTCAGCAGAATTATAATTTTTCCAAACCAGCCTTACTATATTTGTGACTGTGTAAAATAATAAAAATACTGGGGTGCCTTTACCTGCCTCAGCAGGAAATCATAGCGCACTAGAAATAAGTGAAAAAGCTGAATATCTCCTAAACCGCTCAATCAAACTATTACATATGATACATCATTTTGAAAAGAATTCAATGACGAATTCGAAAATTAATTAAAATATAGACCATTCCATAAGAAAAAATGCAACTTTATGTCATATCTCAAAAACTAAAAGTGACAGTTAAAATATAATTTAGCGGGTGAATCCCTCGTGACAAAGTCTATAAAAGTGCAATTTACTATAAATCAAAATTTCCACTAATAACGAAGTTATAGACCCCCTTCAAAAACGCAGACTTTTGAAAAAGCCCCCGTAGCTCAAAGACGAGACGATATTTCAAAATACGGTTTTCACTATAAGTCTTCTCTTGAAATTTGAGCCTCGCAATGCCTGGTCAGTTTTTCTCTGTCTCCTCTAGAAGTACCTTAAACCCCCTAAAAGTGCCCAATTTGGGACACCCTGTACATCCAAATAACCCATTTTCGGCGTTATCTCAAAAACATTTTTTTCGTCGAAAATAATACCTTCTTTAGCCATTGGCACGCGGGCTAGGAAGGTAAAAATGTATTTTTGTTTTGCTTTTATAGCAAAAAAAAAATTTATAACAGAAAACTATTCTACCTGCATAGTTAAACACTAACTAAAACTGTTTAATTTTTTTGGTAGGTTAATTTTTTTCTAATGGCACATATTCTAATCATTTTTAAGTATTTACAATATATAAATAATTAATATACAATAAATTATAAATTATCAAAAATATTTTAAATATTTAAATTTACTGTCGATTAAAATATAGTTATTTTTAAAATATCTATAATAATTTATTTTCTTAATAAATAAAAGTATTTTTTGATGTTCTTTTTTTTAATAAAATACTGTTTTTTATATTTTAAGGCCGCGTTTTTGAGCAAAAAAATACTATTTCCAAAAACAATTTTTTGAAAAGCATTTTTTTGACACTGATTTTGAACTCTTAAGACATTAAAGCTAGTTTAGGAAAATAATTTTTTGAAAAAATGTCATTCCAAAAATATATTTTTGAAAAAACTTTAGTAAAAAAACGTTTTTCAAAAAAATTTGTTAAAAAAAATGTTTATCAAAAAAATTTCTGCTTAAAAAAAATATTTTTCGAAAACAAATTTCTCGAAAAAGTTGTTTTTTGTAAAAAATACGTTTTGAATTTTTTTGTTAAAAAATGTTTTTTGGATGTTTTTTTAAAAAGTGTTTTTAAAAACACCCTAAATAAGTATTATATACATTTTCTAACCAATTCTCTCTAAAAGCAAAAATTTTAAAAATTTCAGTTTAAGAAAAAGTTGTAAAAAAAATTAAAAAAAAAAATTTAAACACTTTTTAGACATCCTCCCTACTCTTGACCCCACCATTTTTATTCGAATCCGTTTTATTCGTACTGTTATAAGGCGCTTGGGGCGGAACATTAGGCACATTTATTTTACCAATTTCTTTTCCAATATAGACAAAATGGTGTCTAAAATACTCTTCGATGTCTTTCAGTTTCATGCCATAAGTTTCTGGCATAAAAATGTAGGCATAAACCGCCCCTCCTAGGCAAATAATGGAGAAAAACCATTGGAGATATGCCGCCCCACCGAAGAACTCGCTCATAGCGTAGTAGCTTTGTAACGCTGAAAACATCAGCACACAGCAGAAGCTATATGTAACGCTGTAGCCTAAAGAAAAAAAAAACAAACTAAATACAGTTCCATTTACAAAAATGTATTTTTTTTTCGAAAAGTTTTGAGCCGAAAAATGTAACGTCCAAAAAAAATGTTGTTCGATTTTTGTCAATCAGTTTCAAAAAAGTCCTGTGATGAGTCTAAATACTTAGGTCTAAAAATTACAGCTAACGGAACACTAGACAAAGCTATAAAAGATCGAAACGTACAAGGAAGAAAAGTTATAACTTTATTAAATGGAATAATTTGAGACCAAAGTA
Organism: Aspidapion aeneum; assembly: GCA_963576565.1. NCBI lineage: Eukaryota > Metazoa > Arthropoda > Insecta > Coleoptera > Brentidae > Aspidapion > Aspidapion aeneum. Next base: position 69,161,495 of record OY755046.1, read on the forward strand.
TATCAAAACATAACAAAAAGCTTATATATAACACCATTGTAAAAAGTATTATTACATACGGCTCAGAAGTATGGCCAATCAAAGATAGAACAGAAAAAATGCTTTCCGCTACGGAGATGGACTATTGGAGAAGAGCAGCAGCGAAATCAAAAAGAGAAGGAGTTACAAATCAAAGAATAAGAGAAATTATGACAGTGGGGGAACATACAAGAAGAATGAATGATAAAAGACTACCTAAACAAATACTACAATGGAAACCAACTGGCCGAAGAAAACGAGGACGACCAAGGAGAAGCTGGAGAGAAGGAATAGACAGTGAAATAAGAATAAGAGGCCTAGATGATGAATTATGGGCAAACAGAAACGAGTGGAGATTGGGTATCGAAAGAGGTAGAACGTTGTGAAACCGATAAATATATATATATATATATATATATATATATATATATATATATATAGTTTCAATATATAGTTTCAAAAAAGTTATCGAAAATAAAAATAATGTTCTACAAAAAAGTTACTTTTAGAAAAAATTAGTTTTGAAAAAAAATTGTTTGTAAACTTTTTGTCGAAAAATTTTCCGTTAAAAACCAATTTTTTGCAAAACAGTTTTTTAAAAAGCAATTGAATTGAATGAACCAAAAAAATTACAGAAATATATTTTCAAAACTTATTTTTTTGTAAGTAGCTTTACTGGAAAAAAAGATTTTTTTTTGTTAAAAATGCGTTTTGGGAAAAATTAAATTTTTTCAAAACCTTTCTTGCAAAAAAATTTTGCATTCAAAAATATTTTTTTTTTAAATTTTTTTTTTTGGTAACAGTTTTATAAAAGGAAACTTTTTTGAAAAACATTTAAACAGTGTTAGAGCAAAAAATTATGGACAGTGTTAAAGCAGACTAATATCAATCATACATACATAAAAACGATAAAAGAACTATACAAAGGGTCAAAATCTAAAATTAAAATTGGAAATCGACTTTCAAAAGAATTCCTGGAACGGCTCTCCAAACTCTTTTTAAAATATATATCGCAGTAGCTCTAAAAAACTGGAAATGCAAAGTACACGGCATGGGAATACAACTTAACGACCGATTTACCATATACACACTACAGTTTGCTGACGACCAAGTAATTGTAGCGAATGATAAAGAAGACATGGAGTATATGATGAGAAAGTTAATGGAAGAATACCAAACGTGGGGGTTAACAGTGAACGTGGACAAGACACAGTACTTATGTATTGGAAACGAATCAAGTGAATTAGAACTAGAAAATAGACAAACAATATCTCCATGTAATGAGTATGTATACTTGGGTGTCACATTTGATAAGACGGGAACAGACTGTAAAGAACTGGAAAAAAGAATAGTAAAAGCAAAAAAGGGGATTGGTTGTCTTAACAGTATTTTATGGAGCAGAGAGGTAAAAAAGAATGTAAAATTTAACATATATGAAACAATGGTGAAAAGCACGCTGTTGTATGGAATAAAGACTTGTCGCGTAACAGAAAAATACAAAGCAAAAATGGAAAGTGTCGAATTGGATGCAATAAGAAGATCAATGAGAATATCCAGAACAGATCATATAAGAAATGAGATCATAAAAGAAAGAATGGGAATCGAGGGAAGCATAACGGATGTCATCAGTAAAAGGCAACTGATATGGTACGGCCATGTACAACGGATGAGCGACGAAAGATTACCAAAGCAGGTCCTAGAATGGCAACCAATAGGGCGCAGAAAAAGAAGGCGTCCTAAACTGGAATGGCAACAGTCAATCCAAAAATCAATGAGTCAAAAAAACCTGACGGAAGATGACTGTCAGGATCGAAGGAGGTGGAGAATAGGCGTCGGACAACGTAGAAAAACGTTCTAAACCGACATAGTAGTAGTAATTTTTTCTTAAAAAAAGGGTTTCAAAAAAAAATATTTTTGTTTGAATAATATTTTTTCCAAAAAAATTGGTTTTTGAAAAACTGCTTTACAAAAAAGTAGTTTTTCAAAAAATATTTTAAAAAATTTGCTGTTCTAAATACACTTTTACAAACAAAAAAAAACGCGGCAAATTTTTTGACAAAAAGTTTATAAAAACATTTTTTTCAAAAGTAACTTTTTTAATTTGAAAGACATTTTTTTCGATAAAAATGCGTTTTCGAAACTTTTTGTTGCATAATTTTCCGTTCGAAAAAAACAATAATTGCTTTTTAATTTTTTTTTTAATATCATTTAAAAAAGTTGCTTTTCGAAGAACCACTTTTTCGTAAAACAGTTTTTCAAAAAACAAACTTTTTGATTTTTTTTTTAAGTTTACAAATACATTTTTTTGAAACGCAATTTTTTCAAAAAAATAGTAGGATTTACCTATGCCTCTGATCTCTAAAGGAAACAACTCAGCCATTAGCATATTTGGTATAGGCAAGAGTCCAATGGTTGAAGCCACAACATACATCAGAAGAGCCATCACTGGAACCCATTTTTGTTCTGTGGTACCTAAAACACATTTAAGTACCGTAAAATGGAGTCAATTTTAAAAGTGTTAAAAAAATTATATTAGAGAAAAATTTGATTCGTCGTGACGTCTATCCGTGGGTGTGTGAATCAATAGCGCGTAGCAATAGCTAGACAAGAATCTTTTTCCTCGCAGTAACTACAAGTTACCAGGTAACCTGGTTACTCGTTTTCTGTTTTTCTTCGCTGAGTAACACTAACTATGACGTCACGAGTAACCACACAGTGTAACCAGCCTAGCCGACGTGGTTGCTGAAATATTTTAAGGTTAAGATCGTTTTTTTTTGTTTTTTTTTCAAAATGTTTGATTTTAATATATATATATATATATATATATATATATATATATTAACAACGAATTATGTTTGGTAACGGTAGAAAATGAAGCACATCCCTTGAAGTTCGTACTATATCAATTCAACTAAAACTAGTCTTGAAATGTACTGCCTTTGGTGTTCTGTGGTACTGCGGCCTTACCACAGAATACCAAAGGAGCACTCTGTTTCCACCCCGATTCAAAAAACGCATCAGGTAACGCTGCATTTAAAACTGGTGCAAATCCATGGCCCGTGATACGTTTTGTGAATCGGGGGGCATGCAGTGGTGGAAACAATGAAATATTTTCTGCATTTCGGAAATTGCTGGTTAAAACAAAAACAAACAATTGGAAATGTCATCCACAGCTGACTGTCTGACGTCATACAGCGGTTACTCCGAGTAACCGTGAACTCCGAGTAACCGTGACGTCATTTCGAGTAACTTAAATGAGTGACTAGTAACCTCGAGGAAAAAGGCTTAAGGTATGCGGTTTTCGTAATATAGTAGACTACATTTTGCTCAACAATTTGTGTTATAACGAAAAATTTTGTAGGATCTTTTGTTTCTGAGATATTTACAAAAAACTGTTTTAAAGGCTGAGATATCATGGCTTCACTTAGAGTGTGCTAATAGGCTAGCCAGGAAGGCATCAGATCCATCATGGATCCATTTATTTTAAAAACTTTTAATTCCTTATTAAACTTGATGTTTTATAATATATTTAAAAAAAAAAACAAATTACAAAAATTAATTTCTAAGTGTAATTTTTAAAAAAAATATTATAGAGCACAGTAAACCGGTCCAAGGGTCATTCCTTAAAAAAACAACTTTGTGTAATATCTCAAAAACTAAAAGTGACAGAACAAGTTCAGTTTTACAGGTAGGTTGCTTATCAAAAAACTATAAAAAAACAATTTACAACTAAAATAAAAAGTACCCGAAATCCCCCAAAAATTTATAAAATACAGTCGAACCTCTATAACTCGAACTTTAAGGGACAACCAAATCAGTTCGAGTTATGGAGAGTTCGACTTATAGAAATTCGAGTTAAAGAGGTTAAAATTTATATAAAAAGTGCAGGGACCACTTAAAAGGTTCGAGTTATAGAGAGGTTCGAGTTATAGAGGTTCGAGATAGAGAGGTTCGACTGTATATACACCATGGGCGCACCCAGGGAGGGGCCTTGGGGCCCGGATTCCCCCCAATCCTAAGATTTTCTTATATATTTTCCACATATTTCATGAATAAACACAAAAAAATAGCATGAAATACGACATCATGAGACCTTGGTCCCCCAGAGGCCTTGGGCCCCTCCCAAGACATATTCCTGGGTGCGCCACTGTATACACTATACTTTTTTTACCCTTTGCCCCTAAAACCTCCCTCCCTCTCTCTAGTGAACATGTCCCTGTTTCTTACCTTCTTCGATCCATTTTGTCCACAAGCCAGCGACCAACATACAGACCGACATACAGACACAACTGACAAATATCAGACTTCTTCTTCTGAATTTTTTTAGAATGATAATACTGAAGAAAGACATCACTAGACGCACTAAACCGATATAGATGGATGCGAAGTACGGGTTCAGAGTGCTCCCAGCAGCCTAAAAATATGAATCCCAATGTTAAAGGAGGAGGTAAATTGCTATTTTATAGTTTTTACATTCCTAGCCCGCATAGCAATGGCTAGTGAAGGTATTATTTTCGACGAAAATTTATTAGCTCACACATATACTATACTATAGTAGTGTGAGCTATGGTGATCCTAATTTTTTCGAGAAAAAAAAAGTTGCTCCGATTTCAAAATTTTTTATATATCTTTGCGTTTCAGATGATTTTGAAACTTTTTTGTCGCGCCGTCTGTCTGTCTGTCTGTCTGTCTGTCTGTATGTCTGTCTGTCTGTCTGTCTGTCTGTCTGTCTGTCTGTCTGTATGTCTGTATGTCTGTCTGTCTGTATGTCTGTCTGTAACGACCAACGCGCATAACTCAAAAACCGCTAGGCCGATTTTAATGAAATTTGGTACTTAGGCTGGGTCTTGGGTCGAGATGGTCCCATTTAAAAATGAACAAAATCCACCGAACACAAGCCAAATAAAAGGGTGGGGGAAGATTTCAAAAATTAGAGTTTATGTGAAAATATGGGTGTGTGATATCAAACGAAAGGTAATTGAGTATATGGAGTTAAACAAAATACATTTTAGTTTTTTTTTCTTCAAAAAGGGTGGGGGTAGATTTCAAAAATTAGAGTTTACGTGAAAATAAGGCGTGTGTGATATCAAACGAAAGGTAATTAAGTCCGGAGTTAAACAAAATACATTTTAGTTTTTGTTTTTTTAAGTTTAAGTCAAAACATGGCTTGTGTGGTATCAAACAAAAGGTAATTTAGTCTGGAGTTGAATAAGATATATTTCAGGTTTTAGTTTTATTAGCTCGCACGTACACTATAACTATAGTACCTATAGTGTGCGCTTAGGGGCCCATATATTGGCAGAGTATTTTTTCAGATAACGCCAAAATGTGTTATTTGGGTGTATCTTGACCTATCTTAGCACTACCGTCGTGATGTCTGTCTGTGTGTGTGTGTGTGTGTATATTATTTCCTTCCGTAACACGATAGCTCCTAAACCGCTGAACCGATTTTCATAAAATTTTCAGGTAAAATGCTCGACACTCTTACGAGCTGATTAGATTTTGGTCAAAATCTATTGATGTAAATGACAGTTTTTTTACAAATAAAAAAATTAAAAAAATTCTAACTTTTAAATGGAGCATTGCATCAATCTGCAGTTTTTGAAATATAGTATACCACATTTTGCTCAATAAATTCTACCAAAAACCCCGTAAGAGCTTTAGTTTCTGAGATATTTTATAGGAAAGTATTAAATCCGTCAGGAATCCATTTATTTTTTAAATCAAAAATCAAACTGTCAAATGCAATTTTATCTGTCATTTTAGTTTTTTAAATATTACATAAAATTAGTATTTTTCTGAATGACGTATCAGACTTACAGCGGCGTAGCGTGCCCGAAAGGGCGGGGGGGGCGACAGCTAAAAAGGGCGCCTCTCACAACTGATGAAAAATCTTACGGCAAAAAAAAAGAACCGCGCCGTAGAAATTTGAACCGCGCCGTCTCCAAAAAAAAAAACAAAAAAAAAAAAACAGGTCATCATATGTCAGGGGGCGGCCAATAAGTCACAATGGCGCCTCTGACGAAATCTTGCAACTAAAAAACAAAAAAAAAAAAAGGTCATCATGTATGAGGGGGCGGCCGATACGACACAAGGGCGCCTCTCCCACCTATGGGGCGCCACTACCCTCGGGGCGGGGGGGCGACGAACCCCCCGCGCCCCCCCCCACGCTACGCCGCTGCAGACTTAATATAAATTTTTTATACGACTGTCTTGTAAAAGGGGGTTTTGCGCACGGAGAACACGATCTGAAAATGGCATTTTGCGCACGCTGTGTGCAAAACGTTTTGCACACGCTTATGTCATTTTTGCGCACGCCTATGTCATTTACAAGACGCTAGCGCTACCAAGTCCACTTCCAATCCCTGGCTTCGCATGCGTAGATCTACCAATATTATTTACCTCATGTATTAGAATCGATGTACAGGGTGATTTTCACTTGAATGATTCTAACCACATGAAAATAGAAAGTTTCAAAAACCTAACCTAACGAAACTTAATCAGATCTAACCGAACCGAACCAAAGCAAACTAAACCAATATTTTTTTTCAAAAAAAAAACTTTCCTGACTTCCTACCTGGGATGCTAGAGGATGTGAACCCGAACCGGACCGTACCGAACCGAACCTATCCAAACCTAACCCTACCCAACTAAACCTAATTAGCAGTACGTGTTGTAGTTTAGTTTGGTTAGGTTAGGTTTGGTTCAGTTTAGTTAGGTTCGGTTTGGTTCGGTTCGGATTCACATCCTCTAGGATCCCGGGCAGGAAGTCAGGAAAGTTTTTTTTTTTTTTTAATTATTGGTTCAATTTCCTTCGGTTCGGTTAGATTTGATTAGGTTTTGTTAGGTTAGGTTTTTGAAACTTTCTATTTTCATGTGGTTAGAATCATTCAAGTGAAAATCACCCTGTATGCATCTATTCTAAGACATGAGGTAAATAATATTGGTAGATCTGCGCTTGCGAAGCCAGGGATTGAAAGTGGACTTGGTAGCGCTAGCGTCTTGTTATGTCATTTCTGCATACGGGTCTCCCGTCATTGTGATTTTTGTTGTTGTCACCCATCAATATAAGTTGGCTTAGTTCCGTAGCAACCGTCACTACTCGTATGTTTTGTTGATTAGATACGTCAAAAAATTGTTGAATTTTTAAAGTTTTGTTGTAAAAATGTCGGAAATAAAAACAAGTTAAATTGAAATTTGATTTTTCTTTCTTTATTAGCAGTCGTATAAAAAATATTGTAAAAAACTCGTTTGAAAACCTCTTTGCACACTCCCTCAACTCGTAGACCTCGCCTTCGGTTCGGTCTACCAAACTGTCTCGATCGAGTGCAAAGAGTCGTTTTCAAACCTTGTTGTTTAAATAACTATTGTGAATTTTTTATTGTTTTTTATTTTATTATTATACCTCTTAATTTTGAATGATAAATAAAAAAAAATATGACAAATATGTAATTAAAATAAAAAATTATATTTCTACATGTTGTTCCCACTAATGCAGAAAAGTTGTTGTTAAAAAATCAAACAAGTTTCGTGGCTAATTGGGTGAAAATGAGTTTTTGTTTCTCTCATATTTTTCCGTGGGTAGCTTAAAAGCTTAACCTCACGGGGGTCCAAGATCTAATGGACACCTAATAAGTGTTGACAGTTAACTGTTTCGTCCTTATGGGACTCCTCAGAACACTGCTTGGTCAATGTGACATTCTTGCGAAGTTAATTAGACGGTTTTATCTCTAATCCTATGTAAATAGTGAGAAAACTTTTGCAAGAAGCGCCATCTCCCGGGTACTAAATTTCACGTTTGTTGTTGTCAAAATTTAACATTAGGAATGACATTTGACAACATATCTGTCATGCATCATCTAAAAGCGTGGGATTTTTTTTTCTTAATTAGGGGAGAGGGGATTTATCGTGACTCTGTCGGTACCTGTTTTAACTTACCTCGATAAAAGTGATAGAATAAAACATGGTGATATAAATTCCAGAAAAGTGTTGGAAAAAGAAGAGACCTGTCAAAATGACAAGCGGTTTCCAACCGGTGGGTTTCATAAACTCTTTCAGGGTATAACGAAATCCTTTTGAGTGTTGTTGCTGCTGTCTCTCTTGTTTTTTGCGTTCTTCCTCTTCTTGCAGGAACTGGTACTGCATCTCAGCATATGTTTCGTTCTAACAAAAATAAACAATTCTCAAATGCCAAATTGCAAAAAAAGGACCTAAGACTATAAACAACAAGTGAAATTTAAGAAAAAAGTTTTTCTGCTTCAGCCGGGACTCGAACCCAGAATCTCTTGCTCTGTACGCAAACGCTCTAAACATTAAACCATATATATATATTTATCGGTTTCACAACGTTCTACGTCTTCCGATACCCAATATCCACTCGTTTCTGTTTGCTCATAATTCATCATCTAGGCCTCTTATTCTTATTTCACTGTCTATTCCTTCTCTCCAGCTTCTCCTTGGCCGTCCTCGTTTTCTTCGGCCAGTTGGTTTCCATTGTAGTATTTGTTTAGGTAGTCATTCATCATTCATTCTTTGTACATTTCCGTACCACACCAGTTGCTTTGTTCTTATATCATCCACTAAAGTACGCTCCCCCACTGTCATAATTTCTCTTATTCTTTGATTTGTAACTCTTTCTCTTTTGGATTTCCCTGCTGCTCTTCTCCAATAGTCCATCTCCGTAGCGGAAAGCATTTTTTCTGTTCTATCCTTGATTGGCCATACTTCTGAGCCGTATGTAATAATACTTTTTACAATGGTGTTATATATAAGCTTTTTGTTATGTTTTGGTATACTTTGGTCCCAAATTATTCCATTTAATAAAGTTATTGCTTTTCTTCCTTGTACGTTTCGATATTTTATAGCTTTGTCTAGTGTTCCGTCAGCTGTAATTTTTAGACCTAAGTATTTATACTCATCACAGGACTGAATTCGCTGCCCGGTATTTAAGATTAGATCCTGTTTCATTCCACCGATACACATATACTCTGTCTTATTGAGATTAACCTCTAGTCCCCACTTATTGTACTCTTCTATTAGTTTTCGTGTCATATATTCGAGGTCGTCATAATCCTGAGCTACTACTATCTGATCATCGGCGAAACATAAAGTATACAAGGTGGTTTCATCCAACGGAATTCCCATGTTTTGGCATTTTCTCTTCCATACTTTAAGGACTTGTTCCAAGTATATCTTGAAGAGCGTAGGCGAGATACAGCAACCTTGTTTAAGACCTTAATTTACTTGAAAGCCTTTGGTTAGTTTTGCTTTTATTTTAACTTTTGCCTTACTATTGCGGTATAACTCTTTCCAAAGTAGATTTAGTGGTATACTATCATATGCCTTCTGCAAAACCCACCGAAGCCATACATACATTTTCGGAAAACTTTCATCTATGCAGGTGTGCTTTCTCAATTTGTATATAGCTTTATTTTGTGTAAGTTGTGTCAAGTTGTTCATTGTTATTATTCTGACCATCCTGTGATCACTGCCTGTTGTTAAGCCGTTTAGGACTGTTACATCTCTAATGATGTTTTTCTCAGTAGTCAGTATAAGCAAGTCGGCGGTCACGTGATCTTAGGAGTCCCAGGATTCTTATTGTATTGCTTAATATATTATATGTTTTTACACAATTTAAATAAATTAACAAAAAATTTTTGTTCTTTTATAGGCAAAAATTGAAAAAAATATTTTGCTGATATATGTGTTTATTATGGATAAAAGAACTGAATCTATAAAATAAAAAATTATACAAAATTTGCACTCTCATATCTTCAGGTACATATATTATGTACATAATATCGTTAATAACTTCAAATCTATACAAGTCTTTCAAAATTCGACATATCAAACCTAAGCTTTTAGTTTTTTAATTTTTCTTTGACTGTCATCATCTTTGTCTGAGTTCTTATTCAAAGATTTATTAGCAGACACTAAATCATTGTGCTTTTTAATAAAATTATTTTAAAAAACTTTACATGCCCTTAAACTAATTTTTTCAAGCTTTGACAATAGTTTTTCTCCACAAAAACACTCGCTAGAGTTATCTGAAGAAAAATTTTGAATATAATACATTTCACAATAATTTATTAAAAAGAAACAAGTGATTTTGTAAATAAGTGAGATGGTTTTCACATTCAATGAACTGAATGTAGTGGTCGTCAATAATTTTTTGAAAAATTACCCAGCACAAAGTTTAATATATATTTCATTAAAGTGTAAGTTAACGACCAACTCATGTTCTTTTAAAAGCTGTATCTTACTTTTTAAATATTCCACACTACCAGAGAGATTACTATCTGTTAACAATATTTTACAAATCAGTTTTTTAATATTGCGAGGGTGCGGAAGACATATTACCTTAGAATTTTAAATTGACGTGTATGCACTGGGTGACTGGATAAACAAAGATGAAGCCAACATTAAAGTGTATCCACCATATCTTCGATTCTCAGGTAACCTTTTCAAGAGACCTAATTGTTCAATAAGAAATGACAACTGAACACATTTTTCACTCTCACTATCAAAAATGTCACCAAGGATGTCTATTACTTGATCAATCTTATCCAAGATCTTATCTTTTACCACTTCTTTCCCGTTTGCAACATATTAGGTTTCAGTTTTATAGTTGGACCGACAAGGAACAACACTAATTACACGTTCGCGGCATTGTTTATCTTATAGGTATTTTCTTTATAATTTACTCATTAGCCATTAATTATTTTAACGCAGCCCACTACAGTCTTTTTCGTGGGCTGCGTTATTTTAATAACTTTGATAAAATTCAGATAAAATTCGTGCCCGAATTAAAAAAATTCGATGTAAACAAACATACCAAAACTGAAAACACACATGTTTTATAATGACAGAGGGCCGTGAGGCGTTTTTTTATGAGCCTCCTACGGTCACGTGATATTTCCGCGCCCGGGCCGGTTTCTCGTGGGCTGCGTGTAATCGATTTGGTTTTCCGTTATTTCATTAGGGCTGAGCCATGTCCATTTTCGTTGCCGTTTCTTTCTACAGAACGAATTCACTTATACCTTATTGCATATACTTGTATTTCCCCAGTTTCCCCTACCTTACTGATAGATGGCCTGGGTTGATATCTGTGCAACCAGTCCAGAGATTTCCTAGCTGAGCCATATTTGCCTCTCAAAATAAGCCAGGAAGGACTTTCGTGGAGGATAATGCACAGTAAACAGGGCAGTACTATGAAAATCAGGCAGATCCACGCGAGGGTACGCCAGTCGAGGAACCAGCCTCCGAGATACGTAAAGACCATACCTAAAAAAACAAAACGCCCTCTTCAGATTAGAGTAAATGAACATCTAAAAAGTACCCAATTAATGCATGGTCAAATGATCACAGGATTTAATGGTCGGACGCTAAAGTTTTGCATAAGGAGTCGCCTTGGCGAAAACGAAAGTTAATTGAAGCTGCTTTTATAATGCAGAATAAAGAAGTTTTCAGTCAACCAAGCATGGACATACCAAACATATGGAAACCACTCCTTAAGAAAAACAGGCGTCTTAGGATTTAAAAAAAGGGGGCCATCCGTCACACCTGACTGCACACTTGAAAACGGTTAGAGATACTTACTAACCGAAACGTCGAGTTTAAAATGAATAAAGACAATGAAAGTCCGAAATTTTATTTCTACTCAATCATTGTCTACGAGTTTCAAACAAAGACCCCTGTTTATTGTTTATTTTTTGGATTCTTCAGAAAATTCTAGACATAATTCATGTATTTTGCACCGCAAAGTAACGAACAAATGTTTGAAGGCTTGGCAACTAGTGCCATATCTTGGAAACCGTTGCAACTCGTGCTGACGTCTGATGCACTGTTGCCATTTTTGAGGATCCGACCCTTTCTACAACCGCAGCCTTTTTTCATCCAAAACCTCAATTTTTAAAATATTCTTCAGTACACTCTCGGTTTATTTTATTGACTTACCTAATGCTACATAAGTTGGAGCTATGGCCATTAAAGACATTCTTAAATTAGTACTAGCGATTTCTGTAATGTAGACAATTCCTGGACTTGTTCCCCATGCTAAAAAAATTCGGACTCTTACTTATCACTTAAAAAACTAATTTATAGTCTAGTCATTACAGAATTTTAGCTTGCAAAAGGTGGTGTAGTCGCGTTTTTGACATATGTTGTTGACATTGGAGTCCTAAAAACAAATTTGAGTTTACGAACTTTAGGGGGGGCGGTTTCCCCCGCCATCTTGGATTTAGTGTGCACAAAAAAGGTTTTTTTTAAATTATTTGGTTACTGTACATTTTGGAAAAAAAAGTTTTAAACAAAAGTTGAGGACAATAAAATTTTCCACCAAAACGCTTTGGCACGTTTTTTTCGTCAGACAAATGATTTTCGAGTTATGACGCTAAACAATGCGCCTCCATTTTGGATTTTAACCAATTTTTTTTGTGGCCTTTAACTTGGAAATAGCTTATTTTCAAAAAAATCTTTCATAACATAAAATAAAGACCAACTAATAACCTATAAAATGAGACATCACTGAGTTCCCTGGGTAGTACTCTTGCTGAGATACGAAGCCTGAAATGTTAGCAGTATACCCGTTTCCTATGCATTTCCATAGTATATGCAAAATAAACCGAAAATATTCAGTTTTATGTCATTTTCTCAAAAGGTAAGCATTTTACAGAAAGTGTGTAATCAACTTTATTATAGAAAATTAAATTAACTTTTAAATGATGTATCACTTAAGTGGACCAAGTCCACGGTTAACACGTAATTGAAATCTATAAATTGGGGTTATTTTTTAGAATCCCGAAAAAAATCATGTTTTTTTAGGTTTTATTCAGTTTTCAAAAGAATTAAGCAATTTAGGCAAAAATGTTTAAATACCTTTTTTAGAGAAAATAAAATGATCTTTTAAACGGCGTATCACAAAGTTGTGTTAAAGCTATTATTGACACTCCAGGGGCGTCCGCCTATTTTATTTAATTTTCTTAAAAACTAAGCTTTCTGAAAAATCTTGTTTCACTTTATTTTGTTAAAAATAAAATTATCTTTAAAACGATATGTATCTAGTGGGTTTTTGGTAACGGAGAAATCCAACTTTTGTAAAAAAAATATTAATTTACTAGAAGAAACTAACAATCTTACCTGAAGATATACCGACTAAAAATCTGCCGAAAATCAGGAGTGGAATATTATTGGCTAAGGCGATCATACTCCAGCCAATCACACCAGGTATTCCTGCAATTTTTATGGAATTCAGTCTGCCCAAGTGGTCCATTATAAAACCACATATTATTGAGGCTGGAGGAGCTACTACTATCAGGACACTAGCTAAAAGAAATTGACAGAAAAACTTTATATATATGGTTTAATTATTATTAATTCATATAGCACAAAGTAAAAAAAAACGAGAAAAACATACACAGTTTTTACCTTCCTAGCTAACCGTGTTATTTGAGAGTATTTGGACCTATCTTAGCAAGTGGTAGTAGAAGTAGGTGGGGTAGGCTAGGCTCTAGGCCTGAAGACTAGGCACATGAAGCGCCCTTTTCTCCAACCTCCGGGCATCCTCCTACTGCGTCCTTTCTTCGCTAAGAAATCTGCCCGTCTTCTGCACAAAGGCCAGCATGACAGGCCATCTCAGATTCAGAACGTCCTCCGTCTCAAAGGCTTCCTCTTCGAATATCTCTCTTCTTGCCTCCTTGTATGCTTCACATGATGAGAGGAAGTGTACCGAGGTCTCGTCCTTGGTCCAACATTGCTAGCACGTCGCGTCCTCCTTCACTCTCATCTTCGCCAAGTGTCCGGTGAGGACTCCCACTATGGCTCCCACCTCTCTTCGTGTTCTACGGAGCAGCCAGTCCCTACGGGACCTGCTGTATCCTGTCACAAACCCCTTCGCCTGTTTGGCGTTTCCTGTGTTGGTTCATTCCTTTTGTATCTCTTTCTGGGTCCACTCTGTTAGGGCCGACTTCATCTGCCCTCTTGTGAGACCCAAGAAAGGATCTGGCCCGACGCATTCCTGCCAGAATCCACCCCTGGCGAGTTCGTCCGCTTTCTCGTTTCCTCCTATGTAGCCTGGGACCCATACGAGCCGGAATAAGAGAGGTGCTCTTATTCCGGCCAACCCCTGTAGTGCATCCGTGCACTCCTGCATCAAATCCGCGGACATAGTTGGTTTGCACAGTGCTTTCAGCGCAGTTTGACTGTCTGAACAGATGCAGAGGCGCTTTCCTGTTTCGTTTCTAATTTCTTCCTTTCATGTTACCGCCAGTATAGCGTAAACCTCTACCTGGAAGACTGTTGCATTGGATCCTAACGAGTAGCCTGTTCCAATACCCTTGCTTTCCACGTAAAATCCTGCACAGGTTGAATTCCGATCTGTTAGCCTTGATCTGTCTGTGTAGCAGACCGTGGCATGGCTAAGGAATTTAACCCAGTCCTTTTTCCATGCATCCCTTGGCGGTATGGTTACACAGTATTTCCTTTTCTCCCTTAACCGCTTTTCTGGCATTGCTAGCCTGTACGTCGATAGAGGAATCTCCTTCTCTGTCACAGTCGTGATCTCCGAATGTCCTTTTTGTCCACCGCTCCTTCTCTACACGCCCGCATCTCTTATCCTAATGTATGCTGCCATCGCTTTCTTCTTTATCCAGGTGGACAGCGATGGGATGCTTAGGATAGTATTTGGGGCTATGTTGGAAGTACACCTTAAAGCTCCGGTGATGCTCAAGGTCGCCAGCCTCTGAATGCGTTCGAGCTTTTTGGCTTTAGTGGTTTTCATTACCCACAACCACCAGATCACGGATCGGAGTGGATCCTTGCTTTTATGATGACCGTGTAGATCCAGTGCATGATCCTCGAGCTGATCAGATTTTGGTCAAAATTTGGTAGTGATATTTTAAATATGTTTTTATGACTGCAGTCATTTGTAGTTACTAAATAGCCCATTTGAGAGTTTTTAGTTTTTTTATGAGTTTTTCTCGGTGTGTATGTTAATGACTGAAGCTAGAGTAATAATATATATTATAATCTATAATCTTTGGCTAGAGTCAAATACATCAACATACAGGGACTCTGAATGAAGCGAGGGTTGATGGGTTACCTATAGGGTCCCTGTATGTTGATATATTTGGTATTACATCCACGGAACTGTAACATATGTTTCAGTTCCGTGATTACATCCAAATATATCAACATACAGGGACTCTACTACTCTTCCACTTTGACCACCAGTGGGTCTATTGTGGCTCGACTGTAGGGTTACCTACCGATCCACGCATTTTGAGACTTGGTTGATCGCATGTTAGGGTCAGTTTCATTTTCAAATTGTTTGATAAGCACCGCAGAGTATGCCAAAGATATTCCATTTCCAATGTGGAAAGAAGCGGCTATTAGTGCCGCTATAATCTATAAAAAAAATAAAAATAAAGATGCAGAAACCCAGGAATTCTAGGTGGCTGTTTTTAAAAAGTCTTAGCTCTAAAATTTAAACTAACAAGCGAAGGAAAATGCGGTCCCGTCGAAAATTTTTGAAAAATTAAAATAAGTGGTTTGGTAAATAATTTTTTAAAAACTATCATTTGTTTTACTAGAACTAAAAATGTTTTTTATTTTTTTGTTTATACTTTCCATCCTATTTCCATACTAAACTATAGCCAGGAATCGAATCCGGATCGCCCGTGTGGAAAGCAAATGTTGCTACCACTAGAAAATTAAGTTTAAACTACTTTTTACTTTAAACACCAATTACATATGTAATAAAAATGTTTAGAATAGGATGGGAAACTGATTGATTGATAGAATAAAATTTAATTTGTTGGTTACTATAACTAGATACGATATTAAGGAGAAGGCACTAAAACATTGTTTACCGGGATGCGTCAGATGAGCCGAATTTGAGAATGTTGAAAGCCAAACTTTCCCGATATTTTTGGCAAAAAAAATTGGAGTCGTTTTCGAGCTATACTTATTTAAATGCGCGCCACTAAAATATGGAAAAATAGGACCTTTTGTAGTTTTTTTGTAATAACTTATCGCCAAATAAAAATAAAAAACAGATATTAGTGTTATTTTATTAACAAAAGAGTCCTTTAAAGAATTTTAGTGGCTCAAAGTGATTTAAAAAAAAATACAGTAAATGTACCCTGAGATTTATTAAATATAAAGAAAGGAAACTAAAAATGCATAGTCAAAATTAACTTCACTTGCTTTCATGTGTGTCGTTTTAACTGTTCTAGAGTGATGTTTTTTGAGATATTTACAAAAACTGTTTTCCAGGCTGATATAGCGTGTGCCAATGGGCTAGGAAGGTATCAGATCCATCATGGATCCATTCGTTTTTTTAATAAACGAAGAACTAACCTGTGGAAACAAACTCCTTAAACTCTTACTTTCATACCGACTAAGAGATCGACAACTGGCAACAAGTTCTTTAAGCTCTCCCTCTGTGGCGTTGCCATATTTCCTTTCCAAATTCCTGCCTGATGTGTTTTCTGGCTTGCTATAAATTAAGGAAAACAACAACGGTTACAAAATTGATTACGTAGGTGTTATAAGCTTAAAACGCCATAATTGATTTTAGTAAAAAAACTGCATTGCAGGAAATTTTATTTTTGGAATATAAGCACTGAATGCGCACACATACACAGCAAATTGCTTTGAAGTAAAATAATTTGTATTCACCAAGAGAATATTTTCTTCATATAGTACCAAAAATGTCTTTCTTTTATTTTAATGTGAAACAGAAACTGTTTTATTATAAGTTAGAACTGAATTAATTTAAGGCACCGTTTTCTCTGGAAGCAAAATATTACTTATATGAAGACAATTTGCTTTGTTACAAAACAATTAAAAAAGAAAAATAAAGTCTCATTTTAAGATTAAACGCTGCGTTGAACTAAACTAAAAAGAAATATTTTAATTCAAAACAAATTGTTTTAAGGTAAAAAAATTTATTTAAGAGAAGAACGTGTTTTCATAGTACACAAAATTTTTTGCCGTGTATAGAATTCTTAAGAAATAGATACTTACTAGAGAGATAGACAACTCGATCTGAAAAAAAAAACAAAAATTATAATAATATTGTTACAAATTTAAGTTATTTAAATTTTATAGTTAGAATTTATTTAGGTTTAGTGTAGTATTGGGTTGACTTATCTTATGGTTGTATTACTAAGGTCACTTATCGTCAAGCAAGCTTTACAGGTAGCGAAGCCTAACTCTAATTTTCTATTTTTTGGTTATAATTTTTGACATATTTTCCTTGGTTTCGCATTGGCATTTGTTATTTTAAAAATGTGGTTTTTGGCACAGTCTAAAGATCTATTTAATAATGATACAGTTTCAAGTTTGCAGCATAACTTTTTAATTCTAATTACATAAATATATATAGTTTAGGTACCTTCATACTGTGTAAAACAACATCTTCAAAATAAAACAGAACCGCCAATGCGAAACCGAGGAAAACATGCCAAAAATAATAAACAAAAAATAGAAAGCCTGACGTTAGCTTCGCTTCCTATAAAGCTTGACAAGACGCTAGCGCTACCAAGTCCACTTTCAATCCCTGACTTCGCATGCGCAGATCTACCAATATTATTTACCTCATGTATTAAAATAGATGAATACAGGGTGATTTTCACTTGAATGATTCTAACCACATGAAAATAGAAAGTTTCAAAAACCTAACCTAACAAAACCTAATCAAATCTAACCGAACTGAATCAATAATTTTTTTCAAAAAAAAAACTTTCCTGACTTCCTGCCCGGGATCCTAGAGGATGTGAATCCGAACCGAACCAAACCGAACCTAACTAAACTGAACCAAACCTAACCTAACCAAACTAAACTACAACACACAACAACAGGTTCGGTTCGGTACGGTCCGGTTCGGATTCACATCCTCTAGGATCCCGGGTAGGAAGTCAGGAAAGTTTTTTTTTTGAAAAAAAATATTGGTTTAGTTTGCTTTGGTTCGGTTCGGTTAGATCTGATTAGGTTTCGTTAGGTTAGGTTTTTGAAACTTTCTATTTTCATGTGGTTAGAATCATTCAAGTGAAAATCACCCTGTACATCGATTCTAATACATGAGGTAAATAATATTGGTAGATCTACGCATGCGAAGTCAGGGATTGGAAGTGGACTTGGTAGCGCTAGCGTCTTGTATAAAGCTTGCCTTTACGATGAGTGTTGCCTTTACGATGAGTGTCCTTATGTATTACTAGTCCAAGTTTTAGTTGCGTTATCTACGACTTACGCTCGCTTGTATACGCGAATTTTCTAGTCGACGAAAACGGATAGATAGTTCGCGAAAGATCGAAGAACCTATAAAAGCAGCTTAAAAACTGCTTTTTATATCAATTTAGAATTATCTATGACCCCTAAAAACATCGCCTTTGGGATAGTACATCAAATTTAAAAACTGGTCATTAGAAGGGATATATAATTTAAAAAAAAAACAAACTACTACATTTAAAACCATTTTTATTTAATAATTGATATCACAAAATAAAAATTTTAGTTGTAACAAGACTGATTAATTTACTGAAAGAATTCTTTTATTATTTTAATTAATTTTTTGAGGAATAGATAGTGATATGGATATGAACTCCATGTATGTAGACAGGTGGGAGGGAGCCTAGGGACTCAAATTTTCCCAAGAAAATGGATACAGCATATGTTAAAAATACACATCTTTTCCTACTTATTAATATGTTTGAAAGAAAATAAATAAAAAATTCTCAAGCCTACCCATTTGTTGAGATTAGACACTTATTGGAATAAAACCTGACCTTATTTTAAAATCGACCGTATGGTGACAGATTTACATATAAAAAGCAGCTGTTTTCCTTCAAAATTCGGCCTTTGTGTATTTAAAAACCGGATTTATTAGTGTCGGTATTTATTAAATGAAAGTTAGCGACTTTATTATTAAATTTGGCTTTGGTATGTCAAATTTGAGAGGTCAGCTGTTAGTTTTCTATGTAAATGTGTCAGAATAAAGTCGACTCTAAAATAAAGTCAGGTTTTATTCCAATAAGTCCCTATTTTATAAAATTTTGAAATACGTTTAAATTCTGCTTAGGGCCTGTTCTTAAATTACGTAACGCTTTAGCGGGGGGGGGGGGGGGGGAGTGTTTGGCCTTGCGTTACACTCAATGTTTTGTTAATGTGTTTTTTCTTGAAGAGGGGGGCTCAAAAATCCTGAATTTTTGCGTTAACGTAATTTAAGGATGTTCCCTTATGAGAATTTACCAAAAAAATTATAGCAAATCCTTGAGTAAACCAAACCTATAAATAAATTTATAGGGTATCCGAAAAGATTTTTACTATTAAAAAATACTCTGCCAATATATGGGCCCCTAAGCTCACACTAGGTACTATAGTTATAGTGTACGTGTGAGCTAATATAACTAAAAACTGAAATATATTTTATTCAACTCCAGACTAAATTACCTTTTGTTTGATACCACACAAGTCATGTTTTGACTTAAACTCAAATTTTTTAAATCTACCCCCACCCTTAAAAAAAACAAAAAACTAAAATGTATTTTATGTATGTAGTTTAACTCCGGACTCAATTACCTTTCGTTTGATATCACACACGCCATATTTTCACTTAAACTCTAATTTTTAAAATATACCCCCACCCTTGTTTTTTAAATAAATTAAAATGTATTTTGTTTAACTGCAGACTCAATTACCATTTGTTTGATATCACACACGCCATATTTTCACATAAACTCTAATTTTTGAAATCTACCCTCACCCTTTTATTTGGTTTGTGTTCGGTGGATTTTGTTCATTTTTAAATGGGACCATCTCGACCCAAGACCCAGCCTAGGTACTAAATTTCATTAAAATCGGGCAAGCGGTTTTTGAGTTATGCGCGTTGGTCGTTACAGACAGACATACAGACAGACAGACAGACAGACAGACAGACGGAGCAACAAAAAAGTTTCAAAATCATCTGAAACGCAAAGATATATAAAAATTTTTGAAATCGGAGCAACTTTTTTTTTCTCGAAAAAATTAGGATCACTATAGCTCACACTACTATAGTATAGTAGTAGTGTGAGCTAAAAGTTATATCACTTACAGTTTCAAATTTAGTAAACATTTTTACCTTCCAATGGCTAGAAGGTATTATTTTCGACAAAGATTTTTTTTTGAGATAGCGCCGAAAATGTGTTATTTGAGTGTATTTTGACCTATCTTAGTATTATCGTCGTGATGTCTGTCTGTGTGTGTGTGTATGTCTATCCGTAACACGATAGCTCCTAAACCGCCTAACCGATTTTCGTTATATTTTCAGGTAAAATAGTATTCGACACTTACAAGCTGATTAGATTTTGGTCAAATTCCATTAATGCTAATGACAGTTTTTTGACAATTAAAAATTTTTAAAAATGCTAACTTTTTTTTCGGAATATAGTAGATTACATTTTGCTCAATAATTTGTGTTAAGCATCGTCCTTAAATTACGTAACGCAAAAATTCAGGATTTTCTAACCCCCCACCCCCCATCGTAACTCATTTTCAAGAAAAAAACACATTAAAAAAACATTGAGTGTAACGCAACGTCAAACCCCCCTTCCCCCTTGAGCGTTACGTAATTTAAGGATAGGCCCTAATGGCCAAAAACTTCGTAGGAGCTTTAGTTTCTAAGATATTTACAAAATACTGTTTTCAAGGCTAATATATCATGGCTTCACTTGAAGTGTGCTAATAGGCTAACTGAGACGATATCAGATGCGTTATGGATCCATTTAATAAATGGTAAAAACCTTTTCGGTCACACTGTAGAAAAAAAAAGCACAACGAAAAAAAAATATATAGTGCAGGCGCTGCACAGTGGGCCAGAATTTCGGAAAACATTGAAAAATATCCAACTAGCTAAATGTATCAAATTTTATCGTGTATTCATTAAAAACAGAATAAAGTAAGTCAGTTTTACTATATAAACAGCTGGAAGGACCCCGCACAAAAACATTAGATTGTGATACACAGTGAAATGTAACTATATTTTCCTATTTCGAGTCCGTTACTTCCTACAACATTTTATCTATTAAAAAAATATCACAAATCCAACTTGAGGGCCTATATCTTAAAAACTAATCGATCCTTTCGACTAATGAACAAATTTTTTCGACGGTGTTTAAAGAAATAGTTTTAAAATATATACTATTGATCTACACAAACAAAACGAAATTCGAAGGTGATTTATTGAAACTTTGAAAAAGCTGAGTTTAATTCCAACTAACACAACAAACAAAATATAGGTAGCTTTAACTGCACATTCTTTTTTATTCCGAATCACTAAATCAACTGTGTCAAAAACATTAATTTATTACACAGCTGGCTAGAGTAACTTTATTTTTATTCTTTAGATGTCCATGGGCAAAAAAAAAATTATTGTTTTTTTTTAAATCAGTTTTTTTTGTGTGTATGTGTGTGTGTGCTCTCTATCTCTCTTAAATTCCTTGTTGTATGTCTTGGCATTGTTAATTGTTTCATGGGCACGGGTGCAGAGCTTATAAAGGCATGTGTTAGCATTTGGTACATACCAAGGTTAGTTTAATACAAAATATTTAGCCATTTCCATTGCTTATAATATGAACCAAATTAATTTTTTATATTTATTTTACTCGCAAGTAAAAAAAGGGTTGTTTAGCCAGTTCATTGAAATGTAAAAGACCATTTAACCTTTGCCAATTTATAAGCAAGTAAAACAGCGTAAAAAGTAAAATAAAAATCTACTAAAACCACCAAAACCACTAATCAACTGCCATTAATTATGAAATTTTAAAATATATTTCATGGCATGACAGGTTAAACTTTCTTTCCAATCTAGGACCAGTTGCCACTCAAAAGATACTTCACAATCTATAGTTTGCATCATTTCAGAAATTATGTCAAAACTGTCAACATGACAGCTGACGTGTTGAAAAAACCTTTTTATAATCTAGGCCTAATTTATTTTTTACTAATACCGCCAAAAAATGTTTTTAGGAAATTGCTATAGAAAATTCTAAAATGTACCTATCTGTGTAATAACACCAATGAAATTGAATAACACTAAAAAACAGCTTCATGTCTTAGAAAGTTTTGCGTTTTCTCCTGGATAGGCGCAAGTCGGCAAAAGTTTTTTTCTCAATCATAAAGCTTAGTAACTAGACAGTAAAACAGCATCAACAAAAACGTGTAGCAAGATGTACCACTTGACATATCTCTTGTAGAATATCAAAGTGATATTTGGATTTTTGCTTTTACATGCATTCATTAAATAAATAGTTTTTCCTGTGAATGCGCCAAAAAATCTAATTTATTTTAATTGTATATAAGCTTGAAATGACGCTGTACATGACCCAATTATAGCTTATTTAAAAAAATAAATCCACCCTAAGCTATATCATCTGAAACTTGATAAATTTGTTGAACCAAAATACACCGCACAATAACAATTAAATTTATCGACATTTGTCAACCCAGCGTGTGTCAACGTCAGAGTTGACAGAAATCATTTCGTTATTTTTATAACAATCATAGTCTTCTTGATTGATTTTAGCATAAGAAAAATTCATGCACGATCATTTTTGAAAATTTAGTTATTCAATGTTTAGGAGATCTCTGACCCACCCACGGTGCGCTGTAGGTAGTTGAGTATGCAAAATATGAGGACCGCAGTTTGACAATTGATTCTAGCTGACAAAAGGTCAGGTTAACGATCTGGATGTTGTCAAGCCAGGTTTTGGTCCAATTTTTTTATCCTCCCTTCTCTTATAGCCGTGTTCAAATTTCTGACAATTTAACTAAGTTGACGCCTTAAAGCCACAATGACAGAGAAAATAATCAAAAATGTGTAAAATCCAACCTAAAAATAAAATTATATTAGTTTTTTAAATTTTAACTGCAAAAACCCCCCAAAACCTAAAATTTTTAAGTTTTCTTAAAATTTTCTCACAAACTAAACTTCTTAGGGAAAAATATGAAATCACCTTTATTATAGACAATAATATTTTCTTTTCAACGGTGTATTAGTTAGCGAGGTACGTCCAATGACAGCGGCGTCCGTTTATTGAGGTGATGTAAAAAAATTAAAAAAAGAAACATGTTTATTACATGATTTAGCCGATTTTCTTCAAAACTAAGCTCTCAAAAGGATGTGTAACAAGGTAAGATTACTTTTATTTGTAACAATTTAGGGTCGTCCGTAAATTACATCAATTTTGAAAAATCACTAAATTACCAATTTTTTTACAAGTTTTGTTGAATTTTCTCAAAAACCAAACCTTTTTTTAAAAAATTATCATACATCGTTTAAAAGGAAATTTTATTGTCTACAACCGACTGTGAAGAACAATTTTTGATAGAGAGCTTGGTTTTTAAGAAAATCGGGGAAAATAGGTAATATGCATGTTTCTTTTTTTCAGTTTTTTGCATTACCTCAATAAACGGACCCCGCTGGAAAGTTTGTCTTTGGTCGTACCCCACTGATTTGTATATTGTTGTAAAGGAAATATTATTGTCTACAATAAAGGCAATTACATATTTTTTACTAAGAAGCTTAGTTTTTGAGAAAATTTGAAGAAAACTAAAAATTTTAGGTTTTGGGGGGTCTAGGGGGTTTTTGCAGCTAAAATTTAAAAAACTAATATAATTTTATATTTAGGTTAATTGTACACATTTTTGATTAATTTCTATGTCATTGTGGCTTCAAGGTGTCAACTTAGTTAAATTTTCAGAAATTCGAACTCGGTTATAAGAGGGAATAAAAAAAAGTTGGACCAAAACCTGGCTTGGTAACATCCAGATCGTTAATCTGTTACCTATTCTCAGCTAGAATTCACTGTCAAAGTGCGGTCCTCATATTTTGCATACTCAACTACCTACAGCGTCTGCACTACACTGTAGAAAAAAAACACAAGGAAAAAAAATATATGGGAATAAATATAAAATTTCCTCACCCGATGGGATCCGCCATGCCTGAAAAACACCTGTGGGTTGCTAAAACAATTGTGAAATCAGTTTTTTGCACTTTTTTTTCAAAAACAATTTAAGAAAAAAAAACACGTCAACTACATAAAATGTACCTATTAATTATTATTTATTCATTAGATTATTAAAAGCCATCATGTAAATTGGAAAAAAAACTTTGATAAAAAGTAAAAAATCCCGTTTTTAAGATTATATTTTTGACGATACTGAAGGTTATTTTGCGAATCAGAATATCGCGAAAAAATCTATAAATGAACAGCAAAAAACTATTAACTTTCATGTGTTATCATTGATACGGAAATACTGATAACAATACAGGGTGGTAGACACATTTAAAAAATATTCACACCAGTATTTACAAAGTTCTTAAAACTTAGACCAGGATCTAAATGTAAGTTTATTTAAAGCTTTAATAGGAGGTGCTAAAAGTAAGCTTTGCACAAAAATTAGAGGAAATATCCAAGAAAAACTAATTTTTCTAAATATAGAAGCCATTTTGTTTTGGAAATGACACGGTAAAAAATTTAGTTTACAATAAAAATACGTACTTTTCTGGAATAAATTGTTTTACCTTAAAACAATTTGTTTTGAATTAAAATATTTCTTTTTAGGTCAACGCAGCGTTTAGTCTTGAAATGAGACTTTATTCTTCTTTTAGTATACTTCATTTTGTAACAAAGCAAATTGTCTTCATATAATATATTTTGCTTCAAGAGAAAACGGTGCCTTAGATTAATTCAGTTCCAATTTATAATAAAACATTTAAAAAAAAAGAGGCAAGACATTTTTTGTGCTAAATCAAGAAAATATTCTCTTGGTGGATAGGAAAGCACAAATTATTTTATTTCAAAGCAATTTGCTTTGATCTAAGACAATTTTTTCACCGTGTACGAGTGGCGTTTCAAGGTTTAAATATGGCTGCCACTTTTAAACCAAAATATTATATTTTTTTGTTTATTTTTAAGTTTTGTGTGGATTTAATTATTGCTACAATGAAAAATGATAGATTATGTTGCAAGATATTTATAAACAATTTATACAGGGTGAGGAAAAAGTACCGGGACCCCTAAATATCTCGATAACTAAGAGTTATTTGCAAAAATGGTCTAAATAAAAGTTTTAAGATTGAATTTTGTTGACGTATCTGTCAGCATTTGGAGTTTTTCGGAGGTCAACTTTAAAAATTTAAATGAAAACCATATTTTTTTCTTTTACCATTCGATGGAGAATCAAAATCTACGTTTAAAATGACATTGTAATTTTGTGTCAGAATGACATTTCGAAGAATATAAATTAAATGATTGTTCTTAAAGTGGCCTTAACACTTTAAGAAACTCGTAGATTATTTAATTACCCCTGTATTTTATTATGCGTGTAGCTGTGACAATGACATTATATCTTAATATGGTGTCAAAACAAATCGCAAATTGTTTCTTGTTTGAAGGGGTCCCGGTACTTTTTCCTCACCCTGTATAAACATTAAAAACAATTGCATCCAAGGGAAAAAATTAGTTAAACCAGAGAGAGGTGATCTGTCCCTAGTTAAACCATCAACCAAAATCTAGTATAGAACTTTAGAGGCAGTGGCGCATCCAGGAATTTTGGAGAGAAGGAGCGAGGCCTCTGTGGGGGACCGAGACCTCATGATGTCGTATATTTTATGCTATTTTATCTTTTTATTCATGAATTATGTGGAAAATATCTAAAAGAATCTTAGGTTTGGGGGAGCCCCCCACCTCTGAGTACGCCCATGCTTTAGACCCTTTAGTAAATACTGGTGTTAATTTTTAAGTTCCTAGCCCGCGTAGCTAGGATAGAGACAGTATTGTTTTCGAAGAATTTTGTTTCTGAGATAACGCTGAAAATGTGTCGTGGGATGTCTTTGGGCCAGGGGCGGCTCGTCCATAGGTTTCCAGGTTTGCGCAACTCCCAAAAAATATAGGTAATGGATCGTTCATACTCGTCTTTTGTCTAGTCTTTTGTCTTGGTTTAGTCATATGTCCTGTCATAAGAAAGTTAAAACCACTGTTTCTTATGGGAGTGTTCATACAATGCTTTTGCTTTTGTTTTTGATTAGTCTTTGTCTTAAGAGTTGCCAACTTTCAATCCTTAGGACAACGACTAAGACGAGTGACAGACATCAGCTGATGTTTGTTGTTTTTTTTACAGGGCGTCTGAAGAGCGCAAGCGCGCGGTCGAAATTTTAAATTTACCGCCATTAATCATGTTTTTAACAGAAAATCTCAACATAACCTCAAAATTTTATTTGTTTTTTTTTCTTTTTTGCTTTTGTTCTTTCGTGTCTGTGTTTCGTGCACAGATTAGGTTAAATAAGATTGTTTTGTGTAGAAAATGACTTTTGAAGAGGGTCTCTTTATTGAAATTGAATTTTTTTTTCAGTGGGTTATGACTAAGACTAATCAAAAGCAAAAGACGAGTATGAACAGCCGATTTTGTTTAAGACAGCTAAGACTAATCAAAGGACAAAGACTAATCAAAAACAAAAGACTAAGACGAGTATGAACAATACTTAAAATAATAAGAGAACTATTAATTATATAATTTTAAATTACCATCAGAATTATGTACATTTATACGCTACCGCACCTTTTATATCGCGCGCGTCGGCCGCCCTCAGCGACGTCTTTATCTCGCGGTTTGCAGCTCGAATGCAATGCAATGCAATGCAACCGAATTCGCCTATGACCTTATAGTGGGTTTACACATGCATGAATTTAGTGGCGCCAGTGTTCGCGCCAGTTCTATTGGCACGCCAGTAAAGGTTTACAGTATTGTGCGAAAATTAAAAAGACTGGCACGCCAGTTTCATTTTTAAAGTGTACACGATACGCGATATGTCGGCTGAACTTTCGGAAGCCTGCAAAATAGTCGCTAAACTTTTATTGAAAAAAAAAAAAGAGGTTCAGGAAAAGGAACAACGAAAAGGCCGTATCTGCATGGGTTAAAGCATGGATTGCTAGTCGATCTACTTTGGGTGCTTCCGAAAAACTTTTAGGAGAACTTGCAGCAGAAGATCCTGCGAGCTATAAAAACCATCTTCGAATGACAAAGCAACATTTTGATATTCTTCTAGAGTTTCTCTTATTTAAACAACATTCTTTAAAACTCGGTCTGCTACTTTAAACCATGGTACTTTTGGGGTGTATACTTCATTTGCACCGGCTCCGGAACGTTGGCTTTTTTTATTTTTTGTCAATTCCAAAGCATATGTGTTTCTTATGGATCATATTTTTGCTTTTACTTCTGCAACTTCAAAGCCTTCAATAGTCATTATTTTACAAATTTTTTGGGAAGCATTATCTCGACTATCTTTGTTTTTATACGAACTACTGTGTACATCCCATAAACAAGGAAAACATTCATAGCCTTCAAGAAACTGTATGGTCAGTTCTGCTGACCACTTTTTTTAGCCATATTAAGCTATAAAAACAAAAATAAACAAAATTTTTAAGCTCAAACACAATGAAAATAAAAAATAATGTAAAATAATGAACTTAAAACTGGCGAGCCGACGTGCAAGCACTTGTTTACACATGAAAATTTTCATTTTCTGCGCGCATGCATCACCACTGGCGCCAGCAAATTCAGTCAGCTGCAGACTTTTTTGATACATGCATGCAAAAAAATAACTTGTGTGCAAGTCGGTGTTTACACTTGCAAATTTAACTTACTGGCGCGCCAGTTTTTATTGGCGCCAGCAAATCCATGCATGTGTAAACTCTCCTTTAGAGTAATACAGAGACAAATTTATTATTTTCTCTATGGAGTAATATGTTATTACTCTGAGCCTATGACAAAGCGCATGAGATTTTAGTTTCTATGCGTGGATTTCAAAGCCGTCCCCTAAAACTCAGTGAGGTTGCAGGTCGACTGCAAACCGATTGTTTATTTTGCAGGCTAATTTCTTATTGTAATTTGTCTTGTAGTTCGTTTAAGTAAATCCCGATAGGTGTGTATTGAATGTTAATTTTGTAGTTTATTCCTTTATTATTAAAGCTCGATCCGTATATTTGTGTGTAAAAAAATTACGATTCTCCTTTGCAACCTCCAGATTTTTATTCTACGAGCCACCACTGATTTGGGCCTATGTTAGCAATCCTGTCCTGTGTGTATGTCAAGAGCGGATCTTGCGGGGGGGCAATAGCTGACGATAAAACTATTTGTGTATTAATTAGACACATATACACACACACACACATATAGACGTCATGACGATATTGCTAAAATAGGTCAAAATACACCCAAATAACACATTTTCGGCATTATTAGATTTTTTTTTCGTCAAAAACAATACCTTCTTTAGCCATCCCAACAAACAATTAAAGTTGTAACGACGAAATCCCAACTAGAAAGAATTTCTTAAAAGTAACCGCAACGTACTCCCGCTACGTCTCAGTATACCATACAGCGACGTTATAATTCCCTAAGTGGGGAACCAATTTCTGGTTATAACTACCTGGCCAAGTGTTTAAAGTCACTGTAGTAACAACTACACTACTACGTCGTAGCCAGGTATCTACTACGTCGTAGAGGCTGTTTTTTTTCCGTAATGGCATAAAAGTTGCGATGTAGTTGCAAATAATATAATCGTTTCTTTTTGGTAGAATTGTTACACAATATGGTGGACACAACAGTAAACAGACTCGCTTAGTTTTTTTGTTTGGTTATGGTTATAATATGAACTATGTTATCCAAAAGTGTGAGAATTTACGAGCAGAGGATCAAAATTCGAGTGCGACGCAAAGTTTTTTGTATAACATGCATTATATATATTGCAAAAAACCGGTGCGCCCGTAAAATTGAGCCGTTTTCTGGTAGCTGATGGAATTTTTGTGTTGTGATTTTGGAGGTTATGTTTTCATAATCGACAGTTAACTCCAACAAATGGTGCTTAAGAAGAGCATTTTTGGTAAGCTTCAACTAATTTGTTTATAAAATAGTATGGCTCTTTAATATGAGCTCATAAAACGACAACAAAAATATTAAATTTTCTTTTTTACATAAAAACATGGCGTCCCAAACTATATTCCCTGATAGTCGAAAAGGTTACTTGAAAGTAGTTGCGGCTTTAAAGTTGATCCAAAAAGTTATTTTGTCTACATTGTTACATCAGATGTTACTATGATGACACAAACTTTTGTGGTAAAAATTAAAGTTATAATGTAGTTGTCGGATACACTTGTTTGGGACTCCAATGAAGCTTAACTTTCTAGTGGTAATTAAGTAGGATATAAAAGTCAGGGCGACTACGAAATAACGACTAAAAAGAAAGTAAAACTTTAGCAACGTCCTATTGTGGTAGAGAAGACTATCAGAATCGACTATCAAGAAACAATCCTATGAAGTAGTTTAGAGGGTCGTTTTTACGAAACATCTACTATTTCCTTATACTAAATAGTAGTTAGAACTAAAAAGTAACAAATTTTGGTTGGGATCACCACATTTCTACTATAAGAAAGTAGCAAAGCCTTTAGAACATGTAGCCGCTACTATAAATGTTAGTTGGGATTGCTATGTGAGCTAGGAAGGTAAAAGAGAAAAACTTTTTCCTAATCGTATTAATATCTTAAATTATAAAATGAAAATTATTCGTGTGCTTATCTTTTTGAGTGCGGTAAAATCTTATCAAGTTCAAATTTGTCAGATCTATGTTTTTTTTTAATATCGACATTTTTAGTCATAACAACAGACACTTTGTTAAACAAATTAGTATAATTTATTTAATATTTTGCGTGCGTTCCATACAAAAATCGATCATATCAAAAACATTTAATGTAAAGTACCCGAAAACGATATTCCGTAAAAGAATTGAGATAAAAGTAAAGCTATTTTTTGGAAATGTTTTTTAAACTTTACTATTACACCCAAACTTCGTTATGTTTTTAGCACTGTGCCTAAGAGTCATTTGCAGCCGTAATAGCCAAGTTTAGAAAAACATTTTCAAACTAGTAAGAACCTTTAATTTTGAAATTTGTATTGGAGAACTTGGCATTACTTTTGTCTCAATTCTTTTTACGGAATACCATATTCACATACTTGGCTTTTTTTAAATTATTTCACTCCTTTTTTAAAGGATTTGGATAATATTTAAGTTTTAAAGTAGTAAAATATTCGGAATATTGTTCAAAACTTTTGCAATGCCTTACTAATAATTTTGAAGTTTTTTGGTTTTTTCCCATGGTTTTATCATAGTTCCTTCCTTCTGGACATAACTTTAAATTTATATGGGAGGGAAATAAAGTAAAATTTTGGTGTTTTTAACTTTTTTCCTATAATTTTATCATAGTTTCTATCAGTGTTCCAAAACTTAGCTCTTTAGTGTTTCTGGAAGTGGGCAATGTTATTTTACATAACTTTACATTTATAGAAGAGGGAAGTAAATTAAAATTTTGGGGTTTTTGGATTTTTTTAAATAGTTTTATCACAGTTTCTATCGGCCTTTCAAAGCTCAGCTCTCTAGCGTTTCTGGAAGTGGGCAATGTTACTTTTACATAACTTTACATGTATAGGGGAGGGGACTAAATTTGCATTTTGGGGTTTTTTGATTTTTTCCAAGGGTTTGTCATAATTTCTATTAGTCTGCCAAATTTCAACATTGCTGCATGTCTGGAAGTACAGTAGAATTTTGATGATCTATGTGTGGGTAAGTTAGTGAGTGGCAATTTCGACGTTTTTTGAAATTTTGTAACTACTTTACTACTTTATAGAAGTCCATAAAACTTGAAGGAGTTGATAACTCTATGGAGATCTACGACTGTGCATAAGTTTGAGATTCGTAGCTCATTCCGAAGTAGAGTTTTGGATAGGTCAAATATGGGCTGAAATGTTTCGAGAAAAGATGGTACGGCAGCGTGAACTTGGCGAGGCACTGCCGTGCCCTCAGATACAAACCTTGTTATTTCTTATGGCCGCCATATTGGAAAGGACTTTTTAGCAAAGTCCCTGGCAAAGTATAATAACAAGCCTATTTTTGGATTAAAAAAAAAAGAAGCAAGGAAGATCTATAGAAAAAAACTGGAGAGACAAAAAAGAGATTGATACTTACTTGACCGGATATTCCATAATTAAAAAAAAAGAAAAACAAAAACTTTTGCCACAAAGGAGAACACAAAAAAAAATGATCAAAACAAAATCAGGCACATAACTGAGTCCAAAGATAAGCTCATTGTCTCTTTGATAAAAACATCACATTAATTACTTATTTTCTTAAGCTGAATGTAAGAATAGCTGGCTACGGCTATTAAGAAAGTGATAAAACAATCGATAATAATAAATTTAAAAATTAATTAATACGAAATTAATGATATAACAATAGTATCGGTCAAATGTCCACAGACAGCGCCGGATTGAACCGGTGAGTTATCGGGGAAACCCCGATGCACTGCCTCGCGGATGCACATTGGAACGTTTTGAAGATCTAGGTGGACAACCCTTAAGCAACATTGAGTCTGTTCCATCAAGCCGATCGACAGTAATAAAACCAGTGGCGTATATACGGGGGGGGGGGGGCTGGCACCCCCCCCCCCCCCGAATCTAAGATTTTTCCACATATTTCATGAATACAAACATAAAATAGCATAAAATACGGCCTCATGAGGACTCGCCCCCCCCCCGAAACTGTCTCGGCCCCCCCCCCGACACTTTTTTCTATATACGCCACTGAATAAAACCGTCCGAAAAATACGAAAGCGCGCGCAATGCAGTCGAGGACTGTTTTAAAACGGTTTTGGTTTAATGGAACGACCAAATAACTGTCCCAAAAACGAATGCTGTTGGTGTCGTGATTGATTTGCTTCAGGCATGTGATCATATGCAAGAGAGTTAAATTCAAAGTCACGTGACTAACAGAAAGGGTGGGATTCCTCGTCTCGCGTAAAGATAAATCGAAGGCAACGTATGAATTCGAGAACACGAAATTAAAGTTGCACACAGAAAGGATTACACAATTACATAGGATTATCATAATACATTTTTAATTTTAGTGCTTTAAAATGCAGATAAAATTACATTAATTTAATTTATATTCACAAACTATAAACCACTACAACTAAATATACCAAAAATTAAAACGAACTTGTAATAGCACATATTTTTGGGCGAAACTTGTGAAAAAATATTTATTTTTTCTAATATCACAAGTTTTATGAGAAATTTATATATTATTTTTTATTTCTATTTTGTAATTTGATTTTTACAAAATATTTGTGAAATTACCTACATATTATAGAAAGCCTTAATATTTACAAAGTTTTTGTAATTTTATTCATTTTCAGGAAATAGAGATCGTGATACTTCTAAGAAGTTAGGGAAAATTACATTTTGTAGCTTGTACTTTGGTAGGTATATATAGTTAATGACCTTAATGTCGATGCCTTAAAGCGAGGTCGTTTGTTCTTCTGCCAAATCTGGTGTAAAATTTCACATCCGGTGTTATCCCTCTTCTTTTAACTTTTAGTTTACAGGTCACCGGGATTGGCTGCGATCAGGGTAAACCCTTATGTTTCTATTTCTATCCAATCACCTGCTAAACTAATTCCTCTTTTTCTAAGCAGGCTACTCTATGGTCAGTATAGCTTTTTTCCATGTGGAATACCTACCCGATCTGCAGCCCCGTATTAATAAAAATTAAGAAGCTCTTGCAAAAAAATCAACAGATGCTGCACATGTTGCACAACTTTTTCTTTTTAATTTTAAAAAATATTTGTATATTTACGTGGCTTACCCGACATTTTGTGATGTGTTAAAATTGGTTGTGAATCTCAATTTATTTTGACAAAAATTTTAATTTGGTTATTTAGTGTTTTTTGAGTTTTCTCAGACAAATGTAAATTTAATGTAATTTTATGGTATATTTTTATCTCAGGTGATGTACCTAAACTAGAAATGTGTGTGTTTTACATAAAATTTTTCCAGCGCAACATTTGATAAACACAGGCAAAGAAAAGAGGGAAAGCAATCATTTCTAATGTGGCTTGAATGAACGGAAAACTGACTGTTCGATAACAGTACAACGTCGACCTGGAACGCAAAAAGGATTTTTCGTACCGTTTTATGCCTATCGCAAGCGATGACCAATTGACGGCCGTTTTTTCATAGATTTATTAAAAGGTGTTCTAGTTATTTCTTGACAATTGACAACCCCGGCCGAAAAATCACCCAATCCGGTCCTCAGGACAGATAAGAAATAAGTAGACTTTTTGCGCTGTTCTTTTTACTATTAGGCCTACTATTTAAAGAAGCACAGCGTGTCCCAAATTCGTGGCTATAACTTTTTTATTTATGATAGGTAATTTTATTTAGGGGTCAGTGACTTTTGTATTTTTATAGCTTTTTTTGTGAAAAATCTAACTGTCAAATTGAATTTTATTTGTCACTTTTAGTTTTTGAGATATTAGATACATAAAATTGGTATAACGACTCAAAAGAACTCCTGGTAACGAAAGGCTTAAGACAGGGATGGTGTATCTCACCAACTCTTTTTAAAATATATATCGCAGTTGCTCGAAAAAACTGGAAAAGTAAAGTAGACGGCATGGGAATACAACTTAACGACCGATTTACCATATACACACTACAGTTTGCTGACGACCGAGTAATTGTAACTAAGGATAAAGAAGACATGGAGTATATGATGAGAAAGTTAACAGAGGAATACCAAAAGTGCGGGTTAACAGTGAACGTAGACAAGACACACTACTTATGTATTGGAAATGAATCAAGTGAGTTAGAACTAGACAATGGACAACAATATCTCCATGCAATGAGTATGTATACTCTAGTGTCACATTTGATAAGACAGGAACAGACTGTAAAGAACTGGAAAAAAGAATAGTAAAAGCAAAAAAGGTTATTGGATGTCTTAACAGTATTTTATGGAGCAGAGAAATAAAAAGAATGTAAAATTTAACATATATGAAACAATGGTGAAAAGCACGCTGTTGTATGGAACAGAGACTTGTCGCGTAGCTGAAAAATAAAAAACAAAAATGGAAAGTGTCGAAATGGATGCAATAAGAAGATCAATGAGAATATCTAGAACAGAACACATAAGAAATGAGATCATAAAAGAAAGAATGGGAATCGAGGGAAGCATAATGGATGACATCACTAAAAGACAAGTGATATGGTACGGCTATGTAAAACGGATGAACGACAAATGATTACCAAAGCAGGTTCTAGAATGGCAACCAAGAGGGCGCAGAAAAAGAGGGCGTCCTAAACTAGAATGGCAACAGTCAATCCAAAGAGCAATGAGTCAAAAAAACCTGACAGAAGGTGATGGTCAAGATCGAAGGAGGTGGAGAATAGGCGTCGGACAATGTAGAAAAACGACATAATAGTAGTCAAAATCCAAAATGGCGGCGAAATGTTTAGTGTCATAACTCGAAAACCATTCGTCTGACAAAAAAACGTTTTTATAGGAAATTTTATTTTCTTCAACTTTTGTCTAAAACTGTTTTTTCTAAAATGTACAGGGACCAAATAATTTAGAAAAAAACCTTTTCATGCACACTAAATTCGAGATGGAGGGGGGAGCCGGCCTCCCACAAGGTCGAAAACCAAGTGTTTTTTAGGTCTCCAGTGTGAATAACATATGTTAAAATTGCGACTATACACCACCTTTTGCAAGCTGGGGGTCTTTTTTTCGCTCTAATAACTGGCCTATGTGGACTATTTATTTATTGAGGAGTTTAATAGCTTTTTCCTGTCTTTTTTGTAATTTTGGCACAATAGCATTACACATATCTTATATTCGCCTTGGTACGTCTACCTCTTTTCTAAAAATAGTTCTCTTTGTTTGTTTTGCGAAAATTTCAATGTCATCAACTAAACGCTGCTTTAAATCTGTCTTGATGAATGATCTTTTGAGAAGATTTTTTTTATTTTAAAAAATATTGGGTAAAACATTAAAATTACCTACCCCAACAAACTCTTCGTTTAATAAAAATTAATCTGCCTTAAACCTAAATTTCAATTAATTTTTGTCAATATTTAAAAACTATTAATATCTAAGTAATTAAAAATTAATTTGGATTTCTAGTTTTCGCCAGTTTTTGAGAAGAGGAGTGACTTTTGTACTTACAATCAAATTAAGAATACGCACAAAAAGGTATTAAGCAATTTAAATATGCATTTTAAAAAATCAGAGAAGATAAGCACACAAATAAGATTAGTTAAACTAAAAAATACCTCAAATAAAAAATTTAAAAAAATTAAATATCACAAAATTTTAAAATCACACAGTAGGTAGCTTTGGTTAAAATAGGTATCACAATATTTTTTAAATTTTTGTAGCGTTCTAGACAGACGCACTTTTTTTTTAGACGGTGTTTTTTACAAACACACACGCGCACAGCTGACGAAATAATGAATGTTCCAATGAAAAATCAATGAGCATCATGGTGGTTCGCCCGTATGTATGGGAGGCGAAATTATTTTTCACCATATTTTACAGTTTACTAAGTTTATTTCAAACCGCAACCGAATAAAACTGAACTCCGGTAATTTACTATACCATAAAGGTAACGAATATTGTCAGGAATGCAAATTTATTATTTTAAAATATATATCGCAGTAGCTCTAAAAAACTGGAAACGTAAAGTACACGGCATGGGAATACAACTTAACGACCGATTTACCATATACACACTACAGTTTGCTGACGACCAAGTAATTGGACCTAATGATAAAGAAGACATGGAGTATATGATGAGAAAGTTAACGGAAGAATACCAAAAGTGGGGATTAAGAGTGAACGTGGACAAGACACAGTACTTATGTATTGGAAACGAATCAAGTGACTAGACAATGGACATACAATATCTCCAGGCAATGAGTATCTATACTTGGGTGTCACATTTCATAAGACAGGAACAGACTGTAAAGAACTGGAAAAAAGAATAGTAAAAGCAAAAAAGGTTATTGGTTATCTTAACAGTATTTTATGAAGCAGAGAGATAAAAAAGAATGTAAAATTTATCCATTAGATGAAACAATGGTGAAAAGCACGCTGTTGTATGGAATAGAGACTTGTCGGGTAACAGAAAAATACAAAGCGAAAAAGCCACACTCTGAGTTGAGATTCTAAAAAACGTCATTTAGCGATTTTTAGTATAGGGAATCCCATAGGACCAAAATTGCCAAATTTTGAAATTTCATATCTCCGAAACTATATATTTTATTAACAAAAGCACCGAGTTACAGTATGGTGGGGCCATAAAGATGCGAAAAAGCCACACCTTGAGTTGAGATTCTAAAAAACGTCATTTAGCGATTTTTAGTATAGGGAATCCCATAGGACCAAAATTGCCAAACTTTGAAAATTCATATCTCCGAAACTATATATTTTATCAACAAAAGCACCGAGTTACAGTATGGTGGGGCCATAAAGATGCGAAAAAGCCACACCTTGAGTTGAGATTCTGAAAAACGGCATTTAGCGATTTTTAGTATAGGGAATCCCATAGGACCAAAATTGCCAAACTTTGAAAATTCACATCTCCCAAACTATACATTTTATCAACAAAAGCACCGAGTTACAGTATGGTGGGGCCATAAAGATCCGAAAAAGCCACACCTTGAGTTGAGATTCTGAAAAACGTCATTTAGCGATTTTTAGTATAGGGAATCCCATAGGACCAAAATTGCCAAACTTTGAAAATTCATATCTCCCAAACTATACATTTTATCAACAAAAGCACCGAGTTACAGTATGGTGGGGCCATAAAGATGCGAAAAAGCCACACCTTGAGTTGAGATTCTAAAAAACGTCATTTAGCGAGTTGACCAAAATGGCAAAACTATACATGTTATTAGCAAACGCACCGAGTTATAGTGTAGTGGGGCCATAGAGATGCGAAAAAACCACACCTTCCGTGTAGATTCGGAAAAACGTCATTTAGCGATTTTTAGTACAGGGAATATCATGAGACCAAAATGGCAAAACTTTTAAAATTCAAATCTCACAAACTACATTTTATTAGCAAACGCACCGAGTTACAGTATAGTGGAGCCATAGAGATGCGAAAAAGCCACACCTTCCGTGTATATTCGGAAAAACGTCATTTAGCAATTTTTAGTATAGGGAATACCATAAGACTAAAATGACAAAACTTTGAAAATTCATAACTCACAAACTATACATGTTAACAGCCAACGCATCGAGTTAAATTTACGTGAAAAGCTAAGCCTAACAACAAAATTTGACGGATATCAATCTAAAGAACAAGCAGGCTTCAGAAAAGGTTTCAGTACAGTTGATTACCTATTAACCAGGAAAATCCAAATAGAACAAGCCAACGAAGACAGCATTCCACTCTATTGTATATTGGAGGTGTGGAGAACATAATATATCTAAATAAAGTGTAACGTTGATTCCACTTTTTTGTGCTTATTGTATTAGCATGATTTTCCCGATATAAACCCACTCAACGTCGTTCTTGAATGTACCAAAAGCAATTACATATTTACATACATTACACAGGTATATGAGTCTGCTAAAAAACATAAAATAATAAGCACTTAGATCAGAAAGAAACGCTTAGCTTGGCAAAAAGATAAAGTTAGGAAAATTCTAGAAATATTTTTCGCAATGATGATAATAAAACTGCTTATAACAATTATTATTGACCGGCAGAAATGATTAGCTTATTCATATGCCCCTAGTAGTAGTTGTAGTAGTGTGGGGTAGGCTCTAGGGCATCCTCCCTACTGCGCCCTTTCTTCGTTAAGGAATCTGCCCGTCTTCTGTACAAGGGCCGGAATAGCGGGCCTCCTCAGATCTTCCTCTTTGAATACCTCTCGTCTTGCCTCCTTGTATGCTTCCCATGATGAGTAGAAGTGCGCCAAGGTCTCGTCCTCGGCCCAACATCGCTCGCACGTCGCGTCCTCCTTCACTCTCCTTTTCGTCAAGTGTCCAGTGAGGCTCCTTCCTCTCTTCGTGTTCTACGGAGCAGCCAGTCCCTACGGGACTTACTGTATCCTGTCACACACTCCTTCGCCTGTCTGGCATTTCCTGTGTTGGTCCATTTCTTTTGTATCTCTTTCTGGGTCCACTCTGTTAGGGCCGTCTTCATTTGCCCTCTTGTGAGTCCCAGGAGGCGTATTTTGGCTGGGATCCACCACTGGCGAGTTCGTCCGCTTTCTTGTTTCCTCTCGCATGTCTGGGACCCATACAAGCTACACCAGACCTCTCTTATTCCTGCACCAAACCCGCGGACATAGCTGGTTTGCAGTGCCTTCAGCGCAGCTTGACTCTTTGAGTAGATGCAGAGGCGCTTTTCTGTTTCATTCCTAATTTCTTCGTCCATGCTAGCGCCAGTATAGCGTAAACCTCCGCCTGGAAGACTGTTGCCATGGAAATGGAGTGATCAGATTGTGGTTTGTCTTCTTTGGGCGGTCGTAACTCCGTTTTAGCTTCTTTTAGGTTTTAACGGCACTTCGTTATTTTTAAGGCACTGTTAGGTTTTGCGCGATCGTGGCTTAATGATTTAGTTTTTAATTAGATTTAGTTTAACACTAATTAGCAAGTAGGTTTAGTTCGGCAAAGGCCGTTGGTTGATACCACAGAGAGGCAAGAATCAACCACCTTGTAACATGTTTTGGCGAGTGTACAATAAGAGACTCCATCATGACGTATTTTATGTTATATTATGTTGTTATTTATGAAATATTTTAAAAATATCTAGAGGTTTAAAGGGGGAGAGGGGACCCATGGGGGCACCCATAGGGGGGGGGCCCCCATGAAGTAGAGGAGAGCAAAGTAAAGTGCGTTTTTTAAACCGATTCTTTGGCAAAATTTCAGCTATTACAACAAGGTATTAAAAGATTTTGCAAACAAGTTATTAAATAAAACGTATTTTAGTATTTTTTGTGGTTTAAAAAGTATAAGTACAAACGTAAAATTGCGCATTTAAACTAAATTTCTAAAAATTAGTAGAGTGTTAAACATTTCAGCACATTTTTTCCAAAAATTCATGTAAGTCATTTATATCTTTATTTATATGTTCGTCTGCTCGAAATAGTTCGAGGAAGGGTTGACAATTTTTCAGTCAACTTTAAATTCCTTGGGCCCCCCTATATCCTTATTAAAAATCCTGTAGCGCACCCAGAAATATGTATTTGGGGGTCCCGAGACCCCCTGATGTCGTATTTTATGCTATTTTTTGGGTTTATTCATGAAATAAATGGAAAATATGCAAAAAACCTTAGGCTTGGGGGATGGGCCGGGCGTCGAGCCCCCCCCCCGGTGTGCGCCCATGAAAAATCATGTTATGGCAATAGGGAAGTATGTAATATAAAAACTCGAATAACATATAAGAATAAAATGCATCATTCTGATTATTTTTGAGAACTATCAATGCAATTGTCCTTCAACTTAAACACACAAACATAATATGACGAAAAATTCTTGGTACCATATAAGTTACAAATTATAATAATTACATAAATTTGAAACCTAAACAATAATGCTTATGATCATTTAAATGTAGGTCCTGAGAATTTTTTAGAGATATATGGTTTGTCTAAAAGATCTTTTTTTATTTCTATTGTTTTTTTCAATGTTGAATTTGTTTTTTGCAAAAATTATGTCGTTGAGTTTTCGAGAAATTAATAAACTCAACGATCTCTAAAATTAAAAATAAACCAAATCTAGCAAATTCTCAAAATAATAATCCGTTGGGAGTTATTAACATTCCATATGTTCAAAGGATTTTCGGGGATTTTAGAAAACATAAGACGGATAGCCAAGCATTCTATAATATAAAAACAGTATTTTATTGGGAAATACGATAGGGAGTTTGGTAACTAAAACAAAACCAGACAATCCCTCAAATAATAAGGAATTTGTTTACCAAATTCCGTGTGAGTGTGGTAAATCATATGTAGGTGAACCAAAACAACCTCTTCAGGTTAGAATAAATGAACATCTAAAAAGTACCCAATTGGGGGATATTGCAAAATCCGGTTTAGCGGATCATGCATGGTCAAATGATCATAGGATTCAGTGGTCAGAAGCTAAAGTTTTGCATAGGGAGTCGCATTGGCGAAAACGAAAGTTTATTGAAGCTGCGTTTATAATGCAGAATAAAGAAGTTTTCAGTGAACCAAGCACGATATATCAAACATGTGGAAACCACTCCCTAAGGAAAACAGGCGTCCTAGGATTAAAAAGGGGGTGCGGGCCGTCACCCTGACTGCACACCAAGTAGTATAAGTAGTAGCCTATAGACTACATTGTTTATTTTACATTTGAAAACGGTTAGAGATACTTACTAACCGAAACGCCGTGTTAAAAATGAATAAAGACAATGGAAGTCCGAAATTTTGTTTCTTAGATTAATATCACGACATTGGTTTAGTTCTCAAGTAGTACATACAAAAAAACTATTAACTAGAAAACTTTACAATTTGTTATTCTTCATTTCCTTAACCGGTAGAATCCATGTATCAAAAATCATTAAAATTATAAAGAAAATCTGCCAATCCACCTTTTTTTTTGTTTATTTTATATAAACTGACCCACTGGGGTAAATTCCAGAGGTCTAGGGACTTTTTTGACCCTGGACTTGATAGTGTTCGACACTGTATCGAGCTGATTAGATTTTGATCAAAATTCATTAATGTTTTTTTTTGACACTAAATTTTTTTTTAAAGCTCACTTTTTAACGAAGTTCACATCAATAGACGGTTTTCGAAATATAGTAAGATATATTTTTACCCAACCTAAATTTCAGGCGATTTTAATGAAATTCATTTGATCACCCATTGCAAATGTCCTTTAATTTGCTGTAATTCCTTTGTAGTCCTCCCTGCTCCCACCCATCTCCCATGCTGTCATTTAACCCCTCCCACCCTCTTCAAAAACCATATTCGCAGAATTTTATCAAATATAGGACGATTTTAAAAATTCTTTCTGCAGAAGCTTTAGGATTTTTTTTCCAACACTATTTTACTGATTCCACCTTCCTCTCTCGTCCCCGCCCCCTTATTAGTAATAATTGTCGCTATAACTTTCACAAATATAGAGCGATATCAAAAATAACATATTTTTTTAACACCATTTTCCTAGTTCCAACCCTCCCTCTCCCCTCCCCCATCTTTACTATTTGTTTGTAGAAACGCACTTATCTACCCTTTGGCCATAGTTTAATGTTTGACACAAATGCATGATTTAGGTAATAATTAGGTACCTTGATTTGGTTCAATGAATGGCTGATTAAGAATTAAACCAAAAATTTGGAAATAAAAAAAATAATAAAATAAAACACCCAACTGCTAAATCTACTTGTACAGTCGGGGACTTTTTAAATTGCCGTATTATTTTTTTCTGTCAAAATTAATCAATTTAAATAAATTTTTAAATATGTCCCAACAAACAATTAAAGTTGTAACGACGAAACCCCAACTAGAAAGAATTTCTTAAAAGTAACCGCAACGTACTCCCGCTACGTCTCAGTATACCATACAGCGACGTTATAATTCCCTAAGTGGGGAACCAATTTCTGGTTATAACTACTTGGCCAAGTGTTTAAAGTCACTGTAGTAACAACTACACTACTACGTCGTAGCCAGGTATCTACTACGTCGTAGAGGCTGTTTTTTTTCCGTAATGGCATAAAAGTTGCGATGTAGTTGCAAATAATATAATCGTTTCTTTTTGGTAGAATTGTTACACAATATGGTGGACACAACAGTAAACAGACTCGCTTAGTTTTTTTGTTTGGTTATGGTTATAATATGAACTATGTTATCCAAAAGTGTGAGAATTTACGAGCAGAGGATCAAAATTCGAGTGCGACGCAAAGTTTTTTGTATAACATGCATTATATATATTGCAAAAAACCGGTGCGCCCGTAAAATTGAGCCGTTTTCTGGTAGCTGATGGAATTTTTGTGTTGTGATTTTGGAGGTTATGTTTTCATAATCGACAGTTAACTACAACAAATGGTGCTTAAGAAGAGCATTTTTGGTAAGCTTCAACTAATTTGTTTATAAAATAGTATGGCTCTTTAATATGAGCTCATAAAACGACAACAAAAATATTAAATTTTCTTTCTTACATAAAAACATGGCGTCCCAAACTATATTCCCTGATAGTCGAAAAGGTTACTTGAAAGTAGTTGCGGCTTTAAAGTTGATCCAAAAAGTTATTTTGTCTACATTATTACATCAGATGTTACTATGATGACACAAACTTTTGTGGTAAAAATTAAAGTTATAATGTAGTTGTCGGATACACTTGTTTGGGACTCCAATGAAGCTTAACTTTTTAGTGGTAATTAAGTAGGATATAAAAGTCAGGGCGACTACGAAATAACGACTAAAAAGAAAGTAAAACTTTAGCAACGTCCTATTGTGGTAGAGAAGACTATCAGAATCGACTATCAAGAAACAATCCTAAGTAGTTTAGAGGGTCGTTTTTACGAAACATCTACTATTTCCTGATACTAAATAGTAGTTAGAACTAAAAAGTAACAAATTTTGGTTGGGATCACCACATTTCTACTATAAGAAAGTAGCAAAGCCTTTAGAACATGTAGCCGCTACTATAAATGTTAGTTGGGGTATGTATACACACAGAGGTAAAGTTCACATTTTTTTTGTTTTGGTTCAAACTACTTTTCCGAATTTCAAATAGGATTTTTTTTTATTTTCCGGGGCGGCAATTTAAGAAGTCCCCGACTGTACCTTCAAGTCGCAGCTGGGTACAAAACTGTATAATTTCGTAACTGTATGGGCATCCAAACTAAAAGTTGAAGCATGTCGTACAATATAGGTATACCTATCAAATTTGTACCCAACTGCGACAAATAGGTACATGGGTGTTTTTTTTATTTAAACATTTTTTTATATCCATTTATTTTATTATAATTTTTTACATTTGTTGTGTCTGTTTGTCTGTGACTCAGGCCCGCAGCTGTTTTCAATTGTGTCAATTTATTAAAATTGATCTTATTGGATCAAATCAACTAATTCCAGAAAATTCCCAATTTATTCCAACTCTAAAGATTCCCAATAAGAAATAACAGTAGACGTCCTTCTCACACCCACAAACACGCAGTTTGCTAGAGAGAGAGGTTAACTGCCATTTTTATAGAACTCTAATTTGTATTTTTTTTACCTACTTATTGATTTAAATTGCCATTTAACAAAAAAAGACTACAAAGTTTTATAAAACAATTAATATACAGGGTGTAATTTAAATGAAACAAACTTACAGGGTGGTAAAACTAATTTTAATTGTGATTCCAACTCTCCTACCCAACAAACAATTAAAGTTGTAACGACGAAACCCCAACTAGAAAGAATTTCTTAAAAGTAACCGCAACGTACTCCCGCTACGTCTCAGTATACCATACAGCGACGTTATAATTCCCTAAGTGGGGAACCAATTTCTGGTTATAACTACTTGGCCAAGTGTTTAAAGTCACTGTAGTAACAACTACACTACTACGTCGTAGCCAGGTATCTACTACGTCGTAGAGGCTGTTTTTTTTCCGTAATGGCATAAAAGTTGCGATGTAGTTGCAAATAATATAATCGTTTCTTTTTGGTAGAATTGTTACACAATATGGTGGACACAACAGTAAACAGACTCGCTTAGTTTTTTTGTTTGGTTATGGTTATAATATGAACTATGTTATCCAAAAGTGTGAGAATTTACGAGCAGAGGATCAAAATTCGAGTGCGACACAAAGTTTTTTGTATAACATGCATTATATATATTGCAAAAAACCGGTGCGCCCGTAAAATTGAGCCGTTTTCTGGTAGCTGATGGAATTTTTGTGTTGTGATTTTGGAGGTTATGTTTTCATAATCGACAGTTAACTACAACAAATGGTGCTTAAGAAGAGCATTTTTGGTAAGCTTCAACTAATTTGTTTATAAAATAGTATGGCTCTTTAATATGAGCTCATAAAACGACAACAAAAATATTAAATT
This sequence comes from Aspidapion aeneum, assembly GCA_963576565.1. Taxonomy (NCBI): domain Eukaryota; kingdom Metazoa; phylum Arthropoda; class Insecta; order Coleoptera; family Brentidae; genus Aspidapion; species Aspidapion aeneum. The sequence goes on from OY755046.1 coordinate 69,205,469, forward strand.
TTCTTTCTTACATAAAAACATGGCGTCCCAAACTATATTCCCTGATAGTCGAAAAGGTTACTTGAAAGTAGTTGCGGCTTTAAAGTTGATCCAAAAAGTTATTTTGTCTACATTGTTACATCAGATGTTACTATGATGACACAAACTTTTGTGGTAAAAATTAAAGTTATAATGTAGTTGTCGGATACACTTGTTTGGGACTCCAATGAAGCTTACCTTTCTAGTGGTAATTAAGTAGGATATAAAAGTCAGGGCGACTACGAAATAACGACTAAAAAGAAAGTCAAACTTTAGCAACGTCCTATTGTGGTAGAGAAGACTATCAGAATCGACTATCAAGAAACAATCCTATGAAGTAGTTTAGAGGGTCGTTTTTACGAAACATCTACTATTTCCTGATACTAAATAGTAGTTAGAACTAAAAAGTAACAAATTTTGGTTGGGATCACCACATTTCTACTATAAGAAAGTAGCAAAGCCTTTAGAACATGTAGCCGCTACTATAAATGTTAGTTGGGTACGTGGAGCATTTTTCAATTTAAAATAAATCTTAAAGAAAAACGTCCTCACTCCACAAATTTATGATACGTTAAGAAATAAAAAGCGTAGTTCGGATTAAACTATGCTTAATTTATTTCTAAAAATAAAATATATTTTATTCAGGAGAATGAGGGTATTAACTAGAGCTTTACCACAGTACTTTAGCATTTCTGCCGTTACTCCGTCTTTTCCAGGTGATTTGTTATTTTTCCTTTTCTTTAATGCGCTTTTTATTTCCGCTTTGCTTATTTCGGGTTGTAGTTGTGAGTTTTGGTTCTTTGTTTTTGTTTGGAGTTTCTTTATGGTGGAGTTTAATATTTGTTCGGCAACGCCCATAGTATACTAATATCGCCTTTCCTCACCGAAAATTATAGCTAGCGTAAATTTTGGCTTTTCTGTGCTGTAGCTAACTTTCTGTCAATTTTTGTTTTGTTTGAGTTTTTTAGTTAATTGCTAACTTTTCTTACTTTATTATTACCCACCGCATTCGCCAAAAATTAAAAAAAAAATACGTACAACCAACCATGCCCACATAATAATCATAAGTATTTTTTTTAAAGAAAATGTTTGATTTATTTAAATCAAAAGTTAATTCTTATTTAATAGGCACTTATTATAATAAAGCCAGGCATTAATTGTGCCGGGCACTATTCTGACAGTTTCGCATTGAAAACTGACAGTTGATCTTCCAAAATTGACATACCAAAGTCGTTAGTTATAAAACCAGTCGTTTATTTTCCATTAACAGTGGCGGCACTATTAATTTCGGCTCTTACAATACACAAAGGCCTAATTTTGAAAGAAGACAGCTGTTCTTATAATGCGAAACTGTCAGAATAGTGCCCGGCACTATGATTGCCTGGCTTTATTTCAATAAGTCCCTATATTTATCCCATAGGGCACTAAAACTAACCTTTGTACATTTTTATTTTTGTAAAACGAAAAAATGTCAATACTTAATCTGGGGACACGGTAGTGACCCTCCAAGTTCGCATAACTGGCTGTACCATATTTTCTTGAAACATTTCAGCTCATATATTTGACTTATCTAAAACTCTACCTCAGAATGAGGTACAAAACTCAAACTTTGCACAGTCGTCGATTTTCATAGAGTTAATCCCTCCAAGTTTCATCGACGGTGCCACAAAGTAGTAAAGTAGTTACAAAATTTCAAAAAACCTCGAAACCTTGCCATTCACTCAAAAAAAACCTTGCCACTCACTCACTCACTCATGTATAGATCAACAAAATTCTACTGTACTTTCAGACATTCTACATATCTGAAATTTGGCAGACTGATAAAAACTATTAACAAACCCTTGGAAAAAATCAAAAAACCCCAAAAATTCTCATTTACTCCCCTCCCCTATACATGTAAAGTTATGGAAAAGGAACATTGCCCACTTCCAGAAATGCTAGAGAGCTGAGCTTTGGCAGACTGAGAGGCACTATAATAAAACTACAGGAAAAAATTTAAAAGCCCCAAAATTTTAATTTACACCCCTTCCCTATACATCTAAAGTTATGTAAAAGTACCATTGTCCATTTTCAGAAACGCTAGAGAGCTGAGCTGTGGAAGAGTGATAGAAACTATGATAAAACTATAGGAAAAAAATAAAAAACACCTAAATTTTAATTTACTTCCCTCTCCTATAATTGTTAAGTAAGTTATATAAAAGTACCATTGCTCAGTTCTAGAAACACTAGAGCTGAGCTTTGGAAGGTTTTGGAAAAAATTTTAAAACTTCAAAATTTTAAATATAAGGCATTCCAAAAGTTTTGAACAATATTTCGCATATTTTATTACTTTCAAACTTAAATATTATCCAAATCCTTTAAAAAAGGAGTGAAATCATAACAAAAACATTTCATGTATACTAGTAGGAACCTTTCATTTTGAGAACTTTTCTTTTATCTCAATTTTTTTTACGGAATACCATTTTCGCCTACTTGGCTTTTTTTTACATAAAATGTTGTTGTTATAATCAATTTTTACTATTAGAATGAAGGTTTATTCGTGCCTTTCGGCGCATTTTTTAAAACTGTATTTTATCATAATTTTCCGAACTTTGCACAGAAGCACCTCAGCGACTGATTGATATTTCATCCAACACTAAAACATTATTTTGTTCTATCCGAAATGTTTTGACCCAGTTGTTTTATAAATAGTTAGGTATGCATACCTAAATCCCTATACATAAATATTATACCTAAGTATATCAGAAAAAGTATTTAATGGAAAATTAGTGAAAATGACCTGTTTTTAGTTTTTTTAGGTAATTATATATTTTTGTTTACATTTACAAACTTTGTAATTTTTTTTTCATAAAGTAAGTGTACCCAGCAAACATCGACCTGTTGGTACTTTACTAATATTGTACTTTAACTGCTGGCATCGGCAACGACGTGCATTATTTTTATTATTTTTGTATTGTCTAACTTGCATATTATTTAAAAGTGCAAAAACTGCATCATTTTAGTACTTTATTTTTAATACATATATAATATAATAATATATTTAAACAGTTGCTTTCAAGCACTTTATTTTAGTATAAAACAATTAAATATTTTACTGTGAAAATAAAATATTCACAGAAAAAACATTTTAGTAACATTTTGAAGAAGGTACTTTTAAAGTACATTTAATTTATTATTAAAAGTTTAAAAGTTTTACTGCAAAATTAATATAACAGTGAAATAACATTTTAAAAGTATTTTTAAACAGTTGCTTTTAAAGCACTTTATTTTAGTACAAAAATATTAAATATTTTACTGTGAAAATAAAATATTTATAAAAAAAACTGACAAGTTGATGTTTGCCGTCTTTGCCACTAGATGGCAAACACTAGTCAACATTTTACAGGTACACTAAGGAATGTCAAGCTTAAGAATGTGAATGATTTTATTTATTTTTAAATTGATGTGGAATATTCCATAATCCTTGGAAATTTCCTCATCTGATATGAAAAGGAAAATATTAAAGATCCTTATATAATGATCAAATATTTTCCTTCCGTAAATATGAGAGGTGAGTGACGTAATGTCCTTACAATATTTACAATAAAAGTAGTTTATTTGTACTACTAAAAAAATTAATAAAATACAATGCTTTAAAAGTACAGGTTTTTTTAAAAATGTATAAAAACTCAGTTTTTTTTGTATTTACTAAAAATACGAAGAAAATACATTGCTTTAAAAGTACATGCTTTTGTCTACATGCCATTATGGGCAGCAGTGAAAGCCAGTACTTTAAAAGTACTTTTTTTGTAATCCATGTTTGCTGGGTATATTACAAGGTGATACCAAAAGGTATGCCATAATTTTAAGGGGGCATTTAGGGGACAATTTGTCGCGGACGATCCGCCGCGCATATAATTCGTCACGAGAATTTTTGTTTAAATTTAATTTTAATTTATTAATTACTTTTTTCTTAAATCAGAGCTCCCCTGTCCTCTTCTTGGAAGATCAAAATCTGTGTTAAACCAAACCGTGATCAGTTGATCTTAAACATATTCTAACCGGTCTAGACACCAACATTTTGCAAAAAATGTCCCAACAAAGAAAAAAAGTTTTTGGAAAAAAAAAGTTTTTTTTCAGTTTTTTAAAAAGCTACTTATGACGACCTTGAATATATGACACGAAAACTAATAGAACATAAGTGGAGACTAGAGGTTAATCTCAATAAGACAGAGTATATGTGTATCGGTGGAATGAAACAGGATCTAATCTTAAATACCGGGCAGCGAATTCATTCCTGTGATGAGTATAAATACTTGGGTCTAAAAATTACAGCTGACGGAACACTAGACAAAGCTATAAAAGATAGAAACGTACAAGGAAAAAAAGCAATAACTTTATTAAATTGAATAATTTGGGACCAAAGTATATCAAAACATAACAAAAAGCTTATATATAACACCATTGTAAAAAGTATTATTACATACGGCTCAGAAGTATGGCCAATCAAGGATAGAACAGAAAAAATGCTTTCCGCTACGGAGATGGACTATTGGTGAAGAGCAGCAGGGAAATCAAAAAGAGAAAGGGTTACAAATCAAAGAATAAGAGAAATTATGACAGTGGGTGAACGTACTTTAGTGGATGATATAAGAACAAAACAACTGGTGTGGTACGGACATGTACAAAGAATGAATGATGAAAGACTACCTGAACAAATACTACAATGGAAATCAACTGGCCGAAGAAAACGAGGACGGCCAAGGAGAAGCTGGAGAGAAGGAATAGACAGTGAAATAAGAATAAGAGGCCTAGATGATGAATTATGGACAAACAGAAACGAGTGGAGATTGGGTATCGGAAGACGTAGAACGTTGTGAAACCGATAAATATATATATATATATATATATATATATATATATATATATAAAGCTACTTTTTTTTAGAAAAAAATTATTTTTGAACATAATACTACAGTCGAACTTCGATAAGTCAAACTTCCGTAACTCAAAATCTTTGATAAGTCGAACAAAACTGTTGGCAATGGCGTCAAGGTTAAGAAATATTTGTAATTTGGTCTTGATAACTCAAACTTCGATTAGTCGAATATCTTGATAACTCGAACCTTGTATGTGGCGTCAATTTCGATAAGACCTTGGAGTAAGAAATTTTTTTTATTACTCTAGGGAAAAACGTAATTTTAGAAAAGATTAGGTATTAAAATAGGTTATATGATTTTAGAAAATCATGGCAGAGCCGGATGAACAAGAAGAAGTGGAACTAGAAAAGTTATCAAAACGTGGTGGAAATTCAAAAGAATTAAAACTCAGATGGAGAGATGCTTCAAAGCAGGTATGGATGTACACGGTGTCCAAAATCCGAGGTTCTTGAGCACTTCAGGTGTTTCTAGAGGAGAAAAAAACTGCCCCCCCTCCCCACTTGCCACAAAGATTTCTTTTACGATTTATATTTTAATTTTCAAACAAGTTTCGTGGCTAATCGGGAAACACGAGTTTTTGTTTCTCTCATATTTTTCCGTGGGTAGCTTGAAAGCTTAACCTAACGGGGGTCCAAAATCCGTTGGTAGCTTGAAACTTTAAAAACACAATAAGCGTGTGCAAGAGTGTCACATTGACCAGGCAGTGTTCTGAGGAGTCCCATAAGGACGAAACGATTAACTGTAAACACTTATTAGGTGTCCATTAGATCTTGGACCCCCGTGAGGTTTTCAAGCTATCCAAGGAAAAATATGAGAGAAACAAAAACTCCTTTTTAGCCGATTAGCCACGAAACTCGTTTGATTTGTAAATTCACGGTACTAAATTTTACATTTATTTTTATTTTGTTTGATTTTTTAATAAATATATTAGTTTAAAAAAATATAATTATTTGTTTTTTCTTTTGTAGATTTTGGCAGCTTGCGCCGCTCAATCTTTGGTCATACAGGCCGGAGTAAATATGTCATTTAGCGCAGTTCTCTTACCACAACTCAAAGAAAATGACAGCGAAATCGTGATAAACACCGAAGAAGCATCTTGGATTGGTAAGAGAGATAGATAATAGAGAGAGAGAGAGACAGAGAACAACAAAGAGAAAGAGAAAGAAATAGAGAGAGAACGAAAGAAAGAGTGAGGGAGAGAGCGAAAGAGAGAGAGAGGGAGAAAAAGAGAGAGAGGGAGAAAAAGAGAGAGAGAGGGAGAAAAAGAGAAAGATAGGAAGAGAAAAGAGAGAGGGAGAGAAAGAGAGGTAGGGAGAAAGAGTAAGAGAGAGATAGAGAGCGAGATAAAAGGCGCGACAGAGAGAAATAGATTTTTTTGTTTATTTGACTGAATGACCGTGCGTGTCACACCATAAAATTTGGTCAGTTACTAATAAATGCCTTTAATAACATATTAAAAAAGAAAAAGAATACTTTAAAAAAATTTTTTTGTTAATTTGACTAACTTACCGTCCGTGTCACATCACGAAATTTGATACAGCTACTAAGAATTATGCCTTCGATAACTTACTAAATAAATAGATCCATAACGGATCTGATACCTTCCTAGCTAGTCTATTAGCACACTTAAAGTGAAGCTATGATATATCAGCCTTGAAAACCGTTTTTTGTAAATATCTTCAAAACTAAAGCTCTTACAAAATTTTTGGTTATTACTCTGAAAACAGCATATTGATGCGATGCTCCGTTAAAAAATTAGCATTTTTTTCATTTTTAATTGTCAAAAAACTGTGAGTAATGGATTTTGACCAAAATCTAATCAGCTCGTTAGAGTGTCAAACACTATTTTACCTGAAAATTTTATGGAAATCGGGTCAGCGGTTTAGGAGCTTTTATTTTTAATTTTTGAACTATCTTTTTAAGTTGCGTTATAAAGAACACAAAAACGTACTATGTAATAAATTTACTATGCATACATTACCTTAATTAATAGAATTCATCACTGCACCACAAACTGTCCAAAAAATTTATTATTGTGAAATGGCAAAAGTTGGTCTGTTCAAAAACAAAAAAGAATATAAATATTTTTATCGGACTTCTCTTATCTTTTTCTTGGATTCAATTTTTTTAAAAGTTTTTTATGACAAATTAGTATTTTTCACGTATTCGACCATTAAGGTGCCGTATTATTTTTTTTCTTTAAAATAATAATTAATTAAATCCCCCGGTATTAACACATGGCATTCATGTACGTCGGTGCTTCTGCTAACTAAATTTAGAGCCAACTAAAAAAACACATTTTTTATATTTTTTTAGCTAGTATAGTAAACCTTCTCCTACCACTCGGCTCTCTAGTCATAGGCCCTCTAATGGACAAATTTGGAAGGAAAAAAATGTGCCTTTTAACTGCCCTTCCGTTTTGTATCTCCTGGATTTTGCATTTTTTTGCGAAAGATGTTTGGTACATTTACGGAGCTCGAATGATATCTGGTTTTGGCGCAGGTATGGTCTGAGTCTCAAAACCAATAAACGGGAAATTTAGTACCCGTGAATTTAAAAATCAAACAAGTTTCGTGGCTAATCGGGCAAAAAAAAGAGTTTTTGTTTCTCTCATATTTTTCCATGGGGATCCAATATCTAATGGACACCTAATAAGTGTTGACAGTTATAGTCCTTGCAATAAGGCTAGTCCTTTTGCTTAATCACCCCGTAATTCTGGTAACAAAATGCACGTGTATTCTTAATTCAGTTTTAAACCACAGATTCCTAAGGTAACTGATAATGGGTGCTCCCAACTAACATTTATAGTAGCGGCTACATGTTCTAAAGGCTTTGCTACTTTCTTATAGTAGAAATGTGGTGATCCCAACCAAAATTTGTTACTTTTTAGTTCTAACTACTATTTAGTATCAGGAAATAGTAGATGTTTCGTAAAAACGACCCTCTAAACTACTTCATAGGATTGTTTCTTGATAGTCGATTCTGATAGTCTTCTCTACCACAATAGGACGTTGCTAAAGTTTTACTTTCTTTTTAGTCGTTATTTCGTAGTCGCCCTGACTTTTATATCCTACTTAATTACCACTAGAAAGTTAAGCTTCATTGGAGTCCCAAACAAGTGTATCCGACAACTACATTATAACTTTAATTTTTACCACAAAAGTTTGTGTCATCATAGTAACATCTGATGTAACAATGTAGACAAAATAACTTTTTGGATCAACTTTAAAGCCGCAACTACTTTCAAGTAACCTTTTCGACTATCAGGGAATATAGTTTGGGACGCCATGTTTTTATGTAAGAAAGAAAATTTAATATTTTTGTTTTCGTTTTATGAGCTCATGTTAAAGAGCCATACTATTTTATAAACAAATTAGTTGAAGCTTACCAAAAATGCTCTTCTTAAGCACCATTTGTTGGAGTTAACTGTCGATTATGAAAACATAACCTCCAAAATCACAACACAAAAATTCCATCAGCTACCAGAAAACGGCTCAATTTTACGGGCGCACCGGTTTTTTGCAATATATATAATGCATGTTATACAAAAAACTTTGCGTCGCACTCGAATTTTGATCCTCTGCTCGTAAATTCTCACACTTTTGGATAACATAGTTCATATTATAACCATAACCAAACAAAAAAACTAAGCGAGTCTGTTTACTGTTGTGTCCACCATATTGTGTAACAATTCTACCAAAAAGAAACGATTATATTATTTGCAACTACATCGCAACTTTTATGCCATTACGAAAAAAAAACAGCCTCTACGACGTAGTAGATACCTGGCTACGACGTAGTAGTGTAGTTGTTACTACAGTGACTTTAAACACTTGGCCAAGTAGTTATAACCAGAAATTGGTTCCCCACTTAGGGAATTATAACGTCGCTGTATGGTATACTGAGACGTAGCGGGAGTACGTTGCGGTTACTTTTAAGAAATTCTTTCTAGTTGGGGTTTCGTCGTTACAACTTTAATTGTTTGTTGGGCTGCAATACTAATTATCAGTTACCTTAAAATTAACACGACCGATCACCACCCTCTATAATAAGGGTGGTGGATCGGTGTTTAAACTGTCAATCGTTTCAAAATTTCGGACTTTGAAAGGTGTTTGAAAGATTATCCCTTATTTTTTATTTAAATTGCTATTTGGAATAGTTCTTTAACAAAAGTTTAATTCCCAAATTGATTTTAAATAGTGAAAAATGTATGTAAAGCGAATGTGCTTTACTGGCATGTATTGAGTAATGAACTGGGGTGCACTGCCAACAAAGTTTCGACACTGGAAGATTTTCAATGTGACCGGCAGAAACCATGAACAAACCATAAACTAATGATGATTTAATTTTAAAGAAAATGTTATTATCTACAATGTATTTCGAGCTGTTAAGTTAATCTAAGCTTCGCAATTTGTTTTGTTAAAAACTAAAATTCAAATAGGGTTAGGCAAAATTTAATATTTTTTCGTAAATTGAAGTTTTAATTATTAATGCCTAAGCGTAAAGACTTAATAAAGCTAAATTAATAATATTTGTAGTTTTTAAAATTGAACTTTAGCTTTCAGCTCAACTCATATTAATCTAGGTACTTACTTATTTCTTTGTTATAATAATAGTATATGAGCATTTATATTTTTAGTTTAAAGTAAAATAAAACACAGTATTTTATTATATTTTTTAATAAGAAAGATGTTCATACTAAAATTCCACACTTTTTATGGTTGACACATAGATCTTTTAAAAAGTGTAAAGAAAGAAGTTTTGACTTAACTGCAAAGGCTTTGGATATCTCAACAAAAGCTATATTGGGGACAAAAGACACAAACTATTTCTGAGTGAATTAAAAAAAAATTTGAAACAATATATCATAAACTATAAAGACCTATATTGAGACTATTACTAATTACTAAGTTTAAAATATTGGAATAGAACTTGAACAGCTCATAGGATTAAGTTCAAATCGAATCACAAAAATGTTTATATTAATATTTAAGCATAAATGATTGTATGGTTCTCTCCTAGTTTAATGAAATAAAATAAATCTAAAATCTAACTAAAAAAACTAAATAAAACAAACTATGCAAAAATAAGGTTTATTAAACAAACTATGCAAAAATAAGTTATTCTCATTTTCGAAAAAACTTCATCTCATGATCTGATATAGTCAGTTATGACGAGAGGAACGACATCAATAGCTGTTTCATTTTTTCAGTGTTCCAAAATTAATTTGTTTTATCTTTTTAAAGAATGGTTTTACAAACTTTTTGAAGTAAGTTTTCTAAAGGTGTTGTTTTGAATGGCATGAGAGAGTCTTCATATTTTTTGTCATTATTACTGTTTTTCTTGAAATTCCGCTCTGCCGTTACCAAAGCTGCTAACATTTTATCTCTGTCATAAATTTTCTTGACCATTTTTCTGAGAATATAATGTTCTTTTTAAATATCTACTTTATAAAATATTTTGACTACTTGTCAGAAATTTTTTGTTTACTTTCATTGTCAATTTTAACTTTCATTGTCAATTTTAACTTTTATAGACAGGCAGGCTTGTAACTGCCAACTGCAATCTGGGGCCAACAATGATTTTTGATGCTATTTTCTATCTTCTTTATAGCAGAAAAATAAAAAGGGATAGCAAAGGGACTTGGAATATTGCAAAGACTATAACTGTTTTGTCCTTATGAGACTCCTCAGAACACTGCTCGGTCAATGTGACACACTTGCGAAGTTAATTAGACGGTTTTGTCTCTAGTCCTATGTAAATAGTGAGAAAATTCTCGCAAGAAGCGCCATCTACCGAGATACGAGAAAAATTAGAACAAGAGCAGGCGACAATAAACTGCTATACATATCGATCAATGAAAAGATCGATTGCAAACAAAAAGAAACAAATCATCCATGATCTACGACAGCTCTTTTGTCGTTCAGGCCAGATCAACGCTGATTAGCGTTTTTACCCGCCATCAGACATGTGAGCGTCAATCAGCGGAACCCTCGGTCAGTGCTTCTGTTCAACATCATTCATATGGTTGGGCTACCTTTGCCTTTTAAAGACTTGCCCATTATTTAATAAGATATTTTTTTAAGGTTTATCGGCAGTTGGACTAGTTTACGTTAGCGAAACGACCCATCCAAAATTTAGACCTATGCTTCTGTCATTTAATAGCGTCTTTGTCACTTTGGGAATACTTCTGACATTTGTCTTAGGTAAGTTACTGCCATCACCTGCCCCAAAGTAGTTTTAAGCACCCCTTAACCCCTTACTTAAGAGCTAAACAATGCTTAAAATTTTGGTGCAAGCGGCGCTATACGTTTACGCTTAACTTTAATTACTTTGGAACCAGTGGCGGCCGCTACAGGGAGGGCAACGGGGCCTTCCCAAAACTAGACAACAAACAGTATTTTTAATTGATTTATTTAAAAAAAGTTAAATCTTCTCGATGTCAGAACAAAGCGTGGATCAACATGCGGAAGTGATCACTATTTTCTGGAGACCAAAATTCTCTTTCCTTATCAAGGCCGAAGCCTCCATCAACAAAATCTTGATGATACAGTGAATGAGGAAATTGATCACTGTCAATATAATCTACTAAGCCTAGAACATGACAGCGTAAAAAACTTATACAAAAAGAGACTGAACGAAAAACTTAATTCAAGTTCAGGTGAAACCCCAGATGAGGAATACGAATGTATCAGATTAAGCATCCATCAAGCTACAAAAGAAGCACTAGGATTAGTGGAAGAAACTCCTAAAAGAACAAAACCATACTGGTGGGATGCTGAGATTGAAAGTGAAATAGAGGAAAAAAGGAAATTATATCACACGTACTTATCCCAAAAGACAGATAGAAGCAGAGAAGAATACAAAATCGCGCAATCAAAGGTGAGAAGAATGATCAGTGATAAGAAGAATCAATCATGGATACAAAAGTGCCAGAAAATAGATTCTTACTTAGAAGGTAGGAGAAGTACCGAAAGCTGGAAAACTATAAGATCGATCAAAAAAGAAACATGCAGAGATATTATTTCACCAATACCAGACAAAGAATGGGATGAGCATTTTAAAAAACTTTTAACTGAAGATAGAGCAGAATTCAAGGAAGACGAAAGAGACAATATCATTAGAACGATGGGATCTCCAGTACCCCTCACAATATCTGAGGTCAAAAACGTGTGCAAAACCTTAAAAAGCGGTAAATCTGCCGGACCCGGAAATATCCCAGCTGAACTTATTAAATATGGCACTGAAGAATTGTTTTGTAGATTACGGAATCTTTTCCAAAGATATTTAAATGGAGCTGTAGTACCAACTGAGTGGAAAACGTCATATATATCCACAATACACAAAAAAGGAAGGAAAGATATATGTGACAATTATAGAGGTATATCTGTAACTAGTACGCTAAGCAGAATATATGGCAAAATAATAAGAAATAAAGTGGAGAGCGAATATAAAGATATGGAGGCAGAAGAACAAGCTGGTTTCAGGGCGGGTAGATCGACTTCAGATCATCTCTTTTGTATAACCCAAGTTATTGAAAAGAAAATGGCATACGGACAAGAGCTCCATCTGCTTTACGTAGATTTGCAGAAGGCATATGATAGTATACCACTAAATCTACTTTGGAAAGCGTTGGAAAAGACAAACATAAGCGTACAACTAATTAAGGCCATCAAAGAGTTATACCGCAATAGTAAGGCAAAAGTTAAAATAAAAGCAAAACTAACCAAAGGCTTTCAAGTAAATAAAGGTCTTAAACAAGGTTGCTGTATCTCGCCTACGCTCTTCAAGATATATTTGGAACAGGTCCTTAAAGTCTGGAAGAGAAAATGCCAAAACATGGGAATTCCGTTGAATGAAACCACCTTGTATACTTTATGTTTCGCCGATGATCAGATAGTGGTGGCTCAGGATTATGACGACCTCGAATATATGACACGAAAACTAATAGACGAGTACAATAAGTGGGGACTAGAGGTTAATATCAATAAGACAGAGTATATGTGTATTGGTGGAACGAAACAGGATCTAATCTTAAATACTGGGCAGCGAATTCAGTCCTGTGATGAGTATAAATACTTGGGTCTAAAAATTACAGCTGACGGAACACTAGACAAAGCTATAAAAGATAGAAACGTACAAGGAAGAAAAGCAATAACTTTATTAAATGGAATAATTTGGGACCAAAGTATATCAAAACATAACAAAAAGCTTATATATAACACCATTGTAAAAAGTATTATTACATACGGCTCAGAAGTATGGCCAATCAAAGATAGAACAGAAAAAATGCTTTCCGCTACGGAGATGGACTATTGGAGAAAAGCAGCAGGGAAATCAAAAAGAGAAAGAGTTACCAATCAAAGAATAAGAGAAATTATGACAGTGGGTGAACATACTCTAGTGGATGATATAAGAACAAAACAACTGGTGTGGTACGGACATGTACAAAGAATGGATGATGGAAGACTACCTAAACAAATATTACAATGGAAACCAACTGGCCGAAGAAAACGAGGAAGTTTTTGTTTAGTTGAAGTAGGCCATCATCATCGTGCGGAAACGTCCGTTGCCCTTCTAAGCGTTGCCGGTTCTATCCTTAGTGAAAAGCCTTGCCGGTTGTGTGTCATTGTTTGTTTTTGTTATCGTTTGTTTATAAAATTGAAATAAATACCGTCGATTACATAATTAACTGTGCAAATTTAAGTACGTTGACATACGAACTTCGATTACAAATAAAATCTTTAGGGCCACACAGACCGGACCTAAAAATTAACCAAAATTTAGTGCAAGTAATGCCGAGGGGTATTCCAAATAAACTTATAATAGAAAATTTAATAAAAAATTATACGATGCTGAAAACTGGTTGTGCGGTTTTGAAAAAAGAAATGCTTTTTTTTTTGGTTTATTTGTCTTGTTATGAAGTGATCCTGCGTGGTTGGCAAAAGGAATGTGTGATATCAAGCACTTTAGTGAAAAATTAAAAAGACACAAAGTAAAAGGGATTCATTTAATATAAGACTGATATTAGGTGCCAATTGAATAGTGCATATAGGCAAAACATTACCGAACATAATGAAAATGTGGCAAAAAATAGATATATACTTATTGGGTTAATAGACTGTTTAAAATTTTGAGGGATTTTTGAGGTTGCTCTACGGGGCCATAATGAGTCTGAAACTGGTGCTAATCCGAGCGAAGCGAATAGACTTTATCTATAAACAAATAAACTAAAAACTACACCAAGTATATAGCTGCTTGTTTGTGAAATGCTAAAATAAAATTGTTAAGGTTTTTTTATCTCCTTTTCCGTGCAATATATATTTCTGCCCCCCCCCTCCCCCCAATTTATAACGTCAGCAGCTGCCACTACTGCAAACGAATTGTTATCGATCTACAGGGTATTAAAATTTCCTCTATGTTTAAACATGGGATTTATTTTGATAAACTTTTTTAGGTTCTCTGGGTTTACATTGGAGGACTATGTCTATAATTTATGCAGGGACTGCGTTAATATCGTTCATAAGCATTTTGTTTCTACCAGAAAGCCCCTATTGGCTTATGGTTTTTAAAAATGACAAAGAAAAAATGTCGGAATCTCTACATTGGATCTATCCAAACGAATGTGTAAGTTTTAACACATATAAAGTTAATAAAGAGAAGTTAGCGAAGCACCCAAGAAAAACTTTAAAACTAAAAGCAACAAAATTAATTCTGTTACATATTTTATTCGATTTTCTTAAAAACCAAGCCCTTTATCAAAAAATGTGTTTTATATTTTATTGTAGATAATAAAATTTACTTTTAAATGGTGTATAACGAAGTCCGATTGGTTTTATGGTAATAACTTCACAGACGCCCGTAAATTAAACCAATTTTAAAAAATTTGTTATTTAAAAAAATTGTTTTAAATTAAGCACACCCCTGGAGAGGTAAATATGAAATATTTTTTACCATGTCCCTCAACGTTTAAAAGGAAATTTTATTATCTACAATGAAGTAAATAACAATTTTTTTGATAAAGGGTATGGTTTTGAGAAAATCAAATAAAAGCTGTGGAAAACATAATTTAAAAAAAATTAATTAAATGGCTCCCATTTACGGACGTCGCTGGCGGGTTCGTTGTAAGTCAAACCCCATCGAGTTATACACCGTTGAAAAGAGAATTTTACTGTCAATAAAGTACATTATAGCATTTTTTTAAATTAGGCTTAGTTTTTGAAAAAACTAGATAAAACTTGTAACAAAAATATTTTAATTTGTGATTTTTTAAAATTGGTTAAATTTATAACCATGAAACCAATCCGACTTTCTTGTACAGCATTTTAAAGGAAATTTTATTTGGTACAATAATATATAACACATTTTGTTGTATATATATATTACTTTTTTAAATTACTTCAATTAACGGACGCCGCCGAAGAGTTTATAAATAGTTGACCCCCATCGAGTTATACCTTTTTCAAAAGGAAATTTCATTGTCTACAATAAAGTATATTACACATTCTAGAAGCGTATTTTTTGAGAAAATTTGAGAAAACCTAAATATGTTAGATTTTGGGGGGTCTGGGGGGGTTTTTGAAGAGGTGGTTAGTTTAAGGAGGTGTTTGACCCCTAAGCTCTCTTACCTTTTTGTACGTCACTAAATTTACACAAAAAAAATAAATAAAAAACGTGCCGTTTAAAGCACTAAATTTTAAAAAATTATTATTTTCTAACTTACTTACTTTAAGTTAAAAGTTACTTTAAAAAATGGATTTTGTAGCTGATAAAATTCTCTACAAGATATGTTCTTAGAACTTTTACACTAGAACAAAGTATTTCGGAGCTTATGCCGTCTAAAGTAGAAAAAATCTGAAAATTTGCCCAAGCACGTGATTTTAGTCATTTTTGGAAATTACCTAGCTCCGTTACTACTGCTCGCAGAACAACCACAGTACCACCCAATTGTAGATAATTATATCCTCTAAAAAATTTCATATCACTCTTTTTGCGATTTAGTGTACTGGAACGAAATTAAAGGCAAAAACCTAAAAAAAGTGCAAATTTTTGATGGGTTTTTTCAAGATGGCGGAGGGAGCACAGGGGTGGGGGTGACGAAAACTCAGATTTTTAACTACCCTCCTGAGCTTAACAACATATCCAAAATTCAGAACTACCGGACCTTTTGTAGGGTAACCCCCCTATTTTGGCCTCTATGCATTGAACTAATATGTCTAAAGCCATTTTTGATGAGGGTGCTTCGCTAAATTCATATGAAGTTAGCGAAGCACCCAAAAAAAGACACCAAGAAAAAAGCGACAAAATCAATTTACTTTTTTTTTTAAACCGGGACTTTCCATCCAATCAGGATCAATTGCCCAGTTTCGTAAAGTTCGAGCAAGGTTAAAGTATTTTTAAATAAACACAAACAACCAAGTACCTAGCCAGGAATCGAACCCGGACCGCCGGTATAGGAAGCAAACGTTGCTACCACTACACCACAAAGGCGACCAAATCAATTTACAACTAGTTCCCAACTAACATTTATAGTAGCGGCTACATGTTCTAAAGGCTTTGCTACTTTCTTATAGTAGAAATGTGGTGATCTTAACCAAAATTTGTTACTTTTTAGTTCTAACTACTATTTAGTATCAGGAAATAGTAGATGTTTCGTAAAAACGACCCTCTAAACTACTTCATAGGATTGTTTCTTGATAGTCGATTCTGATAGTCTTCTCTACCACAATAGGACGTTGCTAAAGTTTTACTTTCTTTTTAGTCGTTATTTCGTAGTCGCCCTGACTTTTATATCCTACCTAATTACCACTAGAAAGTTAAGCTTCATTGGAGTCCCAAACAAGTGTATCCGACAACTACATTATAACTTTAATTTTTACCACAAAAGTTTGTGTCATCATAGTAAAATCTGATGTAACAATGTAGACAAAATAACTTTTTGGATCAACTTTAAAGCCGCAACTACTTTCAAGTAACCTTTTCGACTATCAGGGAATATAGTTTGGGACGCCATGTTTTTATGTAAGAAAGAAAATTTAATATTTTTGTTGTCGTTTTATGAGCTCATATTAAAGAGCCATACTATTTTATAAACAAATTAGTTGAAGCTTACCAAAAATGCTCTTCTTAAGCACCATTTGTTGGAGTTAACTGTCGATTATGAAAACATAACCTCCAAAATCACAATACAAAAATTCCATCAGCTACCAGAAAACGGCTCAATTTTACGGGCGCACCGGTTTTTTGCAATATATATAATGCATGTTATACAAAAAACTTTGCGTCGCACTCGAATTTTGATCCTCTGCTCGTAAATTCTCACACTTTTGGATAACATAGTTCATATTATAACCATAACCAAACAAAAAAACTAAGCGAGTCTGTTTACTGTTGTGTCCACCATATTGTGTAACAATTCTACCAAAAAGAAACGATTATATTATTTGCAACTACATCGCAACTTTTATGCCATTACGGAAAAAAAAAACAGCCTTTACGACGTAGTAGATACCTGGCTTCGACGTAGTAGTGTAGTTGTTACTACAGTGACTTTAAACACTTGGCCAGGTAGTTATAACCAGAAATTGGTTCCCCACTTAGGGAATTATAACGTCGCTGTATGGTATACTGAGACGTAGCGGGAGTACGTTGCGGTTACTTTTAAGAAATTCTTTCTAGTTGGGGTTTCGTCGTTACAACTTTAATTGTTTGTTGGGTTAACGCCTAATAAGAGGCAAAATATACAGTATCTTAGATTTCGATAGGCGATGTCTAAAGCCACAAAGACCACTTCATATGAAGTTAGCGAAGCGCCCAAAAAAACACTCAAAAATAAACACTACAAAATTAATTTTTTCACAACTAATTAACGACTAATTAGCGACAAATTATTCACCATATTTGATTTTGATAGGTCATGTCTATAGCCATTTTTGACGAAAGTTCTTCGCTAACTTCATATGAAGTGGAGGCCTCCAAATTAAAGGCTATAAACAATAAATTTGTATTTTTTTAAATAAAATAAAAAATTAATGTGCCGCTTTAGTAGACATGAATCTAGTTTGCTGGGATGTTAATAAAGACATCTTAGGGATAAACCTTCAAGTCTAAGGCTTGATAAAGTCTTAATTAAAGACGAAACGTTGCCGGAAGACTAATTCGTTTTTCTTGTGTAACCAATGTAGCCTTCCTGTACTTACCTATGGATCCCAGACCTGGACACTTACAAAATCAAACATGGATAAGGTAACAAAAGCCCAAAGAACAATGGAAAGACAAATGTTACATGTAAAGCTGACAGATAGAAAGAGAAATGAATGGATAAGAAATAAAACAAAAGTAAGGGATGTCAAAGGAGAAGTAGTAAAATTAAAATGGAAATTTGCCGGTCATAATATCAGACAGACAGACGATCGATGGAACAAATGTATTGTAAACTGGAGACCTTGGGAAAATAAAAGAAGTAGGGGAAGACCCCCTAGTCACGATTCGATTTGCGATGGGTGCTTCGCTAACTTCATGCTCATAATTTACCGATAGCCTATATTTAAGATTCAAAATTGTTTTAGGTCCACCAGCTCGAATACAAAAGAATTTTGGACTCCAAGCCCCCCCAAGATTCGCCCAGCCAAACCACCCTTTGTTCTCGAATAAATCAACACTTAAAAATGTACAAAAAACCTACCGTTAGAAAACCATTTTTTATTTTATTAATAATATTCTTATTTCAACAATTGTCAGGAGCGTATGTGATAATATTTTATGCATTGGATATTTTTAAACTCATAGGGGGGGAATTTAAACAAAAAATCGACGCCTATGTGTCTTTAGTGATGTTAGGCTGTATCAGATTCGTAATGGCGGTAATATTGGCATTTATTTCGAAAAAACTTGGTCGAAGAACACTAATGTTTATATCTTCAGCCGGTATGTTTGTGACAAGTTTCTCTGCTGGGGTATGCATGGCTTCAGAAGGGGGGGATTCTAATATAACACTATTTTTAGTATTGGCTTATGTATCGTTTTGTTCTTTTGGGGTAATGGTCATCCCTTGGACCCTCATTGGGGAATTATTTCCAGTTAAAGTAAGAGGTAAGCTGGGGGGAATTATGGTTTCGTTAGTTTATCTGATGATGTTTGGTGCGGTTAAAGTTTTTCCATTTTTGATGGAGAATGTAGATTTGGCGGACATTTTTTTGTTTTTAACGGCATCCAATTTTGTCATGTTGGTTTATTTGTTTTTCTTCTTGCCGGAAACGTTGGGAAAATCATTTAAAGACATCGAGAAATATTTTAATGAAAATATAATTTTTTTATTCGCAAAAAAATGACATTACTTAATTAGTTTTAGTTTAGGTATTTATTTAGCAGGCTTAGTAGATATAGTAGGTATAAAACATATCTTATTTTTGTATGTACAATTTTACTTTTAATAAAGTTTTTTACAAAATATTATACCAAATTTTATTTTATTAATAATTTTCTTATTTCAACAATTCTCAGGAGCGTATGTGATAATATTATTTTATGCATTGGATATTTTTAAACTCATAGGGGGGGAATTTAAACAAAAAATCGACGCCTATGTGTCTTTAGTGATGTTAGGCTGTATCAGATTCGTAATGGCGGTAATATTGGCATTTATTTCGAAAAAACTTGGTCGGAGAACATTAATGTTTATATCTTCAGCCGGTATGGTTGTGACAAGTTTCTCTGCTGGGGTATGCATGACTTCAGAAGAGGGGGATTCTAATATAACACTGTTTTTAGTATTGGCTTATGTATCGTTTTGTTCTTTTGGGGTAATGGTCATCCCTTGGACTCTGATTGGGGAATTATTCCCAGTTAAAGTAAGGGGTAAGCTGGGGGGAATTATGGTTTCGTTAGTTTATCTGATAATGTTTGGTGCGGTTAAAGGTTTTCCATTTTTGATGGAGAATGTAGATTTGGCGGACATTTTATTGTTTTTAACGGGATCCAATTTTGTCATGTTGGTTTATTTGTTTTTGTTCTTGCCGGAAACGTTGGGAAAATCATTTAAAGACATCGAGAAATATTTTAACGAAAATATAATTTTTTTATTAGCAAAAAAATTACATTACTTAACTAGTTTTAGTTTAGGTATTTATTTAGGTTTAGTAGATATAGTAGGTATAAAACATATCTTATTTTTGTATGTACAATTTTACTTTTAATAAAGTTTTTTACAAAATTTATACCAATTTTTATTTTAATGATAATATTCTTATTTCGACAAATATTAATTTATGCATTGGATATTTTCAAGGTCATAGGGGGGAATTTAAACAAAAAATCGACGCCTGTGTCTTTAGTGATGTTCAGCGGCGTAGCGTGGGGGGGGCGCGGGGGGTTCGTCGCCCCCCCCCGCCCCGAGGGTAGTGTCGCCCCATAGGTGGCCGAAGCGCCCTCAGCTTTATTAAGCCGGGCCGGTAAGGGCCAATTGAGTGGGTGCCAAAGGAAACTAACGATATGAAGACCTTTTTTTTTTTTGGTCGCAAGATGCGTGAGAGGCGCCCTGGTGACTTATCGGCCGCCCCCTCACACATGATATGATGACCTTTTTTTTTTTTTTTTTGGTCGCAAGATTTGTGAGAGGCGCCTTTTTGACCTTTTTGTTTTTTTTTGCCACAAGATTTTTCATCAGTTTTCCGAGGCGCCCTTTTTAGCCGTCGCCCCCCCCGCCTTTTCGGGCACGCTACGCCGCTGGTGATGTTGGGTTGCATCAGATTTGTAATGGCGGTAATATTGGCATTTATTTCGAAAAAACTTGGTCGAAGAACATTAAAGTTTATATCTTCAGCCGGTATGGTTGTGACAAGTTTCTCTGCTGGGATATACATGACTACATAGGGGGGTGATTCTAATTTTGGATAAAGAGTATAAGTTTGACGGGAGTTTTTTTGTTTTTTGCGCAAACCGATTTTGTCATGTTGATTATTTCTTTTTACCTGAAACATTGAGAAAATCATTTAAAGACATTGAAAAATATTTTGATAAAAAAAATTAATTTAGGTAGGTACAAAAAAACCTTGTTGTATGTACAATTTCAGTTTTAGTAAAGTTTGTTACCAGTGGCTTACCCAGAAATTAATCTTGGGGGGGGGGGGCTTGAGCGTAGATCGATACGGAGTGATGAATTCTGGGGGGGGGGGGGGCTTGAGCGCAGATCGAAACATTTTAATCTTGATTTTTGGGAAAAATCCTTACTATTTTTAGAGGTCAATATTCAGTAGCTCGTTAAACTACGAACTTAACGACCGATTTACCATATACACACTACAGTTTGCTGACGACCAAGTAATTGTAGCTAATGATAAAGAAGACATGGAGTATATGATGAGAAAGTTAACGGAAGAATACCAAAAGTGGGGGTTAGCAGTGAACGTGGACAAGACACAGTACTTATGTATTGGAAACGAATCAAGTGAATTAGAATTAGAAAATGGACAAACAAAGAACTGGAAAAAAGAATAGTAAAAGCAAAAAAGGCTTAACAGTTGTCTTAACAGTATTTTATGGAGCAGAGAGATAAAAAAGAATGTAAAATTTAACATATATCAAACAATGGTGAAAATCACGCTGTTGTATGGAATAGAGACTTGTCGCGTAACAGAAAAATACAAAGCAAAAATGGAAAGTGTCGAAATGGATGCAATAAGAAGATCAATGAGAATATCTAGAACAGACCATGTAAGAAATGAGACCATAAAAGAAAGAATGGGAATCGAGGGAAGCATAACGGATGACATCACTAAAAGGCAACTGATATGGTACGGCCATGTACAACGGATGAGCGACGAAAGATTACCAAAGCAGGTCCTAGAATGGCAACCAATAGGGCGCAGAAAAAGAGGGCGTCCTAAACTGGAATGGCAACAGTCAATCCAAAAATCAATGAGTCAAAAAAACCTGACGAAAGATGACTGTCAGGATCCCCGCGTGTAGGCCACTGTTTGTACAAAATATTGTGCCATTTTTTATTTTATTGACAATGTTCTTATATTCAACAACTTTTTCGCAAAGACAGTATAATTTTGTATTAGCTTTTCATTGTTCCAGAATACAAATAGTCTTAAAAAGTACGTGAGACAAAAATGTCTGGCATCGATCTACCGAAAGCAAACTAGTTTTTGCTAATCAATAGCATTTATACCCAAGAAGATAATAAAAACTTTTTGGTGAAAAAGGTCCATGTCAAGAAATGTGCATTTTGTGTTAGTGATGATAATAAGGACTTATTGCAGTAAGGCCAGGAAATAATTGTGCCGGGCACTATCGTGACAGTTTCGCATTATAAGAATAGCTGTTTTTTTTCAAAATTAGGCCTTTGTATATAATAAGAGCCGGAATTAATAGTGCCGCCACTATTAATGGAAAATAAACGACTGGGTTCCCAAGTAACATTATTACCACTCAAGGTTTTATTAATTTGGTTCCAAGGTTATTTAGAGGGTGCTGTTATGGCTTTTAGGATCAATTTGGCTACAAAAAGGTAATTTATATTGCCAATTACCTAAAGAGGTGTTATACAACCAAAAAGTGTTCTTCTGTTCCTTTTGGATACTTTTGGTTTTATTGATTTCTGATTTATAAAGATGGTCTTATAAAACCCTTTTACCTAAAGTTTTTAAAAAGAAATAAATAAAAACTTTGGTCTTTTAGTTTTTTTCATTACTTTAGGTCATAACAAAAGTGTTTTATAATAGAGCTAAAAGGTTATCTTATATCCTATTGTTTTTGTAGTTACCAGTAGTTTAATAGTAAATATGATTATATAGGCGGCCATATAGAACCTAGTTTCCTTAAGGTTTTTAAGAGTGGTAAATATAAACTTTAAACTTTTGGTTTTTGCCATTACTTTTAGGCATTTTAAACAGGTTTTATTGGAAGGCTTAAAGGTAAACTTAATTCTTTTGTATTTTTGGTTACCCATAGCTGCATATTAAATATTATTTAAATAGGCGGTCATATAAAACTTGGGTTCTAACAGAAGTAAATAAATACTTTCGTATTTTAGTTTTTACTAGTACTAGTACAGATTGGTACCTACCTATTGCAAGATTGATTATTTATTATCCTTCTGGGTAGAGCACCCAAGCCTAGATAAGGCCTGTTTAAACGGCCAATATAAGAGGTTTCCCTCCAACCTGCAGGCACAACGGATATTATTGCACTGGCCCTCCTGATTGTGTGGAAATTGCACGATAAAAAACATTTAAATTTACCACAACAGTTTAAAAAACAAATACAAAAAATTTAAGTGAGGTTATGTTCACTATGTTTACCTTCTCTTTTTTATTGGTTTCATAAGCGCACTCAAAAATCCTTGTTGCGACAGAGTAACAAATAAAACCAAGTGACCACTATAAAACGATAATGGCGTATATAGAATTATTTTAAAAATATTGTAAACAGAAAATATTTATCTAGTCGTTTTAGCAGTGTTTTCTAACAATAATTTTACTTTAATTTTGATTTATGTAAACCAAACAGACTTTTTTAATGGTGAATAGTGTAAATTATTTTTTTTTTATTTTAAATATTTGTTATTTAGTTATCAAAAAACTATTAAAAAGCATTTGTCAGCTGGCGCGCTTGTTTTGAGAGCTTTTCAGATACGATTTTATCAGAAAAAAAAGTGTGGCAGGCAATTTGATGATCCACAAAACGACAAACTCCTCATATATAGGTATATTTTTATGTGATACAATAATTTTGGGACTCTGACATTTTTGGCAATTTTATGACCTAAATTTATTTATATAGCCATTGTGAATCTAAAATATCGCTAAAGCTTTTATAGGAAAAATTCTTTACTCTAAAGGTATTATGGTATTCAACAGAATTGCTAGGATACCAAATTACCAAATCTAGTTTTATAACAGGATAGAGGGCGTTTCTGAGTTGCTTTTAGAACCTGGCATAATAGCTTTAGGCTCTAAAAGGTTCTATACTGGTGGAACCGTTAGAGGGCGAAGCTAGCGTTTATTTCTTATGGTTTTATAATGAATTTAATACATAGGTTGCCACCACCAATTGGGGAGTCCCATTTAGGAGGTCTAAGGGGTATATAAGCGTAATAGGAACGTGCTAGCGACAACAAACAAACATTGAAACTAATGGTTTTAAGGAAAGGCGCTGGCAACCTTTTAGCTTCTGCTATAAATAAAGAAATGTTACTTGGGTTTATAAATTCGACTTTGATAATATGTCAATTTTGAAACATCAACTGTCAGTTTTCAATGGAAAACTGTCAGAATAGTGCCCGGCACTATTATTGCCTCGCTTTAAAAAAATATTGGGGACTTATTGCAATAAAGTCAGGCAGTAATAGTTCCGGGCACTTTTCTGACAGTCTTTCATTGAAAACTGACCGTTGATCTGTAAAAATTAATATGCCAAAGTCGAATTTTTAAATCCAGTCATTTATTTTTCACTAATAAAGGCGGTACTAATAATTCTAGCTCTTATAATGCACAAAGGCCTAATTTTAAAAAAGAGATGTTCTTATAATGCGAAACTGTCAGAATAGTGACCGGCACTATAGTGCCTAACTTTATTGCAATAAGTCCCTATTGTGGCTGCCCATTATTAAACTAACCTAACCTAAAATTAATTGACACACAAGAAAAATCGAGTTTTTTTGAAAAGCCATTAATACTAATTTAAAGAACTTCTTCCCACATAGCACAATCACGTGTTTAACACGTAATAAAGGCATGAGAAAAAGAAACGTTGATTTTAAAAGCTGCTAGAAAAAAACGTTTATTTCATATATAAAAACAAGCTTAATAGGTCATTTATTAACGTTATAAAAAATAACGTTGGTAAAAACTGCGTTTTAATAACGCCATTATCAAATTAAAACAGCAATGTTTTTACGTTAGTTTCAAGTGATTTTTATCAACGTTAAAATCACATTAGGTTCACGCCTTTTTTATACGAATTTTAAAATGCGACTTGCATGGCTTTTCTACCGAATATTTTTGAGATTTTACTAGCAGCAGCGCCACCTATTGTCTGGATTTTTCACTGACGAAATCTATCAGGCAGTGCTTTGGCCTCTAAACTCCAAAAGCCTGTTAAGGAACTGATCCCTGATCCACGATCCAGGCGCATCTGTTGTTAACCTGATAAAGACACATTAATATTCTGTGAAAGTGTTTACTGTTAAAAAATCTTGTTTAGCTTTTAAAAAAAACATAATGTATATAGATCGATATATAGATATTTTGTCTTGCCTTGAGCGCCATCTTTAAAATTGTCTTGAAGTGTTCTAGTCTTAAACTAGTGAACGTTTATAACTTCCTTTCGCGTCTCTTTTAAGTTAAAAAAATGTTATTAAAAAGACGTGACCAAAAAAGACGCAGAAAGTTAGTAGTTGAGAAGTCTTAATCTAGTGGCGTTTTAGAACATGTTGTGGAGGACTTCTCAAGTGTGAATTTGGTACATGAAAATAACGAGGGTAAAAAACACGTAATATACACAGCATCAGAAACTTCAGCAAAAAGTACATTTTTATAGCTTGATTTCTCCTTTTTTTAAGTTATCTTTAAGCATGTAGATTTAACAAAATAAATATTATATGGTATGAGGTTGTTTTCTTGGGATTTTTATTCACGTTAATTTAACGTTGATGTGATTTTTGTGCTATGTGGGTTAACGGAGCATCGCATCAATATTCGGAATATAGTAAAACTCGTTTTTCTAGGGGCTTCCGTTTCTGAAAAACTGTTTTCAAGGCATGGAGTTCACTTGGAGTGTACTAATGGGCTAGGAAGGTATCAGATCCATCATAGATCCATTTATTATTAAATCGGTTCATAAATACTAAATTTAGGTACAGGGTTTTATTTTTGTCTAAAATACAGGGTGTTTCATTTAAAACAACTATTTTATTTTTTTGTTCATAAAATATGTCAAAAATTCTTTTAAAAAATTGGGATTTGGGGATTTGGAGGAATTAGGGAAAATTAGGATCAAGATGGTCCAGCAATACTAAAATATACATTTTCAAAATTTTGTCATATTAAGCTTACTGGATTTGATACCATAAAAATGCAAAAGTTACGTTTTTCGGATTCTTAAATGAATGTGCAGCTTTTTCGTATCTAGATGGCTTGAAATTTCATTTCATTTCATTTCATATGTCTTTATTTAACTAATTTAGATATAATTACATCATATTTAATAATCAAAGTGTGGTGGCGGTATCCAACATGAGCTGCTCTATATACAACCACCCAACTCAAAATAATAATACAACTAGTAAATTAACAATAGAAAGTATTCCCCTCTAACTATAAATTGATACCTGTTTAAGTTGCTTAATAATACATATAAAAATTATTGAAAATAAGAAATTAGTTGACTAAGTGAACAACTTTGTTTACATAATTATAAAGATAGTTGTAGCAAAAATATAAATTAAGTTTTTTTTTGCAATTATTAAGATGATAGATATTAAAATCATAGTGCTAAATATAATATGAGTACTAATTAACAGTCAAATATAAAAGAAAATTAAAAAAAAAAACATTAAAGATCTGTCTTTATTGGCCTAAAATAAATTTGCGAAGCTTGCGGCTATAAATTGCAAGACTCTTGGCGTCTTTGATGAACTTGGGAATTTTATTGTCGAGCTTTGTATAAGCAAAATATAGCACAAGTCGGTGCTTTTGTGAAAAAAATGTATAGTTTATGGTGAAATTTCATTTACTTGGTTGCTAGATATTCTTGAAATGAGAATATGTGATTTTAATTCTTTTGCGGCAAAAAAATCAAAATTATACTTTAATAATCTTCTTAAGCGGAATATTTGTTGTTTTGCATAAAAACTAAGAAAAAAAATCTCTAAAAACGATAAGGTTTCGAGCAATTTTGTTCCAAAGCATATTTTTTTTTAAAACAAGTAATGTTTTGAGAATACCATTTTCAGTCATTAACAAAACAATAATTCTTGATTTAAGAATTATTTCTTGTTGTCTGAAAAACATGATTTTTTTTTAATAATAAAAATGTACAGGGAAAAATCATGTTTCAGTCAATGACATCTCAAAATTGAGTTGGCGTAATTTTCCGTTACAACAAATTGGTTATAAAACGATTTTAACGCGGCAAAAAAAGTGACAAAAATTACACTTGAATAGAGCAAATAACTATATTCCGTTAAATAATATTTTATTCTTAAGCGGAATATTTGTTGTTTTGTATGAAAACTACATATTCTAACCAAAAAAAATTTATCTAACTATAAGTATTTACGGATTCTTGTGCTAAATATTTATTTAAAATAAGTAAAACGTCAATAATTCTTGATTTCAAGATAATTTTTTGTCTGAAAAATATTGTTCTCCATTAAAAAAAAATTCCAGAATTTTTGTTTTCTTGTTTTAAGAAATTGGTTTTGTGGATGTGAAAATTTTATAATTTGAGTGAGGGTTGTTTTGAATTTTTGACATGGGTGTTTCTGACATTTTTGACATTTGCCTCACTGCTCCGTTCAGCGGCAAGATGGCGCTCTGGCACAAAATGGCCGCCGCCTGCCTCTGACGTCACGCAGTGGTTCATAATCGTTAACGCAAAGGGAAGGAGAGGCGCCGCACCCAGAGCGAGTGGATCAAGAGAAAATTTTTTCGAAAGGTGGTGAAAAGTTTTTCGGCCAAAAATTCGGGGTTGCGAACTATTTCCGCGCGGTCACGAACTCGAAAATAAATGCCACGAGGGCCGGTGCACATAATTTTATGAATTAGTGGCTGGTGAACTGTTTGTAGTCAAACTACTCATGTATTCGTGATTCACAGAAAAACTGATTTCGGGACTGTGTCGGGGTTGTGTGTGAGGAAAATTATTGTTTGTTGGCCCGTCCCTGTAAGAAACACGTAAGTAGTTCTATTTAGTGATGGCTAATCTACGAAAAAAGCTAGTTTTTTGCGCGCAAAAGGGTATAGTAGGCTGGGGAAATTACAAGAAATTAGGCGCCTATATTCCAGCAGGTGCAATGTAGTAGTGTCATGGCGCCTAATTTTGTATCAGCAGCGGTTTTTTATAATTGCAATTACTGGCCTAAATTCGTGCCTTTTTATTCCCTACACAAAAATTTACAAACTTACAATAATGGCCTTTTCTTTTTTACAATTAAATGTCCTACATAATACTATTTGAGTAGAATTATTGATTTAGACAAAATTTGTTGTTCAGTTTTTTTTTTGAAGGTGTGTCTCAAAAAAATTGTACTATCATAAATCTTTATTTAAGTATAGTTTTTTAATTAAACTACAAGTTATAATTACCTGTGTCTAAGATTAGATAGAGATATTCTCTATATTATTCCATTTGTACTTTTTTGAAAATTAAAGAACAAATAAAAATTAAGAAAAATTTTAAATTTAAGAATTAATAAAACAGAAAATTAACATAAAAATTATTTTAACCTTGATCTAGACTGGCCAAAAAGCTAGTATTAAAAAACATAAAAATGTATTTTGACAAGCTTATTTATTTAAAGGAAAATCAGGGGTCAAAAACCGATTTTTACAAAAATATGTTGTGTCCCATTAAAATGGTCTTCAAAAGGTGTTTTTTGTGTGGAAACCTCTAAATTTTTAAATAATTTATTACAGAAAATACATGGTTCTATTTATTGATGGTTAATCTACGAAAAAAGCTAGTTTTTGCGCGCAAAAGCGTATATAGTAGCTTGGGGAAATTACAAGAAATTAGGCGCCTATTATATTCCAGCAGGTGCAATCTAGTACTGTCATGACGCCTAATTTTTTATCAGCAGCGGTTTTATATTTCCAATTGTTGGCCTATTTTCCTGCAATTTTTCCCTATACAATAATTTACAAATTTACAAAAATTGCCTATTCTTTATTACATTTAAATGTCCCACATAATACCATTTGAGTAGAATTATTGATTCCATTTTTTAAGGTGTTTCTCAAAAAAAATTGACACTATATTTTATTTTATAGTTTTTTAATTAAACTACAAAATTTTAATTATGTTTATGATTGGGTAGGTAGATATATATTATATTATTACCTGTGTTATTCTAGTAATTATACTTTTTTTAAAAATAAAAAAATAAATAAAAAACAGAAAAATTTTAAATGGGAATAAAAATACAGTAAATTTACATAAAAAATATTTTGCCCTTGATCAAGACCTTTCAAAAAGCTAGTAATAAAAAATAATAAAAACGTTTTTGACAAATTTACTTAATCAAATTTTTCGAAAGGTGGTGAAAAGTTTTTCAGCCAAAAATTCGGGGTTGCGAACTATTTCCGCGCGGTCACGAACTCAAAAATAAATGCCATGAAAGCCGGTGCACATAATTTTATGAACTAGTGGCTGGTGGGTGACCTGTTTGTAGTCAAACTACTCATGTATTCGTGATTCACAGAAAAACTGATTTCGGGACTGTGTTGGGGTTGTGTGTAAGGAAAATTATTGTTTGTTGGCCCGTCCTTGTAAGAACACGTAAGTAGTTCTATTTAGTGATGTCTAATCTACGAAAAAAACTAGTTTTTTTGCGCGCAAAGGGGTATAGTAGGCTGGGGAAATTACAAGAAATTAGGCGCCTATATTCCAGCAGGTGCAATGATAGTGTCATGGCGCCTAATTTTTTATCAGCAGCGGTTTTTTATGCCACGAAAGCCGGTGCACATAATTTTATGAACTAGTGGCTGGTGAACTGTTTGTAGTCAAACTACTCATGTATTCGTGATTCACAGAAAAACTGATTTCGGGACTGTGTCGGGGTTGTGTGTGAGGAAAATTATTGTTTGTTGGCCCGTCCCTGTAAGAAACACGTAAGTAGTTTTATTTAGTGATGCTAAATCTACGAAAAAAGCTAGTTTTTTTGCGCGTAAAGGGGTATAGTAGTTTGGGGAAATTACAAGCAATTAGGCGCCTATATTCCAGCAGGTGCAATGTAGTAGTGTCATGGCGCCTAATTTTTTATCAGCAGCGGTTTTTTATAATTGCAATTACTGGCCTAAATTCGTGCCTTTTTATTCCCTACACAAAAATTTACAAACTTACAATAATGGCCTTTCCTTTTTTACAATTAAATCTCCTACATATTACTGTTTGAGTAGAATTATTGATTCAGACAAAATTTGTTGTTCAGTTTTTTTTTAAGGTGTATCTCAAAAAAAGTGACACACTAGATAAATTTTTATTTACCTACATTGAAAAAAATGACGAGGCATTCAATTCCAAGACAAAATTTCGTGTGTTGTATACTCATTAGATCTTTGCTGTTGCCGAAGGATTGAATAGTATCATTTAAATACCCAAAAAGAGGGCTCAAAAGAACAGTTATATTCTCTAAAGTGCACAAAAGGAATTTTAGTTACTAGGGTGCAAAAGAAACACTGTTTCCCTTCCCCTCAGGCAACCAAAACGTTAGGCACTCGTCTAATTTAGACGATCAAAACCTCAAAATCGAATTATTTTCTATCATAACCACTAAGTCTTAAAAAAGTGCCCAATTACCTTATTAATAGACCCCAATGCAGAAAATCGATCAACTAACTCGTTGTCACTTGTCACCACGACAAGTCATAGGCCGTTTGATAGCCTGTATAATGATCCGCACTTATTCCGCGCGGAAAAGCGATTTTCAAAAGTGGTCTAAGTTGGTCAAACAGAGTTTTTATCTTGATTTCTTCACGTATATTTTAAATATGGGTTAGTATCTTTCATTTTTACTATTAAACCATTTGCAAAGTTTCAATTTGCTTATTAAAAAAATTAGCTAAAGTTGTGTATTGAATTATTTTAATTTTTCAAATTGAACGTTAGGTATCAATTGCGTTTATGACTTTATTATTTCAATCATGTACCAAGGGTTGTATAGATGCTAAATTCAGCTGCCGCTTCTTGCCGCAGTATTAGCTATGATCAAAAACATTCAACTAAAGGATTTCTTTGGCTATGATTTATTGTTTCAGCGTTGGCACATGAGATTGGCCGACGTAATTTATTTAACATGTGGCACAAGACACCGGTTTCACAGGATAAAAATCAATCCGTATTGAACTATGTATGTGAAAATAGTGAATATATTGACTAAGATAAAGAATATTAGTGCATGGTAACAAATTGATATATAGGATATAGCAAGAATAATAAGACAAAATGTTAAATAAAAATACTCTGCCAATATATTTCAATTTTTTTCAATTTATTTCTAAGAGTACAATTCATAAAGTAGTATGCACCATAACAGTCATGCTCCTAGAACAGCTCACCTTCCCAAAGACAAGACGTCGCGCTGGGATTTTTGTGATGCGTTATACAAGCACACATGCCACGATATACAATACAATAATATTACAAAATAATACCTAAAAATAGAAATGCTCCTTATTACTAACTAGCAACTAAATATACTTATAGTAAATATGAAGTATTATATGAATACGCAAAGTGTAAAATAATTATATCCTGAACATTAAATGTTTACTAAATTATTAATTTCTTCGCGAGAGAGACTAAAAAGAATTGATTTTATCATTTTTTTAAATTGTTTTAATGATATTTGATTTTCTCTTATCGATTTTTTTATATCTAATGGCAAATGGTTAAATACTTTTGGAATCAAATATATATGGTATCTCTGCCCAATATTTTTGGATGATCTTTGTTCTTCAATATTATAATTAGCTGCATATCTTGTATTTTGCCTGTGTGTAAGAATATTTAGGTGGGATTTATTTTTATAACAGTATATACAGATCTGAAAATAATATATTTGTCTTATATCTAAAACCTTTAACTCTTTATACAAAAGGTCTGATGGGTATTGATGGTTTTTAAAGTGCATTATTTTTAAAATACTTTTATGGACAATGTTTAGTTTATTTAAGTGTGCATCATAAACTCCGCCCCAAGCCAAGATTCCGTATAGTATTCGACTTTCAATAAGTGCATAGTATAGAATTTTTAATTGGTTGATGTCTAATATTTTTCTATATATGGGCCCCTAAGCTCACACTAGGTACTATAGTTATAGTGTACGTGTGAGCTAATATAACTAAAAACTGAAATATATTTTATTCAACTCCAGACTAAATTACCTTTTGTTTGATACCACACAAGCCACGTTTTGACTTAAACTCAAATTTTTGAAATCTACCCCAACCTTAAAAAAACAAAAACTAAAATGTATTTTGTTAAACTCCGGACTTAATTACCTTTCGTTTGATATCACACACGCCATATTTTCACTTAAACTCTAATTTTTAAAATATACCCCCACTTTTTTTTTTAAATAAATTAAAATGTATTTTGTTTAACTGCAGACTCAATTACCTTTCGTTTGATATCACACACGCCATATTTTCACATAAACTCTAATTTTTGAAATTTACCCCCACCCTTTTATTTGGTTTGTGTTAGGTGGATTTTGTTCATTTTTAAATGGGACCATCTCGACCCAAGACCCAGCCTAAGTACCAAATTTAATTAAAATCGGCCAAGCGGTTTTTGAGTTATGCGCGTTGGTCGTTACAGACAGACATACAGACAGACAGACAGACAGACATACATACAGACAGACAGACAGACATACAGACAGACATACAGACAGACAGACAGACAGACAGACGGCGCAACAAAAAAGTTTCAAATTCATC
The DNA here is from genome assembly GCA_963576565.1 of Aspidapion aeneum. Taxonomy (NCBI): domain Eukaryota; kingdom Metazoa; phylum Arthropoda; class Insecta; order Coleoptera; family Brentidae; genus Aspidapion; species Aspidapion aeneum. Next base: position 69,238,074 of record OY755046.1, read on the forward strand.
TGAAACGCAAAGATATATAAAAATTTTTGAAATCGGAGCAACTTTTTTTTTCTCGAAAAAATTAGGATCACCATAGCTCACACTACTATAGTATAGTATATGTGTGAGCTAAAAAGCTATAAGCGTACGCACACTCTCAAAGTCTTAATTTTTCCAGTTTTTTGCTTAAGAGGAAAAAAAAACGATATGCAAGATTACTTTTGGAGGCGACTGTACCATCTCCAAAATCACATTTTTTAAGTTAGCTAGTTGACATTTCTTAACTCTCAGCATCAATTTGTCAAAATTACAACCATAAAATAATTTCGATCGTTCAGAATCGACAAGCTGACCACCGTGCAAAGCAATCCAGAATTCTCCCCATGAATTTTTCTATGACAAAAAACTAATTAAAACCTAGATTTTCAATTAATTTTGATATGAATACCTATTTCCTGATTTTCTTTTGTATGGGTTAGAGGTGCCGTGGCTATTAAATTGAAAATCTACAGGTAATTTGTATACAGGGTAACCCAAAAGAAATTTGGGGAAAAAATCTGATACTATTGATTATCTAAAAAGACAAAAAGGGCATGGAAGTACCCCATCAGCTTAAAGATGTCTTTCTTAGGCTTTTACATATATGCAAAGTGAGGCAAAAACATTGATTTTTTTTGTAGAGAGAGCACGCTGCGCAGGGGGTGCTACCTTTCCTTTCTTAATTTTACTCTCCGAAGATAAAAAAAAAAAAAAATTTGCAGTGTCCCATGTACGTAATGTATAGCCAGTGTTGCCAACTATTGGAAAGCGAAAATCCGTAGCGTGAACGCGAAAAATCTGTAGAAATCCGGTTCAAAGACTAAAAACAAAAAAAGGTGCTTTTTTTTACAATTAAAAAGTTTATATTGGTTTGATTTTTTTCTTTTTTTGACAGTGACAGGAGTGCACAACTTTTTTGGTTCGGAATTGCACGAGAACGGTACGGTACCTACTGCTCCGTTCCAACGGATCCAAATAAACTTTTTTGCAGTGCCGCCAATTTTTTAAACGGATAAACCGTTATAATTAGAAGAAATAAAAAGTACGTACTTTTTTAACCTTTTTTATTTAGTTAAGGTACGTACAAACACTAATATTTTCTAGTGCAACATACATAACGTAAAACATAGTTTAACTTTCGTGGCGCGAAGCGTTGTTTGACTCCCCATCAAACAACGCGCGAAGTAATACAATTCGTTCTAAATAATGTTGCAACGACCGTCCGCTAGATGTCTAGAAAAATAAGGTCGCTGATCCAAGCAAAACGTTTTTACAAAATGAGGAAAAAAGTAAAGATAATAGAGACCTATTGCAATAGTGCCAGGCACAAATTGTGCCGGGCACTATATTAACAGTTTCGCATTACAAACTGACAGTTGATCTTTCAAAATTAACATACCAAAGTCGAATATTTATAAATCCCGTCGTTTATTTTCCATTAATAGTAGCGTCACTATTAAATCCGGCTCGTATAATACACAAAGGCCTAATTTTGAAACGACACAGCTGTTTTTATAATGAGAAACTGTCAATATAGTGCCCGGCACAATTTGTGCCTGGCACTATTGCAATAGGTCCCTACTGAGGACTGATAAGGAGGAATGAGGCGCGGCCGCCGTTGTGTTTCCATGTTTATCGTTTTTTAGTAAAATTGCCAAAAATCTGTAGATTTGGATCCAAAATCGGATATCGGAGATAGAAATCCAAAATCCGTAGATCTACAGATAAATCCGTAGGGTTGGCAACACTGTGTATAGCCGTGACCGTTCCAGTTACTTCGTAGATAATTCATTGGTTATGACTTTTGTGAAATCTCTATAAAATGTTTTGTAAAAGATATCATAAAAATGTTAGTTTCCAGACATCTTTTAAATATTCTTAAGACATATGGTATCCCAAATAGCATCTCAAAGATGTCTTTTTTATGTCGAAATCATGTCCGAACGTCTAACAATCTTTGTGAAATATTGATGTTTTATAAAAGATAATATCTTAAAAATGTTTAAACATATCTTTAAGATGTCCTTGTGCTATCCGGTGACAGAACAAATGTGTTGATTTATCAAAAATCAGAGCCTATTTTGGGGATTTCAACATTTTTATACAGGGTATAAGCGAAAAGAATTATTTTTCTTTTTGGTTTTGGGGCTATATACCTACAACAAAAGATTTAGAAAAAATGTTTATTCTTTTTTTGAAAATCAAAAAGTAAAAAAAAAAAGATTTTTGTTAATACACATATTTTTTATTTTTGTAAATTGTTTTTTCAGAATAACTTTTATGCCACACCCTGTATAAAAATTTGTAAGCGACCAAACGAGAGGAAGATTTTAGACCACTCTGTATAAGTTCTCCATTATTTGAGCCGTGGTGACTGAAATTGTGCAGTTAATTTCCGTGTCTTTTCAATAAACCGAAAACAATGGAAAATCGTTTTGCATACGCATTATATTATTATTTAAAAATACCCAGGATATTAAGTGTCAGAAAGTAAATATTTTGAGATTAGTATACTAAAATTTTTATCTTATCATCTTTTGAAAAATAATCATTGTTTTTAATCCTCTTGATAATATTTATTTTTGACTTCTTAACTTGAAATTTTCGACAGGCTGCCTATCTAGTATTTACCGTCTGATTATCAGAAAAAGTAATTTTGATTCAATGATAGATTATCACTTTTTGATTGAAAAGTTTAAAACTGCAATCTTTTTACTACTACTACTCAGTGGCGTAGCGTGGGGGGGGGGTTTCGTCCCCCCCCCCGCTCTGAGGGTACTGGCGCCCCATGGGTGGCCGAAGCGCGCTCAGCTTTATTAAGGCCGGCAACGGCCAATTGAGTGGGCGTTAAACGAAAGTAAAGACATGATGACCTTTTTTTTTTTTTTTGGTCGCAAGATTTTTGAGAGGCGCTCTTTTTAGCTGTCGCCCCTTCAGGCACGATACGCCGCTGCTACTACTATGTCGGTTTAGAACGTTTTACGACGCCTATTCTCCACCTCCTTCGATCCTGACAATCATTTTCCGTCAGGTATTTTTGACTCATTGATCTTTGTATTGACTGTTACCATTCCAGTTTAGGACGCCCTCTTTTTCTGCGCCCTATTGGTTGCCATTCTAGCACCTGCTTTGGTAATCTTTCTACGTCCATCCGTTGTACATGGCCGTACCATATCAGTTGTCTTTTAGTGATGTCATCCGTTATGCTTCCCTCGACTCTCATTCTTTATTTTATGATCTCATTTCTTATGTGATATATTCTCATTGATCTTCTTATTGCATCCATTTCGACACTTTCCATTTTTGTTTTGTATTTTTCTGTTACGCGACAAATCTCTATTCTATACAACAGCATGCTTTTCACCATTGTTTTATATATGTTAAATTTTTTATCTCTCTGCTCCATGAAATACTCTTAAGACATCCAATAACTTTTTTCCGATTATTTACAGTTTTGATTAAAAAATAGATGATAATTTTGCGATTGAAAAGTTTAAAAGTGTAATCTTTTTAGCTTGTCTTAATTTTTAAGAATGTCTATTTATAAGTTCGGTAGAAAGGAAACAAAAAAAGATAAAATAAGACAGATTGGACAGATGGTGCACTAGATGTTGAAAAAACTTTCTCATACTCATCATTGTCGTCTGTAACTTAAATCGTCACTTTTTTGGTTTTTAACGGATGTTTGAAGTTGCAGTGCAAAAAAAAGTAACTAAACAAAATTAAAATGGAACTTTTTTATTGAGTAGTTTTGAATATCTTTCAAGGCAGCGGCGCATCAAAGAGGGAACAGGGGATCAGGGGAAATTTCCTTAAATCTTTTAGTATTTCTACTCATCAGTGTTCAAATCTTCTATATTTTACATATCGATACCCTTATTCTGATAGGTACGTCGTAACCTAAATCAACAAAATTTTACAGGAATAAAAAAAGTTTGAAGAAATCGCGGGAATGACCGTTTTATATTTTTTTGAAGTGTAAATTTCTTTAGGCGCGTTTAGCAATTTTTGTGGGTAGTGAATTGAACTGAGCCGTCAGGCTCGGCTATGTAACGCTCATTCGGGTGAAGTCGGCTCGAGTCGACTAACTGTGAAAGGAACATTCAGCGAGCGTTATGATGATGCAGATGAAGGCCAGTATTAATAATTTCGCCTTGTTGAAGTTTACACTTCTGCCGTGTGGTCTTAAGCACACACAATTTTTTTATTTTGGTTGCGGGGATTTAGCAGCATACAGCTATGCATAATGACTAACCTTTGACGCAAAAATATGAATTTTAATTTTTGTTGTGGGTTACGACGTATCAGAATTAACTTAAGTATTGTTCATACTCGTCTTAGTCTTTTGTTTTTGATTAGTCTTTGTCCTTTGATTAGTCTTAGACTTAGAACCGAACCGAAAAAAAAAATCATATAATCATATAATATTTCAATAAAAAGGCCCTCTTCAAAAGTTATTTTCTACACAAAATGATCTTATTTAACCTAATCTGTGCACGAAACACAGACACGAAAGAACAAAAGCGAAAATGAAAAAAAAGCAAATAAAATTTTGAGGTTATGTTGAGATTTTCTGTTAAAAACATGATTAATGGCGGTAAATTCAAAATTTCGACCGCGCGCTTGCGCTCTTCGGACGCCCTGTAAAACAAAACAACAAAGATCAGCTGATGTCTGTCACTCGTCTTAGTCGTTGTCCTAAGGATTGAAAGTTGGCAACTCTTAAGACAAAGACTAATCAAAAACAAAAGCAAAAGCATTGTATGAACACTCCCATAAGAAACAGTGGTTTTAACTTTCTTATGACAAGACATATGACTAAACCAAGACAAAAGACTAGACAAAAGACGAGTATGAACGATCCATTAAAAACTTTAAGAGATTTTATGATATTTTAGGAGGTCCTTCTTAAATATTCTCGTTCTTTTAAATTCTGCTTCAAACTCATAAAATAATTTTACCCTGGTGATTTTTTAAGGAGTTGGTTTTCATTAAATAACAATCAAATTTCTTTTATTTCAGGTGTTTGTAGTTCGTAAAAGTTAACAGTATGAACGAATTGGAGACTTTACGACAAGAAGCTGAGACTCTTAAAAATGCCATTAGGGTAAGTACCTCCCCACTCCCTCACCTGAGACCACCTTAGAAAACTAAAATTTCTGTAACATACATAATTATTAAGACGCCGGGTGAACCCTGGAAATGTTAAAATGTTTTTTGGTGAATTTGAATTTGGCGTATTTTTAATACCTGCTGCATGTTTTTTGAACGAAATATTATACCACATAGGAAAAAGCTATACAGGCCATGGGGAAGCCTGCTTAGATTGAGAAAAACTAATTTACCAGGTGTTTGTATATTACCTAATAGAAGCAAATTCTTCTCTTCGTCCTCTACCAATTTTTGCTCCGTCTGCCATGTCAAGTGGAATTAATTTTATTGCATTGACAACTACGCAGAATTAAAAGAAAATAGACCGTCGATACTGTAACGAGAGCTTGTTTGTATTCCTGCTATGGTGTATAATTTCTCTTCCGATGTTCTTCTCTTCTAACTTTTAGTTCATGGGCCACTATCTTATCAAAACACCTGCCAAATGATTTTTTTTCCTTTTCTAAGCAAGCCTGCCCCATGGTCAGTATAGCTTTTCCCATATGGTATATGATAAATGCGAATGCATAACACATATTATATATTTGTGGCTTCCGAAAAATTTGTTTTCCGTTTTCTTTTTTATTTACTTAGCCCAAATTCACGTATTTCGTGGAAAAAAGGGTTTGCAAATTACAATTTTCACATTCATCAGTATTTCCCTGACAGATAAAATCCAAAGATTTAAGAGGGGATATACAGGGCGTCCCAAATAAAAGCAACTACATGGGGATTTCGGAAATGGTAAGAGATACAAATTTGTTTAAATGAGAAAAAAATTTCACTATTCTAAGTCCGATTAGACGCCGTATCAAGATTAAAAATATCTACAGGGGTTTTTAAAATATCGAGCAAAAACTAAAAATTGTGTTTTAGAAAAATTGAAATATCGCCGCCATCTTGCAAACAAATTTAATGAAATTTGGTAGTTTTGTATCAGCAACTACGGCCAATTGAACGACGTTAACAATTTTCTTCTAGGCCTTTTAGTTTTTTTGAAACCATAGCCAACTTTGTTATTTCTTATGACCGCCATATTGGATTTATACTTCAATAAATAGAGCATAAAGGAGCTTTTCAACCGTGTATAGTAAGCCTATCTTTGGATGACGGAAAATGTGAATTTATTAAATAAATGGTTTTTCACTTAGTTGGCTGTGAAACAAATGCCGTAGTTGTGTGGGACACCCTGTATATTTTCTTTTATATTATGCTAGTACTAATTTTATCCCTTTTTTGCCATTTTAAACAGTATATGAACCGGGTAACAATTTTTGAAGTGTAAACTTCTTTAAGCGCGTTAAGCAGTTTTTGTGGGTACTGAATTGGACTGAGCCGTCGTAACGTTCATTCGAGTGAAGTCGGCTCGAGTCGACTAACTGTGAGAGGAACATTCAGCGAGCGATATGATGATGCCAGTATTATTAATTCCGCCTTGTTGAAGTTTACACTTCTGCCGTGTGGTCTTAAGCATTTGTTTTTAATAACACCCTTTATTTACAAACAGGATGCCAGAAAGGCAGCGTGCGACACCAGTCTGGTGCAAGCGACCGCCTCCCTGGAACCAATCGGGCGGGTGCAGATGCGCACGCGCAGAACCCTCAGGGGCCACTTGGCCAAAATTTACGCGATGCACTGGGGTTCCGACAGTCGCAACCTAGTCTCCGCCAGTCAGGATGGAAAACTCATCGTTTGGGACAGTCACACGACCAACAAGGTGAGTCATGTTCTAGGCAAGTGATTAGAGCGAAAAAAATAATCGTGGCTAGAAGTAGAAACCCTGTGTATATAAAGAAATAGAAATAGAGACCCGACAAACCAATCAAAGTCACTGAAACTCACATTTTTTCGTTTTGTGATTTTCTTGTCAAGTTCATTGACGTTTCACTAAAATAATTTCAGTTGTCAGCGGTGAGTGATATGAATCATTATGCGACTTTGATAAGTTTGTCGCATCTCAATTTCTTCAAAATATCTTATATATAAAGGGTCTATAGGTAAAAGAACTATCCCAAAAAAGAGATCAGGGTTCAATGACATTTGGATAAATATTTAAAAAAAACCTGTATCAGCAAGTATATTTGTATGTTTAATCACAGAAAAACTAGGTTAGGCCCTTTCGACCCAGAAAAACTAGCCATGGTTCTGTGCTTTCGGTCACCATGATCATTTAAATAAACATCACTTTTTAATGTATTTATTGTACACTTCTATTCCCGAAATGTATTCTTTAATTCACCAATGAAATTGGTGCCGTTATCCGAGTACACGTGAGAAACTCGACCGTGTAGTAAAAAAAACTCGTGGCTGAAAAAGTTAAGAATTTAATTTAGTAGTGGACGACAAAAACAATACACCACCTTAGTCAAACTCAGTAGGTACGTGGGCACAATGGACCCATAAGGGTCCAGGTCCATGGAGGTCTCGTAGTGCTTGCCACCACTTGAATACAATACAGTACAATACAAAGATAGATAATAATATAGTTTTATTTTTTTGCACAGGTTCACGCAATTCCACTTAGATCATCATGGGTGATGACCTGTGCTTACGCCCCATCGGGCTCTTTTGTCGCCTGCGGCGGCTTAGATAACATATGTTCTATTTATAGCCTAAAAACAAGAGAAGGTAAGCACCTACACACGGATTCATAGCGCAATTTGGCACCAAGGCGGGTTCCATGACCATTTTGCATGAGATGCACTTTTATTGGCCATCTGACTACCTAGCCCAAGTACTGTGACAAGTGACAGCCATCCCTGGCACGAGATTAAAAATCACACTTCTCTTTTTTGACAAAATTTTTAATACTTTCCTTCTTGACAATTTTAAAGAAAAACTAAGACATAAGAACAACTGCATATGTGTAAAATATGTAGTATGTAAGCCAGAACCAGAGCCAATACCTATCCCCTGTGCACCTCGGTAAATGACGAAAAACTTTGTCACGATGTATTTGCCTATATGTTGAACAGATCGTGCAATTTCCATTTCTTTTATTTCAGGTAACGTTAGAGTGAGTAGGGAACTACCGGGTCACACCGGGTACCTGTCGTGTTGCCGTTTCCTAGACGACAACCAAATCGTGACCAGTTCAGGCGACATGTCCTGCGCACTGTGGGACATCGAGACCGGTCAACAGGTCACCAGTTTCTTGGGACACACCGGGGACGTTATGTCTCTGTCTTTGGCGCCTGACATGCGCACTTTCGTGTCTGGTAAGTCTATTAGAACATTTTATCAATAATATAAAGACTGTCAATAATAGGGACACCGCCATGGTAATATGTTATTTGTCGGTATGTATTAAGGACACTGTCGATAATAGGCACACTGTCGTTAATAGGGACACTATCGTTAAAAGGGACTCTGTCAAAAATAGGGACATTGTCGGTAATAGGGACACTCACTTTAATTGGGATACTGTTGATTATAGGAACACTGCCGATATTAGGGACATTGTCAATATTGGGGTCACTGACGCTAATAGGGACACTGTCGATAATAGGGGCATAGATGTTAATAGAGACCCTGTCGATAATTGGGACACTGTTGATAATAGGAACACTGCCGATAATAGGGACATTGGCAGTATTGGGGTCACTGATGGTAATAGGATCACTGTCGATAATTATAAAATTTATGTTATAACCGTTATTTTCTCTTTGTAGGAGCTTGTGACGCTTCGGCCAAATTATGGGACATCCGAGAAGGCCTCTGCAAACAGACTTTTCCAGGACACGAGTCGGACATCAATGCGGTGACGTTCTTCCCGAACGGATTTGCGTTCGCCACGGGCAGCGACGATGCCACGTGTCGTCTATTTGACATCAGAGCCGATCAGGAGTTGGCCATGTACAGCCACGATAACATTATTTGCGGTAAGTTTAGGACCACTGTCAATAATAGGATACACTACTATCTTTAGAACGTTTTTCTACGTTGTCCGACGCCTATTCTCCACCTCCTTGGATCCTGACAATCATCTGTTGTCAGGTTATTTTAACTCATTGATCTTTTGATTGACTGTTGCCATTCCAGTTTAGGACGCCCTCTTTTTCTGTGCCCTATTGGTTGCCATGGTAGAACCTGCTTTGGTAATCTTGCGTCGTTCATCCATTACATAGTCGTACTATTTCAGTTGTCTTTTAGTAATGTCATCCATTATGTTTCCTTTGATTCCCATTCTTTCCTTTATGGTCTCATTTCTTATATGATCTATTCTAGATATTCTCATTGATCTTCTTATTGCATCAATTTCGACACTTTCCATTTTTGTTTTGTATTTTTTTGTTAGGCTTTATTCCATACAACAACGGTCTTTTCACTAATGTTTCATATATCAACCTTTTTTGCTTTTATTATTCATTTCTAAAGTCCTTTACAGTCCAAATTGTGAAAGGCTTTCGCGGCCATCGTCCAATGGTGGGTGTGCTTTTGGGCTGTTCGGCCGTCGTCGTTGGAAATTCGTTCTCGACGTTTCGCCATCTCGAGTGGATGGCATCTTTAGGAGATGTTGACTGTTTGTCGGCTTCTCGAAGACTGGTGGTTAGTCTGTCGCGGGCGCATATAAACGCTATGGTGGGCGGGGCGTATATCAGAGCTGGTGATTGGTCGCTTTCCCGAGATTCAGTTTTGTTGTTGTAAGCGAGCCGTTTAGTGTTTTTAAGAACCGATACCCATGTTCTGTTAATTTTAAGAGTTTCTTCAGATTTGTTAAATTTCTGCTGGTGTTTATGAATTTCGATTGCTTCTCTATAGAGTCTTGGATAGTATGAAGAGGAGGAGCAGAGAACTTGTGTGTCTTCGAATTTTATTCGGTGGTCTTCATTTTTTAGTGTGTGGTCTGCAACTGCAGATTTTTCCGTGTGTCCGAGTCGACAGTTGGCTTTGTGTTCTTTGATTTTTGTGTTTACGGACCGTTTGGTTGTTCCGATGTGGACACTTCCACAGGTACAGGGAATGCGGTATACCCCTGAAGAACTTAGTGGGTCTCTTATATCTTTCGCAGATCTGAGGTGGTTCTCGATCTTCTTAGATGGCTTGAAGATCGATCGCCATCTTCAAGCCATCTAAGAAGATTGATACGCGTTTTTTCTCCTATAAACCATATAAAATTCATCCATGTAACAATAAAGTTGGGTAAAATTAAATAAAGAAAAAATTTAACAAAAAAAAGTGTTTTTTACTATTATATTCTTTGGTTTCAGGAATCACTAGTGTGGCATTTAGCAAATCAGGAAGATTGTTACTGGCCGGTTATGATGATTTTAACTGCAATGTTTGGGATTCTATGAAAACTGAGCGAGCAGGTAAGCCTATTTTTTTGGATGTCACTTTTGTTGTTAACTTTTCCTAAATTATTCTTTGATACCAGCTTACTATATAGACTAGTCACGATAAAAAAGAAAAAAACATTTACTTTTTTATCTACTCCAAGAATGCAAAGGGATAAATACTTGAATTTTTAGTTATTAAAACTATTAAAAGAATAATCTTAACACAATCGCTTTTTTTTAAATTTAAAATAAAGAGGTATTCCATTAAAACGAAGCCCTTTTCTTGATCTATTAAAATCGATCGATAGTTACGTCTGGTAATATATGTTGTATTGGCAACAGTGTAGAGGTGAGATGAGTAAATAACAAGACGAGATTTGAGAGGCAACTAAATATATTTTTAAAAATGCCTGGTTTTATATGCTGTCAAAATCTTAATCTAACCGGATGTAACAGATGCGTCTGCGCACTACCAGTACTATTGTCAAACATCTGAAGTTTGGCGGGATATTTAAATTAATATCACAAACGTGTGGTTTTTTCGCATCTCTATGGTCCCACCATACTGCAACTCGGTGCTTTTGTTGATAAAATGTATAGTTTGTAAAATATGAATTTTTAAAGTTTTACTATATTGGCCTTATGAGATTCCCTACCCTAAAATTCGCTAAATGACGTTTTTCGGAATCTCACCTCAACGTGTGGTTTTTTCGAATAGAATAGCTTCCAACAATACTGGATGAATATATCAGAACTGGGCTCACTCTAGAGAGTTTATTAAAGGACCTTGTAGAAACAGAGCCAGGAATATTATTGGACTTACCAGACAGGAGATACGTATAGCGACTGGTCTTTTTACGGGTCGCTGTCGACTGAGAGTACCCAGGCACAGAATGGGCCTAACAGAAGAGACCGAATATAGACTCTGTATGGAGGATGACGAAACAGTCAGACATGTACTGTACGAATGTGCGGCTATTGCACGTTTACGTCAGCACTCTTTCGGTAAACCTCAGATTGACTCAGAAGATCTGAACAGTGTCTCACCCAAACTGATAGCCGGCCGTTTTAGAGGATTAGGCATACAGTGGTGAGAAATCACTCAAAAGTGAGTCACAATAGACCCACTGGTGGTCGCAATGGAAGAGCTGCAAGGCCCACTCACATATGAATCATCATCATTATGAGTGGAAAGTCCCACACCTAGTTCAAACCAGGTGTCTATTTGGGGCAAATGAGTGCACTCGTTTGTTTTAAATTAGTGCACTTATTTGTAGTTACTAAATATGTTATTTGGATTAATTAGACAAACTCATTTGGCATAAATGAAATAATTTATCGGTTTCGTATTTAAGCGAAGTATTTAGTTTCTAATGAGTTTTTTGTTTTTTTGCAGGTATCCTAGCAGGACACGACAACAGGGTAAGCTGTCTAGGGGTCACCGAAAATGGTATGGCGGTGGGCACAGGCTCGTGGGACAGTTTCTTGCGTATCTGGAATTAAATTTACCAATATTTTATAATATAACTACCCTATTTTTCAAGAAAAACAACAGAAAATAATCGCGAAAGCACAAGTCACATGGTTCGGTCGTATGGTCTGTAATAGACACCTTTAATACATTTTGACAACTGTTTTACAGCAATTATGTTAGTCAAATTAATTCAGGGTCTCTAGTCTAATCAAGGTTTTAGCACAAATGTTTAAATGACAATCGGAAAATTAAACTGAGGGTCAAAAGAACTTTGAAATTAATGCTGAGTATGTACAGCTTTAAAACAAAATAAATAGTCCACAGTACACCTGTCCATTTTTTAGGTTATCAGTTAGAGCCCGAATTTTCTTAAATACCATCATTTTGCTAAAACTCCCAACTTTTTCCGTAGCGAAAATTTTTGAAATTGATGCTTCGGACTGACTAGCGTGCAATTTTGGGGACAATGTTGCCATTTACTTTTAAACACATTTTTTAAGCTACAGAAAAAAAAACTGCTAGTTACTAATTCTTTCTTTACTGTTACTTTTTTCATCTCATGATTTATGAGATGAAAATAGTAAAGGTAAAGAGTTAGTAACGGGCTATTTTTCTCTGTGACTTAAAAAATGTGTTTGAAAGTAAATGGCAACATTGTTCCCAAAATAGCACGCTTGGTTTAGTCAGTCTAAAGCTCAAAAGATTTCTACGCAAGCGCACTTTGTTAGGAATTACTTTCAAGAATTTTTGCAGCGGAAAAAGTTGGACTTTTCGGTAAAATAAAGCTGTGTACGGAAATTCAGCCTGTTACTCATCATCACAAACAGCAATTTACAATACAAATTTGACAAATCTAAGACAAGTGACAAAATACTTTCACAGTTTAATTTTTGATGTATAGACTTAAATTTCCCAAACTTTATTTTGTTTTATTTTATTTCTGTATAAACTCAGCATTAAACTTAGATGGACCATTATCTCCATTAAAAAAACCATTTGGACAGTTTTGACTTTATATAGGACAAAAACAAGGTCTTTAAACTTTTGCACGGTAAAAAAAATTTAGATCAAAGCAAATTGCTTTGAAGTAAAATAATTTGTGCTTTCCTATTCACCAAGAGAATATTTTCTTGATTTAACACAAAAAGTGTCTTGCCTCTTTATTTTAATGTGAAACAGAAATAGTTTTATTATAAATTGGAACTGAATTAATCTAAGGTACAGTTTTCTCTGGAAACAAAATATACTTATATGAAGACAATTTGCTTTGTTACAAAATGGAGTATACTGAAACAAAACAATTAAATTAGAAAAATAAAGTCTCATGTCAAGATTAAACGCTGCGTTGAACTAAAAAGAAATATTTTAATTCAAAACAAATTGTTTGAAAGTAAAACAATTTATTCAAGAAAAGAACGTGTTTTTATTGTAGAGAAAAATTTTTGCCGTGTGTAAAAGTATAAAAACCTTGGCACAAAAATTACGATTAAACATGTCATATTTGAGAACAGAGCTGTCAAAATTTGGTTTTGGAGTAGGTATGTGAATGTGCAACTCACCTACGTAACGCGCCGTTATAAATGTCTTGTAAGTTATTTTTTTGACAACTAAAAGCTACATAATTAGGCTTTTTTTGCACTTTAAACTATTATTGTAAAAGTACTTTTTTTAGTTTTATATCCTACTTCTTGGGACTGACATTAAGACCAGTATAGATTCCTTTAAAAAAGACAAAAAAATATAATAAGAACATGAAAACAATAAAAGAAAATGTATCGCAGGCAACAGGAAAAATTAATTAGACTTGATCCGAGCTATTAGGCTGAAGTGGGGCGAACTTTTCGGGGTAGATTTTCATCCTAGTAACTCGGATTGGGTATAATTTATTTTTCCTGCAGGCTGCTATACACGGTATTCAAACGAAGATCTAAACAGAGGCCTTTTTGGGTATTTAGAGTGCAAATTTGGAGAAACGCTCGGACACGTCGATTTTATTTGCGAGGAGGACACTTTTTGGTTATCTTGAAATTTTTGTTGCACGAACTCCCTTCGAGGGGTATACTGTACTCCTATATTTAGAATAGGGAAAGTGGGTCTAGTGATACCTTGTTTTGAAGCTCTTTTGAATATCTTTACAACCGTGTAAAAATTTCGAAAATCCATCGATTAGTTTTTGAGATATTTGCTATGAAATTTTCAAATTTAACATGAAATGATAAAATAAAAAGAAAATTTTTCAAATTACTGAAAAAAAAACCTTAAATTTATAAAAATTTAAAAAAACATACATAAGTGTATGTAACAATTTATTAAGATGTATGAAACTAGACCGTGACATGTCAAAAGTTTGGTTCGAAAAAACAAAAACAACTGGATAAAAATCACACTTTTTCTTAATTTTCCGTACCTAAATCGACTATAAATAGTCCAAAGAATTATTTTCATGCAAAAAAACCTTGTTATAATAAGTTTTGAGTAGGGTGGTAAAACGTACCAGAATCTAGAACCCGTAAATTTCCTTCTAACTCAATTCTAACTAATAATTCAGGTGAATGTGACTCTGTTAGTTGAAGGGTTTCTTCAAACATACATATAATTGAATGGGTTTAGTAAGGTATCTTGCCTTCCAATAAGTCGTTCCATTTCTCGTGCTTGAAAATTTCAGACTTTGAATCCAAAAATGATTGCTTCAAACAATGATTCACCAAAGCACGGTCGCCACTATAAAACGTAAGGATTACAGTTTGTACAGTCGGGGACTTTTTAAATTGCCCGTTTTATTTTTTTTCTGTCAAAATTAATCAATTAAAGAAATCAAAATTTTTTTTTTTTTAAATATGTATGTATACAGACAGAGGTAAGGTTCACAATTTTTATATTTTGGTTCAAACTACTTTTTCGAATTTCAAATAGGAATTTGTTTTATTTTCCAGGGCGGCAATTTAAAAAGTCCCCGACTGTACCACTTAGTAAAACTATTATTGTTATATTATACAGATTCTGAGAGTAATTTGAAACAATTTGGAAAATAGCAAAAGTTTATTAAATTTAATTGACAAAAATTAACAACATCAAAACAACTCAAAAGTCATGTCACCAGTACTATTGAGTACCCTTATCTTATACTGGTTATATCCCATTTTAACCCCTTCATTGCAGTTTTGTCCCAAACCACGTGATAAAATCAAACAGTGCATGTTAAATTTGAAAGTTTGAAGGCAATTATCTTAAAAACTAAAAGATAGATTTTTGAAATTTTTACACGGTTATAAGAACATTCAAAGGGCCTTCAAAACAAGGTATCACTAAATGCACTTTCCCTATTCAAAATATAGGGGTAAAGTATACCCCTCGAGGGGGGTTCGTGCTACAAAAATTTCAAGATAGCCAAAAAGTGTCCCCCTCTCAAACCAAATCGACGTGTCCGAGCGTTCCTCAAAATTCGCACTCAAAATACCCAAAAAGGCCTTTGTTTCGATGTTTCGTGTATATTTAATTTTGTTTACAATATTTTTCATGCTGTTTTAAATTTTTTCCTTTCCAAAAGGAATTTAAACTGGTCTCATTATATAAATATTAATAATGATTAATCTGATCTAATAAAATGCAAAGGTTTCCTTAAAGTATTTTAAAGATCAAACCTAATCCTTATTCTGCCATATCTTGTATAACAGAATGAAAAAAAGTCGCATTTTTGTGTATAATCATATTATATTTTTATTTTTATAGTGTTTCTGTATATTATTTTTTTAGTGCATATTTCGCGCTTTTTCTTTAAATAAAGTTGGGAGTTTGGTTGTTTATTTAAAAAAATTGTATACTATTATCACAAAAATCACCACCTGCCAAAATATATAGAGTGTTAATAAGTAGGCCAAAAAAAGAAAAAAAGTCATATAACAAGAGATAGAATTTTTAAAGTTTATAAGTCTAATAAGAAGGGCAAGTCCAACATTTTTTATAATATTTAACGATAGTTGGACTTTGTCAAAAAAAGTTTCACAAGGATAATGCTTTTTTTATATTAATCAAATTAAGTTAAGTTCAGGTATTAGCAACAATTTTTGAATGGGTTGTTTTCAAGATAGGTAAGTATATCGAAAAGGTAAAAAAGGGATTAGGAAAAATTTGCCTCCAAAACAAAAATATTTTTAATTAATGTTTTTAATAAAATTACAAGTTTGAGTTCATATTTTTACACTCTTTAATCAAAAATTTTAATAATTTATTGCACAAAGGCAGGTGGTTAAATTTTTGTTATATTTATATCGCCTTTTTTTTCTACTTTATATATAATATATATTTTTCTGTTGATATTTTTTAGCTTTGTGATGTATTTTTCTTTATGATACTAGTAGTTATAGTGTGTAAGGTTATGTTTTTTTCCCTGTGTTTAGGCATTCTTTATAATGAAAACATGAATATGTACGCTATATGTTGTAAAAAATAAGTTAGGTGTTATTATTTAATTTGAACAATAAACTATATATGATAGGTACAAATATCGCGCATTTAATTGTTTGTTTTTTAACACTATGGCAGATATGCTTGCCGAGTTTTTTTCCACCACATAAACGGAAATTTTTGTTGACGCTCGATATAATTGAATCCCGATCATGTACAGGGTTTTCCCGTATATTTTTACACCATATCTAAAACAAACGTAAAATTTAGTACCTGTGAATTTAAAAATCAAACAAGTTTCGTGGCTAATCGGGTAAAAAGGAGTTTTTGTTTCTCTCATATTTTTCCGGGCGCTGGTACAAAAGAGCGCAGGTCAAAAGAGCGCGGACAAAAGAGCGCGGGACAAAAGAGCGCACGGACAAAAGAGCGCACGGACAAAAGGGCGCACGGACAAAAGAGCGCACGGACAAAATGGCGCACGGACAAAAGGGCGCACGGACAAAAGGGCGCAAATAGCGCAAAATAGCGCAGATCTCAAAAAGATACTAAAAAAATAACCTAACCTTACTTGGTTAGTTTAATATACTAACATAATATACCTGCAGACCTAACATGACCTGATTAAGTTAGTATACTAAAAAATAAACTAACCTGTCTTGGTTAGGTTGGGCCTAATATATTAAAACCTAACCTGCAGACCTTACCTGACCTGGTTAGGCTAGTTTTGTTTATGTTATTATTATTTTTACGGCAGTGGATTACTAAAATAGCGCATTACTGAAATAGTGAAGGCCTAACCTTATCAATCAAATTACCCCAGCCGAAGTGGACCAGGGGCCGAGGATCGGTTAGGTTAGTATCCCTACCTGACCCGGTTAGGTTTTTTTACAAAAAAAAAACTTACCTGATCTGTTCAGGCAAGTTTTTTTTTTTTGTAAAAAAACCTAACCGGGTCAGGTAGGGATACTAACCTAACCGATCCTCGGCCCCTGGTCCACTTCGGCTGGACAGGGCAAATCGACTTTTGACGTGCGCCCTTTTGTCCGTGCGCCATTTTGTACGTGCGCTCTTTTGTCCGTGCGCCCTTTTGTCCGTGCGCTCTTTTGTCCGTGCGCCCTTTTGTCCGTGCGCTCTTTTGTCCGTGCGCTCTTTTGTCCTGCGCTCTTTTGTCCGCGCTCTTTTGACCTGCGCTCTTTTGTACCAGCGCCATTTTTCCGTGGGTAGCTTAAAAGCTTAACCTCACGGGGTCTAAGATCTAATGGACACCTAATAAGTGTTGACAGTTAACGGTTTCGTCCGTATGGGACTCGTCAGAACACTGCTTGGTCAATGTGACACTCTTGCGAAGTTAATTAGACGGTTTTGTGTCTAATTCTATGTAAATAGTGAGAAAACTCTCGCAAGAAGCGTCATCTACCGAGATACGAGAGAAACCAGAACATTAGCAGGCGAAAATAAACTGCTATACATATCGATCAATGAAAAACCCGATTACAAATAAAAAGAAACAATCTAATCCGTGACCTACGACAGCTCTTCTGGCTTTAAGGCCAGATCAACGCTTATTGCGTTTTCAAGTTACCCACAGAAAAATATAAGAGAAACAAAAACTCCTTTTTACCCGATTAGCCACGAAACTTTCATATCTAAAACGTTTCATAATAAATAGTTTCATAATTTTTTACGTAGTAAGAATCTAAAGGTCAAAAAAAAATTATAAATGTCAAAATTTGACAGGTTGATGGTTTTTTTAAAATCAAACACCCTATATTATTTTAGATTTTTATAGATCTTTTCTTCCTGATTTCAAAAATATATATGATGGGATTATTTCGTTTATTAGTTTTGGAGATATATGCGTTTAAAAGTTTGAAAAACTTAAATTAATTTTTTTATTTAAAACATCAAGGCAGCCATGAAAAAGAAAATCGCACTGACACAAAAAATGATACTGTTGCTTTTGTAAGGTATATGATTTATTAATATTTATCATCCGTGATGATTCTGCGCAGTAATGTGTGGCGCCGCAAGCCAGTAAAAACAAAAAATAATGTTTTTTATTTTTTAAATAAATATCTATTACTTCATCGGTAATTTTCTACATAGCCTCCTTGATTATCAATACAAAATTAAATAATTCCTATAAATTTTATGTGAATAGCTTGATACATAGGGTGCGTAGAATTTTCATTGAGATCGACAAATGTTTGTTCTATTTTCTCTTGTAGAATTTAAAGAAACACTGTCAAATTTTGACATTTAAAATTTTTTGTCAAGATTCTTAAACTTCGTCAAAAATTATGAAACTTTTACATTTATCATATTTTGATATCTGTTCAAATGAACGTTTTAGATATATATGATATTTTTTACATGATTTTTTCTATTATTATTATTAGTTATGTATTTGCTTTGTCTACAAAGTTTTATACTTTATATAAGACAATAAAGCTTGATTTGATTTGATTTGATTTGTGTAAAAATATACGGGAAAACCTAGTACGTCTTAAATATATCTGTACTGGGAAAACGCTCTCTCTTACAACGATAGATAGGCAAGCAAGCATATCAGCCAGTTTTTAGAGGAGCCTTATTTTGACACACACGGAAATTTTGTAGTTTTCGGGTTGGAATTTAAAAATAATTATCGCAAACCTAGTGCGGTGTGGGTGAGGAATATAATGTAACAAAAATAATAATCTTATGTTTTTTAAACTTTAGTACAAAAAAAATTATCAACACACAACTAATTTAAAACACTTTTTGACATACATAAACACGTTAACAAGTGTCAAACTCTTCTCCTGATGAAATGTGAGTGATTTAATAAGAATTTTAAAATTTAAAATCTTTCACAAAAAATTACAGGAGAGAAAAAAAAATAAAGAACAAAATATTCGAAAAAGAAAATAGGATAGGTATAATAAACAATAATAATAACAAATACAGTATCGCCCAAAAGTAGGGTCACTTCCTAAAATTGTTTATAAAACTAATCTTGTATCACAGAACAACAATTGATGCTTTTAAACAATTTTTTTCACAAAATTATATAGTGCCTTTTTGCCACGTTTAAAAAAACGTCAAAAAAAGGTTTTTCTGTAAAATTTGAGGCAAAAATGGCCAAGTACAACAATTGTACAAAGCATAGCCTACATATAAATTAGCAAAATTTTTAAAATATTCGTTATTTTTAGCATTTTTGACATTTCATATCTAGACTATGCTTTGTCATACAATGCTGCTAAATCAAGCATATTAAAATGGATACAGAACAGCTTCTAACAATACTGGATAAATATACCAGAACTGCCTCACTCTAAAGAGTTCATTAAAGGACCTTGTAGAAAAAGAGCCAGGAACATCATTGGACTTACCAGACAGGAGATACGCATCTTGACTAGTCTTTTTACGGGTCACTGTCGACTGAGAGGACCCATGCATACAATGGGACTAACAGAGAAGACCGAATGTAGACTCTGTATGGAGGATGACGAAACAGTTAGAAATGTACTGTGCGAATGTCCGTCTATTGCCCGTTTACGTCAGAACACTTTCGGTAAACCTCAGATTGATTCAAAAGATCTGAACAGTGTCTCACCCAAACTGATAGCCGGCCTTTTTGAAGGATTAGGCATACAGTGGTGAAAAACCACTCAAAAGTGAGCCACAATAGACCCAGTAGTGGTCGTAGTGGAAGGGCTCCAAGGCCCACTTACATATAAATCATTATCATCTTGCTTTGTTTACTTGTTGTGAAATTTTGAGGACAACAAATTATACAAAAAAAACTTTTTTAGTTTTTTTTAATGTGACAAAAAGGCAGTACCTACATGGTTTTTTGAAGAAAATTGCCGAAACGCGTGAAATGAAAGCTGGGTTTTTCAAATGCACCACTTTTTTTTTTGATAGTTGGAACAGGATAAGATTTATATACAATTTTAGGAAGTTGCTCTACTTTTATACTATATTGTATACTGGGTATAAAAACGCTAAATAGTAGATCCACAATTTTTAAATTATATTTCAAAAAGTGGAAAAAAGTTTGATGAATTTGACAGAAAAAAAGTTAAATTTAATAACTAAAATTTCAATATCAGTAGTAGTTCAATTAGCTTCACAAGAAGTGCTTGTCAAAATCGAAAGAAGCACTAAGGCTCACAGCTAAGTTTAACTGATTTACACTAACGATTAAATTTGGTGAAAAAATTTGACAAGTTTTGCTGTCAACATGAAGGACTTATTGAAATCAGTTTGTTTTAGAAAAAAGTATAGTTATGAAGTTCAACCAAAAATTGAAAAAAAATAAGTTGTGCCATAAGAAAAAAAATTGTTGGTAAAAATTTCACCAGAAAAAAATCCAAAAATTCATACCTAATTTAAAAAAAGGAATATGTTAACGGTACATACCTTCTAATTTTTTGGATTTTTTTTATGAAAATTCTACATAAAATATTGACCAACTTTGTAAAATGACGAAAAAGTTTTATACTAAAAATAGCAAGGCAGATGTTATGCATAGTAAAAAAAAATAAAAAAAAACTGCCGTATTAAAGCTGTCGTTTTAAAAAAAAACAGCTAATCTGCGTTTTAATTGCTTTTTGAGTTTTTGTTTGTTTTTAAAATATAGCCAGTAACTTATTATAAGGACATTTTTTGTCTGTTTCTAAACAATTTTTTATTGTTCCTTTCTGATACTTATATAATTTAAAATGACAAAATAAGTTTTTTGTACAATAAAAATAATTTTGTAACTTTTTAGAAAGTGATATAAAATCACTGTTTCAAATGACTTTAAAATCTTTTTTTCATTAAAAAAAGTAAAGATAAGTCTTTAAAAAAAACACAAACCACTATTTATAAATAGCCTAAATGCTTATGTATGATTGTAAAAAAAAATTGACACACCTGCAGCTTATATTTTATTTCTATTTTCCAATATATCCACAATACTTGTCTCTTTTAAATATTTTAAAACCTTAAATTTATTTTTTTATCGAGTCGCTTAAAATAGTATATTACACACAGTGTACCTGAACAAAGTATAGGTTACATAAAAATGGTTCCAAAAACTTATTGCACATTTTGAATGTGGACTCTTTCCTGACTTCAGAGCCATACTCTTTCCTGACTTCAGAGCCATACCTTTTGTATGATATCATACACGCCATATTTTCACTTAAACTCTAATTTTTGACATCTGCCCCCACCCTTTTTTTTTAAATAACTTAAAATTCCTTTTGTTTAACTCCAGACTTAATTACCTTTCGTTTGATATCACACACGCCATATTTTCACATAAACTCTCATTTTTGAAATCTACCCCCACCCTTTTATGTGACTTGCGTTCGGTGGATTTCGTTCATTTTTTAATGGGACCACCACGGCCCAAGACTCAGCGTAGGTACCAAATTTCATTTAAATCGGACAAGCGGTTTTTGAGTTATGCGGGTTGGTCGTTACAGACAGACATACAGACAGACAGCAAGACAAAAAAGTTTCAAAATCATCTGAAACGCAAAGATATATAAAAATTTTTGAAATCGGAGCAACTTTTTTTTCTCGAAAAAATTAGGATCACCATAGCTCACACTACTATAGTATAGTAGTAGTGTGAGCTAAAAGTTTGGTCACGTGGTCGAACTCATGGTCGTCTGGCCGTCATCTTTGAAAATGGCCGCCAAATTGATAGATTTTTTGTTTAGGCCCTACCCAGTGGTCCGATGTTAATTTTTTAAAGGCTGTTGTACTGCTTTTCTAGAGGCAGACAAATTTTGTCATTACATATTTTTTGATAAATTAAGTAGTTTTTGAAATATAGCAAAATTATTACTATTCCTGCTCGCAAAAGAATTAAAATAATATCCAAGCTTATTTTTATTGTAGCTAAAATATTATTGACATTTCTTTTTTTTTGTTACATAGAATACTTTAAACCTTTCACAGAAGAGGATAATGACTTTATGTTTTGAAAGTTCGATGGATGGTACCCCTAAAGACTGCTTTAAAGAGGGTGGTTTCTAAAACTGTTCACAAGATAATAGAAAAAATGCATTTGCAGCGAAACGATGTATCCTAGCGAAAAGCGATAAAATTAATTTTTTATAATACTTTTAATTCAGCTTTTGATGTATCACTTAGCATCCTAGCTTTGATAGTTAGCTGGACAAGCCAGGTAAAATTTCATGTTTTTGTTCCACAATCGACTATTTTCTTAAAAATTGTAAAAGATATGACAATGATCAGAAGAAGCGAAATTAAAAGTATTACAAAAATTATTATTATAACGTTTTTCGTTGGGATGCATCATTTTGCTACAAATTCACTTTTTCTATAGTCTTGTGAAAGGTTTTAGAAACCACCCTCTTTAAGGCAGTCTTTAGGGATACCATCCATGGAACTTGAAAAACATAAAGTCAATATCCTCTTCTGTGAAAAGTTTAAAGCCTTTTATGTAACAAAAAAAAACAAATGTCAATAATATTGTAGCTACAATAAAATGAGCATGCGTATTATTTTAATTCTTTTGCGAGCGGAAATACTAATAACTTGGTATATCACAAGAACTACTTAATTTGTCAAAAAATGTGTAATGTAAAATTTATTTGTCTTTAAAAAGGGAGTATAACAGGCTTTAAGAAATTAATTAAATTGGGCCACTGGGTAGGGCGATACACTTAAACAAAAAAATCTATCAATTTGGCGGCCATTTTCAAATATGGCGGCCAAACGACCACGTGACCAAACTTTTTTTATACTCCTATAGAGTATAGGTGCTCAACAATGACACGTGACAGAAGCCAACGCCTAGACCAACTAGAAAAATGGCAAAAAATTTATAAAATTTCAAAAAGAGGATCAGCTAGGATTTATATAAATATGGCTCTGAAGTCAGGAAAGAGTCCATATTCAAAATCTGAAATTGTTTTTTGGAACCATTTTTATGTAACCTATACTTCATTCAGGCACACTGTGTACATAACAAGAGAAGAAAGTGACAAATTTCACACGAGCGTGAATGTGGTGAACGAGGCGCTAGCCGAGTGAAACAACACGCGAGTTAGAAAGTTACTTTTTATCGAGTTGTGTACGCTATTTATTTTTCCTACGAACACTGTTGAACTATACTAATTTTTTGTAAAAATTGGTCTTAAATTTTGCACAAATCAAATGAAACTGCTTTTCCGCACATGTGTGGAAAAGTACTTTGCAACACATGTGCGGAAAAGTATGGTGACAGTTTACGTCATCGTACAGTTTTCCATACATATGCGGAAAACTACTTTTCCACACATGTGCGAAATTTTTTTTGAAATCCGTCATTTTCATAATATGTGGTCGTAGGAAAAAATATTTGCCAAACAGTAGCATAAAAAAATCAAAACTTATGTGACATTTTATAAATGCTGTTTGTCAAAAAACACAAAAAAACTGATTTAAAATTTGAAAATATCCAGATTTTTTTAATTTTTCAACTTATTTATTAAAATAAAGTATTGTGTATGTCGTCTTGTAGGATATCTTTATTTGACAGACAAATATTAAGGCCATCTAGTGTCATTTTTTGACAAATATGTGGTACCTATATTGCAGAACACTGTACATTTAAAATAATACTTATTCTGGACATTTTTATTTAAAACAGCTAATTAAAAAAAGTCAGACAAGGTATGCCAAAGTTTTTTGGAATTCTTATTTGTCAGCAAAAAAGGCTCTAAGCGACTCTTTAGATCTGAAACGGTATTTTTGATACGAATAAGGATAAACAGTGACGACTTTATGCTAAATAATTATAATTACTCACAGAAGCAAAAAATGTATAGTCCTGTATGATCCTTTTTTTTTTAAACTCGCTTTTTTAAATAAAAATTGATCAAAATTTAAAAAAAAAGTATAGTGTTTTTTATTTTTGAAAGGCGATAGTGATTGCCAGATTTTCGACGTGTACTTTTCTGTCAAATAGAGGCATCCTAACCATTTGTATATATGAAGAAACCACAAAAAAAGCCAAAAAATAAAAATCTCCAACTGTGAACTTAAAAAAAATACCGTTTTGAATAGTTAAAATTTTGAATTTTAATCCGACTTCGATTCAGACGTGCGTGTCAGTCTAGGTGTTTAGTTTTTAAGTTATTCGGTGTTTTTTAATGACAAATAAAATTATTGTAGGTATAAATCGCGCAATCGACTTGAATTAAAGTTCTCAAGGGCTCATTAGCTATTTGAAAGCTGTATTTTACGTGACGTCACAAAAAAACAATACAAAAAAAGTGCAAAATTCCTTTAAATATCTAGCAAAACTTTTGAATTATCAATTAAAAAAAATCGTTTAACCTTGAGTTGACCTTCGGTTTATTGATCAAGGTCAAAGTCACCTTTACACTTTTGCGTAAAATATTAAGTTAATTTGACAGATTTCATATTATAAACTGTCAAATCTAAAGATTTAACAAATTTTAAATAGAGGGGTATAACATACTAAATTTAGACCAAAATCATAGATACTATATTTAAGTATGAGTTGACAGTTGAGGTTTTTGTTTTTTAAACTTTGAACTGTCAATTTAAACATTTCAAAGTTTGTGGCTTTGACAGCTGTTGGTTAGAATGTTTTTATATTAAAAATTAGGTAATGTCACAAAAATATTAATGATATAATATTCAAAAAACAAAACAAAATTTTCATGTCTGAATGCAGCTAGTCTATTTGGCTTTTGAGTCAAAAAAGCTCAGGGAAAATTATGCGCAAATTTTTAAAAACAAACTTTTTGAAAAACAATTTTTTCGAAAATTTGAAAACAATTTTTTCAAAAAATTTTGCACAAAAAATAATTAATTTGATGGTTTTGCGCAATCATAACCTGCGCTGTTTTGGTCAATCGCCATTTTTTATGTATGAAACCAGAATTAAGGTTGCCTATTCGTACCGTACAAAAAAAATACTAGATGGTAACTTTAATTTTTAATTCGGGCACAAACCTGCATGTAGCTAAATCATTTTCTTTTTATTTAAAAAAATCCCCCAAACATCAATATACAGGGTCATCAATAAAAAAATCTTATGACGATTTTTCGAAAACCCTGTCATAATTATAAAGATTTTTTTTGAGGGATTTGCTAGTTTTTAAAAATTGATCGATTTTTACCAAAAGCAGATACTTCTAGAGTACTAATGTTGAAACAAGTTTTTAAGATTTTTTGACCTTTTTTGGATTTTTATTTTTCTCAAAAAAATTTATATTTCTTAAAAACTTATTTCGTCATTAGTCCTTTCTGCAAAAATCATTAAAAAAATGTTCACCTCTCAACAATTAAAACTTCTTTTCAAAAAAAAACCAACGTAGTATAGACTTGTAATTTTTTTATTATATAATTTAGTTTAAAGAAAAACATTTTTGCGTATGTGTAAAACTATAGGATACCTATATGTTAATGTAAACATAAAGTACATATAAAATAAACAAAAAAAATTAACCTTTGTTTTTTATTATATGTATTACTTCCCACCCGTTTTGACCAATAACTTTCGTCCTAAAGAAAAAAAAGTGTATCGTTCGTATAGTTTATTTTCAAAATATTGACTTTTGGCAATGTTGCTTTCTTTAGAAATTATATGCAATGCTGTCCAACCATCCTTGTTTTTTAGAATCACCAAAGCACCGTTTTTTACCAAACACAACAGTATTTAAAGAATTATCAGATTTGTTTTCAATATCTGAACCAGAGTCTATGTGTATATCTTTAATAGTATTTGCATCAAGGGAACCTTTTAGTTGGGAAAGTATATTATCCATGAGGGCCTGTGATATTATTTTCAAACTTTCTTGGCTTTCTTAAAATTATTGAACATTAACTAAAATAGTCTGTAGCCACTCTACCAAAATTGTCTTTCATATTTTCATTTGCCCCACTTTGAACTAAAAAATCGTACGCATCCCTATATTTTTTCCTAGCTGCACAGTGTAAAGGTGTCCAACCAGTTTGATTCTGTTTATTCAGGTCAAATTTATATTCTCTGGCATTTAAAACATATTTTATCACATTGACATCTCCAATACTTGCAGCTAAGTGAAGCAAACCTAAGTCTGAATGGTTTTTATGTAGCACATTGGCTCCAGAATCAATTAAATAGTCACAAACTGTTAAATGTTTGCCTAGCAAGGCTTCTTGTAGAGGTGTATTACCACAAACTTCTTGTTCTTCAATATAAATACCTATTTCTATACATTTTTTTACAATTTCTAAGTTACCATGCAAGGAAGCTATGTGCAAAATACTTCTACCATTTTTAGTTTTTAAGTTTGGATCACCTTCATGACTTAGTAGTAAGTTAAATACATCTATGTTTCCTTCTCTAGAAATTAAATGCAATGCTGTCCAACCATCTTTGTTTTTTAAATTCACCATAGCACCGTTTTTTACCAAACACTTAACAGTATCTAAACAATCATCAGATTTACTTCCAATATCTGAACCATAGTCGATATTTATATCTTTAATAGTTTTTGCACAAGCTAGCATCAAAGGAGTCCAATCGGCTTGTTTGATAGCATTGACATCAGCACCGTATCGTAGAAGGCTTTCACAGCATTCTACTTGAAAAAACTGGGCGGCCATGTGAAGCGGGGTTTTGTCAAAGTTATTTTTGCAGTCCACTGCGGTTTTTGAGAAGTTCTCTATAGTTATTTCTATAATGAAGACAAAGAAAACAATGGTACAGGGTATCCCATTTTCAACACTTTTGGGAGATTTGGGTTCGGGCAAATTTTAAGAGAAGACTTAATGTTAATTTTGGTGTTTCCAAGTTACATGGGGGGTTTCCAAAAGGCTGTATTTTGGGAAGGGGCCTATAACTTTTTGATTTATGAGAAGTTCAATTTTTTGTAAATTTGTTTCTTGTAGATGTTTTGACCTTTATCTGTCTCTTTTAGTTTTTGAGATATGATATATTATTTAGGTTAATATTCATTTCATTTTCAATTTTTGAAATCAGCGCAAAACGACGTTTTACGTTTATTTATTTTTGTATTTTTTCTATTTTAATTGATATTTGAATGTTTTAGTTACCTATTTAAAAAAACTATTAAAACAGTAAATTAAAAAAAAAATTGTGTGTGCTTAAGACCACACGGCAGAAGTGTAAACTTCAACAAGGCGAAATTAATAATACTGGCCTTCATCTGCATCATCATATCGCTCGCTGTATGTTCCTCTCACAGTTAGTCGACTCGAGCCGACTTCACCCGAATGAGCGTTACATAGCGGAGCCTGACGGCTCAGTCCAATTCACTACCCACGAAAATTTCTAAACGCGCCTAAAGAAGTTTACACTTCAATAAAGAGTAAAATATTGGATCAGTCAAAGAATTTTGAAGCTGAAAGAGGGTCATTCCAAAAAAACACCAACTACAGTAAAACCTCTTCTTGTGGACACCTCTATTAAGCGGACACTCCCTTTAGGCGGACAAATTTGTTGGGACCAAGCTTTTGCCTATTTCTTTACATGTAAAATTCACTCCTATAACCGGACACTCTAATATCCGGACGCGGACAATTTTTTTTGGTTAAAGAACTCTGAAACCTCCCTTAACCGCGAACCTCTGACAACGGGACGGAGCCCTGCACGACATGGGCATAAATATTATGTAGTATGTTGGCAACAATGCACTCTGCAGGATTATGGCGCCTAGTAAAAAAAACTTCTTAATAGAAAAAATGGAAGTTGTTAACGTTTCGCAGAAGGAACATCTATCAGCACGAAAGATCGGCAAAAATTTTAATATCGAAAAAACTAAAGCAGGGGAAATTGTTAATAAATATAAATCAACATTTCGCAGTTCTCTCTCTTAAGCGGACAGCTCCAACAAGCGGACAAAATGGACGGAAACGTGAGTGTCCGCTTATAAGAGGTTTCACTGTATATGTTATATCTCAAAACTAAAAGTGACGTGATCAAATTTATTATTAAAAAAAAAACAAAAAAGTCATTTGCACTAAAATAAAATGTTCATAAATAAAAAAGTTATAGGTCTAGAGAAACTAAAAATTACAGATAAAATTCTGTCAATTTATATTTCGATTCTCTATACAAAAAAAAAACTATAAAAAAACTAATTTACACAAACTGTGATATGGAGTTTAAAAAATGTATAACAATGGTTTTGGTGGCCCAATTGGTAGGGCATTGGAGTACATAACCACAAGTCCGTGTTCAAATCCCGTTCGAAGCCCAGGAAACTTTTTTTCCGTAATTTTCCGTTCTTTAAATTCACTTCTGGTTTGGAACTAACCCAACTTACCTAGAAGGTATTCAATCATTGTCAAATGCCCCAATTGGGCACAGATGTGAAGAACAGTATCGCCCGTCTTGTCAAACGTCAAACTGGACCAATGAAAATTAGGATGCCGCTCATGGAGCAGCTTCAAATGATCCATGCAGCCATGTTGAGCTTGCTTAAAGATGATGTTTCTGTCTTTTTGAGTGATTGCGTCCATTTTTCAGGTTTATTTGAGTGTGATTTTTGAACCTTCCTAATAAATAAGACAATATTTTAGCTTCCCCTGGAACCCCAAAAATCCTACAGAACAAATAACTTATTTAAAAGGGGCGATATTAGGTAGGCGAGGGTGGGGTGAGTTTGAACACGACCACATCCCTAAAACTCAGAAGCCTACAGGGGCTGATGTGTAGAGGGATAACCGGAGCTATGAGAACTACCCCGATCCTGGCCCTAGAGACAATTCTGGGACTACCATCGCTACCAACTTGGATCAAGAGGGAGGCGATGGGGACCTACCTACGTCTAAGGGACACGGGTCAGTGGAGAGGAAGAGGGGAAACAGCTGGTCATCTAGCTATAGAAGAGCTGACAATTAGAGAAATCCCCCTCACGTCAATGACGGTCAGCAGAGCACACGCACCTTGGAGGCTCGAAAAGAGGTACAAAATCCACATCCCAGACAGGGAAGCGTGGCAGAGAGACGAAATGATGTTTGAGGAGAGCGCTTTAGTTTGCTACACTGATGGATCCAAACTATCAGAGAGGCAAACCACAGGAGCGGGAGTATACGTGGAAAAACTAGAAGTTCAGAAGAACTACTCGCTCGGTCAGCAGGCTACTGTTTTTCAAGCAGAAGTCTACGTCATAATAATGGCGGCAACCCTAGAAGAGGTTCGGAACAGCGAAGAGGAGCTTATATATATATGCTCTGACAGTCAAGCCACCCTGAAGGCGCTAAACGCACCCAAGATTGCTGACGGCTTGGTGGAAGAATGCGCAGAGGCGCTGGAGACCCTAAGCGATGGCAAACGGGTGACGCTGGTTTGGGTTCCGGGACATACGGGGGTACCAGGCAACGAGAAGGCGGACGAACTCGCACGACTCGGGGCAGGAACCGCCTATGTAGGGCCGGAGCCACTTTTGGGCGTGACAAAAAGACAAGTGCAAAGCGGACTCAACAAATGGGCCCAGGACGCGCTATTAAACTCCTGGGAAACAGGAACGGGTTGCAGACAGACCAGAGAATTCGTAGACCGGCCAAAAGCGACCAGAATTAGATGGATGCTGGGACGGACACGAAAAGACCTCGGACTGCTGATAGGTACTCTAACAGGACATAACCGGTTGAGGAAGCACATGACACGTATAGGAGTCGAGAATGACCCTACCTGCCCAGCCTGTGGACAGGAAGAAGAGACATCAAGACACCTCGTGGCAGAATGCGAGGCCTACGCAAGGATGAGACAACAGGCACTCGGAGCGCCAACTCTGAGCGAGGAAGAACTGCACATGCTCAAATGGGCAGACTTACTGGACTTTGTAAAGAGAACAGGAAGGCCCAATGAGTTACCCGACCATCAAAGGGAAGTGCAGAGAGTGGGTTAAGTACTCTGGCCTACTTGTCAGACCTGCGCGTCAACCCCCCCCCCCACTACTACTTGAACACTTTTTAATTTTTTTGTAATATTTTGTTAAACATAATAGTTATAAGGAACCAAAACTGCAATAGTAATAATTTTTTACTACTATATAATTAAATCAATGGATCTATGACAGATCTGATACCTAGCCTATTAGCACACTTCAAGTGAAGCTATGTTAATCAGCCTTGAAAACAGTTTTTGTAAATATATCAGAAACTAAAGCTCCTACGAAGTTTCTGGTTATAACACAAATTATTGAGCAAAATGTAGTCTACTATAATAAACCTCATATTGATGCGAAGCTCGGTTAAAAAGTTAGCATTTTAATTGTCAAAAACCTGTCATTAGCATTAATGGATTTTGACCAAAATCTGATCAGCTCGTTAGAGTGTCGAAAACTATTTTTCCAGCAAATTTTATGAAAATCGGTTCAGCGGTTTAGAAGCTATCGTTACAGACAGAAAAAAATACGCACACACACAGACAGACATCACGACGATATTGCTAGGATAGGTCAAAATACACCCAAATAACACATTTTCGGCGTTATCTGAAAAAAAAATTTTCGTCGAAAACAATACCTTCTCTAGCCATTGCTGTGCGGGCTAGGAAGGTAAAAATATGTATTTTTAACAAGCTGCAAGTGTCCGATCTCTCCTATTTACTAGGGACACATTGATTTCTTTTTAATCGTAACGTCTCCCCGTGTCCAAACTTACCCCAATCTCTCCTACCACTCCAAAAATATATTTACTAACGTAAAATTATTTTTGGTTGAAATATATTTAAATCTGCCATATTTAGTTCTAGAAATATTACATAAAATATTTATTTCTTTATGGAATAACCCTTTTATATCTTTGTATTTTTTACATTGTTTGTTTTTATGTTTGTATTTTAATTTATTTACTGGGTTTAATAGTAGGTTTACACATGCATGAATTTAGTGGCGCCAGTGTTCGCGCCAGTTCTATTTGCACGCCAGTAAAGGTTTACACTATTGTGCGAAAATTAAAAAGACTGGCACGCTAGTTTCATTTTTAAAGTGTACACGATACGCGATATGTCGGCTGAACTCTCGGAAGCCTGCAAAATAGTCGCTAAACTTTTATTGAAACAAAAAAATAAAAGAGATTCAGGAAAAGGAACAACGAAAAGGCCGTATATGCATGGGTTAAAGCATGGATTGCTAGTCGATCTACTTTGGGTGCTTCCGAAAAACTTTTAGGATAACTTGCAGCAGAAGATCCTGCGAGCTATAAAAACCATCTTCGAATGACAAAGCAACATTTTGATATTCTTCTAGGGTTTCTCTTATTTAAACAACATTCTTTAAAATTCGGTCTGCTACTTTAAACCATGGTACTTTTGGGGTGTATACTTCATTTGCACCGGCTCCGGAACGTTGGCTTTTTTTAATTTTTGTCAATTCCAAAGCATATGTGTTTCTTATGGATCATATTTTTGCTTTTACTTCTGCAACTTCAAAGCCTTTAATAGTCATTATTTTACTAATTTTTTGAGAAGCATTATCTCGACTATCTTTGTTTTTATACGAACTACTGTGTACATCCCATAAATAAGGAAAACATTCATAGCCTTCAAGAAACTGTATGGTCAGTTCTGCTGACCACTTTTTTTAGCCATATTAAGCTATAAAAACAAAAATAAACAAAATTTTTAAGCTCAAACACAATGAAAATAAAAAATAATGTAAAATAATGAACTTAAAACTGGCGAGCCGACGTGCAAGCACTTGTTTACACATGAAAATTTTCCTTTTCTGCGCGCATGCGTCACCACTGGCGCCAACAAATTCAGTCAGCTGCAGACTTTTTTGATACATGCATGCAAAAAAATAACTTGTGTGCAAGTCGGTGTTTACACTTGCAAATTTAACTTACTGGCGCGCCAGTTTTTATTGGCGCCAGCAAATCCATGCATGTGTAAACTCTCCTTAACATATCTTTAATTATGAAATTAAGAAATTATTTAAAAGCAAAGGGGCTGTCCTTAAACGACGTAACGCCCTAGGGGTGAGGTGGGTTTGGCCTTGCGTTACACTTAATGTTTTTAATGTGTTTTTTTCTGAAAAATCCTGAATTTTTGCGTTACGTACTTTAAAGACGTTCCCAAAGAGGTAATTAAAAATCGAATAAAAAAGAGGTCGTTCCATAAGAAAAATGCCAACTATCTGCCATATCTCGAAAACTAAAAGTGACAGTTCCAATCAAACCCAATACACCAAAACAAATCTTGAATGTCGCCCAGGCTTTTTTTGTAAAAGAAAACGGAATTATTTTAATTACTAAAGTTAAAAATATTGATGAACATTTAATTTCCTTTCGGCTATTTTTTTTCAGTTTTTATCAGCAAATACCAAACAGCAACCCACTCACTTATAAAATCCTAATACAACAACTAAAATGCAAGCAAAAACAAAAACAAAAATACACGGTGAAAACAAATATCTAAATGTATTTTTGCCTTCCTAGCTCGCGCAGCAATGGCTAGAGAAGGTATTGTGTTCGACGAGTTTTTTAAATAAAATGTGTTATAGTGTGAACTATCTTAGCAATATCGTCTGTCCGTGTGTCTGTCTGTGTATGTCTACCGTAACACGATAGCTACTAAACCGCTGAACCGATTTTCATAAAATTTTCAAGTAAACTAATGTACAGGGTGTCCCAAATTGGGCACTTTTGGGGGGTTTAAGGTACTTCTAGGGAAGACAAAGAAAAACTGACCATGCATTGCGAGGCTCAAATTTCAAGAGAATACTTATAGTGAAAACCGCATTTTGAAATATCGTCTCGTCTTCGAGCTACGGGGGCTTTTTGAAAAGTCTGCATTTTGGAGGGGGGTCTATAACTTCATTATTATTGGAAATAGTGATTTAGAGTAAATTGCAATTTTATAGACTTTGTCATGAGGAATTCAACCGCTAAATTAAATTTTAACTGTCACTTTTAGTTTTTGAGATATGACATAAAGTTGCATTTTTTCTTATGGAATAGCCTATATTTTAATTAATTTTCGAATTCGTGATTAAATTCTTTTCAAAATGATGTATCATATGTCATAGTTTGATTGAGCGGTTTGGGAGATAATTAAAGTTTTTTATTTTTGTTTAGTGTGCGTTGAATGACGGTGACGTGAAAGCCTTGCGGTCAAATCCTACTTCAATGTTCCTATAGTTTTGTTGTCTTATACTATGCAAATTAAGTTGGCCTTGCGTCTTGGCGTTTTGTCATTGTTTTCAATTGTTTAAACAATTTGACATTACGCTTTGATATTAAATTATTTTGCACAAAAGCGTTTTAATTTTATTTTGAAATATGTATCATTTTTTAAAACTTTTTATAACTAGACTTTGAGGGCCGTCAGATGAATTATAATTTTTCCAAACCAGCCTTACTATATTTGTGACTGTGTAAAATAATAAAAATACTGGAGTGCCTTTACCTGCCTCAGCAGGAAATCATAGCGCACTAGAAATAAGTGAAAAAGCTGAATATCTCCTAAATCGCTCAAACTATGACATATGATACATCATTTTGAAAAGAATTCAATGACGAATTCGAAAATTAATTAAAATATAGGCCATTCCATAATAAAAAGTGCAACTTTATATCATATCTCAAAAACTAAAAGTGACAGTTAAAATATAATTTAGCGGGTGAATTTCTCGTGATAAAATCTATAAAACTGCAATTTACTCTAAATCAAAATTTCCACTAGTAACGAAGTTATAGACCCACTTCAAAAATGCAGACTTTTCAAAAAGCCCCCGTAGCTCAAAGACGAGACGATATTTCAAAATGCGGTTTTCACTAAAAGTCTTCTCTTGAAATTTGAGCCTCGCAATGCGTGGTCAGTTTTTCTCTGTCTTCCCTAGAAGTACCTTAAACCCCCTAAAAGTGCCGAATTTGGGACACCCTGTACACTACTGTTAAGAGCTGATGATATTTTGGTTAAAATCCATTAATGTTAATGATAGTTTTTTGGCAAAATTGTATTGGAGAACTTGACTTTACTTTTATCTCAATTCTTTTTACGGAATATCATTTTTGCGTACTTTGCTTTTTTACATGAAATGTTTTTGTTATGATAAGATATACTAGATAACATCTTAAATTCAAAAAGTATTTAGGTTCTCATAGCTCCCAAGAAAGATTTATTGCATCCATTATTTTTGCTTGCTGTGTATTACAAAAAGTTTTGTTTAATCTCAAAACTAAAGGATGTGCGGCGTCAAAATATCCCTTGCTTATCATCTTTTCACTTTACAAAAGCTAACGTTTAAAAAGTTGTACACATGTTTGGTATAATTTAGCGTCATATTCTCCAAAAAAAAGTTTTTTTAATCATTAAAAAAAATCAAGTAATAGTAATTTTTTGTTATTTTTATAATTATGTGGTGTGACTTCTTGCATTATTTAGTGATAGCTTTTTTTATTTTTGACTATGTTTCGTGTAGATTGTACTATAACAATGGTAAGCAAAAACAATCATAACAAAAACATTTCATGAAAAAAAAAGCCAAGTACGCGCAAATTATATTCCGTAACAAGAATTAAGATAAAAGTAACGCCAAGTTCTCCAAATAAAATGTCAAAATGAAAGGTTCTTACGAGTTTGGAAATGTTTTTTAAAAGTTTGCTATTACAGCCAAAATTTCTTTATGTTCAGTTTAGCACTGTGCCTAAGAGTCATTTGCAGCCCTAATAGCCAAGTTTGGAAAAAACATTTCCAAACTACTAAGAACCTTTCATTTTGAAATTTGTATTGGAGAACTTGGCTTTACTTTTAACTCAATTCTTTTTACGGAATATCATTTTCGCGTACTTGGCTTCTTTTACATTATTTTTTCTATTTTAAAGGATTTAGATAATATTTAAGTTTTAAAGTAGTAAAATATGCGGAATATTGTTCAAAACAAAACAATGCCTTATTTAAAATTTTGAGGTTTTTTAATTTTTTCCCATGGTTTAATCATAGTTCCTATCAGTCTTCCAAAGCTCAGCTCTGTAGCGTTTCTGGAAGTGGGCAATATTAATTTTACATAACTTTACATTTATAGGGAGGGAACTAAATTAAAATTTTGGTGTTTTTAAATTTTTTCCTATAGTTTTATTATAATTCCTATCATTCTGCCAAAGCTCAGCTCTCTAGCGTTTCTGGAATATATAACTTTACATGTAAAGGGAGATATGATGCTGGTTCTAGGAGATTATAACGCCAAAGTAGGAAGAGAAGAAACATCACAACTACAGTTTGGAAAGCACAGCCTACATGCTTCTTCTAACGACAACGGAAACAGGCTAGTCGACTTTGCAGTCTCGAATAACCTATTGATAAAATCTACAATGTTCCCTCATAAAGATATACACAAACAGACATGGATATCTAACGACGGTATAACAAGGAATCAGATCGATCACGTACTAATAGACAGCAGACACGGATCTAACATAATAGACGTTAGAAGCTGTAGGGGAGCCGATGGAGATACGGATCATATTTTGATTAAAGCCAAAACTAGACTACGACTAGCTGCAAGGAAAGAGAAAAGCCATAAGAAAGAAGTACAGTGGAATATCGAAAAACTAAAACAACAAGAAGTTAAAGATCGATATCAACAAAAAATAGAACAAGAATGCAGAGAAATAAATATTCAGAATCTAGAAGTAGAAGAGATTTGGAAGACAATAAAGGAAACAATCCGAGAGGCCAGCAAAGAAATCCTTGGAGAAAAACAAAATACAAAAAAAGAAGCTATGGTTCGATACAGAATATCAAGATCTAAACGGAGAAAAGTATGAAGCAAGAACTGAGATGTTACAAAACCCATCAGAGGAAAACAGGAATAAGTTCCATAACCTAAGAAACAGAATGCGAAAACTTACGAGAAAAAAGAAAAGAGAATGGCAAAATGAACAACTACAGGAATTGGAAACAAACAGAGCACATGGGAACATAAGAAAATTCTATAAACAAGTTAACACGCATAAAAAAGGATTTCGCCCAAGAACCACTACAATGCTTATGAACAATGAAGGTGAACTTATGACTAGTAAACAAGAGATCCTCGACACCTGGAGAGAATACTTTAACAAATTACTTAATATAGAAGACCCGACATACCAAGAAGAGGATAAGCGACATATGGCTGAAGTCTGGGTTGATCCACCATCCATTGAAGAAACAACTCAAGCAATAAAACAACTAAAAAATAATAAAGCAGCAGGAAGAGATGGCATTCCCGCGGAATGCCTAAAGGAAGGTGGACATAGACTAGTGGAGACTATACATCAGCTAATACAAAAAATATGGGAACAGGAATCGATGCCAGACGAATGGAAGGAAGGTGTTATTATACCAATACATAAGAAGGGAAATAGATTGGCATGCAACAACTACCGAGGTATCACACTCCTTAACACATCATACAAAGTGCTGTCTAACATAATTAAAAACCGAATAACACCGTACTCAGAAGAAATAGTTGGAGAGTACCAAAGCGGATTCAGAAGTAAACGATCAACAACAGACCAACTTTTTACGTTAAGGCAACTGTTAGAAAAATGCTGGGAATTTAATAGAGACCTACACAATTTATTCGTAGACTTTAAACAAGCGTATGATAGCATCATCAGAGCAAGCTTATGGACAGCACTAGAAGAACTGGGAATACCCGGCAAACTTATAAGAATGTTAAAAGTATGTGTCGAAGGATCATACAGTTCAATTAAAATAGAAGGTCACTACAGCGAAACCTTTGAAATAACAACTGGACTTAAACAAGGGGATGCACTGTCGCCGGCTCTATTTAACATAGCCTTGGAGAAGGTAGTAAGACGAACCGAACTAACTACGAACATCTTCGGCCATAATGGATCCTGCCTGATTCTAGCTTATGCAGATGATCTAGATGTTGTAGGAAGAAGTACAGTTAACGTGAAGGAAGCCTTTATAAAACTAGAAAAAGAGGCAAAGAAAATGGGACTGAAAGTCAATGAGGAGAAAACTAAGTATATGCATATGACACGAAACGTAGGACGAGATCGAATACGTCAAAATGTCACTATGGACGAATACAACTTCGAACATGTACAGACTTTTCAATATCTAGGAGCTTTAATAACATCAGATAATAACGTTAAAGTAGAAATAAAACAGCGTATACTTCAAGGAAATAAATGCTATTATGCAACTCAACAATTATTAAGATCAAGGACTCTGACAACCCAACTAACATTTATAGTAGCGGCTACATGTTCTAAAGGCTTTGCTACTTTCTTATAGTAGAAATGTGGTGATCCCAACCAAAATTTGTTACTTTTTAGTTCTAACAACTATTTAGTATCAGGAAATAGTAGATGTTTCGTAAAAACGACCCTCTAAACTACTTCATAGGATTGTTTCTTGATAGTCGATTCTGATAGTCTTCTCTACCACAATAGGACGTTGCTAAATTTTTACTTTCTTTTTAGTCGTTATTTCGTAGTCGCCCTGACTTTTATATCCTACTTAATTACCACTAGAAAGTTAAGCTTCATTGGAGTCCCAAACAAGTGTATCCGACAACTACATTATAACTTTAATTTTTACCACAAAAGTTTGTGTCATCATAGTAACATCTGATGTAACAATGTAGACAAAATAACTTTTTGGATCAACTTTAAAGCCGCAACTACTTTCAAGTAACCTTTTCGACTATCAGGGAATATAGTTTGGGACGCCATGTTTTTATGTAAGAAAGAAAACTTAATATTTTTGTTGTCGTTTTATGAGCTCATATTAAAGAGCCATACTATTTTATAAACAAATTAGTTGAAGCTTACCAAAAATGCTCTTCTTAAGCACCATTTGTTGGAGTTAAATGTCGATTATGAAAACATAACCTCCAAAATCACAACACAAAAATTCCATCAGCTACCAGAAAACGGCTCAATTTTACGGGCGCACCGGTTTTTTGCAATATATATAATGCATGTTATACAAAAAACTTTGCGTCGCACTCGAATTTTGATCCTCTGCTCGTAAATTCTCACACTTTTGGATAACATAGTTCATATTATAACCATAACCAAACAAAAAAACTAAGCGAGTCTGTTTACTGTTGTGTCCACCATATTGTGTAACAATTCTACCAAAAAGAAAGGATTATATTATTTGCAACTACATCGCAACTTTTATGCCATTACGGAAAAAAAACAGCCTCTACGACGTAGTAGATACCTGGCTACGACGTAGTAGTGTAGTTGTTACTACAGTGACTTTAAACACTTGGCCAAGTAGTTATAACCAGAAATTGGTTCCCCACTTAGGGAATTATAACGTCGCTGTATGGTATACTGAGACGTAGCGGGAGTACGTTGCGGTTACTTTTAAGAAATTCTTTCTAGTTGGGGTTTCGTCGTTACAACTTTAATTGTTTGTTGGGAAGGCAAACAAAAATAAACATATATAAAACTATTATAAGACCAGTTGTAACATACGGCAGCGAAACATGGACCATGACGGTACAAGACACGCTACTACTCAATCATTTCGAAAGAAAGATCCTTAGGAAAATATACAGGAGTCTGGGATCAACAAACAGTGCGGTATAGGAGGCGCACGAACAATGAGGTATATGAACAATATAATAGCCCAAGTATAATACAAGAAATTAAATCCAACAGATTAAGATGGTTGGGACATGTCCAGAGGAGTAATGACTCAAGGCTAATTAAAATGGTCTGGGAAGAAGCCCCTAACAACAAAAGACCACTTGGGCGCCCAAAACTTCGATGGCGTGATAATATACGCAAGGACCTGCAAACTTTGGGAGTCCTTAACTGGGAAGAAAGGACTCAGGATCGACATGAATGGAGGAGAATTGTTGAGGCGGCCAAGACCCACCCCGGGTTGTAGAGCCATGGATGGATGGATGTAAAGGGGAGTGAGTGAGTGGCAATTTCGACTTTTTTGAAATTTCGTAACTACGTTGCTACTTTATGGAAGTCCATGAAACTTGGAGGGGTTGTTAACTCTATAAAGATCTACGACTGTGCGAAGTTTGAGTCGTAGCTCATTCCGAAGTAGATTTTTACTTTTATTTATTAACCCAACGTACATGTATTTTTTTTCTAGTGGGAGGGGAATTACCACGTTACCCCTCCCCCACCTCAAATCCGCGTTTTGTACTGTGGACTAAATTACATACCAAGAAAGCTAGTTTTTCTTATTTTTTTGGTCCAGGTAACAGTCCTAGTGACAACTTAACCACAATTTATGGGTCAATTACGCTTAGACTGCTTCTTAATTTTTCAATTGAATCGCAAAAAATAAGTTACAGTCTCAGTGCCAGTGCTGCAACCATTTGTGTATACCTTTAGTTTAGACTGTTTTTATTTTTTTAGTTTGTCCAAGGGTCTATTTAAAAAACGGTAGAATACGAACGAAACAAAGAGGCCGATTCCTGAAATTTTCTTGTAACTCAGGATTCATTTTGGCGGGAGAACGATACAGCATCTGTCAAACTGACGGGACATGGGATCTACCAGCCCCGAGATGTGTCAGTAAGTAAAAAAATTGGCGATAGTAATCAAATTACATCTTTATATTTCTTTTTTCTTAAACAATTTGACTCTGACTTTTTTTTAGAGCCTACGTGCCCGGCCAAGTCTCACCTGACTGAACCACCTGCATTTGGACTGATTTTTCCCTCCCATGGAGGTGGAGTGTTGAATTTTTATTGCAAATCCGGTTATCAACTTCGAGGGACCTCAGTTATGTTTTGCGATGGAGTCAAATGGGACAACCATCCTCCAACTTGCTTTCGTAAGTTAAGTCCGGGGCCGTTACTAGGAAACAAACAAACCAGATTTAAAGGTTTTCCTTCAATATGAAGGTTTTTGAACAAAAATTTTGACTATTGAAGGCTTAAAGGGTTTTATCCGAATTTGAAGGATTTTGACTATTTTCAGGCAAAGTTATATTAGTTCAATGAATAGAGGCCAAAATAGGGGGGTTACCCTACAAAAGGTCCGGTAGTTCTGAATTTTGGATATGTTGTTAAGCTCAGGAGGGTAGTTAAAAATCGGAGTTTTCGTCACCCCCACCCCTGTGCTCCCTCCGCCATCTTGAAAAAAACCATAAAAAATTGGCACTCTTTTTAGTTTTTTGCCTTTAGTTTCGTTCCAATACACTAAATCGCAAAAAGAGTAATATGAAATTTTTTAGAGGATATAATTATCTACAATTGGGTGGTACCATGGTTGTTCTGCGAGCAGTAGTAACGGAGCTAGATAATTTCCAAAAATAACTAAAATCACGTGCTTGGGCAAATTTTCAGATTTTCTCGACTTTAGACGGCATAAGCTCCGAAATACTTCGTTCTAGGGTAAAAGTTCTAAGAACATATTTTGTAGAGAATTTTATCAGCTACAAAATCCATTCTTTAAATGTATTTTTAAATATTGTAGCGGAGTGGGAGTAACTTTTAACTTAAAGTAAGTAAGTTAGAAAATAATAATTTTTTTAAATTTAGTGCTTTAAACGGCACGTTTTTTATTTATTTTTATTTTTTCGTGTAAATTTAGTGACGTACAAAAAGGTAAGAGAGCTTAGGGGTCAAACACCTCCTTAAACTAACCACCTCTTCAAAAAACCCCCCCAGACCCCCCAAAATCTAACATATTCAGGTTTTCTCAAATTTTCTCAAAAAATACGCTTCTAAGAGAAAAATGTGTAATATACTTTATTGTAGACAATGAAATTTTATTTTGAAAAAGGTACAACTCGATGGGGGTCCACTATTTATAAACTCTTCAGCGGCGTCCGTTAATTGAAGTAATTTAAAAAAGTAAAAAAATATCCATGTTTTTTCCATGATTTATTCGATTTTTTTTTAAACCAAGGTTTATAGAACAAAATGTGTTATACATTATTGTAGCAAATAAAATTTCTTTTAAAATGCTGTACAAGAAAGTCGGATTGGTTTCATGGTTATAAATTCAGAGGCGCACGTAAATTTAACCAATTTTAAAAAATCACAAATTAAAATATTTTTGTTACAAGTTTTATCTAATTTTTTTAAAAATAAGCCTAATTTTAAAAAATGCTATGATGCACTTTATTGGCAGTAAAATTCTCTTTTCAACGGTGTATAACTCGATGAGGTTTGACTTGACAACGAACCCGCCAGCGACGTCCGTAAATGGGAGCCATTTAATTAATTTTTTTTTAAATTATGTTTTGCACAGTTTTTATATGATTTTCTGAAAACCATACCGTTTATCAAAAAAATTGTTTATTACCTCATTGTAGATAATAAAATTTCCTTTTAAACGTTGTGTAACATGGTAAAAAATATTTCATATTTACCGCTCCAGTGGTGTGCTTAATTTAAAAAAAATTTTTTGCGATTTAGTGTACTGGAACGAAGTTACAGGCAAAAAACTACAAAAAGTGCCAATTTTTGATGGTTTTTTTAAGATGGCGGAGGAAGCACAGGGGTGGGGGTGACGAAAACTCGACGATTTTTAACTACCCTTTCGACCTTAATAACATATCCAAAATTCAGAACTACCGGACCTTTTGTAGGGTAAAACTCCTCTATTCATTGTACTATATATTTTGCAACTAACGACAAAAAAACGAAAAGATGGTCTGCCAAACATATATTTTTTTAAATGTAATATAAACTGCATATGTGTAGAAAAGTACTCTACCGCACATGTACTATTTTTATTTATTTAGCTTCTAATGTCAAACCAAAACTCTTCTGCGACTTTGAGGACAGCGACATCTGTAACTGGAGTCAAGATTGGAACCACGACTTCGACTGGCGCAGAGAGAACTACCAAACTCCGAGCGGTACCATCGGTACCGGACCTAGTTTCGATCATACCAAAGGAAAAGAAGGCAAAAATGGTAAATCAGGGCCGACCCCCACTAACTCGTCCCTCTTATTTGATCATTTAAAAAAATTTTATACGACTGTCTTGTAAAAGGGGGTTTTGCGCACGGAGAACACGATCTGAAAATGGCATTTTGCGCACGCTGTGTGCAAAACGTTTTGCACACGCTTAGTCATTTTTGCGCACGCCTATGTCATTTCTGCATACGGGTCTCCCGTCATTGTGTTTTTTATTGTTCATATCATCAATATAAGTTGGCTTAGTTCCGTAGCAACCGTCACTGCTCGTATGTTTTGTTGATTAGATACGTCAAAAAATTGTTGAATTTTTAAAGTTT
This sequence comes from Aspidapion aeneum, assembly GCA_963576565.1. Classification (NCBI taxonomy): domain Eukaryota; kingdom Metazoa; phylum Arthropoda; class Insecta; order Coleoptera; family Brentidae; genus Aspidapion; species Aspidapion aeneum. Next base: position 69,280,573 of record OY755046.1, read on the forward strand.
TGTTGTAAAAATGTCGGAAATAAAAACAAGTTAAATTAAAATTTGATTTTTCTTTCTTTATTAGCAGACGTATAAAAAATATTGTAAAAAACTCGTTTGAAAACCTCTTTGCACACTCCCTCGACTTGTAGACCTCGCCTTCGGCTCGGTCTACCAAACTGTCTCGATAGTGTGCAAAGAGTCGTTTTCAAACCTTGTTGTTTAAATAACTATTACAGTTTTTCCCGACTATTCAAACTTAACAAACTTTATAATCTGAAAATTATTTTTTTTTACTAAACGTGTTTGAACTTCTTCTAGCTACTTTTCACCTTTCGAACCGTCCCTACTTTGTCGGTTTAGAACGTTTTCCTACGTTGTACGACGCCTGTTCTCCACCTCCTACGATCCTGACAATCATCTTCTGTCAGATTTTTTTGACTCATTGATCTTTGGATTGACTGTTGTGATTCTAGTTTAGGACGCCCTCTTTTTCTGCGCCCTATTGGTTGCCATTCTAGGACCTGCTTTGGTAATCTTTCGTCGTTCATCCGTTGTACATGGCGTACCATATCAGTTGCCTTTTCGTGATGTCATCCGTTATGCTTCCCTTGATTCCCATTCTTTCTTTTATGATCTCATTTCCTATGTGATCTATTCTAGATATTCTCATTGATCTTCTTATTGCATCCATTTCGACACTTTCCATTTTTGTTTTGTATTTTTCTGCTACGCCACAAATCTCTATTCCATACAACAGCGTGCTTTTCACCATTGCTTCATAAATGTTCAATTTTACATTCTTTTTTATCTCTCTATCCAATAACCTTTTTTGCTTTTACTATTCTTTTTTCCAGTTCTTTACAGTCTGTGCCTGTCTTATCAAATGTGACACCCAAGTATACATACTCATTGCATGGAGATATTCTTTTTCCATTGTCTAGTTCTAACTCACTGTGTCTTGTCCACGTTCACTGTTAATCCTCACTTTTGGTATTCTTTAGTTAATTTTCTCATTATATACTCCATGTCTTCTTTATCATTAGCTACAATTACTTGGTCATCAGCAAACTGTAGTGTGTATATGGTAAATCGGTCGTTAAGTTGTATTCCCATTAAATTACATCATGTATATTTTTTAGGGTACTACATGTATATAGAATCATCTTCAAGAAGAGTGAACGACACCGCTAGACTCATTTCCCCAGTTTTTGATAAAATGCCAAATAATACCTGTCTGGAATTTTGGTATCATATGTACGGAGCTACCACAGGTAAAAAAAACTCTTTCTGATTCCAGAAATGACTAGCATTTTATGTACAGGGTTATTTAAATATTAATCCCTTCTTTCAAGGATATGTAAAACAACGTAAAAAGTTTAATTTAGAAATTAAATTTTAAAACTTTACATAACATTTGGAATACTGAGTTGAAATTTTAAAATTTGAATAGGATTTAAAATGTTTTTATTTTAAATGCGATTTACTACAAAATGAAAAATAAAGGCAGTTTAGTATTGCATGTTTTCTTGTTTTTCGACGTCTCTGTATAATATTTTCAAATTTAAAGTATAACAATAGACTTTTTAAAACAAGCAGACCTTTTGTCGAAAAATTAAATTTTTTGTCCATTTGTCATCTAGGAACATCAATCCTTGGACATACTGTATAAAAGTTGCGGTATTGACTTAAAAAAAATAAGTGTGGGTTTCTTTATTACATTTAAAAAAACTTACGAAGGTAAGTGAAGTGAATAATTTGATTTTAGGGACTCTTAGGGCCTACATTAAGAAAGTGAGTACGTCTCTACCCCTTGACCCCAGAAAGGCTATTTTTCAGAAAAGTGGAAACCAAGGAGATCGATGGTATCGATCTTTCCACAATTTAGGACCCATAGATGAAGATTTTCAAGTAAGCAAAAAACAAAAGATTTGGTCACAAAATACACAAAGAAAAATTTCCCAAAAATTGACTCATTTTAATATAAGACAGATGAGTACCATTTGAGGAAAATGATGCAGTTATTTAAGGAAAAAGTAAAGTTCTTTGAGGAAAATGGGGCAAATGATGCAGTAATTTGGGATAAATGAAGAAGTCATTGGGGCAAATGATTAAGTCATTTGGGGCAAATTATGAAGTCATTTGGGGCAAATGGTCAAATCATTTGGGGCAAATGATGAAGTCATTTGAGGCAAATGATGCAGTCATTTGAGGCAAATAATGCAGTAATTTGGGGAAAATGATCATTTGTATTGACCAGATAGATCATTTCGGATAAGTAGACAAACCTATTGGACATAAATAGAAAACTCATCGGTCTCCTATTTAAATAAATGAACAAAGTTTTTCAGTTTGAATGATTTTTTTTCTGTATGTAAATTGAAGTGTAGGATCCCACAGTACAATGTTTTATTATAAAAAAATACTATTCTTCTATTCCCAGATTTTAATTTTTTGCCCTACAGAAAAGCTGGTTTTACCCAATAAGAATCGAAATATTTAAAAAGAAAAGGCTAGAGACATTTAAAACTTTTTTTTTAGATAATTATGGAAGGAATACGAGGGAATGGGTATGTGAGTGATATAGCTATAGATGACGTCAAACTTATCGAAAACTGCGTTTACGAAGATTATATTGAAACAACGACTGTGTAAGTATATCGGAAGGAAAAAGCTATATTGGCCATGGGGAAGCTGCTTAGAAAGAGAACAAAGTAATTTTTGTGTGATTCTATTCATATTTAAAGACCTGCTAAATTTATTTTTCTATGCAGGCTTCCCTATGGCCAGTATAGCTTTTTTGTGACCTGACTAGCCGGGCATCTTATAAAGAGTGATCCATTTTTTGAAGGATTTTTTGATCCCATGCTTTTTTAGGGAACAACTACCTGAATCAACAGAAATATTAAAAACTATAGAATCATGTTCAAATCGCTGTGGCCATAAAGCAGATGGCTCTGAATTGACAAATGTAATTTTCTGTGACTGTGATGACAGTTGTTTTTACAGAAATCGATGCTGTCCTGACTACTCTGACATCTGCTTTATCAGTAAGTGTGAGGTGTATTTTAAAGGAATAAATATTGCTTGGGTTTTCTAACAAAATCGGATTTAAAGATAAATGGTTTTTTTGTTATTTTTTCTTACTCTAAGGTTTTTATAAATTTTAATTTTAATATTGTTTTCTGCAACAACAAGGTTAAGGACAAAAAACAAATTATGGCAACCAGCGACTTGTTTTTAGACGGATTTTCAGGAATCGCTGTATTTTTATAAAATTTGTATTGGGCTAATATGACCTTGACAAGTTTAGCAAACTATTGTTAATTTTTATAAACACCCAGTGTAATCCTGTTTTCTTATACTTTTTATCTTTGCCAAAAAGAACCAAGATTTTGATACAATGCCTTTTTCGTTTGTCAGAATCTGCTAAATTATTTTGAAATATTAATAATTTTTAGGTCCTTCCCCCTACTTTTATGACACATCATTTGATGTCACCTCAGAATTCTTTAGTAATTCAAAAGAGCAAAATGTTATTCAGGAATCTACAGCAGAAGATATAGAAACCACAAAAACTTCAGCAAAACTTGTTGAAACCACAAAAACTACAGAAAAAGCAACTACACCAGTGGTCTTTAAAACAACTACTACTGAAAAAATTACCCCAACAGCTACAAAATTAAATACTACCCCAAAAAGTACAACGAAAACAACAAGTACAATTCCAAAAATTACTATCAAAACTCATCCAACTACTTTATCTACTAATGCAACTGAAAAAGTTACAAAAACAACAAAGAAAGTAATCACAACACCAAAAATTCTAGTTAAACCTAGTGCAGCATCAAAAAAACCTAGTAGTAGGTCTACTGCAAAACTTTACACAACTTCAACAACAACCAAAAAGCCTACAAAAGCTGTGACAACACCAAAAAAACCAACAATACCAACAAAGGAACCAATTATTCAGAAATATTCTACAAAACCAAGTATATTGCCCAATGAAGATAAAAGTATTGAAACAAATGATGTTGGTAATGTACCAAATAATGAGAAGAGTGAAGAAATTCTAAGTGATGAAGACTTTTCACATTATGATGAAAAAGAGGAATTTGAAGGTCCTTTATTTGAACACCACCGTCCAAAACTTACAGAAATCATAACAATTCATGGACATGAAGACACATCAAATGTCAAAACAATATTTATAATAGTGGCTGGTTGCTGTGGTGTAGCAGTAGTTGCACTATTTGGGGTAATATTACTAGTAAAATACAGGATATTGAAAATCTATGGAGGAAAGATACAAACAGGCAATGGAACAAGAAGTCAAAGTGATGTGAGGTTCCTTACAGCAGATGAAGCTCTTGATTTTTCTATGGACTCATCTTCTATTAGTTCCTCTACCTTGTAGTTTAAGATTTATGCTAATTATAAGAGTATTAAAACAGTTTTAGGTACTTCTACATACTTTTATGATACCTCAACATCTATCAAAAATGCCACCACAGAATTCGTTACTAATACAAAATTGCAAAATGTTAACAACACAACTTGTAGAAACCACAAAAACTTAAAGCAAAAAAAAGCAACTACAACAGCTAAAAAATTAAATACTTTACCAAAATGAACAAATACAGCTCCTATAATTACTATCAAAATTCAACTAACTACTTTATCCACTAATACAATTTAAAAAATTCAAAAACAACAAGAAATGTAATCACAACACCAAAAATTCTAGTTAAAACCTAGTAGTAGACCTACTGCAAAACCTTACACAACTTCAACAACAACCAAGAAGCCTACAAAAGCTGGGACACAAACAAAAAAACCAACAATTCCACCAAAAGAACCAATTATTCAGAAATATACTACAAAAAAGTAAAGTATATTGCCCAATTAAGATAAAAGTATTGAAACAAATGATGTTGGTGATGTACCAAATAATGAGAAGAGTGAAGAAATTCTAAGTGATGAAGACTTTTTACATTATGATGAAAAAGAGGAGTTTGAAGGTCCTTTATTTGAACACCACCATCCAGAACTTACAGAAATCATAACAATTCATGGACATGAAGACACATCAAATGTCAAAACAATATTTATAATAGTGGCTGGTTGCTGTGGTGTAGCAGTAGTTGCACTATTTGGGGTAATATTACTAGTAAAATACAGGATATTGAAAATCTATGGAGGAAAGATACAAACAGGCAATGGAACAAGAAGTCAAAGTGATGTGAGGTTCCTTACAGCAGATGAAGCTCTTGATTTTTCTATGGACTCATCTTCTATTAGTTCCTCTACCTTGTAGTTTAAGATTTATGCTAATTATAAGAGTATTAAAACAGTTTTAGGTACTTCTACATACTTTTATGATACCTCAACATCTATCAAAAATGCCACCACAGAATTGGTTACTAATACAAAATTGCAAAATGTTAACAACACATCTTGTAGAAACCACAAAAACTTAAAGCAAAAAAAAGCCACAACTACTAAAAAACAGCTAAAAAATTAAATACTTCACCAAAATGAACAAATACAGCTCCTATAATTACTATCAAAATTCAACTAACTACTTTATCCACTAATACAATTTAAAAAATTCAAAAACAACAAGAAATGTAATCACAACACCAAAAATTCTAGTTAAAACCTAGTAGTAGACCTACTGCAAAACCTTACACAACTTCAACAACAACCAAGAAGCCTACAAAAGCTGGGACACAAACAAAAAAACCAACAATTCCACCAAAAGAACCAATTATTCAGAAATATACTACAAAAAAGTAAAGTATATTGCCCAATTAAGATAAAAGTATTGAAACAAATGATGTTGGTGATGTACCAAATAATGAGAAGAGTGAAGAAATTCTAAGTGATGAAGACTTTTTACATTATGATGAAAAAGAGGAGTTTGAAGGTCCTTTATTTGAACACCACCATCCAGAACTTACAGAAATCATAACAATTCATGGACATGAAGACACATCAAATGTCAAAACAATATTTATAATAGTGGCTGGTTGCTGTGGTGTAGCAGAAGTCACAGTATGTGGGGTAATATTACTGGTAAAATACCGGATAACACATCTCCATCTTACCAAAAAAAAGTAAACAGTAATAGTGTTACCAAAATTTAAGTTAGGTTTGTCCATTGTGTTTAGGTATTATGCTGCTGTCTAAACCAACCCTTAAATAATAAAGACTATTTTTTAAAGTTTTGTCATAGACAAATTATAAAAGCAACTTTAAGTTATTTATGATTATTATTTTAATTACCAGAGAATAGTCTAAGACTATAGGTGTTAAATTAAAACAATCAAATGTGTCTTCTTACCTTACGTTCAAATTTTAATCCAAATTTAAAAAACTAGCTTAAAACACACAAATAAAATTTTAAAAAGTAAACAAACAAATGTAAGGTTAGGGCGCGTTCTGTCAACATTCTGTTAGCGCGACTTTCCCACTCTGGATTAAGTATTTGCTTATATTGAGGGCTTGCAAAGTTATTGATTAGGCAACTTTTTGATATTTTTTGTTTAGTTCAACAGTTTGAAGTCAGCAAACCCATGAACAGATAGTACGATTCATCAGTCTCTGCCTGGGCAGCATTCGGTAAATTAGGCTAGGAAAGTAAAAAATATCCTTAGTAACTCAAAACGAAAGTGTAAAACCAATGTATCCTTTCTGTACTTATGTATGGATCCCAGACCTGGACACGCAGCCAACGATAAAGTCCGGCCATGGCGCGTTATAAGCAAGTCGGCGGTCACGTGATCTTAGGAGTAATATATTATATGTTTTTACACAATTTAAATAAATTAACAAAAAATTTTTGTTCTTTTATAGGCAAAAATTGAAAAAAATATTTTGCTGATATATGTGTTTATTATGGATAAAAGAACTGAATCTATAAAATAAAAAATTATACAAAATTTGCACTCTAATATCTTCAGGTACATATATTAGGTACATAATATCGTTAGTAACTTCAAATCTATACAAGTCTTTCAAAATGGGACATATCAAACCTAAGCTTTTAGTTTTTTAATTTTTCTTTGACTGTCATCATCTTTGAGTTCTTATTCAAAGATTTATTAGTAGACACTAAATCATTGTGCTTTTTAATAAAATTATTAAAAAAAACTTTACATGCCCTTAAACTAATTTTTTCAAGCTTTAACAATAGTTTTTCTCAACAAAAACACTTGCTAGAGTTATCTGAAGAAAACTTTTCAATATAAAACATTTCACAATAATTTATTAAAAAGAAACAAGTGATTTTGTGAATAAGTGAGATGGTTTTCCCATTCAATGAACTGAATGTAGTGGTCGTGAATAATTTTTTGAAAAATTACCCAGCACAAAGTTTAATATCTATTTCAATAAAGTGTAAGTTAACTACCAACTCATGTTCTTTTAAAAGCTGTATCTTACTTTTTAAATATTTCACACCACCAGAGAGATTACTATCTGTTAACAATATTTTACAAATCAGTTTTTTTAATATTGCGAGGGTGCGGAAGACATATTAACTGAATTGTAAATTGACGTGTATGCACTGGATAACTGGATAAACAAAGATGAAGCCAACATTAAAGTGTATCTTCGATTCTCAGGTTACCTTTTCAAGAGACCTAATTGTTCAATAAGAAATGACAACTGAACACATTTTTCACTCTCACTATCGAAAATGTCACTAAGGATGTCTATTACTTGATCAATCTTATCCAAGATCTTATCTTTTACCACTTCTTTCCCGTTTGCAACATATTAGGTTTCAGTTTTATAGTTGGACCGACAAGGAACAACACTAATTACACGTTCGCGGCATTGTTTATCTTATAGGTATTTTCTTTATAATTTACTCATTAGCCATTAATTATTTTAACGTAGCCCACTACAGTCTTTTTCGTGGGCTGCGTTATTTTAATAACTTTGATAAAATTCACATAAAATTCGTGCCCGAATTAAAAAAAAATCGACGTAAACAAACATACCAAAACTGAACACACACATGTTTTATAATGACAGCGGGCCGTGAGGCGTTTTTTTGTGGGATTCCTACGGTCACGTGATATTTCCGCGCCCGGGCCGGTCTTTCTCGTGGTCTGCGACCTGGACACTTAAAAACATGGATAAGGTAACAAAAGGCCAAAGATCAATGGAAAGACAAATGTTACATGTAAAGCTAACAGATAGAAAAAGAATCAATGGATAGGACAGTGGCTTATAGAAGGTGAGTAGGGGAGGAGGGTGGGCCCGGCCCCGTCCTGAAGCTAAGATTTTTTTGGATATTTTTTCACATATTTCATGAATACAAACATACAATAGCATAAAATAAGGCCTCATGGGGTCTCAGCCCTTCTCCCCCCCCCCAAAACTGTCTCGGGCCGAAACTTTTTTCTATATACGCCACTGGGGCAAGAAATAAAGCAAAAGCTCAGAGTAATAACATATAATTATTACTCTAAGAGCAAAAGTAAGTGATGTTAGCAAATTCCTTGGGAATTAAAATCTTCATAAGATAGTATGATATTGTCAAATTGTGATAGGAACCACCATATAGGTAAAATAAGCTACCTACAATAACTCAAGACCTATGTCTAAGTAGGTAAGGTAAAAGTAAAACCAAAAAATTACATTTTTAAGCAAAATTTATCTTGAAATTCTAATTTTATGTAAATTATCTAAATCTCACCAGAAATAATCATCGATTTGTTGCAATTTTTTTACACTTTCTCTCTAAAATTTCAATACGGTATTTTAATATAAATATTTTATTGCGTTTTTTACATCTCTGATGTAAACAATTGATTAGACATGTGTTCCTAGCCCGCCAAGCAATGGCTAGAGAAGGTATTATTCTCGACGATTTTTTTTTGTGATAACGCTGAGAATGTGTTATGACCTATTTTAGCAATATCGTCGTGATGTTTATCTGTGTGTATGTCTGTGTCTGTCCGTAACACGATAGCTCCTAAACCGCTGAACCGACTTTCATAAAATGTTGAGGTAAAATAGTGTTCGACACTCTTACGAGCTGATTAGATTTTGGTCAAAATCCATTAACGCCAATGACAGTTTTCTGACAATTAAAAAATTTAAAAATTCAAACTTTTTAACGAAGCATCGTATCAATATGCGCTTCTCGGAATATGGCAGACTACATTTTGCTAAATAATTTGTGTTATAACCAAAAACTGAGTAAGAGCTTTAGTTTCTGAGATATTTGCAAAAAACTGTTGTCAAGGCTGATATATCATGGCTTCACTTAAAGTGTGCTAATGGGGTAACTAGGAAGGTATCAAATCCATCATGGATCCATTTATTTTGATTTCTTCACTCCCATTCCATTAACAAATCTTGTAGTATTTAAGTTTTCTTTTTTGTATATTGAGTTCTGTGAATTATAAAGTCCAGTTGAAAATATGTAACATCTTAGCATTTCTATTTATTTTACCATTATTTTTATTAGGCAGAATGTCATTTTATTTTCAAAATCTGATCTAGGCTGAGAACTCTTTTCTAAAATGAACACATCCCCTGATAAAAAATTGTGCGTGCAGAAGGGTGAAAATTGATTAAATTGTTTTTTTATGTTTTGTGCGTGCACGGGGGGACTGATTGATACCTATAATATTTGATCAATACAAGCAGCTAATTAATTAGACAGACTATTACTACTACTATGTCGGTTTAGAACGTTTTTCTACGTTGTCCGACGCCTATTCTCCACCTTCTTTGATCCTGACAGTCATCTTCTGTCAGGTTTTTTTTACTCATTGCTCTTTGGATTGACTGTTGCCATTCCAGATTAAGACGCCCTCTTTTTCTGCGCCCTATTATTGGTTACCATTCTAGGACCTGCTTTGGTAATATTTCGTCGTTTATCCGTTGTACATGGCCGTACCATATCAAATGTCTTTTAGTGATGTCATCCATTATGCTTCCCTTGAGTCCCATTCTTTCTTTTATGTTCTCATTTCTTATATGATCTGTTCTAGATATTCTCATTGATTTTCTTATGGCATCCATTTGGACACTTTCCATTTTTGTTTTGTATTTTTCTGTTACGCGTCAATTCTCCATTCCATACATCAGCATGCTTTTCACCATTGTTTCATAAAATACCGTTAAGACATTCTTCTTCGCTTCTTACGCTAGTTTTTTGTGTTTAGGCTAAAAGTTGAATACAAATATGAAAATAATACAACCTATTTTCTAATGGGTTTCTAAAGGGTGAAAAATTTGCTTTTTATGGGTAAGGAAAATCTAAAACACAGAAAAATCAAAGTTAATTACCTATATCATTTATATTTGTAGTGCTAACCAGCAAACTTTAAAGTACTAATTTTAAAAAAATCTCATAGTCACCGTGCATAGATTAATTACAAAATAATATTTTCGATTTTTGGCTCTTTTGAATTTTAAAAGTATTTAGGAAGGTATCTATTAATAAACCGAACCGAACCTATTTCTTTTTACATCAAATCATATTCGACCGAACGAACCATACAGAAGCTTCCTACATATTATTGGCAAAATAATTGAAATTGTTTAAATAATGTATTACATTATCATATACCTATACATGTAGCAATAACTTATTTCTTACTCTGTTAGAACTTAGAAGTTCATGGTCATTTTCAAGCGTCACGCCCATCACATGTACATATGTACCTATACAGGGTGAAATATAAATATTTGGACACTATAACTAACAAGGTTGTTATACCTTAAATGTATCGCGAATAAGTTTTTGATAACTTGTTCGAATGCACATTTCTTTCAAAAAATCGTTTCTCAAAATTTCGAATTTATACTTTTTTTTTCAAATTATTATAAAGGTTTTGAAATGTTTTTTTTTTTAAACAAAAATGGCGTCTTTCATTTTTTCCTGTTTTAGTACTGATTGGACCAATTTGCCGGCCATGTCAAACATTTCTTTTTATCTTTGAACGGAAATTTGTTCAAAAACAATTTTTTTCTATAAGCGTGCGGAAAAGTCCACTTTTCCGCACGCATTTTAGTGTGGAAAGTGCCACATTTCCGCACTAGTGCGGAAAAATATTTTTTCCGCACTAGTGCGGAAAAGTAAATTTGTTACGATTTTGAGGTGTTCTATAACATTTAGACCGTTCAAAATACATTTGTATCTTTCCTACCACACGAAATATCCTAAAAATATTCAAATTGACTAAAATTCTGCTATATTTTCAATATTTTCGATAAAATAAAGTTTTCAGTAAAATAGGTTCAAATTATAAGTTTTTAACCTCCCCGGTATAAATATCGTCATTGTCAATGTCAAACAACAATGAACACTAGTGGTTTTAGATTTGGCATCTTAAATCACAATAGCAACAAAGTACAAACAAACTGTCAAAACAAAGCCAATTTTGCAGATACAAGCGTCTTTTGAATTTTTCAAACAAAAAAATCAGATTTTCAATGGATTCTTCGGACGAAGATCTACCCCAGTCAGTTCTAGAAGCCGCTAGAATCGCTAATTTGGACCTGCTTCCTTCAAAATCTCGTCACAGGTATGAGAAGGAATATAGTTTGTTTGAGAGATGGTGCCACGCTAAAGGCATCAAATCCCTTCAAGAAGCTGTTTTTTTGGCATATTTCTCCGAAATTTCCAAAACGTGCAAACCGAATACCCTTTGGTCGAGGTATTCTATGCTCAAAAGTGTAATAAAACTCAGAAAAAACGTTGACTTAAGCAATTTTTTTAAAGTTACGGCCTACTTGAAAAAACAAAACGTTGGATTCAGACCCAAGAAGGCAAAAATCTTCACAAAAGAAGAAATTTTCAAGTTTTTAAGCGAAACTCCTGACCTAGTTTATTTGCATATGAAAGTTGCCACGATTTTTGGTTTGGCGGGCGCATGTCGCCGTGAAGAACTAGCAAAAATGTGCCTAGATGACATTGAAGAAAAAGGAAATATGATCATTATAAAAATTCCTGACTCAAAAAACCATACATTTAGAAGTTTTGCTATTTCAGAAGAAGCCGAGAATGGAAAACTTCTCCAATTGATCCGAAAATATGTCAACTTAAGGAAACCAGAGACCCCACTTAGACGGTTCTTCGTAAACTACAAAAAAGGAGCATGTACGGTTCAATGCATTGGAATTAATACATTCGGTAAAATGCCATCAGATATCGCATGCTATCTGAAGCTTTCAAATCCAGAATTATACACGGGCCACAGCTTCCGACGTTCTGCCGCAACAATGTTGGCAGATTCAGGCGAAGGAATAACCAATATCAAACGACTCGGTGGATGGAAATCTTCAAGTGTCGCAGAAGGGTACCTTGACAGTTCAACTGGATTCCAAAAAAATATTTCGAATAAAATTTTGAAGTTCAGCCACCCTGGTCCTTCAACTAGTCAGCAAATTTCTTCTACCATACAACCTTCCAAAGTGCCTCAATCCAGCCCCAAATGCATGACCACAGTTGCAACAGATGTTTCCGAAAACTTGGAGAACGCAGTGGAGAACCAAGTTTCAAATCTGCCACTTCATTTGAGAAAACACTTGCCTCTGCTATAAACTTACAGCACGCTACAAACTGCACCTTTAATATTAATGTTAATAATAATAATTGATTTGATTAAAATGTTTTGAATATAAATAATTTTCTGATTAATTTTTAGTTTTTTCCTCACGCTTATAGAAAAAATAATGTACCTAATTCGTGTAATAAGTGTCTTTTCCGCACTTGATTGCTGGCACTTTCCGCACTAGTTAGGTAAACTACTATTTCGAAGTATTTTTTTTTTAATTTCGAATAATTTTTTTTAAAAATAATTTTCCGTCTCCTATTTATTTAAAAGGTCGAAATCGATGTTACAAGGGTGAATCAAATATAAACAAGCCTTTGTTTATCAACTAGTTATTTAGAAACATGACATTTTTTCTACTTTTCTACACATCCCCTTTCTCTGTTAATACACTTTTCCCAACGGTTTGACAGTTTCTTAATCCCGTTTTCCTAAAAGGAAGCTGGGCGGGTATCTAACCAGTTGCGCACGCATGCCTCCACCTCTTCATTGGTCTGAAATTGCTCGCCTCCCAGTGAATCTTTGAGTGGGCCAAACATATGAAAATCGCAAGGTGACAAATCTGGACTATGTGGAGGCTATTCCAGCACAGTCCAGTGCATTTCATTGATTTTGGCCTGTGTTAAAGCTGCCGTATCAGGTCTAGCGTTGTCATGCAGGAGCAACACGTTTTGGATGGGGGTGTGCTCTTCTCTTTAGGCGATAATCAAGCTTTACCTGGTCGAGTAAGTTGCAGTAGTAAGCCGCGTTTATTGTTATTCGCTCGTGCTAAAAATCGACCAACAAAAAACTTCTCCAGTCCCAGGAAACGATCTCTAAAACTTTGCCTGCAGAAATGATGGTACGCGGACGACGTGGGTGACTCACGTTGTCGACACGCTCACGGCCGTCGTTAATTTCTTTGCACCAAGTTTTTACAGGTACCCACGAAAGCGTCGTATTTCCGAACTGTGCTCGCAATCTGCATCGAATTTCAGCAGGTTTCACGTTTTCACATGTAAGAAATTTAATGATTATTCTTTGCGCAACACTGCTGTGTACTTTCTTCTCGCTCATTGCGATTGCTCCTGGTTAAATGAGCATCGCGGCACTACCAGCCGCCTACATGCTGCTGAATATCCCTACTCCAAAATTATAACGGCCACGTTCATCTTGAGTGACTTTTCCGTTAATAAGTTTAAAAGGCTTGTTTATATTTGATCCACCCTCGTATTATAACTTTTGTCAATTGTTCGTAAACGTATCCTAACCTGACCAGGTAGCTATTCTGGGTCTTGAACGACGTAATAGTTCCCATCACATACTTTGGCAAATGGCAAGCTTTAAATTAGCTCCAAGCCGTCACGTGCTATGCGAAAAGACCTCCTTTGCGCAAGCTTCTCCTACGATCCGACCGAGAAACGTTCAGTCGGTACGGGGCAGGAGAACAGATTTCACTAACTCTGGAGAGCGGGCGACTATGCTATTGGTCGAGAGAAGTCATTTCGCCTAACATGCGACCGCTCAGCGTTTGCTAATGGTCAAAGCGTGTGATGTGGATGGTCACATCGTTCAAGACCTAGAATAGCTACCCAGACCCTTTTTCCTTATAAAAAAATATCCCCAATAGACAGGTTTTACGATACGTTTGAGGTCAATTGATAAAGGCGGTAGAAGAACAATTTTGAAGTTCCAAAAGCAGGACTGGGAAGCTAATTTAAGGAAACACCGTTCCGAAAAAAAATATTTTCTAACAAATTTCCGTTAGAATAAAATGTTTTACCGGTGGTATACCGGGAGTTTTGATCCGGTGTGTTTAAATTATCAATATCTAGAGCAGATCACAACGAATGGGAATTGAGGGAAGCATAACGGATCACTAAAAGACAACTGATAATATGGTACGGCCATGTGTAACGGATGAACGAAGAAAGATTGCCAAAGCAGGTCCTAGAATGGCAACCAATAGGACGCAGAAAAAGAGGGCGTCCTAAACTAGAATGGCAACAGTCAATCCAAAGATCAATAAGTCAAAAAACCTGACAGAAGAAGATTGCCAGGATCAAAGGAGGTGAAGAATAGGCGTCGGACAACGTAGAAAAACGTTATAAACAGTAGTAGTAGTTTTTAAATTTATTGATAAACAGTGAGACGATTTTTTGTGATTTAAACACCCTGTATTTAACAGAAGGCCTCTAGGCATATTCTGTGTTTGCTATTTTTAGTATCAACTTTTGTGGGCGCAAATACACATTACGTACCTACACATACGAGTCGCATTTATGCATTAAGTACTGCCATTGACCCTTCCTTTTCTACAGGGTGTCCCAATTTAATTCTTTAATTAAAAATAATAAGTGCGTGAGACAACGTATACAGTGAAACCTCTCCTTGCGGACACCTCTGTTAAGCGGACACTCCCTTTAGGCGGACAAATTTGTTGGAACCAAGCTTTACCCTATTTCTTTCCATATAGAATTCATTCCTATAACCGGACACTAATAACCGGACGCATACAATTTTTTTTGGTTAAAAAATTGTGAAACCTCCCTTAACCGGACGCGAAACTCTGACAACGGGACAAAGCGCTGCAAGACATGGGCATAAATATTATGTAGTGTGTTGGCAACAACGCACTCTGCAGCCGGGGAATTACCTCTTTCCGTTTTAATGCGGAGACTAAATACTTCTGTCGTATTTACAACATATTTTATTTTGCTGTTTTATTTTTATTGTTCAGTTGGGTTGTAATAGATCTTTTTAAAATGGCGCCTAGTAAAAAACTTCTTAGTTTATGTAAAAAAATGTAAGTTGTTGCCGCTTCGGAGGAGGAACTTCTATCAGGACGAAAGATCGCTGAAAAATTTATTATCGGAAAAACTTAAGCAGCGGAAAATGTTAATAAAAATAGTATTAAAATTTCGCAGTTCTCTCTCATGAGCGGACACCTTTAATAAGCGGACAAAATCGACGAAACCGTGAGTGTCCGCTTATAGGAGGAGGTTTCATGCAACGTTTCTCAGAATCTCTATAAATACACTGTGTGGTGTTTTCTATATCATCTCTATGTCCACAAGATACCACAAATCGGTAGTCTTTGTCGTAAACCAAATAGTTTTAAAAAAATAAATTTTCCAAATTCAGCAATATGATTCTAAATCACATTTTTCTTCTTCCGAATCTCTAAATAAGACAATGCGAATATTTTTGAATTAATATAGCCACACGATTCCATTTTGTGCTTTTGATCATATCAACTTTATAAAAAGTTTCAAAAATATAAATTTTTAAAAGTTTTGTCATTTCAACCTGATATTAATTGATAGCATAGAAATCTCTAAACGGCGTTTTGGGGTTTTTCTGAATTTCGAATCAAAACGCGGTTTTTTTACATTTATATGGCCTTAAGCTACTACATTTTCGTAAAATGAATTTTTAAAGTCACGACTATATCTACTCTAAAAGAAGCTTCAGTCAGAGGAACAACATTTTAACTCCAACATTAATTTTATGGGCACTTCATACTTCCTAGTAAGACAGGTTCACAGGCGTGCGCATAATTTTAAATTAGAGGGGGGGACTTACATATACAGGGTGTCTTGAAAAGGTCTATGCACTCCTACCACAGGTTCCTTAGAACAAAATAGGTCTATTTAAGTTCATTTACTTTCGTCGGAAATTATGCTCTATTTTCGAGATATATTGTTAAAATTTAAAAAAAAATCGATTTTTTTAAAATGTGTTGAACATTTTTTAACGTATAACTTTCAAAATTCGTCGTCAATACCACGAAGTGGCGAAGTGGCGTAACTGTTTTTTTACGATTTTACAGGAGAGCGTTGAATTTTTTTTTTATTTTCACATAGCAGCAGCAGCTGTTAAAATAAATTTCGATATGGTAAAGGCTTAATAGTACTTGGAATTTGGTTACGCCCCTTCGTGGATTTGTAGTGTGCGACTTTTTTAAAAATCGCATTTTTGTCGGTTACGCCACTTCGTGATTTTAGCGACGAATTGATACTGGGCGATTTTTTGGGATGTAAAATCCGAATATGGCGATTTGTTTGGGTAAAATCCGAACATAGACGCCATTTTACTGTGGTCGTTAGAGAGCGCCTTACACTGCACTTCTGATTTTTTATCTTTTTTACTCAGAAAATATCTTAATGCTTTAAAATGTTTAATTTTAAAGCAAAAAAGGGACTTCTTCAATAATCCATTAAAGTAAGCTGTGTTCGAGATATTTTGGTTTTTAATGTTCGATGCCGCTTTGGGCGCTTTGGAATAATCAATTTATTCTAAATAAAATAAATGAAAAATTTTAAACAATAAAAATAATAATTAAACATTAATTTACCATAATCCATTTGGCACTCACTAACCAAATTTTACATTAAAAAGGTAACAATTTTTTTTCAACAAAATTTAAATATTTTGGTGCGGGATTAAACACAAAAAACCGAAATATCACGAAAGCGGCTTATACTATATCGTAATTTAACAAGAGTACATTTTTAGCTTAATAAAGTTACAAACTACACTGAGAAAAAAATTCTGGTCATTTTAAATCATCTAAAGTGCAGAGTGAAGAGCCCTCTAACGACCACATTGAAAAAGTATCAGATCGGATATTCGGATTTCGCATCCCAAAAAACTCCGATGGCTCGGGATCGTCTTTTCATAGTTGATTCGTTTATTAGAGCATAAAAAACGATAATAGTTTGCTTGCGAGTTAACAAGGTTTGTACTCGTGAGTATATTTTCTGAGGGATAGGCGGGCTCCCCCTTGCGCACGCCTATGATAATGACGATGATTCATATGTGAGAGGGCTTGGCAGTTCTTCCACTGCGACCACCAGTGGGTCTATTGTGGCTCACTTTTGAGTGGTTTCTCACCACTGTATGCCTAATCCTCCAAAAAGGCCGGCTATCAGTTTCGGTGAAACACTGTTCAGATCTTCTGAGTCAATCTGAGATTTACCTAAAGTGTTCTGACGTAAACGTGCAATAGCCGTACGTTCGCACAGTACATGTCTGACTGTTTCGTCATCCTCCATACAGAGTCTACAATCGGTCTCTTCTGGTAGTCCCCATCTGTGCACGGGTATTCTTAGTCGACAGTGACCCGTAAAAAGACCAGTCACTATACGTATCTCCTGTCTGGTACGTCCAATGATGTTCCTGACTCTGTTTCTTCAATGAACTCTTTAGAATGAGCCAGTTCTGGTATATTTATCCAGTATTGTTGGCAGCTATTCTCCATCCATTTTAATATTGTTAATTTAGCAGCATTGTGTCATATCCCCACGCACGCCTATGGACAGGTTTTCAAGTATAAGCTTTAAGATGCACATACATGTGTACATAACAAACACACAAGCTGTATATTATGGACAGGCACATAAAATTGCAAAAAAAATATTGATTTATGGGTTCAAACAATGGGGTAACTCGTATTGAAATTACCGAGAGGCATAGATTTATGTCTGAGAAATAAATGTAGGTAATGTAATATATTACTTGATAGAAATAAAATTTCGGACTTCCATTTTATTTTAAAACACGACGTTTCGGTTAGTAAGTATCTCTAACCGTTATCAAGTGTAAACTAAACAATCTAGTCTTTAAGCTACTACTTATACTACTTGGTTTGCAGTCAGGTGTGACGGCCCTCCCCCTTTTTTAATCCTAAGACGCCTGTTTTCCTTAAGGAGTGGTTTCCATATGTTTGGTATGTCCGTGCTTGGTTGACTGAAAACTGCTTTATTCTGCATTATAAACGCAGCTTCAATAAACTTTCGTTTTTGCCAATGCGACTCCTTATGTAAAACTTTAGCTTCTGACCACTGAATCCTGTGATCATTTGACCATGCATGATCTGCTAAACCGGATTTTTCAATATCCCCTAATTGGGTACTTTTTAGATGTTCATTTACTCTAACCTGAAGAGGGCGTTTCGTTTCACCTACATATGATTTACCACACTCACACGGGATTTGGTAGATACATTCCTTATTATTTGAGGGATTTTCTGGTTTTGTTTTAGTTACAAAACTTCTTATCGTATTTCCCGAAGAAAATACTGTTTTTATATTATAGTGTTTAGCTATTCGTCTTATGTTTTCTGAAATCCCTTGAACATATCGAATGTTAATAACACCTAACGGATTATTATTTTGAGAATTTGGTACATTTAGTTTGTTTTTAATTTTAAATATCGTTGAGTTTGTTTGTTTGATGGACTCCCAATGAGAACAAGCTTAATAGGTCATCCATTAACGTTTTAAAAAATAACGTTGCTAAAAACTGCTAATAACGCCATTATAAAATTAAAACAGCAATGTTTTTACGTTAGTTTCAAGTGATTTTTACGTTAAAATCACATTAGATTCGGCTTTTCTACACGAATTTTAAAACGCGACTTGCATGGCTTTTCTACTGAATATTTTTGAGATTTTACTAGCAGCAGCGCCACCTATTGTCGGGATTTTTCACTTTGACGAAATCTATCAGGCAGTGCTTTGGCCTCTAAACTCCAAAAACCTTTTAAGGAACTGATCCCTGATCCTTCACGATCACGACGCATCTGTTATTAATCTGATAAAGACACATTAATATTCTGTGAAAGTGTTTACTGTTAAAAAATCTTGTTTAGCTTTAAAAAAAAACATAATGTATATAGATAGATATATAGATATTTTGTCTTGCCTTGAGCGCCATCTTTAAAATTGTCTTGAAGTGTTGTAGTCTTAAACTAGTGAACTTTTATAACTTCCTTTCGCGTCTCTTTTAAGTTAAAAAAATGTGAAAAAAGGAGGCAGAAAGTTAGTAGGTTTGAGAAGTCTTAATCTAGTGGCGTTTTAGAATATGTGGAGGACTTTTCAAATGTAAATTTGGTACATGAAAATAACGAGGCTAAAAAATACGTTATATACACAGCACCAGAAACTTCAGCAAAAAGTACATTTTTATAGCTTGATTTCTCCTTGTTTTTAAGTTATCTTTAAGCATGTAGATTTAACAAAATAAATATTACATGGTATGAGGTTGTTTTCAAGTAAAAAAAGACTTTGTTATTTTTGTTCACGTTAATTTAACGTTGATGTGGTTTTGTGCTATGTGGGTCCACTTCCTTTTATGTTTAATATTAAACCTGGGTTTAGGATACCTACTACGATTGACTTTAGCTGTCTCCGTAGTGGCGTTAGATGTTTGTCTCAGACACGAGACTACCCTCGCTGATACTGCAAACTGGTAGTTGGTTTCCTAAAGTGGGTATCGACATTTCATTTTTACAAGCTTTTATTTAACTTCATCTGTATGTATGTAATCAAATCTTGCAACTCATTTTTGAAGAACTTCCAAACATCCGATTGACTTCAAATTTCGCATAGCGTCTTAGTTCTGATGACAATACAATAATATGGTTTCATCGGGTACCTACCACCCCCCTAACGTGGGGGGTGGAGAGGGGGTAAAACTTTAATTTGTCCGATTTTAACCAAAATTGGTATCTGGGGGTTTTTGAGGATGAGAATTACGAATTTTTGATCAGATTACAAAAATTCAATATGGCGGATTCAAAATGGACGACTTAATTTCAAGTTTTTCTGATTACTTTCAACTGACTTCCACGTACTCGATTGACTTCAAATTTCGCATACCATTATAGTTCCGATGACAATCTAATAATTTGGTATCACTGACTGCCTACCTCACCCCTAACCTGGAGGGCGGAGAGGAGGTAAAATTTTAGTATGTTGGATTTCCACCAAAATTGGTATCTGGTGGTTTTTGAGGATGGGGATTACGAATTTTTGATCAGATTATAAAAAATCAATATGGCCGATTCAAAATGGACGATTTAATGTCAAGTTTTTCTGATTACTTTCAACTAACTTCCACGTGTCCGATTGACTTCTGATTTCGCATATCGTTATAGTTCCGATGACAATCCACTAATGTGGTATCACTGACTGCCTACTTCCCCCCTAACGTGGAGGGCGAAGAGGACGTAAAATTTTAGTTTGTCAGATTTCCACCATGGTATCTGGGGGTTTTTGAGGATGAGGATTACGAATTTTTGATTAAGATTACAAAAATTCAATATGGCGGATTCAAAATTGACGATTTAATGACGAGTTTTTCTGATTACTTTCAACTGACTTTCACGTAGGTATCTGATTGATTTCAAAATTCACATGCTCTCCTGCTAAAAAAAGGGGGGGGGGGCGTAGAAGAGGTAAGGCTTTAGTTTGTTCGATCTCGACCAAAATTAATTAATTCTTGCGTATAATGATCATAATAATAACGAACAGTTTTAGGGATTGACAGGAAAGACTCCCTGCAATATTGATGCGCTAGCTGAAATGCATAGACAAATCTAAAAATTAAAAAATAAATTTAGAAAAAAAAACTTTTTGAAAACAAGCTTTTATAACATGGACTAAAAAGCATAAAATAATTTTTTGAGTGTTCTGATATCATAATAATAAAAGCGACGGGCGAATTTAATATTAAGTAAATGCCTTTCCATGCGCATTTGGTGGATCGTCCAGAACCGATGATGGGCCGACTCTTCTTTTTCAATGTGACAAAATAAATCGACACACTGCCGGTCGCGGATGATCTGCCTAATATGAAGCAGGCGAATGTCCATCCAAATCTAAAAAATGTTAGTAGTTTGTAGTAGGGTTGGGGTGAGTTGGGTTGGGTTAAATTGTCTACCCTTACATTTCTCTGCTATAATTTAATGAATTTGGATTTTCACTAAACTTCGAATTAACAAGGCTAAAACAAAAACGGTTAAATTTCCTTACGCCCATCGCTTTTATTATTATGATACCAGAACACTCAAAAAATTATTTTATGCTTTTTAGTCCATGTTATAAAAGCTTGTTTTCAAAAAGTTTTTTTTCTAAATTTATTTCTTTTTAGTTTTTATCATCTTCATTTCATTCCCTGTCCACCCCATTGTGGTTGAAGCATACTAATGAACCCTAACAAGGCGGAAACATAATTATGTCTGCGGCTGAGGATTAGTCCGAAAATTAATTTATTTAGTCTTTGACTTCACCTCGAAAAATTCCTTTCACACTTACTTTTATTGTTATCATTTTAGGAACTGCATTGAAAATCCATTAACAGAAATAGGTAAGGTACTTATGATACCTATATACCTATCTACTTAGTTTTAGATAATACTAGTTGCTACTATTTTTAAATGTAATTGCAAAAAAATGACCTTTTATGCACCAATAAGCAATTAGGAACAAACTATATCTATCCATAGTTAATAAGAATGAACTTTCTTGAACCTATTGTGTTGTTTCTGTGCATTGATCTAACATTCATCGAACAGATATATCAATCCAAGGACACACTCAATCAGAAATTTATAATCAGGAAAACAAAATCTTTTTGACTGAGAAAAAGAACTATTATAAATGATTAGGGTTGAATTTTCAATTTAAGAGGGAGGTCTGCGTATGGGAAAAGTATTTAATATTTTTTGATAAAACTTTTGACAATTGAGACGCTGTAAACCAGAGCGGACCTTCGCAGAAAATTCTAATTATCGGACCAAGGCGAGTTTTTTTTTTTGATTTTTTATATTACATTTTTCAAAACCACCACAGGAGGAGACCATCTGAGTTGCTAGCATCCTATAACAGATGGTGCCACTAAATAGGTTGGTAGCTAGTCGTTACCAAAGATAAATCTGCACGGTAAAAAAAATTGTCTTAGATCAAAACAAGTTGCTTTGATGTAAAATAATTTGTGCTGTCCTATTCACCAAGAGAATATTTTCTTGATATAGCACAAAAAATGTTTTGGCCTTTATTTTAATGTTAAACAGAAATTGTTTTATTATTAATTGAAACTGAATTAATCTAAGGCACTGAAAGTAAAATATTACTTATATGAAGACAATTTGCTTTGTTACAAAATGGGGTATACTGAAACAAAACAATTAAAGAAGAAAAATAAAGTCTGATTTCAACATTAAACGCTGCGTTGAACTAAAAAAAAATATTTAAATTCAAAACAAATTGTTTAAAAGTAAAACAATTTATTCAATAAAAGTACGTGTTTTCATGGTAGACAAAATTTTTTGCCGTATGTGCCATAGCGAACCATGAATTGAATTGAATTGAATAAATCTTTATTAGCAAATTTATGCTATTTCATAATACAAACATTATTATAAAAAAAATACATTTAAATTTAATGTTAATAAAACATAATAATTCCAAACATGATACTAATAACTATTTACTTAAAATCTAAAAACAAAAATACAATTTAATCTTAGTCTAAGAAAATAACAATACTAGACCAAAACATACCAAAATAATATGTAGACTAAAATAATACTATAATATAATATATGGTACCAAGGGTTTACCTAAACAATCAGGCTTACAAACTGACTAGGCAACAAGTAATTTTTAAGTGTTCTCTTAAACATATTATTTGATTTACAATTTTTTATGTATAAGGGTAATTTGTTATACAATCTGATTCCTTTATAAAACAATGATTTATATCCTAACTCAGTATTTATACTATTTAAATAAAAATTGCAGTTATTCCTTGTTGCATAGGCATGAACATTTGTGACATTTATCAATCTGTTGTCCAAATAATTAGGTAGTTGATTATTCTTTAATTTGTGAATAAAAAGAATTACATTAAACTCTGAAAATTTCCTTACATTTAACCATTGAAGCTCATTTAACATATGTTCTATTCTAGTATATCGGTTTTTTGTTAAAATTGTTCGCATACCAATATTTTGTAATTTTTGAAACCTATGAACTATTTTATCTCCGTTTAAGTCAGTCAGTGGATGGTCCGCTCTGATTCTTAACGCCTCAATTAAGGAGCAGAAGTAACAAAGGGGCCAAAATTGCTAAATGGAGATATGTAGAAAAAACTTTTGTTAGAGCTTTTTATACCAATAAAACTTTTTGAGACAGGCAAAAAAGTGAATTGGCGACTCTACTACTTATGATATACCGATGGTGGTGTACAATACAAAATTTTCCAATTATGCTTATTAAATTAATTAATTTTTTAACAATAATCGGACCAAATTGCAAATAATAATGAGTGGTAAGAGTTTCCTGTGAAAATTTGGTTTTCCAAAGAAATAAGGCTGAGAATTTTCAGTAAATTTCTTTAACAACAAGAAAATCTACATACGAGGATGGGATGAAAAGTTTCTGGCGTAGTCTATAGCAGGCCCGATTTGCTTTCTTGTTCCAACGTGGTTGTGAAGCCTTGCTTGTGATCAGTATACGCTCGAAGTTTAAAGTGAGTGCGTCAAGTAGTTTGTGTCCTGCTTATTTTGAAAGTTTATACAGTATGTCAATTTTAAAGTTGACAAAAACGAGATAAGAGCCGTGATAAAACATTTTCATATCAAAGGGTTATCGCCGACGGAAATAAAAGCTGAACTAGATGCTACACTAGGGAAATCTGCTCCTTCCTATATCGCAGTTAAAGCCTGGATATCGGACTTTAAACGTGGTCGTACTAGCACTTATGATGCTCCGCGTTCTGGCAGGCCAAAAACGGCAACTTCTGAAGAAATGGTGCAAACCATTCACAAACTAATTCTAAAAGATCGCAGATTAAGACTGGAAGAGGTAGCTAAGGTTGTGGGCATATCAAAAGAGCGAGTTCACTATATTTTATATGAAGTTTAGGTATGAGAAAGCTATCCGCCCAATGGATGCCGCATTTGCTCACGCCAGAACAAAAACTCGTGCGTCTAACCATTTCACAGGAGAATTTGGCACTGTTTAGACGTGATTCAGGGAACTTTTAGCGTAATTTATTACGGTTGATGAAACATGAGTTCATCATTTACCCCTGAAACTAAGCAATAGTCCAAACAATGGACGGCAAAGGACGAACCAGTTCCATAGAAGGCAAAGGCAGTACCGTCTGCTGGAAAGGTCATAGCAACGGTCTTTTGTTAGGCTAAAGGGATACTCCTTCTAGAATATCTCGAAAAAGGAAGAACAATAAATTGAGAGTACTACAGCGACTTAGTGGACCAGCTCAGGTAGAATATAAGCGAAAAACGCCCTGGTTTGGCAAAAAAGAAAATTTTGTTTCATCAGGACAATGCACCTCGCCACAAGTCCACTCTTGTAATGGTTAAAATCCATCAGCTAGGCATTGAACTGTTAAACCATCCACCTTATTTGCCAGACCTAGCCCTGTCAGGCTTTTATTTGTTTCCAAACCTAAAAAAATCCTCAGATTTAAAAGTCCTAGCAGCTTCAAACGCCTATTTTGAAGAGTTGGATAAATCAGACTTCAGCAATGGCATCAAATCAGTCGAACATCACTGGGCCAAATGTATTACATTACAAGGGGACTATGTAGAAAAATAAATTATTATTTAAATATGGTGTTGCGTTCTATGTTAGGCCAGAAACTTTTCATCCCATCCTCGTACTATACTGTATTTTATAATATTTTGCCAAGTCGAGTTAAAAAAAACCTGGAAAGACAAAATAATTTAAAAAAAAGTTGATAACGACCGTGCATGTACTGCAAAATTACATAAGATCGTAAAATGTGTTAATAAGGTAAAAAACATGAGATAACGATAAAGGATGTTGGCAATTTTGTCATTACTTATTTATTTTTTGCATTCTAAATAACTTATTACACTGCAATTCACTTAGCATAATAGATCTATAATAGCTGATACGTCCTACATATTATTATAGCCATTTTACAAATCTTTTAAAAGCGTGTCATCATTGACAGATTCTAAAGAAAGCTCCTTTCTATCAGAAAGTTCGATTTCTGAATATTCGCTTGTAGTTGGGGTTTCCTAAAAAAAACTATAATTTTACATTTATATATTTTTGAAGGGAATGTAAGGTAATTCCGATCATGTTGGTAATTTCGACTATGTTCGTAATACCGACCATGTTGTTAATTCCGACCATGTTGGTAATTCCGACCATGTTGGTAATTTCGTCACCCGATATATTCCAAATTATTGTGTGTGAAATTTTCTCTAAATACGTACCTACGCGAAAACGGGCACATTCTAGAAATTTTATTTTAAAAGTACGTTATTGTCTTATACAAGTTATTACCAAATTTTTATTTGGGGCTATAGTATCCAAACTCTCAATACTGGTCGTTGGACTATTATTCCTCTCAGATTTAAAAGATTGGTATGTTTTATTTGACTTGTCCAAACTCAAAACGGACCCAGCAATTGATTGACCCTCAAAAATTCTCGCTTGATCCTCTAGATTGTTGTATTTTGCAAAAATATGCGTAGAAAGAGGTCTTGTGGATACTAGCCTAAAATTATTCAAAATCAAATCAAAATCGGTTTTCTGGTTTAAAACAAAAAAGCATTGTTAACTTAGTGGCGCACTTAGGAATATGTCTTGGAGGGGGGGGGGGGGGGGATTCGAGGCCTCATGATGTCGTATTTCATGCTATTTTTTGTGTTTATTCATGAAATATGTGGAAAATATCTAAAAAAATCATAGCCTTGGAAGGCCCGGGCCCCGAGCCCTACCCCTCTCCCGTTAGGTACGCCCATGGTTAACTAACGTAAAACTGCGTCCACAACCACGGTCCGTAAATAAAAAAAAATTTGGTTAGTCTTTAATACATTTATAACAAACACGGAACAGGTATAAATACCACTTACAAAACGACAAGACCCAAAATGTACAAAATTTCCTGGCAAAAGACGAAATTACGCTATAAACACTGTTTGACTGCTGATTCCTAGGAAAACTGTGACGTAGGTTAGGTTAGGTTTGACTATGAGTGGTGCGACTGTCGCCCCTCCACTGCGACTCAAGTGGTCTATTGTGGCTCATACCAACTTAAATATCACCAATACCTATCTCCTTTATGAAGCAGATCAGTTTATTTGGTGATATTTCCTCAACATCTTAAGGCTCTATCTGTCCAAGTCCGAATATTTTCGCCCTAGTTCTTTGTCTTGCTACGCAGTGGCAGATTAGATGAAGTGGCGTTTCCTCCTCAACACTACAGAACCTACACGCTGGTGTGTTGCTTACTCCCAGTCTGTGCATGTGTTTGTTGAGTCGGCATTGGCCTGTGTATAGCCCTGTAATTATTCTTAGGCTATTCCTGTTTAATTCCAGGAGTTGGTTCGTTCTGTGTTTGTCTGGCTTGCTGAGAAAGGTTTTGGAGTGTTGTTGTCTCGGGGTTGCCCGCCAGTTTTGAGTCCACTTTCTAACAACCCACTCTCCTATTTCTTTTGTAACTGTGGCCTTAGGTAAGCTGAATTTTACCAACCAGCGCGGATTCTGCTCCCGCCCTGGCTAGTGCGTCTGCTTTTTCAATTCCCTCAACTCCCGTGTGGCTTGGCACCCAGACAAGACTGATCTTGTTGGTTCTGCTGGCCTGTCTTAGGGTTTCAAGGCAATTCCAGACTAGTCTGGATTGAATTTTGTGTGAGCTTAATGCTTTTAGAGCTGATAAGCTATCTGAGATGATTTTGATGCTTTTGTTTGAGAGGTCCCTGTGGGTAATCTCTCTACAGCATACTTCTATTGCATGTAGTTCTGCTTGGAATATGGTTGCTAAGTTTCCGAGTCCCACAGATATTTCAGTCCGTGGTCCCGTCACACCTGCACCCACCCCATTTTTTGTTTTCGATCCGTCTGTATACCATACCAGGTCTCTCCCGCCATTTCTCCCTCGTTGGTATAAGAACCTTAAAAGGTACATCGAAGCTGTATTTGGGTAAAATGTAGTCTGTTGGCATGCTAAGTATTCGGTTATTCCGGAATACCTCAGCCAGGCCCGCAAAGTTACCCTTAGCTTGTCCAAGTTGCTCTTGGTTTAGGCTCTTGAACCTTGCCACTGCTGCCCTGGCCTCCTTCTCTACCCAAATGTGTAGGGGGGGAAGGTTTAGCATCACCTCCATTGCCTCCACAGGTGTCGATTTCATTGCTTATGCCATGCCTTGCACGCGTGCCAGTTTGTCCCTGGTTGTTTTTTGCTTAGTTTTTGCCCACCAAGCAATAGAGCCATATGTGATCATCGGTCTCACTACCATTAGGTATAGCCAGTAGGTTTGTTTTGGTTTTATACCCCATGACTTCCCACAAATTCTGGTACATGTCCACAAGGCCATTTTTGCCCTGCCGATTACCTTGTCCAGGTGGGTGTTCCAATTTAGTATCTGGTCCAGAATCAGTCCCAGGTATTTGGCATCCTTTTGAAAAGGAATGCGTATCACTTCGACGGTGGGTTCTGTTAGGTTCAGTTTCCGCCATCTTGTGAAGGGTACTATAGTGGGTTTTCTAGGGTTGATTGATAGTCTCTCCCTATTACACCATCCATTTATTAGGTTTAGCGCCCTTTGTAGCTCTGACGACGTCATGGCCGTCATGAGCCCGAGTTACCAGACAACCGGTTCACTTCAATCTTCACTTCCATACCAACCTTAGAGTAATAAAATATTTTTATTACTCTAAAGGCCGCTTGACATGGTGCATGATGCCCTGCAAATAATTGCAAGCAAAACATTTCGCTCAAATTGTTGTCTGCAAAAAATCTTCTTTTTGTTTGACATTGTGCATGGCCAAGCATGGATTCCCCAGAATCTATGTAAAAATTCCCCAGTTTGCATGCAAGTACAGTTTGCATGCAAAAAAAATGGCACCGGACCGATAAAAATGGATTGCCTGCAACAATCAGCTGGATTTGTACTGCGCATGCACCTGGACAAAATTTCATGCCATTTGCCTGCAAATTTTATTGTCATGCACCATGTCAAGCGGCCTTAAGATACCTACCTATTTCTTAAATTGATGAAAGACATTTCTCGTCCAGACCCATAGGCGTAGAATAAAATTGCAAACATCACAATCACCCCTAACAATGTTCCAAAAATAAGAGACAGGGTAGAATTTAGGAGCAATCCAGGTTCGAAATATGGTCCTGATATAAATAGTTCTGGATTTTTTGAAGCTAAAAGTTTATCTAAAAACAAGAAAAATTAAAATAAAATGGGATATCCTAAAAATTAGAAAAATTACTTCAGAGGGATGGAGGGGAACTATAAAATAATTAAGATTTCCTGAAGCAGTTAAGTATGTGGAAGTGGTGGGCAAAAATCTAATTGTAAGGGTTTTGAACACTTTTTTGGGCAGAGTTTTGCAAATTTTTAAATAATCTTTTTTGCACTTTTAAAAACAGACTTAAGTACACCGTGCATTTAAAACCACATTACGATAAGAGAATCGGTTCCAGACAAAATAATGTATCAAAAAATGACTAAAAATTAGGTAATCTAGGCACGTTTTTTGAGGGTTCAGGTTAATTTTTCTTATTAAGGATTTAAATGCGCCCTAGGGAATTCTTTTCTTTACCAATTTTTGAAAGTTCTATGAAAAAATATTCAATAGTTTTCCTATAAAAGTGTTATTTCAAAACCCTTACACGCTCAATATATCACCAATTAACATATTGAGACTCATACTATTTACACCCATAGGCGGATCTACAAGGGGGCCTGGGGGGGGGCAGACCAACAAGAAGCCATCGATTCTTACCATGATGCTTCTTACTTTTTTCAGACCCGTGAAATTTCAAAAAACGAAAATATATCAAATTCTATCATCTTTACGCTGTCCTTCATATATACAATCCGAAAGTCGCCAATGGAGAACATGAACTATTGTGAGAGTTACCGAAAATCCCTTCGCATCTTCGAGAAAAACGACTGTCCAGTCTCCCCCTGTCCCAACTCACCCCACCTCCCCTACATATTGAAATGTATATTTTTTGGTCTACCCGAACTCACCACATTTGCAAATAAGTAATAATTTAGCATTGTTTCGCCCCCCCCCCCCCCAGTGGCGTGGTGGTCCCGAGACAGTTTTGGGGGGGGGCGAGACCTCTTGAGGCTGTATTTTATAAATAATCCAAAAAAATCTTAGCTTCGGGAGGGGCCCGGGCCCCCCAGGCCCCCCATATATACGCCACTGCCCCCCTTTAACTTTTGGGCCTATATCCGCCACAAAATAAATCCGTTATTAGCTAGGTCTGAAAAAACTGCGAAAATATAGTAAGATATCTTTTTGTTTAGGGATCAATACTCTTTAACCATCTATGAAATTGAAGCAAAACAAAAGCAAATAATGAAAAATTCAAAAAGCGTGAAGTAAAATTCGAATAATAACCATTCATCAAAGAAATAGTAAGACCAATAAAAGAAGGCCTTTTTGACTTGTGCTTTATGACCACAACAAAAAACTTTACAGTTAAACTTCTTACTGCGTGGTTTAATCGACTGTTACATAAAAATGCTTAGTAATGCCTGAATACCAAAAATATAGGGGAGAGTGGGGTGAGTTGGAACAGGGGGAGACTGTTCAGTCGTTTTTGTCGGAGATGCGAAGGGATTTTCGGTAACTCTCGCAATAGGAATCTGCTTCACAGCTTGCTAGCGAGGAAAGTTTATTAATAGCCCCTTCTCTAGAAGATTGATTTTTCAAAAAAATGTTAAAAGTATCATGGACTGAAGGAAGAAAAAAATTTATATTTACCTTGTAATAAAAATTGATAAAAATCATGTATCTCATCCAGACTTTTCCCAGAAAATTCTTTTTCGGTAAAAACAATTTGAGTTTTTAATTCATCATCATTTACGACCAATCCTGTAAAGGTACTGGATTGGTAGTCTTGATTTTTCAAGTGTTTTTTTATTTCGTCCATTAGTTCTTTGCTACCTTCGTGTAATATTATGTGCCCTCCTAAAATTTTTGTTCGAAAAAAATATTTGTTTACAGTGGCGGATCCAGGAAGTCCGGGGGGGGGGGGGCAAAGCGGGAAAAACACAAAACATTTTACATTTTAGCGAAAATTTTTGAAAAATTTTGTATTTGATAAAAATTGGCGGCCTACCCAACTAACATTTATAGTAGCGGCTACATGTTCTAAAGGCTTTGCTACTTTCTTATAGTAGAAATGTGGTGATCCCAACCAAAATTTGTTACTTTTTAGTTCTAACTACTATTTAGTATCATGAAATAGTAGATGTTTCGTAAAAACGACCCTCTAAACTACTTCATAGGATTGTTTCTTGATAGTCGATTCTGATAGTCTTCTCTACCACAATAGGACGTTGCTAAAGTTTTACTTTCTTTTTAGTCGTTATTTCGTAGTCGCCCTGACTTTTATATCCTACTTAATTACCACTAGAAAGTTAAGCTTCATTGGAGTCCCAAACAAGTGTATCCGACAAGTACATTATAACTTTAATTTTTACCACAAAAGTTTGTGTCATCATAGTAACATCTGATGTAACAATGTAGACAAAATAACTTTTTGGATCAACTTTAAAGCCGCAACTACTTTCAAGTAACCTTTTCGACTATCAGAAAGAAAGAAAGAAAATTTAATATTTTTGTTGTCGTTTTATGAGCTCATATTAAAGAGCCATACTATTTTATAAACAAATTAGTTGAAGCTTACCAAAAATGCTCTTCTTAAGCACCATTTGTTGGAGTTAACTGTCGATTATGAAAACATAACCTCCAAAATCACAACACAAAAATTCCATCAGCTACCAGAAAACGGCTCAATTTTACGGGCGCACCGGTTTTTTGCAATATATATAATGCATGTTATACAAAAAACTTTGCGTCGCACTCGAATTTTGATCCTCTGCTCATAAATTCTCACACTTTTGGATAACATAGTTCATATTATAACCATAACCAAACAAAAAAACTAAGCGAGTCTGTTTACTGTTGTGTCCACCATATTGTGTAACAATTCTACCAAAAAGAAACGATTATATTATTTGCAACTACATCGCAACTTTTATGCCATTACGGAAAAAAACAGCCTCTACGACGTAGTAGATACCTGGCTACGACGTAGTAGTGTAGTTGTTACTACAGTGACTTTAAACACTTGGCCAAGTAGTTATAACCAGAAATTGGTTCCCCACTTAGGGAATTATAACGTCGTTGTATGGTATACTGAGACGTAGCGGGAGTACGTTGCGGTTACTTTTAAGAAATTCTTTCTAGTTGGGGTTTCGTCGTTACAACTTTAATTGTTTGTTGGGTATGCATTGGTTATTTTTTTTTCTAGAACTAAAAATTATAAGTTTTATGTTAAGGGGGGGCGGACCCCTCTGCCCTTCCCCTGGATCCGCCACTGCTTGTTTATATTTTTTTATTAAACTTTAAATAATACAATTTTTACCTTCCTAGCCCGCGCAGCAATGGCTAGAGAAGGTGTTCTTTTCGACGAATTTTTTTTTGAGAAAACGTTATAAATGTGTTATTTGGGTGTATTTTAACCTATTTTAGCAATATCGTCGCCACATCTTTTCGTATGTGTGCATGTCTGATTGTCTTTTTCTTTATAATAATAAATTGGTAAAAAAAAAATTTAAGTCACAAGCTTTTATAAAATGCACTAAAAATTAAAAAATAATTTTCTAAAATTCTAATATTATCATAATAATAAAAGCGATGGCCGACTGATGGAAATTTTGACGATGTTAGCACGATAAGATATCCGTATCAATTAAATATCACTATTTGCAAGAATCAATCTAGCAGAAAATGCAGAGGTACCAAACCCACCCAACCCGATCCAAGATACCCTAGAATTTGTCTGACATAGGTATGGCAATGGCATAACATTTTTGATGACCTGCTATGTTGAATATTCTTTAAGTGTTTAGATCACAAATTTAGATTAACTTATGCTTTGATTTGCGGCCATCGCTTTTATTATTATAATAATATTAGCATGTTAGAAAATTATTTTTTAATTTTTAGTGCATTTTATAAAAGCTTGTGACTTAAAAAATTTTTTTACCAATTTATTTTCTACTTTTTAGTCTCAGCGATCTACTCTATTAAATGAAAATATTTGTTCAATAACAGAACAGAAGAGTTTATTCTAGATTATAATGAAATCGCTGATCGTGAGTTGTTTATACACTCATTTTTGTATTGGGGGAAGGAGAGAATGGGGGTAGAGGTAGAAATATATTTTTGGGCTGTATTGCCATCGGACCTTTATGCATATACCAAATTTTATTTTTAAGTCGATTGAAGTGAACTGTGACAAAAACGCATTTTTTATGGAAGGGGGTGGGGGGTAGGGGTGGGAGGACATTTTTTCATTATTATTGTATTGTCATCGGACCATTATATGTATACCAAATTTCATCCAAATCGGATAACGGGATGTGTGTCAGAAACAAATTTTTCTATGGAAGGGGGTGGGGGTAGGGGTGGGAGGATATTTTTTTCTTAATGTTGTATTGTCATGGGACCACTATGTGTGTACCAAATTTCATCCAAATCGGATAATGGGAAGTGTGTCAAAAACTCATTTTTCTATGAAAGGGGGTGGGGGTAGGGGTGGGAGGATATATTTTTTAAATGTTGTATTGTCATCGGACCACTATGTGAATACTAAATTTCATCCAAATCGGATAATGGGAAGTGTGTCAAAAACTCATTTTTCTATGAAAGGGGGTGGGGGTAGGGGTGGGATGGTTTTTTTTTCTTATTGTTGTATTATCATCGGACCACTATGTGTATACCAAATTTTATCGAAATCGGATAACGGGAAGTGTGTCAAAAACATATTTTTCTCTAGAAGGGGTAGGGGTAGGGGTGGGAGGATATTTTATGTTGTATTGTCATGGGACCACTATGTGTGTACCAAATTTCATCCAAATCGGATAATGGGAAGTGTGTCAAAAACGATTCACAAGATTTGATAGATAGATAGTTTGATAGTTAGATAGTTAGATAGTTAGATAGTTAGATAGTTAGATAGTTAGATAGTTAGATAGTTAGATAGTTAGATAGTTAGATAGTTAGATAGTTAGATAGTTAGATAGTTAGATAGTTAGATAGTTAGATAGATAGTTAGATAGTTAGATAGTTAGATAGTTAGATAGTTAGATAGTTAGATAGTTAGATAGTTAGATAGTTAGATAGTTAGATAGTTAGATAGTTAGATAGTTAGATAGTTAGATAGTTAGATAGTTAGATAGATAGTTAGATAGTTAGATAGTTAGATAGTTAGATAGTTAGATAGTTAGATAGTTAGATAGTTAGATAGTTAGATAGTTAGATAGTTAGATAGTTAGACCTGATTACTCTAAGGCAGAGAACATATAACATCTGGTTAGACAGAACATCTGAAGCTAAATAAAAGCTTGTAATAAAAATAGAGTTGATACAATAAGTAAGTTGACTGCAGTGCCCCGCCAAGTTTGCGTTAACTTGCTGTACCATCTTTTCTTGAAACATTTGAGCCCATATTTGACCTATCTAAAACCACATAGTAATTTTCGCGTACTTCGCTTTTTTTTAATCGCAAAAATTTTACATGTTTGTGTAAAATGACAATAATATATCTTTTTGAATACCAAATAATCAAATTAATTTAATTTGTCAAACATGTTCCTTAGCGCATTAGTTGTCTGCGAAACAGAAAAAAAAATTCAAGCACTTTACTTTACTGGTAGGCTATGATCAGTATCAAAAAAAATATTTTTCGTTTCAGACTGCCCCATTTTCCCCTACTTACCACAAATCTTATATCCCCAGCAAAATCCCAAAGGTGATATTGGATTTTGACATTTAATAACATTGTTTTCCTTTGCTTTTTGACAGGATTTTCTTGTTGGCATAGAACATTGGAATTTTTTAGGGGCATAAAATTCAGAATCATAATAAGTGTCTTCTAAAAAAATGTTTATCTAATTAAACATTAAAGACACATTATAGATAATAAGTGCTATCTAGACAAGAATATATAGAGAGAGAAATATGACCATATGACCGATAGAAAAAATGATTTTTCGACAAAACAAAAAATTTCGAAATATTAAAATGTAATATTTTCAAAAACGAAAGGCTTAAGACAGTGATGTTGTATCTCTCCAACTCATTTTAAAATATATATCGCAGTAACTCTAAAAAACTGGAAACGTAAAGTGCACGGCATGGGAATACATGTTAACGACCGATTTACCATATATACACTACAAATTGCTAACGACCAAGTAATTCTAGCTAATGATAAAGAAGATATGAAGCTTATGATGAGAAAGTTAACGGAAGAATACCAAAAGTGCGGATTACCAGTGAACGTGGACAAGACACAGGACTTATGTATTGGGAACGAATCTAGTGAGTTACTAGAGAACTAGACAATGGACAAACAATATCTCCATGCAATAAGTATGTTTACCTGGGTGTTACATTGTCGCGTAACAGAAGAATACAAAACAAAAATGGAATGTGTCGAAATTGATGCAATAAGAAGATCAATCAAGATACCTAAAACAGATCACATAAGAAATGAGATCAGAAAAGAAAGAATGGGAATCGAGGGAAGCATAACGGGTGACATCACTAAAAGACAATTGATATGGTACGGCCATGTACAACGGATGAACGACGAAAGATTACCAAAGCAGGTTCTAGAATGGCAACTAATAGGACGCAGAAAAAGAGGGCGTCCTAAACTAGAACGGATCAATGAGTCAAAAAACCTGACAGAAGATGATTGTCAGGATCGAAGGAGGTGGAGAATAGGCGTCGGACAACGTAGAAAAACGTCCTAAAAATTTTTTTTCAATATTTTATTAAACATTTTTTAAAAAACTTAAAAATACAATTTTTCTTTCAAAAATATTTTAAAAAAAAATTTGTTGCGACATGCGAAAACTTGTTTCTTTTGTGCTAGATTACAGAAAAATAACTAACCAATTTCAATTGAATTTCTGTGGCGGTAGTTTTCCAAAATTATTTTTTTGAAACATTTTTTAAAAAAACTTAAAAATATAATTTTTTGTTCAAAAATAATTTATTTCAAAAAAATTTGCATTTGAAAAAGTTTACTTTCGAAAAAAATTTGTGTGTGTGTGTGTATTAAGGTTTTATACCCTGGATCAAGCCAACTGGCCAGCATCTTAGAAAAAAAGTTATAAATGTTATAAGAAAACTTGATTTTCTAAGAGTTTATTTTCTGCTAGATTATAAAAATACTCTGCCAATATATGGGCCCCTAAGCTCACACTAGGTACTATAGTTATAGTGTACGTGTGAGCTAATATAACTAAAAACTGAAATATATTTTATTTAACTCCAGACTAAATTACCTTTTGTTTGATACCACACAAGCCATGTTTTGACTTAAACTCAAATTTTTGAAATCTACCCTTAAAAAAAACAAAAAACTAAAATGTATTTTGTTAAACTCCGGACTCAATTACCTTTCGTTTGATATCACACACGCCATATTTTCACATAAACTCTAATTTTTGAAATCTACCCCCACCCTTTTATTTGGTTTCTGTTCGCTGGATTTTGTTCATTTTTAAATGGGACCATCTCGACCCAAAACCCAGCCTAGGTACCAAATTTCATTAAAATCGGCCAAGCGGTTTTTGAGTTATGCGCGTTGGTCGTTACAGACATACAGACAGACAGACAGACAGACAGACAGACAGACAGACAGACATACAGACAGACAGACAGACAGACGGCGCAACAAAAAAGTTTCAAAATCATCTGAAACGCAAAGATATATAAAAATTTTTGAAATCGGAGCAACTTTTTTTTTCTCGAAAAAATTAGGATCACCATAGCTCACACTACTATAGATAGTATATGTGTGAGCTAAAATAACTAACCAATTCCAAACAAAATATTCAGAATTTCTGTTGCAGTGTAAGGTTCGTTTCCATATTTAAAGCTTTTTCCAAAAAGGGGAAAGAACTGGTTGTAACTAATACTGGAGTTTGGTCCATTTGGAAAATGTATTTCGTCGTCCTGGCAAGGCAACATGTGATTATGCGGCACCTGTCAAATAACATAATCTGTACCAAAGAACTATCCCAAAATCTTCAGTAGGTATATGGCATCAGGGCCGTACCTTGGACAAAATTTCAGGGGGGATAAAGCGTTTAAAGCAGAATTTTCATAAAACTTTTAGGTAAAATAGTGTTTGACACTCTTACGAGCTGATTAGATTTTGGTCAAAATCCATTAGTGCTAATGACAGTTTTTTGACAATTAAAAACTTTAAAAAATGTTACCTTTTTAACGGAGCATCGTATCAATACACTGTTTTCGGAATATAGTAGACTATATTTTGCTCAATAATTCGTGTTTTAACTGAAAATTCGTAGGAGCTTTAGTTTCTGAGATATTTACAAAAAACTGTTTTCAAGGTTAATATATTATCATGGCTTCACTTGAAGTATGATAATCTACCTCAAAAAGTTAAAAAAATTTTATATTCATTTAAATGTTTACTGACTTACAGCTGGATTATCCGGATTTTCTACACTTCTCCAGTTCTCGAGATCTTCCCAATCACTTCTAATGATTGGTTTTAAATCAATGCCTAAAAAAATAATAAATAAGATTTAACAAAGTCATTTAAATATTAACTTTAATAACTTACAATTAAACAAGTCATCACTTCTTTCGTCGAACTCTATGTAGGAATTTTCATCCTGAAACTGTATTAATCCATATTGAGGCAAAACTAGTTCTTTTATTCTAAAAATTAGAAATAAACAATATAAGAAACAGTATAAAATAAAATACCTATCATAAAAAAACATTTCATGTAAAAAAAATCCAAGTACTTGAAAGTGGTATTCCGTAAAAAGAATTGAGATAAAAGTAAAGCCAAGTTCTCTAATGCAAATTCCAGAATAAAAGGTTCTTACTAGTTTGGAAATGTTTTTTTTCAACTTTGCTATTATAGCCAAACTTTCTTTTAATTTAGCACTGTGCCTAAGGGTCATTTACAGCCGTAATAGCCAAGTTTAGAAAAACATTTCCAAACTCGTAAAAACCTTTCATTTTGAAATTTGTATTGGAGAACTTGGCTTTACTTTTATCTCAATTATTTTGACGGAATACCACTATCGCGTGGCTTTTTTTTACATGAAATGGTTTTGTTATTATTTCAGTTCTTTTTTAAAGGATTTGCACAGTATTTCAGTTTTAAAGGGGGAGGGGAGTGAATTAGAATTATGGGGTTTTTTATTTTTTCATTTTTTCCAAGGGTTTGGTCACAATTTCTATCAGTGTGCCAAATTTCAGCTTTGTAGCATGTCTGGAAGTACAGTAGAATTTTGATGATCTATACATGAGTGAGTAGATCAGTGAGTGAGTGGCAATTTCGACTTTTTTTGAAATTTCGTAAATACTTTACTACTTTATAGAAGTCCATGAAACTGGAGGGATTGTTAACTCTATAAAGATCTACGACTCTACAAAGTTTTAGTTTCGTAGCTCATTCCGAAGTTGAGTTTTAGATAGGTCAAATATGGGCTGAAAAGATGGTACAGCACTTTCTGCGCGAACTTGGCGGGGCACTGCCGAGCCCCCAGATAGCTTAAAAGTATTACAGCTAGACTTATGATTTCAAATTGATAAGTTTGAATGCTTTTAAGAAAAAAATCCATGCTCTAGAAATATATTTTAATATCCAACCTTAGACTTTTTATAAAAACTTCGGCTGTATTAATTTTTGCGAAACTCAACCCTGTGCATTCATCATTTTCGAATTTTTCATTCCAGTTTTCTTTCACTGAAATATCTGTTGAGGGTTTCCAAATTTTAATATCGCAATATGATTCAAAAACTAAAAAAATTATAAAAATGCTCCTGACTAACGTCAATAAAAATATAAAATGGATCTGATACCTTCCTAGCCCATTAGCACACTCCAAGTAAACTCCATGCTTGCCATGCTATATCAGTCTTGAAAAAAGTTTTTTGTAAATATCTCAGAAACGAAAGCTCCTAGGAATTTTTGGTTATTGATAACAATACTATATTCCAAAAACCGTATATGTATTGATGCGATACTCCGTTAAAAAGTTAGAATTTTTTCAATTTTTACACTGTCAAAAAACTTCCGTTGGCATTAGTGGATTTTGACCAAAATCTAATCAATTATTTACAGTATTAAACACTATTTTACCTGTACATTTTATGAAAATCGGTTCAGCGGTTTAGAAGCTATCGTGGGCCAGGCAGACATACACACACGTGGACAGACATCACGACGATAGTGCTAGGTCAAACTACAGCCAAATCAGATTTTCGGCATTATCTCAACAAAAAAAAATTTCTTCGAAAACATTACGCTCTCTAGCGGACTAGGAAGGTAAAAATGAGTATACTTACCAAGTTTAAATAATAGACAAATAAATAAAAAACACTTCATTTTAAGAGATTAAAATAGATACTCTTACAAAATAAGAATCCTAAAAATAAGACTCTTAAAATAGAGTCAAAAGAGCTACAGCACTAATTCTATAAAAAATGTACCACCCACAGTCTTTCACAGAGTTAAATTTTAAACTAAATAAATGTGTTAAAAAAAGTATTCGTACACATGCAGATGTAGAGTGAAAATTAATACACGGGCGTATTTTTATTTTGAGAAGATTTTTTAGTAATGATACTAATACAAATACTTCTTCATATTTTTCCAATGCATATTTACATAAGCACACAACATTTTTTTAAACGGATTATTGGTAATAATTTTAATATTTTTTAAAATAATATTAACCCACACGCTATAATAACATTAATTCCACAAAATTTTGATTGTCTGTTTTAATTTTTAACAAACATATAACAAAATTAAAAAAATATACACAAATGTTGCGACCGTGTATCTAAAAAACAAAGAGGTTTGATGCATAATATACATACGTACATACATAAATTTTTTTTATTTTTTTTTTATCTTTCCAACCACCCTTAAAGTTGGGTGCATTATATACAGGGTGTCCCATAACTAAGGGGCCATAGGCAGGTGATAGAGGAGGTAATCTCTGATAAAAAGTTCCTATAATGCATAGGTCAAAACTCTTTCTTTGTCGAGATACAGAGGATCAAAGTTGGCAATATTTTTAACTTGTTTGATAATAACTTTTTTAAAAAACGCAGTAAAAATATGAAATTGGGTAGAGTCGTGTGTTAGAACAAGAGCAATAAATTGCAATTAAAATTGTTTTGAAAAAAATTAGTACGTCAATTTTTTTCAGAAAAAACTATTTTTTTGGTATAAACTTTTATAAATGCCATATTAAACGCAATGTTTTTTTTTATATTTTTTGTTAATAAAAACAAGTCTCTAGCAAGACATATTAATAAAATATTATTGATATTTTTTAAAAGAATAAGTAAGCAAAAATTAATTTTTCTAAAAAATTATTATTTTTTATACATTTTAGGAGGTTATTTTGACAGCCTGTATCTCCTCAAGTTATAATTTTATCAAAAAAAAGTACTACAATTTTGAATCACAATTAGCTGAGTATTCAGCTGGCTGTGACAAATTATTTTCTCTTTTTTGTAAAACCCTTTTCCCCCCACTCCTCTAAATTTAAAAACCCTTTGTCTTAAAAACAGATGTGTGTTGACCACCATGTTATATGAACTTTTTTCTCGGAAATAACCTTCTCTATCACTTGCTGCACTATGGCCCCTAAGTTACGGGACACCCTGTATATATAACTGTACAATTATGAAGAACGCTTAAAAATCATTGAAATAGATAGTCTTAGCAATCGAAGAGATAAGCTTGCGTTAAGATTTGGTCATAAAATTTTAGCTAACAAAATTAACTGTCCCAAATTACTATCGCTTCTAAACTTGTTTGCACCCTTAAGTCAAAAAAGAGGTACTATAATTTTACTTAAACTCTTATAAAACAGATATAGAGAAAATTATTATTGATAATAAAATAATGTCACTTTTTAATAAATACATACAGGCATTTATCGATATTGATATATTTACCTGCAGCAAAGATTGATAAAATTATGTAATAAATGCGACTAACCGATATTGATAATATGTTATTTTGATATAGTGAATATGTTATTTTTGTGGAACATCTTTTGACAATAGTACATTATATACCCAGTGACTAAAGTGATACTTTTTATCCCGAGGCGAAATGTTTGTAGCCCGACCGCAGGGACGGCTACAATTCGCTGAGGGATAAAAAGACACTTTAGTCAAGTGGTATATATACTATTTTTTGCAATTCTGGGCATAGTTTCATTCAAATTTTTAATTAAATTTTTCGAAAAGAAAGTCATCTCCACTGCACTATTGATTGGCCTATAAAATGTGACAACCAATAAAGTACCATTCATTCTCTGACGTTAAGTCAGTTGATATTTCTTAGATAGCCTTGGATAATACTTGGTTGTCAGGGTGTTGTCAAGGTACCATAAAATAACTGTTAAAATACAAACAACGCCGTGGAGATTTCTGCGATTTGCTAGTGCGTTCCCAAAAGTAAAAAAAATGGATATTGATATTGATACAGCTGCCGCAGAGGCAGTGAAGGCACTGCTGCCCGCTAAATCGGAGAAAAACAATACAAACATTTCCTGGATTGGTGTCAAGCTAAGGATGTTGCTGATGTTACACAGGAGAAGGTACTTCTTGCATATTTCTTCCATCATGCGAAAAATTTGAAGGCTTCAACGGTTTGGTCACATTATTCAATGATTAAATCTGATCTGATCTGAAAAAAGCTGATCGTTGAAAAAAGTTTGGACATTGGAAAATATTCAAAATTGAAGGCATTTTTGAAAAGAAATGGGGATGGCTACCGCCCAAAGAAGTCTCGAATACTGGACATGGATCATATCCAGCAGTTCCTCCAGGAAGCACCAAATCAAGAATATTTGATGATCAAGGTAAAGTGAACTGTTTTTACATTATTTTGAACCATGTTAACGTCACTGATTCGAAATATCATTTGTTGCTATCAGGTTACGTAGTTTGTACAAAAATTGTATTGCTACTTAGTAACTGAAAAATCTTTTTTTTCCAGGTGGCGTTGATAATGGGAGTTGCCAGTGCATGCAGGGGTGTTGAACTGTGTCAGCTACAGAATGAAGATGTTCAAGTCCAAGATTTTCATCTTGTTGTCACAGTTCGCAACACGAAAAATCAAACTGACCGATGCTTCATAGTGAAGAACTCCAAAGAAAGCAACGCTACAGACGTAGTGAAAATCTGTAAATCCTACATGGCTCTGAGACCAACAAATTTGACAATATCGAGATATTTCATTGGCTATAAAGACGGCAAATGTTTATCACAACCTGTTGGAAAGAATACTTTTGGGCTTTTCCCGCGAAAAATAGCTGCCTTCCTGAACCTGCCAGAGGCCGTTTCATACACAGGACACTGCTTCAGGCGTACCTCTGCTTCCCTTTTAGCAGATTCTGGAGCGAATATTGACCAGCTCAAAAGACACGGTGGTTGGAAAAGTGCTACCGTTGCTGAAGGGTATGTTGAGCAATCAATCGAAAACAAAAAAAATGTGGCGGATAAAATATTCAGTCAAAACTTGAGGACAGATGTCAAGAGTCATAAAAGCCAAGGCCAATCACGTACCGTAACAGTATGCAATTTTCCAGAACCCACAATCAACGAAGACAGCAGCACTGATCACACCGAACCAGCAATTTTCGGATCTCCACTGCAAAACATCAACCTCAACCAACAGCGAAGCGAAATCGATTCAGATCCACGATCATTGATTCATTTAGTTGGCTGTAGCGGCGCTATTTTGAATATCAATATAACAAACAATAATAATGTCAAATAACGTAGGAATGTATAGATTAGGCTAGGTAGTTTATTTTGATAGTGTATAGGCCTATTTTTAGATGCTCCCAAATACAAAAATACAAAATTTGAAAAAACCATGAATTCGGGTCCAGAGACTAAAATATTTTAGTCCCCGGGAGTAAAATATTTTAGTCCCCGGGATAAAAAGTACTATTTTAGTCCCTAAAATGAGGGACTAAAATGCGTTTTTAGTCCCTGAATTGCAAAAATTATTTTTTTGTTATTTTTACTTTAGATCTTAGTTTTTTAGAGTAATTAAGGAATGTACTACTTGGGGGCAACCCTGTTATTGTACCCAAATAAATAAATAAATATATTGGGGGACAGTGGGGCATATTTCAGCAAAAATACATTTTTACCTTCCTAGCCTCCGCAGCAATGGCTAGAGAAGGTATTATTTTCGACGATATATATTTTTTTTAATTAACGCCCAAAATGTGTTATTTGGGTGTATTTTGACCTATCTGAGTAATAGCGTCATGATGTCTGTCTGTTTGTGTATGGGTCTGTCCGTAACACACCTCCCCCTGCGTATGCTACTAGGCAAAGGAGGAAATGTGAATGTGTTCCATGTTTCAACCTATCCCACTTTTCCCTACACCCTGTATTTGTGAGATAAAGTTGTATGGCAATTTTTTTAATTCAATTTTTCAAGCTTAGATGACCATGAGGGGCATGGTAGGTAATCATTAAATAAAAAAAGTTTGCATCATCAAGTATTTGTTCTTCCGTTTCGAGCAATTAAATTAACTCATTGTTTGTTGATTTTTAGATTTTTTTTTATTTTATGTTTATTTTATTTTAATTTTGATTCGAAGAATTAACATGTTTTGATTTTTAATTAATGAAATTCTAATAAAAGTCGGGAGTCGATAAAAATATATGAGTCAATAAAAAATACATTTTTGTTTGGAGCAACAGCGACATAGTCATCGCTGTCGACTCTCCTAAACGAATTTTGCGCCCATCTCTTGCAAAGACAACATAAAATACAATATAAACCCCAAATGAGATGCGCAGACGATTTGAAGAAACATGCGGGAACTTTATATGAAGATGGATGAACACGGCGACAGACAGAGAAGAGTGAAACATATTAGGAAAGATCTATGTCCAAAGATGGATCGAAGAAGGTAGATAGAAATAAAGATATTAATTAATATTATGGCTAAATAATTTGTCACAAAAATGGGGTAAGATTAAGATAACAAGAAGTATTTTTTTAAATAAACTCTACAAAACCACAATACAATTCAAGAATACTGCTGAAATCGAATAGGTATCTTACGTATAACACATTTTTTAACCTATTGCTGATCTCGAAATCTGAAGAATGACCTCGTGATCTTCAGTAAAGGTCCATCGGTCGAGCAAATCTGGGTCACATTAAATTTATTAGGTAAAACATAAACGAAGCACCAAAGAAGAAAACGAAGAAGAAGATAGGATGTTATTATACTATAGATAACTCCAATGAGTAGGTACCTATATGGGGAAATGCATGCTTCAAAATACAGTGTAGATCAACAGATTACATTTATTTAAAAAAATGTTTGAGACAAAATACTTTATTTCTCAATATTTCTGGAACATTCTATTTCTCCCTCCCACGTATGTCGATTTCATGCAGGGTCAAGGTGATAGAATTAAGATAGGATGAAATAATTTATTTGAAGAAAAAAGAGGAAGAGTGGAGCATGTACCGTTGGTTTTTTGGCATTCCTTTGGTTAACTGCCAGTGATGATTGTCCTACTAATCCGTTTATTTGATCACTTCTACTACTACTATGTCGGTTTGGAACGTTTTTCTACGTTGTCCGACGCATATTCTCCACATCCTTCGATCCTGACAATCATCTTTTGTCAGGTTTTTTTATTCATTGATCTTTGGATTGACTGTTGCCATTCTAGTTTAGGACGCCCTCTTTTTCTGCGCTCTATTGGTTACCATTCTAGGATCTGCTTTGGTAATCTTTCGTCGTTCATCCGTTGTACATGGCCATACCATATCAGTTGTCTTTTAGTGATGTCATCCGTTATGCTTCCCTCGATTCCTAATCTTTCTTTTATGATCTAATTTCTTATATCATCTGTTCTAGATATCCTGATTGATCTTCTTATTGCATCCATTTCGACACTTTTCATTTTTGTGTTGCATTTTTCTGTTACGCGACAAGTCTCTATTCCATACAACAGCATGCTTTTCACCATTGTTTCATATATGTTAAATTTTACATCCTTTTTTATCTCTCTGCTCCATAATATACTGTTAAGACATCCGATAACCTTTTTTGCTTTTACTATTCTTTTTTCAGTTCTTTACAGTTCCTGTCTTATCAAATGTGACAACCAAGTATACATACTCATTGCATTGCATTGTCTAGTTCTAACTCACTTGATTCGTTTCCAATACATAAGTACTGTGTCTTGTCCACGTTCACTGTTAACCCCCACTTTTGGTATTCTTCCGTTAACTTTCTCATCATACACTCCATGTCTTATTTATCATTGGCTACAATTACTTGGTCGCCAAAACTGTAGTGTGTATATGGTAAATCGGTCGTTAAGTTGTATTCCCATACCGTGTACTTTACGTTTCCAGATTTTTAGAGCTACTGCGATATATATTTTAAAAAGAGTTGGAGAGATACAAGACTCCTGTCTTAAGCCTTTCGTTACCAGGAATTCTTTTGAAAGTTGATTTCCA
Organism: Aspidapion aeneum; assembly: GCA_963576565.1. Lineage (NCBI taxonomy): Eukaryota > Metazoa > Arthropoda > Insecta > Coleoptera > Brentidae > Aspidapion > Aspidapion aeneum. Next base: position 69,325,551 of record OY755046.1, read on the forward strand.
ATTTTGATTTTAGATTTTGACCCTTTGTATAGTTCGTTTATCGCTTTTATGTATGTGCGATTAATATTAGTTTGCTCTAAGAATGTCTATAATTTTTGTACTGGAACGGTATCATATGCTTTTTGTAGGTCCACAAAGTTAGCATAAGTCTCTAAATTTCTGGCATTCCTTTTCTCAATTACTTGTTTCAGACAAAAAACATTATCACTACAAGATCTACCTGCCAGGTCCGCTAGCTTTTCCGGATTTAAGCTTTTTAATACTATTCTTTATCATTTCTTTTTCGATGATTACTTACTCTCCATATACTTCTATGTCTTTCCTTGGAGAGGCTGCCAGATATTCGGGTCTCGTCTCCTGCAGCAGTCCCTTGCAGTGTTCTGTCCATTGTTCTGGTTTGATGATCTGGATGTTTACTTTTTCTTTTGTTGCATTATTTGATCAACCCTGTACATTCTCAAAGAATGTATCCATTTTAATTTCATATATCTAACGAGAGAGATATTCGATTTCAGCAGATGGTATGTTATAATATTGAGCAGACTAGGCCAGAGGCGGCCAGAGTTTAGAATTGCGAAGATTTACCGTTCTTCAATTTTTTTCTTCTGCTTCTGAGAATTAGATTTCGGTCATATCTCTTCAGTTTTCTTCGCCAATGCCACATATTATAAAGATACACTAGGTTTCACAAATAATTTTGCAAATCTTTCCCTAGATCTGACGTACTTTTTGTATTAAATTATGAAAAGAGGGGTGTTTATGTAAATAGTTGATGTGAGGTTCGGAAGGCGGGGGCTTTCGACCTGGTTGCATAGGTCACTTACATATGCAGCTCTGCGCGCATCGGACCTTCTCCTTTGGTTTTGGTAAGCTCCTATATTCGGAAAAACCCAACTGCAAAAATGGTGCGTAAAAATTTTGGATATTCTATTTCCTCGCACAGTTTAGCCTCCATTAGAACAATATAGACGGATATCAAGTTTTTTAAATTCGGTTAACAAATAGACAAAGCATATCTACAGATAAACACCCCCCCCCCCCCAATCATCTCGTTCCAAGCCTACTGCCGTGTTAATTTAAAATAAGGGCCTGTGTGACTTTAATAACTTTGCATAAAAAATATGATTAATACTTAATTTCTATGCTATCAAGAAATTTGTTGATTTTTTATTTTCTAATAGTGTAACAAAACGGGATTTGAGTATATATAGTATTTTGGCCAATTATAAGTTTTCAAATATTTTTAATTAAATATTGTTTTCCACATCAACACGCACTACATGCAAGACAAGGTTAAGAATAAATAAAATTTGCAACACCAGCGACTTGTTTTTAGGCACGGTTTTCAGGATCGCTGTATTATAATAAAACTTAAATTCCGTTAGCTAATGATAAAGACGACATGGAGTATATGATGAGAAAGTTAACGAAAGAATACCAACAGTGGATGTTAACAGTGAACGTGGACAAGACACAGTACTTATGTATTGGAAACGAATCAAGTAAGACACTGGACAAACAATATCTCCCTCCATGCAATGAGTATGTATACTTGGGTCTCACATTTGATAAGACAGGAATATACTGTAAATAACTGGAAAAAAGAATAGTAAAAGCAAAAAAGGTTATTGGATATCTTAACAGTATTTTATGGAGCAGAGAGCTAAAAAAGAATGTAAAATTTAACATATATGAAACAATGGTGAAAAGCACGCTGTTGTATGGAATAGAGACTTATCACGTAACAGAAAAATACAAGGCAAAAATGGAAAGTGTCGAAATGGACGCAATAAGAAGATTAATGAGAATATCTAGAACAGAACATATAAGAAATGAGATCATAAAAGAAAGAATGGGAATCGAGGGAAGCATAACGGATGACATTAGTAAAAGACAACTGATATGGTACGGCCATGTACAACGGATGAACGACGAAAGATTACCAAAACAGGTCCTAGAATGACGTCCTAAACTGGAATGGCCACAGTCAATCCAAAGAGTCAACAACCTGACGGAAGATGATTGTCAGGATCGCAGGAGGTGGAGAATAGGCGTCGGACAACTTAGAAAAACGTTCCAAACCGACATAGTAGTAGTAGTAGAATTCGGTTAATCTGTCGTTTGAGCCACCAACATCAAAATAATTTTGTAACTGGAAACAAATTTAACAAACTATTTTTAATTTTTAAAAAACCTCCACTGCAATTTTAATTGTTTGACCCCCCTCAAACTTAAGATTTTTAAAAATATTTTCCACATATTTCATGAATAAACTGAAAAAAATAGCATAAAATACGACATAAATACGACATTATGAGGCCTCGTCCCCCTAAGGCATCGAGCCCACCAAGTCATATTTCTGGGTGCGCCACTGATAAAGGATAAAGTTAGCTAATGGAGTGCCTGCTCAAGATCCCTATTAAGAATATGGGCGTAGTCAGGGTGGGGCAGGGTAAGGCACTTGCCCCACCCTGGCTTGTCACCTGCCCCATCTTGGCCTTAGCTCATTTAGTAAGACGTTTTATAAAGGTTTATTCGCAATCCTCGCAAGTTAATATTAAATTAAGTTTAGGTTATTTGATTGTACATTTTTTTGCTTTTTTGCCCCACCCTGAGCGAGACCCTGATTAAGAATATGGGAATAAGGTGGCGAAGAATCTTATCAGAGCGGGCAGAATGGAGGGCTCTGAATAATCTGGCCATCAGGGGCTGTAATGCCAGTTGCCAGTTGAAGAAGAAGTTGAATAATTTTTCGTAATAAATCGTACACAATAAAATGTTATTATTCACACAAAAAAAAAACAAAACGATTGCACAAATTTACCAACGCTCTCTTTTTCTTTAAAATATTGGAAAGTACTTTTAAAGAATATAAACTAACCATCCAAAATAATCTTTTAACTATACTTGATGACCTAACTGACATTTTGGTTAAACATTCTAGATGTTAAAATCGTTTTAAAAACCCACTAGAAGCAGTAGCGTATTAAGATGACGGGGGTCGGGTACCCAGCCCCCCCCCCAACACCTTAGAATCTCTATAAAAATTTCCAAGGTTCATTTAAAAATTTTGAAATTTTTGGCGGGAAACAGTTGGGCCCCTCCCCAAAACTTTTTTTAAATACGCTACTGTTAGAAAAAGAAGAACATTTCATAATTAATTTGAAACAAATTTGTTCTTAATCTGTTGCAAAATTTGGTCTAAATATCCTTCTCAGTAAAATGTATTTAGAAATCTTTTAAATTTAAACAATGTGTCCTCCTAAAACCAAAATCCCACGGCGGGCGACTCGGCAATCCTGGTTTGTAAATCACCAAATCCTGCGTCTTTCGATCCAGGCTCAGAGTAATATATATTTTATTATTACTCTAAGGATCCAGGCTAAATCTTTTTCGATGTTTTTACCTTCCTAGCCCGCGCAGCAATGGCTAGAGAAGGTATTATTTTCGACTTTTGAGATAACGCCAAACAAAGGAGGGGAATTCCCCCCCCCCAAATGCCTAGATCTGCCCCTGAAGATAGCATGACCGCCTGCATTTTGTATTCATTAATAGTTATTTTTGCATCCATCCGGCGCGTATGTATAGTGTGTATACAGTTCCGGTCTGATGATTTACAATTTTTTTAAATTAATTGTACAGTTTTTTTAAACAATGGTTTATTTAAATAAAAGCGGCAATTAGAACATTGACCACAAACTCAGAATTTTATTTTTTATTGTATGTAATGAGCCTAAAAATTGAGCGCGGCCGCTCCGCTGCGGGCCAATTTGCAGCGGTACGATTTGCCGCGGAAAAAATTTGCCGCCGACGAGGTTTAAGATTGTAATTTTGTTTATTTCGTGTAAAAAACATATTATTGGAAAAATACTAAATTTTTTTAAAAAAATTTTTTAATTAGTTTTTAGAAAAACTGCGTTTTAAAAAATATTACTTAAAAAAATTTCTTTTTACATATTAGTTTTAATAAAAACTACATTTTAAAAATGTATTATTTTCAAAAATAATTTTTTCAAAAAAAGCTTTTTTTTATAAATTAGTATTTTTAAAAACTACTACCACTATGTCGGTTTAGAACGTTTTTCTACGTTGTCCGACGTCTATTCTCCACCTCCTTCGATCCTGACAATCATCTTCGTCAAGTTTTTTTGCCTCATTGATCTTTGGATTGACTGTTGTCAATCTAGTTTAGGACGCCCTTTTTTTCTGCGCCCTATTGGTTGCCATTCTCGGACTTGCCTTGGTAATCTTTCTTCGTTCATCCGTTATACATGGCCGTACCATATCAGTTGCCTTTTAAGATGTCATCCGTTATGCTTCCCTCGATTCCCATTCTTTCTTTTATGATGTCATTTCTTATGTGATCTATTCTAGATATTCTCATTGATCTTCTTATTGCATCCATTTCGATACTTTCCACTTTTGTTTTGTATTTTTCTGCTACGCGACAAGTCTCTATTCCATACAACAGCGTGCTTTTCACCATTGTTTCATATATGTTAAATTTTACATTCTTTTTTATCTCTCTGCTCCATAAAATACTGTTAAGACATCCAATTCTCTTTTCCAGTTCTTTACAATATGTTCCTGTATTATCAAATGTAACACCCAAGTATACGTACTCATTGCATAGAGATATTGTTTATCTATGGTCTAGTTCTAATTCACTGGATTCGTTTCCAATACATAAGTACTGTGTCTTGTCAACGTTCACTGTTAATCCCCACTTTTGGTATTCTTCCATTAACTTTGTCATCATATACTCCATGTCTTCTTTATCATTAGCTACAATTACTTGTTCGTCAGCAAACTGTAGTGTGTATATGGTAAATCGGTCGTTAAGTTGTATTCCTATGCCGTGCACTTTACGTTTCCAGTTTTTAGAGCTACTGCGATATATATTTTAAAAAGAGTTGGAGAGATACAACATCCCTGTCTTAAGCCTATTGTTACCAGGAATTTTTTGAAAGTCTATTTCCAATTTTAACTTTAGATTTTGACCCTTTGTATAGTTTTTTTATCGCTTTTATGTATGTATGATTGATATTAGTTTGCTCTAACACTGTCCATAATTTTTCTACTGGAACGGTATCATATGCTTTTTGTAGGTCCACAAAGGTAACATGAGTCTCTAAATTTTTGGCGCTCCTTTTCTCAATTACTTGTTTAAGACAAAAAACATTATCACTACAAAATCTGCCTGCACTAAACCCACTTTGCTCTTCTTCTTCTTGTTCATGAAAATCATTCTCTATTAGATCTCTAAGAATCTTACCGTACAATCTACTTAGAGTACTGGTCACTGAAATTCCTCTGTAATTGTTCGGTTTTTTCAAAAACTCCTAATAAAACTAAAAAAGCTTTTTAGGAAATATTATATTTACCTTCCTAGCCCGCGTAGCAATGGCTAGAGAAGCTATTATTTTCGACAAAAATTTTTTTTTGAGATAACGCCAAAAAATCTGTTATTTGGATATATTTTGTTCGACCTATCCTAGCAATATCGTCGTGATGTCTGTCTGTGTGTGTATATTATTTCTGTCCGTAACACGATAGCTCCTAAACCGCAGAACAGATTTTCATAAAATTTTTAGGTAAAATAGTTTTGAGACTCTTACGAGCTGATTAGATTTTGGTCAAGATCCATTAATGACGTTTTTTTGACAATTAAAAACTTTGAAAAATGCTAACTTTTTAACGGAGCATCGTATCAATACACCGTTTTCGGAATATAGTAGACTATATTTTGCTCAAAAATTTGTGTTATAACCAAAAACTTCGTAGGAGCTTTAGTTTCTGAGATATTTGCAAAAAACTGTTTTCAAGGCTAACATATTATCATGGCTTCACTTGAAGTGTGATAATATGCTAGCTAGGAAGGTGTGAGATCCATCATAGATCCATTAATTTTTAAATATTTTTTCAAAAATATGTTTACTACACACAAAAGATTAAAATAAAAAAAAATAAAATCTCGCGGCGAATTGTTCCGCGGCGAATCGGCCGGCGGCGAATCGTCCCTGCGGCGAATTGTCTCATTCCCAGTTTTTGTTCATGTGGATTAGGACGACGCTGTATAAGAATCTGTTAGCCTTAATACATCTTTCATGAAAAAATAATCAACAATGTATTACCTAGGTACTCAACATCTCATAAAACAAAATAAACGTATTAAAGTAGGCTTATTTAGTCATTCTAATTACCTTTAATGAGGTTCACAATCTTCATGTAATTATGTGAAACCTTGAAATAATGAAAAAATATAATATCAATAATAATAATGTGGAAATTAGCAGGTTTTTTCGTGACAGTCCTCATTTAAAATTGAATGTTTTTTTTAATGGAAAATGATAAATAAAAATGTATCATAACAAAAATATTTGTTTCATGTAAAAAAGCAAAGTACGCGAAAATCGTATTTTGTAAAAATAATTGAGATAAAAGTATAGCCCATATTGGCCCTACCCTAAAATTCGCTAAATGACGTTTTTACGAATCGTAACACAAGGTGTGGTTTTTTCGCATCTTTATAGTCCCACTATACCGCAACTCGGTGCTTTTGATGATAAAATGTATAGTTTGTAAAATATGAATTTCCAAAATTTTTCCATATTGGCCTTATGAGATTCCCTACCCTAAAATTCGCTAAATGACGTTTTTACGAATCTTAACACAAAGTGTGGTTTTTTCGCATCTTTATAGTCCCAGTATACTGCAACTCGGTGCGTTTGATGATAAAATGTTTAGTTTGTAAAATATGAATTTTCAAAATTTTTCCATATTGGCCGTATAAACCCTAAAATTCGCTAAATGACGTTTTTATGAATCATAAGACAAGGTCTCGTTTTTTCGCATCTTTATAGTCCCACTATACTGCAACTCGGTGCTTTTGACGATAAAATGTATAGTTTGTACAATATGAATTTTCAAAGTTTTTCCATATTGGCCTTATGAGATTCCCTACCTTGAAATTTGCTAAATGACGTTTTTACGAATCTTAAAACAAGGTGTGGTTTTTTCGCATCTTTATAGTGCCACTATATTGCAACTCAGTGCTTTTGTTGATAAAATGTATAGTTTGTAAAATATGAATTTTCAACTGGATTTTGGAGTGTAGAGGCGAAAGCACTCCCGGATAGATTTCGTCGAGGTAAAAATGTCGCTAATAGGTGGCGCTGCTTTTAGTAAAATCTCAAAAATATTTGGTAGAAAAGCTATGCAAGTCGCGTTTGAAAATTTGTGTAGAATAGGCGCGAACCTAATGTGATTTTGACGTTGATAATATTCTACTTGATTGATATGATATAGGTTTAAAAAAAAAACAAGACTTGCATGCACCTACATACATATTTTTAAAAATTATTATTTTTTGGGTCAATTCACAACCTTCGATTAACACTTTTATTGTAAACAAATATTGGCTTTCTGGTCTCGTCGTAAAACAAAAGTGGATTTGGACGTCGAAGGTCGAAACTGTTTGCATTTTAGCTCACACATATACTTTACTATAGTAGTGTGAGCTATGGTGATCCTAATTTTTTCGGGAAAAAAAGTTGCTCCGATCTCAAAAATATAGTAGTGTGAATATCTTTGCGTTTCAGATGATTTTGAAACTTTTTTGTTGCGCCGTCTGTCTGTCTGTCTGTCTGTCTGACCAAATTGAGTCCGGAGTTTAACAAAATACATTTTAGTTTTTTGTTTTTTTTAAGGGTGGGGGTAGATTTCAAAAATTTGAGTTTAAGTCAAAACATGGCTTGTGTGGTATCAAACAAAAGGTAATTTAGTCTGGAGTTAAATAAAATATATTTCAGTTTTTAGTTATATTAGCTCACACGTACACTATAACTATAGTACCTAGTGTGAGCCTAGGGGCCCATATATTGGCAGAGTATTTGTTGCGCCGTCTGTCTGTCTGTCTGTCTGTCTGTCTGTATGTCTGTATGTCTGTATGTCTGTCTGTCTGTCTGTATGTCTGTAACGACCAACGCGCATAACTCAAAAACCGCTTGGCCGATTTCAATGAAATTTGGTACCTAGGCTGGGTCTTGGGTCGAGATGGTCCCATTTAAAAATGAACAAAATCCACCGAACAGAAACCAAATTAAAGGGTGGGGGTAGATTTCAAAAATTAGAGTTTATGTGAAAATATGGCGTGTGTGATATCAAACGAAAGGTAATTGAGTCTGCAGTTAAACAAAATACATTTTAATTTATTTTAAAAAAAGGGTGGGGGATATTTTAAAAATTAGAGTTTAAGTAAAAATATGGCGTGTGTGATATCTAACGAAAGGTAATTGAGTCCGGAGTTTAACAAAATACATTTTAGTTTTTTGTTTTTTTTAAGGGTGGGGGTAGATTTCAAAAATTTGAGTTCAAAACATGGCTTGTGTGGTATCAAACAAAAGGTAATTTAGTCTGGAGTTAAATAAAATATATTTCAGTTTTTAGTTATATTAGCTCACACGTACACTATAACTATAGTACCTAGTGTGAGCTTAGGGGCCCATATATTGGCAGAGTATTTCTACATGTGCAAAAAACACAAATAATATCTTAATTTAAAAAATTATGAACAAAAAAAATATTTCAAATGCTGTAATATTTTTTTTGTTTTTTACGGAAAACAATTAATGAAATAAAAGCGTCTATACTTTTTACAGAAGAAGCTTAATAAATACAGGGTGTCCCATAACTTAGGGGCCATAGTGCAGCAGGTGATAAAGGAGGTTATTTCCGAAAAAAATGTTTATATAACATGGGGGTCAACACACATCTGTTTTTAAGATATAGGCTTTTTAAAGTTAGAAAAGTGGGGGGAAAAAGGGTTTTACAAAAAAATAAACTCTGTCACAGCCAGCTGAATACTTAGCTTATTGTGATTCAAAAATGTGTTATTTCTTTTTTTGATAAAACTACAAGTTAAGGAGATACAGGATGTCAAACCCAACTAACATTTATAGTAGCGGCTACATGTTCTAAAGGCTTTGCTACTTTCTTATAGTAGAAATGTGGTGATCCCAACCAAAATTTGTTACTTTTTAGTTCTAAATACTATTTAGTATCAGGAAATAGTAGATGTTTCGTAAAAACGACCCTCTAAACTACTTCATAGGATTGTTTCTTGATAGTCGATTCTGATAGTCTTCTCTACCACAATAGGACGTTGCTAAAGTTTTACTTTCTTTTTAGTCGTTATTGCGTAGTCGCCCTGACTTTTATATCCTACTTAATTACCACTAGAAAGTTAAGCTTCATTGGAGTCCCAAACAAGTGTATCCGACAACTACATTATAACTTTAATTTTTACCACAAAAGTTTGTGTCATCGTAGTAACATCTGATGTAACAATGTAGACAAAATAACTTTTTGGATCAACTTTAAAGCCGCAACTACTTTCAAGTAACCTTTTCGACTATCAGGGAATATAGTTTGGGACGCCATGTTTTTATGTAAGAAAGAAAATTTAATATTTTTGTTGTCGATTTATGAGCTCATATTAAAGAGCCATACTATTTTATAAACAAATTAGTTGAAGCTTACCAAAAATGCTCTTCTTAAGCACCATTTGTTGGAGTTAACTGTCGATTATGAAAACATAACCTCCAAAATCACAACACAAAAATTCCATCAGCTACCAGAAAACGGCTCAATTTTACGGGCGCACCGGTTTTTTGCAATATATATAATGCATGTTATACAAAAAACTTTGCGTCGCACTCGAATTTTGATCCTCTGCTCGTAAATTCTCACACTTTTGGATAACATAGTTCATATTATAACCATAACCAAACAAAAAAACTAAGCGAGTCTGTTTACTGTTGTGTCCACCATATTGTGTAACAATTCTACCAAAAAGAAACGATTATATTATTTGCAACTACATCGCAACTTTTATGCCATTACGGAAAAAAAACAGCCTCTACGACGTAGTAGATACCTGGCTACGACGTAGTAGTGTAGTTGTTACTACAGTGACTTTAAACACTTGGCCAAGTAGTTATAACCAGAAATTGGTTCCCCACTTAGGGAATTATAACGTCACTGTATGGTATACTGAGACGTAGCGGGAGTACGTTGCGGTTACTTTTAAGAAATTCTTTCTAGTTGGGGTTTCGTCGTTACAACTTTAATTGTTTGTTGGGAAATAACCTCCAAAAATAATAATTAAAAAAAAAATTGATTTTTGCTTACTTAGTCTTTGAAAAAATATCACTAATATTTTATTATTATGTCTTGCTAGAAACTTGTTTTTATTTAAAAAAAATATAAGAAAACATTGCGTTTTTTTCAAAAAAATTGACTGACTAATTTTTTTCACATTAATTTTTATTTCAGTTTATTGCTCTTGTTCTAGTACACGACTTTACCTAATTTCATATTTTTACTGCGTTTTTTTAAAAAGTTATTATCAAAAAAAGCCCGGGCCCTTTCCAAGCCTAAGATTTTTTTAGACATTTTTCATATATTTTATGAATAAAAACATAAAATAGACATCATGAGGTCTCGCCCCCCCCCCCAAGACTTACTCCTGGGTGCCCCACTGATATTGGACAATCTCAGAAAGGTAAAAAACGTTTATAAATAAGGAAGAAACATTTATTTGGCGATTAAAAAACACGTTAATTGACTTTTTTGTTTGAGCTATGTCTAAAAACAGAAAAGAATAGACATTCTTTAGTTGCTCATCACGTAAAATAAGTTTGATTACTATAAAACAACCAGTCAAGGTCGCCTGTTTTTTTTTCAAAGAAACTTTATTGATGCTATTATGAATTAGTAATTAGAGGTTTGTTCTAAAAATGGCACGGACGGACAATCGTGCGTAGTCATAGCCAAATTTGTATGAAATCATTTAAAAAAATAATCCTTTTTTTTGTTATATACGTGTTACTTCTGCTAATTAGTATTTATTTATTAGTTTAAATAATAATATATTTATGACGGATCTGATACCTTCCCAGCCTATTAGCATACTCCAAGTAAACTATATCAGCTCTGAAAACAGTTTTTTGCAAATATAACAAAAAAGAAAATTTTAATTACATGAAAAATTAGATAAAAAAGCTTATTGAAACAATTTTATTTTAGTATTTTCCAAACAAGCAGCGACCTGGTGTAGTTTTTAGTTTATTTGTTTATAGATAAAGCCCATTCGGCGTTCTTTTTTATGGCCCCGTAGAGCAACCTCAAAAATCCCACAGAATTTTAAACAGTCTATTAACCTACTAAGTATATGTATAATTTTTGTCACATTTTGATAATGTTCGGTAACGTTTTGCCTATAGGCACTATTCAATTGGCACCTAATATCAGTCTTGCCTAGCATTGAAAATTCTATGTGGTTATTTAAATGAATATCACTTAATTTGTGCCTTTTTAACTTTTCACTAAAGTGCTTGATATCACACATTCCCTTTGCACGCAGGATCACTTCGTGGATTGTTCATAACAAGACAAACAAAGCAAAAATATAAGCATTTCTTTTTTCACAACCACACAACCAGTTTTCAGCATCGTATTATTTTATGGAACACCCCTCGGCATTACTGACACTTAAATTTTCGTTAATTTTTAGGTCCGGTCTATGTGGACCTAAAGATTTTATTTGTAATCGAAGTTCATATGTCAACGTATTTAAATTTGCACAGTTAGTGTTGTAATCGACGCTATTTATTTCCATTTTATAAACAAACGATAACAAAAACAAACAATGACGCGATCAAAACAAACTCACGTCTTCACTAAGGATAGAACCGGTTTCGTAACAAGGGCAACGGACGTTTTTGCACGATGATGATGGCCGACTTCCTTTACTAAAACAAACGTTTTGCCCACCACCGCTCGAGAACATCCCCCGCTGAAAAACGGGTGAAATTGAAACATTGCCCCGCGCGGCGCTGTCGGCTTGTAATTATTTACGCTGAAAAGGTCCCCAATTAATCGCAGATAATAACAAGAAGCAGACAATCATGTCGTAAGGGAAGATTTAACTTTTTTTAAATAAATCAATTAAAAATATTGTTTGTTGTCTAGTTTTGGGAGGGCACTGCCCCGTTGTCCTGCCTGTAGCAGCCGCTCTCACCCCATCCACCCCTACGACAACCTAGCCATTATTCAATCTACTTTCATAATTCTGTTGCGTCACGTTTGTTACCGTAACCCTTACTTCAGTTAAGATCCTCTCTAAAATTAAAAGTTAAGAAAGGTGAATTTCTTTCACGAACCCACACGGTTCATTGCAGTCGAAGAACATCTACATACAGAGTGTTCAAAAATTATTTACACTTTATCTGCAAAATTAAACCATTTTTTTACCATTTTATATAAGATATTCTTAATAAGGCTAGTATTAGAAATATAAAGTATCATACGAAAAAGATTTCTTGTAAGAAAAGGGGAAAATCCGAAAAAATGGTACAGTGAAACCTTGCGGACACCTCTATCTAGCGGACACTCCCTTTAGCCGGACAAGCTTGTTAGAACCAAGTTTTTCCCTATGTCTTTACATGTAAAATTTACTCCCAGTGGCGCACCCAGGAATGTGTCTTGGGGGGCCCGAGGCCTCTTGGGGGGGGGGGCGAAGCCTCATGATGTCAAATTTTAAGCTATTTTTTGTGTTTAATTAATTAATGAAATATGTAGAAAATATGTAAAAAAATCTAAGGCTAAAAATTTCTGAAACCTCTCTTAACCGGACGGAAACCTCTGACAACGGGACGGAGCTCAGAACGACATGGGCATTAATACCCAACAAACAATTAAAGTTGTAACGACGAAACCCCAACTAGAAAGAATTTCTTAAAAGTAACCGCAACGTACTCCCGCTACGTCTCAGTATACCATACAGCGACGTTATAATTCCCTAAGTGGGGAACCAATTTCTGGTTATAACTACTTGGCCAAGTGTTTAAAGTCACTGTAGTAACAACTACACTACTACGTCGTAGCCAGGTATCTACTACGTCGTAGAGGCTGTTTTTTCCGTAATGGCATCAAAGTTGCGATGTAGTTGCAAATAATATAATCGTTTCTTTTTGGTAGAATTGTAACACAATATGGTGGACACAACAGTAAACAGACTCGCTTAGTTTTTTTGTTTGGTTATGGTTATAATATGAACTATGTTATCCAAAAGTGTGAGAATTTACGAGCAGAGGATCAAAATTCGAGTGCGACGCAAAGTTTTTTGTATAACATGCATTATATATATTGCAAAAAACCGGTGCGCCCGTTAAATTGAGCCGTTTTCTGGTAGCTGATGGAATTTTTGTGTTGTGATTTTGGAGGTTATGTTTTCATAATCGACAGTTAACTCCAACAAATGGTGCTTAAGAAGAGCATTTTTGGTAAGCTTCAACTAATTTGTTTATAAAATAGTATGGCTCTTTAATATGAACTCATAAAACGACAACAAAAATATTAAATTTTCTTTCTTACATAAAAACATGGCGTCCCAAACTATATTCCCTGATAGTCGAAAAGGTTACTTGAAAGTAGTTGCGGCTTTAAAGTTGATCCAAAAAGTTATTTTGTCTACATTGTTACATCAGATGTTACTATGATGACACAAACTTTTGTGGTAAAAATTAAAGTTATAATATAGTTGTCGGATACACTTGTTTGGGACTCCAATGAAGCTTAACTTTCTAGTGGTAATTAAGTAGGATATAAAAGTCAGGGCGACTACGAAATAACGACTAAAAAGAAAGTAATACTTTAGCAACGTCCTATTGTGGTAGAGAAGACTATCAGAATCGACTATCAAGAAACAATCCTATGAAGTAGTTTAGAGGGTCGTTTTTACGAAACATCTACTATTTCCTGATACTAAATAGTAGTTAGAACTAAAAAGTAACAAATTTTGGTTGGGATCACCACATTTCTACTATAAGAAAGTAGCAAAGCCTTTAGAACATGTAGCCGCTACTATAAATGTTAGTTGGGTATTATGTAGAATGTTGACAAAAACGCACTCTTGAACCGGCGAATTACCTTTTTCCGATTTAATGCAGAGACTAAATACTTCTGTCGTATTTACAAAATATTTCATTCGGCGGGACTGCTGTGTTTTATTTTTATTGTTCAATTGGGTAGTAATAGATTTCTTTGAAATTGCGCCCAGTAAAAACTTCTTAGTTTACGTGAGAAAATGGAAGTTGTTAACTTTTCTGAGAAGGAAAATCTATCAGCACGAAAGATCGCTGAAGAATTTAATATCGGAAAAACTCAAGCAGCGGAAATTGTTAATAAATATATATTAAAATTTCGCAGTTTCCTCTCATAAGCGGACACCTTCAATAAATGTTTCAATATTCCGTAAAAAGAATTGAGATTAAAGTATAGACAAGTTTTTCAATACACATTTCAAAATAAGTTCTCACAAATTTCGAAATGTTTATCTCCTGCCAAGTTCGCGCAAAGCTGTACCATCTTTTCTTGAAACATTTTAGCCCATATTTGACCTATCTATAACTCTTATTTGGAATAAGCAACGAAACTTAAACTTTGCTTTCATGGAGTTGGCAACCCCTCCCAGTTTCATGGTCTTCCATAAATAAAGTAGTTACGAAATTTCAAAAAACGTCGAAATTGTCACTCACGCACTCACTCATGTACAGATCATCAAAATTCTACTGTACTTCCAGACATGCTACAAAGCTGAAATTGAAAGATTGAACTGATAGAAATTATGACCAAACCCTTGGCGAAAATTAAAAAACCCCAAAATTCTAATTTACTCCCCTCCCTTATACATGTAAAGTAATAAAACTTTAGGAAAAAATTTAAAAACCCCAAAATTTTAATTTACTTTCCTCCCCTATAAATGTAAACTTATGTAAAAGTAACATTGCCCACTTCCAGAAACGCTAGAGGGCTGAGCTTTGGAAGACATCAAAATTTTAATTTGCTTCCCTTCCATATAAATTTAGTTATGTAAAAGTAACATTGCCCACTTTCAGAAACACTAGAGAGCTGTGGTTTAGAAGGCTGATAGGAACTATGAAAAAAACATTGGAATAAATTTTGTTTTGAGCAATATTTTACCACTTTAAAACTTAAATATTATCCAAATCCTTTAAAAAAGGAGTGAAATCATAACAGAAACATTTTATGTAAAAAAAGCCAACTGCTCGAAAATGGTATTCTGTAAAAAGAATTGAAATAAAAGTAAAACCAAGTTATCCAATACAAATTTCAAAATGAAAGTTCACACTAGTTTTGAAATGTTTTTCTAAACTTGGCTATTACGGCTGCGAATGACTCTTAGGCACAGTGTTAAATTGAACATAAAGATGTTTGGCTGTAATAGCTAAGTTAAAAAAAACATTTCCGAACTAGAACTTGGCTTTACTTTTATCTCAATTCTTTTTACGGAATACAATTTTCGCGCACTTGGCTTTTTTTTACATGAAATATTTTTGTTATTATTATCACTTTTTCGGCGTCTATTTGGGTCTCGTGGTACCAAATTCCTAGTCTCAGGAATAAGGTTTGGCAACAATCACCCTGTAGTACATACCTTTGACTATAATGTAATCATTGGTAGTACCTATAATATGTCTTAAACTTCATATCGAAATAGGATCTTATTATTCGATAGCTTTTCATTATTAGTCCATTTTAATAGTCCATTGTTATCGATGAGATTCATAGTTCAGACCTTGGAAGAGTAAAACTTCAGGGACACCATAGAGTAAGAGCAAGCTATGCTGAAAACCGCTTTAAAATTTGAAAAACTGGTAAATTTTGTAAAAGTAGCGCAAATTTTCTCAAAAATATATTTAAAAAAATATATATATTTAAAAAACGATTTTTCAAAAAGCAATTGTTGCAAAGTTTTCTAAAAAAAATTTTGATTTTTTTTTGAAACTCATTCCTTCGAAAAGCATGTTTCGAAAAACAAGTTTTCGAATATTTTTTAAACAAAAATTTTTTCCACAAACATTTTTTTCGAATGACATTTACAATTTATTCATTTAAATGGGAGGCCCTATATAAACTGACACGAGGGTACCGAAGATCTATGCCGAATAACGAGAAAAAACCACTGACCATAGTCTCCTCGTGTCCAGACTCACAGCCCCCTACCCTTACAAATTGTTGTTGATATCAAAGAAGAGAAAACGTTGTCCAATTTTTGACAGTTTTTTTAATTAACTTATTTATCTATCTATCTTCGTTCCATTTTTGGACATAGGCCTCCTCCACTATCTTCCACTCTTCTCTGTCTGTCGCCAGGTTCATCCATCTAGTTCCCGCTCGTTTCTTCTAGCAGAATAAGCTAAAACATGCGATTCAATTTAAAAACAAAAAAAAAATCACAAAATATTGAAGACAATTTTGTTTCACCAAAAATCTTTATAAAATCAAAAAAGAAGTCACTAGGCTATAATTTAATACTAATCTGATCCTCTAACCCTCTCTGATTTAAATTAAAAATAAAAAGAAATCACAAAAAGACAATTTTGTTCCACCAAAATTACATTGAGGTTTATAGGTTGATATTATGGATTCCTTCCAGTTATTTGGGATTATTTTTTATCTTAGTATTTTATTCAGAAGAATATGTAGGGTACTAACTACAGCTTTACCACTGTATTTAAGCAGTTCTGCCGTAACTCCGTATTTTCCAGGTGATTTTTTATGTTTCTTTTTCTTTAATGCTCTCTTTATTTCCACTATGCTTATTTAAGGTCGTAGCTCTGAGTTTATGTTCTTTATTTTTGTTTCGATTTTCTTCATGGTTTCTTGCGATGGTTCCTTTTTTGTTTGGTATATTTCTATATAGTATAATTCTGTATATACCTAGAGTCGGCCTTAGACATTTCATATTTCTGTTATTCTCTATCAATTTTATTTCTTGACTCTTTCTTTTATTTTCTTTTATCAATTTTCTTATAGTTTTATTTACTTCTGTGTATTCTATCGAGGATCTTTTTCCCTCTTTCTCCATGTTCCACCTTTTCTCCATCAGTTTTTTTATTTCTTCTGATATACAATCTCTCTTTTTACCTTTTTGTGTGATATCATTTCCTACTTTGGTTATAGCTTTGGTTAGTGTATCATTTATTTCATCTATATTTTAATTTTCTCAGTTTTGAGTTAGCTGTTCCTTTAGCATTTCTTTGTATAGGTTTATTTCGTGTAAGTTTATTCATGTCAAGTTGTTTATTGTTATTACTACTAGTAATTAGTAATTTAACTACTTTTCTGAAAAAGTAGTTTAACTAGCAAGTATTTAAACTACTTTTTTGATGAAGTAGTTAAAAGCACTACTTTTTTCAAGTATTTGCGCATTTCTGTGTCCAATTTTTGAAAGTTGAAGAAAGAAAAAAAAACTTTTTTATCGAATATATTTTGCTCCAAGGTCCGGTTTCGAAAAATTGAGAATCTATCGAACGCTCACGAGTGTTGTTGATGCCTGTAATCCTGTAATGAAATGCAACACAATTGAATTATATGTTTACGAAGATCTGAAGCGTGTCTTCAATACCTATATAGTCTGTGTTAAGAAACAAAAGACTAATAATAAAATTTGTATACGAGAAGGATGTATTCTAATACTAAATTTATAATAATATTAATTAGACAAACAATATACACAATAAGTTTCATGTAAGTAATTATGCAAGTCAAGTATCTATTGGTTCATATTTTAATTAGTAGGTATGTTGTTCTGTTGGATAAGTCCAACCAAAAATAAAAAACTTCAAAAAACTAATTACAAAAGGGGTTTAAAGTTATAAAAAATAATGTAAAATTTAACATATATGGAACAATGGTGAAAAGCACGCTGTTGTATGGAATAGAGACTTGTCGCGTAACAGAAAAATACAAAACAAAAATGGAAAGTGTTGAAATGGATGCAATAAGAAGATCAATGAGAATATCTAGAACAGATAATAATATAAGAAATGAGACCATAAAAGAAATAATGGAAATCGAGGGAAGCATAACGGATGACCTCACTAAAAGACATTTGATATGGTACGGCCATGTACAATGTCTGAACGACGAAAGATTACCAAAGCAGGTCCCAGAATGGCATCCAATAGGGCGCAGAAAAAGAGGGCGTCCCAAACTGGAATGGCAACAGTCAATCCACAGATCAATGTCAAAAATACTTGACAGAAGATGATTTTCAGGATCGAAGGAGGTGGAGAATAGGCGTCGGAGAAGGTAGAAAGTAGTTTAAAGAAATACACTATAAGGGGTTTCCCTCCATTGCTAGCTACATGAACTTAGCCTTCCATCCCCCATGAGCAGGGTTGCCAGATTTTTCAAATTAAGTAAATGCGTAAACACAAAAATTTAAAATAGATACTAAAAATTTACATAGATTTTAACATAAAGTTAGTGTAGGAGTCTTTTAGAAACCAAATGGTGTGTTTACCTACCTATTTAAATTTAGTGAGCTTTTTTTTTAATTGAACAGGTGAAAAACTTTTAAATTAAGTTGTGTTTCAAACTTTCATTGTCTTCATTATATTTCGATTATCAAAATTCCATGCATAATAAAATATATGATCTGTAATTTCTTTTAGTGATTTGTGAATTTTATTTAAAATAAACAAATATGAACGAACACATAAGATAAGTATGTATAGATAAGAAATATCCGCCCTAAAATCAGAAAGTAACTTAAACGAAAAAGTAAAACATTCCTATTCGATTGTTTGTTGAAGTGTAAACTTCAGGCGCGTTTAGCACTTTTTGTGAGTACTGAATTGAACTGAGCCCTCAGGCTCGGCTATGTAACGCTCATTCGGGTGAAGTCGGCTCGAGTCGACTAACTGTGAGAGGAACAGTCGGCAGAGCGATATGATGATGTAGATGAAGGCCACTCAGAGCAAAATTGACCAGAGTAATTTATACCCAATTATAATTATGTAAATGTTATTACTTGGTATATTACTTTGTCAATATACAACGGAAAAAATCTTGTATTTCGAATTATTAATTTCGCCTTGTTAAAGTTTACATTTCTGCCGTGTGGTCTTAAGCACACACAATTTTTTTAAAATAAAATTTATGTTATATATAAGAAGATACAGACGGTTAAAAAAATAGGACAGAAATGAAAAAAAAGGGGGAAAAGATTTTCCGGGACAATTTGCATAAAAATAAAATAAGTAAAAAGCGGGACTTTCATAAGATTAAAACAAATCGGGACCGAGCTACATAAAGTGGGACCGTCCCCCCTACGGCGGGAAGTCTGGCAACCCTGCCCATGAGTCCCAAGATAGTTGTAATATTATACTTGCCAACCCATTTGCTTTATCACTTGTAGAAATTAATAAGGAGGACAAAAACTAATACCTATTTGTTATTTTTATGTCGAGTTTTCTCTGATTAATAAACTAAAAGGAATGTTTTAATCACATATTTAAGAAAAATTAAAAAGATATGCATATTTTAAACACTCCTTTTGCCCATATAGTATAGTGGCATAAATTGTGTCATTTATGATAATGTTCGCGTATATAAAGGAAATTCTTTGGTATAAAGGAGGTGCGATTTTTTTTAAAACATGCAGACTTACCTACATACACATTTGCCTTTAAGCAACACCTCAGCATTTTACAAAAAAAAAAGATAAATAATAGAAGTATATAGTACATATCGTCGCCTTTCTCATGAAGGGTTGGTTGCATTTGGTAATTTCGTCAGGAGAGCTTAAAAGCGAATAAATTTAGAAAAAAAACTTTTTCGAAACAAGCTTTTTTAAAATGGACTAAAAAGCATAAAATAATTTTTTGAGTGTTCTGATATCAAAATAATAAAAAGCGATGGGCGTATTAAAGGAAATTTACCCATTTTTGTTGTAGCCTTGTGAATTCGAAGTTTAGTGAAAATCCAAATTCATTACATTATAGCAGAGAAATGTAGGGGTAGACAATTTAACCCAACCCAACCCTACTCAAGCTACCCTTACATTTTTTTGATATGGATGGACATTATTACGCCTGCTTCATATTAGGCAGATCATCCGCGACCGGCAGTGTGTCGATTTTTTTGTCACATTGAAAAAGAAAAGTCGGCCCATCATCGGTTGTGGACGATCCAACAAATGCGCATGGAAAGGCATTTACCTAATATTAAATACGCCCATCGCTTTTATTATTATGATATCAGAACACTCAAAAAATTATTTTATGCTTTTTAGTCCATTTTATAAAAGCTGGTTTTTAAAAAGTTTTTTTCTAAATTTATTCTTAAATTTTTAGATTTGTCTAAGTCTATGCATTTCAGCCAGCGCATCGATATTGCAAGGAGTCTTTCCTGTCAATTTTGAAATATCTAAGTCTTCGATGGGAAGGCCGTCCAACGATTTGATACGACTCAAGGCGACATAAGCTTGACCATATTGAATTTTTGTAATCTGATCAAAAATTCGTAATTCTCATCCTCAAAAACCCCCAGATACCAATTTTAGTTGAAATCGGACAAAGTAAAGTTTTACACCCTCTAATCTCGAAATTTGAAGTCAATCGGATGTTTGGAAGTTCTTCAAAAATAAGTTGGAAGATTTGATTACATACATACATACCCACATACATACATACATACATACAGGTGAAGTTAAGTAAAAGCTTGTAAAAAAAAGGTTAGGCGGTTCCTACAGTTAGACCAAAAGTGATTTTATTAACCAAAGAGAACTATTTGTAATGAAAATATTCGTGAGAGCAAAGAGTTGCATGAGAACAGTTTGAGAAACAGAACTTTTATACACGGTGTTTCACGAACATCGAAACAGAGGCCTTTTTGGATATTTAGAGTGCCAATTTGGAGAAACGCTCGGACACGTCGATTTTGTTTGCGAGGGGGACACTTTTTGGATATCTTGAAATTTTTGAAGCACGAACCCTCTTCGAGGGGTATACTTTACCCCTATATTTTGAATAGGGAAGTGGGTCTAGTGATACCTTGTTTTGAAGCTCCTTTGAATATGTTTACAACCGTGTAAAAATTTCAAAAATCCATTGTTTGTTTTTGAGATATTTGCTTTCAAATTTTCAAATTTAACTGTAGATATAAAATAAAAATTAAATCCGAAAAATAATAAAATTCTAATTAAATTTTATCGGTCATGTTAAATTTGAAAATTTGAATGCATCTCAAAAACTAATCGATAGATTTAAATTTTTACACGGTTGTAAGGACATTCAAAAGGTTTTCAAGGTATCACTAGACCCACTTTCCCTATTCAAAATATAGGTGTGAAGTATACCCCAAAATATAGAAGTGAAGTATACCCCTCGAAGGGGGCTCGAGCTACAAAAATTTCAAGATAGCCAAAAAAGGGGACCCTCGCAAACAAAATCGACGTATCCGAGCGTTTCTCCAAATTCGCACTCTAAATACTCAAAAAGGCAGTACTACGATGTTCGTGAAACACCCTGTATTAATGAAAAGGATTGAAGGGAAAGTCCCTGTATTAGTACATCAATTTTACTCAAATAAATTGTGATTAGCTTCTACTATAACGGCCTTTCCCAATCATCATCAATACTTTGTTTTTCCTCAAATACACTGTTTTTTGCAGTGTAAACTTCTTTATGCGCGTTTAGCACTTTTTGTGGGTACTAAATTGAACTGAGACGTCACGCTCGGCTATGTAACGCTTATTCGGGTGAAGTCGGCTCGAGTCGACTAACTGTGAGAGGAACAGTCAACAGAGCGATATGATGATGCAGACGAAGGCCACTCAGAGCAAAATTTACCAGAGTAATATACCCAATTATAATTATGTAAATGTTATTACTTTGTATATTACATTGTTTCGCCTTGTTAAAGTTTACACTTACGCCGTGTGGTCTTAAGCACACCAATTTTAGCTCACACATATACTATACTATAGTAGTGTGAGCTATGGTGATCCTAATTTTTTCGAGAAAAAAAAAGTTGCTCCGATTTCAAAAATTTTTATATATCTTTGCGTTTCAGATGATTTTGAAACTTTTTTGTTGCGCCGTCTGTCTGTCTGTCTGTCTGTCTGTCTGTCTGTCTGTCTGTCTGTCTGTCTGTCTGTATGTCTGTCTGTCTGTCTGTCTGTCTGTGTGTCTGTATGTCTGTCTGTAACGACCAACGCGCATAACTCAAAAACCGCTTGGCCGATTTTAATGAAATTTGGTACCTGGGCTGGATCTTGGGTCGAGATGGTCCCATTTAAAAATGAACAAAATCCACCGAACACAAACCAAATAAAAGGGTGGGGATAGATTTCAAAAATTAGAGTTTATGTGAAAATATGGCGTGTGTGATATCAAACGAAAGGTAATTGAGTCTGGAGTTAAACAAAATACATTTTAATTTATTTTAAAAAAAAGGGTGGGGGTATATTTCAAAAATTAGAGTTTAAGTGAAAATATGGCGTGTGTGATATCAAACGAAAGGTAATTAAGTCCGGAGTTCAACAAAATACATTTTAGTTTTTGTTTTTTTTAAGGGTGGGGGTGGATTTCAAAAATTTGAGTTTAAGTCAAAACATGGCTTGTGTGGTATCAAACAAAAGGTAATTTAGTGTGGAGTTGAATAAAATATATTTCAGTTTTTAGTTATATTAGCTCACATAACTATAGTACCTAGTGTGAGCTTAGGGGCCCATATATTGGCAGAGTTTTTTTATCAATAATAATATCTCTATTATTGGACACATTTTTTATATTGTCCACAATACACCTTGTCATAATGTAGGGTAAGTCTGTAAGTGGGCAGGCGATATTATTGATTAATCATTATTCATATATATTTTAGCTCACACATATACTATACTATAGTAGTGTGAGCTTTAGTGATCCTAATTTTTTCGAGAAAAAAAAAGTTGCTCCGATTTCAAAAATTTTTATATATCTTTGCGTTTCAGATGATTTTGAAACTTTTTTGTTGCGCCGTCTGTCTGTCTGTCTGTCTGTCTGTCTCTCTGTCTGTCTGTCTGTATGTCTGTCTGTAACGACCAACGCGCATAACTCAAAAACCGCCTGGCCGATTTTAATGAAATTTGGCACCTAGGCTGGGTCTTGGGTCGAGATGGTCCCATTTAAAAATGAACAAAATCCACCGAACACAAACCAAATAAAAGGGTGGGGGTAGATTTCAAAAATTAGAGTTTATGTGAAAATATGGCGTGTGTGATATCAAACGAAAGGTAATTGAGTCTGGAGTTAAATAAAATATATTTTAATTTATTTTAAAAAAAGGGTGGGGGGTATATATCAAAAATTACAGTTTAAGTGAAAATATGGCGTGTGTGATATCAAACGAAAGGTAATTGAGTCCGGAGTTTAACAAAATACATTATAGTTTTTGTTTTTTTTAAGGGTGGGGGTATATTTCAAAAATTTGAGTTTAAGTCAAAACATGGTTTGTGTGGTATCAAACAAAAGGTAATTTAGTCTGGAGTTGAATAAAATATATTTCAGTTTTCAGTTATATTAGCTCACACGTACACTATAACTATAGTACCTAGTGTGAGCTTAGGGGCCCATATATTGGCAGAGTATTTTTAAGAATGTTGAGAAAAGTTTTGTATAGGCAGTGGCGGCTGGTGACGTTATAAATTGGGAGGGGGGGGGGACAGAAATTTAAATTGCATGAAAAATGAGATAAAAAAACTTACCGAAACAATTTTATTTTAGTATTTTCCAAGCAAGCAGCTACTTGGTGTAGTTTTTAGTTTATTTGTTTATAGATAAAGTCCATTCGCCTTTCTTTTTATGGCCCCGTAGAGCAACCTCAAAAATCCCACAGAATTTTAAACAGTCTATTAACCTTAATAAGTATATGTCTAATTTTTGTCACATTTTCATTATGTTCGGTAATGTTTTGCCTATAGGCACTATTCAATTGGCACCTAATATCAGTCTTGCCTAGCATAGAAAATTCTATGTGGTTATTTAAATGAATACCACTTACTTTGTGTCTTTTTAACTTTTCACTAAAGTGCTTGATATCACACATTCCCTTTGCACACAGGATCACTTCGTGGATTGTTCATAACAAGACAAACAAAGCAAAAAAAGCATTTCTTTTTTCACAACCGCACAACCAGCACAACCAGTTCGTATAATTTTTTATTAAATTTTCTATTATAAGTTTTTATGGAACACCCCTCGGCATTACTTACACTAAAATTTTGGTTCATTTTTAGGTCCGGTGTATGTGGCCCTAAAGATTTTATTTTTAATCGAAGTTCATATGTCAACGTATTTAAATTTGCGTAGTTAATTATATAATCGACAGTATTTATTTCCATTTCATAAACAAACGATAACGAAAACAAACAATGAAACGCGACCGGCAAGACTTTTTACTCCTGACAACCCCCAAATCAAAAGAAATTCAAACGTCTTCACTAAGAATTGAACCGGCAACACTAGAAAGGGCAACGAACGTTTAGGCACGATGATGATGGCCGACGTCAACTAAAAGAAACATTCCTCCCGCCCCGCGCGAGAACAGCCACCCATTCACAGCTGAAAAACGGGTGAAAATTAAAACCTTGCCCCGAGCGGCACCAATATATGTAAACGACGTCCATGATTGCGATTCGGTTGTAGCCCGAACGCTGCCGTAACCGTGTCAATGAAGCCCTATTCTACATTTACACGGTTCGGTTACGTTGGCGATTGACAACGGTTAGGTTTCACATTCTCTAGGATCCCGGGAAAGAGGTCAGGAGAGTATGTTTTAAAAAAATATATGTATGTTAGAAATTTACGAATTCTTTCTTAAGAAAGATTGTGGTTCTGAAATCCAGACTGATTTTTAACGAACATTTTTGCGATCACGGGTGTTAGTTACCCAAGCGATTTACCATATCGTCTGCTATTTACCCGAGATGTTCGGGCGAAATCGACTGGCGATCCTGGGTGTTGTATACAAATATGCGCTCGGCACGCATATTTGTAAACGACGTCCATGATTGCGATTCGGTTGTAGCCCGAACGCTGCCGTAACCGTGTCAATGAAGCCCTATTTTACATTGACACGGTTCGGTTACGTTGGCGATCGATTGACAACGGTTAGGTTTCACATTCTCTAGAATCCCGGGAAAGAGGTCAGGAGAGTACGTTTTAAAAAAATATATGTATGTTAGAAATTTACGAATTCTTTCTTAAGAAAGATTGTTCCAGACTGATTTTTAACGAACATTTTTGCGATCACGGGTGGTAGTTATCCAAGCGATTTACCATATCGTCTGCTATTTACCAGAGATGTTCGGGCGAAAGCCGACTGGCGATCCTGGGTGTTGTATACAAATATGCGCGCGGCACTGTCGGTTTGTAATTATCAAAAAGTTCACCCAATTAATCGCTCGTTGTTAACCAGTGATAATACTAGACAATCATGTCGTAAGTTTTTTTAAATAAATCAATTAAAAATACTGTTTGTTGCCCAGTTTTGGGAGGGCACTGCCCGGTTCCCTCCCTGTAGCAGCTGCCATTGTGTATAGGTCTGTATTAACATTGCTTATAGGTAATACAATTTTATAAAAAGCAGCTGAGTCAGTTTATTGCAACATCATAGGTTTGAAACAAACACCTGATTTAAAAATAATTAAATTTAATTAATATTTAATAAAATATCACTCTGTATAGTTCGAAAAGTAAAAGTACAATAAACTAGACCTATTTTCGACGTAGGCGTATAGTGTGACAAATAACACAAATAGGAGTGTCTCGTGTCTCAAACCAAGATTTTATATCACATTTCCAGTTGCAGTTCAAATAAAATGTTTAGATTTTATGTTTATCTGTATATCAATGCTTATTGTACAGGGTGTATCATAAGGGAAGCACCAAATTTTAAGTGCTGGTGGGGAAGGTTCTATCTATTTATTATTCTGTCGGTATAGAACGTTTTGCTGACAATTATCTTCTGTTAGATTTTTTGATTCACGGATCTTTGGATTCACTGTTGCCATTCCAGTTTAGGACGCCCTCTTTTTCTGCGCCCTATTGGTTGCCATTCTAGGACTTGCTTTGGTAATTTTTCGTCGTTCATCCATTGTACATGGCCGTACCATATCAGTTGCCATTTAGTGATGTCATCCGTTATGCTTCCCTCGATTCCCATTCTTTCTTTTATGATCTCACTTCTTATGTGATTTGTTCTAGATATTCTCATTGATCTTCTTGTTGTATTTTTCTGTTACGCGACAAGTTTCTATTCCAGACAACAGCGTGCTTTTCACCATTGTTTCATATATGTTAAATTTTACATTCTTTTTTATCTCTCTGCTCCATAAGATGCTGTTAAGACATACAATAACCTGTTTTGTTTTTACTATTCTTTTTTCCAGTTCTTTACAGTCTGTTCCTGTCTTATCAGATGTTCTTTACTTCTTTATATTTTTCTCTCTAGTTTTGGGGGTGCGGTATGTACCCATATCGCAGCCTTATGCTGATTGAATAAAAGGAGGAGGCACTAAATATATTGTTTACAAGGATGCGTCAGATAAGCTGAATTTGAGATATGTTGAAGACCAAACCTTTTTTTACCAAAAAAAATTATATACTTATTTAAATGCGTTTAATTAAAGTTAATTTTGACTATGCACTTTTAGTGTGCTTTATTTATATTTAATAAATCTCAAGTATTTTCGTGTATTTGTTTAAATTATTTTGAGCCACTCTGTAGGTATGTGACGCAAACTATATGTAAAAAATTGATAAAATTCGTAAAAGGACTCTTTTGTCAATGAAATAAGACTAATATCAGTTTTTTATTTTTATTTGGCGAAAAGTTATTACAAAAAAGCTACAAAAGGTAATATTTTTCCATATTTCATTGGCGCGCATTTAAATAAGTATAGCTCGAAAACAAATCCTATGACCCCTCAATTTTTTTTTGGTACAAATATCAAGAAGGTTTAGCCTTCAACATATTTCAAATTCAGCTTATCTGACGCATCCCGGTAAACAATGTATCTAGTGCCTCCTCCTTTCTATTTAGTTTATAAAACTATACATAATGAGGTTCTATTTATTATTCACGTGATATTATGGTCATATATGTAGGTATATACCATGTAATTACATGTAACAGTACTAATTTAAACATAGGTACCTAGGTACACTCGGTTCATCTAACAGTATTATAAATTGGTCGATAATATTTTGCTGATAATTATTTATCTACTAATAATTTAGCATTTCCTCTATTTCCTGCAAAAAAAATCGTTAGTAGGTGTTCAATTAAAATAAATGAATCCATGACGGATCTGACACCTTTCTAGCTAGCCTATTATCACACTTCAAGTGAAGCCATGATAATATATTGGCCTTGAAAACAGTTTTTAGTAAATATCTCAGAAACTAAACGTCTTACGAAGTTTTTGGTTATAACACGAATTATTGAGCGAAATATAGTCTACTATATTCCGAAAACAGTGTATTGATACGATGCTCCGTTAAAAAGTTAGCATTTTTAAAAAAATTTAATTGTCATAAAACTGTCATTAGCACTAATGGATTTTGACCAAAATCTAATCAGCTCATAAGAGTGTTGAACACTATTTTACCTGAAAATCTTATGAAAATCGGTTCAGCGATTTAGGAGCTATGGCTTACGGACAGAAATAATATACACACACAGACAGACATCACGACGATATTTCTAGGATAGGCCAAAATACATCCAAATAACACATTTTTGGCGTTATCTGAAAAAAAAAATTTCAAGCGAAGTTCCTTTCCAGTGCTGTAGCTAGGCGTAGGGGGCGCTAAAATTAATTTTCAAAATTAGACCCCCAAAGAAACGAGCACGTCAACAAATATTGTGGCACATTTTTCTTTAGTCTTCCAAGATTTTATAGTTACAAAAAAAATTCTACTGCGGCGCCATTTTTTTTTCCGAAAAGTACTTATTTTTCCTAAAAATTTTCCCTTAACGTAGTTTCTTATGTATTACCAAAAATTTTTCTTCTATGGTGCAATTTTTCCGAGATGAACTAAGAATATGTAAAATTTCTGAATAGAACCCCAATTTACCTATAAATAGGGCCAATTCTTAATTTGATTCATGTTGACAACAACAATTTTTACCTTCCTAGCCCGCGCAGCAATGGTTAGGGAAGGTATTGTTTTCGACGAAAAAATTTTTTTTTGAGATAACGCCAAAAATGTGTTATTTAGGTGTATTTTGACCTATCCTAGCAATATCGTCGTGACGTCTGTCTGTGTGTGTGTGTGTGTGTGTGTGTGTGTGTGTGTATGTGTGTGTGTGTGTATTTTCTTTTGTCCGTAACACAATAGCTCTTAAACCACTAAACCGATTTTCATAAAATTTTCAGGTAAAATAGTATTGGACACTCTAACGAGCTGACTAGATTTTGGTCAAAATCAATTACTGCTAATTTCAGTTTTTTGACAATTAAAAATCTTTGAAAATACTAACTTTTTAACGGATCATCGCATCAATAAGCGGTTCGGTTCGGTTTTTGCTCAATAATTTGTGTCAGAACCAAAAACATGAGCTTTAGTTTCCGAGATATTTACAAAAACTGTTTTTAAGGTTGATTATCATAGCTTTACTTGAAGTAGTAGGCTAGATAGGAAGGTATCAGATCCGTCATGGATTCATTTATTTCTCTTAAATCGGTCGTCATCTTGATTATCTCAGAATTCTCAGGCTTTCGGACTAAAAAAATCAGCAACAAAATTTTCTATGAAGGAAAGGTTCTCCAAATATCCAAACTAGTGCGATTTTACAATTTTCTAGACTATATTATATCGGATTCTACCGAGTTAGTTATTTTTAAATTCCGAGTATGTAATTTAAATTTAAAATTTATTTAAATCTGTTTTTTTTAAATATTTATCTCAATCCGGAAGCCTAAGATGTAAACTCGATCAAACCTATGTAAAAAATATAAGTACCCTTTCTTGTCTTGATCTGGTTTTTAATCCTTTTTTCTAAATGTCAAGTGCAAATAACTCAAGTTGAGATACTTGATTTTTATTTATTTAATATAATTATAAACAGTTTATTTCAGACAGTATTGTTCTCCATAAAGTATTTCATTAAGGTACTTCAAGTCTACTTTAAAATGGTAAAAGTTCGAAACTGAGAAAAGGAGTGCCAGAAATATAGAGACTCATGTTACCTTTGTGGACCTACAAAAAGCATATGATACCGTTCCAGTAGAAAAATTATGGACAGTGTTAGAAGAAACAAATATAAATCATACATATATAAAAGCGATCAGTGGCGTATATAAAGAAAAGTTTCGGGGGGGGGGGCCCGACACCTATTTTATGTTTGTATTCATGAAATATGTGAAAAATATCTAAAAAAATCTTGGCTTCGGAAGGGGGGGCGGGCCCCCTAGACCCCCCCTTATATACGCCACTGAAAGCGATAAAAGAACTATACAAAGGGTCAAAATCTAAAATTAAAATTAGAAATCGACTTTCAAAAGAATTCCTGGTAACGAAAGGCTTAAGACAGGGATGTCGTATCTCTCCAGCTCTTTTTAAAATATATATCGCAGTAGCTCCAAAAAAACTGGAAACGTAAAGTACACGGCATGGGAATACAACTTAACGACCGATTTACATACACACACTACAGTTTGCTGACGACCAAGTATTTGTCGTTAATGAAAAAGAAGACATGGGTATATGATGAGATAGTTAACAGAAGAATACCAAAAGTGGGGTCTAACAGTGAAAGTGAACCAGACACAGTACTTATGTATTGGAAACGAATTAAGTGAGTTAGAACTAGACAATGGACAAACAATATCTCCATGCAATGTGTATGTATACTTGGGTGTTACATTTGATAAGACAGGAAGAGACTGTAAAGATCTGGAAAAAAAATAGTAAAAGCAAAAAACAGTATTTTATGGAGCAGAGAGATAAAAAAGGATGTAAAATTTAACATACGTGAAACAGTTGTGAAAAGCACGCTGTTGTATGGAATAGAGACTTGTCGCGTAACAGATAAATACAAAGCAAAAATGGAAAGTGTCGAAATGGATGCAATAAGAAGATCAATGAGAATATCTAGGACAGATCATATAAGAAATGAGATTATAAAAGAAAGAATGGGAATCGAGGGAAGCATAACGGATGACATCACTAAAAGACAACTGATATGGTACGGCCCTGTACAACGGATGAACGACGAAAGATTAGCAAAGCAGGTCCTAGAATGACAACCAATAGGGTGCAGAAAAAAAAGGTTCGTCCTAAACTGGAATGGCAACAGTCATCCAAAGATCAATGAGTCAAAAAAATCTGACAGAAGATGATTTTCATGATCGAGGGAGGTAGAGAATAGGCGTCGGACAACGTAGAAAAACGTTCTAAACCAACATAGTAGTAGTAATAAATATTTTGGAATATTTTAAACCCCCAGAACAACATGACTTCACTTCCCTTCAATCTTCTTCGTCGTCAGAGCTCTCTTCTATTTGCACTGGTCCAAAGAACTTACGGAAAATTCTTCTTTCCCATATTTTTAGTTTTTTTCATTCTCCTTTGTGTCCATGATTCGCACCCATATTTTTATGTCACTACCGGTCTAATTATTGTAGAGTATAAATTTTGTTTGAGACGTCTCGTTACAAATTAGAATCCTTTCAATCACAAAATTTTATTTGGGGGAGCTATAATTACAAATATGAGAGAGAATTAACCCCCCCCCTTTCAAGCCTCCCCTAACCCCGTCAAAAGGACATGTCATGAGAATAAATAAACAGTAAAAAAGACTGTTCCAATGTTGAACTTTAAAGATATTCTTGGTTTTCACACATAAATTAATTCAGTTTCTTCTTTTTCTTCCTTTTCTACAAAACGTTACATGACAACTTGCGGTTATATCCACTTTATACTTATATTTAACAATGTAACAGATATACCAGGAAAAATCGTGACTTTGTGAAGAAATGTCTTTCGATTCTTCTCTCCGTCTTCAGTTCTTCGTTACGTTTCGTCTTCTTCTCTGCTCGACGTGAAAAATATACACGCCACGCTACGTTTCTTCCGTGACCTTGCCTGGCTTACATATAGGTATAGCATAGCTTCTTCTTCGATCTTTTAAAGACCACTGACATGTCTGGCATACTCAGTGAGTGAGTGAATCAGTTGTAAAGCTGAAGGAGCACAAATGACTTAAGGGTGGGGTTGATGGATTTTTCAAGCAGGACCTAACTGAGTTTGTAATATTCGTTTTAAGCTACGTTTACATTTGGAGAGTTTACTGGCGGAAAGTACTTTCAGCCACTAAACTTGCTTTGTTGGAGAATTTACTGGCGGAAAGTACTGGCAGCCAATAAAATTTTGTATTTACACGTTTTCAAGTTTACTTGCCAAGGAGTTAAAAACAAAATGGCGGTAGTGCGTGCTGCTGTTAAATTTGTTATGTGTGAAATTGCCAATAATTTAATAAATAAGTTAGAACGCAAGAAAACTAGGAAAAAACGAGTTTGGGTTAGAGATAGGATCAGACGCAGAAGTACTTGCATCAGAACGACTCTTAAAGGAGATATTAACTGAAGATCCCGATTTTTATAGGAATTTCAGATTATCATACCAAAAACTTAAAGAACTGTTAAGACTAGGTTAACATAAACTGACCAAATCGGAAACGTGTATGAGCAGTCCTATTTCTCCCAAAATAAATTGGAAGTCACATTACGCTATCTGGCCACTGGTGATAGTTTTGCTTCCTTGCAGTATTGTTAAAGGAGAAGGAGAAGAAAGGAGAAGAAGTACTGCAGTATTTATACAGACTACCGAAATGTACTATTTTAGTTTTTTACCGGAGGTTGATGATGAACTTTTGATATTTCACAAAATTTCATATTTTTTACATATGTTTAAAAAGGAAATTATCTGATTTGCATCCCACTTAGGTTGATGATGAACTTGATATTCCACAAAATTTCATATTTTTGATACATGTTTAGCAAGGAAATTATCTAATTTCCATCCCACTTAGGTTGATGATGAACTTGATATTCCACAAAATTTCATATTTTTGATATGTTTAAAGAGGAAATTATCTAATTTCCATCCCACTTATTCATTGTAAGAAACGTGGACACTTTCTCACAGTACGCTTGCTGACATGTGTTTACATTTAGAGAGTACTGGCGGAAAGTATTGCCAGCCACTAAACTAGCCGGCCCGTCAACTTTTGGAAAATACTTGCGAGAGAGTAGCAAGGTGCACTTTCTTGTAATTTATACATGGCAAGTTTAATGGCTGCCAGTACTTTCCGCCAGTAAACTTTCTAAATGTAAACGTAGCTGTACTGTACTTCCTATATTCCTTATTTAGATTATTTTTCTATAATTATCCTTTCTTCTTTTGTTCCAGGCTATTTATAAGTCTTTATTTTAAATAGTTTCAACAAAAAGAAGAAGTCAGCTGTCAAGATAACTCGAGTATGAAATACATGTCACTGTGGGTTCTTCAACATCTTCACTTCTTCGGTTTAATGTCTTCAGCTCGTGACGTGACGTTTTCTGCTGATGAACTTTCTGCATGGTCTAAAGCTCTCCATACAGACAGCTATTTTTCCACATTTTTTTAAATACCTAAATAACTAGTTTAAAAAATTTCTCTCGCAGGTAACGTGTTAAGTATGACGTTAATATTCGGTTATTTTTAAGTTCATTAGGGACTTATTGACATAAAGCTTAACAGTAATAGTGCCAGGCAGTATTTAGACAGTTTTGCATTATAAGATAACAGCTGGTCTCTCAATATTAATAGGCATTTGTGTATTATTAGAACGGGAATAAATACTGCCTTCTTTTATTAAAGATAAATATAGAACTTATTTTTAAATTTGAATTTGTTATGTCAATTTTGACCAAATGTCGCGTACGTTGTCATATGTCGGGTACGTTACTACACGTCGCTAACGTTGCTATATTTTACATACGTTGCTGTATGTCACGTACGTTTCTATATGTCCCGTACGTTGCTATTGATATTCTAATCTTTTATGTTTAGTAAGAACTGCGGAATTCTTACGGTTATGCCATTTCCCTTTGTGACCTTTCTTCGAATTTTATTTTCTTCTTTATGATAAGCTATGGAATAGAGGTATTGATTTTCGTTACTTTTAAATACTCGTTACTAATCGTTACTCGACTACTAAGTAATCATTTTATATATTCATTATTATCGTTACTTTCATTACTGTAACTGTATTCAATTCAATCAGACAATAAGTGCAAAATTCTCGGACTGTCGTTAATTCAAAGATCATTTACTTGTAGGTATATTTTGGTTGTTGATATTATGGAAATATTGGATTGAATTTTCAAAATGCTGGCTAAAATTAAAAAAATAAAGGTAGGAATTATGTAGAAACTGTCCTGTATACAACTTTGTTTTAAAAGTCTAATGCCATACATACAAAGAAATACATACTTAAAATCGAAAAATGAATAAAAATAGAGACAAATACTAAAATAATCGAAGGAATCAAAGTAATCAAAGTAACGAAAATAATCATTTAATTTTCGGATCGGTATTCGTTACTCCGTTATTTGTCGAGTAACGAGTACTAGGGTAACGAATGGTTACTTTTTCAACACCTCTACTATGGAGACCCATCATTTTTATATCAGAGATATAAGTTCTATTTCGACGTTTAGAAAAGTTTTGTTAGAGTATGGAAGTCTTTATATTGGTAAATGGTTAATAATGTATCTTATTAATATCGAAAGAGTGGTCAAAGTGTGATCGAGAATTACATAATATTTCTCTGCATTTTTCAGGCTACAGCTCGTAAATTTTATGTATTCATAATAGGGGCCCTTTGCTTGCCAATTCTTCACTTATCCTTTATTTGATTGATAACGTTATGACAAAATGTAATGTAAATTTAAAATATTTTTGATATCAGAGAATTAAAAGCTGCCAATGCGGGGTAATCCGCAGAGATTCGTTCGTTCGTAAAACGAATATTACAAACTCAGTTGCTGCATGAAAAATCCATTACCCCCACCCTTAAGTGATTTGTGCTCCTTCAGCTTTACAACTGATTCACTCACTCACTGAGTATGCCAGACATGTGGTCTTTGGAAGATCGGATCGAAGAAGCTATGCTATACCTATATGTAAGCCAGGCAAGGTCACGGAAGAAGAAACGTAACGAAGAACTGAAGACGGAGAGAAGAATCGAAAGACATTTCTTCACAAAGTCACGATTTTTCCTGGTATATCTGTTACATTGTTAAATATAAGTATAAAGTGGATATAACCGCAAGTTGTCATGTAACGTTTTGTAGAAAAGGAAGAAAAAGAAGAAACCGAATTAATTTACGTGTGAAAACCAAGAATATCTTCAAAGTTCAAACTTTTGAACGGTCGTTTTTACTGTTTATTTGTTTTCATGACATATTTTATTGACGGAGTTAGGGGAGGTTTGAAAGGGGGTACTAATTTGTAACGAGACATCTCAAGCAAAACATCTACTAATAATTAGACCGGTAGTGACATGAAAATATGGGTGCGAATCATGGACACAAAAGCGAATGAAACACAACAAAAAATATGTGAAGGACGAATTTTGTGTAAGATTTTTGGACCAGTGCAGAAAAGGGCTCTGGTTAATCAGGCTAAAACCCCCAGGGACTGTAATGTCACTTGACGACGAAGAAGATTGAAGGGAAGTGAAGTCATGTTGTTCTGGGGTTTAAAATAAATATAAATATTTATTACTACTACTATGTCGGTTTAGAACGTTTTTCTACGCTGTCCGACGCCTATTCTCCACCTCCTTCGATCCTGACAATCATCTACTGTCAGATTTTTTTGACTCATTGATCTTTGGATGACTGGGGCTCCCTGGTGGTCCAGAAAGGAGATTTGTCTGGAATTTAACGGTGTCAGATGTGGACTGTAATTTTAAGGGAATAAGGTCATAGGCTAAGCTGGTACAAGGGATTCTGAAATGGTCTAGTTTACCTTCTAGGTTAGTGTAGCAATAAACAAATGTATGTAAGGTAAAAATAATGCATTTTCACTTACCATTTTTATACAGGAAGTGGAACTCATGGGAGGACGCGCTGTTAAACCTTAGTTTTTGCACCCCACATTCCTGCGGTAGGAGAGTAGCTAACACGCGTGTGTTATCGTTCGAAGGCGAAACGGTTCTCTGTGTGGTCCGGCAGCAGGTATCGCTGCTGCGTTCATTCTCCCACATGTCGCCCAGTGGCGTCGTTAATCCATAGGCGTAGGAGAAAAGGGAATAAGTAGGAGGGAATGAGATTACGAAGGTCCATATTAAAGGAACTAGGAACCTTAGTAATTCAAAATGCATTTTATGTAAAGTAAATTGATTATAGCAAATTGTAATATTTGCCTTTAAAACCGCGGGAGTTTCAAATGCAAATAACCCAGTAATTTTAAGTACTTAATTAGTTAATTAATACTAAATAAACAAAAAATAGAAAATGCTCTAGTAAATCACCAAATAGCCTAATTCGAACCAATTTGGTAAATTATAGTAAAAAGAACATATTTACAAAAAGGAAGGCGGGACGAACCATTTCCCACCCCCCTGAGAATGCCCAGGGGCATTTCAGAGAGTTTAATTTGTAGGCAGGGCGCATAGTTTTACCAAAGGCCGTTTGTAGGTACCTTTAGTAGTCTTTACAATAGCAACCCGTGGAACATTATCAGAACCTTTAATAAGGTCTTCAATGCGGCCTAGGGGCCAATCCAATGGAGTGGAATTTTCATCTTTGATCAGTACCATAGTACCAATATCAATGGAAGCAAGAGGTTGGTGCCATTTGGCTCGCTGTTGCAAAGTGTGCAAATATTCGCGATGCCAGCGAATCCAAAAATCGCGGTGCATTCTTTGCAACAGTTGCCACCTGGACAGCCTGTTTAACGCAATATCGCAGTAGTTTGGATCGGGTATTGTACCTGGAGGCCTCAAATTTAAAAAATTATTAGGAGTCAAGACCGCCAGATCAGTAGGATCGGTGCTTAAGGCACATAAAGGACGTGAGTTCATTATGGCTTCAACTTGGGTTAAAACCGTATTTAATTCCTCATAGGTGAGTATTTGATTTCCAACTACCCTGTGAAGATGAGTCTTTAAAGATTTAATGTTTGATTCCCAAATGCCTCCCATGTGGGGAGCAGCAGGTGGGTTAAAAGACCAAACTATACCTTCCCCCTTCACGCAATCAGAAAAAATTTGTCGCAAGTATTTTTCAGAGGCCACGAAGTTGGTCCCGCAGTCTGAAGAGATCTTTGAGCATAGTCCTCTTCTAGCTATGAAGCGGCGCAGAGCAGCCAGAAAGGCTTCTGATGTCATATCAGAGACTAACTCTAAATGCACGGCTTTAACAGCGCAACAGATAAATAAACAGACATATGCTTTCATGGTTTTTGCACCTCTGGTCCGACCAAGAGTAATCGTGAACGGACCACAAAAATCTATACCTACATTTTCGAACACCTTTGCTTCGGAAACTCTAAATTTCGGTAGGTTACCCATAGGGGGTTGAAGGGAGTTAGGTTTAGTTTTCCAGCAAGTATGGCAAGAACTTAAAACTTTTCTCACTACCTTTTTAGCAGACAATACCCAGAAGTTTTGCATTAGTAAAAAAGTTGTGGTCTGTATACCACAATGAAGATTGCTGCGATGCAAATCTAAAATCAGTAATTCAGTGAATTTTGCACTAGAAGGCAAAAGAATTGGAAATTTTTTATCGTATGATAAATTTGAATGGCATAAACGGCCTCCAACACGAAGCAAATCGTAGCTTTCATTATGCAAAAATGGACATAATTTTTGAAAAGCTTTTGGAAGCTGTTTCTTATCTTTTAGTAATTCAATTTCTTTTTGGAAAGAAAAAGATTGTACGCATTTCGAAATAAAAAGTAAGCTTTTGTAGTAATCCTGATTTGTAAGGTAATCAGTAGCAAAATTGTATGAGGGATTTTTAAACTTTTGTAACCCTCGCAAAAAGTAAGCAACTATTCTCTTAATTTTAAAAAGAGAACTGTATTTTTCAAACAAGTTGTTTACATAATATTCAACTGTTTGTTCGCAAGTAAAAACGTTAAAAATATTTTTTCGCTGTTCTTCCAAAACTGCATTCCCATCGTAAGTAACTGTCATAAAATCCCAAGTATTTGTAGGTTGGTTTAGAAAAGAAGGCCCTTCTAACCAAAAATAAAATCTTTGTAAATCAGAGGGATACATTTCCCTAGTACCGCAGTCAGCAGGATTTTGTTCAGTAGGAACATAATGCCAAAACTCAGGGCTAATTCTTCCTTGTATATAGGCAGTTCTATTCGAAACAAATGTTTTAAATTTGTGAGGAGATCCCTGAATCCAAGATAAGGTCACTGTGCTATCAGTAAAAGCAAGAATTTTATCAAATTTAATTTTTTCCGAGAACGTTTCTAGTAAAAAATCCATTAATTTAGCCAACAAAACAGCTCCTAAAAGCTCTAGTCTTGGTAAAGTTAGTTTACGACGCAACGGTGCGACTCTAGATTTACTACAAACAAAAAAAACTTTAATGTTTCCATCAGAATAAAAAATTCGAATATAAGCGACAGCACAATAGGCCCGTTCTGAACTATCGCAAAATCCTACTAGCTGGATTTGACTAGCATTAGGCAAAATTATTTGACGAGGAATTTTAACAGAATGCAAAAACTTTAATTCATTTTTAAATTTTTCCCATTTAAAAACAATTTCCGGACTGACAGGGTCGTCCCAGTTTAAGTCTTCTGCCCAGCAGTATTGAACAATTAATTTTAAAATTAAAACTATTGGCGCCAAAAAAGACAGAGGGTCGTAAATGCGGGCCAAATTACTTAAAATTGTTCTTTTAGTGCATGTTTGGAGAGAACAGTCGAAAGTATAAAAAAATTCATCAGTATGAGGGTTCCAATTTAAACCGAGAATTTTCAAAGTTGAATTTTCAGCATCTAAATCGAGAGAAAGAGCCTTCATCGAAATGTGTGACTCAGGAAGATCGGATAGTAACTCGGGACAATTGCTCGCCCATTTACGCAATTCGAATCCACCTCGGCTAAGTAGCTCGATTAATTGATTTTTCATCTCAGTGGCCTTAAAAAAGTCATCACTTCCCGAAATCACATCATCGACAAAAACTGCCTCCTCAATGATTTTTGAGGCAAGAGGAAGGTCCTCATGCTCTCTAGCAAGTTGCAGCAAAGTTCTGATAGCCAAAAAGGGGCTACAAGAGACCCCGAATAAAACTCTATTTATTTCGAAGTCTTGAATAGGCTGGTTAGGATCAAACCTCCAAACTATTCTTTGAAAATTAGTTTGACTAGGGTCAACTAAAATCATCCTGTACATTTGACGGATGTCGCAACAAAAGCAAAATTTATGCAAACGATAAAGTAATAAAATTTTTTGTAAGTCCCTTTGTAAAGGGGGCCCAGTATAAACAGCGTTGTTGAGCGAGATTTTGCCAGGGGCGTGCATGCTCGCATCAAAAACCACCCTCAGGGGGGTGCTAGTAGAATCTTTTTTAAACACCGCATGGTGTGCAATATAAAAATGATTTGAAATTTCGGTCGGCAAAGGTGCAGAAACCGGTTGCATATGATTATTATCTAAATAATCTTGTAAAACAGAGCTGTAGGCAGCATAAAAATCAGGGTTTTGTAGCAATTTCTTCTCAAGGGAGAAAAAACGACGTACGGCAATGGATCGAGTGTCGCCAAAATCTGGAGCAGTAACTTTAAATGGTAAAGATACAATATATCTCCCCTCCTCATTTTTTGAGGTAGTTTTCAAAAAATAATTTTCGCAAAACTCATCTTCGGGGTCAATGGCCTTGACATTAGGTATGTCATCTATTTGCCAAAATCGTTGTAGATTTTTATCTAAATTGACAAAAGAATCGTTCATTGACGTAGTAAAAAATGTTTTAATTTGATTTGTAGTTGAAGGTGAAAGTGAAAGATTGCCCATTATTCCCCAACCAAAAATAGTATTAATGCAGACGGGGTTGTTGGGTCCCGTAGACAAACGACCATCTAGCAAAATGTAAGGGTACACATCGCCGCCCAACAATAAATCAATTTTATCGCTTTTATTAAAGCCTGGGTCAGCTAGTTCTAAGTTGGCGAGAAAAGGAAAACTTTTAATCGAAAATGAGGAATGAGGTAAATCACTACAAATTTTATCGAGTATTATCGCATCAAAATTAAAAACAAAATTATTATCACGCAAAGAGGATATATTGCAATTAATTCCAGATTTTGCCGAAGTTGTCATTCGATCTAAGCTTTGTAGAGTCATGGCGATATTAAATTTAGGAAGGCCCAAACTATCAGCACATGACTTAGATATAAATGAAGATTGAGCACCAGAGTCACAGATGGCGCGCACTGTGTGCCAATTTTGAAAAACATCCTGTATTTGTATTAAAGCGGTACAGAGAAGTACTTCGCGATCATTTAAAGACATACCAGTAACAATGGTGTTAGTGGTTCTATTAAATTCGGTAGCCACGGGGCTCCTCGGGGGTTGCACTGCAGAAGTAGAGGGGCTACTCGCAGAACTAGGTGTAGAATTAATAGGAAAAAAATGTAAGAGACTGTGATGAAATTGGCCACAATGTAAACATCTTTTTTCTGATTTGCATTGCTGGGGTAAATT
This sequence comes from Aspidapion aeneum, assembly GCA_963576565.1. NCBI lineage: Eukaryota > Metazoa > Arthropoda > Insecta > Coleoptera > Brentidae > Aspidapion > Aspidapion aeneum. The sequence goes on from OY755046.1 coordinate 69,365,193, forward strand.
ATGCTTTGAGGCCAAACAGTTGACACACGCTTTATGTTGTTTAACAATCTCAAAACGTTGCTGGGGAGTTTTCGCCAAAAAATTAGGACATCTGTATATTATATGATCGCCACTTTTACAGAGAAAACAAAAATTTTGAGGGTTTGGAGTATTATTTAAGCCACTTTGGCCATTTGGAGACTGGGAGGCATTTTTGGAGGCTCTCTGAGTATTAGCAAACAAAGCAGATCGATTTTGAAACTTTGCTTGATTTTTCTGACTTGAAATTGACAAATCTTTATTTTTTAAGTAATCTTGAGTTTGTTGTATTTGTTCCAACGCAATGCAATGGCTAGAAACAAAAGCACGAATTTTATCATAAGAGGGGATCTCATTGGAGCAATAATTTTGCTCAAATGCCTTGCGCGTGGTTGGGTCCAACCTATCCAAGAGCATTTGTGCCATAATATAATCCCAAAACTCCGTTTTAAAACCCATGACTTTTAAAGCACTTAAGTTTTTCGAAAAACAATCAAGCAAATTCCTCAAATTCGTAGCATTCTCTTTAGTAAGAGGAGAGAAGCCTTCAATTGCCTTCCAGTGAAGGTAAGCTTGTAATCGTTTATTTGTATACCTATCCACCAAGGTGTGGTAGGCATTTAAATAATTTTCAGCAAGGATAGGAATGTCAGAAATGACATCCAGGGCAGGGCCCTTTAAATTAGAAAAAAGCAAATTGAATTTTTCAAAGTTTCCCAGCGACCTATTATTGTGCACGGTAGCATTAAAGGCTTGCAAAAAGGTTGGAAACTCCTTAAATTCCCCTTGAAAAAGAGGTATTTTTATCCTAGGCAGTAAACCATGCTGGTTTGTGGAGGCACAGGGACTGCCCATGGGATTTATCGTACTGCTCAAAAGCCCTCCATCTTCAAAGGGTAGTTCGAAAAGTTCGTAAAATATAGTGGAAATCTCGTCACAGCGTTTGCAAAAGTCCATAGACACTTTGTTTTCTACTACTAAGCGATCCTCATCAGAGGCTACCAACGTCAACAAAGTATTATGGTGCTTTTCAAAATCTTTTTTGATTTTTGACAATGTCCGAAATTTGACTTTAAAGCCGCTGTGATAGGCAGGGTCATTTTTTGCGAGGGTCGCGGATTCAATGATCAAATTTAGCTGTGAAATCGCACTATAGCGCAAGGCTTTAGCCTTTAAAATTTTATCCGAACTAGACATGATTTAAAAAAAAATCCAAAAAATAATTGACAAAAATTAGGTAAACTGAAAAAAAAATCAAAATTTGGACACCCTGTATAAATATTAATGTCCTACGTTTAATTACAATAATCAAACTATAAGCGCACAAAAGTAAAGAAAATACCCGATGCAAACTAATGATAACAAAAAAACTTGTGTATAAGTTTTTTTATCTTCGCCTCGCGAATTCAAATAAGTAGGTACCTACTATGTATTATATTTAAAAATAAATACCTACAAATCAAAAGCATTTAATTTGGTAAAACTATTTATCTGCCTTTACACGAAAACAAATTCTCAAGTTAAGAATTAAATTTCCTTCAAAATTTATTATGCACGCAAAAAATGGATACAATCATAGCCATTTGCAGACAGATATTATAATAGTAAATTAGAAATAGATATATTCATAGCAATTTTTACGCAAAAACGAATATAGTAAAGCATCCGCAATCGGATATAGTCATAGCAATTTGCAATAAGCAAAAATGAATATGGCAATTTGGAGATTTTTTTCGAGCAAATTGGATATAATTATAGCAATCCACAAATGTGAAGGCACAACGGCTAAAATAATAGCACTTTGCAGACACTATTTTAAACTATTTCCAGTGACAAACAAAAAAACACCCAAATTCCATACGGTTTTTTTTTTACAAAAAAGAAACGAAAAAACTTGATTTATTCGAAACAAAAAAAAGCATAGTAGTTTACAGATTTTATCTGTGTTTGGTTTTTCGCATGAAAAGGCTAAATTTATTGGTAAAAATATTTAATTTTTACACAAAAAAAATCGCAAAATGTATTTTAGAAACCTAGGGGTTTTCTAAAGTAGGCATGTAAGAAAAACAAGGGTTTTTCTTGCATTTGTTTTTACACAAAAAAAAATCGCAAAATGTATTTTAGAAACCTAGGGGTTTTCTAAAGTAGGCATGTAAGAAAAACAAGGGTTTTTCTTGCATTTGAAACCAGTAAAAAAGGCATTTAGGAAAAACAAGGGTTTTTCTTGCATTTGAAACCAGTAAAAAAAAAACTAACCTAAAAAGGCAAAAAAACGATTCCAGAAATCCGGGTCGCTAAGGATCAAAAATGGGGCTCCCTGGTGGTCCAGAAAGGAGATTTGTCTGGAATTTAACGGTGTCAGATGTGGACTGTAATTTTAAGGGAATAAGGTCATAGGCTAAGCTGGTACAAGGGATTCTGAAATGGTCTAGTTTACCTTCTAGGTTAGTGTAGCAATAAACAAATGTATGTAAGGTAAAAATAATGCATTTTCACTTACCATTTTTATACAGGAAGTGGAACTCATGGGAGGACGCGCTGTTAAACCTTAGTTTTTGCACCCCACATTCCTGCGGTAGGAGAGTAGCTAACACGCGTGTGTTATCGTTCGAAGGCGAAACGGTTCTCTGTGTGGTCCGGCAGCAGGTATCGCTGCTGCGTTCATTCTCCCACATGTCGCCCAGTGGCGTCGTTAATCCATAGGCGTAGGAGAAAAGGGAATAAGTAGGAGGGAATGAGATTACGAAGGTCCATATTAAAGGAACTAGGAACCTTAGTAATTCAAAATGCATTTTATGTAAAGTAAATTGATTATAGCAAATTGTAATATTTGCCTTTAAAACCGCGGGAGTTTCAAATGCAAATAACCCAGTAATTTTAAGTACTTAATTAGTTAATTAATACTAAATAAACAAAAAATAGAAAATGCTCTAGTAAATCACCAAATAGCCTAATTCGAACCAATTTGGTAAATTATAGTAAAAAGAACATATTTACAAAAAGGAAGGCGGGACGAACCAATGACTGTTGCCATTTTTTTTAGGACGCCCTTTTTTTTCTGCTCCCTATTGGTTGCCATTCTAGGACCCAAAATGTAATGTAAATTTAAAATATTTTTGATATCAGAGAATTAAAAGCTGCCAATGCGGGGTAATCCGCAGATTTAATTTTATGCCAATTAATGGAAATTATTATTTACAAAAACTGCTAGATATGTGTTGTTTGGCAACAGTGCTTACGAACTAACCAAAAGTAATCAATGTTGTGTGAAGTGCTTTAAAAAAAGACGGAGTACAAACTCCAAAGACCTAATCTCTTATTTTCCTAGCGGTTTTTCAGTTTTTCCCTAGTTTTTTTGGAACGTTTTAACTAATTTTGCCTACAGAAACAGAACAGCCTTTTGACAGATAAATAAAGAATAAAAAAAATATCGAAAATACAAATTGTGTCTGCAAAAGGTAAAAATGGTACTTCTGGTAGTTGCAATAGGTCCCTATTGTATCAGTGGCGTAGCGTGGGGGGGGGGGTTTGTCGCAAAAAGCAGCTGCGTTCTTTTAAAATTCGGCCTTTCTGTATATAAGAACCGGATTTATTAATGTCTATATTTTTTAAATCTCAGCTCAGCTGTCAGTTTTCTTTGTAAATTTGTCAGAATAAAGCCGACTCTAAAATAAAGTCACGTTTTATTACAATAAGTCCCTAATATGCCGTCCGTGCGAAGATAATAAATGAAACTCCTTTTTCCAACTTTTTGAAATCCCTTCTCTTTCTCTTCAATAGTAACAAAATGCTTAAAAATTTAAAAAAAAACAGTTTTTATCTATATCAATAAGATTTTTCTATAAGGACCGAACAACGAACCTTAGAAGACCTTTAGACCAAGAGCTGAAGAAATAGAATAGACAAAGATGTATGAGAACTTTTGGACTAGACGAAAAAAACATTGGACTAAGGGTGCAAAAAAGAATTTTGCTATTAATAAATAACAAATAGCAATCGGTGGAGTAGTGATGGATTTGCTGGAGCTTTGTCTCCGTAACTCTTAAATTCAAGTGAAGAATAAGTTACGCGCAAAATGATGGACTTTCAATTGGTTCGTCTCTTTCGCCAGTGGTAGAAAACATCTACATGGAGTGGTTCGAGGACCATGCTATCAACACAGCAAGAGTCAAACCAAAACTATGGGTACGATACATGGATGACACATTTACGATATGGCCGGAAAATGATCACGAACTACAGAATTTTCTTCACCATCTGAACACACCAAATACACTATGGAAATTGAAAAAGATTCTGCCTTACATTTTTGGGATGTTCTTGTCAAGCGATTAGACAGAAGCATTGAAACCACTATATATAGGAAACCTACACACACGGGACAGTACCTAAATTTTAAGTCTAATTATTCTGTTGCTACAAAACAAGGCGTTAGAAGAAGTTTGTATTTAAGAGCCGCAAATATTTGTCGTAATAATGAAGAATTAACAACAGAAATTAACGACATTAAAAATGACTTACAACAGAATGGTTATTCCAAGAAATTAATAAACAACGATCTTTAAAATGAAAAACAAAGCAAAATCTCAAAAAAAATAATCCGTGGGGTGTTATTAGCATTCCAGAAACATAGGACGAATAGCCAAGCACTATAATATAAAAACAGTGTTTTGTAACTAAAACAAAACCAGAAAATCTTTCAAATAATAAGGAATGTATTTACTATTCACCAAATCCCGTGTGAGTGTGGTAAATCATATGTAGATGAAACGAAACGCCCTCTTCAGGTTAGAGTAAATAAACATCTAGAAAGTACCCAATTAGGGGATATTGAAAAATCCGGTTTAGCGGATCATGCATGGTCAAACGATCACAGGATTCAGTGGTCAGAAGCTAAAGTTTTGCAGAAGGTCCCAACTAACATTTATAGTAGCGGCTACATGTTCTAAAGGCTTTGCTACTTTCTTATAGTAGAAATGTGGTGATCCCAACCAAAATTTGTTACTTTTTAGTTCTAACTACTATTTAGTATCAGGAAATAGTAGACGTTTCGTAAAAACGACCCTCTAAACTACTTCATAGGATTGTTTCTTGATAGTCGATTCTGATAGTCTTCTCTACCACAATAGGACGTTGCTAAAGTTTTACTTTCTTTTTAGTCGTTATTGCGTAGTCGCCCTGACTTTTATATCCTACTTAATTACCACTAGAAAGTTAAGCTTCATTGGAGTCCCAAACAAGTGTATCCGACAACTACATTATAACTTTAATTTTTACCACAAAAGTTTGTGTCATCATAGTAACATCTGATGTAACAATGTAGACAAAATAACTTTTTGGATCAACTTTAAAGCCGCAACTACTTTCAAGTAACCTTTTCGACTATCAGGGAATATAGTTTGGGACGCCATGTTTTTATGTAAGAAAGAAAATTTAATATTTTTGTTGTCGATTTATGAGCTCATATTAAAGAGCCATACTATTTTATAAACAAATTAGTTGAAGCTTACCAAAAATGCTCTTCTTAAGCACCATTTGTTGGAGTTAACTGTCGATTATGAAAACATAACCTCCAAAATCACAACACAAAAATTCCATCAGCTACCAGAAAACGGCTCAATTTTACGGGCGCACCGGTTTTTTGCAATATATATAATGCATGTTATACAAAAAACTTTGCGTCGCACTCGAATTTTCATCCTCTGCTCGTAAATTCTCACACTTTTGGATAACATAGTTCATATTATAACCATAACCAAACAAAAAAACTAAGCGAGTCTGTTTACTGTTGTGTCCACCATATTGTGTAACAATTCTACCAAAAAGAAACGATTATATTATTTGCAACTACATCGCAACTTTTATGCCATTACGGAAAAAAAACAGCCTCTACGACGTAGTAGATACCTGGCTACGACGTAGTAGTGTAGTTGTTACTACAGTGACTTTAAACACTTGGCCAAGTAGTTATAACCAGAAATTGGTTCCCCACTTAGGGAATTGTAACGTCGCTGTATGGTATACTGAGACGTAGCGGGAGTACGTTGCGGTTACTTTTAAGAAATTCTTTCTAGTTGGGGTTTCGTCGTTACAACTTTAATTGTTTGTTGGGGTGTCGCATTGGCGAAAACGAAAGTTTATTCAAGCGGCGTTTATAATACAGAAAAAATAAATTTTCAGTCAACCAAGCACGGACATACCAAACATATGGAAACCACTCCTTGGATTCAAAAGGGGGCGGGCCGTCACACCTGACTGCACACCAAGTAGTATCAGTAGTAGCATATAGAGTAGATTATTTAGTTCACACTTGAAAACGGTTAGAGATATTTACTAACCGAAACGTCGTGTTTAGAATAAATAGAGACAATGGAAGTCCGAAAAATTTTTTCTACTCAATTATTGTCTACGAGTTTCAAACAACAAATAGCGACCTAAATAAAAAATAAGCTGAAAATAAACGTATTCAAGTAATTAAAATTCCTAAAACCAAAATTACTGAGAAAAATTTTATCTGAATAGCAGAGGGATTATCACAGTGATCTGTTTTTAATTAAAGATGTAAAGGTTGACAATTTTCTAATCACATATTTACAATTTAAAACATAAACAACAGAAATTTACCGTCGCGACGAGTAGTACAGTAAAGTAGAGATAATAACGATTGAAAAATGTTTAAATATTTGGGGTTTGAAAACTTGCTACGCCAGCCATAAAGCGGTACGAAAAATCCTTTTTGCGTTTCAGTTCGACGTTGTACTGTTATCGGACAATCAGTTTTCCATTCACTTAAGCCACTAAAAACTGGTTTCTGACTCCTCTAAAATACAAGGATTAAAGACAGGCGCATTAGAAATGATGGCTCTCTCTCTTATCTTTGTCTGTGTTTACATATGTTGCACTGGAAAAATTGTATGTAAAACACACTCATTTCTAGTTTACATCACCTGAGATAAAAATATACCATAAAATTACATTAAATTTATATATCTCTGAGAAAATTCAAAAAACAGTGAATAACCCAAAAAATTAAAATTTTTGTCAAAATAAATTTGAGTTTCACAACTAATTTTAACATATGACAAAATAACGGGTAAGCCACGTAAATACAAATATTTTTTAAATTTCCAAAAAAAATTGTGCAACTTCTGCATCTGTTGATGTTTTTGCAAGAGCCTCTTAATTTTTATTACTACGGGACTGCGGATCTTGTACGTATACCACATACAAAAAAACTATCCTGGCCATAGGGTAGCCTGCTGAGAAAAAGAAAAACTAGTTTAGCAGGTGATTTGATAGGAATAGAAACATAAGGGCAGTGGCGCATATACGGGGGGGGGGCGGGGGCCCGGCTCTCTCTCTTTAGTGTGGAGTTGAATAAATTATATTTCAGTTTTTAGTTATATTAGCTCACACGTACACTATAACTATAGTACCTAGTGTGAGCTTAGGTGCCCATAATTTGGCAGAGTATTTTTATTGTTTTCAAAAATAATTAAAAAAGTAAGAAGTAAAACTTCTAACAAAAACCTAAAAACTCTGAAAAAAAGTAAAAAATTGCGAAAAAACAGCCATAAACCTTGTGATAAAACTGTATTTTTATCCCTTTGTAGATAATATACTATTATTTCAAGCAATTATAGATTTAGTGAAGAACTATCACATTTCTTTTTTAAATTTATTTTAAAGAATGTTTTCATTGATGTCAATTGATCAGGGTCTGTTTTTAGCAACTATTTGTGTCTTCGGGGAATCGGTTTTGAACACACTCACTCTCGAAATGTATTTTCAAACCAGTCTGCCTGACTAAACAGGGACGTATCTCTGGCTTGTACACGGGGGGGACCGACACTGCACTTTACAAAGAAAATATTAATATATCAATATTCTAGTTTTATTTTTGACAACCGTGAATTTTTTGAAAACATTTTTTTGAAAAACTGTTTTTCAAAAAGCGATTTTTTAGAAAAACGACTTTTTGTCGAACGGATACTTTTTTTCGACAAAAAAAAGATTGCAAACATTTTTTCGGAACTTATTTTTGTGTAAAGCAATTTTTCATTAAAAAAAAAATATTTTTTTCGGACGGACATTTTTTCGAAAAACATTTGTTTCAAACAAAAAATAACTGGAATAATATTTTTTGAAAAATTATTTCCTTAAACTAACTATCCTGTCTGCAAAATGCCAAAAAAAATGGCATTTGGACCCTTTCTATGGGATTGCGGGTGAAAAATAATTTTCCGCGGTGAATCTTTAAGCTAATAAAAACTAATAATTGGCCTACCTTGAATGCTGCAGTCGATAGACGCGAATGAGGACGAACCAGGGCATTTCCCGCCGATTTTGGGTTCTTCTCCAGTAACAACAGAGTGGGAGAAGCACACGAGACTTCGCGTAGCATGCGGCCAATAAAGCACCCAAAGGTTTACATACACAGAAGTATATTATAGTAAAACGAAAAAATTGGAATGGAATAATAATTATACTGAATGTATCCAAAATCCAACACTGTCCTTTTGAGAGTTAAAATTACAGCCACACTAGATTTATTTATTACACATTTTTTTATAAAATTACATAGGATTATCAGAATACATTTATAATTTTAGTTCTTTGAAATGCAGATAAAATTACATTAATTTAATTTATATTCACAAACTATAAACTGCTACAGACTACATATACCAAAAATTAAAACGAACTTGCATTAGCACATATTTTTGGACGAAACTTGTAAAAAAATACTCTGCCAATCTATGGGCACCTAAGCTCACACTGGGTACTATAGTTATAGTGTATCTACGTGAAAGCTAATATAACTAAAAACTGAAGTATGTTTTATTGAACTCCAGACTCAATTACCTTTCGTTTGATACCACACAAGCCATGTTTTGACTTAAACTCTAATTTTTCAAATCTACCCCCACCCTTTTTTTTAAACTAAAATGTATTTTGTTTAACTCCAGACTCAATTACCTTTCGTTTGATATCACACACGCCATATTTCCGCTTTTTTTTTAAATAAACTAAATGTATTTTGTTTAACTCCAGACTCAATTACCTTTCGTTTGATATGACACACGCCATATTTTTTCATAAACTCTAATTTTTGAAATCTACCCCCACCCTTTTATTTGGCTTGTGTTCGGTGGATTTTGTTCATTTTTAAATGGGACCATCTCGACCCAAAACCCAGCCTGGGTACCAAATTTCATTAAAATCGGGCAAGCCGTTTTTGAGTTATGCGCGTTGGTCGTTACAGACAGACATACAGACACACAGACAGACAGACATACAGACAGACAGACAGACAGACAGACAGACGGCGCAACAAAAAAGTTTCAAAATCATCTGAAACGCAAAGATATATAAAATTTTTTGAAATCGGAGCAACTTTTTTTTTCTCGAAAAAATTAGGATCACCATAGCTCACACTACTATAGTATAGTATATGTGTGAGCTATTATTTATTTTAGCTCACACATATACTATACTATAGTAGTGTGAGCTATGGTGATCCTAATTTTTTCGAGAAAAAAAAAGTTGCTCCGATTTCAAAATTTTTTATATATCTTTGCGTTTCAGATGATTTTGAAACTTTTTTGTTGCGCCGTCTGTCTGTCTGTCTGTCTGTCTGTCTGTCTGTCTGTCTGTCTGTATGTCTGTCTGTCTGTATGTCTGTCTGTAACGACCAACGCTCATAACTCAAAAACCGCTTGGCCGATTTTAATGAAATTTGGTACCTAGGCTGGGTCTTGGGTCGAGATGGTCCCATTTTAAAATGAACAAAATCCACCGAACACAAACCAAATAAAAGGGTGGGGGTAGATTTCAAAAATTAGAGTTTATGTGAAAATATGGCGTGTGTGATATTAAACGAAAGGTAATTGAGTCTGCAGTTAAACAAAATACATTTTAATTTATTTAAAAAAAAAGGGTGGGGGTATATTTTAAAAATTAGAGTTTAAGTGAAAATATGGCGTGTGTGATATCAAGCGAAAGGTAATTGAGTCCGGACTTTAACAAAGTACATTTTAGTTTTTGTTTTTTTGTAAGGGTGGGGGTAGATTTCAAAAATTTGAGTTTAAGTCAAAACATGGCTTGTGTGGTATCAAACAAAAGGTAATTTAGTCTGGAGTTGAATAAAATATATTTCAGTTTTTAGTTATATTAGCTCACACGTACACTATAACTATAGTACCTAATGTGAGCTTAGGGGCCCATATATTGGCTGAGTATTTTTCTAATATCACAAGTTTTATGTGAAATTTATATATTTATTTATTTGTATTTTGTAATTTGAATTTTACAGAATATTTGTGAAAGTACCTATATATTATAGAAAGCCTTCATATTCACAAAGTTATTGTGTTTTTATTTATTTTTAGGAAATAGAGATCGTTATGCTTCTAAGAAGTTAGGAAAATCACATTTTGTAGCTAGTAGTTTGGTAGGTATATCTAGTTAATGACCTTAATATCGATGTCTTAAAGGAAGTCGTTTGTTCTTTCGCCAAACCTGTCGTCAAATTTCACTTCCCGTTTTATCCCTCTTCTTTTAACTTTTAGTTCACAGGTCACCGGGATTTGCTGCGATCAGGGTAAACCCTTATGTTTCTATTCCTATCCAATCACCTGCTAAACTAGTTTTTCTTTTTCTAAGCAGGCTACCCTATGGTAAGTATAGCTTTTTTCCATGTGGTATACCTACACGATACGTAGTCCCGTAGTAATAAAAATTAAGAGGCTCTTGCAAAAAAATCAACAGATGCTGTAGATGTTGCACAATTTTTTTTGGAAGTCTAAAAAATATTTGTATATTTACGTGGCTTACCCGGCATTTTGTCATGTGTTAAAATTGTTTGTGAAACTCAATTTATTTTGACAAACATTTTAATTTTTTGGTGTGTTCACTGTTTTTTGAATTTTCTCAGACTAATGTAAATTTAATGTAATTTTATGGTATATTTTTATCTCAGGTGATGTAAACTAGAAATGTGTGTGTTTTACATACAATTTTTCCAGTGCCACATATGATAAACACAGACGAAGAAAAGAGAAAGACCAAACATTTCTAATGCGCCTGTCTTCAATCCTTGTGTTTCAGAGGAGTCTGAAAGCAGTTTAAGTGGTTTGATGGAACGGAAAACTGTCCGATAGCAATTCAATGTCGACCTGGAACTTAAATAGGATTTTTCGGATGGTTTTATGACTGTGGAACGGCCTGACGGAACGAAGCTATTTTATCCAGCAAAAAGATGATGAACTCAAGTTCTCCGGTGACCTTTATTTCACTCGTAAACGTCTCCTTTAATATCAAGTGTCATAAGCAACGAACTCTAGACAAAGGGGGGATTCGGGTCCCACTAAACTCCCCCTTGATGTACGTCCGTGTGTCTGATTCCCGACTGAATACATTCAGTCGGGTCTTGAAAAGTTTTGCCGCAGTGAACGAACCTACTGAACATTCGTTTTTTCGACTGTCCGTTGCAGACTTGCAGAACGCGTAGACAAAATGTATATAGTGAGACCATACGTTTCCTAGTAACCGAAATATTACGAAAAAAACACGTAGATAACAAAGTTTTTTTTTATAAAAAAAAATAATTAAAGTTAAAATTAAAAAAAAAAATTAGTGCGTGTGTTAGAATAAGAAAGTTGTTTAAAAATGATTTTTAAATACTTAAAAGTAAAACAAGTTTTATTGTGCAAAAAACTGTGATTTTTAAGTAGGTAGCAAATTTAAAAAAAAACCGGCAGTGTGTGATAAATGAACTAAAAGAAAATGTGGTTAATCTGGTTTAAATAATTAAGTGGATTAACTTTATTTCAAACTATTTTTTATAATCTAGGTTGGTCAATTTAAGAAAAAAAGTAAGTACCCACATGAAATGTATTTATTTTTAACGTTTTTATTAACCGCAGATGTCAAAATAGTATAATTCTTAACAAGTGCGGAAAATGTCACTTTTCCGCACGCGATTGTAGTTCGGTCAGCAATCAAGTTCGGAAAAGAAATTTTCCGCACGAGTTTGGAACGTTATATATTTTTCGAGCGTGCGGAAAACAAAAAAAATTAAAATAAAATAATAAGAAAATGTTTATTTAAAATATTAATATTAAGGTACCGATACTTAAGTTTTTAAAAGCGTGCGTAAAAGCAAAGTGAAGTAAAAATTTTTAAAACTAAAATACGTGCGAAAAAGTGACACTTTCCGCATGTTCGTACAAAAATTATTTTTTTCTACGAGCGTGTTAAAATAGTTATTTATCTAACAAGTGCGTAAAGCAATACTTTACCGCACGCGACGGCAGTTGGCCGAACGACGCGGAGCGGAGTTCGGACAAACCGTCAAGGGTGGTAAAGACTCTTTCCGCATGTGTTAGGTACAATATTTTACCTATGAGTACCTTTTCTTAAAAAAAAATTCATGTTATTTATAAAAAAAAAACAGGTCAAATCAGATAAAATTTAAATGACTATAAACAAATATCGAAGCAGTCTTATTAACGCGCTGCTAAGGTTGCGCGTGCGGTAAAGTAACTTTAACGTGTGGATAAGTAATTACTTTACCGCACGCGAGTAAGTAAATGTGATATTCCACACTATTTTTAGGGCAGAAAATTCTACTTTGGTGCACTAGTGTAAAAAATTTTTCGCACTAGTGTAAAAAAAATCCGTAAAGAAATGTCAAATTTTAAGAAAAACGTGTATAGAGTTGCTAAGGTGTAAAGTTAGGATGTTAAATTTCGTTAAAACATTTGTTTTTTGGGAGAAGTTGCGTTGTGTAAAAAATAGCATATAAACTATATATGTACACTCTATTTCACGAACATCGAAACAGAGCGCTTTTTGGATATTTAGAGTGCGAACTTGGAGAAACGCTCGGATACGTCGATTTTATTTGCGAGGGGGACACTTTTTGGCTATCTTGAAATTTTTGTAGCACGAACCCCCTTCAAGGGGTATACTTTACCCCTATATTTTGAATAGGGAAAGTAGGTCTAGTGATACCTTGTTTTGAAGCTCTCTTGAATAACTTTACAAACGTGTAAAAATTTCGAAAATCCAACGATTAGTTTTTGAGATATTTACTTTAAAATTTTCAAATTTAACATGGAATATTAAAATAAAAAATAAGTCTAACAAATATAAAATTCTAATTAAATTTTTATTTTATCAGTCTATGTTAACTTTAAAAGTTTTAAGGCAATTATCTCAGAAACTAATGGATAGATTTTTGACATTTCAGGCCTTCAAAACAAGGTATCACTAGACCAACTTTCCCTATTCAAAATATAGGGGTAAAGTATACCCCTCGAAGGGGGTTCGTGCTACAAAAATTTCAATATAGCCAAAAAGTGTCCCCCTCGCAAATAAAATCGACGTGTCCGAGCGTTTCTCCAAATTCACACTCTACATACCCAAAAAGGCCTCTGTTTCGATGTTCTTGAAACACCCTGTATATATATTTTTATCCCTCGTGGAATTGTACAAACTTTTCGCCTCGATACTATCAGTGCCACTTTTATCCCTTGGTATATAATATAGTATTATTTAGGTATGAAAAGTTTATTTATTTTTATCCAGCAAAAAAGTGACGAATAAAGGATAAAACGTAATAAATCGGGATGAAAAGTGAATTATCAAGGATAATTATTGTCTAATATTCGGGAAAAAATGTGACATACTTACAATAAGAGATAAAAAGTAAAAATCCTATAAAACAAGTAAAACAATTTTTTTATAATAAAAATTTTTACATCAATCTTTAGTTTTTAAGATACTTAGGTAATAATTTTATTAAATAATTAAAATATCAAATCGGCATCTGCATTTAACTATTCTTGATACAAAATTAATGTCTATATAAAGTTAGTTCTTTGGGTTTGGGACAATTTTATAAAGTTTTATCTTTAGGAAATGATAATTAAAATTTGGTCGATGGTAGGAAGTAAAAATACTTGTGGGAGGACAGAACAAAGCCAAAAACTTTCAAGAAATACCTATTACCTACTTAATTATTAAATCATGGACAAACAATATTAACATATTATTTGGAATTTGGGTGTAAATTGTTTAAATAGAGGGTGTAATTTAAATGATGCACCAAATTTTAAGGGATGTAGTGAAAGCCGAAAAGAGTGTGTTTATTCTCGGGTGAAAGATCAAATGTTTTAATAACGGGAAGAATTTAGTGAAATATACGCTAAAATGCTCAAATTTGGATGAGATAAACTACTAGAAAATCTAACATATTATATTATCAATCAATGCATAAACGGACATCCAGTACATGATAATGAAGAAATGCATTCATATCCTCAATAAATATAAAAGGTAACAAGCTGGATTGCAACAATTATAGAGGAATTACGGTAACCAGTACTCTAAGGAAATTGTACGATAGGATTCTTAGAGATTTAAGAGAGAATGATTTTCATGAACAAGAAGAAGAAGAGCAAAATGGGTTTCATGCAGGCAGATCTTGTAGTGATAATGTTTTTGGTCTTAAACAAGTAACTGAGAAAAGGAGTGCTATAAATATAGAGAATCATGTTACCTTTATGGACCTACAAAAAGCATATGATACCGTTCCAGTAGAAAAATTATGGACAATGTTAGAGCACACTAATATCAATCATATATACATAAAAGCGATAAAAGAACTATACAAAAGGTGCAAATGAAAAATTAAAATTGGAAATCGACTTTCAAAATAATTCCTGGTAACGAAAGGCTTAAGACGGGGATGTTGTATCTCTCCAACTCTTTTTAAAGTATATATTGCAGTAGCTCTAAAAACTGGAAACGTAAAGTACACGACATGGGAAAACAACTTAACGACCGATTTACCATATACACACTACAGTTTGCTGATGACCAAGTAAGTGTAGCTAATGATAAAGAAGTCATGGACTATATGATGAAAAAGTTAATGGAAGAATACCAAAAGTGGGGGTTAACAGTCAACATGGACAAGACAGAGTACTTATCTATTGGAAACGAATCAAGTGAGTTAGAACTAGATGATAGACAAACAATATCTCCATGCAATGAGTATGTATACTTGGGTGTCACATTTGACAAGACAGGAACAGACTGTAAAGAACTTTAAAAAGAATAATAAAATTAAAAAAGGTTATTAATTGGATGTCTCAACAGTATTTTATGGAGCAGAGAGATAACAAAGAATGTAAAATTTAACATATATGAAACAATGGTGAAAAGCACGCTGTTGTATGAAATAAAGACTTGTCGCGTAACAGTAAAATACAAAACAAAAATGGAAAGTGTCAAATGGATGCAATAAGAAGATCAATAAGAATATTTAGAACAGATTAGATTATATAAGAAATGAGACCATAAAAGAAAGAATGAGAATCGAGGGATGCATAATGGTACGGTACGGTCATTCTTAATGGATGAATAACGAAAGTTTACCAAAGCAGGTTCCAGAATGACAACCAATAGGGCGCAGAAAAAGAGGGCGTCCTAAACTGAACAGTCAATGCAAAGATCAATGAACCAAAAAAACCTGACAGAAGATGATTGTCAGGATCGAAGGAGGTGGAGAATAGGCGTCGGACAACGTAGAAAAACGATCTAAACTGACAGTACCTAGTAGTAGAATTTAGTGGCATAAGGTCAAGGAATAAATAAGAAAAATCAAAAAGATTTTGCCTCATGCTGGACGTTATATAATTCATAATTCATTTAATAAAATTTTTAATAACTTGTGGTCAACGATTTTTGTGTCCAAGTTATAGCATTTGTCAAATTTAAAGAGTGTTCAGTTAGTTTATAAAGTGTTTCCAATAATTTTTTAATTTTCCTGTAACTTGCCTAAACTAATTAATTTTTATGACCTCGAGTGATTTTAGTATACATCGTCTGTTTAGGTCAGTAATAACTTTGTTATTCATAATAAAATTATTAAAACATTATGCAATTTACATCAAAATTATAACAAATTGTAACAATAAGGCGAGTTATATTGTGTCGTTGCGTTTATTTGCGAACCATTTAAAGAAGGTTAAGTACGTTTAAAAGCGGTTTTTGATGTCGTTTTATGATAAATATCGCCATTCAAACCAGTCTATAATTTTTAAATTGTTTAACATGTACTTGTACATTTCTAAGAAAACATCTTAAACTCTGCTTAAAATAAAATAGACGAGAATACTGAGTACTCTAGGATATACAGTCGAACTTTGATAACTCAAAATTTTTGATAAGTCGAACCAAACTGTTGGCAATGGCGTCTAAGAAATACCGGGTGGGCCAAAAAAAAACCGGACAAGTTTTTTTTTACATTATAACTTTTGAACTATATAATTGATTTTAATGGGACAAACTGCACTTGGCAGAGAATTAACCAGAGTTTTGACTAAATCTATTTTTTTTCCACCGTCTCAAAATCCAAGATGGTGGACGAAAATAAAATGTACCCTTCAAAGATGCTCGTTTATTGTAGTGTTGCGAACATGGCTAATATATTTTTTTTAAATTAGTAAAAAAGCTGCATTCTTGCAACGCACAACAAGGTACAAATGAGCAAAATCGGTTCAGTGGTCCTAAAAAAAATATTTTTGTTTCAACCATTGTTTTCCATATTATACGATTGCCTTGCCAGTCATTTATTTCCTTATAAATTCATTACTACTGAACCGATTTTAATGAAATAAAAAACATCCTGATGAGAATTGATTGCTTTTTAAAGATCATGATCAAAGTTTATCGCCATCTTAAAATTTAAGATGGCGGACAGTATCATACTTGACTCTTCAAAATGGCGTGTTTATTCTTTGTTTCCGCAAATGTTTTAGTTTTTTTTTTAATTTATAGAAAAGCACTACTTTTCCCCCACACAACGAGGTGCAAATTAGCAAAATCGGTGTGGTGGTTCTTAAAAAATCTATTTTTGTTTCAGCCATTGTTTTATTATACGATTGCATTGCCAATCCTGCCTGCATTCATAGGTGATCCGTGTTATAAGTTCGTTATTACTAAACCAATTTTGGTAAAATAAAAAAAATCATGTTCAGAATTGATTGCTCTTTAAAGATTATAATCGAAATTTGCCGCCATCTTAGAATCTAAGATGTCGGACAGAATCATACTTGATTTTTCAAAATGGCGTGCTTATTCTTATTTTCCGAAAATGTTTTAGTTTTTTTTTTTAATTTATAGCAAAACATTACTTTTTTCCCGCATAAAGAGATAAAAATTAATAAAGTGCCTTTCTATAAATTAAAAAAAAAACTAAAACAGTTTTTGAAAATAAGAATAAACGTGCCTCTTTGAAGGGTCAACTATAATAATTATTTCCAAAATCCTAACTTCTCAAATAGCGGCAAATTTCGATTATAAACTTTAAAGAACAATCAATTCTCACCATGACTTTTTTATTTTATTAAGATCGTCTCAGTAATAATGAGTTTATAAAGAAATGAATGCAAACAGGCTTGGCAATGCAATCGTATAATTTGTAAAACAATGGCTGAAACAGAAATAGATTTTTTCAGAACCACCAAACCGATTTTATCAATTTATACCTTGTTGTGCGGGGGAAAAGTAGTGCTTTTTTATAAATTAAAAAAAAAGCTAAAACATTTTTAGAAAATAAGACTAAACACGCCATTTTGCGGATTTAATTATGATTCTGTTCACCATCTTAAATTTTCAGATATTAATAAATTTTGAGCAATCAATTCTCATATTTTTTATTTAAGCAAAATCGGTTCAGTAGTAATGAATTTATAAGAAAATAAATGAAGACATGATTGGC
Source organism: Aspidapion aeneum (assembly GCA_963576565.1). Classification (NCBI taxonomy): domain Eukaryota; kingdom Metazoa; phylum Arthropoda; class Insecta; order Coleoptera; family Brentidae; genus Aspidapion; species Aspidapion aeneum. Next base: position 69,383,005 of record OY755046.1, read on the forward strand.
AAGGCAATCGTATAATATTCAAAACAATGGGTAAAACAAATATATTTTTTTTTAGAACCACCGAACCGATTTTGCTGATTCGTACCTTGCTGTGCGTGGCAAGAATACTGTTTTTTTAGTAATTTAAAAAAATATATTAAAACATGTTCGCAACACAAAAATAAACGAGCATCTGTGAAGGGTACAATTTTATTTCGTCCGCCATCTTGGATTTTGAAATGTCGGACAAAAAAATTTCTTTATTCAAAACTCTGATTAATTCTGTGCCAAGTGCAGTTTGTCCCATTAAAATCGATGATATAGTTCAAAAGTAATAACGAAAAAAAATTGTCCGGTTTTTTTTGGCCACTTGATAACTCAAACTTCAATTAGTCAAATATCTTGATAATTCATGCATTGGAATGTTTTAGAGACGCAATTCAATGTCACTTGTATTTGTGTGAATTATTGCAAGTATACCAATTTTTCCTTAAAAAAAACTCGATAAGTCGAAATTTTTATTTCACACATGGTTGTTCGAGTTATCGAAGTTCAACTGTACCAAAAAACATTTTTTCGGGATCTTGCTTCACCTATATTTTTTGGCTAGGTTCCAAAATAAATTAACTTTTTTATGTAGTAGCTAATCACATAACAAACATTATGAAGGTTGGGAAATATCGTGAATCTGGATTAAGTATTTTTGATCACATCCCAGTAAGCACTGAATCGTGACATCACCATTACGTTGCATGTTGATATAATGTTTCATCCAGATTAAAAATATAAGGCCTAAAACTTCTACGATTACGTTGAATCAACATGGATTTATAACTTTATTTCAATGTATTGTATCTATCTATCTATTTAGCCTTCTTCGATCCATCTTTGGAAATAGGCCTGTTCATCCATGCAGTTGCCGCATGTTTTTTCAAATCGTCGGCCCATCGCACTTGGGGTCTTTCCCTACTTCTTTTATTTTCCCAAGGTCTCCAGTTTACAATACATTTGTTCTATCGATCATTTTTTGTCTGATATTATGACCGGTAATTTTCCATTTTAATTTTGCTATCTCTTCTCTGACATCCCTTACTTTTGTTTTATTTCTTATCCATTCATTTGTTTTTTCTCTGTAGTTTTACAAGTAATATTTGTCTTTCCATAGATCTTTGGGGTGATGTTACGTTATCCATGCTTGATTTTCTTATTAAAGTATCCAGGTCTGGAGTCCATAGATGAGTACAGGAAGAATACATTGGTTATATACTTTCGTTTTGAGGTACTGAGGATATTTTTATTTTTGAATATGTAGCTCAATTTACCGAATGCTGCCCAGCTAGGTAGGTACGTGCTCTAGACACCGGTTAGGATATGTTTGCGATCAATTGGCAACGGTTAGGTTTAACACAGATTTTGATCTCCCAACAAGAGGACAGGGGAACAAGTGAAATTAAAGAAAGAAAAATAAGAAAATAGTTTTATGCTTCGGCCGGGGATCGAACCCGGGATCTCTTGCTATCTAGGCAAACATTCTACCACTGAACCACCGAAGCCACACATAAATTTTCGGAAAACTTCTACCTATGCGGGCCGCGGTGTCTCAATACAACAAGGGGAGTTATAAAGTAAAGAAAAATAAGTTACGTTAGATTAAAATAAAAACTAATCAAAAATTCTTGATTGACCTGTGTTTTTAGAAAGCTTAATATTTCTTCATGTTTTTTCTATTTTAAATGTATGGAGTTTAACATAAAAAATAACCTACACACAAAAACCTTTCGACCGCTTCTGTGACAAATCAATTAAACTACCCTCTAAAATTTGTTCCACCTGGCCCATATGGGGTGGTTTTTAAGTGACTACCTACCTGCCACAAAAAAACAGCCCTTCATACCAATAATAAAATTAAACTTTATAGAAAACGTGAAATTTCGTACCCGTCAATTTAAAAAATCAAACAAGTTTCGTGGCTAATCGGGTAAAAAAGGAGTATGTGTTTCTCTCACATTATTCCGTTTGATTTTTTAAATTCATGAGTACTAAATTTCATGTTTGTTAGTATTATTTGGCTTAAAAATTCCGCTGACTGACGGTCACGTGTCTGATAGCGGGAAAAAACGCAATAAGCGTTGATCTGGCCTGAAAGGCAGAAGAGCTGTCGTAAGTCACGGCTTAGTAGTTCTGTTCCATCAAACAGTTCTACGGTCACAGAACCGTCCAAAAAATCCCAATGCGCGCGCAATGCAGTACAAGGAGTACGAGGACTGTTTTAAAACGGTTCGGGTTAGATGGAACGACCAAATAACTGTCCAAAAACCGAATGCTGTTCGATTTACTTCAGGCACGTGATCATATGCGAGAGAGTTAAATTCAAAATCACGTGACTAAAAGAAAGGGTAGGTTTGTCGTCTCGCTTAAAGATAAATCGAAGGCAACGGGTGAATTCGAGAGCACGAAATTAAAGTTGCACACAGAAAGGATTACACAATTACATAGGATTATCATAATATATTTTTAATTTTAGTTCTTTAAAATGCAGATAAAATTACATCAATTTAATTTATACAGAGTGTAACTAAATAAGTGTAAAACATTTAAAGGGATGATTCCTCATCGAAAAAAGATAGGATCTTTCATATAAAGAAACTTTATTGGAGCATCCCTTGTTAAGATACCGCCCCTTTTTTTTTACGGGTATGCGCACTCGCAAGGAGATCCCTTAAAGGGGGTCATAACATTTATGACGATGTATCTCTGTAGTTGTTCGTGAAATAATTTTTTGCTGCGAACTGGTTTATTTTGGGCAAAAATCCAAGAGACATTTTTTATTTACAATGAAACAGGCTATCGGAAATACATTTTTAAATGGAAAACAAATAATAAGACAAAAAATTACATTGGAAATAAATTTTAGGGGTTGCGTTTTCCACCCCTTACAACCATGGGGTAAACCAAATTCATTACCGGCTTTTCTGGTAGTAGAACATTTTATGTACCCCCTTTAAGGGGCTGTATCTTAACAAGGGATGCTCCAATGAAGTTTCTTTATATGAAAGATCCTATCTTTTTTTGATGCGCATTCACCCCCTTAAATGTTTTACACTTATTTAGTTACACCCTGTATTCACAAACTATAAACCACTACATACTGCCTAATAAACTAAATATACCAAAAATTAAAACGAACTTGCATTAGCACATATTTTTGGGCGAAACTTGTGAAAATATATTTATTTTTTCTAATATCACAAGTTTTATGTGAAATTTATATATTTATTTATTTGTATTTTCTAATTTGATTTTTATAAAATATTTGTGAAATTACCTACATATTATAGAAAGCCTTAATATTCACAAGGTTTTCGTGATACTTCTATTAGATCCATTAGATCTTGGACCCCCGTGAGGTTAAGCTTTCAAGCTACCCATGAAAAAATAAGAGAGATTAAAAAACTCCGTTTTTACCCGATTAATCACGAAACTTGCTTGGTTTTTATACAAAACGTTTTCCCTTCTATTCTTATATTTTCCAGACGACGACGAAGAGGAGTGATGCTTTGGCTTAGTTTCAGACTTCGTTACCGATCTACAGGGTTGTGGACATTTTATCTGCTCATTAACTTTTTCTGCAGTGCGTCTCATACACATGCCTAGCCTAAACTTTAAGGGAAAAAAAAAGGCTTGGTTCGCGAAAAAATAGCTCCCTGTGCCTGTGGATTTAAATTATTTTTTGTCATGAAAAATTCAGGATTTTTGATAGCCCCTCCCCCCTCGTAACGCATTTTCAAGAAAAAACACATTAAAATAACATTGGGTGTAACGCAAGGCCCCTTTGAGTATTACTTAATTTAAGGATAGACACTAAGAACAAAAACGTGACATCCACGTTTACACCACGTTAAATATGTAAGGCCTCGCCAAAATCTATATTTTGTTGAGGCAACATGCATTTATAAAATTTATTGAACACATTATTATAACATTTATTTAACATTCAATCAGACAACTTATTAAATCATATTTAATTTCAAATCATCTTCAAAACATATTGTCCAAATATTGAAATTAAAATAATCTTTAAAACACGTTGTCTAAATGTAAAAATTGAATGTGGAATAAATGTCATAATAATACGTTTAAAATAATGTTACAAATGCATGTTCCCTTAACGTTATGAGAGAAATTACATCAATGTTGAATAGGAATGTTACAGACCTTACACATTTAACGTCGATGACACATCATATCAACATGCAATGAAACGTTGACGTCACGTTTTGGTGCTTGCCAGAGTAGCACCCTGTAGCCTAATTTAAGTTTCAAGTTTAAGTGAAATATCTAAAAAACTACATAAGCTAAAAAAAACTAACTTAAAAAAGCCAAAAAATCACCCTTTTTGGCTTGAACAGACATGGGAAACAGGATCACCATGTATGAAACCACACATATCAAAAGCCAAGTAGATCTGATAATTGCTAAAATAACAAACAAAATAGGTATGAAATAAATATGAATAAGTGTTGTTTACATCAGTAGCGCACCCAAAAATTTATCCTGGGGGGAGGGGGATCAAGACCTCATGATTTTTTGCATTTATTAATGAAATATGTATAAAATGACTAAAAAATTTTAGGCTTGTTGGAGGGCCGTGCCCTGAGCCCCCCCCCTGGTTGCACCCTTGATCTACATACATTCGATACCCGTATGTTAATCAACTAAACAAAAAAAAAATTAAAAAACGTTACTTATGCATTTTTAAACGAGCGTTTAAATCACCACTTAAAAGAGCCAGATTCCACATGCTGCTCATCCATCATGTTTTCTAATTAAATATTAAAGAAGAACTGAAGAACGAAGAAATTCAGCACCGTTAGGTACAGAACCAAAAAAAGCGCGCTTCTTGAACCATTACGGTAAGGTGATGGCAGGTGATGGACCCCAGATTAAATTTTTAAAGATTATCTAGAATAAATCTTAAAAAGAAGACATTTGTCCTACCAACAACCTAAGAAAAAGGAAAAAAATTATTAGATCAAATTGGAGGAATTGGAGAGACACAACAGCCATATCTTGAAAGTCGATTTCCAATTTTAATTTTGACCCTTTGTATAGTTCTTTTAACGCTTTAATGTATGTATCATTGATATTAGTTTGCTCTAACACTGTCCATAATTTTTCTACTGGAACGGTATCATATGCTTTTTGTAGGTCCACAAAGGTAACATAAACCTCCATATTTCTGGCGCTTCTTTTCTCAATTACTTGTTTAAGACAAAAAACATTATCTGCTTGCACGAAACCCTTTGCGCTTCTTCTTCTTGTTCATGAAAATCATTCTCTATTAAATCTCTAAGAATCTTACAGTACAATCTATTTGGAGCACTGGTTACTGAAATTCCTGTGTAATTGTTTATTCCAGCTTGTTTTCTTTTTTATGTACTGAGGATATGAACGCAATTTTCCAATCATCAGGTACTGGATGTGCGTTTATGCATTGATTGATAGTAATATATATCAGATTTTCTATTAGTTTCTCTCATCCATATTTGAGCATTTTAGCGTATATTCCCTTAGTTCCGCTAGCTTTTCCGGATTTAAGCTTTTTAATACTACTCTTTATCATTTCTTTTTCGATGATTACTTCCTCTTCATGTACTTCCATATCTCTCCTCGGAAAGACTGACAGATATTCGGGTCTCATAAAATTACAAAAAATAATTAGTGGAAACTATAAAAATAGTTATAACAATTACATATCTGCTTCATTCTGCTGTGCCAGGGACAGATGAAAGTGAGATTCATAAGTCTCTGGCTGTGCTATAGTTTAGCTAATCATAGAGGTATTTTAGTCAAATAGATCATAAATTGATTAATATAAATTATTTGATTTAAATACTCGAGCATTTCATTGAAATATTATTAAAGTTGTAGAATTTAGAAAAACCTAAAAAAAAGTAGACATAAATAGATAAATACCTTGAAGAAAAAAATTGACTTTCAAAAAGGTCAAAAATGTCGTCAAACTAAATTAGTATATTCATTACGATAAAATTAACCTTTGTAATTCAATGAGAAAAAAGAAGAAATCAAGTATTGAAATTAGCGTTGAGTTCTCGAACAAAAAAAAAGAATTAGCACGATTTGTATTCTTGTGATGTGTGTTCTTGTAAAAACCATCAATGCAGAACAAAAACACATTGGCGCATACCGAGAAGGGAAGCTTCTTCTTCCTCTAGAAGCTCCATCTCCTAGCAGAGCTTCGAAACAATCATAGCAATTTAAATATTGTTTGTTATAGTCTGTTATAAATTCTTAAGTAAGGATGATCTTTTTACCTTCCCAGAGAGGGTATTGTTTCGTTATGGATCAATTTTTACCTTCCTAGCCCGCGTAGCAATGGCTAGAGAAGGTATTATTTTCGACGAGAAATTTTTTTTTGAGATAACGCCATAAATTTGTTACTTGGATGTATTTTGACATATCCTAGCAATATCGTCGTGATGTCTGGCTGTGTGCGGCTGTGTGTATATTATTTCTTTCCGTAACACGATAGCTCCTAAACCGCTGAACCGATTTTCATAAAATTTTCAGGTAAAATAGTGTTCGACACTCTTACGAGCTGATTAGATTTTGATCAAAATCCATTAATGCTAATGACAATTCAATACACTATTTTCGGAAAATAGTAGACTATGTTTTGCTCAATAATTCGAGTTATGACCAAAAACTTCGTAAGAGCTTTAATTTCTGAGATATTTACAAAAAACTGTTTTCAAGACTAATATATTATCATTATCATATAGGTCTAAACGTCTTATATAATATGAAAGATGATAAGATTCATTCAAACAAAAACCTAAAATTTTAACTAAACCAAGCAAAGTAAAAAAATTAAGGTTTAAATCCCCCCCATAGCGATGTTTGGCGCACGCCACTGTTGTGTGCATCCGTTTTAACACTCTGCTTCACATGACACAGACAAACAGACATCAAATGGTGGCTATAAAGTCTAGACTGTATAATTTCACCAGAACTCTTTTACCACGTAAATAAAAAATAAACAAAAATAAAACATAGATGAGTTTAAAATTTAAATAAAAAAAGAGTCATTCCATAAAAAAAATATATAACTTTATGTTATTTCTTTGTTTGAAAATCTTGGAAATAAAATTTCGGATTTCCATTGTTTTTATTTATTTTAAACACGACGTTTCGGTTAGTAAGTATCTCTAACCGTTTTCAAGTGTAAACTAAACAATCTAGTCTCTAGGCTACTACTTATATTACTTGGTGTGTAGTTAGGTGTAACGGCTCGCCCCCTTTATAATCCTAAGACGCCTGGTTTCCTTAAGAAGTGGTTTCCGTATGTTTGGTATGTCCGTGCTTGTTTGACGGAAAACTTCTTTATTCCTTATTATTTGAGGGATTTTCTGGTTTTGTTTTCGTTACAAAACTCCTTATCGTAATTCCGATGAAAATACTGTTTTTATATTATAGTGCTTGGCTATTCTTCTTGTTTTCTGAAATCCCTTGAACATATGGAATGTTAACAACACCCAACGGATTATTACTTAAAAAATTTGCTAAATTTGGTTTGTTTTTAATTTTAGAAAATGTTGAGCTTTTTAATTTCTTGAAATAACCATTCTGTTGTAAGTCATTTTTAATATTGTTAATTTGTGTGGTTAATTCTTCATTATTACTACAAAAAAAGAAAAACTTGCGAAACTACAGACACGTACTCAAGACAGAACAAACTCGCCAACACCAAGCACTATAGTGAACATCTTCAAAAGGAATCTGAGCACCAACGAAGCATTGGTACTCAGTAAGGGACTTAGGTTCGCCATTGCTCCGGCACACACACCAATACTGGATATTGCGGGAATAGAGACCGTTACTATTCTAACTCAACCCGAAGCTGATGAGTTTCGACATAAAGTAAGAACAACCTTAGAAGAACTATCTTGAAAACTAAAACTCAATATGAAAGAATTTGCTTTTAAAACAGACCCCTCTTATTTGTCTCGCTGGGGAAGCCATTAACTTTAATTTGTAGTAGACACAGCATTAAATCTTATAAAAAAAGAGAATCTTGAAACAATCGTCTAAATTTCCAATAATTTATGTACAACGTCCCTCGATCGATTTTCTTTATGAACCGAAAGTAAAGATCGCCGCGCAAGGGGAAACAAACGGTGTCAGAAATTTCTTCCCTCTCCTTTACCGGGTCGCACAGAGGACAGGTATTGGCTGTGGGTCTGGCTATCCTGAAAAATGTTCTTATAACCGCGTGCTTAAATTATCTTCAGCCAGGCATGATTCAGGGTATTTCTAAATTTATTGTACAAACAGCAGACTAAAAATATGTTCAAACCTAGGTAGGCAAACGCTTCGTTACCAATCCACATGTGAATTTTTTTCGCCCTGAAATTTTTTTCCGTATATTTTAAATAAAGTTTGATTTTTTTTTTTATTTATAAAATAAATAGATCCATGACGGATTTGGCACCTTCCTATCTAGCCTATTAGCACACTTAAAAACAGTTTCTTGTAAATATCTCAGAAACTAAAGCTCTTACGAAGTTTTTGGTCGTAATTTTTGAAAGTTTATAATTCTCAAAAAACTGTCATTAGCATTAATGGATTTTGACCAAAATCTAATCAGCTCGTAAGAGTCTCGAACACTATTGTACCTGAACATTTTCTAAAAATCGGTTCAGCGGTTTAGGAGCTATCGTGTTACGGACAGACATATACACACACACACCGACAGACATCACGACGATATTGCTAGGATAGGTCAAAATACACCCAATTAACACATTTTTGGCGTTATCTCAAAAAAAAAAAAAATTGGCGAATAAGACCTTCTCTAGCCATGTCTACTACACTATTTAAACAAGTTGATAAATATTTTTAACAATTCAATTATAGTGTCATCATTGTATAAAAATTTTGCAAATTTTTATCTTGGTTGGTTTAGCAAAAATCTTAACAAAAATTTGCCAATAACAAAAAAATGTCGCCAGATCCAGCCTTATTGTTTTAATTTCACCAATGGTTTACATTTTTAATTACCTACATATAAAATAAAATCATAAACTATAATAATATTACGCCGTCGTCACTCAAAAATTGATAAAACCACCATCCATTATTTAATCCCAAAATTAAATAATTTTAATTTATGGCTTTAATATATTAATTTTTCCATTGTGTACCTACATAACTATTATCTGTTTTTTTGCCAAAATTGCGCCTATTCATAGATTAGATATTTACATATACCGCCAGCATAATATATTTAGGTTTGTGTTTCAAGTAATTATAATTAAAAATATACTCATCCTTTTGTGGTAAGGCCGGATAATAAATCTAAAATAAGGTACTTGTCCCAATTCTCGTCACTGACCCACATTTCGTTAGTTCTGAGGGCATGATAGTGCCCGGCCAAGTTCGCGCAATTGCTGTACCATCTTTTCTTGAAACATTTTAGTCGATATTTGACCTAAACTTTGCACAGTCGCAGATCTTCATAGAGTTAACAAGTCCTCTAAGTTTGATGGAGTTCCATAATGTAGTAAAGGAGTTACAAAATTCACACTCACTCATGTATATTTAGATCATCAAAATTCTACTGTACTTCCAGACATGCTACAAAGCTGAAATTTGGCAGACTGATAAAAATTATGACCAAACCCCTGGAAAAACTAAAAAAACTGCAAAATTCTAATTTACTCCCCTCCTCTATACATGTAAAGTTATGTAAAAGTAACATTGGCCACTTCCAGTAACGCTAGACAGCTGACCTTTGGCAGAATGATAAGAACTATGATAAAACAATAGAAAAAAGTTTAAAAACAACAAAATTTTTATTTATTTCCCTCCCTTATAAAAGTAAAGTTATGTAAAAGTAACAATGCCCACTTCCAAAAACGCTAGAGAGCTGAGCTTTGGATGGCCGATAGGAACTATGAAAAAACTATAGGAAAAAATTTAAAAGCACCAACATTTTAACTTACTTTCCTCCCCTATAAATGTAAAGTTATGTAAAAGTAACACTGCCCACTTCCAAAAACGCTAGAGAGCTGAGCTTTGGAAGGCTGATAGAAAGTATGGTAAAACCATGAGAAAAAATTAAAACACATCAAAATTTAAAAAAGGAGTGAAATCATGACAAAAACATTTCATGGAAAAAAGTCCAAGTACGCGAAAATGATAAATTGTAAAAAGAATTGAGATAAAAGTAAACCCAAGTTCTCCATAGATAATTTTAAAATGAAAGGTTCTTACTTGTTTGGAAATGTTTATCTAAACTTGGCTATGACGGCTGCAAAGGACTCTTAAGCACAGTGAATTGAACATAAAGGAGTTTGGCTGTAATAGCAAAGTTTAGAAAAACATTTCCAAACTAGTAAGAACTTTTTATTTTAAAATTTGTATTAGAGAACCTGGGTTTACTTTTATCTCAATTCTTTTTACGGAATATCATTTTCGCGTACTTGGCCTTTTTTACATCAAATGTTTTTGTTATGATTTGATTTTTCTTTGCCAATATTAAGAATTCTATTTAACGAGATTAAGAAAAAAAGTTGCTATGATTTTCATAATCATTTAGCAACAACGTGTATAAACGACTCGATAAACGATAAAACGGCAGCTTTTAAAACAAAATTGCTGCGAAATTTAATTCAGTCATTAGTAATAGGTAATTTCTTCTAAGGTAACAGAACTGCACGTTTATATATTTTTTTATTAAACTTCTTTATTAAGTATACATTTAAAAAGAAAACTATGTTAACATAAACTAAAAAGTTCAAATCTGAGGGCATGGTAGTGCCCGGCCAAGTTCGCGGCGTAAACTGCTGTACCATCTTTTCTTGAAACATTTCAGACCTTAGAGTAACAATAATATAAAGAGAAGAAGTAAACCGCGGCCCCGTGTAAATTTTCCCTATTCGTGGCGGTCATTCCTGAAAACTTAGAATTTGCAGAATCCCCGGCGATGGCAACATAGCTGCGTCACTGGAATCATCTCGAAAAAACCACACTGGGCTGAATTTTCACAGTATTTTCAGAAACATAGCACTTCTTGTTTATTTTTACGTCCAACTAAGTTCTTTTTTACAAAAATAAAACTCAGCACACAGAAAAAAAACACCAAAAATTCAATATACCGAGTCCGACGGCCAAGACAACACTGCTTTAATACAAACACATGTTACTGTCAGTGTCGACCTTAGAGCTTAGGAATATCTGGGCTAACAGTTCACGACTTGAGGACCCACCTAATTAAACTTGTTGCCATTATATAAGTGAAAAAATAATCTTTTGTTTAAAACTCGTAGACAATGATTGAGTAGAAATAAAACTTTGGACTTCCATTGTCTTTATCTGAGGGCACGGCAGTGCCTCGCAAAGTTCGCGCTGCCGTACCATCTTTTCTTGAAACATTTCAGCCCATATTTGACCTATCTAAAGCTCTACTTCGGAATGAGGTACGAAACTCAAACGTTCAGAGTCGTAGATCTTCATACAATTAACAACCCCTCCAAGTTTCATGGGCTTCCATATGTAGTAAAGTAGTTACGAAATTTCAAAAAACTTCGAAATTACCACTCACTCACTCACTCACTCACTCACTCATGTATAGATCATCAAAATTCTACTGTAGTTCTAGGCATGCTACAAAGCTGAATCTTAGCAGACTGATAGAAATTATGACCAAATCTTTGGAAAAAGTCCAAAACCCGATAAACATATTTAAAAGTAACATTGCCCACTTCTACAAACGCTAGAGAGCTGAGCTTTGGCAGACGGATAGGAACTATGATAAAACTATAAGAAAAACCCCCAAAATTTTAATTTACTTCCGTCCGTTTGGAAGGCTGATAGGAACTATCATAAACATAAAACCTCAACATTTTAAATATGGCATTGCAAAAGTTTTGAACAATATTTCGCATATTTTACTACTTCAAAAATTAAATATTATCGAAATCCTTTAAAAAAGGAGTGAAATCATAACAAAAACATTTCATATATAAAAAAAGCCAAGTATGCGAAAAAAAAAGTTCAGTAAAAAGAATTGAGATAAAAGTAAAGTCAAGTTCTCCAATATAAATTTTAAAATGAAAGGTTCTTTCTAGTCTGGATATGTTTTTCTAAACTTTTCTCATTTAACCAAAACTGTATCTTCGTTATCGAAATCTCCATGTAATAACTTTTATCTGGGACACCTTGTATAATAGACATGTAGAGGTATAGACCACCAAACTGTTAAACAGACTTTTTTTGATTTCAGAGTCTGAAAAATGAAACTTCTCTACGGCTGCAAGGGAAGAGGCCGATTCGTCATAAAAGTCTTCACAATGGGGGCCTTATGGGCCCTCATTATATACACGGTGTTTCAGTTTCGATCCATCAAACTTGACGTTCCTATGCCGCACTTAAACAGCCGTTACCTTCTAGAAAAAAGGCAAGTATTCAATTCGCAACTTTCCAGTGGCGGACTGGTGACGTTATAAATTGAGGTGGGGTGGGGGCAGAAATTAAAATTCATGAAGAATGAGATAAAAAAAATTACCGAAACAATTTTATTTTAGTATTTTCCCAACAGGCCGCTACTTGGTGTAGTATTTAATTTATTTGTTTATAGATAAAGTCCGTTTGCCTTTCTTTTTTATGGCCCCGTAGAGCAACCTCAAAAATCCCACAGAATTTTAAACAGTCTATTGACCTACCAAGTATATGTCTATTTTTTGTCACATTTTCATTATGTTCGATAATGTTTTCCCAATAGGCACTATTCAATTGGCACCTATTATCAGCCCGACTAACATTTATAGTAGCGGCTACATGTTCTAAAGGCTTTGCTACTTTCTTATAGTAGAAATGTGGTGATCCCAACCAAAATTTGTTACTTTTTAGTTCTAACTACTATTTAGTATCAGGAAATAGTAGATGTTTCGTAAAAACGACCCTCTAAACTACTTCATAGGATTGTTTCTTGATAGTCGATTCTGATAGTCTTCTCTACCACAATAGGACGTTGCTAAAGTTTTACTTTCTTTTTAGTCGTTATTTCGTAGTCGCCCTGACTTTTATATCCTACTTAATTACCACTAGAAAGTTAAGCTTCATTGGAGTCCCAAACAAGTGTATCCGACAACTACATTATAACTTTAATTTTTACCACAAAAGTTTGTGTCATCATAGTAACATCTGATGTAACAATGTAGACAAAATAACTTTTTGGATCAACTTTAAAGCCGCAACTACTTTCAAGTAACCTTTTCGACTATCAGGGAATATAGTTTGGGACGCCATGTTTTTATGTAAGAAAGAAAATTTAATATTTTTGTTGTCGTTTTATGAGCTCATATTAAAGAGCCATACTATTTTATAAACAAATTAGTTGAAGCTTACCAAAAATGCTCTTCTTAAGCACCATTTGTTGTAGTTAACTGTCGATTATGAAAACATAACCTCCAAAATCACAACACAAAAATTCCATCAGCTACCAGAAAACGGCTCAATTTTACGGGCGCACCGGTTTTTTGCAATATATATAATGCATGTTATACAAAAAACTTTGCGTCGCACTCGAATTTTGATCCTCTGCTCGTAAATTCTCACACTTTTGGATAACATAGTTCATATTATAACCATAACCAAACAAAAAAACTAAGCGAGTCTGTTTACTGTTGTGTCCACCATATTGTGTAACAATTCTACCAAAAAGAAACGATTATATTATTTGCAACTACATCGCAACTTTTATGCCATTACGGAAAAAAAACAGCCTCTACGACGTAGTAGATACCTGGCTACGACGTAGTAGTGTAGTTGTTACTACAGTCACTTTAAACACTTGGCCAAGTAGTTATAACCAGAAATTGGTTCCCCACTTAGGGAATTATAACGTCGCTGTATGGTATACTGAGACGTAGCGGGAGTACGTTGCGGTTACTTTTAAGAAATTCTTTCTAGTTGGGGTTTCGTCGTTACAACTTTAATTGTTTGTTGGGAGTCTTGCCTAGCATAGAAAATTCTATGTGCTTGATATCACACATTCCCTTTGTCACTTCTTCTTGGATTGTTCATAACAAGACAAATAAAGCAAAAAAAAGCATTTCTTTTTTAACAACCTTACAACCAGTTTTCAGCATCGTATAATTTTTTATTAAAATTTCTATTATAAGTTTTTTTGGAATACTCCTCGGCATTAGTTGCACTAAAATTTTGGTTAATTTTTAAGTCCGGTTCAAGGTTTTTATACTTTTACACAGGTTTTCTACAGAATTTGAAAGGTCATTGAACCTGACTGGCCAACTGTAATCCTGATTAAAAAATCTGCGTCACTGGTTGCCTTAGACCATTTGTTTTGGCTCTGCTACAGAATAGCGCCTTACAAAATAGGGCTGTCACAAAATAGCGCTGCTACAAAATGGCGCTTATAAAATAACGTGCTTTAAAATAGCGCCTTACAAAATTGCGCTACTACAAAATAGCGTGCATCAAAATAGCGCCTTACAAAATAGCGCTGCTACAAAATAGCGCGCACCAAAATAGCGCAATCACAAAATAGCTCGCATCAAAACCGCACTGCGGCAAAATAGCGACATCTAATAAAAACAGCGAAATTAAAAAAAGCATCATTAAAAACAGCAAATATTTCTAAGATATTTTTTGAAAAAAGAAACTTCCCTGACTTCTTTCGCAGGATCCTAGCGGGTCTGAAACAAAACTGAACCGAACCGAACTGAACCAAAGTATCGGTTTAGTTCAGTTTGGTTTCACAACCTCTAGGATGCCGGTTCAGTTCGGTTCGGTTCGGTTTGGTTTCACACCCTCTAGGATCCCGGGACAAAGTCAGGGAACTTTTTTTTAACAAGCATACAGGGTACTATCAGCTGGCCTCCAAAATCATCAGATTTGGCACCCAATGATTTTTTTTACGGGGCTATGCAAAAAGCCAAATTTATTCGCATGGCCATTTAAGATCTACCTAATCAGTGGAACCTGAATTGCTAAGAAATGTCCGAACTGAATTTTATAACAGGCTTGGATACTGTTTAGCACAGAGCGGTGGTATTTTTGAGAATTTAATTCATTAGGTAGTTCTTAAATCAAAATGAAAGAATTTGCTTTTAAAACAGACCCCTCTCTTATTTGTTTTACTGGGAAAGCCATAAAATTTAGTATGTGGTAGACACTGCCTTAATTATAAAAAAAGCAAGCTTGAAAAAAGGATTATGCGTTACGTAGTTATCGTCTAAATTTCCGATATTTTATGTACAACTACCCGCGATCAATTCTTTACGAACTGTCGAAAGAAAAGATCGCCACGCTAGGGAAACAATCGGTGTCATAAATTTCGTCCCTCCACTTTACCGGGGCGCACATAGGACAGGTATTGGCTGTGTGTGTGGCTATCATTAACGTATTTAATACGTTAATGGTGGCTATCCTGAAACAATGGGCATTTAACCATGCTGTAGAGTGGAGTTAATGGGCTAGGAACGTATCAGATCCGTCACGGATCAATTTATTTTAATTAATATCATCCTATCATTATATATTTTAGGTTGGATATGCTTACCCGACATACAGACTCAACTACAGAGTACATAAACTTGGATCCATCAGTGGATAAAACACCGATGTTATCAGAAGAAAACCTCATAAAAGACATTCAAAAGAGGATGCCAAATCTACCTATAGTCTACTGGAACAAGAACAAGAATAAGCCTATGGGATTGAATAACACATGTGCAAAGTATGGACGATAAAATAGTCAATAGCTCTAAATTATTTAAGAAACTACAGTTATTTATTATACAGGGTATTTCCTAAACATTGGTCAAAAATTCGTGGTGTGATTCCTGGAGTTTTTTTTTATGACAAAAAGTCCCTAGAAACGTTTGTCGAAAAATGGTTCCTAAGGGAGCTGCGCCCCTTTAAAAAAAGCACCCTGAAGACTGTTTTTCCTCACAGAGAAATTTTGCAATTTTGAGGTCATAATCGAATTTGGCGTCAAAATTTTATGCCGTGTACCAAATTTCATGATGTTTTTATGAGGGGTTTCAAAACTATTGAGGAAAACTCATCTTGAGGGTGTTGATGCATCAATGTCGAAAATTGTGACTTCCTCTAATCTACGAAAATTGTGATTTTCTCGAAAACTACTCGTCCTATCGATATGAACTAAGAGCACCTTCCTTACGTCAAAAACCTTCAGGTCTCATATTCTAAAATCTTAATGTGAAAAAAGTACCATAGAAAAAATAGGATTCTTTTTACCTTTAACCCCCCTGGTATGGTACGCCCCTGATTAAAATTTTGCAATCCTGAGCTGAAATTCTGATGCAGGTTTAAAAGTATATCCGTTGTACCAAATTTCATGATTTTTGCATGGACGGTTTCAAAATATTGAGGAAAAACAGTCTCCAGGATGCCCTTTATTGTAACCATATTTCGACAAATGTTTCTAGGAACTTTTTTTCATGAAAATACTCCAGGAATCACACCACGAATTTTTGACCAATGTTTAGGAAACTCCCTGTATAGACTAGTCATCTTAGGTGACAAAAACTTGAAAAAATAGGTGCAAGCTTGATTTTTGTATAATTATTCCTTAACATCTGTGCCCCATCCCCACAGATTCTCCGCCAAAATCCCCCTTGAGCTTTGCTAGATACAAGGCCCCAAAGGCCCTAAAAATCAGTTTTTTGCGATCTCGGAAAAATAAAGGTATGTACGAAAATCCAGCGTGTTACTTATGACTTAAAAAGTTTAAAATATATGGATATGGAGGGCAAGATAGTCAATAGCTCTAAATTATTTATGAAACTTGAATTATTTAAAGGTCTATTTATAGGACTGTCGGAATCACGCATCAAGGTGGTTCAACCCTTGGTTCAACCCTTAAAATTAAATTTAATTGGTTGTATTGTATCTCTATAGAATTTTTAAATACAAACTCAACAAAATGCAATTTTTTCGCGTCTAGATTCGGGTCTTATATACTGGGTGGGTCAAAAAAACCGGACAATTAAAATCATTATAACTTTTGAACTATCCCATCGATTTTAATGGGACGAACTGCACTTGGCAGAGAATTAACCAGAGTTTTGAATAAATACATTTTTGGTCTGCCATTTCAAAATCCAAAATGGCGGACGAAATAAAATTGTACCCATCAAATATGCTCCTTTATTCTTGTGTTGTGAACATGTTTTAATAATTTTTTTAAATTACTAAAACAGTAGCATTCCTGCCACGTACACCGATGTACGAGTCAGTAAAATCGGTTCGGTGGTTCTATAAAAATATTTTTGTTTTAACCATTGTTTCGAATATTATACGAATGTCTTGCCAATCATGTCTGCATTTATTTCCTTTTAAATTCATTACTACTGATCCGATTTTGATGAAATAAAAAATATCTTGGTGAGAATTGATTGCTTTTTAAAGACCATCATCAAAATTTATTAACATCTTAAAATTTAGGATGGTGGAGAGAATCATAATTGATTCTTCAAAATGGCGTATTTAATCTTATTTTCTGGAAATGTTTTAGTTATTTTTTAATTTATAAAAAAGCACTACTTTTCGCCCGCACAACAAGGTATAAATTAGTAAAATCGGTTTGGTGGTTGTCAAGAAATCTAATTTTGTTTCAGCCATTGTTGAGGAAACCAATGTTTTTCTATAAATTAAAAAAAACTAAAACATTTTCGGAAAATAAGAATACGCACGCCATTTTGATGATATGATTCTATCCGACATCCTAAATTCTAAGATGGCGGCAAATTTCGATTACAATCTTTAAAGAGCAATCAATTCTCAACATGATTTTTTAATTTCATCAAAATTAGTTTAGTAATAACGGATTTATAAGGAAATGAATGCAGGACAGGATTGGCAATGCAATCGTATAATCGGTAAAACAATGACTGAAACAAAAATAGATTTTTTAAGAACCACCACACCGATTTTACTAGTGTGCGGGAAAAGTAGTGCTTTTCTATAAATTAAAAAAAAGTAAAACATTTGCGGAAACTAAGAATAAACACGCCATTTTAAAGAATCAAGTATGATTCTGACCGCCATCTTAAATTTTAAGATGGCAATAAACTTTAATCATGATCTTTAAAAAGCAATCAATTCTCACCAAGTTTTTTATTTCATTAAAATCGGTTCGGTATTAATAAATTTATAAGGAAATAAATGTAGACATGATTGGCAAGGCAATCATATAATATGCAAAACAATGGTTGAAACAAAAATGTTTTTTTTAGAACCACTGAACCGATTTTGCTAATTCATACCTTGTTGTGCGTGGCAAGAATGCAGCTTTTTTACTAATTTAAAAAAATAATCAAGACATGTTCGCAACACGAGAATAAACGAGCATCTTTGCAGGATACATTTTAATTTCGTCCGTCATCTTGGATTTTGAGATGGTGGACAAAAAATACATTTAGTCAAAACTCTAATTCATTATCTAGCAAGTTCAGTATGTACTTACCATTAAAATCAATTGTATAGTTCAAAAGTTATAATAAAAAAAAAATTTGGCCCACCCGGTATGCTAAAAATCATCATTTTTTCCTTGTTTTTCTTGAAGGTTTCCGAATTTACTTGACCTAGAATTCAACAACATTTATTGGCAAACCATGCATACGTCAAATGGCACCTTCCAACTTTATGGGGCTTATTTAGGTAAGACTACACTCGATACATTTTGACAGGTAAACACATCAGTCTAAAGCATCTAGGGCTTCTAGGTCAGCTATAGTACCTACGAACCGCAGCCAACGATAAAGACCGGCCATGGCGCGTTATAAGCAAGTCGGCGGTCACGTGATCTTAGGAGTCCCAGGATTCTTATTGTATTGCTTAATATATTATATGTTTTTACACAATTTAAATAAATTAACAAAAAATTTTTGTTCTTTTATAGGCAAAAATTGAAAAAAATATTTTGCTGATATATGTGTTTATTATGGATAAAAGAACTGAATCTATAAAATAAAAAATTATACAAAATTTGGACTCTAATATCTTCAGGTACATAATATCGTTAGTAACTTCAAATCTATACAAGTCTTTCAAAATTGGACATACCAAACCTAAGCTTTTAGCTTTTTAATTTTTCTTTGAGTGTCATCATCTTTGTCTGAGTTCTTATTCAAAGATTTATTAGCAGACACTAAATCATTGTGCTTTTTAATAAAATTATTTTAAAAAACTTTACATGCCCTTAAACTAATTTTTTCAAGCTTTGACAATAGTTTTTCTCCACAAAAACACTCGTTAGAGTTATCTGAAGAAAAATTTTCAATATAAAACATTTCACAATAATTTATTAAAAAGAAACAAGTGATTTTGTGAATAAGTGAGATGGTTTTCACATTCAATGAACTGAATGAAGTGGTCGTCAACAATTTTTTGAAAAATTACCCAGCACAAAGTTTAATATATATTTCATTAAAGTGTAAGTTAACTACCAACTCATGTTCTTTTAAAAGCTGTATCTTACTTTTTAAATATTTCACACTACCAGAGAGATTACTATCTGTTAACAATATTTTACAAATCAGTTTTTTAATATTGCGAGGGTGCGGAAAACATATTACCTTAGAATTGTAAATAGACGTGTATGCACTGGATGACTGGATAAACAAAGATGAAGCCAACATTAAAGTGTATCCACCATATCTTCGCTTCTCAGGTTACCTTTTCAAGAGACCTAATTGTTCAATAAGAAATGACAACTGACCACATTTTTCACTCTCACTATCGAAAATGTCACTATTACTTGATCAATCTTATCCAAGATCTTATCTTTTACCACTTCTTTCCCGTTTGCAACATATTAGGTTTCAGTTTTATAGTTGGACCGACAAGGAACAATACTAATTACACGTTCGCGGCATTGTTTATCTTATAGGTATTTTCTTTATAATTTACTCATTAGCCATTAATTATTTTAACGCAGCCCACTACAGTCGTTTTCGTGGGCTGCGTTATTTTAATAACTTTGATAAAATTCACATAAAATTCGTGCCCGAATTAAAAACAAATCGACGTAAACAAACATACCAAAACTGAACACACGCATGTTTTATAATGACAGCGGGCCGTGAGGCGTTTGAGCCTCCTACGGTCACGTGATATTTCCGCGCCCGGGCCGGTCTTTCTCGTGGGCTGCGCTACGAACCCATGCAACCAGATGCTGTATCAAAATTAAAAATATCTATAGTGGTTTTCAAAATATCGAGCAAAAACTGAAAGTTGTGTTTTTTGAAAAAATTTAAATATTTTTGCCACACTCTGTATATACAGGGATTACAGGGTGTCTTTTTAAAACTTTTCCCCTAACAAATTCATTTAAAGATCTGTTAAAAAAATTGCAATTACTAATGTTTAAATCATAAATTGCGTAGTACCTTTGGTGATATTTCCTTCTTAGCATCGTATTCTTATTTTCATTGTTAAAAATTATATTTTATTTATTATATAACTAAATTGTTTTGTAAAATGGCATGCCGTTAAGCACCTATTCTATTGTTTATTATTCGATAAATAGGTAATAAAAAATTTCATTTTAGATAAACGAAAAAATAATCGCCTCGGCCCCACGGTTCGAATCCTTGGCATGATCGACCGAATAGAACCCACGGTAATCACTCATTGCCAATTTTGGTTCGAAAACAAAAAGGATCCGATCTTTGCGAAAACTTTCGAATACAAATATATATGGTACAAAAAATGGGGCAACTACAAACAAGGCATATACCAGCCCTATTTGATTGCCTGCATTATTCCTCAAACTTATAGGGACAAAATCCCACAGTCCATTTCTCTTGTGGAAAAACCATGTGATAATGCGACTAATAATTTGAGGGTTATTTTCAATCATCCCCAAGAGAAAAAAGGATTTGCAGTTTGTGTTAAGGTTAGTAGAGCCTAATAACTTTTAAGAAAATTAACTTTACGGTACTTCTCGGACGTAATCACGAGTCAAACGAACATACGACTCTTCCTCGTAAAACTATGGACGCTTTCGAAACCTCTCGGTTGCTTTTGCCGTTCTCAGGTTTTCTTTAATATTTTCTTGTTGGTACTACTCGGACGTATTCGCGAGTCTATTGAACATCCACGAACGGACGCTTTCAAAACCTCTCGATTGTTTTCGTTTACTTTCGGCGTTGCTTTAGTTTCGGTGTACTTCTCAGCCGTATTTGCAAGTCTACTGAACTTCTACGACACTTCTTCGCGAAACTTCGGACGCTTTCGATACCTTTCGGATGTTTCGTCCCCTTTCTGCACTGGCGAAACTTCGGATGCTTTCCAAACATCTCGGTTGTTTTCGCCTGCTTTCGACGTTCTTAGGAATTGTTATATGGTTTAAAGTCGTCCGTCACTACTCGGTTGCGACCCTTGTCGGTACTTCTCGGACGTATTGGGAGTCTACCGAACAGAAACAAATCTTCCACGCTAAAATTCGGGCGCTTTCGAAACCTCTCGGTTGTTTTCGCCTGCTTTTGACTGTATTTATTTGGTTTAAAATTCTGCACAATTTGGTTTTAAAACTTTCGCTACAAGTGATTTTCTTATTCCACCGTTTTCGGTACTTCTTAGACATATTCGCGAATTAACCTACCATTTAGGAATCTTCCTTGCGAAGCTCCGGAAGCTTTCCAAACTTCTCGGTTGTTCTCGGTCGGGACAGATTCGCTAGTCAACCCAACATTAAAGACATCTCGCGCACCTTCGGAAGCTTTCTAAACCTTTCGGTTGTTTTCGCCTGCTTTCAAAGTTCTTAGGAATTTTTATATGGTTTAAGGTTCCCATTCGTCACTACTTGATATCGATCCTATCGGTACTTCTCGGACGTATTCGCGAGTTCAACAAACGTCTACGAATCTTCCTCGCTAAAATTCGGGCGCTTTCGAAACCTCTCGGTTATTTTCACCTGCTTTTAACTGTCTTTATGTGGTTTAAAGTCCCTATTCTGCATAACTTGGTTTTAAAACTCTTGCTACAAGTGATTTTCTTATTCGAGCGTTTTTGATACTTCTTAGACATATACGCCAATCAACCTACTACTTGAGAATCTTCCTCTCGAAACTCCGGAAGCTTTCCAAACTTCTCGGTTGTTCTCGCTTACTTTCGGTGTTGCATTTCTCGGTTTCGGCCCTTTTCGGTACTTCTCGGAAATATTTGTAAGTCAGACGAACATCCATGGCTCTTCTTCGTGCAACTTCGGACGCTTTCGACACCTCTTGGTTGTTTCATCCCCTTTCTGTACTACTTAGTTTTAAAACTCTTGCTCCAAGTGATTTTTTTTTCTGAATATTAATACCTTTTTAGGGTCTGGACTTCTTACACGAGGATCTCTCGGTAAGATTAGTAGAATGGATAGAGTTGCTCAATGTACTTGGTGCTGACAAGATATTTATGTATGAGCTCCAAGTGCACCCCAATATTACCAAAGTTTTACAGCATTATGAAAGACAAGGCAAGGTATGTAACTTCGAACTTTTTTGACAATATTGTTAATTTTTACAAAGCAGACTGTCAAAAATAATCTTTTTTCCATTTCTATACTGTTTTTTACGCTCACTTTCGAAAACCATAAATAATTACTAAAAAATTATAATAAAAAATAAATCAATATTTTTTTATAGGTTCATGTAACTCCCATAACTCTTGCCGGTGCGCAACCCAATGCACCTGCGTTCCAACATCTGTATCTCACGAAGAAAACCAACCACAAAAGACAGAATGAAGTCATTCCGTACAATGACTGCCTGTACAAACATATGTACGAGTACAGATACATTGCTTTGTTAGATATAGGTAAGTTTGAAACATTTCGATATATTTTTGTTTAGTTTAGCAAAAATATCAGCATAATCCGCTACTTGGCTCGCGAAAGGTTAACTTTTCAGTTTTATATAAGTGCATTCATCAAACGGGGTGATTAATAACCAGAATAATACCTTGAAATTCTGCTTGTGCCTAAATGTAAATAATTCACTTACTTTTACAAACAAACAGAATTTAAAAATTAATAAAGAGCAGAATTCAAGGAAGACGAAAGAGACAATATCATTAGAACGATGGGATCTCCAGTACCCCTCACAATATCTGAGGTCAAAAACGTGTGCAAAACCTTAAAAAGCGGTAAATCTGCCGGACCCGGAAATATCCCAGCCGAACTTATTAAATATGGCACTGAAGAACTGTTCTGGAGATTACGGAATCTTTTCCAAAGATATTTAAATGGAACTGTAGTACCAACTGAGTGGAAAACGTCATATATATCCACAATACACAAAAAAGGAAGGAAAGATATATGTGACAATTATAGAGGTATATCTGTAACTAGTACGCTAAGCAGAATATATGGCAAAATAATAAGAAATAAAGTGGAGAGCGAATATAAAGATATGGAGGCAGAAGAACAAGCTGGTTTCAGGGCGGGTAGATCGACTTCAGATCATCTCTTTTGTATAACCCAAGTTATTGAAAAGAAAATGGCATACGGACAAGAGCTCCATCTGCTTTACGTAGATTTGCAGAAGGCATATGATAGTATACCACTAAATCTACTTTGGAAAGCGTTGGAAAAGACAAACATAAGCGTACAACTAATTAAGGCCATCAAAGAGTTATACCGCAATAGTAAGGCAAAAGTTAAAATAAAAGCAAAACTAACCAAAGGCTTTCAAGTAAATAAAGGTCTTAAACAAGGTTGCTGTATCTCGCCTACGCTCTTCAAGATATATTTGGAACAGGTGCTTAAAGTCTGGAAGAGAAAATGCCAAAACATGGGAATTCCGTTGGATGAAACCACCTTGTATACTTTATGTTTCGCCGATGATCAGATACTGGTGGCTCAGGATTATGACGACCTCGAATATATGACACGAAAACTAATAGAAGAGTACAATAAGTGGGGACTAGAGGTTAATATCAATAAGACAGAGTATATGTGTATTGGTGGAACGAAACGGGATCTAATCGGAAATACTGGGCAGCGAATTCAGTCCTGTGATGAGTATAAATACTTGGGTCTAAAAATTACAGCTGACGGAACACTAGACAAAGCTATAAAAGATAGAAACGTGCAAGGAAGAAAAGCAATAACTTTATTAAATGGAATAATTTGGGACCAGAGTATATCAAAACATAACAAAAAGCTTATATATAACACCATTGTTAAAAGTATTATTACATACGGCTCAGAAGTATGGCCAATCAAAGATAGAACAGAAAAAATGCTTTCCGCTACGGAGATGGACTATTGGAGAAGAGCAGCAGGGAAATCAAAAAGAGAAAGAGTTACCAATCAAAGAATAAGAGAAATTATGACAGTGGGTGAACGTACTCTAGTGGATGATATAAGAACAAAACAACTGGTGTAGTATGGACGTGTACAAAGAATGGATGATGGAAGACTACAACAAATATTACAATGGAAACCAACTGGCCGAAGAAAACGAGGAAGGCCGAGGAGAAGCTGGAGAGAAGGAATAGATAGTGAAATAAGAATAAGAGGCCTAGATGATGAATTATGGGCAAACAGAGACGAGTGGAGATTGGGTATCGGAAGACGTAGAACGTTGTGAAACCGATAAATATATATATATATATATATTAAAAATTTAAATTATTCTTGTTATTGATTTTCGATTCACATTCATTAAAGTCAATTTTTTTACACCACAGTTTACCAGTCTATTGGTAAGCTAACTATTATGTAATTTTAGGTTTTCTTTAATGCATTTTTAGTCTAACCCTAACAAAGGTATTGGTATACCACAGTGAACGCAGCGTGGTTATAGGACGCGGGAGGGTGGTCGAGACCTTAGGGGGGCGGCAGAGGTGATATTGAGCCTCAAAAGTAGTTCCGCGAAACTCATTTAATACTTTTTCAAGACAAATATCATAATTATGAGTAGTAATGCCTTTTGAACTAAAAACGAAAATTTTCTGAAAATATTGAAGTAATGTTACTTTAAGTGCTCGCAGGCCACATGTACCACAGACAAAAATGTTTTAAATACACAAGGAACATTTTGAAAAAAATCGATACAACAAGAAAAGTTTATAGTAAAATTGATTGTTTTAAGGTAAAATTGGTTAAATAATACTTTTAACTAACCCTTTTTTTAACCAAAATCTAATGCCAACGTAAAACTTGTGTATAATATTGGGTTAAAAATGAGGTGTTCTTGAGTTATCGTGTTTTGAGACAGACAATTTATTTTATTATCTGATCTAGGTGATTTAGGAACTAAATAACTCACATTTAATAAAATTTTAAAAATAAAATGTTCACGTTTTTAATAGTCCACTTCTTGTATGGTGACAAGTCAAGTAATAATTCTCGCCCTAAAAAAATGTTTCAGATTGTCCGCCCCTTGACGAGTGCGATCACGTGCGCTTGTAGCAATTTATCAAGGTTACTTTTGACAACGCCCCAACTAACATTTATAGTAGCGGCTACATGTTCTAAAGGCTTTGCTACTTTCTTATAGTAGAAATGTGGTGATCCCAACCAAAATTTGTTACTTTTTAGTTCTAACTACTATTTAGTATCAGGAAATAGTAGATGTTTCATAAAAACGACCCTCTAAACTACTTCTTAGGATTGTTTCTTGATAGTCGATTCTGATAGTCTTCTCTACCACAATAGGACGTTGCTAAAGTTTTACTTTCTTTTTAGTCGTTATTTCGTAGTCGCCCTGACTTTTATATCCTACTTAATTACCACTAGAAAGTTAAGCTTCATTGGAGTCCCAAACAAGTGTATCCGACAACTACATTATAACTTTAATTTTTACCACAAAAGTTTGTGTCATCATAGTAACATCTGATGTAACAATGTAGACAAAATAACTTTGTGGATCAACTTTAAAGCCGCAACTACTTTGACTTTTTTTTAATGTCGATCTTTTAAAGTAATCTCTCCTTCCTGTTTCTACTTTGAAAACGTAGACTTTTTGAAGTCGCATCTTTGTCGCACACATTCTTAACCCTACTTTTTGTGGCTCCTTTTATAATATGGGAATATTAGGAATAGTTTTGCAAATATTTTTTTAACTACCTTGAGCAGTCCATTTTTTCGAGCTCATTGCTTGACCATTTTGCAAAACAATCAAAATGCAAAATATTGATCCAAAGTATCGAGTACCGCACCCGGATTTTAAGAATTCCCTGGTCCATGCTTAATCTCCATCCTTAATCTTTTATGCTACTTGTTGCTGTTCTATTCACTGTCTTTACGGTCGTTCGTGGTTTGTGCTGTGGCACCACCCTATCGCCATCGTGACCCTCTTGTGCGGACTAAACCGAATTCGTTTATCTGTGCCTCTTGTGCTGACGTGTCGTGTCTCACTGTGATTCATTTTATGTGTTGAGCTTGGGTCAATAATTCTTTTTGATTTTCTTCAAATTTGTGCTGTTTTTAAAGCTTGGTTTGAAGTGAATAAACTTAAATTTGTGCTGTGTTACATTTTAAAAAACTCTTTTTATTGGCACTTCATTTATTGTTCTAATGGAATTTAATTTATCTTGTTCTTGTTTTAAAACCTACCACAAATTCACGCTCGTACATAACCTATAAGCAGTGGTGTTGTTGTTGACAGAAACGGCAAATGACAAGTGGCGACACCCCAATAACTTGAGGGTAGTAGTTATACTTATCGCGTGGTTTCTATCACTCTGTAGACGTTTTCTAGTGGCGAAAGCTAGTTAATAATACGTTTCTGCAACGAAGGAGTAGAAATTCGAGTGTGTTATCTAGAACTAAAAAGGAATGCCGACATAAAAGTCGTAAGTGACACGTTGCCGTAACTTAGGCTCACTTTCAAGTAACCCTTTCGACTATCAGGGAATATAGTTTGGGACGCCATGTTTTTATTTAAGAAAGAAAATTTAATATTTTTGTTGTCGTTTTATGAGCTCATATTAAAGATCTATACTATTTTAGAAACAAATTAGTTGAAGCTTACCAAAAATGCTCTTCTTAAGCACCATTTGTTGGAGTTAACTGTCGATTATGAAAACATAACCTCCAAAATCACAACACAAAAATTCCATCAGCTACCAGAAAACGGCTTAATTTTACGGGCGCACCGGTTTTTTGCAACATATATAATGCATGTTATACAGAAAACTTTGCGTCGCACTCGAATTTTGATCCTCTGCTCGTAAATTCTCACACTTTTGGATAACATAGTACATATTATAACCATAACCAAACAAAAAAACTAAGCGAGTCTGTTTACTGTTGTGTCCACCATATTGTGTAACAATTCTACCAAAAAGAAACGATTATATTATTTGCAACTACATCGCAACTTTTATGCCATTACGGAAAAAAAACAGCCTCTACGACGTAGTAGATACCTGGCTACGACGTAGTTGTGTAGTTGTTACTACAGTGACTTTAAACACTTGGCCAAGTAGTTATAACCAAAAATTGATTCCCCACTTAGGGAATTATAACGTCGCTGTATGGTATACTGAGACGTAGCGGGAGTACGTTGCGGTTACTTTTAAGAAATTCTTTCTAGTTGGGGTTTCGTCGTTACAACTTTAAATGTTTGTTGGGGCTGCAAAGCTTTCTGCGGGACTCGGGTGTATCGCGGTCTCTTTTTAACAAATGCTATAATCTATCTGTTTTTTATCCTCTAATGGAAATTTATACCCCTAGATGTGAACTTGTTCACGTAGTATACATATACAGGGTGTTCGGCACATGAACCGTCAACATTTTTTGGGATATTGTTGGAGTCATTTGCTACCTTTTCAACCTCGGAACTTGGGTCCTAAGAGTCACGGCTAAAGAGATATAAATTTTTAATTTTTTTTTAAATTATCCAAAATCCCACCTTTAAACCCTCTTAGGGTTTTTATTAATGTTTGGAAAAGCACCATTTTTTTTATAATTCTGTAATCTTATGCTTCTTCAACTACGACCAAAGGGACATACGAGGTTTTTTATTGAAGAACATTAGTGATTTTGTGAAAGAAAATCAATTTCAAAATTAAAAATAAAAAAAAGTATCGACAATTGAGAACTTAATTTGCTTTTAAAAACTTCTTTAGTTGATTACCTTTCTAACGGTATGCTACACATTGATAAAAAAAAAACATTCCTGCTTTAAAATACGGATATTCCGTCAGAAGGGCGAGACTCGTTCGGAATTGGTAAGAAAAACTATTTGATGTTTATGATCGTTTATCTACTTAAACAAAAGTTAAACTTTTAACAATAATGTATTATTCTTTATTTATAAATTTTGTTCGAAATGATCATCAAATTGTTTTTCTTATCAAGTCCGAACGATTATTGCCCGTCTCACGGAATATCCGTATTTTTTTGCAGAATTGTTTTTTTTAATCAATGCGTAGCATACCGTTAGAAAGGTAATCAACTAGAGAAGTTTTTAAAAGAAAATGAAGTTCACAAGTGTCGATACTTTTTTTAATTTTTAATTTTGAAATTGATTTTTTTTCACAAAATCACTAATGCTCTTCAATAAAAAACCTCGTATGTCCTTTTGGTACATAAATTTTCACAAATCTATTATTAGTTGAAGTAGCATAAGATTACAGAATTAAAAAAAAATGGTGCTTTTCCAGATATTAATAAAAAGCTTACGAGGGTTTAAAGGTGGGATTTTGGGTAATTTAATTAAAAAATTCATATCTCTTTAGCCTAAGACTCTAAGAACCCAAGTTCCAAGGTTGAAAAGGTAGCAAATGACTCCAACAATATCCCAAAAAATTTTGACGGTTCATGTGCCGAACACCCTGTATACAAGAGAAACAAAAAACAAAAGCAGGCAATAAACTGCGCTGAAATAAGAAAATTCACCTCCTGACAATGACAACACATTGACTATCAGGCCGTGTCATCACAAATTGTGTTTGTTCCGCCTTTTCAAATTCATAACTTTATTTATAATTTATGTTTTAGATGAAGTTATAATGCCTTTGGAGGCGTCGAACTGGAAGGATCTCATGGATAACAAAGTTCTTCCAAAGGCGTTGAAGATCAACAAAGAAGAAAGGGCTTCATACAATGTTAGGAATGTCTATTTCTTGGACGATCTTCTGCACGACCACGGGTATGTCAGATCTCCTCCTTTATCAGTCATCCATACCGTAGGGATAGTAAGAAAAACTTTTTACCTTCCTAGCCCGCGTAGCAATGGCTAGAGAAGGTATTATTTTCGACAAAAATTTTTTTTTGAGATAACGCCAATAATGTGTTATTTCGATGTATTTTGACCTATCCTAGCAATATCGTCGCGATGTCTGTTTGTGTGCGTGTATGTATATTATTTCTGTCCGTAACATGATAGCTCCTAAAACCGCTGAACCGATTTTCATAAAATTTTCAGGTAAAATAGTGTTCGACACTCACGAGCTGATTAGATTTTGGTCAAAATCCATTAATGCTTTTGACAATTAAAAACTTTAAATAATGCTAACTTTTTAACGGAGAATCGGATCAATAAACTGTTTTCGGAATATAGTAGACTATATTTTGCTCAATAATTCGTGTTATAACCAAAAACTTCGTAGGAGCTTTAGTTTTTGAGATATTTACAAAAAACTGTTTTCAAGGCTAATATATTATCAGGGCTTCATTTAAACTGTGATAATAGGCTAGCTAGGAAGGTATCAGATCTGTTATAGATCCATTTATTTTTGTTTCAATATTTCCAATCGTATTATAAAAATTGTAAAATCGTTTAAAGCATAAAAAGTTTTTTTTTTCAGGTGGTTCAAAGAAATTCCTCGTTACATGCACATGTTACAACACGTGTACCGAACGAAGAACTTCACCAAACCAGGGCAGTACGTAAAGTGCTTCCACAACACGGAAAAAGTACTCACTCTGCACAACCATTTCCCACTTAGTTGTTTGGGAAGTGGGTGTACTTCCTATCCTATCGAAACTACTGATGCACAGCTCCAGCATTACAGGTACAGTAATATTAGCTCACACGTATTTATCTATTTAGCTTTCTTTGATCCATTTTTGGACATAGGCCTCCCCCAATATATCTTCCACTCTTCTCTGTCTGTCGCCGTGTTCATCCATCTTGTCCCCGCATGTTACTTCCCTTACTTCTTTTATTTTCCCAGGGTCTCTATCGATCGTCTTTCTGTCTATTTTGCTACTTCTCCTCTGACATCCCTTACTTTTGTTTTATTTCTTATCAATAAGTAAGTTACCCTTCATTTACATGCGCAAAGTGCTTGGATTAGCACCAGTTTCAGACTCATCATGGCCCCGTAGAGCAACCTTAAAAATCCCACAGAATTTAATGCAATGTTTTGCCTATAGGCACTATTTAATTGGCACCTAATATCAGTCTTGCCTAGCATAGAAAATTCTATGTGATTGTGTCTTTAACTTTTCACTAAAGTGCTTCATATCACACATTTCCTTTGCCACCCATGCAGGATCACTTCGTGGATTGTTCATAATAAGACAAATAAAGCAAAAAAATCATTTTGTTTTTCACAACCGCACTACCAGTTTTCAGCATCGTATATTTTTTTATTACTTGCACCAAAATTTTGGGTAATTTTTAGGATTTTTAGGTCCGGTCTATGTGGCCTTAAAGATTTTATTTGTAATCGAAGTTCATATGTCAACATATTTAAATTGGCACAGTTAATTATATAATCGACGGTATCTATTTCCATTTTGAAAACAAACAAAAACAGAAATAAACAATGGACACGCGAGCGGCAAGGCTTTTAACTATTGACCTACTACAAACGTCTTCACTAAGGATAGAATCGGCAACACGTAGGAAGGGCAACGAACGTTTTCGCACGATAAATATAGCCGACATCAACTAAAACAAACATTCCTCCCGCCCCCGCGCGAGAACAGACACCCGTACACCGCTAAAAAACGGGTAAAATTGAAATCTTGTCCAGCGCGGTGCTGTCGACTTGTAATTATTTACCCTAAAAAAGTTTACCAAACTAATCGCCTGTTGTTAACCACAGACTAAAACATGTCTTAAGGAAAGATTTAACTTTTTTAAATTAAATCAATTAAAAATACTGGTTGTTGTCTAGTTTTGGGAGGGCACTGCGCCGTTGCCCCCCCCCCCCCCCTGTAGCAGCCGCCACTGCGTCTAATAGGTCTCTAACATTATGTTTTTTTAGGGCTGACTGTGTCAAAACGCTCAAAAAAACCTGCGAAGAGTTCCGAAAAACTTCTGTAATGGACACAACAATATGGAAGTTCAAGGAACCTTTAATATCCAGGGTAAGCTCAACTTTGAACTCACTAGGGTTTTTCAATAACTACCAAACCAATTTTAACAGCAATAATGCAGATTCTGGCTCAAACAATAGAATAAGAAAAAGGTAGTAAAATTCTCGAAAGTTTTAGGATTATACAAGATTCTCAAATGCCAAATTGCAAATAATGCAAGGACCTAAAACCGAGGGGTGGCTCGATCGCCGATGTTTGTACACCAAAAGGTATTTCCTGGTATTTCCCAGTATTTCCTCAAATTTCAATGGTATTTCCTAGTATTTCCCAAGCACTTCCTGGTATTTCCTAGTATATTTCCCCATATTTCCTGGTATTTCCCCAACCTGTACACCAAAAGGAAATATAGTCCTTGCAATACCCCAAGTCCCTTTGCTATCCTTTTTTATTTTTCTGCTATAAAGAAGACAGAAAGAAAATAGCTTCGGAAATCATTGTTGGCCCCAGATTGCAGTTGGCAGTTGCAAGCCTGTCTGTATATCAAAGCTTAAATTGACAATGAAAGTATCATATACAAAACAAAAAATTTTTGTCAAGTAGTCAAAATATTTTGTAAAGTAGATATTTAGAAGTATTCACATATTCTCAGAAAAATAGGCAAGAAAATTGGCGACAAAGATAAACTGTTCATTCGAAAATTCCACGCTTTTTTCGATCTTCAGTCCCATCCGTGATAACTATAGAGCAGAATTTCAAGAAACACAGTAATGACAAAAAGTATGAAGACTCCTTGATGCCCTTCAAAACAACGCCTTTAAAAAACTAATTCAAAAAGTTTGTAAAACTACTGTTAAAAAAGATTTATAAAACAAGAAGACTGAGAAAAAAGATGGCAGTTTACGAGATGGAGTTTTTTGGACGATGAGAATAAATTATTTTTGCCTAGTTAGTTTTTTAGTTAGATTTTTAGTTTTTCGATTGGTTTTATTTTATTTTAAGAAAATAAGTTTACAAAACCATACAAATAAAGCTTAGTATAATAATTTTCATCTTTCAACTTAGTAATTAGTAATACCCTCAATATAGCTATTTCTAGTTTAAATATTGTGTCTAAAATATATTTTTTAATTCATTCACAAAGAGTCTGTCTCAATACTGTTTTTGTTGAAATTCCCAAAGCCTCTGCCGTTAAATCAGTTAGGAACTTTATATTTTTTAAAAGATCTATGTGTCCACCATAAAAAATGTGAGATTTTCATATGAACAACTTTTTTATTAAAAAGTATAATATAATACTGTTTTAATTTCAAAAAATATTAATGCTTATATACTTATTGTAACAAAGAAATGAGTATGTACTACATTAATATGAGTCGAGCTAAAGTTCATTTGTGGAAACTACAAATAATATTAATTTAACTTTTATTAAGTCATTTTGCTTAGGTAATTTAAAAACTTCAATTTACAAAAAATATAATATAAACAGGGCCTAATCCTATTTTTAAATAATAATTTTTACCAAAACAAATTGCAAAGCTTAGCTCAAATCCAATTCAAAATACATTGTAGAAAACAACATTTTTGAAAAAAATTAAATAATCACTAATTTATCGTTTGTTCATGGTTTGTAGTTCTATGGTCAGTCGCACTGAAAATCTTCCAATGTAGAAACTTTGGCGGTAGGGCACCCCAATTGTTCATAAATTTTTCACTAAATAAAATCATTTTGGGACAGAAACTTTTCTCAAAAAACTATGCCAAATCAGAATCAGAATTTAAATATAAAATAAGCGATAATGTTTCAAAGTCAGAAATTTCAAAACAATTGACAGTTTAAACACCGATCCATCACCCTTATTATAAAGGGTGGTGACCGATTATATTAACCTTAAGGTAACTGATAATTAGTTTATGGTTTAAAACTGAATTAAGAATACACGTGCGTTTTGTTACCACAATTACGGGGTGATTAAACAAAGGACTAGCCTTATTGCAAAGAGTATACCGAGCCACCCCTCGCCTAAAACTATACACAACAAGTAAAATTAAAGAAAGTAAAATTATAAAAAGTTTGTCTTCGGCCGCAACTCGAACCCGGAATCTCTTGCTGTGTACGCAAAGACCATACATAAATTTTTGGAAAACTTTTACCTATGTATGTGTGTGGTGTATTGAGATGCTTGAGACATCTTGTATATTTTTTAAAATTTTATTTTAGAAGTTTTTGTGACTGGAGTGACATTTTTTTCTGTTTATTTTCATGCTTCTACTGTCAATAGATCTGAAACTTAAGCAGATTTTAAATAGATTTAAAACTGATATCTTAACCCCATATTATAAATACTTAAACACAATAGACCTGTTTGTGGCCACCGTTCGCAGATTTGTTTGTAAATAATCCTATAATCCTTTTAGAATAAATCCTTTAGTATAAAGAGAAAATAGTAAAAAAAAATGTCACCTTTGTCACAATATAATTACAATAGTTTTTAAACTTTTTTGAATTTTTTTTGCCAGTAAACGTATGTATTACGTGTACAAGGTGTTTCACGAACTTCAAAACAGAGGCCTTTTTGGGTATTTAGAGTGCGAATTTGGAGAAACGCTCGGACACGTCGGTTTTGTTTGCGAGGGGGACACTTTTTGGCTATCTTGAAGTTTTTGAAGCACGAACCCCCTTCGAGGGGTATACTTTACCCCTATATTTTGAATAGGGAAAGTGGGTCTAGTGATACCTTGTTTTAAAGCTCTCTTGAATATCTTTACAACCGTGTAAAAATTTCGAAAATCCATCGATTAGTTTTTGAGATATTTGCTTTCAAATTTAACATGGACTGATAAAATAAAAATTAAATCCGAAAAATAATAACATTCTAATTAAACTTTTATTTTATCAGTCCATGTTAAATTTGAAAGTTTGAAGGCAATTATCTCAAAAACTGATGGATAGATTTTTGAAATTTTTACACGGTTGTAAGGACATTCAAAAGGCCTTCAAAACAAGGTATCACTAGGCCCACTTTCCCTATTCAAAATATAGGGGTAAAGTATACCCCTCGAAGAGGGTTCGTGCTACAAAAATTTAAAGATAGCCAAAAAGTGTCCCCCTCGCAAACAAAATCGACGTGTCCGAGCGTTTACCTCCAAATTCGCACTCTAAATACTTAAAAGGACCTCTGTTTCGATGTTCGTAAAACACCCTGTATATACTACAAGAATAAGTAGTATAGTCATATACGTAATATTCCATGGAATTTTTAAAACATTACAATAAAAAAACTATTCTTCAAGGGAATAGCCATAGCCTAGTTACGGCGCTGATTCGTAAGGCGTGTCGATCGACTTTCATGGGCTGGCCATTTTCGTGTACGTGTAAAGGACACACTTATGCAATTTTCGTATTGGCATCCTTTAATGTGATAATCAAAAACCACTTATTGCGTAAATAGGTAACCGGGTGTATTGGAATATTACGTATATGAGTATAGTACACATATTATTATCAATACTTTTGTCAAATATGATATATTCCAGGAACTGATTGTATCAGTCCCTGTAGATTCCTAGTTTTTGTAGAAAAAAAAAATCGAGACTTTTTACTGTTATTCTTATTTTAATTTATTATACAGGGTCTTGTCGAAACTTGTGTGTTGTAATAAAATGGATGTCAGAGAAAATCAAAAAAATAAAAATATTCTTCGTTCTTATAACTAAGGTCACTAGATCATGATTAGAAGGAACTTCATGATCTGGTGACCTTACTTATAACACTTTTACAAAACATCTGTGTTTTAAAGATACAGGGTCAAAGTTTTGGGACAACTTTTTGCAACGTTTTTTTGTTGGCCTATGCTTTTTGTTATGGTAAACAACTGATAACTGTCAAAAAGTTATCTCAAAAATTATGATATATAGTTTATCATCCACTTTAATATGATACACCTCTACCAAAACCACCGGTATATTTTTTAATTTATGTTGTGATATTTGTTAAGTATTGACCGGATATTTTTTGTTGAAAAAATTATGCCCTCTTACCAAAAAAACTTGAGAGAATACCAAATTTTAAGCATTCCTTCATTTTAATTTTTGTTTTTTTTTTCATAATATGTACATAAAAATAATGTTTTGCTTTTCTCTGCATATAGTTATTGTATTATCTCATATTATTTTGGATATACAGATCTTTGAAATTCGTTATATTTGTTAAAATCACCTTTTAACTGCGTTCTACTATTTTAAAACGCATTAAAAAGAGATGAGAATATACAGGGTGTTTCATGAACATCGAAACAGAGCCCTTTTTGAGTGTTTAGAGTGCGAATTTGGAGAAACGCTCGGACATGTCAATTTTGTTTGCGAGGGGGACACTTTTTGGCTATCTTGAAATTTTTGTAGCACGAACCCCCTTCAAGGGGTATACTATACCCGCATATTTTGAATAGGAAAAGTGAGTCTAGTAATACCTTGTTTTGAAGCTCTCTTGAATATCTTGACAACCGTATAAAAATTTCGAAAATGCTTCGATTAGTTTTTGAGATATTTGCTTTCAAATTTTCAAATTTAACATGAAATGATAAAATAAAAATTAAATCCGAAAAATATAAAATTCCAATTAAATGTTTATTTTATCAGCCTATGTTAAATTTGAAAGTTTGAAGGCAGTTGTCTCAAAAACTAATGGATAGATTTTTTAAATTTTTACACAGTTGTAAGAACATTCAAAAGTTCTTTAAAACAAGGTGTCAACTAGACCCACTTTCCCTATTCAAAAAATAGGGGTAAAGTATACCCCACCAAATGGGTTCATGCTACAAAAATTTCAAGATAGCCAAAAAGTGTCCCTTCGCAAACAAAATCAACGTGTCCGAACATTTCTCCAAAAAAGACTCTGTTTCGATGTTCATGAAACAACCTGTATGTAAACCAGACTGGGTCAGTAGGGTCAAATCAGCAACCAAATCAGTAGTAATTTAAAAGATCTGTAGACTGTAAAGTTTTTAGTATTTTAATTCGCTTTTTTTTATTTTTGTTTGCTCAAAATGGCGTATTTTTATGTTTACCCAATAACCATATAAACTGTAGGATAAGCCTAATGAAAAAAAAAACTACAATTTATTTATTTTATCAAATAAGTTAAATATGTAAATTTTGCTTTAATTTTAAAATATAGGAAAAATTGTGCTATGTGCCTCAATTGTTTTTGAGACACTGTGTACATTGAAATAGGCTCAAAAAACGAATTTTGCTATTTTATTTTGCCCAAAAATATCGCAAAATTTAATGGCAAAATTATTTGTTTAGTTTTTAAGATTTTTTGCGGCAATAACTAAAATTGATTTTTAACGAAAAATTAAATTTTAAAATTTATGTATTTTTTTAAAGAAAATAATGAATAAATTTTAAAAAACGTGAAATTTAGTACCCGAGAATTTAAAAATCAAACAAGTTTCGTGGGTAATCGGGTAAAAAGGAGTTTTTGTTTCTCTCATATTTTTCCGTGGGTAGCTTGAAAGGTTAAACTCACGGGGGTCCAAGATCTAATGTACACTTAATAAGTGTTGACAGTTAACTGTTTCGTCCTCATGGGACTCCTCAGAACACTGCTTGGTCAATGTGACACTCTTGCGAAGTTAATTAGATTATTTATTTAAAACTCCTTTTTTCCCGATTAGCCACGAAACTTTTAAAATTTAAACTTTGGGGTTGTCAAAAACATGCCACTGTAAAAAGAAGGGGCGTTAGTCTCTAAGTTATTGATCTGTGAATAAATACAGTTGTGTAAGCCAGTGTTAGAAATATATTTTTTAGGAATTGCTTTGTTTAAAAATAACCAAAAAATTTCAGCTAATTAAATTAAATAAATATTGAGCAACATTGTCTCATACATTAAAAAAAATATACACTGTGTCCCATTTAAAATTTTCCACCCGGGATTTCTCGAGAACTTCTGAACATTTTTAAAAATGCCGAGACAAGTCGATTTTGTTTGCGAGGGGGACACTTTTTGGCTATCTTGAAATTTTTGTAGCACGAACCCCCTTCAAGGGGTATACTTTACCCCTATATTTTGAATAGGGAAAGTGGGTCTAGTAATACCTTGTTTTAAAGCTCTCTTGAATATCTTTACAACCGTGTAAAAATTTCGAAAATCCAGTGATTAGTTTTTAAGATATTTGCTTTCAAATTTTCAAATTTAACATGCAATGATAAAATAAAAATTAAATCCGAAAAATATAAAATTCTAATTAAATTTTTATTTTATCAGTCCATGTTAAATTGAAAGTTTGAAGGCAATTATCTAAAAAACTAATGAATAGATTTTTGACATTTTTACACGGTTGTAAGGACATTAAAAAGGCCTTCAAAACAAGGTATTACTAGACCCACTTTCCCTATTCAAAATATAGGGGTAAAGTATACCCCTCGAAGGTTGTGCATGGTACAAAAATTTCAAGAAAAGTGTCCCCCTCGATAATATCGACGTATCTCGGCGTTTTTAAAAATTTTCAGCAGTTCTCGGGAAATCCCGGGTGGAAAGTATAAAGTGTATAAAATTGAACTACAGTTTTAAAAGGTATTTTCTGGTTGACGTTTTTTGGTTGAATTTAAACAAAATTTATAGACTTGTCCTTGTATCCTTGTATGTAAAAGTGCCTTTTTTAAAGTGATATATTCTGTATTAGATTTAGGTAGGTTTATGTAATTTATATTCGCTTTTGAATCCCCTATGTATTATAAAAAAAATTGAAATATAAAATTTAAATTACAAAATAAACTTTGCTTAAAAAACCACAAAAGAAACATATTCCGCACCGAGTTGCAGTATGGTGAGGCCATATAGATGCGGAAAAAAGATTCGTAAAAATGTCATTTAGATAATTTTAGGGTAAGGAATCTCATAAGGCCAATATGGTAAAACTTTAAAAATTCATATTTTACAAACTATACATTTTATCAACAAAAGCACCGAGTTGCAGTATGGTGGGAGCATAGAGGTGCGAAAAAACCACACGTTAATGTGAGATTCCGAAAAACGTCATTTAGCGAATTTTAGGGTAAGGAATCTCATAAGGCCAATATGGTAAAACTTTAAAAATTCATATTTTACAAACAATACATTTTATCAACAAAAGCACCGAGTTGCAGTATGGTGGGAACATAGAGATGGGAAAAAACCATACGTTAATGTGAGATTCCGAAAAACGTCATTTAGCGGATTTTAGGGTAGGGAAACTCATAAGGCCAATATGGCAAAACTTTAAAAATTCATATTTTACAAACTATACATTTTATTAACAAAAGCACCGAGTTGCAATCGTTACAACAGAAAGAAAATCAACTGATTATTTAATAGAACATCAGGTATACAATAACGTCAATGGAAAGAAAATTAAGAAAAAAAACAAAAAAATATTCTTTTAAAAACTATTTATTAAAAAAATCACCGAATTATTTTTTTAAATAAGTTTTTAGTACGGATAAAATAAGGCACAAACAATTATTGATTGATAACAATTTCAAAACTGGCCTATACTACTCAAAAAGAACAACAATCGACAAAAATATATTACATCAAAATTATTTTGAAAGGATTTTTTTCAAAAGGGATTTTTTCACAGTTAAAAGCTTGTTCTGCCAAAAAATCGCTTCTAAAAAAGGTACCTCAAACTGAATCAATTTTTATGGGAACAAATTTAAAACGAGCAAAAATCACATTAAAATTTTTTCTTAACTTTTTAAAAAGTCCATGTTTCTCTATCTCCTCAGTAGCCCAACGATTTTCGATATTTTCAAATTTTCATTGAAAAAAATAGCGGAAAAAATATGGTGACGTAGTTATGTACAGGGTGTCCCAAATTGGGCACTTTTGGGGGGTTTAAGGTACTTCTAGGGAAGACAGAGAAAAACTGACCACGTATTGCGAGGCTCAAATTTCAAGAGAAGACTTATAGTGAAAACCGCATTTTGAAATATCGTCTCGTCTTTGAGCTACGGGAGCTTTTTGAAAAGTCTGCGTTTTGGAGGGGGCTCTATAACTTCATTATTATTGGAAATATTGATTTAGAGTAAATTGCAATTTTATAGACTTTGTCAAGGGGAATTTAACCGCTAAATTAAATTTTAACTGTCACTTTAAGTTTTTGAGATATGACATAAAGTTGCATTTTTTCTTATGGAATGGCCTATATTTTAATTAATTTTCCAATTCGTGATTGAATTCTTTTCAAAATGATGTATCATATGTCATAGTTTGATTGAACGGTTTCGGAGATAATTAAAGTTTTTTATTTTTGTCTAGTGTGCGTTGAATGACGTCATGCGCCATTGACGTGAAAGCCATGCGGTCAAATGCTACTTCAATGCTCCTATAGTTTTGTGGTCTTATACTATGCAAATCAAGTTGGCCTTGCGTCTTGG
Organism: Aspidapion aeneum; assembly: GCA_963576565.1. Taxonomy (NCBI): domain Eukaryota; kingdom Metazoa; phylum Arthropoda; class Insecta; order Coleoptera; family Brentidae; genus Aspidapion; species Aspidapion aeneum. The sequence continues at coordinate 69,422,690 of OY755046.1, forward strand.
CGTTTTGTCATTGTTTTCAATTGTTTAAACAATTTGACATTACGCTTTGATATGAAATTATTTTGCACAAAAGCATTTTAATTTTATTTTGAAATATGTATCATTTTTGTGACTTTTTATAACAAGGCTTTGAGGGCCGTTAGCTAAATTATAATTTTTCCAAACCAGGCTTACTATATTTTTGACTGTGTAAAATAATAAAAATACTGGAGTGCCTTGACCTGCCTCAGCAGGAAATCATAGCGCACTAGAAATAAGTGAAAAAGCTGAATATCTCCTAAACCGCTCAATGAAACTATGACATATGATACATCATTTTGAAAAGAATTCAATGACAAATTCGAAAATGAATTTAAATATAGGCCATTCCATAAGAAAAAATGCAACTTTATGTCATATCTCAAAAACTAAAAGTGACAGTTAAAATATAATTTAGCGCGTGAATTCTTCGTGACAAAGTCTATAAATCTGCAATTTACTCTAAATCAAAATTCCCACTAATAACGAAGTTATAGACCCCCTTAAAAAATGCAGACTTTTCAAAAAGCCCCCGTAGCTCAAAGACGAGACGATATTTCAAAATGCGGTTTTCACTATAAGTCTTCTCTTGAAATTTGAGCCACGCAATGCGTGGTCAGTTTTTCTCTGTCTCCCCTAGAAGTACCTTAAACCCCCTAAAAGTGCCCAATTTGGGACACTCTGTACGTGTAGATTGTAGGTTAAGAAACCACTTTCCTGTCCCCAAATTTACTAAACTATAGTTGATGTTGTATTAAAGTGACACCGCGTCATCAAAACCTTGATCGGCGGGAAGGGAGTAGAGGGGTACATACAGTGGCACGCACTTCCTTTAATTTTTTATTGATATTGATTCCCAAAAAGAGGCACTGCACTAATTAGTCATTAGCTTACTATTTTACTTGCTTTTTATTGATGTCTTCTTCTAAACGATTTCATTAGAAAGGAACATATATACTCTTATCTGGTTGTTACGAACATATTATTGATTTAGCCTGTCTTTGACGTTGTCTATTCGTTGTTGTTTTGACTGTTTTTGTCAAACAAATCATGACGGAGCTTTTTACAAAACAAATGACCGTTTTTGCAACTAAATCAATATTTGCGCACATTTTAATATAATTTTGGATCCTCTTTTATGTTTAGGATCTTTATTTATTAAGTAAGTACCTATTTGATCTCTCCTTTAAAAGGTATTAGTGTTTTATCCTTCGAACATTACACCGCGAGCGGCACACTGCATGTACAAAGTGAAACACTAATTTCTTAAGGCTTGTTTACTTAGATTTTGCCGCAAAATTTGGTTTACCATAGCTATGACGCGGTGCCACTTTAATACAATATCAACTATACGTCAAAACATTTCTCCCGCCATGTTTTCCTTTTTTACAAAAATAAAATAAATAATTTAGCAGTCATATTTGGTGAAAAAACCCTGAAACTTGAAAAAAATAGGTGCAAACTGGATTTTTTAATAATTATTCCTTAGCATCTGGCAGTGGCGTATATAGAAAAATGTTTCGGGGGGAAGGGCGAACAGTTTCGGGGGGGGGCGAGACCCCATGAGGCCGTATTTTATGCAATTTTATGTTTGAATTTATGAAATATGTGGAAAATATTTAAAAAACATTAGCTTTGGGGGGGGGGGGCAGGCCCCCCCTTATATACGCCACTGGCATCTGGGACACATCCCCACATATTCTCCGCCAAAAATCCCCCTTGAGCTTCGTTAGATATAAGGATTAAAGGTCTTAAAAATCAGTTTTTTTACGATTTTCTAGAAAACTAACAACTTTTATTTAAAAAAGTAAAGAAAAAAAATACGTTAATTTATTATTCCTATAATGTAAAATTAAGAAAAAACCTTTAAAAAATATATTTTGAAAAAATGTTTTTTTTTTATTTTATTTTTTTCCAACCCTTTATTTAACTTGTTTTAAAATGGTAATACTTTACAATATTAAGGTTGATCCCCACCTGTACATAAACAACTTTAAGTTAGCTTAGGCCAGTGGACTGCCAATGGGCCATGGAAAAAATATTTTTATAAGCACTCTATGCGAAAAAAAGGTACATAAAAAAAGTTCAACTTCTGGGTAGAAACAACTTTAAAATATGCGCAAATATGCACACTTGTATTATATTTGAAATTCCAGCCAAACTGCTATTGATAGCAAAAATAGTGTTTGACTAAACTTTATTGGGACAAAGGGCTTTAGACAAAATAAATGTAACCTAAGGGTAGTTTTTTAAAGGTTTGATGTTATAAACATAGGTACACAAAGTTTTATCGAATAGTCGTTGTATCATGATGTTTCCCCAAATATATATGTATACTAAAAGCTTTAGTTTCTATGATATGTACAAAAAAGACTTTATCCATGTACACATGCCTGGTTTTTGATAGCCTTGGAAAAATCATGACATAAAAAACTGAAAATTGCATATTAATACGAGTATTTGTCAAAACGTTATGTAAGTACCTCTGTTTATAATTTTTAACCCTTAATAAACCACTCTTATGTTCGTTTTATTTTGTCAAACCACACATTTAAGCTTAGTCAAAATAAAAACCCAAAAATTGTAAAAATTACTTTAATATTTGTTAAGCTGAAATTTCAAATAAAAGAAAAGTGTTCGGATTTGCATGTATTTTAACACTGTTTCTAATCAGAAGTCGAATATTTTTAATATTATTTCGTACAGTTCCTAATTGTATAAAAATTAAATTTTCAAAATCACATTGGTGGTCCGGCTATTAGCTATTTTCCGAACTTTTACTTAAAGTAGTTTAAATTTAAAAATTAAAAAACTAAATTTTAATAAATGATGTTTGATACAAGTGGGGATCAAGCTTAATATTACAAAGTATTAACATTTTAAAACAAGTTACCTAGATTGGAAAAAAAATTAAATTAAAAAAAAATGATTTTTTAAAAATTATAGGTTATATTTTTTCTTAATTTTATAGTAAAGACCGAATGATTCTGCGTATTTCTTCTCTCTAGACTTATTTTGAAAAAGTTATTAGTTTTCGAGAAAATCACAAAATCTGACTTTTAGGACATTTCGGGCCCTATATGTATCCCAGACGCTAAGGAATATTTATAAAAAAAAATTACTTGCACTTATTTTTTTCCAGGAGAATTCCTAATATGACTGTGCTAATTGGGCTATCAAAAAATATTCCAAATTCCCTTATCAAGAAATAACACAGATCATACCTTTATATCATCATGTCGCTGGTTCTTCTGATGGATCCTGGGGGGCGTGCGTGTCCATGATTAGAACGCCATCTGGGTCCTTAATTCGTACTCTACCATTGGCGTAGATCGTTTCGATTGTACCATCTTTATGGAGGGTTCGTATGGTGCCGTCGGGGTACTCTCGCCTCTGTAAATAAATGGCAGTGGTGGTTAGCCCTCCATACCATTACATCCGCAGCCCAAATATCACGTGACCGTAGGAGGCTCACAAAAAAACGCCTCACGGCCCGCTGTCATTATAAAACATGTGTGTGTTCAGTTTTGGTATGTTTGTTTACGTCGATTTTTTTTTAATTCAGGCACGATTCTTATGTGAATTTTATCAAAGTTATTAAAATAACGCAGCCCACGAAAAAGACTGTAGTGGGCTGCGTTAAAATAATTAATGGCTAATGAGTAAATTATAAAGAAAATACCTATAAGATAAACAATGCCGCGAACGTGTAATTAGTGTTGTTCCTTGTCGGTCCAACTATAAAACTGAAACCTAATATGTTGCAAACGGGAAAGAAGTGGTAAAAGATAAGACCTCGGAAGAGATTGATCAAGTAATAGACATCCTTAGTGACATTTTCGATAGTGAGAGTGAAAAATGTGTTCAGTTGTCATTTCTTATTGAACAATAAGGTCTCTTGAAAAGGTAACCTGAGAATCGAAGATATGGTGGATACACTTTAATGTTGGCTTCATCTCTGTTTATCCAGTCATCCAGTGCATACACGTCAATTTACAATTCTAAGGTAATATGTCTTTCGCACCCTCGCAATATTAAAAAACTGATGTAAAATATTGTTAACAAATAGTAATCTCTCTGGTAGTGTGAAATATTTAAAAAGTAAGATACAGCTTTTAAAAGAACATGAGTTGGTAGTTAACTTACACTTTAATGAAATATATATTAAACTTTGTGCTAAGTAATCTTTCAAAAAATTATTGATGACCACTACATTCAGTTCATTGAATGTAAAAACCATCTCACTTATTCACAAAATCACTTGTTTCTTTTTAATAAATTATTGTGAAATGTTTTATATTGAAAATTTTTCTTCAGATAACTCTAGCGAGTGTTTTTGTGGAGAAAAACTATTGTCAAAGCTTGAAAAAATTAATTTAAGGGCATGTAAAGTTTTTTTAAATGATTTTATTAAAAAGCACAATGATTTAGTATCTGCTAATAAATCTTTGAATAAGAACTCAGACAAAGAGGATGACACTCAAAGAAAAATTAAAAAACTAAAAGCTTAGGTTTGATATGTCCAATTTTGAAAGACTTGTATAGATTTGAAGTTACTAACGATATTATGTACCTAATATATGTACCTGAAGATATTAGAGTGCAAATTTTGTATAATTTTTTATTTTATAGATTCAGTTCTTTTATCCATAATAAACACATATATCAGCAAAATATTTTTTTTAATTTTTGCCTATAAAAGAACAAAAATGTTTTGTTAATTTACAGTCGAACCTCTATAACTCGAACCTGAAGGGACAACCAAAACAGTTCGAGTTATGGAGAGTTCGAGATATAGAGACTCGAGTTACATAGGTTAAAATACATGTTAAAAGTGCAGGGACCACTTAAAAGGTTCGAGTTATAGAGAGGTTCGAGTTATAGAGGTTCGAGTTAGAGAGGTTCGACTGTATTTAAATTGTGTAAAAACATATAATATATTAAGCAATACAATAAGAATCCTGGGACTCCTAAAATCACGTGACCGCCGACTTGCTTATAACGCGCCATGGCCGGTCTTTATCGTTGGCTGCGCATTACATCGAACACTTTGTCAGCTCATACCGCGTGCCCAGCCTTCTATCTAGGGGTAGGATTTTTGTATGGGCCATAAGGATTGCATGAGAGAGCAGATCAACGTTACCAGTTTAGCGAAAATATCAGTATAATCCGATACTTGGTTCGCGAAAGGTCAACTTTTCACTTTAATATAAGTGCATTCATCAAACGGGGTGATAAACAACCAGAATAATACCTTAAAATTCTGCTTGTTCTTAAATGTAAATAGTTCACTTATTTTTACAAACAAACAGAATTTTAAAGTGTTATTCTTGTTATTGATTTTCGTATGTATATCTTATAGGCAAGGAGTATATCCATCATCATGGAAGTCTGCCGCAGTACAACCTATTCCAAAGAAAGGAAAAAAGACAGATCCGTTAAACTATAGACCAATTGCTCTACTTCCGGTGATATCAAAAGTAATGGAAAGAGTTGTGAACAATCACCTAATCAAGTACTTGGAAAAGTACAAAATTATCAACGACAAGCAATACGGATGTCGAAAATATAGGTCAACTGGCGATTTACTTACATACGTCATTCACTTATGGCAAAAAGCGATTGAGTTACGGGGCGAAACAAGAACAATTGCCTTAGATATATCTAAAGCATTCGATAAAGTCTGGCATGAAAATCTGCTCAACAAGCTCAAAGCAATGGGATTGTCGCCGAAATTTTGCACTTGGTTTGAAAGTTACCTTAAGGATAGATCCATTTATGTTGCACAGGATGGCCGGAACTCCAACTCTTACCAAATAAATGCTGGTGTGCCACATGGAGCAATCGCTTCGCCAACACTTTTTCTGATTTACATAAATGACCTCATAGATAAAACAGTAAATCCACTTTATTGGTGTGCAGATGATGGCAATGTAGTCTCCTCAGTCATACCACCCACTCAGTGTCTATCCGCACGTGAATTCCATCATCTTAGACTAACTAACGCGCAGAAAACCCAAGCAGCTCTGTTTTTAAAAAAGATCAGCACCGGTGAGCCAAACATCATGCTATCTGGAAGTGCTGTCACATTGCAGAGCCAGTTGAACATCTTAGGAGTCACTGCAGAGACCAACATGTCTTGGCACAGTCACGTGGCAGATATAGATAAAAGGGCGTCCCAAAAGCTCTAGAAAGCCCAGATTCGACCAACTATGGAGTACTGCTCACATATATGGAGTGCGGCACCCAAACATACCTTAATGCTTTTGAACACCGTGCAAAAACGAGCTATCAAGCTGATCAATGACCCCGCACTTACCCGTAGCTTGGATAGTCTCGAACATCGAAGAACTGTGGGCGATCTATCTCTCTTTTACAGGTATTATCACGGAAAATGCTCTGAAGAGTTGGCACGTATGATCCCCCCGGGAGTAGCATCTACTAGGCGAACACGTCAAACAGACGGTAACCATTAATTTACTGTCAAAATAGAGGCACCAAGAACCTCAGATTATATCAGAATTCATATCTCTGGAGAACAGCATCGCTGTGAAATGGACTCCCTGCGACAGTTTTCCCTGCAGGTTACAACCTGAACCGTTTCAAAACCAACAAACACCAACATTTCCGCGCACTAACCACTCTTCAAGTGTGATAGGGATCTCCTTGCGAGTGCGCATACCCATACAAAAAAGAAAAAAAATTTTGACCAATGTTTAGGAAACACCCTGTATAAGAAAGATCTATAAAAACCGTTTACACCTGTAAATTCTTCAATAAAAAAATCATATTAAAGCTGTGATTGGACAAAGTCAACTTAAAACAATTCATTAAATTTAAGCAGCGCCATCTATCCGTAGCTCGTGAGTTAAACTGTTTTTAAGACGCTGATGCGTGTTGTATGTTCTTATAATTTTAAAATTTAGTTATAGTGAAGTTGGAATGACGGTTTATGAATATTTGACTTTTTTTTTAAATAAAGCTGGTGTTGATCTTTCAGAACTAGTAGATTCTTTCAGAACAATTTTTTAAAGTCTATAGTAATCTTTAATTTTTGTTAGCCGCTTCCTTAGCTCATACAAAAATTAAGTTTAAAGCAGAAGCGAATGTGACAAACACAGATGACAAAGTCAATTACATGTCAAATATAACAGTTGGCATGTGGTATATGGCGGGTAATTTGAATTCAAAATAAGGAATGCTAAATCTTGAAGATTTTAACCTTTTAATCATGTTGCTTCCTTACAAAACTTTGGTGGAATATCGAATGGTGTCTGAGAATATTTCACTGAAATTTCGCGGAAATCTGTAGTGCCATTTTGAAAATATCATAAAAAAACTTCTGACCTGACCATAAGACCCAATGTAAAATTCAGCCCCCGGAGAACAGCTGATTTTTTCAGGGTCGTGGCCTCTATTTTTGTGTTGGCCTTGATTAAATTTAAGCAGCGCCATCTATCCGTAGCTCGTGAGTTAAACTGTTGCGTGTTGTATGTTCTTATACTTTTAAAATTTAGTTATATTGAAGTTGGAATGACGGTTTACGAATATATTTTTTTTTTAAATAAAGCTGTTGTTGATCTTTCAGAACTAGTAGATTCTTTCAGAACAATTTTTTAAAATCTATAGTAATCCTTAATTTTTGTTAGCCGCTTCCTTAGCTCATACCAAAATTAAGTTTAAAGTAGAAGCGAATGTGACAAACACAGATGACAAAGTCAAATATAACAGTTGGCATGTGGTAAATGGCGGGTAATTTGAATTCAATATAAGGAATGCTAAATCTTGAAGATTTTAACCTTTTAATCATCTTGCATCCTTACAAAACTTTGGTAGAATATCGGAATGGTGTCTGAGAATATTTCACTGAAATTTTGCGGAAATCTGTAGTGCCATTTTGAAAATATCATAAAAAAACTTCTGACCTGACCATAAGACCCAATGTAAAATTCAGCCCCCGGAGAACAGCTGATTTTTTCAGGGTCGTGGCCTCTATTTTTATGTTGGCCTTAATTAAATTTAAGCAGCCCCATCTATCCGTAGCTCGTGAGTTAAACTGTTGCGTGTTGTATGTTCTTATACTTTTAAAATTTAGTTTAAAAGAGCACTACAATTTTTTTTTAAAATTCATTTCAAAAATAACTACCGTGACACAAGAGAAACTCTTACCTTATGTGTTTTGGTATGAATTTCTTTTTGTCCATTTGGCATATACAATATTTGTTCGCCATCTTGTTTTTTGACAGTTCTAGAACCATCTGGAAAGCGTTTTTCTTCCGTACCGTCCGGGTGGATCGTTCCAAAAGATCCGTCTGGATATGAGATTTCAATTTTACCATCTTTGTATTTTTTACTTTTTTGTCCACTAAAAATCAAAAGATTATTCGCAAAACTTGCGGACACCTCTAGTAAGCGGACAAATTTGTTGGGACCAAGCTTTTCTCTATTTCTTTACATGTAAAATTCACTCCTATAACCGGACACTCTAATAACCGGACGCGGACAATTTTTTTTAGTTAAAAAATTCTGAAACCTTCCTTAACCGGACGCGAACTTCTGACAACGGTACGGAGCGCTGCAAGACATGGGCATAAATATTATGCAAAGAAGAAAGATGGAAACTTGTCATAGATGGCGCTTCGGCGTCTCAGACAAGACGATGCCAGTGTGTTTAAACTTTCGAGTGCTCGAGCCAGTCCGCTAGATGGCGCAACAACTTGTAATTCACTCGCATTGCACTGCCGCGAGTAATTCATATATAGGAGTTGGTTTTGGTTAAAATTGGCTTACCTGGGTTTGCTGTTCTCTACTGATGACGTGAAACACATAGAAACGTACGTCTAGAGATGCAACCTTGTGTAAGTAGGAAAACAACCAAAATCAACTCTTCCCTCTCCTTCTGACACTCGCAAGTTAGGCACACATACCTTTGTGTGAAGTATAAAATTCGTTTTGATTTTTATCGATCCACACACAGCACGTTTTCCATCTTTCTTCTTTGCATATGCTTCGGGCAGTACGGCCTTTTAGTTGCTACGTGATTACGTGGTTTTAATACCACATTAATGGACGAAACTTGTCATAGATGGCGCTTCGGCGTCTCAGACAAGACGATGCCAGTGTGTTTAAACTTTCGAGTGCTCGAGCCAGTCCGCTAGATGGCGCAACAACTTGTAATTCACTCGCATTGCACTGCCGCGAGTAATTCATATATAGGAGTTGGTTCTGGTTAAAATTGGCTTACCTGGGTTTGCTGTTCTCTACTGATGACGTGAAACACACAGAAACGTACGTCTAGAGATGCAACCTTGTGTAAGTAGGAAAACAACCAAAATCAACTCTTCCCTCTCCTTCTGACACTCGCAAGTTAGGCACACATACCTTTGTGTGAAGTATAAAATTCGTTTTGATAAATATTATGTAATATGTTGGCAACAACGCAGTCTGCAGTCGGGGAATTACCTCTTTTCGTTTTAATGCGGAGAGTAAATACTTCTGTCGTATTTAGAACATATTTTATTCGCCTGTTTACTTTGTGATTTTTTTAAATATATTTAATTTACGGACGCCCCTGAAGTGTTAATTATGTAACTAATTTGACTTTGTTACACAGCATTTAAAAGGAAATTTTATTAACTACAATACAGTATAATACACTTTTTTTATAAAACTTGGTTTTTCAAAAAATCAAATAAATTATGCCAAAAGATGGGTTTTTTAAAACACTACAATTAACGGAAGGCGCTGAAGAGATTGTAATCACATTAACTTTACCGATTATACATTGATAGAAAGGGAAGGGTCTACAACGCAGCCCACGAGAAAGAACGGCCCGGGCGCGGAAATATCACGTGACCGTAGGAGGCTCCCAAAAAAACGCCTCACGGCCCGCTGTCATTATAAAACATGTGTGTGTTCAGTTTTGGTATATTTGTTTACGTCGATTTTTTTTTAATTCGGGCACGAACTTTATGTGAATTTTATTAAAATAACGCAGCCCACGAAAAAGACTGTAGTGGGTTGCGTTAAAATAATTAATGGCTAATGAATAAATTATAAAGAAAATACCTATAAAATAAACAATGCCGTGAACGTGTAATTAGTGTTGTTCCTTGTCGGTCCAACTATAAAACTGAAACCTAATATGTTGCAAACGGAAAAAAAGTGGTAAAAGATAAGATCTTGGATAAGATTGATCAAGTAATAGACATCCTTAGTGACATTTTCGATAGTGAGAGTGAAAAATGTGTTCAATTGTCATTTCTTATTGAACAATTAGGTCTCTTGAAATGGTAACCTGAGAATTGAAGATATGGTGGATACACTTTAATGTTGGCTTCATCTTTGTTTATTCAGTCATCCAGTGCATACACGTCAATTTACAATTCTAAGGTAATATGTCTTCCGCACCCTAGCAATATTAAAAAACTGATTTGTAAAATATTGTTCACAGATAGTAATCTCTCTGGTAGTGTGAAATATTTAAAAAGTAAGATACAGCTTTTAAAAGAACATGAGTTGGTAGTTAACTTACACTTTAATGAAATATATATTAAACTTTGTGCTGGGTAATTTTTTAAAAAATTATTGACGACCACTACATTCAGTTCATTGAATGTGAAAACCATCTCACTTATTCACAAAATCACTTGTTTCTTTTTAAGAAATTATTGTGAAATATTTTATATTGAAAATTTTTCTTCAGATAACTCTAGTGAGTGTTTTTATGGAGAAAAACTATTGTCAAAGCTTGAAAAAATTAGTTTAAGGGCATCTAAAGTTTTTTTAAATAATTTTATTAAAAAGCACAATGATTTAGTGTCTGCTAATAAATCTTTGAATAAGAACTCAGACAAAGATGATGACACTCAAAGAAAAATTAAAAAACTAAAAGCTTAGGTTTGATATGTCCAATTTTGAAAGATTTGTATAGATTTGAAGTTACTAACGATATTATGTACCTAATATATGTACCTGAAGATATTAGAGTGCAAATTATGTATAATTTTTTATTTTATAGATTCAGTTCTTTTATCCATAATAAACACATATATCAGCAAAATATTTTTTTCAATTTTTGCCTTTAAAAGAACAAAATTTTTTTGTTAATTTATTTAAATTGTGTAAAAACATATAATATATTAAGCAATACAATAAGAATCCTGGGACTCCTAAGATCACGTGACCGCCGACTTGCTTATAACGCGCCATGGCCGGTCTTTTTCGTTGGCTGCGGTCTACAATAAAGTATTCTAGAAATGTTTCCCTTAGAAGCTTAGATTTTGAGAAAATTCAAAAGAACTAAAAAAATGTACATTTGGAGTGCTTTGGAGTAGTCGCCAAGAGTTTTAGGGCAGTTTTAAGATTAATGTTTGTCCAAAACCAATAAATTATATACCAATCGATAGGGAATTTTATGCTCTTTAAATTGTGTATAATAATACCTGTATTTTTTTTTTAAGTGACAGATTTCAAGAAAACTTATGATGTCCTATACATTACTTACTCTGGACACTCAAAAACCTCAGTCCCATCCCCAAACTGAATATGCCATGACCCACTCTTGGAGTAGTAGTACTTTATTAGTTGTTCTTGTATGTTAGTTTCCTTCAAGTCTCCGTTAAAGTACTTTACTTTGATTATGTTTCCATCTGGGGAGATCGTTTTGATGTTTCCATTGCTGTATCTAATTTCCATGGAACCATCTTCCAAAGTCCGTTCAGTCTTATCTGAAATAAATATTTTTATTGGTTGTCTTAAATGTAATGTACAGCAAGAGTATTTTTTGTTTGGTACAGGGTGTCCCAAATTGGGCACTTTTATGGGGTTTAAGGTACTTCTAGGGGAGACAGAGAAAAACTGACCACGCATTGCGAGGCTGAAATTTCAAGGGAAGACTTATAGTGAAAACCGCATTTTGAAATATCGTCTCGTCTTTGAGCTACCGGGGCTTTTTGAAAAGTCTGCATTTTGGAAGGGGGTCTATAACTTCGTTATTAGTGGAAATTTTGATTTAGAGTAAATTGCAATTTTATAGACTTTGTCACGAGGAATCCACCCGCTAAATTAAATTTTAACTGTCACTTTTAGTTTTTGAGATATGACATAAAGTTGCATTTTTTCTTATGGAATGGCCTATATTTTAATTAATTTTCGAATTCGCCATTGAATTCTTTTCAAAATAATGTATCATATGTCATAGTTTGATTGAGCGGTTTAGGAGATATTCAGCTTTTTCACTTATTTCTAGTGCGCTATGATTTCCTGCTGAGGCAAGTCAAGGCAGTCCAGTATTTTTATTATTTTACACAGTCAAAAATATAGTAAGCCTGGTTTGGAAAAATTATAATTCAACTGACGGCCCTCAAAGCTTATAATTATTCCGTTTAAGTGTTCGGTGGATTGAAGTTCTCGGTATGCCTGTGGCAGCTTCTAATTGTCTCAATGTTATATATTTTGGCCCGCTTGAAAATGAGCCATACTGAACAAGGTTCCTTTTCAACTTTGGAAATATATCCACATACGGTTGTCTTCGTTCGGGATACTTTTGAAGATATAAGTTTCCAGCGCCCTGTCGATTATCATTACTTTCCCAGTAACATTTTAACATGTGATACTTTTCATCATTTTGAAACATATTTGAAAATAAAATTGAAAACGCTTTTGTGCAAAATAATTTCATATCAAATCGTAATGTCAAATTGTTTAAACAATTGAAAACAATGACAAAACGCCAAGACGCAAGGCCAACTTGATTTGCATAGTATCAGACAACAAAACTATAGGAGCATTGAAGTAGGATTTGACCGCAAGCTTTCATGTCAATGGCGCATGACGTCATTCAACGCATACTAGACAAAAATAAAAAACTTAATAATTATCTCCGAAACCGCTTAATAAAACTATGACATATGATACATCATTTTCAAAAGAATTCAATGACGAATTCGAAAATTAATTCAAATATACCCCATTCCATAAGAAAAAATGCAACTTTATGTCATATCTCAAAAACTAAAAGTGACAGTTAAAATTTAATTTAGCGGGTGAATTCCTCGAAATTAAAATTTCCACTAATCACGAAGTTATAGACCCCCTTCCAAAATGCAGACTTTTCAAAAAGTTCCCGTAGCTCAAAGACGAGACGATATTTCAAAATGCGGTTTTCACTATTAGTCTTCTCTTGAAATTTGACCATAGCAATGCGTGGTCAGTTTTTCTCTGTCTCCCCTGGAAGTACCTTAAATCCCCTAAAAGTGCCCAATTTGGGACACCCTGTACATACAATTAGAGACATATGGTGGACGGAGGAAATATAGGAAATGGTCAAGGAGAAAAAACGCACATACTTGAAGTAGCTCAGTAGTAAAGAGCAAAGAGACCTAGAAATCTACAGGGAAACCAAAAGACAGCTGAGAAATTTGATACGCACGGAAAAAAATGATATGTTTGAGCGAAAATGCCACGATATAAATACACTATGTAGGAGGTAGGCAGACTTCTGAAGTATGGAAATTCATTTCTATGGTACAAAACTCAACAAAAAAGAAAAAGTAAACATTCAGATCATTAAACCCGAACAATAGACAGAACACTACAAGGAACTGCTGCAGGAAAGGAGACCCGAATAACTTTTAGGGTCTCCGAGGAGAGACATAGAAGTACATGAAGAGGAGATAATCATCGAAAAAAACATGATAAAGAATAGTATTAAAAAGCTTAAATCCGGAAAAGCTAGCGGACCTGGAGAAATATACGCTGAAATGCTCAAATATATATCAGAGAAACTATTAGAAAATCTCACATATATTATCAATCAATGCATAAACGGACATCCAATACCTGATGATTGGAAAATTGCATTCATATCCCCAATACATAAAAAAGGAAACAAGCTAGATTGCAACAATTACAGAGGAATTTCAGTAACCAGTACTCTCAGTAGATTGTACGGTATGATTCTTAGAGATCTAATAGAGAATGATTTTCATGAACAAGAAGAAGACCAAAGTGGGTTTCGTGCAGGCAGATCTTGTAGTGATAATGTCTTTGTCTTAAAGAAGTAATTGAGAAGGAGTGCCAGAAAATCATAGACTCATGTTACCTTTGTGGACCTACAAAAAGCATATGATACCATTCCAATAAAAAATTTTTGGACACTGTTAGAGTGTTAGAGTAAAAAAGTATCAAAGGCCTGTAAAACTAAGTATCGAGGACCTCTAGTAAAACGAAATGATTACCAGTGCTACTAGAAGTATTTGCCATGGGACTGTCAAAATTGCCAAACACATTTTCGTACTGTCTTTCGATGTTCTCTATAGAAGAAATTTCGAAAGTCGTACTGTCACTACACGCACTGTCCTCTTTTTGTCTTGCGCGTTCTACCAAGGACTTCCTTTTCTGATGACTATCCTGAAAACAAAAATAATAAAAAATAAAAAATAAAAAATAAAAAATAAAAAATAAAAAATAAAAAATAAAAAATAAAAAATAAAAAATAAAAAATAAAAAATAAAAAATAAAAAATAAAAAATAAAAAATAAAAAATAAAAAATAAAAAATAAAAAATAAAAAATAAAAAATAAAAAATAAAAAATAAAAAATAAAAAATAAAAAATAAAAAATAAAAAATAAAAAATAAAAAATAAAAAATAAAAAATAAAAAATAAAAAATAAAAAATAAAAAATAAAAAATAAAAAATAAAAAATAAAAAATAAAAAATAAAAAATAAAAAATAAAAAATAAAAAATAAAAAATAAAAAATAAAAAATAAAAAATAAAAAATAAAAAATAAAAAATAAAAAATAAAAAATAAAAAATAAAAAATAAAAAATAAAAAATAAAAAATAAAAAATAAAAAATAAAAAATAAAAAATAAAAAATAAAAAATAAAAAATAAAAAATAAAAAATAAAAAATAAAAAATAAAAAATAAAAAATAAAAAATAAAAAATAAAAAATAAAAAATAAAAAATAAAAAATAAAAAATAAAAAATAAAAACAACACCCCACTGCTAAATTTACTTATAATTACTAGTCGCAGTTGAATACAAAATTGGCCTGTACGACATACTTCAACTTTTAGTTTTAATGCCCAAAGCGCACTTACGAAATTATACAGTTTTGTATTTTCATGAATTTTTTTATTGAATTTTTTTTATTTCCAACTTTTAGGTTTAATTCTTATTCAGCCTTATAAAAAGCACTATGCATTTACAATTCATTTAGCTTTACCCAAAAAGTACGTGCAGATTTTCTACGGAGCGAACAGTGTTACCTTTCATTAAGTGAAGATGGGGGAGGAGAGAGGGAGAAGGGAACTAGTAAAATTGTGTCGAAAAAAATTTTAAAGCGTGTGCCGAAAGAATTTTTGAAATCGCTCTAAATTTGTGAAAGGTATAGCTACAACTATTACTAATAAGGAGGGTGGGGACAACAGAGGGAGAGAAAGGGGGAAACTAGTAAAATGATGTTGAAAAAAAAGTCTTAAAGCGTGTGCAGTAAGAATTTTTAAAATCGCTAAATATTTGTGAAAGGTATAGCTACAACTATTACTAATAAGGAGGAAGGGGAGAAGAGAGGGAGGGGGCTAGTAAAATGATGTTGGAAAAAAGTCTTCAAGCGTGTGCAGAAAGAACTTTTGAAATTGAAAGGGAGAGGCGGGGGGGAAGGAACAAGTAAAATGGTGTTGGAAAAAAAATCTGAAAGCATGTGCAGAAATAATTTTTGAAATCGCTCTCTATTTGATAAAATTATGCGAATATGGTTTTTGAATAGGGTGGGGGAAATGACAGGAGGGGAGATGGGTGGGAGCAGGGAGGACTACAAAGTAACTACAGCAAATTAGAGGTTATCAAAGGAATTTCAATACAATCGCCTGAAATTTAGATAACTTGTATACCGCCTACATCAAGTGACAAAATGGCGTCTGAAGACCGCCACGTTGATTCCTGTTTAAAAAAATATAACCTATAGTACCTTCGGGATCAGTAGCAATTCAACAACACCTTTTTTGTCAAAATCGGTTCAGCCGTTTAGCCTCTAGCGTGACACAAACATACATACAACAATCGAAAAACATTACCCTTCCTTTTGCCGTACTGCAGTTGGGTAAAAAGGTCATCAACCATTAACGTATTAACCGGAGGAGACCAGGAACCGCGGCAAAAATTCATTCATCAAAAGAATTCGATTTGACCCCTAGATGCTTCAATAAGTTGGAAAAGAATAGAAATATTTTTTGGAAAGACGATGGCAACGCTGTGCGACACACAGCAGACGTATGTTTATTCTTTATGGTCGATCGATTAACCAGTGACGGCGGCAAAATATTTATTTATTAAAAGTAAATACCTAACTTATTAAAACAAGCAATTTAATTTAGTTTACAGCTGAATAGATACCCATTGACAATTAGATGTTTGATTAGGATGCTTTTAGCTTGGTGTATTTTATTTTAGGTTAGACAACGTTAAAAATTCAGAGTAGGTAAAAAGGACTAACCCAACCTAAAAAATTGCCTCAATCCAAATCTAAAAAAACTGTTTACACAAAAAAAACGGTTAAATAAAAGAGGTATACATAAAAAAATGACTTTCCATATTAATAAGATACCTTTTTTACCTTATCTGTTGAAAATCAAGGCTCGTAGTTCAGTTAAAAGTATCAAAACACCAAAACTTGGGACCCCTGTACATTTTTAACTAAACTTATGTTTAAACAGTTTTAACAAATAAATAATTATTTATATAATACCCAAAATTATTTTTTCTGATTTTATATTGATTTCTACGGCACTGGTCTTTGTTTTGTTTTGAAGGTCAAACAAGTTATTTAACTTACTTGTAAAACGAAACTTCTGGATTAAGATAGTCGAGATTTTAGCACAAAATACACTCCCACACCATTTTAAAGTCTTTTAAGATTAAATTTGAGTCCAGATCGAAAATATATTTTAAGAAAAAACACGAAAACAATTCCGAACCGTAAAGAGACAGGTCACAAACACCCAAACACCGCATTGACCCTTTACAAAATACTAATGGGTCCAAAGGGACTACCTTCTAATCAAGAATAGTTTTGTCTCTTTTTCTCGCATCAGTTTAACAAAAGAGGAACAAAATAATATACTTTACGCGGGCCTAGACGATTGCGGCATCTTTCTAATTCCTTTGTTTTAGTGAGGGACTGTAATCGAGAATAGTTTTGTTTTTTTCTCTCGCACTGGTTTAATAAAGGAAAACGAAGGAGTAGCAAAATAAATGCTGGAAGCACAAGTTAAAGTTCTCACCGCTTGTTATATATCCATATTTGGTCGTGTATAATTAATCTGGTAAGGATTTGTAAGAAGAACAGTTTCGTCTTTTTCCGGTGCATTGGTTTAAAAAAGAAATAAAAGTAAAGGAAAGATCGGATAATTTTGATGATTCTTAAAGAGAAAGAAAATAGAGTTTTCTATGAACCAAACAAAAATAGTCGCTGAGTTCTTTTCTGCAGAAGTACGTTTTTTAAAACAAATTGTTTATCTAGACGGCCGATTTTTTTGTTTATTTCCTAGTCTCCTCTGGTTAATATGTTAATGTCATCAACAAATGTGATTGTCTTTATCATGGCTGCCTTGATGTTTTAAAGAGTACCAATTAAAATTTTTAAAACATTTAAACCCATATATCTCCAATACTAATAAACGAAATAATATCAACATATATATTTTTAAAATCAGGAAGAAAAGATCTATAAAAATCTAAAATAATATACAGGGTGTTCTATTTGACAAAACCATCGATTCATCAAATTTTACAATTATTTTTTGACATTCTGACTCAAAGATTCTTAAACGTAGTAAAAAAATTATGAAACTTTTGTATTTATAATATTTTGATATCTATTGAAATGAACGTTTTAGATATGGCGTAAAAATATACGGGAAAACCCTGACTATTACCTTTGGTGTAACCGGTGTTTTTCTTCCAACTTCCACATTTTCCTTGCCCAAACTTTTATCCCTACTTTTTCTTGAGGAAATATCCATCACCATTTCCGCATCTCCACTTTCTTGACCTGTCAAATTAATAATTTTTCCTGCTTGTTTTCTAAGAGTTTCTTCTGTTAATTTCGTGATGTTTTTGTTGATTTCGTGAAGCATTTTCATCTCGCTGGGCCGAGGACGGACATTCAATTTTTGGTTAGCACTGAAAATAAAAGTGAAAAAACAGATTTTCGCAACTTTCCTCGTCATACCACACGAAGCAGAATTTTATGAAATAGTTATTTATTTGCTATAAAGCTACAATTCTTGTAAAATATATTAGAGAAATTTTGCGTCGCGTATTTTACCCTTTGTTACCGTTACTGTTATTACTGAGTCTGCGCATTAGAAACATCTCGCTTCTTTTTTGTTATTTACGGTAACGGCGCACGGTATTTACTTAAGGTTAGTTTTGTATTGTTTTTTTTTTAATACAGTCGAATGTTTTACTAAAATTCGTTAGTTTGGATTGTAAAAAGCCATAAATCTAATAAAAAAAATAAACAAATATAAATAGTGTGAGTGTGAAACTACTAAATTAACGTTTGTGCTATGCTTATTATTAAATAATATATGCTGAAATGTTTGAATGTGGATCAGACAAACTACTCGAAAATCTCACATATATTATCAATCAAGGCATAAACGGACATCCAGACATAAAAAAGAAAACAAGCTGAATTGCAACAATCACAGAGGAATTTCAGTAACCAGTACTTTAAGTAGTTTGTACGGTAGGATTCTTAGAGATCTAATAGAGAATGATTTTCATGAACAAGAAGAAGAAGAGCAAAGTGGGTTTCGTGCAGGCAGATCTTGTCGTGATAATGTTTTTTGTCTTAAACAAGTAATTGAGAAAAGAAGCGCCAGAAATATAGACTCATGTTACCTTTGTGGACCTACAAAAAGCATATGATACCGTTCCAGTAGAAAAATTATGGACAGTTTTAGAGCAAACTAATATCAATCATACATACATAAAAGCGATAAAAGAACTATACAAAGGGTCAAAATCTAAAATTAAAATTGGAAATCGACTTTCAAACGAATTCATGGTAACAAAAGGCTTAAGACAGGGATCTTATCTCTCCAACTCTTTTTAAAATATATATCGCAGTAGCTCTAAAAAATTAGAAACGTAAAATGCACGGCATGGGAATACAACTTAACGACCGATTTCCCATATACACACTACAGTTTGCTAACGACGAAGTAATTCTAGCTAATGATAAAGAAGACATGGAGTAAATGATGAGAAAGTTAATGGAAGAATACTAAAAGTGGGGATTAACAGTAAACGTGGACCAAACACAGTACTTATTGGAAACGAATCCAGTGAGTTAGAACTAGACAATGGACAAGTAATATCTTCTGCAATGAGTATGTATACTTGGGTGTCACATTTGATAAGACAGGAACAGACTGTAAAGAACTGGAAAAAAAATTGTAAAAGCAAAAAAGGTAATGGTATGTCTTAACAGTATTTTATGGAGCAGAGAGATAAAAAAGTAAATGAATGTTAAATTTAACATATATGAAACACTGGTGAAAAGCACGCTGTTGCATGGAATAGAGACTTGTCGCGTAACAGAAAAATACAAAACAAAAATGGAAAGTGTCGAAATGGATGCAATAAGAAGATCAATGAGAATATCTAGAATAGCATAACGGATGACATCACTAAAAGGCAACTGATATGGTACGGCCATGTACAACGGATGAGCGACGAAAGATTACCAAAGCAGGTCCTAGAATGGCAACCAATAGGGCGCAGAAAAAGAGACCGTCTTAAACTAGAATGGCAACAGTCAATCCAAAGATCATTGAGTCAAAAAAATCTGACAGAGAATGATTGTCAGGATCAAAGGAGGTAGAGAATAGGCGTCGGACAACGTAGAAAAACGTTCTAAACAGACATAATAAAAAAAATATATTATCCAAATCCATTCAAAAAGGAGTAAAATCATAACAAAAATACTAGTTTGGAAATGTTTTTCTAGACTTGGCTATTTTTAAGTGCATATGCGTGTGTTTTGGCACGTAAACATACAGCTGCTGAGTGGATGGACGCCATATTTATTGTTTATTTACATTTTGTGGTGTTCTACCTTTGTCGTGTTAAATTCTGTTTATTTCTGTTAACAATTGAAAATAAGTCACGTAAAACATGCGCGGTTTGTGAAAGTGTTTTATTGTCAATTAATATATACGACTGTTACGCGAGTTATCATGGAATATCCCGTGTACCTTAGTTTGGCGTTCTCCTTTTGTAGTTTTTCCACCGTTGCTTGAAGTTCTCCCACTTCTTTTTCCAGCTGTTTTATTTGGTTTCTCAGTCTAGCCTGCGTGGAACCGTTTTTGCTCTCTTTTAGTTTTATCAGTTCTTTCGCGTCCGCCAGTTCTTGTTTTAATTGAGTGATCTCTTCTCTTTCTTTTTTGTTTGGTCGGTTCTGTGCTTCTTTTACATATCTTAATAGAAAAAAGCACAATTAGTAAAACAGTGCAGATGTACTGGTTCGTGTCATATTATTAATTTACTAAAATTATTTAATATTTTCAAGTTGAATTGAATTGTCAGATGTAACCGTTTTTAGTTAAGAATCGTACATCATATAAACGTATTTCATTATTTGATATCTCTCTTTATACTGTGTATACATATACCTGTTTCACTTTGTACTGCTGTATTAAATTAATTTATTCTATAATAAAACAGTTGCTCTACACACAGAAACCTGACTGGTCATTTCTCCTTCCAAACCCCAAAGCATATAAGAGTTCGGAAAAAAAATGAATACGCCTCTTGTATTAGGAGCCGTTATTTAAATTATTTTTACTTTGAATAAGTTGCCAAATAAAGTTGGAACTGCGACAATGTCAAGAACAAGTATTAGTCAAACAAGTTTCGTGGCTAATCGGGTAAAAAAGAGTTTTCGTTTCTCTCATATTTTTCCGTGGGTAGATTAAACGCTTAACCTCACGGGTGTCCAAGATCTAATGGACACCTAAAGTGTTGACAGTTAACTTTTTCGTCCTTATGGGACTCCTCAGAACACTGCTTGGTCAATGTGACACTCTTGCGAAGTTAATTAGACGGTTTTGTCTCTAATCCTATGTAAATAGTGAGAAAACTCTCGCAAGAAGAGCCATCTACCGAGAAACGAGAGAAACAAGAACAAGAATAGGCGAAAATGTAATAAACTGCTATACATATCGATCAATGAAAAGATCGAAAACAAATAAAAAGAAACAATCTAATCCGTGACCTACGATAGCTCTTCTGCCTTTCAGACCAGATCAACGCTTATTGCGTTTTTACAGCAGGGAAATCAAAAAGAGAAAGAGTTACAAATCAAAGAATAAGAGAAATTATGACAGTGGGTGAACGTACTTTAGTGGATGATATAAGTGTAACGCCGCGGTTAGGGGTGCTTTAGTCGAGCGGTATATTTATACAACTTGTCCCTTTCCACGATTACATTAAATTTATTTGGAGGTGGGCGTCCTAGTTGCACATAGCTATGATTAAAACCAGTTGTTTTTATTGACTTTTGGTTGTTATTAAATTAGACACCAATTGTTATAAAGAATACGTTATATTTAAAGTCAAAAATTATTAATACAAAATCGTAGATCCAAAGTCTAGCATGGTCCTATTCAAATTAATTACGAAAATGCGCTAAAATTAACATTAGCCAATACCTTAGAGTCTATCTACGAACAAAGCTGATTGGTTTTATTACAATTTTTCCGTCACAAAACTGTCTTCGCAAATTAAAATGATAGAGTCTAAAAAAAACGTTGTAGAACATAATATTGTGAAATTAACTCAATGGTAACACATACATAATAAGTCCGTAAACATATCAGTAAATTTACTCCAATAGTCTAGATCTCGTCAAATAATAAATGCACTATCAAAAGTTCAAAATCAATCTCCATCTTTTCATCTTTACTATAATTACTAATCCATATTTACGTATAAAAGTCTAATAATTTAATTGTCTACAGCAATTAAATAAACGGTAATATTTTCTTTTTAAATCAATGTACAAATAGTTTAAAACGTAATATTTTCCTTTTAAATCAATGTTCAAATAGTTTTAACTTACTTTCTGTCATCGAATCACTAAAATATATTTTTTATTCTAGAGCAAAAACTCTAGATTTTCTTGAAGACTACATTTTTATATAAAATGGTTAACTCAACTTTTACTAATTCACTTTAATTTTAACTGTTTACTATTTTTCACTTTTGGCTGCAACTTTAACACTGGTACTTTAATAATGCCCGGATATAATTCAAGAAATCGAATTTATAGGCGATCCCCTCTTGTTGATCCCACAAATTTTATGACGAAACAGGTCAATGTGTTTTTCAAGGTTTTGTGTATTAGATCGAGCCAGTGTTTCTAAATATAGCCCTAATTAATGAATACAATAGAGTCGTGTATTCATTGCCCCCTAATATAAACAATTTCGTAAGACGCGGACAAAACAGGTAAAAATTGGGATTTTTCTCAACCTCTTTTGTGGCTCATTTAATTAATTTCATTTGTAACTTTGCGATCGATCGAATCAACAGTGCTCTCCAGTGAAAATAAGTGTTAGGGTTTTAGTTCAGCTGGCTTCATGTGAGTCTCAATGATTTTTATTTTAACTCTTATTTTTGGTTTAAATATTACTTGTTCATCGAATGGTCTCTCAATATTTGTTTTTATTATTTTTAATTTATTATTTTAAATTTTTGGTTTTTATTAATTTATTTTAAAAATAATATTTTTTTTTTATTGTTGTGATTTTTTTCACTTTCTTGCTTCGATAATACTTGTATATTTTCTGCCAGTTTTAGAATATGTTTTTAATATTTTCAATTTAGGTTTTAATGAATATTTTTCTTTTTCTTAAAAAAAAATTAATTATTATATATTTTTTTTAATTTAATTTTTTTTAATTTGAACTTTAATGAATATTATTTTTTTTTCTTAAAACAAATAATATTTAACAAATTTATTTTTTTTACTTATTTATTTTTCATCGTGTTAAATATTATTATCAACTAAACGGAAATCTGGAAACTTCTCATATTTTTGATAAAATATTTTTATATTTTATTAAATAAACCCCGACCTTTACATAAAAACAAAACAATTGGTGTGGTACGGACATGTACAAAAAATGAATGGTGAAAGACTAACTAAACAAATACTACAATGGAAACCAACTGGCCGAAGAAAACGAGGACGGCCAAGGAGAAGCTGGAGAAACAGTGAAATAAGAATAAGAGGCCTAGATGATGGGTTATGGGCAAACAGAAACGAGTGGAGATTGGGTATTGGAAGACGTAGAACGTTATGAAACCGATAAATATATATATATATATATATATATATATATATATATATATATATATATAATTTTTTAATTTAACAATTTAAGAAGTTTTATAAAAATAACTTACGTTTCAAAAACCATCTTTTCTTTGGCGAATTTTTTACGTTCATTTTCCAACTCAGTTTTAATTTTTTCCAATTCTCGTTCGTGTTTTTTTTCCATGCTTTTGACGTCTCTATCGTGGCGACTTTGTTTTTTCTCAAAGTCTTTAATTCTCATCTGAAGTGTCCCATGTTCTTCATCTAGTTCCTTTTTAAGACTCGACACTTTTGATCTGAAAAAGCAAAAATACTGTTACAAATTTAAGTTATTTAAATTTTATACTTAGAATTTATTAAGGTTTAGTATAGTATTAGGTCGACATATCTTATGGTTGTATTCTTAGTCTAGGTTTTAGTTGCGTTATCTATGACACACTCGTGCTCGGATGGTCCGCGTTCTAGAAAAGACTGGTATAATCGTGAATCGAACAAGGATGGATAATTCCGGAAGGTTTGATGACTCTATAAATAGGGTCGGATATCGCGCATCGAGTCAGACAAAGATAACGAAAGGTAGTGATCGCAAGATATTAACACGAAGTTAATAGGCCGATTAAAGTAGTGAATTATTAACAAGTTTTTAATAAGTTTAAGTGCGTGTTTTTGTACATAATTGTCAAAATAAATTGACATATCGTTGTTTGACATTTTGTGAGTTTTATTTGAAGCAGTGAACCCGTAACAATATAAAATGAAGTTTTATTAGAAATAAGAAATTAATAATGTATTATCTTTTTAAGGTTTTTTACTTTTACTCCCTGATCTATCACTTTTTATCCCCGATTTTTAGTTTTTATGCTGGATCTGTCACTTTCCATCCCTGATTTGTACTTTTTTACCTGATCCGTCAATTTTAATCCCGCGGATGAAAGGTGACAATTACATAGGAATTTCAGTAACCAGTACTCTAAGAAGATTGTACGGTAGGATTCTTAGAGATCTAATAGAGAATGATTTTCATGAACAAGAAGAAGAAGAAGAAGTAGGTTTCGTGCAGGCAAAAAACTGGAAACGTAAAGTGCACGGCATGGGAATACAACTTAACGACCGATTTACCATATACACACTACAGTTTGCTGACGACCAAATAATTGTAGCTAATGATAAAGAAGACATGGAGTATATGATGAGAAAGTTAACGGAAGAATACCAAAAGTAGGGATTAACAGCGAACGTGTACAAGACACAATACTTATGTATTGGAAACGAATCCAGTGAGTTAGAACTAGACAATGGACAAACAATATCTCCATGCAATAAGACAGGGACAGATTGTAAAGAACTGGAAAAAAGAATAGTAAAAGCAAAAAAGGTTATTGGATGTCTTAATAGTATTTTATGGAGCAGAGACAAAAAAGAATGTAAAATTTAACATATATGAAACAATGGTGAAAAGCACGCTGCTGTATGGAATAGAGACTTGTCACGTAACAGAAAAATACAAAGCAAAAATGGAAAGTGTCGAAATGGATGCAATAAGAAAATCAATGAGAATATCCAGAACAGATCATATAAGAAATGAGATCATAAAAGAAAGAATGGGAATCGAGGGAAGCATAACGGATAACATCACTAAAAGACAACTGATATGGTACGGCCATGTACAACGGATGAACGACGAAAGATTACCAAAGCAGGTCCTAGAATGACAACCAATAACGCGCAAACCTGACAGAAGGTAATTGTCAGAATCGAAGGAGGTGGTAGTATGAAAGGTGACACCTAAAGTACGAAAAATATATTTTTTGCCTACAGGCCCTCCTAATTACCTCAATAGATCACATTCCGCACATCCCTCCTCTTTGACAGTCTCGTCCAACCTATCGAAGCTCGTATTCACACCCATATCTGCAACTTTTGTCGTCAAAGTGTCAGTCTGATAGGAACTGTCAAGTGTTGTGTAGACGGGAGATGTACGAGAGTAGCCGAAGTTTGGCGAAGAGCTCCTCGTCGACCATCGTTCTTCATCGGAGAAACTCGTTAGGGTGCTATCGGACGGGGATCGACGCCGGCGCACTGACGACACTGAAATATGGTCTTGGTTTTTTAAAAATTATTTTTTTAAGGCTGAATAAGAATTAAATATGAGAGTAAGAATATTAATTTTGAATGATGGTTGACTTATAAAACCGATTCTGTAGAAATAAACTTGTTACAGAAAACCATTAAAGATAAAATTACCTGAATCTGAATGCCTCCTCCTTATATTCTTCCCTTTTTCAATATGTTTCAAATTTAACAAGAAATTTTCCAACACTTTAGTTTTCTTATTAATTTCAGTCACTCTTTGTTGAAGATCAACGTATTCCTTCGGTTCGTCTTCATAATTTTCTTCAGCATACGGCATAGGAAAATCTAAACACGAAAGATATATAGTGTAACCTCTCCTTGCGGACACCTCTATTAAGCGGACACTCCCTTTAGCCGGACAAATTTGTTAGAACCAAGCTTTTCCTTATTTGGTGGGTGTGCTTTCGGGCTGTTCGGCCGTCGTCGTTGGAAATTCGTTCTCGACGTTTCGCCATCTCGAGTGGATGGCATCTTCAGGAGATGTTGACTGTTTGTCGGCTTCTCGAAGACTGGTGGTTAGTCTGTCGCGGGCGCAGGTTATATACGCTATGGTGGGCGGGGCGTATATCAGAGCTGGTCGGTGATTGGTCACTTTCCCCAGATTCAGTTTTGTTGCTATAAGCGAGCCATTTAGTGTTTTTAAGAACCGGTACCCATGTTCTGTTAATTTTAACCTTTGGCCGAGGCAATGAGGGAAATGGAACACATATTTCCGAAGGACATCACCGACCTGTTTAAAATCTGCCTAACGACATCATATTTCACCTTCAATGAACAAATTTATGAACAGATCGATGGAGTATCAATGGGTAGCCCTTTATCGCCAGTGATTGCGAATTTTTTCATGGAGAAACTGGAAGAGAAGGCGTTGAATAATGCCCCTCATAAACCCAAAGTCTGGTTTCGATATGTAGATGACACCTTTGTCGTTTGGCCTTATGGTAGAGACAGCCTTAATGAATTTCTCAACCACATTAACAGCATACACCCCAGTATACAATTTACAATGGAAACAGAGAACAACAGAGAATTAGCATTCCTTGACGTACTAGTAACGAGGAAAGAGGGACGACTAGGACATACCGTATACAGAAAACCTACTCACACAGACCGCTACCTAAACAACACATCTAACCACCACCCGTGCCAACGAAAAGGGGTAATAAGAACATTGGTAGAGAGGGCGAAAAGAATCTGCGAACCAGAACATCTAGACAAAGAATTAAACCATCTTAAAAACGCCCTCGTAGCAAATGGATACACTCAAAGCGACATAGATAAATGTATAAGACCAAAGCCGAGCACTAGAAGTAACAGTAGCGGTGGACTGAGCAGCCGCGAAGTTACTTCAAGAGCCTTTCTGCCCTACATCCCTAGAGTGACAGATAGGATCGGACGTATTCTGGGAAAACACAACATAAAAACGATCTTCAAGCCATCTAAGAAGATCGAGAACCACCTCACATCTGAGAAGGATATAAGGAACCCACCAAGTTCTTCGGGGGTATACCGCATTCCCTGTACCTGTGGAAGTGTCTACATCGGAACAACCAAACGGTCCGTAAACACAAGAATCAAAGAACACAAAGCCAACTGTCGACTCGGACATACGGAAAAATCCGCAGTTGCAGACCACACACTAAACAATGAAGACCACCGAATAAAATTCGAAGACACACAAGTTCTCTGCGCCTCCTCTTCATACTATCCAAGACTCTATAGAGAAGCAATCGAAATTCATAAACACCAGCAGAACTTCAACAGATCTGAAGAAACTCTTAAAATGAACAGAACATGGGTACCGGTTCTTAAAAACACTAAACGGCTCGCTTATAGCAACAAAACTGAATCTGGGGAAAGTGACCAATCACCGACCAGCTCTGATATACGCCCCGCCCACCATAGCGTATATAACCTGCGCCCGCGACAGACTAACCACCAGTCTTCGAGAAGCCGACAAACAGTCAACATCTCCTGAAGATGCCATCCACTCGAGATGGCGAAACGTCGAGAACGAATTTCCAACGACGACGGCCGAACAGCCCGAAAGCACACCCACCATTGGACGATGGCCGCGAAAGCCTTTCACAATTTGTTTTCCCTATTTCTTTACATGTAAAATTCACTCCTATAACCGGACACTCTAATAACCGGACGCGGACAATTTTTTTTGGTTCAAAAATGCTGAAACCTCCTTTAACCGGACGGAAACCTCTGACAACGGGACGGAGCTCTGCACGACATGAGTATTAATATTATGTAGTATGTTGGCAACAACGCACTCTGGAGCCGGGGAATTACCTTTTTCCGTTTTAATGCGGAGACTAAATACTTCTGTCGTATTTACAAAATATTTTATTCGGCGGTACTGCTGTGTTTTTTTTTTATTGTTCAGTTGGGTAGTAATAGATCTCTTTGAAATGACCCCTAGTAAAAAACTTCTTAGTTTACGTGAAAAAATGAAAGTTGTTAATGTTTCGGAGAAGAAATATCTATCAGAACGAAAGATCGCTGAAAAATGCAATATCGGAAAAACTCAAGCAGCGTAAATTGTTAATAAATATATATTAAAATTCCGCAGTTCTCTCTCATAAGCGGTCACCTCCAATAAGCGGACAAAATCGACGAAACCGTGAGTGTCCGCTTATAGGAGGTTTCACTGTATTTTGCGTTTATCTCCAAATCTAAAAGCACTTCTATAGAAATATTATTCTTTAAATTGTTTGTTTTTTTCTTAACCGAATTGCAAAGTTGATACCTCATTTGAAAGATAATTTCATGCTCTTCCAAACATGTCTCTACACGCTTTGTCATAAACATGTTGGTTTCTGCGATAAAGGAAAAAATCAAATTGTTTAATGCTGCCAGTTATGTATGTTTTTGTTTTATTTTGAATTTTGAGAAAAACCTAACCTTAAAGTTTGTTTTGATATTTTGCAAAAACCTTCAAAAAAAAGAAACTCCTTGTTTGGGAAAAATTCTAATCAGGTGATAATTTCTCTCTTTGTTGAAAGTTATTTTCTTTTTGATCACCTGATCATTTTGGCAAAAATCATGCCCGTTTTACACACGCTGGAAGGGGAATGAAGCAGGGCTATCAATGAAGAAATCACTTCCAACAAGACACTGAAAGACGTCACACGTGGTTTAAGTTTAAGACCGAAATTCCAACCACAGAAAGGCCGCGGCCGCGAGTGAAAGTGTGGAACTGCTGTTAAATAAAAGAAGGTAAGCTTCTAGCGTGTTGCCGATTTTTTTTCCTTTGTTTTTAGTTCAATAGACGTCTGTTTTCCCAGACGGGGCGAATTTCACTTTGGGGTAATTTTTTTTGGGATATCTCTAGTTCTCTCCCCTTCGGGCAAAGCCGTCTTGGTCCTTGTGACCCACGTCTACAAATGCCTCACTTTTTATTTTTAAATTTTTTATACTATTAAAAAACCAACCTTCAGGAATGGGGTCCTGCACATTTTTACTGATAAACCTGTTTCTCTGCGGCGTGCTGGACAGCAAATTAACTATGCTGGTGTTCGTGGAAGAAAAACTACTATTTTCCGTGCGTTTTTCCAACTCCTCAAATATTCTTAATTCTTTTTCGGACGTGTCAGGTTTGGTGGCAGTTTCTTTGAGTTTTGTTTCAGTTGTCACATCAGAAATGTTTTGCCTAAAAGTAAAATGAGACACAAAATAATAAATAAGGATTCATTACGGATCTGATACTTTCCTCCCAAGCAGCATTTGGACGTCATATTACGTTACCCATACGTTGCTTGACGACCCTCGTTTGCACCTATATGGGGAATACAAATTCGGGTCGCTACGACGTCAGCATCTGACCTTATAGGTAATAGAGTTTACCAATTAACAACGTAATTGTACGTTGGATTTCCGTCACTTAAATTTAGTCGCAAACAGGTAAGTTGCGTTTGGTTTCGTTTCCACTGCCTAGAATACATATAGTTTTTGCTAAAAAGAATTCCTGTCGAGTAACTAAAATTATACCTGATAAGTAAATATTTTACACTTATTATAATAAGTCTCATAAAAATGAGTGCATTTTACAAATGACAATTATAGTCATGCATGAAAGGGGGTATTACAATATTAATAATTTATATTTTAAAGCAGGAATCCAACAAAAATTTTACAACGAAGGCATGTTTATTGATAAATGTGATTAAAATACTTTCAAACAAAGCAAGCGCTCCTGAAATATGTAAGATTTACTAAAATATATATTTGTTAAATAGATCTAACTTTTATTTTTTTTTTTTGTGAAAAAAATATTTTGCTGCCTCACTAAACTCAAATTTGTTAATAATTTTACAATTATTCTTTCATTTCTACTTAAAATTAGAAAAAGAAAAAATATTTTATAATGGCCGACAGACGCTAACCTTTTTAGAATGGCGGATTACTGTGTCTGACTTAATGTGAACTAATAATATACCAATTCGGACCGGGTCTCCACTTTTGGTTGTGAAAGATAACCAAAGAGTCGAAGTCCGACGTCCGGCAAACGTATTTCGTCCCATTAAATTCGGACGTTCGCCCCGCATGATTTTGCGTCGGCCTACCAACGGATTGGAACTCAACGTCCGCTCTTTTTGTACTACAATAGGTAAAGCCCACGGTCCCAAAGCTAACTACCCACCGAAATCATTGTTTTTTTTATTTTTTAAAAATGTTTGTTTTAATATCAAAAATCTAAGGGAAATAAAACCCATACCCCACGTGTGGAAAGAGGATGCGGTATTATGGTTTCCAAAATCCAAAAAAGATATAAAACTGCATCATGTCCTGAAACGTAGCCGTCCTGACCAAAATATCTCTTGACCAAACAAATGCACTTGTTAGGTTATGGGCGTCTATAAATGACAGTAGGCTGTACATGTGACGCGTAGGCCATATGAACGGACGTGGAATAGGTCAAGTAAAAGTACCAACCAAACTAAACGCTAGTTTAGGTCTGAGGTTAGGGTCTTCACCGGACGTACCCGACGCCGACGTCTGTTGGTCGTTGGGCTGGTCAGAGTTTTTGTACGTCGAACAAACGAACGTAAGACCGAAGTTGGGAAATTAATGGTATATTGCGTTGCATTATTTGACGTCGCGAGATCGTTAAAAAAACGGACGTATATTTGATAACGTCAGTTTTGATATGAATGCGACGTCGCTTAACGCATAATCAATCTTGCAACATAAAATTCCACTAAATCCGACGTCGGTTCAGGTCACATTAGGTTGTAAGTCATATAAATGTTTCTTGGGCTAGCCCAGTTGCATACTCCAAGTGAACTCCATGCTATTTGACTTACCATTTATTTACGGGATGTTGGCTTCAAGGGAAAACACCAACCGAACCGAATCACACCGCAGCAGGCGGTAGGTAATTCGTTAAAGACGCGCGCGTGTCTTGTCGTAGTTCGGAGGCGAAGTCCATGGCGGGACGAAAACGTCCACCGGTCTATAAGGAAGAAAGATATTTCGTCAGAGTTTAACCACGGACCTTGAATCAGGCAAGCCACGCTGAGGAAAGAAATGCCTTTTTCCGAAACACCGGTGTCCGTGGTTGACTATACCCCTATGAAGTTGCCTTTTATACTTTGTTAACTCATTGTTTTCTTCCTTATAGACCGGTGGACGTTTTCGTCCCGCCATGAACTTAGTTTCCTTGGTTCGGTTCGGTTCACTCGTAAAATGAAAAAATGGTCTCCCTAAAAATGAAACGAAAAACCAAAGAATAAATAAATGGATCCATGAGGGATCTGATACCCCCCATCTCCATGGAGGGGGTGCAGGGTGGTTCTGCACCATATGCCAGATCTCTACCATAGAAATTCGTATTCTACGATTTTTGCAAAAAATTTTGACGTATCACACAATATTGTATCATAAGTTGGAGCTAAAAATGGACTATTTAAAAACTGACTACAAAAAAAAATTGGGGGGGTATTCGTTATGAATTTTTGTTTTTGTCTACTCTCAACCTTAATACAGTAAAACCTCTCCTTGCGGACGCCTCTGTTAAGCGGACACTTCCTTTAGGCAGACAAATTTGTTGGAACCAGGCTTTTGCCTATTTCTTTACATGTAAAATTCACTCCTATAACCGGACACTCTAATAAACGGACGCGGACAATTTTTTTTGGTTAAAAAATTCTGAAACCTCCCTGAACCGGACGCGAACCTCTGACAACGGCACTGAGCGCTGCACGACATGGGGATAAATATTATGTAGTATGTTGGCAACATCGCACTTTGCAGCCGAGTAATTACCTCTTTCCTTTTTATTGCGGACACTAATTACTTCTGTCGTATTTACAACACATTTTATTCGGCGGGACTGTTGTGTTTTATTTTAATTGTTCAGTTAGGTAATAATAAATGTCTTTGAAATAGTGCCTAGTAAAAAACTTCCTAGTTTACGTGAAAAAATGGAAGTTGTTAACGTTTCGGAGAAGGAACATCTATCAGCCCGAAAGATCGCTTAAAAAATTAATATCGGGAAAACTCAAGCAGCAAAAATTGTTAATAAATATATATTAAAATTTCGCAGTTCTCTCTCATAAGCGGACACCTTCAATAAGCGGACACCTCCAATAAGCGGACACCTCCAATAAGCGGACACCTCCAATAAGCGGACACCTCCAATAAGCGGACACCTCCAATAAGCGGACACCTCCAATAAGCGGACACCTCCAATAAGCGGACACCTCCAATAAGCGGACACCTCCAACAAGCGGACACCTCCAATAAGCGGACACCTCCAATAAGCGTACAAAATAAACGAAACCGTAAGTGTCCGCTTATAGGAGGTTTCACTGTATTCAGTATTTTTGATGAAAATATATATATAGCTAATAATAAGTAAAAAGTGTAAAAAATAAGAATACTAAACGCAGTTTTTTTAGTTTTTGAATTTTCATGAAAAATAACTGGCATATTTACAAATTTTTTTGTAAGACGTATTAATAAAATACTCTGCCAATATATGGGCCCCTAAGCTCACACTAGGTACTATAGTTATAGTGTACGTGTGAGCTAATATAACTAAAAACTGAAATATATTTTATTTAACTCCAGACTAAATTACCTTTTATTTGATACCACACAACCCATGTTTTGACTTAAACTCAATTTTTTGAAATCTACCCACACCCTTAAAAAAAAACAAAAACTATAATGTATTTTGTTAAACTCCGGACTCAATTACCTTTCGTTTGATATCACAGACGCCATATTTTTACTTAAACTCTAATTTTTGAAATATACCCCCACCCTTTTTTTTAATAAAATAAAATGTATTTTGTTTAACTCCAGACTCAATTACCTTTCGTTTGATATCACACACGCCATATTTTCACATAAACTCTAATTTTTGAAATCTACCCCCACCCTTTTATTTGGTTTCTGTTCGGTAGATTTTGTTCATTTTTAATGCACGTTGGTCGTTGCAGACAGACATACAGACAGGCAGACATACAGACAGACAGACAGACAGACGGCGCAACAAAAAAGTTTCAAAATCATCTGAAACGCAAAGATATATAAAAATTTTGAAATCGGATCAACTTTTTTTTTCTCGAAAAAATTAGGATCACCATAGCTCACACTACTATAGTATAGTATATGTGTGAGCTAAAAATAAAGGAAGAACTTACGGAATCTGATTGGTAATCATAGCACTGGTTGCTTGCTCCATCAAAAAATGTTTCATAGCGAGAAAATTGACTTTGTTAGCTAATAACCCATCTAATTCTTCATTATTCAGTTGTCTTAGAAGATGATCAAGCACAGTAGAACCACTTGTGGAGTCTTGATCGCTGTTTATATTGATACTGTCGATTTCAGGAATATCCCTTACGTCCTGTGTTATTTTTTGTAGGTTTTCTCCATTATTTTCGTAAGATAACACATCATGCCATGTTCCTCTATTTATAAGACTTTCTTGTGATTTGTTTTCTTCGATTTTTTCATAATTTTGTGATGCTTTATATTTCACAACGTCAGGTATAGTAAGATGAGTCAAATCTATTTCAAGGAAAGGTCGTTTCACATTATTTGAATCTCTATTAACTTGTTCATTGTATTCTCTATCAAAAACTGCAAGATTGTCATATTTTTGAGGTTTTAAACCAACAACTGACTCAACAAGATCAGCATTTTTGTCAATTTCTAACTCTTTTAATTGTTGTTCAAGATGTTCAGTAAAACTTAGTTTTCTCTGCCTTCCTTTAATTTGGCAATCTTCATAAGTTTCTAGATATTGTAGATGCTTCGGTATATTCACTTCATTATATTCATCATTTTGTGGTGTTCTCAAATATTTTAGGAGATTTAGATCATTGTCATTGTTAACATTTTTATTATTTGCACCTTCCAAAGTTGCATTTTCAAGATTAGATTTTTTTCTTTGATCATTTTTAGCTTTATTTGTTATAGAAAAATTTGTTTTTTTCAAAATTCCTTTCTCACCTACATTTTGTTGGTTATTAATTGGTTTTGATGGATTCTTTGTTGTTTTTGTGACCTCAATTCGTTTTTTGTTTCCATTGTCTTCTACAGAAGTTTTCCCTAAAATAGATTAAATTTTATAAAAAAAAAACAGCCACCCTTTAGCTTTTAAAAATTTTTGACATTGAAGTTTGTTTTTTTTATTTTCACACAAAAATCAAAATCAAAAATTATCGTGAATTCCTAAAAAATGTCTTTTATTCGGAGATCTTCTAGTTTTTTTCAAAATGAAAAGTTAATTTACATTATGAACCCAAAAAATTTGTTTTCTTCTTGTTCGGGGGAAACTTGGTGGGACCACATGAAACTTGCTCCCCCAGACCCGATTCTGGGACTCACAGAGGCCTTCAAAAAAGATCAGGACCCCAAGAAAATTAATGTGGGCGTAGGGGCATACAGAAGTGCAGAAGGTAAGGAATTTTGATTATAACCTTTTATCAATATTTTTATTAATGTACATAGTGTATATCATGTAGAGGAAGGATTGCTTAACATACTTTATGTAGTGGTCTCTATATTGGTTTTATGATATGCCGATATACCGAGTGTTAAAAAAAAAATAACTCTTGCTTTTTTTGAAATAATTAGCTGAGGTTTCGAACCTAAATATAAAATGATAGTAAGAATCCACAAATGGAAAATAAAGTAATTTTGGTGTAAAACGTTTAAGGGGTGGTTCCCCCTCCCCTTAAACGTGCTTTTTGATAGCTTTTTGCTAATAACTCGAAAACAGTTAACTTTTCCAAAAATCTTCTGGATATCATTTTTTAAGCGGATACAATTTCCTTTTCAACGATGTACCCAAGTACCCTCTGACGGCAGCGTACGAAAAAAGGGGAAATTTTTAAAATATTTTTTTTTGAGGTGTAAACTTCTTTAGGCGCGTTCAGCAGTTTTTGTGGGTAGTGAATTGAACTGAGTCGTCAAACTCGGCTATGTAACGCTCAATCGGGTGAAGTCGGCTCGAGTCGACGAGAGGAACATTCAGCGAGCGATATGATG
Organism: Aspidapion aeneum; assembly: GCA_963576565.1. Classification (NCBI taxonomy): domain Eukaryota; kingdom Metazoa; phylum Arthropoda; class Insecta; order Coleoptera; family Brentidae; genus Aspidapion; species Aspidapion aeneum. Next base: position 69,457,757 of record OY755046.1, read on the forward strand.
ATGCAGATGACGGCCAGTATTATTAATTTCGCCTTGTTGAAGTTACACTTCTGCCAATATTAAAAAAAAAAATTATGGTACTAACTACTAGGACTAGCAAATAGGTTTTTTTAAAAAGTTTTTTTAAATTGTTAATTATGATGTTTTACCATCCCAGTTTTCTAAAAATGTGCTTGAACCTAGTTTTTTAATATCTAATTTTATGGGACCTGCAAAATTTGTGGGTAAGGTTTTGTTTTTTATTTGTGTAAACTTGATGTTTATAAATCCAAGCGACTTATTTTTAATGTTAGTTTTACACTTTGTATTTTTGGTTTTAGATGAAAACCCTTGAAAATGAACTTAGGTTCGAAACCGGTCGGGTTCATTTTGATTTTTGAATGAATAAACAAATTTCTTGAAAAAGAGATCTTTTATTGATCAAAATTTAAAGGTTTTAGTGTGGAGTAAAGGACAAATCCCACCAAATCAGTGGAAAAAAAATGCTCCACGAGGGGAACTTCAAACAAAAAAAAAATTAAAAAAAATTAAAAAATAAATGTGTTTGTAGAAATCCTTAAATCAAACCTTAGAGTAATATATTTTATTACTCTAAGGATCAAACAAAAATATTGAACATTCATTTTTGTAACTCAATAATTAATAATGAGAGTAGGTAAAACATTATTTTTGGTTGGTAATAACTTAAAACTGACTTTTTCAAGTTAACCTTCTTTAAACTGGGGGTGGGGGCATCCCCGTCTCGCCCCACCAAAGTGCTCGCTTACAGTATTTCCCCAATTATTTGCAAACTTTTAACTTGGCAAAAAATAACTAAGTAACAATTATTGAGGCTGATGAGGAAATACTATATAATACTCCACACCTCTCATTTATGTAAATGCCTATAAAAGGTGCGCCACTGATGTAAGGGGGCGTGTTATACATCGTTAAAGAGGACTTTTGGCCAGCCTCAATAACTATTACTTAGTTGTTTTTGGCCAAGTTAAAAGTTTGCAAATAATTAGAAAAATACTGTAAAAGATCACTTTTGAGAGGAGCGAGAGGGGGGATGCACCCTCCCCCCAATTTAAATGAATTCAACTCGAAAAATTAGTGAATTTGAAGTGTGGAAATTCTAAGGAGGAGATCTGTGGGCAGACGATAATTATGCATTTTTTATTTTAGGTAAACCACACGTCTTGCAGGCGGTGAGAAAAGCAGAAGAAAAAATAGTAGCGGCCAAAATGAACAAAGAATACGCCCCCATTACTGGACTTCCGGAATTTTGTAAGGCCTCCATTGAAATGGCTCTTGGAAAGGATAGCCCCGCCTTAAAGGAAGGTAAGAAGTTTTTACTACTCGAAAATCTTAAATGTATTAATAATCAATGCATAAACGGACATCCAGTACCTGATGATTGGAAAATTGCATTCATATCCTCAATACATAAAAAAAGGAAACAAGCTGGATTCCAACAATTACAGAGGAATTTCAATAACCAGTACTCCAAGTATATCTAGCGATCTAACAGAGAATGATTTTCATGAACAAGAAGAAGAAGAGCAAAGTGGGTTTCGTGCAGACAGATCTTGTAGTGATAATGTTTTTTGTCTAAATCAAGTAATTGAGAACAGGAGCGCCAAAAATATGGAGACTCATGTTACCTTTGTGGACCTACAAAACCATATGATACCGTTCCAGTAGAAAAATTATGGACAGTGTTGAGCAGACTAATATCAATCATACATACATAAAAGCGATAAAATAACTAAATAAAGGATCAAAATCTAATACTAAAATTGGAAATCGACTTTCAAAAGAATTCCTGGTAACAAAAGGCTTAAGACAAGGATGTTGTATCTCTTCAACTCTTTTTAAAATATATATCGCAGTAGCTCTAAAAAACTGGAAACGTAAAGTGCACGGCATGGGAATACAACTTAACGACCGATTTACCATATACACACTACAGTTTGTTGAACCGACATAATACATAGTAAGAAGTTTTTAAAAGAAATACAAGATTTTTTGTGTACAGGATGATGCACAATATTTAGGCGAGTGATAGAGGATGCGAAAATAAGAAAAATAAAATTTCCAAAATTTTATTTGAAACTTATTATCTCCTCCAAATCTTTTTCTTTGTCGCCCTGGTTGACATGCAATATCTGTATTATTGTTTCTTCAATTTTATATTTGATTTAAAGGCAGGAATGTTACCACTCAAGGAATCTCTGGAACTGGGTCTCTTACAGTCGGGATGCAGTTTTTGCATGATTTCCATCCAGGACCAAAGGTAAGTGAGTGTTGTTATACCGCCTGAACAAGTCCACATCTAGAGGGCTCAATTTCTATAAGAGGAGACAAAACAGATAGAGTATAGCATTGATTAATAAGAGACCGCGATACGCACGATTCCGGTAGAAAGCGTTCCACTGTTGCCAAAGGTAACAATCTGAAACCTACAGCGGATAGAATAGACCGGTGTTCGGATCTTATATATATATATATATATATATATATATATATATATATATATATATATATATATATATATATATATGGATGATTCTACAAAAATGGTGCTGTGGAGTGGGAATGCATATTTTTCAAACACAGACTGCAAACGAAGCATAGTTTTAGTTATAAGATTTAAAACGAAATGTTTCCTTTTTGGAGCATTTGAGTTTATTGTATAAAAAAAATTGCAAGTTTATAATTTTTTTATTACAAAGCAAATACCTTATTCCTCTGGTGTAGTCCCAAACCAAATATTAAAAACTCAAATTGAAAAAAATATCCTTATAAATAAGATTTAACCAAGTCTTAACTATTTATCAAAAAATTGATAAAACTTAAGTTTGCAGTCATATTTTTAAAAATCCGAATTTACATCTTCCCGGAAAATTTTACAATTTTAAACGTGCTCCATTTTTAATAACACAATATTTGTGAATACCACCGGTTAATTTCTAGAGAAAGAGCCGGCCCTGAATATCTAATTTACTTGTGAGGGTGACAAGTTGTGACAGATAATGTCAACTTTAGTTTGGTTTAAGTTATAGATCTTTTTATTTTCGGCAGAAAATTAGTTTTTTTCGGAGAAATTCAAAAGGAACGCTTCATTTATCATCCCTCTGGTAAGTAAATATTCGACTGATATCAACAGTATAATTTTTTTGTTGATTGTTTTAAAATTATAAGTATAGGAACTTTGTTTATATAAAACTTAAGTTAAGTAGTCTAAATAGATTTTGATTTAAATTGGAAAACCATTAAAAAACTCATTCCTCTGGTACTCATCCCTCTGGAATTTTTATGCAATAATTCCTAAAATTCGGGAGAACGGGAGAATAAATGTTTCTTAGCTTACACCTAATTAGTTACATAAATTTAAAAAAACAAAATTATTTACTGTGCTGTACTGTTATTTAAAGGCAATGACCAAAAATTATATCTATATAGCCCACTTTTGGTAGAATCATCCATATATATATATATATATATATATATATATATATATATATATATATATATATATATATATATAATTTTTCACGTCACTGGTGGTCCAGCTGATTTTTGTAAACAAAAGTTAGATATGATATAAACAACGGAACAACTGATAATTTTTGAATTTTTTGAAAACTAAGGCAAACTACTGTTTTTTAGTACATCCTTATAAAATATAATTTTCTAGACGTATTGTCGTTGTTTTTTTTAGCCGCGTTATTTTTTATTACACAAAACTAAAACTAAAAGTCAAACTGAATGTGATCGTTTAGTATCAAAGGTGAACCGAGGACTTGGGAAGTAAAATATGTAGGCAGTGTTGTCAGATTTGAAGGTTTTCCTTCAATATGAAGGTTTTTGCCTTAGAGTAATAAAAATATAGTTTTTGACTTAAAATTTTGACTGCTGAAGATTTGAAGGTTTTGGTTCTAATTTGAAGGATTTTGATTATTTTGAAACAAAGTTAAATATTTCAATAATTTTGCTAAACTTAACTAATGTAGGTAGGTTAATTTAAATACTTTATTTTTAATTTTGGTTTTTATGATTTATGATTTGTTATCAAAACTTTTATTTCCTTGGTTTTTTCTTTAATTTTTATTTAAAAAAAAGTTCGTTTTTTTTTGGTTTGGTGTCGACCACCCACCTGTCACTGTTTTGAAGGTTTTGTGTCACTCAGTTGAAGGAAAGTCGTCAAAAAAGTCTGGCAACACAGGATGTAGGTTAGCGGATTATTTTTAAAGCTGAAACGAACACATTATCATTATTCTGTTTACTGTTCGTTTTTTAAAAACAAAATTACCTTTTTTAAAATTCGTTTTTTAGGTGATTTATGTACCAAAACCAACTTGGGGAAATCATAAAGCAATAGCCAAGTTAGTTGGGTTGGAATGGAAAGAATACAGGTCCGTACGTTTTATGATTATATAGTAATTAAGATATCTGGTGTACTACTACTATGTCGGTTTAGAACGTTTTTCTACGTTGTCCGACGCCTATTCTCCACCTCCTTCGATCCTGACAGTCATCTTCCGTCAGGTTTTTTTGACTCATTGATCTTTGGATTGACTGTTGCCATTCCAGTTTAGGACGCCCTCTTTTTCTGCGCCCTATTGGTTGCCATTCTAGGACCTGCTTTGGTAATGTTTCGTCGCTCATCCGTTGTACATGGCCGTACCATATCAGTTGCCTTTTAGTGTTGACATCCGTTATGCTTCCCTCGATTCCCATTCTTTCTTTTATGATCTCATTTCTTATATGATCTGTTCTGGATATTCTCATTGATCTTCTTATTGCATCCATTTCGACACTTTCCATTTTTGCTTTGTATTTTTCTGTTACGCGACAAGTCTTTATTCCATACAACAGCGTGCTTTTCACCATTGTTTCATATATGTTAAATTTTATATTCTTCTTTATCTCTCTGCTCCATAAAATACTGTTAAGACAACCAATAACCTTTTTTGCTTTTACTATTCTTTTTTCCAGTTCTTTACAGTCTGTTCCTGTCTTCTCAAATGTGACACCCAAGTATACATACTCATTGCATGGAGATATTGTTTGTCCATTTTCTAGTTCTGATTCACTTAATTCGTTTCCAATACATAAGTACTGTCTGTGTCTTGTCCACGTTCATTGTTAACTCCCACTTTTGGTATTCTTCCGTTAACTTTCTCATCATAAACTCCATGTCTTCTTTATCATTAGCTACAATTACTTGGTCGTCAGCAAACTGTAGTGTCTATATGGTAAATCGGTCGTTAAGTTGTATTCCCATGCCGTGTACTTTGCGTTTCCAGCTTTTTAGAGCTACTGCGATATATATTTTAAAAAGAGTTGGACAGATACAACATCCATGTCTTAAGCCTTTCGTTACCAGCAATTCTTTTAAAAGTCGATTTTCAATTTTAATTTTAGATTTTGACCCTTTGTATAGTTCTTTTATCGCTTTTATGTATGTATGATTGATATTAGTCTGCTCTAGCACTGTCCATAATTTTTCTACTGGAACGGTATCATATGCTTTTTGTAGGTCCACAAAGGTAACATGAGTCTCTATATTTCTGGTGCTCCTTTTCTCAATTACTTGTTTAAGACAAAAAACATTATCACTACAAGATCTGCCTGTACGAAACCCACTTTGCTCTTCTTCTTCTTGATCATGAAAAATCATTCTCTATCTCTAAGAATCCTACCGTACAATCTACTCAGAGTACTGGTTACTGAAATTCCTCTGTAATTATTGCAATCCAGCTTGTTTCCTTTTTTATGTATTGAGGATATGAATGCAATTTTCCAAGGTATTGGATGTCCGTTTATGCATTGATTGATAATATATGTGAGATTTTCGAGTAGTTTTTTATCTGGTGTATCTGGGTCAAAATCATGGAGGTGGAGAATTTGAGTTGGAGACGATTTTCTTAGTTAAAGCTGTAGTAAATTACAATTTTTTCATTATATGAGATTGCTATACTTAAAACTCATCTCCACATTTCACAATCATTTTATTTAAATACGTCCCTGACTTTAGTACCCTGTTTCCACCAATGCATGCCAACCCCGAGTCAAAAAACGCATCACGTGATGGGACACGGATTTGCACCGGTTTTAAATGCAGCGTCATCTGATGGGTTATTTGAATCAGGGTAGGAACCGGGTGTAAGAATGTTTGAGTATGTTTTCTTTTGATTTTTATATGCTTCTTTCTATTTCTTTTTCTTATTTTCTTCTTTCTTCTATTTCTTTTTCTTTCTTATTCTTTTTTCTTCTCTTTTTCTTCTTTTTTATAAAATAACACCCAACTGCTAAATTTACTTGTAACTACTAGTCGCAGTTGGGTACAAAATTGATAGGTTTTTTTTTTAATTGTTTATTTTATTTTCTCGTTCTTTTTGTCTACTTTGATATATAAATTTTAGGTATTGGGATGCAAAAAATATGGGCATAGACATAAAAGGCATGATGGAAGATATCTGCGGTATGCCAGAAAAATCAATAATTCTCTTCCACGCTATAGCTCATAATCCCACCGGGATGGATCCCTCTGACGACCAGTGGAAAGAAATTGAAGAACAGTGTAAAAAGAAGAAATTGTATGTGTTCTTTGATATGGCATACCAAGGTATAACATCATAATATAATAAATAGATCCATGACGGATCTGATACCTTCCTAGCCCATTAGCACATTCCAAGTAAACCCCATGCTATATCAGCCTTAAAAACAGTTTTCTGTAAATATCTCAAAAACGAAAGCCCCTACGAAGTTTTAGCATAATTCTCTCGTATCTCGGTAGATGGCGCTTCTTGCGAGAGTTTTTTCACTATTTACATAGGATTAAAGACAACCGTCTAATTAACTTCGCAAGAGTGTAACATTGACCAAAGTTCTGAGGAGTCCCATAAGGACAAAACAGTTAACTGTCAACACTTATTAAGTGTCCATTAGATCTTGGACCCCCGTGAGGTTAAGCTTTCAAGCTACCCACGGAAAAATATGAGAGAAACAAAAACTCCTTTTTACCCGATTAGCGACGAAACTTTTGATTTTTTAAATTCACGGGTACTAAATTTCACGTTTGTTAGTATTATTTGGCTTAAAAATTCCGCTGATTGACGCTCACGTGTCTGATGGCGGATAAAAACGCAATAAGCGTTGATCTAACCTAAAAGGCAGAAGAGCTGTCGTAGGTCACGGATTAGTTTATTTCTTTTTATTTGTAATCGGTCTTTTCGTAAAAATTAAAGTTTACATATTTTTGAAGGCTTTGCAACTGGAGATCTTGACCATGACGCACAAATTGTAAGAATGTTTGAAAAACAAGGACACAACTTCATGTTAGCCCAAAGTTATTCCAAAAATATGGGTAAGTTAAATGTGTTTGATGTAAAAAAAAATGTAAAATTTAACATATATGAAACAAAGAAAAGCACGCTGTTGTAGGGAATAGAGACTGTCACTGGAAAGTGTCAAAATAGATGCAATAAGAAGATCAATGATAATATCTAAAACAGATCACATAAGAAATGATATCATAAAAGAAAGAATGGGAATCGAGGGAAGCATAACGGATGACATCACTAAAAGGCAACTGATATGGTACGGCCATGTACAACGGATGAACGACGAAAAATTACCAAAGCAGGTCCTAGAATGGCAACCAATAGGGCGCAGAAAAAGAGAGCGTTCTAAACTAGAATGGCAACAGTCAATCCAAAAATCAATGAGTCAAAAAAATCTGACAGAAGATGTGTCAGGATCGAAGGAGGTGTAGAATAGGCGTCAGACAACGTAGAAAAACGTTCTAAACCGACATAATATAAAATAAATGTGTTTGAGGGAATGACAAAATAACCTGGAAACAGGCTTTTTTCTCAGGGATTGTACCGGGTGATTGACCATATTTTGGTCAATACCTATCTCCGTTAAAATTGATCAGACAGTAACGTTTAAATTTTATCTATCTATTTAGCCTTCTTCAATCCATCTTTGGACATGGCCTCCCCCAATATCTTCCACTCTTCTCTGTCTGTCGCCGTGTTCATTCATCTAGTTTCCGCGTGTTTCTTCAAATCGTCCGCGCATCTCATTTGTGGTCTTCCCCTACTCACGATTTAAGAACGGATTTTCATCGGCCCAGTACACGTAGTTATGTCTGTTAAACATCCCGCAGTTTGTAAACCTGCTTTCATCGGACCACAGAACCTTAAGCGGAAATTGAGGGTTTTCTTGCGATTTTGGTATGAACCAATTGCAAAACAAGGTTCCTCTTTCTAAGTCACCATCTCGGAGTGCTTGACTAATATGTGTTGCATATGGATGATATTTAAATGTTTTAAGAATTCTTTGTGCAGTTGATTTGGGTACTTCAACATTATTTTCCAGTTAACAAAGGGAGATGCGAGGAATGTCAACGACACTTTGTAAAACCAGAGCTTTAATATTTTCATCAGGTTGTCGATTACAATTTTCTTTTTTAAATGAGCCATATTCAATTAAATTATTTCTATAAGTATTCTCAAGATTGACAAACCTGGTTGTCGTTTTTCTGGATATCTCTGAAAGTACATATCTCGAGCTCTTCAAATATTCTTACTACACAAAATATAACATTCATACATAACTACTTTCTCCCAATTTCCATGTTAAATACTTTAAATTTCCAACAGATAAATCATAAAGCCTTTGTTTCACAGCCAACCAAGTGAAAAACAGTTTTTTAAATAAATTCACATTTCCGTCATTTAAAGATAGGCTTATTATACATGGTTTAAAAGCTCTTTTAAAGCTCTATTTATTGACGTATAAATTCAATATGGCGATCATAAGAAATAATAAAATTGGCTATTGTTTCAAAAAAACCATAAGGCCTAGAAAAAAATTTGTTAACGTCATTCGATTGGCCGAAGTTGCTTATACAAAACTACCAAATTTCATTAAATTTGTTTGCAAGATGGCGGCGATATTTCAATTTTTCAAAAAACAATTTTTAGTTTTCGCTCGATATTTTAAAAACCCCTGTAGATATTTTTAATTTTGATACGGCATCTGATTGGGCTTAGCATAGCGCAACTTTTTTCTTATTTCAACAAACTCGTATCTCCTACCGTTTCCGAAATCCCCATGTAGTTGCTTTTATTTGGGACACCCTGTTTATATATATATATGGATGATTCTACAAAAATGGTGCTGTGGAGTGGGAATGCATATCTTTCAAACACAGACTGCAAATGAAGCATAGTTTTAGTTATAAGATTTAAAACGAAATGTTTTCTTTATGGATTTGAGCTTAATGTATAAAAAAATTTGCAAGTTTATAATTTTTTTTATGACAAAGCAAATACCTCATTCCTCTGGTGTAGTCCCAAACCAAATATTAAAAACTCAAATTGAAAAAAAATATCCTAATAAATAATATTTAACCAAGTCTTAACTATTTATCAAAAAATTGATAAAACTTAAGTTTGCAGTCATATTTTTGAAAAACCGAATTTACATCTTCTCCGGAAAATTTTACAATTTTAAACGTGCTCCATTTTTAATAACACAATATTTGTGAATACCACTGGTTAATTTCTAGAGAAAGAGACGGCCCTGGATATCTAATTTACTTGCGAGGGTGACAAGTTGTGACAGATAAAGTCAACTTTAGTTTGGTTTAAGTTATAGATCTTTTTATTTTCGACAGAAAATTAGTTTTTTTCGGAGAAATCAAAAAGGAACGCTTCAATTATCATCCCTCTGGTAACTAAATATTCGACTGATATCAATAGTATAATTTTTTTGTTAATTGTTTTAAAATTATAAGTATAGGAACTTTGTTTATATAAAACTTAAGTTAAGTAGTCTAAATAGATTTTGATTTAAATTGGAAAACCATTAAAAAACTCATTCCTCTGGTACTCATCCCTCTGGAATTTTTATGCAATAATTCTTAAGATTCGGGAAAATAAATGTTTCTTAGCTTACACCTAATTAGTTACATAAATTTAAAAAAACAAAATTATTTACTGTGCTGTACTGTTATTTAAAGGCATTGACCAAAAATACTATCCATATAGCCCACTTTTGGTAGAATCATCCATATATAGTGATTGGGTTAAATATAGTCTATCACCCGGTACTGTGGACAATAAAGTTGGGAAACAATGGGGGAATGATCATATACGTAATATTCCTTATGTATATGGGAATGATAATGTTTTATTTGTTAGGTTTATACGGTTGCAGATGCGGCTGTTTCACAATGCTGTGTAGCAGCAAAGACGAAGCTACGAGAGTCATGTCCCAGTTGAAAGGCAAGGTCAGAGCCTTCTACTCCAGTCCACCCATCCATGGGGCAAGGATAGCTCAGCTCATTTTGCAGGAATTTGAATTAAAAGTAGGTATACCTAAAGGGGTTTCTAGTAGTATACATGGGTTGTTCTTAAAATATGGTAACATTTGACTTAATAGTTTTCAAAAAAAACAAAAATTGATTTACACTTTTTAAACAATATGTTGCTATGGTCGAACATACTAAAATGTGATATGTGACCAAGATAACAAATCTTTAGTTTTTGAGTTATTTTTTGTTTTCGTGTTCACACGAGTGTTAACTGTATCACACCAGTGACTTTTATAAATATACTTGAAACAAAAATATCAAAAATCCGAAATATTTTATTGTAAAGAGTTAAATTATTTATTAAATGGATGATTCTACCATAAGTGGGCTATATGGATATCATTTTTGGTCATTGCCTTTAAATAACAGTACAGCACAGTAAATAATTTTGTTTTTTTTTAAATTTAGGTAACTAATTAGCTGTAAGTTAAGAAATATTTATTTTCCCGAATTTTAGGAATTATTGCATAAAAATTCCAGAGGGATGAGTACCAGAGGAATGAGTTTTTTAATGGTTTTCCAATTTAAATCAAAATCTATTTAGACTACTTAACTTAAGTTTTATATAAACAAAGTTCCTATACTTATAATTTTAAAACAATCAACAAAAATATTATATCATTGATATCAGTCGAATATTTACTTACCAGCGTTCCTTTTTGATTTCTCTGAAAAAAACTAATTTTCTGCCGAAAATAAAAAGATCTATAACTTAAACCAAACTAAAGTTGACCTTATCTGTCACAACTTGTCACCCTCACAAGTAAATTAGATATCCAGGGCCGTCTCTTTCTCTAGAAATTAACCGGTGGTATTCACAAATATTGTGTTATTAAAAATGGAGCACGCTTAAAATTGTAAAATTTTCCGGAGAAAATGTAAATTCGGATTTTCAAAAATATGACTGCAAACTTAAGTTTTATCAATTTTTTGATAAATAGTTAAGAATTGGTTAAATATTATTTATTAGGATATTTTTTTCAATCTGAGTTTTTAATATTTGGTTTGGGACTACACCAGAGGAATGAGGTATTTGCTTTGTAATAAAAAAAATTATAAACTTGCAATTTTTTTTAGAAAACATTTCGTTTTAAATCTTGTAACTAAAACTATGCTTCATTTGCAGTCTGTGTTTGAAAAATTGCATTCCCACTCCACAGCACCATTTTTGTAGAATCATCCATATATAAAAAATACAACCAAATAAAAATAAATGGATCCATGACGGATTTGATACCTTCTTAGCTAGCCTATTAGCACACTTCAAGAGAAGCCATAATATATCAACCTTCAAAACAATTTTTTGCAAATATCTCAGAAACTAAAGCTCTTACAAAGTTTGGTAACACAAATTATTGAGCAAAATGTAGTCTATTATATTCCGAAAACCGCATATTGATACAATGCTCCGTTAAAATTTTAGCATTTTTTAAATAATTTAATTGTCAAAAACTGTTATTAGCATTACTAGATTTTGACCAAAATCTAATCAGCTCGTAAGAGTGTCGAACACTATTTTACCTGAAAATTTCATGAAAATCAGTTTTAGCGGTTTAGGGGCTATCCTCTTACGGACAGACATACACACACACACAGATATCACGACGATATTGCTAAGATAGGTCAAAATACACCCAAATAACACGTTTTTCGGCGTTTTATTTCTAAAAACTATTGAGTTTTAAATATATATATATATATATATATATATATATATATTATATATATATATATATATTATATAGCGTTTTATTTCTAAAAACTATTGAGTTTTATATATATATATATATATATATATATATATTTATCGGTTTGACAACGTTCTACTTCTTCCGATACCCAATCTCCGCTCATTTCTGTTTGCCCATAATTCATCATCTAGGCCTCTTATTCTTATTTCACTGTCTATTCCTTCTCTCCAGCTTCTCCTTGGCCGTCCCTCGTTTTCTTCGGCCAGTTGGTTTCCATTGTAGTATTTGTTTAGGTAGTCTTTCATCATTCATTCTTTGTACATGTCCGTACCCCACCAGTTGTTTTGTTCTTATATCATCCACTAAAGTACGCTCACCCACTGTCATAATTTCTCTTATTCTTTGATTTGTAACTTTTTCTCTTTTTGATTTCCCTGCTGCTCTTCTCATTGCATTTTTTCTGTTCTATCCTTGATTGGCCATACTTCTGAGCCGTAAGTAATAATACTTTTTACAATGGTGTTATATATAAGCTTTTTGTTATTTTTTGATATACTTTGGTCCCAAATTATTCCATTTAATAAAGTTATTGCTTTTCTTCCTTGTACGTTTCGATCTTTTATAGCTTTGTCTAGTGTTCCGTCAGTTGTAATTTTTAGACCTAAGTATTTATACTCATCACAGGACTGAATTCGCTGCCCAGTATTTAAGATTAGATCCTATTTCACTCCACCGATACACATATACTCTGTCTTATTGAGAATAACCTCTAGTCCCCACTTGTTGTACTCTTCTATTAGTTTTCGTGTCATATATTCTATTGAGTTTTTTAATTAAGCTAATTAACTTCGCAAGAGTATTGACCAAGCAGCGATCTGAGGAGTCCCATAAGGACGAAACAGTTATCTGTCAACATTTACTAGGTGTCCATTAGATTTTGAACCCCCGTAAGGTTAAGCTTTCAAACTACCCACGGAAAAAATATGAGAGAAACAAAAACTCCTTTTTACCCGATTAGCCACGAAACTTGTTTGATTTTTTAAATTCACTTTTATCTATATTTTTGTATTATTTTTTAAGGATTTGTGGTTGAGAGAACTAAAATGTATGGCCAACAGAATAAAGGGAATGAGACAAAAGCTTGTAGACGCCTTGAAATCAGCAGGATCCACCAAGAATTGGGACCATATCCTCAAACAAAACTGGTAAGAACACTGTGACCGTTATTTAAAAGGTCACAAGTGATTTTTTTTTTCGAATTTGACTTTTAGATCTTGATGGATTTTTAGCTCACACCTATACTATAGTATAGTAATGTGAGCTATGGTGATCCTAATTTTTTCGAGAAAAAAAAAGTTGCTCCGATTTCAAAATTTTTTATATATCTTTGCGGTTCAGTTGATTTTGAAACTTTTTAGTCGCGCCGTCTGTCTGTCTGTCTGTAACGACCAACGCGCATAACTCAAAAACCGCTTGGCCGATTTTAATGAAATTTGGTACCTAGGCTGGGTCTTGGGTCAAGATGGTCCCATTTGAAAATGAACAAAATCCACCGAACACAAGCGAAATAAAAGGGTGGGGGAATATTTCAAAAATTAGAGTTTATGTGAAAATATGGCGTGTGTTTTAGTTTTTTTTTTCTTCAAAAAGGGTGGGGGTAGATTTAAAAAATTAGAGTTTACGTGAAAATAGGGCGTGTGTGATATCAAACTAAAGGTAATTGAGTCCGGAGTTAAACAAAATACATTTTAGTTTTTGTTTTTTTAAGGGTGGGGGTAGATTTCAAAAATTTGAGTCATAACATGGCTTGTGTGGTATCAAACAAACGGTAATTTAGTCTGGAGTTGAATAAGTTATATTTCAGGTTTTAGTTTTATATTATCTCGCACATACACTATAACTATAGTACCTAGTGTGAGCTTAGGGGCCCATATATTGGCAGATCATGTCTCCTACAGTTCATATCATTATTTTTGAGACAACCTATTACTACTTTTTTTCGTTGGCCTATGCTATTTGTTATGGTAAACAGCTGATTATCTCAAAAATTATGATATGGAGTTTATGTAATCAAATTTTTTCAAAAATCAATGGATTCATGATGGATCTGTTAACTTACTAGCCCATTAGCGCACTCCAAGTGAACTCCCCCTTGAAAAAGAGTTTTTTGTAAATATTTCTGAAACGAAAGCTTCTACAAAATTTTTGGATAAAACGAAAACTACTTTCTACTATACACAGTGTTTCACGAACACACCGAAGCTTAATATTATAAAATATTAACATTTTAAAACAAGTTACCTACAGAGTGGAAAAAAAGTTATTTTTTTTATATCTTTTTTAAAATGTTAGGTTAGGTCTTTTTTTTAATTTCATTATATAGACCGAATGATTTTGCGTATTTTTTCTCTCTTCACCTTTTTTGAAAAAGTTATTAGTTTTCAAGAAAATTACAAAAACTAATTTTTAGAACATTTGGGGTCTTATATCTAGCAAACCTCAAGGAGGACTAATTATGCAAAAATAATATGACTGGGCTAGGTAATATTTTAAAAAACCATAGCTATTAAGTAAGATTTATAACTCATTTAATTCAAGTGGTAATTTCTATTCCCTTTTTAGGAATGTTTTGCTTTTCTGGGATGAAACCTGATGAAGTAAAAAGGATAATCAAAGATTTCCACGTCTATATGACAGCTGATGGAAGAATTGCAATAGCAGCAGTCCATGATAAAAATGTCGAAAATCTTGCTAAAGCAATGGCAGAATGCACCAAATCTGGTCAATCAAATCAAAAGTGTTGAATGGCAGTTTTTTTGTTTCACCTCAAAAATCATAAGTAGTTTATGTTTTTGTGAAATTCTCAGTATTCTCTAAATTGTATAGTGTTAGTTTTTGTTAATAAAATTTCTAGTGTGAGTTATGAAGATCATTAAAAGTTTTTTTTGTAATTAGTTGATTATTTTGGAACCAAATAAATGTGTAGCAAAATTATTTTCTGAAAAAAAAAATGTATGCACATTTTTATCAAAAATTATTTAAAAAGAAAAACTAAATTCCTAAAACCTTTTTTTTTAAATAACTTTTTCAAAACGGAACTTTTTTGAAATAATAGAATTTTTTGAAAGGCAATTTTATTTTTTGAAAGACATGACACATTTTTTTTGAAAGAATTTTTTGAACAACATTTTTTTGATAAACTAAAGCCTTAAACCAGCATTTCTGTCCTTTAGACATTTGGAAATTGTTGTTATCCTAACCCAAGCCTTGATCAATTTATCCCAATCAAATCTTAACCTGTTCTGACAATCTCCTTTTTTTAAAAACAAGAAAATAAATTGGTCAAACTTTCATAATTTTTTTTTTAAAGGGCAAAGGTCAAACAGGTGTCTGAATAGGTTAGGACATGTTTGTGATCAGTTAACAAAGGTTAGGACTTAGGTTAGGATAACACTCAATGTTTTTTTTGTACTAGTGTATCATGGTTTGAAAAACAAAATTTGACTATATTTTCAAAAAGTTTACTTGTCAAAAAAATAAGTTTCAAAAACTTTATTTCAAATAAATTTTCTGTTAACAATAAAGTTTTTCAAAAAAATTGCTTTTATAAAAAGTAGTTTTTTGAAAAAAAAAAATCTTAAAATGTTTTTTAAAAACATTTTTCAAAAAATTTCTTTGGCCCCCAATTGGATTCTTTATATCCAGTAACTCACCTCCAGATTGCCTCCCATTTGAAACAGCCATCTTCTTAGGAGGTTTCCATCCCTCCACATTTGGTTTCATTCGGAACCTAGCCAGACCCTGTCCTTTCCTCAAAAAAGGTTTTTTGGGAACATCAACCACCTCTGAAGGTGTTTCATCGGCTAGTTTTTCTTCCAATAGTTTTGTAAAAGACTTTGGTGGAGAAATTGGACGTCTGTCCCAGTCTTGGGGGTCTGGACTGTGAGAGGCACAAGATGGTGGAGCAACTTGACCTAAAACATTACGAGAAAACATGCCTATGTTAATATCCAAATATCTTTAAAATTAAAAAAGATAAAAACAGGGATCATCGAAAAAATATTGGGATTATTACTAAAATTATTGACAAGCGTCTATAAATCCACCCTTACCATCAGTTTCTGTGGAAATCGAAGTTTGTCCATTTCTAGCTAATTGAACCAAATTATCGTATCTTCCTTGCCACAGTTTTAAGTCCTGTAAGCTCACGGAGAAAGGGGACGAATCAGAGGACATTTTCCTTAAAAAACTCTCAGTATTTTTTAGATTTTTGTAGTATTTATTGCCAAAAATACACTAATAATTTTGATTTACGTCTTTTTGTCTAAAAAGTTTGGTTAGTTTTAACAAAATAGGTAAACAATTCAATGTCAACCAATGAAAAGTTCCTACAGGGTCACATGAGTACGGTGGTTTTTCATTGGTCGCGCATGACGCGAAATTTCCAGGTCAATGCGCTATCCTTGTCTCACTTGCAGATTCTATATAGCGTTTTCTTGCTTAGTTTTGGATCTTTGGTTGACGTCATCTTGCACAGCTGACAAATGCCAAATCCACATTATGACGTTTCACTTTAGTTTTGACGGGGAAGGTGGTGTGTGCGGCCATATATACGGTAAGTTTTTCTTTCTGTTTTAAGAATTTCTGCTTGAGATTCGTAACTGATCTTAATTAAATTAGTGTTAAATTAATTTAGAATAATCACTGATTAATTTGAGGTAATAATTATTAGGAGTTATGGCGTAGTCTTTGAGTGAATACAGTTTAAAGTTGGTAAAAAATGTCGCCAAATCTTCGCACTTATGTAACCTTTTTTAAAAACTAATTTCACCTAAATTACTTCATAAATAAGCTAAATTTTAAATTAATTACATTCTAAGAACTCTTATCTTTTGAAAATAAAAGATAAATATTAAATTTTATTAGAGTAGAGTTCAAAATAAGGACTTTTTTGTAACCATGTCAGTGTCACATGTCCGCTTTAGCTTGTATGACAAAGTGAAGGTTATTGTGGGGTTATCTAATCTAATTTTTTTTTCTTGTGAAAATCAATTTTGTATTGAAATAGTTTCTTGAAGAATTCTTAAGACATCATTTTTAATTAAAATCTATGAATACATTCTTTATAAAATAGGTGTGAGGCACATTATGTGAAAATATGGTTTAAAAATTGTTCGTTATTTGGGAATTATATCAGAAATCTTAAACTGTTATGTACAGTAATTTAGAATATTATTGGTAATAGCTCATTCTATATGTGTGCAAAATCTTAGATTCTAGCGCTTCTTATTTTGTAATAATTTCAATTTTTCTTTTTTATTTTCAGCCTTAAGTAACACAGCAACAGAAAAACCTATACACAATGTTTTCCTCGCTTCTACCAAAAGCCTGGTGCCAGGCTTCCTCAGAACCCAACACACCCTCAGAAATGGAACCCAAAATGGGCCTAGTCAAATCCATGTCACCCAGGACAATTGCAGCAGCTGCAATCCAACCTGGAGACAGCTGTGAATTTGGATCTATGCATTACTTTGCTCTTTGTGGGCTTGGAGGTAGGGTTTAAAAAATAATCTACCTAAAAATTTATCCTATGATTTTGACAGTAGCGAGTTTGATGTTCTAAAAATTAAAAACCTTTTGCTGATATTTTTTCTTTTTTTTTTAATTTAGGTATTTTGTCTTGCGGTATCACCCACACAGCAGTGGTTCCTCTAGATTTGGTCAAATGTCGTCTCCAAGTAGACCCAGCAAAGTACAAAAATGTTGTTACTGGTTTCAAGGTCAGTACCTTGTTTTTTTTTAATTGTTATTATAATTTTATAAGTGGAATTAAAAAATAATTGATGAATTTTTTTTTTTAGGTCACTTTGGCTGAAGCTGGGGCAAGAGGCTTGGCTAAGGGTTGGGCCCCCACATTCTTTGGATACTCTGCCCAAGGTCTCTGCAAATTTGGGCTGTATGAAGTCTTCAAGGTATGTAGTGACTCCTTAAAAAACTTACATTTATTGCTCTGCTGGCTTTAGCAGAGCACCAAACTTTAAAAATAACAGGGATGATAAAAAAATTATCTAAAAGGTTTTAAGATTTAATTGCTCTACATTTACTGTGTCAGTACCCATCTTGGTACCACTTTAAAAAAAAACTTTTTTTTTTAAATATTTTTATTACATTTTTTTATGCAGCTCTGGTAGCTTTAGTCAAGCAATAGACACAGAAAAGACGAGGAAGATACACATTATTCGTAAATAAAGTGATAAAATATTTAATTGCTTAACATTTACAGTGTTAGAACTGCTGTAGGTATCCCTTTTTAAAAAACATATACAGTGTGTCCATAAAGTCTGGAGACAGTGTGTCCATAAAGTCTGGAAATATCAAATTTCCGAGAAAATCATAGTTTTTTTTGAAAAAAGCTTGGACACGTCGATTTTTATTTAAAAAGGGGATTCAGAAAAAAAATGTGTTATTATACAGGGTGTCTTAAAAAAAAAAGATGACATAAACTTCAATTCCAATTTTCAAATGGAACACCCTGTATATTGCTTGACAAAAAATACTTCAAATGACTTGGGGTATCCAGATATGTAATAATATACAGGGTGTTCCATTTGAAAAAATGTAAGTTTATGTCATATCTTTTTTTTTAAGACACCCTGTATAATAACGCTTTTTTTTTCTGAATCCCCTTTTTAAATAAAAATCGACGTGTTCGAGCTTTTTCAAAAAAAGTTACGATTTTCTCGGAAATTCGATGTTTCCAGACTGTACGGACACATTGTATGTATTGCTCTGCTGACTTTTAGCAAATCACCAAATTTTAGAAATAAGACAGGGATGATAAAAAAATAATCTACAAGGTTTTAAGATTTAATTGCTCTATATTTACCATGTAGTACCCATCTTGGTACCACTTTTACAAAAAAATTTTTTTATTTTTATTATATTTTTATTACATTTTTTATGCTGCTCTGCTAGCTTTAGTCAAGCAATAGACACAGAAAAGACGAGAAAGATACACATTAATCGCAAATAAAGTGATAAATAATTAATTGGCAAATTTTAGAAAGAACACAATTCTAAAAAGTGTCAAGATTTAATTGTTCTATATTTACCGAGGGGTGATCAGCTAAACCAAATTTGTACACCGTCCTACAGGACTTTAATAAATTTTTGGTCCTGTATAGTCGTGTACATGTCCTGTACAAGTCCTGTATAGGTCTGCCTGTGGGGTCCTTTATAGTCCTGTGGTTGAAAAGGCCCCCATGAAAAAATTCATGACCAAAAAAAAAACAAAAAGGTTATACCTTCTTAACTCTCGTTTTTCTTAGAGACCAGATTTGTCTTTGCCGACCTTGGTACTTAATCCTGCTTAGGGCACCCCTTAGGCGCCAGTATCCTCGGGGTCCTGTATAGTTTGTAAGTCCTGTGGAGTCTAGTATAGTCCTGTGGGGTCCTGTAGAAAAATTTTACACCTCTCACTGTAGGCAGCTGATCACCCCTCGATATTTACTGTGTCAGTACCAACCTTGGGGGTTACTTTTTTCGCTAGAAATACCTGAAACCCTCCAAAAACATCGATTTTGGGCACCCTGTACCTCCACTTACTTTTTTTTTCACACAGGTAATCTATTCAGACCTCATTGGAGAAGAAAACTCCTATATGTACCGTACCTGGTTGTACTTATCTGCTTCCGCTTCAGCAGAATTCTTTGCTGACATTGCTCTGTCTCCCATGGAGGCAGCCAAAGTCAAAATTCAAACCACCCCAGGTTTCGCCAACACTTTGAGGGAGGCGTGGCCTAGAATCATGAGAGAAGAAGGTGAGTTTAGAGTTCATTAAAAAAAAATATGTGTCAAGAAAATTTTGTCAAAAACAAAGTTTAAAAAAAAAATACATTTTTTTTTTCCTTTTCTCCTTTTGAGAGTTAGAAATTGGTGTTATACTAACCAATGTGAGTGAGAGGGCATGTTTGTCGTCATAAATCCAAGAACATAAAATATGTATTGCGAAAATTTTGTTAAAAACATAGTTAAAAAAAAAAAATCCGAGTTTTTTTTCCAGTCCTTCTTTTGAGAGTTAGAAATTGTTGTTATCCTAACCAATTTGAGTGAGAGGGCAAGTGTGACGTCATAAATCCAAGAACAAAAAATATTTGTCGCAAAAATTTTGCTAAAACAAACTTAAAAAAAAATCCGAATTTTTTTCCTATCCTCCGTTTAAGAGTTATAAATTGGTGTTATCCTAACCAGTTTGAGTGGGAGGGCAAGTGTGACGTCATAAATCCAAGAACAAAAAATATGTGTCGCGAAAATTTTGCTAAAACAAAGTTTTAAAAAAAAATCCGAAATTTTTTTTCCTGTCTTCGTTTTAAGAGTTATAAATTGGTGTTATCCTAACCAGTTTGAGTGAGAGGGCATGCGTGACGTCATAAATCCAAGAACAAAAAATATTTGTGCAAAAATTTTGCTAAAACAAACTTAAAAAAAAAATCCGAATTTTTTTTCCTGTCCTCCTTTTAAGAGTTATAAATTGGTGTTATCCTAACCAGTTTGAGTGGGAGGGCATGTGTGACGTCATAAATCCAAGAACAAAAAATTCAAACCACCCCAGGTTTCGCCAACACTTTGAGGGAGGCGTGGCCTAGAATCATGAGAGAAGAAGGTGAGTTTAAAGTTCATTAAAAAAATATATGTGTCGAGAAAATTTTGTCAAAAACAAAGTTTTAAAAAAAAAATACATTTTTTTTTCCTTTTCTCCTTTTGAGAGTTAGAAATTGGTGTTATACTAACCAATGTGAGTGAGAGGGCATGTGTGTCATCATAAATCCAAGAACATAAAATATGTATCGCGAAAATTTTGTTAAAAACATAGTTTA
Organism: Aspidapion aeneum; assembly: GCA_963576565.1. Lineage (NCBI taxonomy): Eukaryota > Metazoa > Arthropoda > Insecta > Coleoptera > Brentidae > Aspidapion > Aspidapion aeneum. Next base: position 69,478,705 of record OY755046.1, read on the forward strand.
AAAAAAAAATCCGAATTTTTTTTCCAGTCCTTCTTTTGAGAGTTAGAAATTGGTGTTATCCTAACCAATTTGAGTGAGAGGGCATGTGTGACGTCATAAATCCAAGAACAAAAAATATTTGTCGCAAAAATTTTGCTAAAACAAACTTAAAAAAAAAAAATCCGAATTTTTTTCCTATCCTCCTTTTAAGAGTTATAAATTGGTGTTATCCTAACCAGTTTGAGTGTGAGGCCCAACTAACATTTATAGTAGCGGCTACATGTTCTAAAGGCTTTGCTACTTTCTTATAGTAGAAATGTGGTGATCCCAACCAAAATTTGTTACTTTTTAGTTCTAACAACTATTTAGTATCAGGAAATAGTAGATGTTTCGTAAAAACGACCCTCTAAACTACTTCATAGGATTGTTTCTTGATAGTCGATTCTGATAGTCTTCTCTACCACAATAGGACGTTGCTAAAGTTTTACTTTCTTTTTAGTCGTTATTTCGTAGTCGCCCTGACTTTTCTATCCTACTTAATTACCACTAGAAAGTTAAGCTTCATTGGAGTCCCAAACAAGTGTATCCGACAACTACATTATAACTTTAATTTTTACCACAAAAGTTTGTGTCATCATAGTAACATCTGATGTAACAATGTAGACAAAATAACTTTTTGGATCAACTTTAAAGCCGCAACTACTTTCAAGTAACCTTTTCGACTATCAGGGAATATAGTTTGGGACGCCATGTTTTTATGTAAGAAAGAAAATTTAATATTTTTGTTGTCGTTTTATGAGCTCATATTAAAGAGCCATACTATTTTATAAACAAATTAGTTGAAGCTTACTAAAAATGCTCTTCTTAAGCACCATTTGTTGGAGTTAACTGTCGATTATGAAAACATAACCTCCAAAATCACAACACAAAAATTCCATCAGCTACCAGAAAACGGCTCAATTTTACGGGCGCACCGGTTTTTTGCAATATATATAATGCATGTTATACAAAAAACTTTGCGTCGCACTCGAATTTTGATCCTCTGCTCGTAAATTCTCACACTTTTGGATAACATAGTTCATATTATAACCATAACCAAACAAAAAAACTAAGCGAGTCTGTTTAATGTTGTGTCCACCATATTGTGTAACAATTCTACCAAAAAGAAACTATTATATTATTTGCAACTACATCGCAACTTTTATGCCATTACGGAAAAAAACAGCCTTTACGACGTAGTAGATACCTGGCTACGACGTAGTAGTGTAGTTGTTACTACAGTGACTTTAAACACTTGGCCAAGTAGTTATAACCAGAAATTGGTTCCCCACTTAGGGAATTATAACGTCGCTGTATGGTATACTGAGACGTAGCGGGAGTACGTTGCGGTTACTTTTAAGAAATTCTTTCTAGTTGGGGTTTCGTCGTTACAACTTTAATTGTATGTTGGGGGGCATGTGTGACGTCATAAATCTAAGATGGCGGCTTTTTTATGTATTTCACAAATTTTGGCTTATAACTTTCGGTAAATTAGTTTCACAGAAAAACTGTTAAAATGCTTTTTGTTGTCAAGAGAACACCAATTAATATAGTGAAGAATATAGTTTTATATCTTAAAAACTAACAAAGATATAACTTTTTTTTAAAACACAAAAATTAGTAACTTTTTTTTACCCAAAAAAAAAGATGAAAACTGAAAAGGAAAAATGTGGATACTTTAGAAAACCAACTGTCCCCTTGTTCACCCACTGTGGTTGAACCGTACTGATGAACCCTAACAAAGCGGAAACATAATTATGTCTGCAGCTACCATGACCCCTTTCTGAGGATTAACCCGAAAATTAATTTTTTTAGTCTTTGATTTCACCTCGAAAAATTCCTTTTACATTAAATTTTTATAATATTTTTAATACAGTCGAGCCTCTATAACTCGAAATTAAAGGGACAACCAAAACAGTTTGAGTTATGGAGAGTTCGAGTTAAAAAGGTTAAAATAAATATAAAAAGTGCAGAGACCACTTAAAAGGTTCGAGTTATAGAGGTTTGAGTTAGAGAGGTTCGACTGTATTTAAAAATCACAATATCTTTTACAATTCTTGACACATAAAGCTTATTAAAACGATAATTAAATTGCTGTTCTGTTGCAAACAGTTCATAACCTATACAATTTTTCTGTAAAGTTGATATGGCAAAAGTTAAAAGCAAAAGTTTGTGAAAAATCATAGAAAAAATCGGAATCTTGAACATTATGACGTCACACAGGCGCTCTAACTTAAATGTGGAGCAAAAACCAGGCGACTTTTTATTGAGAAAAATGTTGCTATTTATTAGCAATTTAAAAAAAAATTATATCTTTGTTAGTTTTTAAGATATGAAGCTTATTTCTTCACAGTCTTACTTGGTGTTCTATTGCAAAGAAAAAACGTAACAACAGTTGTATGCACAAGACATACACCCTTTCGATAGCTTTAGGCGCTGGTTAAACTTTTAACGCATTAAGGATAAAAATGGAAAATAACGCGAGAACCATACAAAATATCGATTGACACCTACCTTGCTATTTCTCGGCGGTACAAATTCCATTCACTGGGCGCCCAGGCTTCTACCAGAGTTCTTGAGTTGATCGAAATCACTGTGAGGAGTTGAGGTAACGAATTGGAATGATTTTAGAATTGATTGGCACTAATTGCAATTGATTGAATTGTAGTTTTGGAAAACGAGTAAAACACGCCGGTTTCAATATGGAGGCTACGATGATCTCTCTCTCATCGTGCCGGTAATTGCGCACTTTCTATCCGCGCACCTTGCGGTGTCACGTGATAACCTGTATGGTTCAGTGCAACGGAATAATTAATATTTAGGAAAATTAACTAAGTATTATTTGTCTTGCACGTACAACAGTTTTTCTGTAAAACCAATTTTAAAAAGCTATAAGCCAAAGCTTTTTGAAAAAACAAAAAAAAAATTAATAAAAAAAACACCCAACTGCTAAATTTACTTGTAAGTACTAGTCGCAGTTGAGTACAAAATTGATAGGTATACCTATAATGTACGACATGCTTCAACTTTTAGTTTTGATGCCGAAAGCGCACGAAATTATACAGTTTTGTATTTTCATGAATCAGGTTATTGGGTAATTTTGTACCCAACTGCGACTATTAGTTACAAATTTAGCAGTTGGGTGTTTTTTTAATAAAATAAAAAAAAGTCTTCCGGCGTGTGTAATCGCTTTATATTTGTGAATGTTATAGCTATAACTTTTATTAATAGGGATGGTGGGAAGGAGAGCGGGAGGGGTGGGGAGTAAAATGGTGTTGGAAAAAAGCGAGAAAGCGTATGCAGCAAGAGTTTTTGAAATCGCTTGATATTTGATAAAATTCTACTAATATGGTTTTTGAATAGGATGGGGGAATGACAGGAGAGGAGATGGGTGGAAGCAGGGAGCAACAAACTACAAAGTAACTACAGCAAATTAGAGGACATTTGCAATGGGTAATCAAAAAAATTTCAATAAAATCGCCTGAAATTTAGATAATTTAGTCTGAAGACCGCCATGTTAATTCCTGTTTAAAAAAATATAGCCTATAGTACCTTCGGGATCAGTAGCAATTCAATGACACCTTTTTTGTCAAAATCGGTTCAGCCGTTTAGCCTCTAGCGTGACACAAACATACATATTTACTTACAACAATCGTAAAACATCACCCTACCTTTCTTGGATTTATGACGTCACACCTACTAAAATTGGACACAAACACTGGATCTAGGGTAGAGTCCCTGTGTGTTGACATACAGGGACTCTAATCTAGAGTAGTTTAATAGAATCTTCCACAACTATCGATCACTCAATTACTAATTATTTTGACAGGTGTCAATGGCTTCTACAAATCTCTGGTACCATTATGGATGAGACAGATTCCCTACACCATGATGAAGTTCGCTTGTTTTGAAAGAACCGTCGAATTGTTGTACAAATTTGTGGTACCCAAGCCCAGGGCCGACTGCACTAAAGGAGAACAGCTGATTGTCACCTTTGCTGCTGGTTATATTGCCGGTGTATTCTGTGCAATTGTGTCACATCCTGCTGATACTGTTGTCAGTAAATTAAATCAAGAAAAGGTAAGGATAAAAACAAACATACAGATGATTCTCGCTCAAAAATAAATAGGCATGAGATTTTTTTTTTATCATTTAACGAATTGTAGCTCTCGCTGCGATCATGCTACAATCTCAACGCCTCGAAAAAAACTCGAATTTTAGCCAATTTGTGTGTAATATTCTATTTTCTTAATGCTTTGCCGTGTATTTTGCGTGGTAAATGATCAAACAATAATTCAGGAACAAATTTGGCAATAATTCAAAAATGATTTGTCATTTTACCTTCGAACATTTTACAGATTTTTTCTCCTCTTTGACATGAATTTAGCCCTATCAATATCCTTAAAACTATTTGCAAATTTCTTTAATTTTATAGGATCATAGGGTAATATTAATTCGCTGAAACCTCATTTAGTTTTTATTCTGCAATTTTTTTACATTTTTCATCAAATTCTCCCGGACTACTACGGGGAGTGAAGAGTTAAGATATAGCATAAACAATAAAGGATGGTCAATATTATTTTTCAGAATTGCATTTTCGGTGAAACCTCATTTAGTTTTTATTCTGCAATATTTTTACATTTTTCATCCAATTTTCCCAGACTACTACGGGGAGTGGAGAGTTAAGATATAGCATAAACAATAAAGGATGGTCAAGATTATTTTTCGGAATTGCATTTTCGGTGAAACCTCAATTAGTTTTTATTCTGCAATTTTTTTACTTTTTTCATCCAATTCTCCCGGACTACTACGGGGAGTGGAGAGTTAAGATATAGCATAAACAATAAAGGATGGTCAATATTATTTTTCTGAATTGCATTTTCGGTGAAACCTCATTTAGTTTTTATTCTGCAATTTTTTTACATTTTTCATCCAATTCTCCCGGACTACTACGAGGAGTGGAGAGTTAAGATATAGCATAAACAATAAAGGATGATCAATATTATTTTTCTGAATTGCATTTTCGGTAAAACCTCTTTTAGTTTTTATACTGGAATTTTTTTACATTTTTCATCCAATTCTCCCGGACTACTACGAGGAGTGGAGAGTTAAGATATAGCATAAACAATAAAGGATGATCAAGATTATTTTTCTGAATTGCATTATCGGTGAAACCTCATTTAGTTTTTATTCTGCAATTTTTTTACATTTTTCATCCAATTCTCCCGGACTACTATGGGGAGTGGAGAGTTAAGATATAGCCGAGGGGGAATTCACTACCCATTTTCTGTACATGTATTGCACATTACTATGAAAATGTCAAATAATGTGAGTAATGAATAACAATGAATAATAATGAAAAGTAATGACAAGTAATGAAAAGTAATGCCAAATAATGAAAAGTAATGAGAAATAATGCCAAGTAATGAATAGTAATGACTAATCATTTTTATACACAAAGTTGTAATAAGGAGAATTAGTGTATCTACAGAGTGTTTCACAACTATTCTGACAAACTTTAACCCTAAGTTCGGTGTAATATATTAATATACAATTTTTTTTTGTTTTTAATATTTACCATACTTTTTTAAACAGAAGCTTTTTTAAAATTGCTCAAAATTGAATTCCAAGCAGCCAATCAAGTCAACATAGAGAATTTTAAACATTAAAATTTTTACAGAAACAAACAGATTTAATTTAAACTTTGTACACTTATCAAGAACCGCTGGCAATACAACAACTTCAGTGTTTTTGCAAAACATAGAGGTCGTTTCCGCGCTTATTTGGAAACTGGGTAACATCTAAGACCACAGGTTTGGGGTTTTCTGATAGAGACAGGACCCTTACGACTCTATGGCTCTATCTCAGAAGTTTTTATATTTAATATAAAGTAATTTCAGGTTTTTAATTTTTAAGGGGCTTTAGGGGGGAGGAGGTTTGATATAGAAAAAAGTTTATTCGAAATTTTTTTATCGATATAAGCGGCTTAATCGGTTACACTTTTAAAATATTATGATTTTTAAATATTTTATTTTTTGTCTTGGTGATGTCACTACATAAACAGTGCGAGCGAGTCCTTTTCTTCGAGATTCAAACTTATCGCAGAGTTATGAAATTTGGCACACTTATGGACACCGACAAACTAAATTAAAATGAATTCGTGCATTTTTTCGATTTGAGCCCCCTTGCTCACCGCTAATAGAAAATTTGTGAAAACTGTAAATTTGACATGCTGTAGGTTTTTGCCGATTTTTTTCGACGCAATTGGTTGGCGACCCTAAAAATTGACATATGTTGATAGGTATTATAATAACGCGTCTGCTTAGGCAGTTTGTTCTTAATCAAGCCAAAGCTTTGCAACATATGACTCTTCAAAGTAGCACCACTTTTGGCCAAATTTTCCTCATTAACGCGAAACGTACTTAACCGATTAAAATTTTTGCTTTTGGATTTAGTTAAGTTAGTAAGCCTCACCAATTTGGTTAGTATTGATTTTGCATTTTCTTAGTAAGCCTCACCAATTTGGTTAGTATTGATTTTGCATTTTGATGTCTCTGTTTCGAGATATAACGTAAAAACTAAAATTGAAAAAAATTCCGTTTTTGCAAAACGTAGGGGTCGTTTGTGCGCTTATTTTGAAACTGAGTAACATTTAAGACCACAGGTTTGGTTTTTTCTGATAGAGATAGGATCCTTACGACTCTATGGCCCTATCTTATAAATTTTTTTTCTCGGTGGTCGAGATATGGCCCTTCAATTTCGGCCAAATTTTGATGGTTCTTCCTCATTAACGCGAAAAGTACTTAACCGATTAAAATTTTTGCTTTTGAATTTAATTAAGCTTAGTAAGCCTCACCAATTTGGTTATTATCGATTTTGGATTTTAATGCCTTTGTTTCGCGATATAACGTAAAAACTGAAATTGAAAAAAAAACGGTTTTTGCAAAACATTGTTTGCGCGCCTATTTGGAAACTGTGTAACATCTAAGACCACAGGTTTGGTTTTTTCTGATAGAGATAGGACCCTTACGACTCCGTGGCCCTATCTTAAGAAATTTTTTCCATCAGTTTTCGAGATATGGCTCTTCAAAATCTTACCTTAAAACGCTAATATCTCAGAAACGACGGAACCGATTTCGATTTGGTTGTCGGTTATCTTAATAAAACCAACTTTGTTATGATTCCTGTTAAAAAACTTCTTGTTATTCCCAACTTTGAAAAAAAGGGAGGTTAGAAAAAAGGGAGGGTACCCTAAAAACCCAATTTACAAAGGTTAGTCCAGTTTTTTTGATGTTGGTTATCTTCTTTTTAAAACGTATATTTTGGTTTTCCTGTAAACCAACTCCGACACACTATTTGCTCGCAATGTTTATAGTGTTTTTTCTTGAAAATGCGTTAGGATGGGATAAGGGGTGGTCAAAAACGGCTTATTAAGACTTTAGGAATATTTTGTAAGTGCAGGCCTTTTAGAGACACCTGTCACCCTGTCCCTGTTTACAATACCTTGCTAGAAAATATTACGGAAATATTAATCTATTATAAATTTATTTTTATTACCTATTATTAGTTATAATTAATATAAACTTTAATAAAAATTCACTTATCTTTAATTAAATACACTCAACAACAGGCATAAAATAATTTGTAAAGTAAAACATAACCTCTCAACCTAAATTGCAAAATAATGAAAAGTAATGTGAGGGCAATGAATAGTAATGAATATCAATGAATAAAAATGCTATAGTAGTGAATATTAATACCAAGTAATGAAAAGTAGTGCATTTTCGGTGAAACCTCATTTAGTTTTTATTCTGCAATTTTTTTACATTTTTATCGAATTCTCCCGGACTACTACGGGGAGTGGAGAGTTAAAATATAGCATAAACAATAAAGGATGGTCAAGATTATTTTTCGGAATTGCATTTTCGGTGAAACCACATTTAGTTTTTATTCTGATTTTTTTTACATTTGTCATTTAATTCTCCCGGACTACTACGGGGAATTCAGGGTTAAGATATAGCATAAACAATAAAGGATGGTCAATATTATTTTTCTGAGTTGCATTTTCGGTGAAACCTCATTTAGTTATCTCAAAAAAAAAATTCGTCCAAACTAATACCTTCTGTAGCCATTGCTACGCGGGCTAGGAAGGTAAAAATTAAAATAATAAAATTAACGAAAGCGATAAAAAATATATCTTTTAAATTTTTTCAGGGTTCAACAGCACTTGATGTAGCAAAGAAATTGGGTATGGCTGGTCTATGGAAGGGTCTCATGCCCAGGATTGTCATGATTGGTACCTTGACTGCCTTGCAATGGTTCATCTATGATGCCTTCAAGGTAAGAAACATTTTGCTTTTCAGTAAATGTTGCATTTTTGTTTTCCTAGCATGTGCAGCAAAGTTTTTGGAAACCTATTTTTACCCAAAAGCAGCACGGCGAAAGGAAGTGTAATGATTTTCGCTTGGGATATGTTATATAGCACACGTAGGAGGTAGGCAGAGTTCTGAAGTATGGAAATTCATTTATACAGTAAAAAACCCAATAAAAGAAAAAGTAAACATCCAGATCATCAAACCAGAACAATGGACAGAACATTACAAGGGACTGCTGCAGGAGAGGAGACCCGAATATCTGGCAGTCTCTCCGAGGAGAGACATAGAAGTACACATGGAGAGGAAGTAATTATCGAAAAAGAAATGATAAAGAATAGTATTAAAAAGCTTAAATCCGGAAAAGCTAGCGGATCTGGAGGAATATACGCTAAAATGCTTAAATATGGATCAGAGAAACTACTCGAAAATCTCACCTATATTATCAATCAATGCATAAACAGACATCCAGTACCTGATGATTGGAAAATTGCATTCATATCCTCAATACATAAAAAAGGAAACAAGCTGGATTGCAACAATTACAGAGGAATTTCAGTAACCAGTACTCTAAGTAGATTATATGGTAGGATTCTTAAAGATCTAATAGATAATGATTTTCATGAACAAGAAGAAGAAGAGCAAAGTGAGTTTCGTGCAGGCAGATCTTGTAGTGATAATGTTTTTTGTCTTAAACAAGTAATTGAGAAAAGGAGCGCCAGAAATATAGAGACTCATGTTAGCTTTGTGGACCTACAAAAAGCATTTCATACCGTTCCAGTAGAAAAATTATGGACAGTGTTAGAGCAAACTTATATCAATCAGACATACATAAAAGCGATAAAACAACTATACAAAGAGTCAAAATCTAAAATTAAAATAAGAAATCGACTTTCAAAAGAATTCCAAGTAACGAAAGGCTTAATACAGGGATGTTGTATCTCTCTAACTCTTTTTAAAATATGTATATATCACAGTAGCTCTAAAAAACTGAAAACGTAAAGTGCACGGCATGGGAGAACAACTTAACGACCGATTTACCTTATACACACTACAGTTTGCTGACAATCAAGTAATTGTAGCTAATGATAAAGAAGACATGGAGTAATACCAAAAATGGGGATTAACAGTGAACGTCGACAAGTCACAGTACTTATATGTTGGAAACGAATCCAGTGAGTTAGAACTAGACAATGGACAAACAATATCTCCATGCAATGAGTATGTATACTTGGGTGTCACATTTAATAAGACAGAAACAGACTGTAAAAAACTGGAAAAAAGGTTATTGGATGTCAAACAGTATTTTATGGAGCAGAGAGATAAAAAAGAATGTAACATTTAACATATGTATATAAAACAATGGTGAAAAGTACGCTGTTGTATAGAATAGAGACTTGTCGCGTAACAGAAAAATACAAAACAAAAATGGAAAGTGTCGAAATGGATGTTTGCCCGCAGGTAGAAAAACGATAACTGCAGTGGACTGTATATATTTTATTAATGAAAGCGCGAACAAACATAAATATATTGATATGAAATCACGAAATAATTAAGGTCCATTGGGTAATTGTTGGTACCACACAACGGAAATCAGAAACAAAGCACTCACCAGTTTGCAGCCAATTTCTCCACGTTCTAGGGGCCCCTTTCTGGATCTAATAATGACACCACATAGCTGAAGGGCTGAAGTTTCTAGTTCTATGCTTCAGTACACCAAAATCGAGCACTTTCAAGTGTAGAAATTTGTAAATGTTGGAGAAAGTAAATTAACACGACATTTTCTCGAGGAGGTAGAAAAGGATCTTACTGATTGTTGGTGCGCATGTCGAAATGCGCGAAAATGTACTCTGTCCGTCATCCAATTGTGTGGTTTTAAAATTAAAAACAACCGCGAAATTTAGCGGGAGCTAACAATGGATGCAATAAGAAGATCAATGAGAATATCTATAATAGATCACATAAGAAATGAAATCATAAAAGAAAGAATGGGAATCGAGGGAAGCATAACGGGTGACATCAGTAAAAGACAACTGATATGGTACGGCCTTGTACAGGGTGGGGCATTTTCGTTGGTTTTATAGGGTACAGGCTAAACGGTAAGAGATACAAAAAAACTGACATACGTGTCCCGTCCTCTTTTTTCGTGTCTTTTTTAATGGCGCAATCAAATCTACGCTAACTATATTGATTTAGCAGATATAGGGTGATTCTCAAAAATTGGCGATTTTTATTATCTCTTATTACTTGGTTATTTATGGAGATAGAAAAAAACTTCAAATACAAAAGTTTTATGATTTTCTACATAGAATACAGTGGCGTAACCAGAAAAATTAAAAATGTTTTAGTTTTCAAGATATTATCAAAAGTAACATTTTGTTAAATGGAACACCCAGTATGTAAGTATCTCAGATAATTGCATTTTTTCTTGTGATTACAATGATATATAACACTTAATACTTTTCTTTGTCCTAAATAGGTAAAATACGGAAAAATATATTGTTTTTGTAGTAGGCTATGAATTGATTCAATATTTTTTTATTTTATAATAGGTATATTCAGAACCTACTTAACGAGAATATTAAGATATTACTAAACTATAACAATAACAACATAAATTTGTAATAAGAACTAAATAGTTATTATAAAAATTAGTTACAAAAGGTGCTCAAACTGTCTCCCATTCTGCTCAATGCATTTTTCTCCTCGACTTGTAACCGAACAAGTGGCGTTATAGATGCCAATATTTGGTACTCTCTCAATGCAAATAATAAAATTTTCCCTAAGTTCCTCTACATTGTTACTTCGTGTTTTATAAATTTCATTTTTGATAAATCCCCAAAAATAAAAGTCGAGGGGGGTCAGGTCGGGAGAACGCGGGGGCCATCGGTTTGGCCCATATGTACCAATCCAATTAGCAAGTTCCTTATCATATGGCTATTATGTGCTGCAGCACCGTCTTGTTGAAAATAAATGTTATTTATTTCACCTAATGGCATGTTATCCAACTCTATTATTACATATTCTTCCAAAATTTGTCTGTATTCAAGTTTTCATTAAAAAGCCTGTAGTTAAACACTCTATTTCGATACAGCGCTAAACCGTCCTTGTTGTACCCTGGCCACCGTCTGATGAGGATTTATGTTTGACCAATATCGATTATTATGTCGATTAAACATTCCTTCGCTAGATATATAAGCTTCGTCGGTCCATATTAGAAAAAAATAGGGATTCTGATTAATCTGTTGCAAATACCAATTACAAAATTCTAAACGCCGTTATTCTTCTCCAAGATGTAAATTATGAACTTTTCTTATTTTATAAGGTTTATACTGATGCTTTTTCAATATTCTTAAAACTCTACGTTTACTTATACCAATATCATTCTCAATATTACGACTAGATACCGTCGGATCAGCAGCAACACAAGCCAACGTGTTAATTTCATCCGTTTCTCTATTTTCTTTATTGTAAATTTTATTTCTTGGTTTTCCAAATGACCCATACTCACTTAAATTGTGATACATTCTTTGAAACATCCTTTCATCTGGCTGACGTCGTTCCGTATAACGGTCAAAATATAGTGTAAGTGCTGCATCTCTATTTTTATTAGATTCAATATAGCACTCAAACATGTTTAACTTTTCATAGTTTTGATAAAGATTCATCTTAGACAAAAGTAATAACAACAAAGCAAAAACAATACTTAATTGACGTTTGACTTTGTGACAAGTTAAAAAAGCAAAACAAAAGTTCATCCCATTCATAGCCAACTACAAAAAAAATATTTTTTGTATTTTATCTATTTAGGACAATGAAAAGTATTAAGTGTTATATATCGCTGTAATCGCAAGAAAAAATTCAATTTTTTGAGGTACTTACATACAGGGTGTTCCGTTAAAAAAATGTTACTTTTGATAATATCTTGTAAAATAAAATATTTTTAATTTTTCTGGGTACGCTACTGAATTATACGTATAAAATCATAAAACTTTTGTATTTGAAGAATTTTTCTATCTCCATAAATAAACGAGTAATAAAAGATAATAAAAATCGGCAATTTTTGAGAATCACCCTGTATCTGCTAAACCAATCTAGTTAGCCTAGATTTGATGATGCCATTAAAAAAGACACTAAAAAAGAGGACAGGACACGTATGTCAGTTTTTTTGTATCTCTTACCGTTTAGCCTGTACCCTATAAAACCAACGAAAATGCCCCACCCTGTACAACGGATGAATGACGAAATATTACCAAAGCAGGTCCTAGAATGGCAACCAATAGACCGTCCTAAACTAGAATGGCAACAGTCAATTCAAAGATCAATGAGTCAAAAATACCTGACAGTAGATGATTGTCAGGATCGAAGGAGAATAGGCGTCGTACAACGTAGAAAAACGTTCTAAACCGACATAGTAGTAGTAGTAGTAAATGGTTGCATTTTTGTTTTACTAGCCCGTGCAGATAATTTTTTGTCCAAAAACGATCTTTTTAAAACGTAGATACATTCAAAAACAAAGTTTTCGGAAACCTATTTTTATTATATTTATTTTTAGGTTGCGATGCGCATGCCCCGTCCCCCACCACCAGAAATGCCTGAATCGCTCAAAAAGAAGCTTGCGGCCGCCGAACAAAAGTGAAGGGACACAAGTGACGGTTTTAAATGAGGCTTGAAACAGTCGTGTGTAGCTCCAATTTTAAATTATGGTATTTCTAAATGAATTTTTATTAACTTATTATTTTTACTTTCAGTTTCAGTGAGTATACTATAAGTATTTAAAAAAATTCTATACAACATTTTTAAAAACAGTATTTAATAAGGGAAAATAAGAAAAGATATTAAACCAGTTGTATGTGTCTTAATATATTTTTTCTTTTTTTTTTAATGTTTCAGAATTTATCAAAAGAATGTAGACCTCTTCTTCTATTGTCCTTTATTTGTAAATTTACTTTGTTTAAGAATTTTTTCTGTTGTTGAACTATTATGTAAATACAATAGTTAAAAAAGATAAAATAAAAAAATGGCCCACAAAAAAAACGTCTTTGTTTTAATTTATTTTCATTAACCTATACAATATACAGGGTGTCTATCTATCTAGCCTTCTTGGATCCATCTTCGAACATAGGCTTTCTCTATCTGTCGCCGTGTTCATCCATCTAGCTCCTGCATGTCTCTTTAAATCGTCCGCTCATCTCATTTGGGGTCTTCCCCTACTTCTTTTATTTTCCCAAGGTCTCCAGGTTACAATACACTTGTTCCATCAATTGACTTTCTGTCTGATATTATGACCGGCAAATTTTCATTTTAATTTTGCTACATCTCCTCTGACATCCCTTACTTTTGTTTTATTTCTTATTCATTAATTCCTTCTTCTATCTGTTACATGTAACATTTGTCTTTCCATTGATCTTTGGGCTTTTGTTACCTTATCCATGTTTGATTTTGTAAGTGTCCAGGTCTGGGATCCATAATAATGTGAATTTAAAAAAAAAACGAAAATTTTAATTGTTTGTAAAATTCACATTTTTAAAAATGGTAATTTCTCTCTATAATTTCTTTTATTCCTTATAAATAAAAATGTTACCTTTTCTAGTTGTATAAATTATTTAGAAGTATTAAAAATCTTCGTTTTTTTCTAATACTCTAAGAATAATTGTATTTATTTAAACATGTTCCTAATAATCCAAAGTACAGCGAGTCCCATTTTCGATGGGATTACATGAGAAACTCGGTTATTATTAAAGATATTGATTTTCTGATTTCACCTTACTGTGCTTTTTTTTGAGCCCATAAAAATGATGTAATCAGATTTTTGCTATACCCTGTAGTTTCGCTAATACAGGGAGTTTTTGAAAAAAATGCATTTTTAATAATCCCTTATATCTCGCTTATTTTGCAAGATATTTTTATTCGGTACAAACCTTTTTATGGCAACTTTTTTAGAAGAAAATAATGCTGTTATCAGTTTTGTAAAATATTGTTTAGTTTTTGAGATATGGTATTTATCATAAAAAAATTAAATACGCACCTTGATTTTTTTTATTACTATTTTGATTGGTTTCATGCTATTATGATCAGAAAATAATAAAAAATTAAAAAAGTAGTGAAATCATAACAAAAACATTTTATGTAAAAAAGCCAAGTATGCGAAAATGGTATTTCGTAAAAATAATTGAGATAAAAGTATAGCCAAGTTCTCCAATGAAAATTTCAAATTTAAAGGTTTTTACTAGTTGGGAAAAGTTTTCATAAACTTGGCTATTACGGCTCAATTGAACATAAAGAAGTTTGGCTCTATAATAGCAAAGTTTAACAAAACTTTTTCAAACTAGTGAAAACCTTTAATTTTATAATTTATATTGGAGAACTTGGCCAAATTTTTTTCTCAATTATTTGTACACCCACTAAACATAAAAACATTTTAATAATGTCAAAATAATGTTTAATTTAAAAACATAACGTTACGGTGGATGTTAGTTCGCCATATTCATAGTGAAAAAGAAGCTTAATAACCCGTTTTCTGACGAAATAAAATTTCGGACTTCCATTGTCTTTATTTATTTTAAAACACGACGTTTCGGTTAGTAAGTATCTCTAACCTCTAATTTATTATATGATCGGAAAATGATGACGAACTACAAAATTTTCTACACCATTTAAACGGTATTCGACCAACAATCAAGTGCACCGTGGAACTTGAAAAAGATTCGGCCTTACCTTTTTTGGATGTTCTTGTCAAACGATTAGACAGAAACATTCAAACCACTGTATATAGGAAACCTACACACACGGGACAGTACCTAAATTTTAAGTCTAATCATTCTGTTGCAACAAAACAAGGAGTTATAAGAAGTTTGTATTTAAGAGCCGTAAATATTTGTAGTAATGATAAAGAATTAACCACAGAAATTAACAACATTAAAAAGAATGGTTATTCCGAGAAATTAATAAACTCAACGATATTTAAAATTAAAAACAAACTAAATGTACCAAATTCTCAAAATAATAATCCGTTAGGTGTTATTAACATTCCATATGTTCAAGGGATTTCAGAAAACATAAGACGAATAGCTAAACACTATAATATAAAAACAGTATTTTCTTCGGGAAATACGATAAGAAGTTTTGTAACTAAAACAAAACCAGACAATCCCTTAAATAATAAGGAATGTATTTACCAAATCCCGTGTGAGTGTGGTAAATCATATGTAGGTGAAACGAAACACCCTCTTCAGGTTAGAGTAAATGAACATCTAAAAAGTACCGAATTAGGGGATATTGAAAAATCCGGTTTAGCAGATCATGCATGGTCAAATGATCACAGGATTCAGTGGTCAGAAGCTAAAGTTTTACATAAGGAGGCGCATTGGCAAAAACGAAAGTTTATTGAAGCTGCGTTTATAATGCAGAATAAAGCAGTTTTCAGTCAACCAAGCACGGACATACCAAACATATGGAAACCACTCCTTAAGAAAAACAGGCGTCTTACGATTAAAAAGGGGGCGGGCCGTCACACATGACTGCACACCAAGTAGTATAAGTAGTAGCCTATAGACAAGATTGTTTAGTTTACGCTTGATAACGGTTAGAGATACTTACTAACCGAAACGTCGTGTTTTAAAATAAATAAAGACAATGGAAGTCCGAAATTTTATTTCTACGCAATCATTGTCTACGAGTTTCAAACAAAAACCGTTTTCTGACGTTAGAAAAATAATCTTATGTTTTTATAACGTTTTTTAAAGTGTTTTTCGAACGTTAAAAAAATATTGATTTTTAACAGTGGAAAAGAAATGTTTTTCTAACATTGAAAACTAAATGTTTTTTTAACAATGAAAGAATATATTTTTTTCAAATATCTCTAAAGATAAACTAACGTAAATAAAATTCTTCTATTTTGGAAACGCAGGGCAGCAACAGTCTGTTGAGGTTTTCGTAAACTCGACACTCAGTAAAGGAAATTCGGATCCGTAGCTTCTGAAAATAAAATTAAAATTCTATGTAAACAATAATTTTGTAGTAAGTGCCTCGCTACGAGGCCAAACAATCCTCAAATGAATTCAAGGCAAACAATTTCAAGGCGCGTATTCACTTTAGAATGAATGCAAACGAAGCATTCGTTTGGTCCCACTGCAAGGCTTGCGATTTCTGCCTCAAATGAATACACGGCTTAAGGTCCGGCGGCTAATCGTCCGCGGTGAATTGTCGCATTCCCCGTCTGATTACCTATAACGTTAGCTATGCGATATTCCATATAAAAAAAAAACATTTTTTTTTACTTTTGTTTACTTTTCTTACCTAATTTTGTGATGCTTCATTTAAATCACTGCATACAAATTTGTTGTTCTTTAACTGCATGCAATGTTTTTGTTATGAGCAGTTTATATATTTTTATCTTTAACGAATTTGAACAACTATTTATAATACATTCTTTGGGACTGCTTACTTAATAAATCCCGATAAACCCCTTGATAAAAGATTAAAAATTAACCATGTTTAGGAGAAAGAAACCGGGGTAAATTTCCCCTTCTTCCATATATTGTTATGCAACTTTTGTACAGGAATATTTTATTTTTAAATTTATTTATCACTTACTGTAATATAATATTAATCCAAATCCTACAAACAGACGAGGCTAGAAGGCAAAAAACAACAACAAATCAACCATCAGAAAGCCAGAAGCTTTTTGTTTTGGTTTTATTGTTATTTTTTATTTATTTGAGATCTTTCATTTGTGGAACTCACTGGAAAGTGATTTAAATATCTATTTTATTACAAGTTATCAGCTGACAAAAAAAGGACTAACCATGTTGTTCTTTTCTATTATCTTGCGTTAGGTAAGGACAAGGCCACCAAAAATTGCGAATATCCTATTGGCTAATCGACCTGTTGGAAATGATACGCGTCGAAATTAGTCCCCCCTAGAAAACCGCTGTAACATTTTTAAAAGCTTTCTAAATTATATTACAGGGCATTGTATGAGCTTACATTGTCCGGCGTTATGCCAGGAAAGGAGAAAAATATTGTATTTTTCTAAACATTTTACTTTTTCCTTATAACTTTAATGGTCACAATTGCAAAATAATTTGATTGGTCCCTCGCTTGACAAGTATATTTCGTGATTGGTCCAAAACCGTAATACGTCACGTCCTGGTCAGCTTTCAGATCGTCCTGGTGCCTTTCCATATCGTTTTCAAGTCGGGTGGTGTCGCGGAACGAGTCTTTAAAAAGTCGGGATTTTAGTTTTCGTTCGATTTATATAATTTTTTTGCTCAAAGTTTGCCAAAAAGTGTGATAAGTGATGGATAATGGAACAAACATTTAGCAGGTAAACTTTTTTTTGTTGGATTTTAATAGAAAGATGTATTTTTTTGACGACAAAGTATAGCGTCCCCTCAAGGCGACCCCCAAAAAATTATTGGCGGCCATTAATTTTATGTAAATTTTTGCATGAAGTTTTTTTTTCGTATTTTAAGTTAAATTTTTTGCTAATTTTTGCTTAAAAACTGGATAAATGGATAGTTAACGGAGTCGAGATTTAATTTTTTTAAATTTTTTGTTTGATTTTTAGAAATAAATGGTGTTTTTTAGGGGATAAATTACGGCGTCCCCCCCTATAAAGTCTATACTTTACTAGAGAGAGAGATATATTGGTGTTACTGCTGTTACTCTTCACTGAAAAAAATAGATATTCTGGGGACTAATTTGGGTACTGTAGTTTTAAATTTTCAAAAAGTTTCTGAAAAATTAAATATTTTCTCGAATATTTATTTTATCGCCCATTGAATCTAAGGACACCCATAATAGTAGTCAGTGTCCTAATACTGTTCACAAATAGAAGCACAGACACAGATGAATCTTATTAGTGTTGTAACGATTCGAATAAATAAAATATTCGTTGAATCCGAGTATTAAAATCCTCGGATGCATCCGAGTATTAAAATGATTCGGAATCGGAATACGGACACGGATTAATTTTTGCCTCTTGCGACTTGCGATATCATTTTTGCGAATACGAATCCAGAGGTAGAATTTATTGAACACGGATTCGAATTAATTTTTACCGAGACCTCTTGATAGCGAATACGAATACATAGCTGCAATTTATCAAGGTGGAATATATTGACCATCGAATTTATTTTAAAATTACGTTTTAAAAAAAGGATTTAAATTCGGACATACCTATCTACATTAAATTAAACAATGTTAAATCTATTTATATTTATTTTATTACCACAAAACTACTCATTGGTATACAGGGATTATTTTAATTTAAAATAAAAACCATTAGGTACGCGCATTAAATATTTTAAAAAATTAAAAGAAAACATATAATATTATTTATAAATTCTTTAAAATTTTATCATATTAAAATCAACAACTACTTAAAACTAAAATCATCTTACTGTTTTCCTGACAATCTATTCCGTATAAATTTGTAACTAATTAATATAATTATAGTTATAATTTTGCTATATTTCAATTTTTACATAGCTTTTTTACTAGTAAAATAAAGAACAAACACCGTCGCGGGCGGATTGTTATGCCTCAAGCCAGCGAACATATAACTGAACTGCTGATCAAGCTCAAAGACGAATTCGAATTTATTCTTCCGAGTCAGAGATCGATTTCTTTGGCAACAAACGAAAACAACTAAAAATTCAGAAAAATCGGAATCCATGTCTATGGCTGCACTACGTTTCATATCGAATTTAAATAATTAATTCGAATACGGATGATTAATCCGAGTATCACTTTAATCCGATTCAGGATATTCGAATATTAAAATCATCCGAGTATTTACAACACTATTTTGTTATGTTTCTTTTCTTCTTATATGAACTGTTTCCCTCTCTCTCCCTCTAATGCATATAATCTTTCCTCAGGAAATATGTACTTTTTGAAAATCTTTTTTTTTGGATCAAAGTTCAGGTGTTGGGCTCTAGTTTATGATTCGTTTGAGATTCAAGAGGTTAGGTCAAAACCTAGTTCGACGAGGACATGAAGGAAAAATCTGAAATTTGCTTTATTTTTGGATTCATAAACAACAATATTATTTTATTCTCGTTTTAAATTTGCCGCCAAACCTCCATGAGAACGAGTCACAGGCGCGGGAGAGAGAGGGAAACAGTTTGTATGAGAAGAAAAAAGAGAGAAGTAACGGATGCGCAGTTGAAGAAATCTTCTGTGGAAGAAATGAAATTTCCAATGGATATTTATTTCTGTTTGTTGTCTGGAATTTTGAATTTATTTAGTGTTTATTTGTGATTGACTTATTTTGTCCATTTATTCTTTTTTACCCAATATCAGGTAGGTAATGTTGGAAAATTAACTACATTATATACTACTTATCAAAAAAATTTGTACACCTACAATATAAAAACCCATGTTTGGTGTACAATTTTTTTTGAAAAGCAGTATATATTTAAACAAAGATTCCCTTTCCAAACAAGGATTTTTTTCAAGTTTAGCTTTCCTAATATTTTTTTGTGTTGATATATAGGCTAAATTTTCAAGCACTGATCAATAGGTACAAAATCTACTCAGGACTGATAAAAATCAGGGTCTCCTTTTAGGTTTGGTTAGACATTTTTTCTTTTTTGGTCATTACTTCTTTCCGAGTGGTGATCAACTGAACCAAATTTGTACACCATCCTACAGGACTTTTAAATAATTTATTGGTCCTGTAGTTATCTTAGCGTCCTATATAGGGTCCTGTGGAGTCCTGTAGACAATTTTTGTACACCTACTGTGAGCAGCTCACCACGGAGGACACCCCATCACCTATTCTTACCTAAACAACTCCAATAAGGTACTGACAAGACAAACAAAAATATGGATTTTGTAAGAAACTATACAAACTTTTTGCTATTGATCAGCCCCTTGGTTGATTTTTTTACAATGTACTGAAAGTCAATAACAAATTGTGCCAAGCTGCAAAACTTTTGGATTTTTTGCACTAAAACAGCTTTTTTATGTATCTATAATTGGACTATTCTGTATTTGTTTGGGTATTTGAAGTTTCTGATGTTCAATAAAATCTTGTCTTTAATCCTACTTGATCTCCTTGATCTTTCTAAACTAATCTGTGCTTTTAAGTAAGAAACAGACAGCAAATGGATGTAAAAAATATATTACTTTTTTTCAGATATGGGTATTGCAGAACGTTGGTTGGACTTGTAGCTGAGATTTGACTGAGGCTTGCTAGCTAATTCTGGTTCCTGAGAAAAGGCTTTATCAAAAACTGATGAATCTTATCCTTCTCTCTATGGTTTTATTGAGTTCTGCTATCTTGGTAAGTTAATCCAATCTTTGTCGAATGCTGGGTTTATATACAGATAAAAATAAATATTAACATTAAAATAAAAATAGAAATTTACTCTATGGGAAACTGTTTAGGTGTAAAATAAATTTGAGAGATCATGTTTTACCTAACCTTTCTTGTTGTTTTAATCTAATCTTAATTTTATGTTAGTTTTTTAAAAATTCTTTTGGTTTTTAAGTACCTACCTATTTAGGAAATCCAACTTTAATAATGCAAAAGACTTTTGTTTTTTGCAAAAGAAACGGGTTCAAAGTGTATTTAAATTTTTATTGGGATAAACAGCAAAATATTTAAATTTTCATAAAAAATATATTTTGGTAAATTTTTATCAAGTTGATTAAATTTTTATATAAATCCAGCATTATAATTTTTACAATGTGGTTGTAAAATGCCTTTTTATATATTTTTTAAAAAATAAATAAAATTGTAATTTATCTGTCACTGTAAGTTTTTAAGATATTAAGTACATAAAATTGTTATTTCTTTACTTATATTCTTTGTACTTTTATATTTTTTGTTTTTTTTTTTTATATTTTTGACTGTGTTTAAAATATTATGACATTATAATCAAAAATAAAGAGATAATTAATTAAAAAATAAAAATATCAAACAAAACATAAAATTTAAAAAAATTGAGTGTGATTAAAAAGAGGTTCATCCATATAAAAAAATCCTAACTTTAGGCATAGTTAGCAAAAGCACTGACCGAGGGGTGAACAGCTAACCCAAAATGTGTACACTGATTGTGAAAATCCATAATCTTTTGCTAAGATTGTGAGGGATTGTGAGGGATTGCGAGGGATTGTGGAGGACTGTGCAGCAGTGTAGCGTGCCTGAAGGGGCAAGGGGCGAAATTCTTGCGACCACAAAAAACAAAAAAAAAGGTCATCATGTCCATAGTTTCCTTTGCGGGGGATTGTGAAGGAATGTGGTGTAAGATTGTGAGGGGTTGTGGTAAGATTGTGACAGATTGTGAGTTGGGGACAGAATGTGTAAAGATTGTGAAGGATTGTGGGATGAAGGATTGTGACTGATTGGGATGGATTGTGTAAAGCGGCCCTCACACGATCAGTATTACTGACAGTATTTTTATATATGTCTTTATTTGTCAAAAGTTATAAACAAAGACATATATAAAAATACTGTCAGTAATACTGATCGTGTGAGGGCCGCTTTAACATTGTGAGGGATTGTGAAGGATTGTGGTAAGATTGTGAGGGATTGTGAAGGATTGTGGTAAGATTGTGACAGATTGTGAGTGATGGGGAGGGATTGTGAGAAATGTGTACACTGATTGTGAGAGCTGTTCACCCCTCAGCACTGGCATTCACAGATTCAAGCGTTTCATTTGACGCCCTGAAGTGCAGCTCTTCCTTGGTTTTTTTTTTAATAGGGTGCCTCCTCTTCAATGCAACCCATTCAAAAAAAATAGAAGAGCTGCTGGGCGTTTAGTTCAGGCCCTGCGGGATCCGATACTGCGCTTGATGATAGAAGCAATACACTTGGTATGGATAGACATAAGAGTCGCCCAAACATTTTACGAAAGGGAACCACCCCCCAACCCTGGCAGGGGGTGGTTTCCCCCCTTAAACGTGCTTCTTGACGGTTTTTTGTTAATAACTCGAAAACGGTCAACTTTTCTAAAAATATTCTAAAGATCATTTTGCAAGTGGATAAAATTTTCTTTTTAACTGTTCCATAGGTCTATGAAAAAAGGGAAAAATGTTTAAAATATGTTTTTTTTATTTTTTTTGTGGTATAACACATTGTTTTTTTCAAAAAAGTATTTTTGTTCAAGAACCCATTGTATACAGTTAAATATTTAATAAGTTAGACATAACTTTTAAAAATAGCCGCCTTGAAATGAAAATAAATGTATTTGTAGAAATCCTCAAATCAAACAAAAATTTTGATAGTTCATTTTTGTAACTCAGTAAATAATACTCAAGGTGAGTAAAAAAATATTTTTGATTAGTAATAACTTAAAATTTAATTTTTCGAGTTGAATTTATTTAAATTGGGGGGAGGGGGCATTCTCCCTCTCGCCCACCTTAAAAGTAATCTTTTACAGTATTTTTATAATTATTTGCAAACTTTTAACTCGGCTAAAAAAGTAATAGTTCTTGAGGCTGACTAAAAGTCCTCTCTAACGAACACACCTTTTGTAGACATTTAAATATAAAATACTTCCCCGAAAATATAACGAGGGGAACCATCCGCCCACTCTTGATGGGGGGATGGTTCCCCCCCTTAAATGATTTTTTTGACATTTTTTATTACTTGGTATATCAAATTTGACCATTTTTGAGGCGTCCATGCAAGGTCTACTGCTGCGTTGAAGGGGGAGTGATGTACATCGTTGGAACGGAAATTTCTTGGGCTTTAAAAATAAGTTTTAAAACCAGCCATGCGGGACAGTAAAATTTAAGAAAATTAAAAAATATATAGTTTTTCCACACCTCTCATTTATTTAAATGCCTATAAAAGCTACGTCACTGATGTAAGGGGGGCGTGTTATACATCGTTAGAGAGGACTTTTCATCAGCCTCAATAATTGTTACTTAGTTTTTTTTTGCCAAGTTAAAAGTTTGCAAATAATTGGGAAAATACTGTAAGAGAGCACTTTTGAGAGGGGTGAGAGGGGATGCCCCTTACACCCACTTTACAGAAGGTTTTAAGTTATTACTATCCAAAAATAATTTTTTACTCACTTTCATTATTATTTACTGAGTTACAAAAATGAATGTTCAACATTTTTGTTTGATTTGAGGATTTCTACAAACACATTTATTTTTATTTCAAGGCGGCTACTTCTATGTCTTATGTCTAGCTTATTAAGTATTTAACTGTATACATTGAGCTTTCTTAAGGATAAAAAATATAAAAAAAATATTTTAAAAACTTTCCACTTTTTTCCACTAAAAGGTACATCGCTGAAAAGGAAATTGTATCCGCTTGAAAAATGATCTCTAGAAGATTTTTGGGAAAGTTGACTGTTTTCGGGTTTTTAGCAAAAAACTATCAAAAAGCATGTTTAAGGGGGGAAACCACTCCCCTGCCAGGGTTGGGTGGTGGTTCCCTTTTGTAAAATGTTCAGGAGAGTCTTATGTCGATCCATACCAAGTGTGTTGCTTTTATCATTAAACACATCATATACATATAGATATACCGGGTGGGCCAAAAAAAACCAGACAATTTTTTTTCCTTATAACTTTTGAACTATAAAATCGATTTTAATGCGACAAACTGCATGGGAGAGAATTAATCAGAGTTTTGACCAAATATATTTTTTTGTCCGTCATCTTAAAATCCAAAATGGCGAACGAAATTAAATTCTACCCTTTAAAGATGCTCGTTTATTCTTGTGTTGCGAACATGTTTTAATTATTTTTTAATTAGTAAAAAAGCTGCCTTCTTGCCACGCATAACAACGTATGAATCAGCAAAATCGGTTCAGTGGTTCTAAAAAAAAGATTTTTGTTTCAACCATTGTTTTCCATATTATATGATTGCCTTGCCAATTATGTCTGCATTTATTTCCTTATAAATTCATTACTGCTGAACCGATTTTAATGAAATAAAAAGCATCCTGGTGAGAATTGATGGCTTTTTAAAGATCATGATTAAAGTTTATCGCTATCTAAATTTTTAAGATGACAAACAGAATGATGCTTGATTCTTCAAAATGTCGTGTTTATTCTTATTTTCCGAAACTGTTTTAATTTCTTTTAAAATTTGTATTAAAGCACTACTTTTTTCCCACACAGCGAGGTATAAATTAGAAAAATCGGTGTGATGTTTTTTAATCTGTAAAACAATGGTTGAACAAAAGTAGATTTTTTGAGAACCACCACAGCGATTTTACTAATTTGTACCTCCTTGTGTGGGGAAAAGTAGTGCTTTTCTATCAATTTAAAAAAAAACTAAAACATTTTCGGAAAATCAGAATAAATACGTCATTTTAAGGAACCAAGTGTGATTCTGTCTGCTATCTTAAACTTTCAGATGGCGATAAACATTATAACTTTAATCATAATCTTTAAAAAGCAATCAATTCTCACCAAGATGTTTTTTATTTCATTAAAATCGGTTAGTAGTAGTGGGGGGTTGACCCGCAGGTCTGACAAGTAGGCCAGAGTAGGCCCTTTTTGCCATGCCCCAAGTCTGTCCCTTAACCCACTCTCTGCACTTCCCTTTGATGGTTGGGTAACTCATTGGGCCTTCCTGTTCTCTTTACAAAGTCCAGTAAGTCTGCCCATTTGAGCATGTGCAGTTCTTCCTCGCTCAGAGTTGGCGCTCCGAGTGCCTGTTGTCTCATCCTTGCGTAGGCCTCGCATTCTGCCACGAGGTGTCTTGATGTCTCTTCTTCCTGTCCACAGGCTGGGCAGGTAGGGTCATTCTCGACTCCTATACGTGTCATGTGCTTCCTCAACCGGTTATGTCCGGTTAGAGTACCTATCAGCAGTCCGAGGTCTTTTCGTGTCCATCCCAGCATCCATCTAATTCTGGTCGCTTTTGGACGGTCTAGGAATTCTCTGGTCTGTCTGCAACCCGTTCCTGTTTCCCAGGAGTTTAATAGCGAGTCCTGGGCCCATTTGTTGAGTCCGCTTTGCACTTGTCTTTTTGTCACGCCCAAAAGTGGCTCCGGCCCTACATAGGCGGTTCCTGCCCCGAGTCGTGCGAGTTCGTCCGCCTTCTCGTTGCCTGGTACCCCCGTATGTCCCGGAACCCAAACCAGCGTCACCCGTTTGCCATCGCTTAGGGTCTCCAGCGCCTCTGCGCATTCTTCCACCAAGCCGTCAGCAATCTTGGGTGCGTTTAGCGCCTTCAGGGTGGCTTGACTGTCAGAGCATATATATATAAGCTCCTCTTCGCTGTTCCGAACCTCTTCTAGGGTTGCCGCCATTATTATGGCGTAGACTTCTGCTTGAAAAACAGTAGCCTGCTCACCGAGCGAGTAGCTCTTCTGAACTTCTAGTTTTTCCACGTATACTCCCGCTCCTGTGGTTTGCCCCTCTCAAATATCATTTCGTCTCTCTGCCACGCTTCCCTGTCTGGGATGTGGATTTTGTACCTCAACTCGAGCCTTCACGGTGCGTGTGCTCTGCTGACCGTCATTGACGTGAGGGGGATTTCTCTAATTGTCAGCTCTTCTATAGCGCTGGATGACCAGCTGTTTCCCCTCTTCCTCTCCACTGACCCGTGTCCCTTAGACGTAGGTAAGTCCCCATCGCCTCCCTCTTGATCCAAGTTGGTAGCGATGGTAGTCCCAGAATTGTCTCTAGGGCCAGGATCGGGGTAGTTCTCATAGCTCCGGTTATCCTCTACACATCAGCCCCTGTAGGCTTCTGAGTTTTAGGGATGTGGTCGTTTTCTCCACTGCCGGCCACCAGACTATAGATCCCTATTGGATCCTCGGTCTCAGTATTGCCGTGTACATCCAGTGGAGGGTCCTGGGGGATAGTCTCCAGGTCCTGCTGACTACCCGTCGTAGCTGCCACATTGTTGCCTGGACCTTTACGATCATATTGGTAACATGTGGCGTCCAGGTGAGTCCGCTATCAAGAATGACACCCAGGTACTTCAGCTTTGGTACTAAAGCTAGGGGTCTTCTGTACATCACGGGTGCTCTAAAATCGGTTAAATAGTCATGAATTTATAAGAAAATAAATGCAGACATGATTGGCAAGGCAATCGTATGTTATGCAAAACAATGGTTAAAACAAAAATATATTTTTTTAGAACCAATGAATCGATTTTGCTGATTTGT
Organism: Aspidapion aeneum; assembly: GCA_963576565.1. Taxonomy (NCBI): domain Eukaryota; kingdom Metazoa; phylum Arthropoda; class Insecta; order Coleoptera; family Brentidae; genus Aspidapion; species Aspidapion aeneum. Next base: position 69,505,190 of record OY755046.1, read on the forward strand.
ACCTTATTCTGCATGGCAAAAACTTAGCTTTTTTCCTAATTTAAAAAAAATTAAAGCATGTTCACAACACAAGAATAAACGAGCATCTTTGAAGGGTACAATTTAATTTCCTACGCCATCCTGGATTTTGAGATGGCAGACAAAAAATATATTTAGTCAAAACTCTAATTAATTCTCTGCCAAGTGCAGTTTGTCCCATTGAAATCGATGGTATAGTTCAAAAGTTATAATGAAACAAAAATTGTTCGGTTTTTTTTTGGCCCACCCGGTATTTAGAGGTGCTAATTTGAAGCTCTAGAGGCGACAAATTGTACCTCCAGGGGCGCAAATTTAGTATTTTGCCCAGGGCGCCGAAACATATTAGAAAAAGGCCTGCCCAGGAGTAAGCATTAAATAATTAACTGCATAAATAACACGGTCAACTCATACATTAAATCAAAACGTTCAAAACTCTCTTTTTAAGTCGGTCGCGCAGGGACTATTATCGGTTTCCTTGGCAACGGTTGTCTTCTATTGTCGGTTTCCTAGGCAACGGTTGTCTTTTGTTTAATAATGTTCTGGAATTCCGCGCGCTTCACCTACTCAGCCTATCAGTTACGGCGTCTCTCCAGCGAATATTCAATGTGCATCGGGAAATTTAAAATAATATTGTGAGTTTTTTTCAATTTTAAGCGATTTTTTTGCGGAAAAAAGTGTGCAATTAATTGGACACTGCAAGGAACATTTTGAAAGTGATTTTTTGAACAATTCGTGTGAAAAAATAGATTTTGGAGGGTTGAAAAAAGACTCGTTTGGAAAGGTATTGGGGAGGTTTTGATAGTCGTGTAAGTCGTACTATATACACAAAATCAATAACAATGGTGTCTTTAGTGGAATAGTGCAGAAAAAATTTCGTGGACAAAATTAAATTTTTATCTTTTCTCTTGTGAAAAAACTGTAGAGAGAAATCTGGGATTTAAAAGAAAACAACACGAATCAATCAGCCAGGTAACCTACTGTTTCTATACATTTTCCTGCATTATTAGAGAAGCCATGTTTCTCAAATTTTTCTTCTAGGCTCAGGTAGAGTCCCTGTATGTTGACATATTTGGATTTATATAATATATCCAAATATGTCAACATACAGGGACTCTAGGGTCAGGCTGCCCTTTTGGGGGAATATTCTTTACATAAATTTGAAGTTTTTATTGGATTTTTATACAAGTAGGAGACATTTCAAGAATAGACTCTAAATCAATAATTCATATTACCTTATTTGGTTATGAAACACAGCGGCGAACTGAGATTGGTTGAAAATTTTTATATAAAAATATATATATAACATTAAAATGCACTGATCTTAATCAGAGAGGTGTTGAATTTTTTTTGTACTTTTTCTCGTCTTTAAACTTGTTTTAAAATTCATTCGGGGTATTTTTTTTATTTCGCGAGTTTTATAATGCAAAAATGTGAGGAAAACTACAAGGATTAGTTGAAAAGTAATTTTTACCGATTTTGAGGAAACATTAAATATTTTGGACACCATATCTTACTGCGGAGGGTATATTCATGTGAAAATTTATTTATATGGTTATAAAAAAAATTTAAATTCTAAAATTAAAAATCATTTTAAATTTGGAACTGACCTATGGTAATATATTTGTCTTTTTTTTAGATGCTTGAAAGCTGTAACTGGGATTTGGTCGAGGTTTGCAGACGCTAGTTGCCGCGTGTATGTTGAGAAAAGTTTCATGTTTCTATTACTTTCGGTAAGTTTACATCCGTGGCGGATCCAGGGGGGGGGGCACTAGAGGCACTTGCTCCCCCACGAGAATTTTTTGAATATACAAAAAATGAGTAAAAAGTAATGTTTTTGCTAATAAAAATTCAAAATTTTTGCCTGCGGCGCATGAAAGTGTCTATTGTTATTATCATCGAAATTACAACCACTGACTAATTCAATAAAATGCTGCTTAAAAAAATATATACCGTTTTTTAGAATATCACCTAAAGTGCACCCCCCCCCCCGAGAAGCACCTCTGGATCCGCCCTTGGTTTACATTTCATGTAAAAAAAAAGGCAAGATCTCGAAAATGGTATATTCCATACTAGTTTGGAAATGTTTTTTTAAACTTTGCTATTACAGCCAAACTTTATGTTTAATTTAGCGCTGTGCCTGAGTCATTTGCAGCCGTAATAGCCAAGTTTAGAAAACATTTCCAAACTAGTAAGAACCTTTTATTTTGGAATTTGTATTAGGGAACTTGGCTTTACTTTTATCTCAATTCTTTTTACGGAATACTATTTTCGCCTACTTGGCTTTTTTTTACATAAAATGTTTTTGTTATGATTTCACTCCTTTTTTGAAAGATTTGGATAATATTTAAGTTTTAAAGTAGTAAAATAAGCGGAATATTGTTTGAAACTTTTTCAATGCCTTATTAATTTTTTGGTTTTTTAATTTTTTCCTATGGTTTTATCATATAGTACTACGGGGTCCGATACTGCGTTTAATGATAGCAGTAATACACTTGGTATGGATAGACATAAGACTTGTTCGAACATTTTACGAGAGGGAACCACCCCGACCCAACCCTGGCAGGGTGGTGGTTCCCCCCCTTAAACATGCTTTTTGATGGTTTTTTGCTAATAATTTGAAAACGGTCAACTTTTCTAAAAATATAGAGATAAAATTTCCTTTTTAACCATGTACCTTAGTACACTCTAAAGTCAGTGGTGCGCGTTCCATAGGCCTACGAAAAAAGGGGACGAAAAAAGGGGAAAATGTTTAAAATGTGTTTTTTTTTTATTTTTCTTGTGGTATTTTGTATCCTTAACAAATTGTTTTTTTCAAAGAAATAGTTTTGTTCAAGAACCCATTGTATACAGTTAAATATTTAATAAGTTAGACATATTTTTTTAAAGTAGCCGCCTTGAAATAAAAATAAATGTGTTTGTAGAAATCCTCAAATCAAACAAAAATTTTGAATATTCATTTTTGTAACTCGGTGAATAAATGAAATAAAACTTAATTTTTCGATTTGGATTCATGTAAATTGGGAGGAGGGGGCACTCGTCTCCCTCAAAAGTGATCTTTTACAGTATTTTTCTAATTATTTGCAAACTTTTAACTTGGCCAAAAACAACTAACTAATATTTATTGGGGCTGACCAAAAGTCCTCTCTAACGATGTATAACACGCCCCTCTTACATCAGTGGTGCACCTTTTCTAGGCATTTAAATAAATGAGAGGTGTGGAAAAATCAATATTTTTTTAATTTTCTTGAATTTTATTGTCCTAAATGTCTGGTTTTAAAACTTATTTTTAAAGCTGAAGAAATTTTCTTTCCAACGATGTATATCACTCCTCTCTCAAGGCAGCGGTAGATCTAGCATAGACGCACCAAAAATGGTCAAATTTGGTATACACTTGAATCTTCATTTAATACAACCATGTTGGAAGCAACACACTTGGTATGAGTGTACAGTATGCTCCCCCGAAAATATAACGAGGGGGAACCATCCGCCCACTCTTGGTGGGGAGGTGGTTCCCCCTAAATGTTTTTTTCGACAGTTTTTATTACTTGGTATATCAAATTTAACCATTTTTGGGGCGTCTATGCAAGATCTACTGCTGCGTTGAGGTGGTGAGGTTTCGGCTTTAAAAATAAGTTTTAAACCCAGACATATGGGACAGTAAAATTTAAGAAAATTAAAAAATATAGTTTTTTCCACCTCTCATTTATTTAAATATATACATCGTTAGAGAGGACTTTTCATCAGCCTCAATAATTGTTACTTAGTTGTTTTTTGCCAAGTTAAAAGTTTGCAAATAATTGGGAAAATACTCTAAGAGAGCACTTTTGAGGGGTGTGAGAGGGGGGATGCCCCCAACCCCCACTTTAAAGAGGGTTAACTAGAAAAAGTCAGTTTTAAGTTATTACTAACCAAAAATACTTTTTTACTCACTCTCACTATTTACTGAGTTACAAAAATGAATATTCAACACTTTTGTTTGATTTAAGGATTTCTACAAACACATTTATTTTTATTTCATGGCAGCTATTTAAAAATAGATATGTTTAGCTTAATAATTATTTAACTGTATACAATGGGCTTTTAACTAAAAATATAGTGTTCAGGATGCAAAATACCACAATAAAAATATTTTAAAAAATATTCTAAAAATGTTCCCCTTTTTTCGTATGCTAATGGAATGTCAGAGGGTACTAAGGTACATCGTTGAAAAGGAAATTGTATCCGCTTGAAAAATGATATCCAGAAGATTTTTGGAAAAGTTAACTGTTTTTGAGTCATTAGCAAAAAACTATCAAAAAGCACGTTTAAGGGGAGGAATCACCCCCCTGCCAGGGTTGGGAGGGTGTCCCTTTCGTAAAATGTTTGGGTCTATCCGTACCAAGTGTGTTGCTTCTATCATTAAACGCAGCATATCGCTTCAATCTCGGATGTAGGGCCTGAACTAAACTACACAAAAAAGGTATTCTGTAAGTTCTCTAATACAAATTTCAAAATGAAAGGTTCTTACTAGTTTGAAAATGTTTTTCTAAACTTGGCTCTTACGGCTGCAAATGACTCTTAGACACAGTGCAAAATTGAACATAAAGGAGTTTGGCTGTAATAGTAAAGTTTTAAAAAACCAAACTAGTAAGAATCTTTCATTTTGAAATTTGTATTAGAGAACTTGGCTTTACTTTAATCTCATTTCTTTTTACGGAATATCTTTTTCTCGTACTTGGGTTTTTTTTACATGAAATGTTTTTGTTATGATAAATATTTTTTAAATATTTTAATGGAATGTAATATCAATTATTAACAGCAGCGGACAGATGGCTCTGCCGTATATTCATGTAGTCCCAATGATGACACATTTTTTTTTAAATTTTTTGCTTCACATTGGGTCTCCAATTAACCCCAAGCTACCTCCATAAACCTAGCAAGACCACCTCAATAAAAATTTAGAAAATGTATTCCAGAATTATGTGCTCTTTTTAAAATTTTTGTGCTTCTTTGGTTTCCACGGAAATTTAAAAAAATGATTGGCGTGCTAGCTGTATATAAAGCTAGCAAGAAATAACAAATATTCTTTTAATATTTTTATGCAAAAATTAAGTGCTTTTTATGTGCTCCGGTTTGCTAAAAACAAAATTTTATTTACCAAGTTTTGAAGCTTTTTTGAAAAATGTGCTAATTTCGTCCACTTTTTAAAATTTTGGTTTCCACGGAAATTTAAAAAAATGATTGACGTGCTAGCTTTATATAAAGCTAGCAAGCCCATACAGAAATAATAAATATTTTTATAATATTTATATGCAAAAATTAAGTGCTTTTTATGTGCTCCCGTTTGCTGAATAGAAAATTCCATTAACCAAGTTTTCAAGCTTTTTTTTGAAAAATGTGTGGGCTTGCTAGGTTTATATAAATCTAGCAAGCCCACCTCAATAAAAATAAATAAAATACATTCCAGAATTATGTGCCCTTTATATGCTAATTTCGTCCACTTTTTAAAATGTTTGTGCTCCTTTGGTTTCCACGGAAATTTAAAACTAAAAACTTATAGTTTAGCAACAAAATCACCGAGTTGCAGTATGGTAGGGCCATAGAGATGCGAAAAAACGACACCCTGAGTTAAGATTCGGAAAAGCGTCATTAAGCGAACTTTGAAAATTAAGTTTAAGTTCAACAGGAAAGTTAAGTTTTTGATAAAGATTTGGTCCTAAGTGGCACAATGGAAAATATGTGTTTTTCAGACATTTAATTTCTTTAAAATTTTCTGAGGTGGACTTTTGGTAGGGGGGCATCAGGTCATTCTCTAGTCGAGGGCCCCCAAAGGAGCCAGTCCGGGCCTGAAAAAGCTATAATCAAAGTCTGTCATAGAAGGTAATTTTATAAAAATAATATTCAATATAAAAAGCTTGAGTAGGTATTTTTTAATTATTTACGAAAACGTTGATAACGCCTTGGTTTCGTGCCTAATTCAATAATTTTTGTTTTTTGTTGGAATGGAATGTACAGATTTTTCAAAAGTATTTTCTAGTTAGCTATATATACTAAATCAATAGCTTTGAATTTATCGTTTATTGTATTACTATATATTCTAAATCAATAACTTTGGCTTCAGTCGAGCCTCGCAGTTTTCGGAAAACTTGTTGAGATTTGTTTCGCGTCCGAATTTTCTCGCAATTCAAAGAGAAAAACCTAGGAAAATTTATAAAAAAATGTGCAATTCGATAAAGAAGACCCTCAGGATTAATCACAACGTAAGTTTTTTAAACAATTTACAGGAAAAAACGGTTTTTTGAAGTTTAAATGGGGTGTATTTGCTGGTAATACAAAGGTGCCTTTGTTCATAGTAGAGAACATGATAATTAGATTTTTGTTGATTCATACCCACATAACACAAAACTATATTCATACCTACGCGAGGAACACAGTCAAAAGAATTATAATATTTGGCTTTCCTTTTCATTACACATATTATAGCGTGTCCCAAATTCGATTTTCTAGGGAATTTTCTTGGGGGCTTCATAAGGACACTTTGTAACACATTGTAAAGCAATCTTCAGCTGACTTGATTTATAAATTTATAATTTTTTTTATATTAGATACATAGGTATCTCTAGTTTTGAGTTATTTCTTAATTTCCTGTTATTATTTTAACTAAACAATTTAAAATAACTATATATATAAAATAAAATTTCAATAAAATTAAAATAAATAATCTAGATAATAATAAATTGATTTTTCTCACAGTGGAGCTTCAAAATTACCTGTCCACTTAGTAAATTCGCAGTCTTCTCCAAAATTTAAAAAAAATTGAGTTTGATTCATTATTATTCTGCCGTTCCTAAGCCGCATGTAGAAATTTTAGTTTTAGAGAAAAACGGGTTTCAAATTTTATAGTTTTTTATTGTCAAAATTATAAGACAATATAAAAGTATAACATTTTAAAACATAAAATTTATACATGCGGCTTTCTTCTTAGGAACAGCAGTATTGTAAATGAGAATTCGAGGCTGATTTAAGAAATTAATAACACAGGGTCAATCCTTAAAAAAACTTTATGTAATTATGTAAATATCTTGTAATATGTAATTTTTTTTTAAATATTATTTTTACTTATTTCTTTTTTATTAATTTCTTAATTTGTTGTTTAATTTTTTTTTAACTAGCTATATACCTAATTACAAAAGTTAAAATATAACATGTAGACTTGCTAGGTTTATATAAACCTAGCAAGCCCACAATTTGTTTTAAAAAAAGCTTAAAAAGCTTGGTAAATTGAATTTTCTTTTTAGCAAATGGGAGCACATAAAAAGCACGTAATTCTCGCATATCAATATTATAAAAATATTTATTATTTCTCCATGGGCTTGCTAGCTTTACATAAAGCCAGCACGTCAATCATTTTTTAAAATTTCAATGGAAACCAAAGGATTACAAAAAATTTTAAAAATTGGGCGAAATTAGCACATAAAGAGCACATAATTCTGGAATTTTTTAAATTTTTATTGAGGTGGGCTTGCTAGGTTTATGGAGGTTCCAGATCCATATTTTTTTCACACCCACTAAACAAGATAAACTTGATATCATATTATTTATATGTTCTTTGCATGTCAAATTTTCATCTATGAGAAGTCCTAAAAATCTATGATATTGTTTTCAAATTTAATTGTATTTGTTTTTTGTTCATTTGAAATCAGATATAAAATGATTTTTTAAAATTAATGGTTAATTTAAGTTAATTTTGTAAGATTTTTAAATCATTTGAAATATTTTTATTTCATGAAAATTTTTAGCTCACACATATACTATACTATAGTAGTGTCATATGGTGATCCTAATTTTTTTGAGATTTCAAATTTTTTTATATATCTTTGCGTTTCAGATGATTTTGAAACTTTTTTGTTGCGCCGTCTGTCTGTATGTCTGTGTGTCTGTATGTCTGTCTGTAACGACCAACGCGCATAACTCAAAAACAGCTTGGCCGATTTTAATGAAATTTGGTACCTAGGCTGGGTCGAGAGGGTCCCATTTAAAAATGAACAAAATCCATCGAACACAAACGAAATAAAAGGGTGGGGGTAGATTTCAAAAATTAGAGTTTACGTGAAAATATGGCGTGTGTGAGATCAAACGAAAGGTAATTGAGTCTGCAGTTAAACAAAATACATTTTAATTTATTTAAAATAAAAAATGGTGGGGGTATATTTTAAAAATTAGAGTTAAAGTGAAAATATGACGTGTGTTCTATCAAACGAAAGGTAATTGAGTCCGGAGTTTAACAAAATACATTTTACTTTTTGTTTTTTTTAAGGGTGGGGGTAGATTTCAAAAATTTGAGTTTAAGTCAAAACATGGCTTGTGTTGTATCAAACAAAAGGTAATTTAGTCTGGAGTTGAATAAAATATATTTCAGTTTTTAGTTACATTAGCTCACACGTACACTATAACTATAGTACCTAGTGTGAGCTTAGGGGCCCATATATTGGCAGAGTATTTTCTTTGAACCTATATTAGTGTCGTGTCATCTGCAAATAATCTAATATTTCCATTTAATTTAAATTTTTCAATTAAAAATAAAATTGGCGCAAGCACTGAACCTTGTGGTACACCACAACAACAAATTGTTGTGGATCTTTGAAGTAGCTTTTAAACCAGTCGTAAATTTTGCAACTTATTCCCTTGGTATATAATTTTTTTACTAAAATATTGTGATTGACAGTATCAAATGCTTTTTTAAGTATAAAAAGTTTAAAACAGTTTGCTATATGAAGATGCGGTTTTCAATTTTAATAAACTCTTAAAAATCGATGTTCGCAACTGGGGGGTCTCTTTCTATTTCCCCTACAGATACCTGAGACCCCCCAAAACCATCTAATTTAAACACTATTAGTGCAGCTTATACATTTGAGAAACTTAAAAATAGTCACAGTCAAATATTGAAGCCAACAGGAAAAATAAACTTACACATTTTAACTTTTAAAAAATTTTCTTATTTATATTTCCTACATTTTATTTTTATTTTAAGCTTAAAAAGAGGACATTTATATTTCCTACATTTTATTTTTATTTTAACCTTAAAAAGAGGACCCATTTTCACTTGAAAATGCCCACATTCTGGAAGCAGTTTTATTTTGAAAAAAGCAGTCGTTTATATGGTTGACACTTCACTATGGAAAAAATTGCCAGGAAATATAAAAAATTGACAGTAAAAATAAAAAATAAATGAGATGGATATTGATCTAAATTATACACAGTGTGCCTGAATGAAGTATAGGTCACATAAAAATGGTTCCAAAAACTAATTGCACATTTTGAATATGGACTCTTTCCTGACTTCAGAGCCATATTCATTTAAATCCTAGCTGATCCTCTTCTCTGAATTCAATTTTTTGCCATTTTTCTACTTAGTCTAGGCGCTGGCTCCTATCACGTATGACCTAATAATGTGCGCTCAATTTGACTGAGGGGCTTTATTAAGCACCCATAGCAGTATAAAAAAAGTTTGGCCACATGGTCGAACTCATGGTCGTTTGGCCGCCATCTTTGAAAATGGCCACCAAATTAAAAGATTTTTTGTTTAAGCGTATCTTCCTACTCAGTGGTCCTATTTCAATTTTTTATAGCTCGTTTTACTCTTTTTTGAAAGGTAAACAAATTTTTGTCATAATACATTTTTTGATAAATTACGTAGTTTTTGAGATATACTTATTAGTATTTCCGCTCCCAAAAGAGTTAAAATAATTCCCCTGGCTCATTTTATTGTAGCTACAATATTATTGACATTTGTTTTTTTTTGTTACATAGAATAAACGATGCATCCTAGCGAAAAACGATAAAATTAATTTTTTATAGTACATTTAATTTCGCTTCTTCTGATGTATTACTTAGCATCCTAGCTTTGATAGTTAACTGTACAAGCCAGCTAAAATATACAATTTTGTAAAAATTCCATGTTTTCGCTCCAAAATCGATTTTTTTCTTAAAGATTGTAAAAGATATAACAATAGTCAGAAGAAGCAGAATTAAAAGTACTATAAATACTCTGCCAATATATGGGCCCCTAAGCTCACACTAGGTGGTATAGTTATAGTGTACTTGCGAGCTAATAAAACTAAAACCTGAAATATATCTTATTCAACTCCAGACTAAATTACCTTTTGTTTGAGACCACACACCCCCACCCTTCAAAAAACAAAAACTAAAATGTATTTTGTTTAACTCCGGACTCAATTACCTTTCGTTGGATATCACACACGCCATATTTTCACAAAAACTCTAATTTTTGAAATTTACCCCCACCCTTTTTGAAGAAAAAAAATCTAGAATGTATTTTGTTTAACTCCATACTCAATTTTTGAAATCTTCCCCCACCCTTTTATTTGGCTTGTGTTCGGTGGATTTTGTTCATTTTTAAATGGGACCATCTCGACCCAAGACGCAGCCTAGGTACCAAATTTCATTAAAATCGGCCAAGCGGTTTTTGAGTTATGCGCGTTGGTCGTTACAGACAGACATACAGACAGACAGACGGCGCGACAAAAAAGTTTCCAAATCATCTGAAACGCAAAGATATATAAAAATTTTTGAAATCGGAGCAACTTTTTTTTTCTCGAAAAAATTAGGATCACCATAGCTCACACTACTATAGTATAGTATATGTGTGAGCTAAAAATTATTCCTAACGTTTTTCGCTAGGATGCATCGTTTTGCTGCAAATTCACTTTTTGTATAATCTTGTATACAGTTTTAGAAACCACCCTCTTTAAGGCAGTCTTTAGGGGTACCATCCATCGAACTTTAAAAACATAAAGTCAATATCCTCTTCTGTAAAAGGTTTAAAGCCTTCCATGTAACAAAAAAAACAATAATATTGTAGCTACCCATAGAATTAGCACGAGCCTTATTTTAGTTCTTTGGCTAGCAGTTATACTAATAATCTTGGTATACCTCAAAAACTACTTGATTTATTAAAAAATGTGTAATAACAAAATTTATTTGCCTTTAAAAAAGGAGTGTAGCAAGCCTTAAAAAATTAAAGTTGGATGACTGGGTAGGGAGATAAGCTTAAACAAAAAAATCTATCAATTTGGCGGCAATTTTCAAAAATGGCGGCCAAAAGACCATGAGTTCGTCCACGTGACCAAACTTTTTTTATACACCTATAGGTGCTTAACAATGCCCTGCAGTCAAACTGAGCGCACATATTAGGTCACACGTGACAGGAGCCAGCGCCTAGACTAACTAGAAAAATGGCAAAAAATTGATAAAATTTCGAGAAGAGGATCAGCTGGCTCTGAAATCACGAAAGAGTCCATTTTTTAAATGTGCAGTTAGTTTTTGGAACCATTTTTATGTAACCTATACTTCATTCAGGCATACTGTCCCAAAAAGTCGTTTTAACAAAAAAGTTATCACTGTTTATAAAAAAAAACTGCTTTCAGAACTTGAGCATTTTTGGATGAAAATGGGGCCTCATTTTGGGTTTTAAATAAAAATAAAATGTTAATTTTAATGTTTTCCTTTCTAATAGGTAATTTGCACTAGTCTATTTTGGGAAACCCTGTACATTATTTTAAAAAAAATCGAGTCATTTTACATTGTGTGGTGCTTTGTAAATCAATAATTTAATATTATAATATTCCCATTTTTGGTCAGTAATTAATTCGCGAGCTGTGATTGGTTGAAAATTATTGATTTACACATTTATTTGCCATTGGAATGCGATTGGAATGTACTGATAAGAGTCTTTTTCATCAAAGTGCATCTTGTAGTTGTCTGAACCTGTTCGTGGAATAAAAATTTTCCCGTAATTATTTTAAATTTCGAGTGACTTTTTTGCAAACAAATCGTGAACAAATGTGTAATGACGTGGGAGAGACTGCCAGGATTATAGTTAAAGGGAGTTGTGGAATTTTTGCTGTTGGGAGAAACATTTTTTATAGGTAAAATTTATTTTAAAGATTTTTAGGAATAATTTAGATTTTTCTAGAGTAGGTAGCTAGCTAAAAAGTGCAGGTCTGTACTTTGCCTGATATAATAATTATTGATTTATTGAGTTTCGCAAATAGTTCTTATTTTTTATGTGTATTTTAAAAAATAGGAAATTTTTCTCGACTCTATTATTTATTATATCAACATGTGGGTTTTTTTTGCAGGAGATCTATAGTAATACAATTTTTAGCTCACATTACTACTATACCAATGAATGTGTATTCTTTGACTATACTATTGTAGTGTGAGCTATGGTGATCCTAATTCTTTCGAGAAAAAAAAAGTTGCTCCGATTTCAAAAATTTTTATATATCTTTGCGTTTCAGATGATTTTGAAACTTTTTTGTTGCGCCGTCTTTCTGTCTGTAGGTATGTCTGGCTGTCTGTATGTCTGTCTGTAACGACCAACCCGCATATCTCAAAAACTCCTTGTCCGATTTAAATGAAATTTGGTACGCAAGCCAAATAAAAGGGTGGGGGTAGATTTCAAAAATTTGAGTTTATGTGAAAATATGGCGTGTGTGATATCAAACGAAATGTAATTAAGTCTGGAGTTAAACAAAATAAGTTTTAGTTTATTTTTAAAAAAAGGGTGGGGGTAGATGTCAAAAAACAGAGTTTAAGTAAAAATATGGCATGTGTGATATCAAACGAAAGGTAATTGAGTCTGAAGTTAAACAAAATACACTTTAATTTTTAAAAAAGGGTGGGGGTAGATTTTAAAAATTAGAATTTAAGTCAAAACATGGCTTGTGTGGTATCAAACGAAAGGTAATTGAGTCTGGAGTTGAATAAAATATATTTCAGTTTTTAGTTATATTAGCTCACACGTACACTATAACTATAGTACCTAGTGTGAGCTTAGGTGCCCATAGATTGGCAGAGTATTTTTTTATTTGACTGAAACAATTAACAAACATTAAAATATCGCGAGAACTACTTACACCAGGATATTATTATAGGGCTTATTTGAAAGGTCTTTAAACTACCTTTCGAATGACCTTTCACATGTTCGATTTTTAATAAAAATCACAAAATTTTAATTTTTGAAATTTTTTTAGAAAAGTTTTTGCAAAATGTTCCTTTGATAAAAAATAATTCGACGTGTTTCGGGATTTTTTAAATCTGATCTCTAAATGTAAATAATTTTTTTTTATCGCGTTATGTTAAATACAGAGGCAAATATGTCAAAAACGAGCTGATAGATTTTTAAAATTTTGATATGTTTATAAAGAAATTTAAGAGACCTTATGTACGTATGACTCACCCACTTTTCCAATTCAAAATATAGGGGTCAAGTTTACCCCTCAAAGGGTACTAAAAAAATTTCACGATAGGTAAAAAGTGCGTCCCCCTTGCAAACAAAATCCAAGCGTTCTTCCATAAACCTATAAAAAAATACACAAAAAAGCCTCTGATACCTTTTGAGTTGAAACAGCCTATATATTATCATAGAGCTTAATACAGGATGAGTGTCCTTAGGTTAAAATATGTCTCTTTTTTACAGATGGTTGTAGCAGTAGCTCAGCTGGGAATTTGTCGAAGCCTGCAGCTGCTGGTTGCTGAGTATGCTGAAAGAGGCTTCATTCATTTCTGCTTTTGGTAAGTATCATAGCTATTAAGATATCTTCACATCTAAATATTATCTACAAAAAATATATTCCTTTCTGTAGTTTCAAAAAATATTATGTTTTTCGATAATTTTTGTTAAAAATATTAAAATAAGGTTTATTTTGAAAATGTATGTCAAAAATGCTATTAGGATTTTCTTGTAGATTACCGCAGCTTAAGATTTTAATTCTAAAAAAGTTTTTCAAAAAAAAACAGCGGTTAATATCTTTATAAGAAATAGCTCTGTAAATTTTTGTCACATGTTTAGCAAACACTCAAAAAACTGACTATTACATGCATGTGCATTTCAAAGCAGTCGGTAAGTGAATTTTTTATTAGTATACCATTTATAATTTGTGTTGTTATCACTCAAAAGCTATATTCTTTAATATGGATCACCTATTTTATTTTAAATGAGCAAAGTAGTAGTAGAATTTTTCCTGAATCATCAGAATATGATGGGCAAAAATGATGTAGGTGTGTTTGTTTTTTATTTTAAATCAATTAATCTGTATTTTAAAACAATTTTTAATTCCTTTTTCCAACTGATTTTCAAAATTAATAATATGTTTATATTTATGCTAGGTTAAACTTTTTCTTAGATTTAGTGTACTTAAAATGAATTAAGTACTATGGGTTTATTTAGAAAAATTATTACTGAAAACAAAAATTAATGTGCAGTGTTATTAGATTAATTGAGAAAATATCTGAGAAAAAATCACATTTTACAGAGTCTTTAAATCAGAAAAAAAAAGAAAACAAAAATGATGTAAACGATAGAGATTTTATTTAACAAAAATTAAAACCTTAAAAATTTGACAACATATTCTGGGGATTTAGGAAAAATTCTACAACTTTGCTTATTTAAACTATACTTTGTGATCAATATTAGCAAATATCTATGGCTAAAAATAAATGAGTAAAATACAGAGTGATCCAAAAGTGGCTCACCCTCTTTTTTTTGCATTTTTAAATATAGAGAAATAAAACTCGAGGATATCAAATAATGTCAAATTTAACTTAAATTTGGCATATTGTGTATTGTTGGACATGTTCTACTACTATTATGTCAGTTTAGAATGTTTTTCTACTTTGTCCGACGCCTATTCTCCACCTTCTTCGATCCTGACAATCATCTTCTGTCAGGTTTTTTTGACTCATTGATCATTGATTGACTGTTGACATTCCAGTTTAGGAAGCCCTCTTTATCTGCGCTCTATTGGTTGCAATTCTGCTATTCTAGGACTTGCTTTGGTAATCTTTCGTCGTTCATCCTTTTAGTGATGTCATCCGTCCCATTCTTTCTTTTATGATCTCATTTCTTATATGATCTGTTCTAGATATTCTCATTGATCTTATTGCATCCATTTCGACACGTTCCATTTTTGCTTTGTATTTTTCTGTTACGCGACAAGTCTCTTCCATACAACAGCGTGCTTTTCACCATTGTTTCATATATGTTAAATCTTTTTTTGCTCTTACTATCCTTTTTTTCCAGTTCTTAACAGTCTGTTCCTGTCTTATCAAATAAACCATTGTCTAGTTCTAACTCACTTGATTCGTTTCCAATACATAAGTACTGTGTCTTGTCCACGTTCACTGTTAACCCCCACTTTTGGTATTCTTCTGTTAACTTTCTTATCATATCCTCCATATCTTTTTTATCATTAGCTGCAATTACTTGGTCATCAGTAAGCTGTAGTGTGTATATGGTAAATCGGTCGTTAAGTTGTATTTCCATGCCGCGTACTTTACGTTTCCAGTTTTTTAGAGCTACTGCGATATATATTTTAAAAAGAGTTGGAGAGATACAAAATCCCTGTCTTATTCCTTTTGTTTACCAGGAATTCTTTTAAAAGTCGACTTTTAATTTTAGATTTTGACCCTTTGTATAGTATTTTCATCGCTTTTATATATGTATGTATGATTGTTATTAGTTTGTTCTAACACTGTCCATAATTTTTCTACTGGAGCAGTATCATATGTTTTTTGTAGGTCCACAAAGGTAACATGAGTCTCTATATTTCTGGCACTTCTTTTCTCAATTACTTTTTTAAGACAAAAAAGATTACCACTACAAGATCTGCCTGCACAAAACCCACTTTGCTCTTCTTCTTCTTGGTCATGAAAATAATTCTCTATTAGGTCTCTAAGAATCCTACCGTACAATCCACTTAAAGTACTGGTTCAAATTCCTCTGTAGTTGTTGCAATCCAGCTTATTTCCTTTTTTATGTATTCACGATATGAATGCTATTTTCCAATCATCAGGTACTGGATGTCCGTTTATGCATTGACTGATAATATATGAGATTTTCTAGTAGCTTCTCTGATCTATATTTGAGCATTTTAGCCTGTATTCCCCCAGTCCCGCTAGCTTTTCGGGATTTAAGCTTTTTAATACTATTTCTTTTTCGATAATTCCTCTCGATGTACATGGTCTCAAGAATCTAAAAATGTTGAAAGATAAAAGGTGTCTCAATTAAAAATCGAAAGTTGTGGTCGTTTCCGGTTCGTTTGAGGAAGTCACGTGACCTGCCAAAAAATGTTAAGTTTGACAATATATGAAATCTTCTAGTTTTATTTCTCTATCTTAAAAAGATCAGAAAAAAAGGGAGTGAGCCACCTTTCCTGGAACACGCGGTATACTAGAATAATTATTACCCCAGTAGTTAAGGTATTTTTAGTTTTACCATAGTAGGGTACCCTTTTATTATTTATAAATTTTATGTTAATCTGTGTACAGGGTGTTATTTATGTGTGTGGTCAAACTTCAAGGTGTTTATAAACATGGGCCCGAAAATTAAATAGTTTTTAAGTCACAAGGTGTCAAAAATTATCCTAATAATCTTTTGCTGATTGTAGTAGCAATAAGAGGCTAATTTAGGCCTAATTAGAATAAAACTATTAAGTCCAGTGACACCCTAACCAATATTTTTGGCAAACAAATTGTGCGCCACTGACTGTATGATATAAGATAAAAAATAAAAAGCACTTTGGTGCATGTCCGCGGGACAATAACAATAAAAAATTGTATCTTAGAAGCTATCTGAACTATTTTTCTTCAAATCACCCAAGGAAGAACCCCTTGGTGTTTGCGCACATAGGTACTTAAATAACATTGTAAAAGTTTACTTTCAAAGTAGTTACTAATGTTGAATTTTACGCTTGTTAAAAAAAATACTTATTATTTTAATTTAAAGTGATTTAAAAAAATATTTTTATAAAAATATTATAATTAAACTGGGTACCCTACAAAGAAGATCACATGAAAGAATTTTCGGGGGTGCTTAAGGGTTTACTGTATGGTTAGAAATTATTTCGCGTAGTAGTAAAAAAATGTAAATTTGTAAAAAAAATTTAAACAGTTAGTGGTTTAAATAAATGTAAAACAAATGTTGTCGTGAAAATAGGCTGACTTGTATGAAATAATCTCAAAGAAAAATTTATAAAAGCGATAGTAAAGCAACCTTGGCTGACTTGGTCAAAATCTAAAATTGAAATGACACAGGAAATTATATATCTTTCCTGGATAAAGCCAGTCTTGAAAATTGGCTGACTTGTTAAAGAAAAAGTAAAACTTAAGTAATAAAATTAAAAATCTAAAATTAAAATGATCTATCATTACAATAATAAGCAGTGTAAAACAAGTCTTGAAAATCGGCTGACTTGGTAAAAATCTAAAATTAAACTCATGCATCATGACAATAATAATCGGTGTAAAACAAGTCTTAAAAATCATGTGCCTTGGTAGAAATCTAAAATTGAAATTGTACATCAATCATTACAATAATAAGCAGTGTAAAACAAGTCTTGAAAATCGGCTGACTTGGTTAAAATCTAAAATTAAAATGGTGTATTATTACAATAATAAGCAGTGTAAAACAAGTCTTGAAAATCGGCTGACTTGGTAAAAATCTAAAATTAAACTCATGCATCATGACAATAATAATCGGTGTAAAACAAGTCTTAAAAATCATGTGCCTTGGTAGAAATCTAAAATTGAAATTGTACATCAATCATTACAATAATAAGCAGTGTAAAACAAGTCTTGAAAATCGGCTGACTTGGTTAAAATCTAAAATTAAAATGGTGTATTATTACAATAATAAGCAGTGTAAAACAAGTCTTGAAAATCATCTGCCTTGGTAGAAATCTAAAATTAAAATGGTCTATCATTACAATAATAAGCAGTGTAAAACAAGTCTTGAAAATTGGCTGACTTGGAAAAATTGTAAAATTAAATGATCTATCAATACAATTATAAGCAGTACAAAACAAGTCTTGAAAATCGCCTAACTTGGTTAAAATCTAAAATTAAAATGCTGTATTATTACAATAGTAAGTAGTGTAAAACAAGTCTTGAAAATCGGCTGACTTGGTAAAAATCTAAAATTAAACTGATGCATCATATTACCGCTCTGTGCTTACAAACATTGAGTTTGTTGATTTTGGTGTTTTTCCTTATAGATTTTTGAGTTCCATGTTTTGGAGCCCCTTGTGGAAGACCTGTTAGTAGAATATCCCCAAGGTTGCTCCGGCCTGTCGTAAGAGGCAACTAATAGGAGACACCAGTTGGTGACGTTTTATGCCACAAGTTGTGGCAAAGAAAATGTTAATGTATACGGTATACTTGCATGTGCAATTATAAGCACCCCCGAATTTGAAAGAAAGAACACTTCAGGGAGCACTGGTCTTTGAGAATTTGTTCACTTATTGTTGCCGATTGATATCAAGGTAATAAAGTTTTGTTTTCTATATGGTTTAAAATAATATAGTATCTAGGTTTTATGCCACAAGTTGTGGCAAATAAAATAAAATAAAATCAGTCGTAATAAAAATAAATTATTTTAGTCCAATGATCGTCGCCGATTTATTTTAGTTTATTGGTTATTTGGTTAAAGTAGTTCAATTATTATCGCCGACTAGTTTAATTTTATTTGATTTTTGGTTTCTAATAAAATTAAATTATTCGTAGACAATTATCGAACTACAGTAAACCGTTACAGATCTTTAAACCCATTAATTATAGTTTAATGATCGTCGCTGATTTGTTTAATTTTATTTGAAACCTATTTGCAAATAAAATTAAATTGATCGTAGACAATTATTAAACTATAAGAAACCCTTATATTAATATAATTAAATTGTTTGAAGACAGTCAACGAACTATAATAAATCTTGTTGTGTAAAAAATCCATGGTTTAATGATCGTCGCCGATTTATTTAATTTTATTTGATACTTAGTTTCAAATAAAATTAATTTGATCGTAGACAATCATTGAACTATAAAAAACCCTTACAGATCATTAGACCGGTTATAGTTCAATAATCGTCGCCGATTTGTTCAAATTTTATTTGAAACCTATTTGCAAATAAAATTAAATTGATCGTAGACAATCATTGAACAACAACCATCGCCAATCTGAATGTTAAGGCGGTTGCGCCATAGGCGGTTGCGATCCCGTCCCATCGCAGACCATTCTACGCTCGATCGTGGAGTTCCTTCTCATGTTTTTGAATATACGCATTTGCACTTGTCGTTTCAGGGCCCGGGAACGCCAAGTGCAAATGCATACATTATTAGACATGGAAAGGAACCTCATCACTCGTGGTCGAACCTAAAATGGTCCGCGATCGGACGGACGCGTGACCGCCTAGTGCGTTCCCGTCTTAACACTTAAATCGGCGACGAATTGCAATTCGATGATTGTCTACGTTCAATTTAAATTTTAAATAAAATAACAAATAAACGTGCAAAAATCAATTACGATCTTTGAACTTTTAGTGCGTACCCTGCGTTTACAACTAGTGTTCTGTGTTGCGAAGTGCCTAGTGTTAAAGTGTTGGTGCTAAGTGTTAGGTTACAATGGGGTTGGCGTGACTGTGAGAGTTTGTGTTTTGGGGTTTTAAGGTTTGGGGTTTCACTGGGGTTGTTGGTCTGACTGTGGGAGTTTGCCTGTCCCTCCGCGCTGGTGTTCCACCTTGTCGACGGTGCGGAGGCTTACGCTATCTATGTTTCGTTAGCCAAAGAGGGTTGGCTGGCGAAATATAGATTGCCAACTAAGAGAACACCGGGTGGGGGGTGGGAGGTTGGTTAGGCTAAATAAGTCCCTGGGTAATTGGTGGGGGTCGATCAAAGGAGTGACATTAATTAAAACCGATTAAGGCGGGGGTTAGGTAGTATTTGTAAAATAAAATATAAAAGGAAAAATAAGTAGAAGCGAGAGTGTGTAATTAGAACCACTGGAGCATGGAAACTGATGTTCTCAACAGAGAACATCGGTTTCCGTGATTCAGTGGCTCTATAGTGTGAGTGGATCCCCTAGGGGGGCTTGGGAACAGGGCATATGATGGCCTCGTGGCGGTAATACCCGGATCGCATCGCAGTGGTGGTTAAGATGCGCTGGTGCAGTGCCATAGCGCTCGTCTCCGGAAACACTGGGAAAACAACAATCCCCACATACACCGACAGCTTCTCCAAAGCACAACTTCCTTCCAGGATGTGACCTCGTTGTGCACTTATTCTCATTAGAGGGCAAAAGGTGGCGAAGAGCTATACCATCATACATCAACTATATTGGTCCTGCTTGGTTCCATCTTCCTCACGGGGACTGGAGTACTGATACTTGCTGGTGGATCACCTTCCTAATTTGGTTGAGTTTCTCGCGAGTTTTATCGTTTTTTTTAAACAGTGCACGGCACTGTAGTGTAGTGCGGTGTGGTGCAGTTTAGTGAAGTGCGGTGTTGTGTAGTGTAGTGCAGTGTAGTGAAGTGCGGTGTTGTGTAGTGCGGTGCAGTGTAGTGCGGTTCAGTGTAGTGCAGTGCAGTGTAGTGCGGTGCAGTGCGTTGTAGGTAGTGCGGTGCAGTGCGGTGTTGTTCAGTGTTGTGAAGTGAAAGCAGTACAGTGTTGTGCATTACACAGTGTACAGTGTAATAGTAAAGTGTTATCCAATAGTGCAGTGCAGTCAAGTGTATTTTTTTCATCAGTATTTTACAGTGTATTTTATTAGTCGTTATTCCTATGTTTACACGTATAACCCCAATCACACAACACATTTGACAATGACAGTGCGTTGTAAAAAAACAGCTAGCGTGCAACTTTAACACCTTTATCTGGTTTGTTTTTGATGGGTTTCAAACCTAGATAAAGGATATATAAAGTTTTGATAGTACGCTTTGAAACAGAAATAATATCGTTAATAGTTTTATCTTTGGTTGTGTTCTAAGGGTTTGAACCAAAGATAAAAATATTTTCGTTGTGGATTCACACCTAAATTTGAAAATGGTGGTAAGGAAATCATAAAAAATTTGAGTCATTACCTTTTATTGACTTAAATTTTAATATTTTTATCTTTGATTGTGTTTTAAGGGTTTGAATCAAAGATACAAATATTTTTGTTGGTGTGGATCCATATTTAAATTTTGAATTCGTGATAAGGAAATCATTAAAATTTAAGTCAATACGTTTTATTGACTTAAACTTTCATAATTTTATCTTTGGTTGTGTTCCAAGGGTTTGAATCAAAGATAAAAATGTTTTTGGTGTGGAACTGCATCTATTCTATATTTGAAAATCGTAATAAGGAAATCATTGAAATTTAAGTCAGTGTCTTTTATTGACTTAAACTTTCATATTTTTATCTTTGATTGTGTTCTAAGGGTTTGAATCAAAGATACAAATATTTTTAGTGCGGATCCACATCTAAATTTTGAAATTTTGACAATGACATCATTACCTACCGATTTCCAAAAATGCACACACAACCTCATTTACACATACTTACATTAGTTTCTAAGTAGTAAGTAAGTAGGTACCTATTGTTAAATTAATTAGTCATTTATAATATATTATAAGTGTTTAAGAATAAACTTATTGTTTTTTTCTTTTCCTTCCCAATCGGTGCGCGTACGAAAGACACGGTATGGAGATATACTCAACCATTTCCACCGGTGAACAGGGTCGATCCACTGCTGCGTCCGTAGTACGTCCCGCGATTATTGGTACCACAGGTCAATATGTAGTTGATGGTTGATGGGAGCTCTGCCCCTTTGCCCCTGATGGGTATGAGTACACAACAAGGTCACCTCCAAAATGGAAACGCCAACAAACTTTCCCTCCCGTTTGCGGAGGGAAGGTTTGGTGGTGGAAGTTGTGGTTTCTTGGAGAAGCTGCCGGTTGTGGGGGTGTTGTTTTTCCAGTGTTTCGCAAATGGGAGACGGGACGCTGTGGTAAATGGCTGCATTAACTGGCGCATCTTGGCTGACACTGCGACATGCGATCTGGGTTGCCGCGAGGACCATCGCCTTGGGACCAAGCCTAGGGGATGTGTGTGTGGGAGTGTGAATGTAGAAGTACGTATGTGTGTGTGTGTAAGTGTAATTGGGAGGGTATGTGTGAGTGTTTCTGTGTATGATGTGTTTGAGATAAAAATGGGGGTATGGGGAAAAAAAGTAAAAAATATTAAAATTAAAAAAAAATATGTAATAAAAGTTAAAACCAGACAAGATTTTTTAAAGGGCGGGAAAGGGAGCCAGAGGTAGTTTATTTACTATACTAATAGAGTCCGAGGGGGATAGTCTCTGAGAGGCCTAGAAAAAAAAGGTGCTTAATTTTCGTCGGAACAATTGTTATTAAGTATTTTTATTTGGTCAACCAATAATAAAAACCACAAAAAACTTAAAAACTGCTTCCTCTTTAAAGGAAAATAAATTTCAAAGATTTTTTTGTCGTCTCTTGACTTTTTTTAGGAAATAAAATTCAAAACCATTTAAGAATTTAAGAAGATACTTTATTATAGCAAAATTAAAATAACTTTCAATAAAATCAACCAAAAACAAATGGGCCTAACTCACGCCTTAATATTTTCGGTGAACTTTTTTTAGAAAACGAAAACAAAAATTTAATATTAACTTATGTCACTCCTAAACGTCTAATTCTTAATTTGATAAAGGAGTGCCCTTAAGTTTCTAGCTTAAATGAGATAATGGATAAAAAATAGCACCACTTTTAAAATAAAATAAAAATATTTATTAAACTTTGTAATCTATTAATTTCTCTAATAGTTTTAGTTAAATAGTTTTAAGTTAGTTACATTTGTACCAGTGATAGTTAGTGAGGCCAAGTGACGTGTAAGTGACATCAGTGTTTGTGTAAATTAAGTGTAAATAAAATCGTGTATGTCAATTTTTACCATCTTCATAATAGGTTGGATATTCTTCATACTGTTTTCCTCCACACAAAATCTGGCTCTCATTATGCTCTTTTTCAATCAGGACGATAGTACCTGTGCTGACTGTAATATAAAAAATAATCTTTATGATATTGGTTACTCTATTTGATATTAGCACTTTTTAATACTATTTATCCATCTATAACAAAAAACCGCATTGTTATGTTGACTGGGGTGCTTTAGTAGTATTTTGAGTAATTTTAATATTTAATCAGCTGCTAGCAATTACACCTTAATTTTTTTTCTGATCAAGCATCGAGCTTTGCTGTCATTATAGCGATTCTATCTTTGCTGATAGTGCCTCGGTTAAAAAAAGTTTATTTGTGATATGAGTTTTCAGTTTTGTCAAATTCATTCCGGATTATTGGTATTGTTTTAATAATATTTCTCCATCTATACCAACCTCCCGCGACTATTATCATAGCAATCTTGCCTGATATTGACTAGTTTCTATCAATAGTCGAATTTAGGTATTTTCTAGAGTAATAAAATATATTTTATTACTCTAAGGGTATTTTTTACTATATAATCAGATGTTGGCGTTTTTGTACGCTTAGATATTTTTTCTTGTGAAGTACTTATCAAAAATAATTTGTCATGCAAATTTGGTGTTAATTTTTTCATAAATTGTCAGAATTTCTAAGCACATTTCTAATTTAATTAGTAAATAGAAATTTTTGTTCTCTTATGTTAGGTCTGGTGGGACAAGCTGAGCATCTCAAGTTAAACAAGTTTTAAATTTTTGCGAAAAAAACTCTTGCAATTTAAAAAAATTGTAATGTCAAGATTGGTATAGATAGATCATTGGAAATGGCAAACTTACTATATAGTTATTTATACATTTTCTTCTTTCTATTAGGTCAGATCAGACACTATATGAGCTTAGTATATTTTTGGATTTACAGTACCTATTGTAATAAACAAAAAAAAAACATTTCTCAAACTGGGCAAAGATTTTTTAGTGACAATGGCATATGCATTTTATTCTGTAATATTTGATAAAACATTTGGTAAATTTAAAAAATATAATTATGTAATGTTCATTGGTTTGGTTTGGTTCGGTGTTTTTCAGTTAGATCAGATCAGGTATAGCTGAGTAAATTTTTGTTTAAACTATTCAATATTGAATGTTAAATTCCGCACTTGTTTACAATTATTTAAGCGTAAAGTAATCAAAGCTAATTCCCAAAAGTTTTTCTATTTTGGATAAAAAAAAATATGTATAATGTGCCTTAGCTTAATAAGGTTTCATAAAAGTTTATTTAGTCTTTTTTGTTCAATGAAAGTCTGGTCATCGTTAAGCCAATGCTTCCCTGCTTACATAACACGACAAGTGTTGATTGATAAACAGTATCTTTGTTGCGTTCTGTTCACACTTATTTCTCTATGGGCATACAACCCTTACATCTTACTATGATACAAATTTAAAAAAACTTTGTGACACTATAAGACTTTGTTTGACTTTCTACCCTTCAGGTTTTATGCCGTTTTCATTCCAATCTTAAATTCTCAGTGCTACTGTTGGTTTACAAAAGCATCTTTTTCGATTCTATGTTTATTGTCAAGAAAAAAATTCATATCCTCTTCACAGTGTAGGGGAAGACTTACCCGGCCTTGAGTTTCAGATTTATCAAATAGGTTCAGGAAGTTGAGGTTTAACAAACACAAAAATGTTAAGCTCTTTTTCATGTAACTAAAAACCGGTTAAAACAAGAAAAAAATTTTTTTAGGTAAAAGCTAAAACTTGTAATTTAATTTATTTACTGAAATATAAAAGAAAACTAAAAATGAAAAAATGTGATCCTAATAAGAGTCTAAGAAAAAGAAACAGCTTTCTAAAACTTTTGTTGTAACCAATCTTATAATGTTTTCAATATTTTCGATAGAAAAAAGTTTGTCAAATAATTTGTTTGTTGAAGGTGGTAATTTTATGTTGGGTGGACGAGAGCTATACTGGCCTGTGTGGGTTAAAGCTCAATGCCCTGCTGGCAAAAAAAAATTAAAAATAGGTGTAATATTTTTTAATAATGGTAAATAATAATTAATTTTTGTTCACTTTTAAATATTGGTATTTGCTTAGGTGTAAACATAAATTTTAAGGCGTCAAAATTGAAAAAAGCATAAAATAAAAAATAAAGTAAATAAACATTTATGTGGAACCAAAAAAAAAATTCCGCGGAATACAAAACAACAAACAAACGAAAAACATACACCAAGCCCGTGTAAATGCGTCTTTGGCATTAAAAAAACTATAGGACTTTTTTCTTGAGGATGGGGTAAATGTATGATTTTATAAAAATTTTACATTTTGAAGTCGCATTTACTTTTATTTGCGCATGTGACTTTCGAAAAAACTAATAAAGCTTTATTATATTATTTCTTATTTTATATTTTTATAATAACATTGCAAATCATTTGTTACGATATGACTCTCTTTTAACAACTTTAGAAGTCTAAAATTATAATAATGTCGGCTTGACAAATTATATTCATTTAAAATCTTTGTGTTTATGGTGTTCCGATAGGTATTAGTAAAGATGTTCTGTAGATTGCAAGTTTAAAATTTGGGAAAAAAAAACTTAAAACTATTTGCCAAACGTGTTCAGTGCTTAAAAAAAAAAACATTATTAAGGATTTATGGAAATTTTCCGATATTAAAGCAATTTTTTTAATGTGCTCAATTCTTAAAAACTAACAAAAATTACATATTCTTTAATGAACTACCCGCTTTTTTCGATCATCCGAGAAAACTGACTTAAGACACTCCTCAAATTTTGGAGTCAGTTTTTTAGGTCAATGTTGGAAAAGAGTATTGAGTTTTTCAGCACCTCAATTCTTGGAGTGTTCCGATATCAATGCATGTTAACAATAACATATACCAAAAAAACAAAAAGGGCGGTGTGCGTTAATTTTCAGCAAATGAAGGGAAGTTCAATGTAAACGAACTTTAATATAATGAATACTTAAAAAACATTTCATAATATAAATAATCATGTACATTACAACAATATCCATAAGCAGAAAATTAACGTTCAATTAATTGTTTTTTTTAAACTTTTTCGATGTGTATGTATTTAATAAGATTTATATGTCATACCTTGTCCTTATGACAATACTGTCAGTACTATTTTTTTTTGTAATTTTTTAAAAAATTTTAAAGTTCTAAAAAAAGTTTAAAACAAAGCCAGTATACACCAATTCTGTTATAGATAATATCTCACTGTATGTTTATGTCCTAACTCATATAAACTTGAGCTAGCACAAAAATATTTTTCATTGAAAAACTCATGTTTTCTTTTCGAACACTATCAAGAAAAGACAAAAACGATATGTTTCATCTTCTGTTTACATTTTAAGACAAAAAAACATGAGCTTCTCAATGAAAACTTTTTTTAAAGGCGCCTTTGCTCAAGTTTTTGTTCATGTTTAGGAGAGTTTACAACTAGGGAGTAAAATGTTTTCATACTATATTCAAAATAAACCAAACTATATTATTTTCTTTTAAAAGGTTTATATTCCGCTGTGTTTTTAAAATTTACCGTTTAGCAAAGGGATGTATAAATAATTTATAGAAATTCAGGATTAAAGAAGATTAAAATAATGTATATATGTATATCTCTTTTCAATGTAAGCAATTTCTTTTTTCGTAACTACATAAAATGTATTTAACGACTGTATTACAAATTTTTACCTTTTAACCACCGATTCTGCTTGTTCCCAACCAGAAGCAAGAAGACAGAAGAGTGACAAAAACCATGACGTTTAGCTAATACGTCACCAAGGGCCTAGCTAAGCGGCCAAAACATCAACCAAAGTTATGCAATCGACGAAAGCGCGGGGAGCAGGGCCGAGAAGACACAACAGACAAGACAGCTACGCCAGAGGCACAGCTTAGTGACCTAGGGGAGCCAACTCAATAAACACAACAAAATTGGAAACTTCAGATTTAGCAATTTCCGGAGAGCAGCCTCTAGTCAATAAAGACAAGACAAATTTAAAACTAACAATAGATTTAGAGGGGAGCCAACGTCAACCCTTCACCACAAACTAGAACTGTAGACGCTGAGGGAGCCACCATCAATCCCTAAAGAATCGTGAAGTTAATAAACACGACAAACTGGATACTACAACCAATAGATGCCGAGGGGAGCCAATGTTAACCGTTCACAAGTCGAAACATGAATAAACACGGCAAACTATAAACTGAACTGTAGACGCTCTGTCAACTTTTAATAAGCTATGTAAAAGTTTATTGAACTATGAAACCAGAACAAGGCAGTACTAACAAACTGACAATAAATAGCTTTAAAATGTCATTGATTGGGAACTTTGAGGCGATTAATGTAAAGGTAAGTTTTTTTTTAAATTATTGTACTTCTCTATCAAATTGGACTTTATTAAGCCATTCCTAATTTCTATTTTATCATAAAACTTAGATGTTATTATTTCATAAATCATAATTAATATTTTTATTTATTTCAGGCAGTCTTTGGGACCTGTAAATGCGTCAAACCAGCAAGATTTCTGACGTTTTGTCGAACGTTATTGACGAAGGTGAGTTTCTTCAGATTATTGTAGGGACTAGAAATTTCTGTTCGATATTAGGTCTCTTAAGGATTAAAATTAAACAAAAACAAATTGCACTTTATTTGCTACTTGTCATTTGTATTTCATTATTATAACACTTCTATTTATTTTATTAATCATACTTATATTATTTTTTTATTGATTTCAGGCAACTTTCGAGACCCGTAAATGCTTCACAAGAGCAAGACTTCTGAAGTTTAAACTGGTTCCTGAACGTCATTGATCAAGGTGAGTTCCTTATTTAAATGCAACTCGAAATTGCATTTCGATAGGAAGTGTATAGTCCTTGCCATACGCAGTTACACTTTTGTGACTTTGACATGAAATAAACATATTTCCTAACCCGAAATTTATTAAAAAGTCATGTTGGTATAAAATTAAAGGTAAACCTGTCATTGTCTCTGGATAAAAAGATGCTGACTGTAGGTTGACAAAAAATATGCACAGATAAAAACAACTCAAAGACATTCCATTTTTTTACAAGCTTTTATTTAACTTCACCTGTATGTATGTAATCAAATCGTGCAACTCATTTTTGAAGAACTTCCAAACATTCAGTTGACTTCAAATTTCGCATAGCGTCTTAGTTCCGATGACAATACAATAATGTGGTTTCATCGGGTACCTACCTCCCCCCTAACGTAGGGGGTAGAGAGGGGATAAAACTTTAATTTGTCCGATTTTGACCAAAATTGGTATCTGGGGGTTTTTGAGGATGAGAATTACGAATTTTTGATCAGATTACAAAAATTCAATATGGCGGATTCAAAATGGACGATTTAATGTCAAGTTTTTCTGATTACTTTCAACTGACTTCCACGTATCCGATTGACTTTAAATTTCGTATACCGTTATAGTTCCGATGACAATCCAATAATGTGGTATCACTGACTACCTACCTCACCCCTAACCTGGGGGGCGGAGAGGGGGTAAAATTTTAGTTTGTTGGATTTCCACCAAAATTGGTATCTGGGGGTTTTTGAGGATGAGAATTACGAATTTTTGATCAGATTACAAAAATTCAATATGGCGGATTCAAAATGGACGATTTAATGTCAAGTTTTTCTGATTACTTTCAACTGACTTTCACGTATCCGATTAACTTTAAATTTCACATAACGTTATAGCTCCGATGACAATCCAATAATGTGGTATCACTGACTGCCTACCTCCCCCCTAACGTGGAGGGCAGAGAGAGGGTAAAATTTTAGTTTGTATTTTGTTTAGTATCAAATCGTTGGACGGCCTTCTCATCGAAGATTTAGATATTTCAAAATTGACAGAAAAGACTCCCTGCAATATCGATGCGCTGATGCATAGACAAATCTAAAAATTAAATCATAAATTTAGAAAAAAAAACTTTTTGAAAACAAGCTTTTATAAAATGGACTAAAAAGCATAAAATAATTTTTTGAGTGTTCCGATATCATAATAATAAAAGCGATGGGCGTATTTAATATTAGGTAAATGCCTTTCCATGCGCATTTGGTAGATCGTCCACAACCGATGATGGGCCGACTCTTCTTTTTCAATGTGACCAAATAAATCGACATACTGCCGGTCGCGGATGATCTGCCTAATATGAAGCAGGCGTAATAATGTTCATCCATATCAGAAAAATGTAAGGATAGCTTGAGTAGGGTCGGGTTGGGTTAAATTATCTACCCTTACATATCTCTGCTATACTATAATGAATTTGGATTTTCACTAACCTTCGAGTTAACAAGGCTAAAAGAAAAACGGGAAAATTTCCTTTAATACGCCCATCGCTTTTATTATTATATCAGAACACTCAAAAAATTATTTTATGCTTTTTAGTCCATTTTATAAAAGCTTGTTTTCAAAAAGTTATTTTTTCTAAATTTATTATTCAGATTTTTTTTTGTTGCTGTCAGTATGCATATGATAAATAAAGAGGTTGGAAATGTCACAAAAGTGTAACTGCGTATGGCAAGGACTATGTAACTTTTTTACCTTTGAAAGTTTCTTGAATTTTATTTTTTATTTCAATATTACGTTAATTGATTTTCAAAATCATGCTAAATAATTTTTTTTTAATTTATTTCAGGCAGCGTGCGATACTCGCATATTCGTCGACACATCAAAACTGCGGTTGAAATAGTAACATTGCGTACCAGGTTATGTCACAAGAAGAATAAAAATATTGAGACAAGTAAAATCGGTGGGTGGAATATAATTTTTGGTATAATTTAAGATGTATACACGAGTACATCTTTGGTATCATTTAATAATGTAATACAGTCGTTTATTAATTAAAAAAAGACAAGGATGTTCAATTTTTTATTTTAGGAAAAGTTTGCAATTGCGGATGTTTTGCTTTGGTTATATCTAGATGTCATTATTATATTAAGTTTAAAATTTAGTGACAAAATTTGAAATCAATTGAATAAATTTAAATAATTTCAATCAGAGGCAATATTTAATTAGTCACTAAATTTTAAAGAAAGTAATCCTCTGTAATAAATAAACATGAATATGTATAAAAAAGAAAAAAGCCGAAAAAAAATAAAAATGGCGAAAAAAAAAGACAAAGAATACTGAAAATTAAAATATGAAAAAAAAAAACATACAAAAAAGAAAAAAAGAGCCGAAATAAAAAAAAACGCCAAAAAAACATATAAAAAAACGGCCAAAAAAACAATTAAAAAAGCGGCTTTACATTATGGGTTTAAATTTGTAATAAGAAGTTAAACACTGTCACTGTAAAAAATATGAAATAATAATGATTCAAATTTCATAGTCATCAAGTTGTCAGTAATTGTTGCGTGAAGTACTTTAAAAACCTCAAAACTATCTCATTATTGACAGTTGAAGGACTACGAAGTTTAAATCAGTTTTTATATTATGTACCTATCGTAAAGTATTTTTTATTTTTTGTTTTAGTGTTATTTTGGTGGAGATTTTTATAATTTTGCGACTGATTTATTTTATTTGAATCAGACTTGCTTACTTTTTTTACACACACATGACATATGTCATATTATTTATAAAATTAAACAATTAGTAATGTACGAATAATATTAAAAATAAATATACAAATAATTAATAAAATTACAACTGTCGCCACCACATTAACACTTTGGATATTTAGGTTTAGGTATTTTTATTTAATTTTTGGGTATTCATGTTCATTCATTCAATTTCTAATTAGTACATTTTTACAACTTTTTCTAGGTAAACACAAGGACTGATAAACTGTCCCTGATAGGCTGGTAAACAAATCTTTGTTACATGGAGAAAAATTAATTTAAAAAAATTCGAAGTGATACATATATGCAATTTGTGCTCGATTTGTTTACATTCGAAAATTTATTTTTAAATTAAATACTTAATATTTATTTTATTTTATAAATTAACGTATAAAACTATTTTCAACCATTGATCAAGATCCAATAACCTAAGTCGTAAGATGGGTTTATTGGTAGGATTCAAATGTTTAAATGTATTTTTTTGTTTCAAATTTGAAAACAAAATGGCTACAGTAGAAATAATTAACAGAATTGGTGATATACTGAAATTACGTGTGTAAGTTTAACACAACGAGACACATTCCTAAAAGAATAATTGTTAAATTTGAAAAAAAAAAGAAAGACCCATTTATGAAAATACTTTATTTAGCTTAGAAGATATGAAAGCTAAGAACTGTTAAACAAAAAATTAAAGTGTTGTATCGGATCACTGACAAGTGCATTTTTAATTTTAATCAAATAAAGGAGGAAACATATTTCCAAGCCCCTCCCCATGCAGGAGCTACACTGGATAGATAACTTATAAAATTATTCTCGTTAAATCCACCTTTTAGAAAAATTGGTTTTCTGGAAAATTTCTTATCAAAAAATTGTTTGTGAGTTTTTTCTAAACAATTTCACACACTACTCACATTAATCTTTTCTTAACTTAAATTATATCCGCTAATCCAAAATAATCCGTATAGAATCACTTTCAGGCACCTATTTCTTATCAAAAGATTTCCTTACCTTAAAATAATTACCCAAAAATAATTTTTGCTTTAATTTAAGCATTAAAAATTATTGAACTACTTATAAAAGAAATATCTAACAACAGTCCAAACTGATTTTCGAAAACTACTAATTGAAACATTATCGGAGCACGTAACACAATCACAGGTTAATTTTTACACGCTTTAAAAAAACATTCCTCTTGTTTAAAAACCAGTCCAAACCCTTAGTTTTTTTTTTCAAAATAAACATAAAAAGCTGTATAACAACTTACCGTTTTTCTATTTATTAGAAAAAGCAATATACACGATAAAATTAAGATTTTTATTGCTCAACTTAAACAAGTTCATGGGTAGTTTATTTTTTAGTAAAAAAGTTTAATTTTCAAAGAATTTTTCTTTTAGACGCATTGGGCTTAGACATAATGTGACTGTTTTATCCACCGACCGGTTTAATTTTGAGTTTGTAGAATATTTTTTTGTAGCAAAAAGTTTGTTCAATTCTGTAATTGGCTTTGGCTGTTATTATTGTAAAATAAAAAAAATATAAAAAATATGTTAGGGGAATTTTAACACTATTTTTACAGTTTAACCTTAGCAAATTGTACTCCTTTGTTTTTTTTACATTTAAATATTTTTCTTATTTAAATCAACTGTTTATCTAAAGTTTGTATTTAAATACTAACAATATTAATATAACTTTTTTTATTAAAAATTTGCCAAAGACCTTTGATAAATCAGCCATCTTATTAAAATAATTGATTTTTTTTCCTTTTGAGTCAAAATATGATGCATCAAGAGCTGGAAAATAGAATATTTCTAATTTTATCAAGAGGTATACATTTTGGGAATTTTTTTTGTAAAATTTATTTTACCAACCTAAATCGTTTTGGTGACCAACCTATAAACACCTTCAAATAAAACTATAGCACACAAAATTTACAAACTGTTTGCAATTTTTAAAAAGTTACAATTAAAAAATAGTTAAAATAACATTTTCAAAAAATTTACAAAAAAATTATATTGCTTAAAAATAACATTTGTAGTTGCATGGTTTGAACGCCATTGCAGTTTTCCACATCAAACAAAAAATGCGCGTAAAAAGTTGCATTAGTTTATTGCCTGGTCGTTTAAGATGGCTGAGATCTTAAACTTAAACTAGGTTGATTTTTGTCTACACTGCGAAGAGAATCTAAATGTTTCCCTGACAATTAGCATAAGATCGGATTTGATGGTATTGAGAACCCACAGTTGCACTGAAGATTTACGATAAGAACGAGACTGGTATGTGTCCTGCAGGATTGGACGTCAAACTTAGTCCTGTATTGCCACGGATTATTTCTGAATATGCTTCGCAGTGAGGTCTAAGGGTCCTGTGCGCATAGAGATTTAACTATGACCAGAACGCAACAGAAATATCGTTTGTCTTTCGATATCCGTCTGACATGTATTCAGGAGAGTTGCTGTTTAGCAGTGATCGCGGTTTTCAAGGAAAAAAGGGCTCAATAACACTTCCTAAATTTAATTTATAAGCATAAAGTGATTTTATATTTACAGACTTAGCTTTGGTTTGCTGAAACAACTAACTAATGTGTGCGTTTTCTGGAAACAGCTCAGTAATGAAAGTATCAACTTTGAAGTTTTACTGTGCTTTAAACTTTGATTCAAACATTCATTCGTTAAAAATTAAATTTGCATTTTGCATTAATTCGTAATATTTTTCTTCGATTTAAAAGATACAGGGCAATGTAAGTTAATGTCGCATTTGCAATTTTTCAAAAAAAATTTTTAACAGTTTTTAATTTTTGAAAAATACCTATTGAAAGTTTCTGGGGTACAAAAATTAAAATAGAGGATTTTCAAATTTATTTGACATTTAAGATCAAATTGTTCATTTTGCTATTTTCTAAAAAGATTACTTATTACTACCTTTTTTGACAATCTTCAATTGTAAAATTATTGTTTGCCTTTATTCGTTTAAGAGTAAAGGGTATATGGAAGTGCAAAATATGCTCATAAGCTTGGTTCACACTTAAGATCAATGATTTGTTCTGTAATCATTGTTAGTATGTAACACTAGTTAACTCAACTATCAATTTCAATGTTGGTTTCGTCACTTTCTCAGAAAAAAATTGTAGATTTGCCTTTTTTAACATTTTTAAATTTTCCCAAAATTAAATTTTAAAAATAATTTTAAAAACTCAACTAAAAATTAACATCAAATTTGGCATGAAGATTCTTAAGGTATATTAATTAATTTTGGAGAAGACTAGATTTTGTATACCATTATGATATTTAACTGCTGAATATGTTTTAAAGTAGCTAATTGAAAGTTTAAAATAGGTACTGAATCTAGAATATTGTTTATTTTCTTTAATTTTGAATTATTCTATCTTTTATTTTGTATTTGTAAGAATTTTTATCTTAATTTTTCTCAAACTCTATTTATTAATGGAATCTGGAACGTACAGCCACTTCTCTCTAGAAGTCTATATACCTAGTTTTTAAAGTTATCTATATTTACATTTAATAATCATCACTAAATCGATATACATACTTAAATAAATATAGCTTTTAACGAAAACAGTATTTGTAAGATATATCTACCTATTTTGAGGAGTTGTAGCAAAAGTGACGAAAAACAAAAAAAAAATTATAAAGTTGATTTTTAAAAACGAAAAAAAAAGAGATACAGTTTTTATACACAGTCCAAATCCTTGAACGAAGATACAAATAGTCCATTCAGCTTATTAGCAGCTGTTTTTTGTTAACTAATGAAAAAAGAAGTTCGCTCCATGAAGATTACGATGGCATTAATGGAGATTCTAGCATAACGAAACCACAGAAAATGTCCACAGTAAACAGAGATAAAGCAAAATGAAAGAAGAGATCCAGCCATCAAACAAAAACATGAAAGGAAGAACCTAACTATGGCAGAAATGTTTAAATTTGATTTACTTATTTTTATAGTTGAAAATTGTTATAGAGTGCTATTTTTTACCAGTTAATTTTTGAGGACGCATATTCTTGAAAAATGTTTTGAAAAAGGGTTTTTTAATTTTTTTAGAAAAATACCCATCATAAAATAATTTTAATTTAACTTCTAAAATTGGAGTTGGAGATGGGGTGTTGTCCTTGAAATTAACTCTTTGGTTTTCTAATCAAACTAAATTTTTAATTTTCATATATAAAATAAATATAATAAACAATATATTTGACACTTATTTAGTATTGTCTCTTTAACTTAAAGTGACTTTAAGTCACAAAAGGAAAACTTGGGTTTTTTTAAGCAATATATTATTTACCACTTATATTTATTACAAAACTAATATTTTTATAATTAATTTTAAGTCACAAGAGAAAAATATATTCTAAGAGGAAAATTTGGTTTTTTTTTAAACAATATACCACTTATATTCAGTATATCTATTGTCCCTTTAATTAACTTTTTTTGCTTGCGATAAAAAACTAAATTCTAATTTTTTAAAAGGACAATTTTTAAGTTATAAAAGGGACGTTTTTTAAAGGGGAAAATTAAATATTTTTGAACAATATTTTTACACGTGTATGGGAGACCAACATAAAAAGATTTAGAGACAGGCGAAGATAAAAATTGATAGATGACGTAGAGTGTAGAACACCACAAGAAGATGAAAGGGAGATGCCAGGAGAACAAAGTTCTCTGGCAAATCAAGCTAAACTCAGAGCCTATAATGGCAACTCTCTGAGGTGGAAAAGGCAATGGCTCCTGTCTAATAATACTTCGATTGGTACACTTGAAGAAATGGCCGCGACATACTCCTGTGGATTCAAGGCAAATAGGTTTGCGTGGGAACGGGAAGCCTGACAAACTCCAAGATATGATCTGAACAAAGTTTTGACTGATCAGAGGACATGAGATCGGCCCTCGAAGGGTGGACACTCAAAAAGAGGCAGATGTGAAGATCATTGCTCCTTCGAAATAAAAAAGAAAATGATCTTTGTATTAAGGTGGGTAATCCATAAATAATAATAGTCATTAAAAATCATCAACTAATACTGTTTTTCTTTTGCAGGTTTTGGTGGGGACAGACAGACAGAAGAATTGTTTGTCAGGTGAGTCCCATAAAATACTAGAATGCCTTTAGATATCATTAAAGTCTATTTTTTTCTTTTTGCAGGTGTTGCGACTTCAACAACTAGATTTCAACGAAAAGGTTGCGAATGGGTAGCGGTAGGTTTATTCCTATCAGGGACAGTGAGTCATCCCTGCCCACCGCAGACTCCAGGGGCCTTCTGACCCGGAAGGCCAGTAGGTACCTGTCTAGGGTCCCGGTCCAGGGTACGGACAAAAAGGTTCGGGTAGCGGTAGGTTTTAACCTATCAGGGACATTGAGTCATCCCTGCCCACCACAGACTTCAGGGGCCTTCTGACCCGGAAGGCCGGTAGGTACCTGTCCAGGGTCCCAGTCCAGGGTACGGACACATTTTGGCATGCGGTAATAAATTTTTCTTTGCAAAAACAGTTGTTTTATTTTTAGAATAAGATGTTTCGGGTAGCGGTAGGTTTATCCTATCAGGGACAGTGAGTCATCCCTGCCCACCGCAGACTCCAGGGACCCGGGTCCCTGTCCAGGGTACGCACTAAATTTCCCAAGAACCGTCTTGATTTTATCAATATTGTTTTAAATGTTCCTAAAGTTGACTATCTCAAACTTATCTTTGTTGTTTTATGGGTTTTCAACAAAGATAGTATTACGATTAATTATATATTAGGTACTTTTTAATTGATTTTGTTTATAGTTAATGTTAACACTAAAACAGCAGATGCATTTCAGAATTTTTTTCATTTTTAGGACAAGATGATTTGGGTAGCGGGTAGGTTTATCCTATCAGGGACAATGAGTCATCCCTGCCCAGCGCAGACTCCAGGGGCCTTCTGACCCGGAAGGCCAGAACCTGTTTAGGGTCCCTGTCCAGGGTACGGACGAAGACCACAACGATAGATCTGGCCTTGAAGATGCAGCTTTATATAACGACCCCAACAGCCAAAGATCCACAAGAATTCATCCATATGGTGATAACGAGGTGCAGTCCTGAATGGTTTGGCGATGTCAACAAAAGGTACATTTTAATTCGAAAACAACAATATCTTACATTTATTTTATAAATATCAAATTGGGCCATCGGCAATTTTTTGATAGGTATACCGGGTGTGCCAAAAAAAGCAGGACAAAATGTTACTTGTTATAAGTTTAGAATTATACCACCGATTTTAATAGAAGAAGCTGTACTTTGCCGGAAATTGATCAGGCTTTTAAGTAGAAATATTCTTTGTCTGTTATCTTAAAATCCAATATGGGGCACAGAATCAAGCTTGACACTTTAAAGAGGCTCGATTATTTTTATGTTAATTCCTAGAAAATCAGTCTCCCCACCACGCACAGGGTGTCCCAAATTGGGCACTTTTAGGGGGTTTAAGGTACTTCTAGGGGAGACAGAGAAAAACTGACCACGCATTGCGAGGCTCAAATTTCAAGGGAAGACTTATAGTGAAAACCGCATTTTGAAATATCGTCTCGTCTTTGAGCTACGGTGGCTTTTTGAAAAGTCTGCATTTTTGAAGGGGGTCTATAACTTCGTTATTAGTGAAAATTTTGATTTAGAGTAAATTGCAGTTTTATAGACTTTGTTACGAGGAATTCACCCGCTAAATTATATTTTAACTGTCACTTTTAGTTTTTGAGATATGACATAAAGTTGCATTTTTTTTATGGAATGGCCTATATTTTAAATAATTTTCGAATTTGTCATTGAATTCTTTTCAAAATGATGTATCATATGTCATAGTTTCATTGAGCGGTTTAGGAGATATTCAGCTTTTTCACTTATTTCTAGTGCGCTATGATTTCCTGCTGAGGCAGGTCAAGGCACTCCAGTATTTTTATTATTTTACACAGTCAAAAATATAGGAAGCCTGGTTTGGAAAAATTATATTTTCGCTGATGGCCCTCAAAGCCTTGTTATAAAATGTAACAAAAATGATACATATTTCAAAATAAAATTAAAACGCTTTTGTGCAAAATAATTTCATATCAAAGCGTAATGTCAAATTGTTTAAACAATTAAAAACAATGACAAAACGCCAAGACGCAAGGCCAACTTGATTTGCATACTATAAGACAACAAAACTATAGGAGCATTGAAGTAGCATTTGACCGCATGGCTTTCACGTCAATGGCGCATGACGTCATTCAACGCACACTAGACAAAAATTAAAAACTTTAATTAAACCGCTCAATCAAACTATGACACATGATACATCATTTTGAAAAGAATTCAATGACGAATTCGAAAATTGATTAAAATATAGGCCATTCCATAAGAAAAAATGCAACTTTATGTCATATCTCAAAAACTAAAAGTGACAGGTAAAATTTAATTTAGCGGGTGAATTCCTTGTGACAAAGTCTATAAAATTGCGATTTACTCTAAATCAATATTTCCAATAATAACGAAGTTATAGACCCCCCTCCAAAATGCAGACTTTTCAAAAAGCCCCCGTAGCTCAAAGACGAGACGATATTTCAAAATGCGGTTTTCACTATAAGTCTCCTCTTGAAATTTGAGCCTCGCAATGCGTGGTCAGTTTTTCTCTGTCTTCCCTAGAAGTACCTTAAACCTTGTAAAAGTGTCCAATTTGGGACACCCTGTACAATAAGGTATAAACCACTGAAATTGGTTAAGTTGTTCCCTGTTTCTACATTCCTCAATCGAGCATTTAACATCTATAAATGTTCGGGGGGGGGCACTTTAGGTGACATTCTCTGTTGGTAAAAAACGGTATACATTTATTTAAGCAGCATTTTATTAAATTAGTCAGAACTAAAAAGTACAATATCTTACATATATCTTTACAAAATATTTTGCAAGTTTAGGCTACAAATTCAGGAGAATTTATTAATAAGCAAGCAAAAATTCTGAATTTTTATTAGCAAAAACCTTACTTTTTACTCATTTTGTGTATATTCAAAAAATTCTCGGGGAGGCAAGTGTCCCTAGTGCCCCCCCCCCCCTGGATCCGCCACTGATTCTAGTGAAATCGGTACTATAGCTCGAAAGTTATAACAAACATTTTGTCCGTTTTTTTTGGCCTACTCGGAACAGAGTGGTGTTCGGTTCTCTCCCTCTACAATCCGAAAACCAGGTGAATGGCTTGACCAAAAGTAATTATTATGGTTTGACTGCCAAAAAAGTTATACACAGTGTGCTTGATTGAAGTATAGATTGCATAAAAGTGGTTCCAAAAACCACGTGACCAAACATTTTGAATTTGGACTCTTTCCTGACTTCAGAGCCATATTCATATTAATCCTAGCTGATCCTCTTCTCGAAATTCTATCAATTTTTTGCCATTTTTCTGATTAGTCTAGGCGCTGGCTCCTGTCACGTGTGACCAAATATGTGCGCTCAGTTTGACTACAAAGCTTTGTTAAGCACCTATAGGAGTATAAAAAAACTTTGGTCACGTGGTCGAACTTATAGTCATTTGGCCGCCATCTTTAAAAATTGCCGCCAAATTGATAGATTTTTTGTATAAGCGTATATGGTCGGATTTTAGGTTTTTAAAGTTTGGTAAACTCCTTTTTTAAAGACAAATAAATTTTGTCATTACACATTTTTTGATAAATTAAGTAGTTTTTGAGATATACCAAGATTATTAGTATTTCTGCTCGCAAAAGAATTAAAATAATACCCATGCTCATTTTATTGTAGCTACAGTATTATTGAAATTTGTTTTTTTTTGTTACATTTTAAACCTTTCACAGAAGAGGATATTGACTATATGTTAAGAGGGTTGGTTTCTAAAACTGTCCACAAGATTATAGAAAAAATGAATTTGCAGCGAAAAACTATAAAGTTAATTTTTTATAGTACTTTTAATTCCGCTTCTTTTGATGTATCACTTAGCATCCTAGCTTTGATAGTTAGTTGGACAAGTCAGCTAAAATATACAATTTTGTAAAAATTCATGTTTTCGCTCCAAAATCGATTTTTTTCTTAAAAATTGTAAATTTCGGAATTAAAAGTACTATAAAAATTAACTTTTTCTATAATCTTGTGAACGGTTTTAGAAACCACCCACTTTAAGGCAGTGTCTAGGGGTAACATCGATTGAACTTTATAAATATAGAGCCAATATCCTCTTCTGTGAAAAGTTTAAAGCCATCTATGTAACGAAAAAAAAAATAAATGTCAATAATATTGTAGCTACAATAAAATGAGCATGGGTATTATTTTAATTCTTTTGCGAGCGGAAATACTAATAACTTGGTATATCTCAAGAACTACCTAATTAATCAAAAAATGTATAATGACAAAATTTATTTGTCTTTAAAAAAGGAGTATACCAAGCTTAAAAAACCTAAAATCCGACATTTGGGTAGGGAGATACGCTTAAACAAAAAAAATCTATCAATTTGGCGGCCATTTTCAAAGATGGCGGCCAAACGACCATAAGTTCGACCACGTGACCAAACTTTTTTTATACTCTTATGGGTGCTTAACAATGCCCCGCAGTCAAACTGAGTGCACATATTAGGTCAGACGTGACAAGAGCCAGCGCCTAGACTAACCAGAAAAATGGCAAAAAATTGATAAAATTTCGAGAAGAGGATCAGCTAGGATTAATATGAATATGGCTCTGAAGTCAGGAATGATTCCATATTCAAAATGTGCAATTAGTTTTTGGAACCATTTTTATGTAACCTATACTTCATTCCGGCACACTGTGTATATTCTAATATTGCAATAAAAACATACATTTTTATCTATAGCCTGATTTTTTTTATTTTAGTGAGGACTGCATGCTCTCCCTACAGCTCTTGGAGAATGCAATGTTTTGGGCCAAGGAGATGTTTATGAAAAGACAACATTATATCTAATGGTGTTTCAGGTAACTGTTTATACAGAATGTTACACAAAATGTGTTTTATATTTAAATGACCCTTCCCCCACCTTATCACCCATTTCAATATAACACATGTTTTGAATAACATCCTTATCTAAACTTAAAATTATACATTTGTCTAACAACATGGATTGGTTAGAGGATCTGGTACACTTCTTATGGGATTTCTGTAATCTGTCAAACTTCATAAAAATTTGGTTTGTTTGGCCCAACTCAAATTTATGACCAGTTTTTGAAATACAGGTTGTTGAAAGTGATAATGTCCAAGAGGCATAATAGCTCTTTAGACAGGTTTTCCAAACATAATATACGCAATGTTACTATTACATATCGCAAAACTACCAAATTTCATTAAATTTGTTTGCATTGCATTTCATTTTTCAAAAAACACAATTTTTAGTTTTAGCTTGATATTTTAGTAACCCCTGTAGATATCTTTAATATTGATACAGCACCTGATTGGGCTTAGAATAGCCCAACTTTTTTCTCATATCTCTTACCGTTTCCGAAATCTCCATGTAGTTGCTTTTATCTGGTACACCCTGTATATTAGACCGTCACCTCTGGTATAATGTGATTTTGATTAGTTTACTGTTTAAGCGTTTGTACCGTGCCGTGTAAAAAGCTATAATTAATACTTGTTTCTCATTAAAACTTTCGACTAATATTTACTTAAACACCCTGTAGATAATGTTTTAAAAGTACAAATTAAAAATAAAAAATAAATCGTAAATATATGTAAGACTAACAATGTGTATATGTTTGGAAAACCTGTCTAAAGGGCTATAATGCTTCTTGGACATTATCACTTTCAAAAACTATTTCAAAAACTGGTCATTAATTTGAGTTGAGCCCATGAGAACTTTTTATAAGAAAGGTTCAGTCTACAACATACCAAATTTTCATGAAGTTTGACGGATTACAGAAATCCCATAAGAGGTGTGCCTTATCCTTTGCTTATTTTTTTCTATATACAGGGTGATTCAAATTAGGCAATTTTACGGGTCTGCGGTACTTCGTTCTTTGCGTTGCTAATTTTAATACAAGATTTTTGTTAAAAATCGCATTTTTATATGTCAACCCATTTTTTTAAATAATCGGCATTTTGGATTAGGGTCTATAACTTTTTTATTTTTTAAAATATATTTTTGCATTAAATTGCTTGTTTGTAGATTTTGTAAAGCTGAATATAACTGTCACACTTAATTTTGTCACTTTTAGTTTTCGAGATATAACATAAAGTTGTATTTTTTCCTATAGAAAAGCCCTTTTTTTTTAGTTTAAAAATCAGCCTAAAATTTTCTTTAAAACGGTTATTTTCATAATTTTTTTGAGATATTTTTTTATATTCTTGGTACTTTTTATATTTTTGTTTTCATTTTTATTTTGCTTTTTAATAAGAAGTGCGTCGAAAAAATGTATGATAAAAATTAAATGAACTAATGTATAAAAAAGTATAAAAAAAATTCACAAAAATTAACATAAAGTATGCTACTCAAATCGATTTCTAAAATCACTTAAAAAATGGTAATTCCATAAGAAAAACGGTAACTCTGCGTTATATCTCGGAAAATAAAAATTGCAGATAAAATTCAGTTTGACAGTTAAATTCAGCATTAAAAAATTATAGCAAAACAAATTGCACCAAAAAGAACCGGTTTCATTCAAAATGCGAACTTTTCAAAAAGCCCCCGTAACTCAAAATTGGGTTGACATATCAAAATGCGGGTGTCATCAAAAGTCTTTTCTTGAAACTTGAGCTTTGCAAAGGGGGGTTTAGTTTTCCTCTATCTCCTCTAGAAGTACCTGAACCCCCTTAAAAGTGTCCAATTTAAATAACCTTGTACATACATTTTTACTTCAAAGAAATCACTTTGTAAGAAATGTTTTTTTTTCGACAGTTTTACTTCAAGAATCGGTCAGCTGCACTCCAAGAACCTCAAGCATTACCTACTTAGGAAAACAAAGGATTTTTGGACATCGGACCCTTTTAACTTCAGTTGTTTTTAGTTTTAAGGTTTAGTATTTTGTATTTTTGTTGGTTTTTATTTTTTGGATACATAACTCCACAGCATCTCGCGAAAACAATCAAGATCTTTTGTTGATATGACAGTTCTTAAGATATCTGCAATTCTGGGACAAAAAGATAATGTATGCATTCCCTATGAGAAAAAAATATCAAAATTCGTAAAACAGATGATGAAATTCGTATGTATTTTTCCATCCGAAACCGGGGCCAAAAAAGTCCTTAGTCGTCTGAATGTTTCCCAGTTTGACCCACTATGAAATCAACGAAAAAAAAGTAGGTTTGGTTCGGTTCGGTTCAATGACCATCTTTCCGATTTTAATGATTTTTGTTATATTCATTCCAACGGTCAAGAAGATGAAAAATCCTAAATTTTCAGTTTTGCTTAAACTTGTATTAAAATAAATTCAGATATTTCGATAACTACTTTAATCAGAGTAGTATCATATGGTTTTTTTGAAAGGTCTTTAAAATATCCTTCGAATGAGGTATCTCAAGATGTAATTTTTCCAAATAACAAATTCAAAATTATTTGTACATCTTGTGTAGGGAGTTCTCGAGATATCTAAATTTATTTTCGTACATGTTTGAGCCAAATTGGCAGTTTTTTATTTTCAAAAATTCTTTTTGCTCGAATTTTACAGGAAAACCAAAAAATAGCAATCATTTGAATTACATTTTTTGGTTCCCCCTGTAAAAATTCGAACAAATATATTTATAGCACACTTAAAAATTTATGTTTCTGAAACTCACACAGATTGAGTCATATAAAATACAGTAATTTTTCGAACATTACCAGAAATTGCAAACGTCTTAAGCACTGTTAAACATATCGACAAAAGATTCACATACTATAGTGGCCAGTAATTTAGCAACCACCTTATATGAAAATCTCACCCACACCAACTATTAAAAAATTAGTGGAGTGTATTTGGAAAGTTCAATCTATTTTTTAACTTTTTAACTTAGGTGCTACGGCGATTTTTTTTATAAAATCTTATATTGTCTTTTCGTTACGTTTTAAAAAAAAATTGTGTATTTTTAGTCAAAAATTATTGACATTATTCAAAAGAAAGGTAAATATTTTATACCTCCTAAAAATTCCATAACAATTAAACAGATAGTGTAGACATACATTTTTAAATTTAGCAAAAATCATAAAAATTCGCATAATTCATGAAAAAATGGGTATTTATTATTATTATTTGTTCAATTTTTATGGAATTTTCAAAAGGTTTAAAATTTTTACCCCTTTTTCGAATGATGCCAGTCATTTTTACCTAAAAATATACACCAAAAAGTTTTTTTTAGCCGTGAGAAAAAGGCACTAGAAATCTATATGGAAAAAATTGTTGAGATATAAGTTGGGAAATAGTTTAAAATTTTCAAATACACTAACAGGTTTTTGATAGTTAGTGTAGGATCAGATTTTAATACAGTTTTAGGTGATTGCTAAATTATTGGTCACTACTGTTATTATTTAAAAAAGAGATGCAAACATCATGGCGAACGCGTTTGTAAATTTCCGAAGTCACAAGATCAGTAGCATATTAGTAAATATTTATTCACTACCCATAAATAAATAAAAAAACAACAGTGAT
Source organism: Aspidapion aeneum (assembly GCA_963576565.1). Lineage (NCBI taxonomy): Eukaryota > Metazoa > Arthropoda > Insecta > Coleoptera > Brentidae > Aspidapion > Aspidapion aeneum. Next base: position 69,549,170 of record OY755046.1, read on the forward strand.
CTTGTGACTTTTGCGACGGAAATATACTAAGCGGTCGCAGATCCGTCCCATCGCGGATCAAACTAGGCTCGATCACGCGCGGTTGTTCCTCTCCATGTTTTATAATGTTTACATTTGCACTTGGCGTTCTAGGGCCCGAGAACGCCAAATGAAAATGTATACATTATAAAACATGGGAAAAAACTTCAACTGCTCGCGCGATCGAGCCTGGTATGATTGACGATAAGTCGGGATTACGATCGCCCAGTACGTTCCCCCTTTAATAATTGGTTGATAAAGTTTTTTTCAACTCGCATGATGACTTGCATCACATTTTGTTTTAAATGCAACATAGGAACGCGAACGCTCCCTTCTCTTGAGCTGGGGCGAAAATGTGAAGTTATGTATCCAAAACAGGGGTATTTTAAAATATAATAAAATTGAAGGGTGGGGTGAATTATTCTTTAAAAGACAGCTAAGAAAAATTACATTCATGTAATCTTTTTTAATTGTCTTATAGATGGCGCCACTATTGCGCGCGTGGCCTTAAAGTCACTACGCAATTTTAGTTCAATAATGGCGCCACTATGAAGAAATTTTAGTTCATGGGTTTGTGAATAGGTGGCGAAAGTGCAAGCTTTTTCGCGCCATCTATTGCCAAACTACAGAAATTTCTTCATAGATGGTGCCACTATTGCGCGCGTAGCTTTAGTCACCACGCAATTCAATAGGTGGCGCCACTATGAAGGAATTTAGTTCAAGGGTTTGTGAATAGGTGGCGAAAGTGCTTGCTCTTCGCGTCATCTATTCCCAAACTACAGGAATTTCTTCATAGATGGCGCCACTATTGCGCGCTTGCTTAGCTTTGGTCACCACGCAATAGGGGGCGCCACTATAAAATTTTTAGTAATTCTTGGGTTTGCGGTTAGATGGCGACACAGCCTTTTATTTAGCGCCATCTATATGCAAGCGCTTGAAGTACTAATTAAATCCCGTATGGGATCTCACTTTAAGGCGGAATGCGTAATTTAGTATCGTATGCGGTCTCAATTTAAAAAATGACGTATGCGGTATCGTTTTTAAGAAATGACAGTGGCGCCATCTGGTAGTCACTCAGCGAACCTGTGGCTCTTCGCTGGTTTGCAAATAGATGGCGCTACCAAACTGGAAATGGCCGTATCGCCATCTATTCGCAAACCCGTTAACTACTAAAACTTTTCATGGTGGCGCCACCTATCCAACAAAACGCAGACCTTAAAAACTACGCACATATTAGTGGCGCCATCTATGATGAAATTAGTGTACTTCTTTTGTCTGCGAATAGATGGCGCTAAGACTGTGGCCATCTATTCGCAAAGCGTTGAACTACTAAATTTCTTCATAGTGACGCCATCTATAGAACTAATTGCGTAGTTGCTTTAAGGCCACGCACGCAATAGTGGCGCCATCTATGATAAAATAAGACAACTCAGAAAAACTACATAAAGTTCAATTTTTCTTAATTGTCTTTTTTAAAGAATAATTCGCCCCCCCCCCCTTCAATTTTATTATATTTTAAAACACCCCTATTTTGGATACATAACTTCACATTTTCTTTGAAAAATTTACTGTCAGAAACCATCTTCTGTTGCATTAGAACCGGTTATAAATGGTGGCTAGGCCTTTCCAAAAAGGTATCGAGGGAAGATGGGAGGCTTATTATACCGTTGGAGCTTTGAAAAATAGACTGGCAGCTAGCCACAGCAAAGCGGAAGCTCCTATAGCTCTTACTTTGCTTTTGAAAATCCAAACTTTAACCTTAAGAGCAGTGGCGGATCTACACCCTAAAAGTTGGGAGGCCCAAAAATAAAACTAAATCTGAAATTTTTGCAAAAAAAATATTTTGTATTCATCCGAGAAAAGCCAACATAACTTTCCTCGGGTAGTATATTATCTAACTTAAAAAAATTTGGTAAGCCCTCATAGCCCCAGTAGATTCGCCCCTGCTCAAGGGAAAAAATTTGGTAGTTACTATTTACATAAGAAAAAAAGAGAATGGAGCGTTCGCGATCCTATGGTGCATTAAAAAAAAAGTGATGCGAGTTCTATAGATGTAGTTAAAGAAGGGAATGTACTAGGCGATCAAAATCCCGATTTATCGTGGATCATACTGGGCTCGATCGCGCGAGCTGAAGTTTCTTCCCATGTTTTATAATGGATACATTTTCACTTGCTGTTCTCGCCAAGTGTAAATGCAAACATTATAAAATATGGAAAGGAACTTTATCATGCGCGATCGAGCCTAGCTTGATCCGCGATGGGACGGAACTGCGACCGCTTAGTATATTTCCGTCGCAAAAGTCACAAGATCACTGTTGTTTTTTGGGTAGTGATTTAGCGTTTACTAAAATGTTAGTGATCTTATGACTTCGGAAATTTACAAACGCGTTCGTCATGATGTTTGCATTCTTTTTTTTAAATTATACAGTAGTGGTCAATAATTTAGCAATCACCTAAAACTGTATAAAAATCTGACCCTACACTATCAAAAAACTATTAGTGTATTTGAAAACTTAATAATCTATTTCTCAGCTTAATCTACAACAATTTTTTTCATAAAATTTTATACTGCTTTTTGCTCACATTTAAAAAAATCTTTTTTTTAAATATTTTTATGTAAGACTGACCGGCACCATTCGAAAAAGGCGTAAAAATTTTAAACTTGTTGAAACTTTCATAAAAATTAAACAAATAATAATACAAATTTTTAAATTTGGCGAAAATTGCTAAAAACACAAGTTTTTACGAATTATGTGAATTTTCATTATTTTTGCCAAATTTAAAAATTTATGTCTACACTATCTGTTCAATTGTTAGGGAATTTTCAGGAGGTATAAAATGTTTACCCTTCTTTCGAATAGCCTGAGCAATTTTTGCCTAAAAATACATAGAAATTTTTTTAAAACGTGAAAAAAAAACACTATAAAATTTTCTAAAAAAAAAGTAGGACCTGTGTTGAGAAATAAATTGAACTTTTGAAATAAACTCCACGAGTTTTTTAATAGTTAGTGTAGTGTCAGGTTTTCATATAGTTTTAGATGGTTGCTAAATTACTGGCCACTACAGTACCTATGTAAATCTTTTGCTAATATGTTTAACAGTTCTTAAGACGTCTGCAATTTCTGGTAATTTTCAAAAAATTACTTTTTTTACATTAGTCAACCCGTGTTTACATTTTTATTCCAAGACTTTATAAGACAGGACGGATATAAATATTTCTGCTTTTCTTTTTTCTTGAACCATATATTTTTTAGGTTTGTAGGTTTCTTGGGAATATGGTACACTAATAAACTAGCAACTTTAAATTTACATTTATTGACGTTTCGGTCCAACGACCTTCTTCAGAAGTAAAAAGAAATTGAAAACAACGTTTTAGACTATTGGTTTTATATGCCATTATTTTTAAGAGAAAGAATAAATAATTAACATAACGAAAAATACTCACTATTCATTCATTCATAATCACACATTACATTAATTACAATCAAATACAAAAAACAAATCTAAATTTTATATTTGTTTTTTATTTTTGATTTTAATTAATGTAATGTGTGATTATGAATGTATGAATAGTGAGTGAGTATTTTTCGTTTTGTTAATTATTTATTATTTCTTTTAAAAATAATGGCATATAAAACAAATAGCTTAGAACGTTGTTTTCAATTTCTTTTTAGTTCTGAAGAAAATCTTTGGACCGAAACGTCAATAAATGTAAATTAAAAGTTGCTTAATATATTTGTTTATATTTTTCGACGCTGAATCCGAGTCTGGCAAAAAAGTAGGTTTGGCTGACCATCTTTCCGATTTTAATGATTTTGGGTACATTCATTCTACCGGTCAAGGGGATGATAAATCTCAAATTTCAACATTTTCTAAGAGAATTTTTGAAAATCAAAAAATTGTCAATTTGGCTAAAACATGTACGACAATAAATTCAGATACCTCGAGAACTACTGACACAATATCTACAAATAATGATATAAATAAACTTTAAAAAGTACCTATATTTAAAAACAAATTGAATTTCTTTTTTGTAAAAATTACATCTTGTGAAACCTAATTCGAAAGGTATTTGAAAGACTGTTTAAACAAGCAATATAACACTACCCTGATTTAAGTAGTTATCGAGATATCTGAATCTATTTTAGTACATGTTCAAGGGATACTGGCAGTTTTTTGATTTTCAAAAATTAATTTTAAAGAAATTAGGTTTTAATAATCAGAAACTTTTAAAATTTTGGGTTCCTTATCTTCTAGACCGGTAGAATAAATGTACCAAAAGTCGTTAAAGTTGTTTGACAAATTTCCTTTTCTTTTTGTTGATTTCCTAGAAAAATTCAGACGACTCAGGACTTTTTTGACCCCGGCTTCGGACGGAAAGATATAGGAATATCATCATGGGGAGTAATGGGCATTAATTAACTTTTTGTCCCAGAATTGCAGATATCTTAAGAGCTGTCATATCAACAAAAGATCTTGATTGTTTTCGCGAGATGCTGTGAAGTTATGTGTCCAAAAAATAAAAACCAACAAAAATACTAAACCATAAAACTATAAACAACTGAAGCTGAAGGGGTCCGATGTGTTGAAAATCCTTTGTTTTCCTAAGTAGGTAATGCTTGAGGTTCTTGGAGTACAGCTGAGCGGTTCTTGAAGTATAACTGTCGAAAAAAAAAACATTTTTTACAAAGTGATATTTTTGAAGTAAAAAGAGGTATGTACAGGGTGTCCCATTTTTGAAGGTATTAAATGGGAAACTCAGTTATGATAAAATATAGAAGACTAGGGATTTTACATTACTGTCCTCAAATTTTAAAAAAATCAAAAGTTTTTTTAGCCCTTGCATAGTTTTAAAGCTACAAGGGAAAATTCAAAAATTCGGAATCCCAGAAATCCAATTAAGACAGATATTTTAATTCTGTTAAAATTTCTCTACAGAAAGTTGATTTTGTTAATAAAATTTTTGGTCCGTGTCGAATACGAGATCTCAGAAAAAAATTAAGAAAAAAAGTACAAACCTGGATTTTTATTTTATTTTAGCTCACACATATACTATACTATAGTAGTGTGAGCTATGGTGATCCTAATTTTTTCGAGAAAAAAAAAGTTGCTCCGATTTCAAAAATTTTTATATATCTTTGCGTTTCAGATGATTTTGAAACTTTTTTGTTGCGCCGTCTGTCTGTTTGTCTGTCTGTATGTCTGTCTGTCTGTATGTCTGTCTGTAACGACCAACGCGCATAACTCAAAAACCGCTTGCCCGATTTTAATGAAATTTGGCACCCAGGCTGGGTTTTGGGTCGAGATGGTCCCATTTAAAAATGAACAAAATCCACCGAACACAAGCCAAATAAAAGGGTGGAGGTAGATTTCAAAAATTAGAGTTTATGAAAAAATATGGCGTGTGTGATATCAAACGAAAGGTAATTGAGTCTAGAGTTAAACAAAATACATTTTAGTTTATTTAAAAAAAAGGGGGAGGGGTAAATTTCAAAAATTAGTGTTTAAGTGGAAATATGGCGTGTGTGATATCAAACGAAAGGTAATTGAGTCTGGAGTTAAACAAAATACATTTTAGTTTTTAAAAAAAGGGTGGGGGTAGATTTGAAAAATTAGAGTTTAAGTCAAAACATGGCTTGTGTGGTATCAAACGAAAGGTAATTGAGTCTGGAGTTCAATAAAACATACTTCAGTTTTTAGTTATATTAGCTTTCACGTAGATACACTATAACTATAGTACCCAGTGTGAGCTTAGGTGCCCATAGATTGGCAGAGTATTTTTTATAGCTAGGAGTTCACTGGGGACCCAATGTGAAGCAAAAAATAACAAGAAACGTAGGTAAGTATTTAACTCGACTGGACGAACCAAAAGTTTGATAATTGATTATTTTATTGACAGGATCAACTTCCTGTAGAGAAATTTTAACAACATTGAAATATTTTCAAAACTTGTGACATATTTTTTAAATCTCAAAATATGTGAAGTCCTCAGGGCTCTATAATAATATCTCTTAAAATACCTGAGTTTTCCATTTAATACCATAAAAAATGGGACACCCTGTACAGGATAATTCAAATTGGACACTTTTACAGGGATTTGAGTGCTTCTAGGGAAGACAGAAGAAAACTTACCCCTTTTTTGCAAGGTCTAAATGTCAAAACAAAACTGTACAAGACTTGTGATAAAAAACGCATTTTGGTATTCAATCCATCTTTAAACTACGGGGGCTTTTTGAAAAGTCTACATTTTGGATGCGACTGAGTCATTTGTAAATTGCTTATTTGTAGATTTTTTAATGCTGAATGACCATTTCTCTATTTATTTGATTTATGTTAATTTGTTGTATTTTTTTAATGTTTTATTTTTTTTATTATGTGTAAGAACATGTTCTTTATTTTTTATCAAATAAATTTTGACGCACTTTTTACTAAAAAGCAAAATTTAAATAAAAAAAAGAAAAATACAAAAAGAGCCAAGAATATAAAAAATATATGGTACATAAAAAATAAACAAAAATAAAACATAGTGTGTGACACATCGTTTTAACGGAAATTTTAAGCTGGTTTTAAAACTAAAATAAAAAAACGGTTATTCTATAAGAAAAAATATAACTTTATGTTAAACCTCGGATACTAAATATGTCACACATGACAGTTGCATTCAGCTTTAAAAAATCTATAAACAAGCAATTTGTTGCAAAATATATTTTGAAAAATAAAAAAGTTATAGACCCCAGTCTACAATGCAAACCATTTTAAAAAAATGGGTTAACGTATGAATTTCACCAAAAATCTAGCCTGAAAATTAGCATCGCAAAGAACAACCCTTGACTTTTCCCTCCAGAAGTGGGTACCCGAAAGCCCCTAAAAGTGCCCAATTTGATTCACCCTGTATATAGAAAAATATTAGCAAATTAAACCAATCCATGTTGTTAGACTAATTTATAGTTAAATAAGGTTTAGATCCAGGATGTTAATGAAAACATGTGTTATATTAAAATAGGTGGTGATAAGGTGGGGGAAGTTTTATTTAAATACAAAACACATTTGCATAACACTGTATAAATAATTACCTGGAACCCCATTAGTTATAAAGTTGTCTTTCCATAAACATCTGTTTGGCGCAAAACATTGCATTTTCCAAGAGCTGTAGGGAGAGCATGCTGTCCTCACTAAAATAAAATAATCAGGCTATACAGGGTGTTCCAAGTTAAGTGTCCACCATTGCCAACTTTGTTATTAGGATGATTCTACAAAAATGGTGCTGTGGAGTGGGAATGCATATTTTTCAAACACAGACTGCAAATGAAGCATAATTTTAGTTACAAGATTTAAAACAAAATGTTTTCTTTATGAAGCATTTCAGTTTAATGTATAAAAAAAATTGTTTATAATTTTTTTTACAAAGCATATACCTCATTCCTCTGGTGTAGTCCCAAACCAAATATTAAAAACTCAAATTGAAAAAAATATCCTAATAAATAATATTTAACCAAAGTTATCAAAAAATTGATAAATACTTAAGTTCATTGCATGCACTCATATTTTTGAAAATCCGAATTTACATCTTCTCCGGAAAATTTTACAATTTTAAACCACCGGTTAATTTCTAGAGAAAGAGACGGCCCTGGATATCTAATTCACTTGTGAGGGTGACAAGTTGTGACAGATAATGTCAACTTTAGTTTGGTTTAAGTTATAGATCTTTTCATTTTCGGCAGAAAATTAGTTTTTTTCAGAGAAATTAAAAAGGAACGCTTCAATTATCATCCCTCTGGTAAGTAAATATTCGACTGATATCAATAGTATAATTTTTTTTTGATTGTTTTAAAATTATAAGTATAGGAACTTTGTTTATATAAAACTTAAGTTAAGTAGTCTAATTAGATTTTGATTTAAATTAGAAAACCATTAAAAAACTGATTCCTCTGGTACTCATTCCTCTGGAATTTTTATGCAATAATTCCTAAAATTCGGGAAAATAAATGTTTCTTAGCTTACACCTAATTAGTTACATAAATTTAAAAAAACAAAATTATTTACTGTGCTGTACTGTTATTTAAAGGCAATGACCAAAAATAATATCCATATAACCCACTTTTGGTAGAATCATCCATTAATCAAGATAGAAAAAAGTTTAAATTGGCAAATTTTGACGCTCTTTAAGATGCTTAAATCAAAAAAAAAATCAAACATCGCGTTTTTGAGTTTTCGTGTTTTTCAAAAAAATAAAACAAATTTTAATTGAATAAAAATTTTTTTTTCTAATAGGTCTTTTAATTCTAAACAAAAATTATCTTATGATTTTTTTCAAGTTAAAAAATAAGAGATTTTCCAAATTTTAAATTGCGACTACCAAATAAAATTTCAATACGTAGAATTAAAAGATCTATCAGAAAAAAATTATAAAATACCGGGCGTTCAATTAATTTCTTTCAAATATTTGATTTAAAATCAATGTTCAAATTTTTTATTTTAAAGAGCATTAAAAATTCTACTAGTTTGCCAATTTAAACTTTTTTTTATCTTTAACAATAAAAAAGTCAGCAATGGTGGACACTTTTTGGTAGCCAAACCATGATTTCTGTTGCTCAAACCATTTAAGACAAAACTAATCAGATTGTCGAGAATGTTGCTGAATATAACTTTGTACCGGGTAGGCCAAAAAAAAAAGACAAAATGTTGTTTGTTATAACTGTCGAGATATTCCATCATTTTAATAGAACAAACTGCAATATGGCGGACACAATCATACTTGACCCCTCTAAAACGCACGTTTATTCTTCTTTTCCAAAATTTTCAATATTTTTTTAAGTTCCCTAAAAAGCTTTGTTTACATTTCTCCCAACGAGGTAGAAATCCTTAAAATGGATTTAGTGGTCCCTGAAAACAAATTATTTTTGTTTCAAATATTGTTTTGCGTTCTTCATTCTGTCTGCAATAGTCTACATTCCTTTCTTTATCAAACAATTTTTAATGAATCGATTTTAATGAAATAAAAAGCATTATGGTGATTGCCCTTATTGTTTCAAAACCGTACCTTGTCAGTTCTGTCTGCATTTAGTTCCTCATAAATTCATTATTACTATACCGATTTCAATAAAATAAAAAACATCAGGATTAAGATCGTTTGATCTTTAAAGATTACTATTAAAATTTGCCGCCATGTTGAAATCCTAGTTAGAGAACTAAATAGAATTTGACCATCCATAAAGGACTGCTCTTTTAAACCTTTGTTGAATTTCTATAAATCCTTTAAGTAGTTCTTAAGATATTAGTGTTTGTTCTAATGAAGTGGGGTAAATTTTGTACATAGTTCGAGACGATCGAGTTTTTTTTGGGTTTTGTACAGGTTCTGTTGAGATCCTGTTCTGGCTTGTTCAAAGTCCTGTAGTGAAATTTGTATATCAGATATATCTGATGATCTCTTATCATAGATAAGAATATTTCCAGAAAAAAGTCGCATTAAAATCGGTTGACTAGTTTAGCAAAGATTTCTTCAAGGCACAATCGATTCTCACCATGATGATTCGGTTTGGTTTAAAACCGGTTCAGCAATAATAAATTTATGAGGAAATGAATGCAATCGTATCGTCTGTAAAACAATGGCTAAAACAAAAATGATTATTTTGGGAACTACTGAATCGGTTTCAATGATAAGAAGATTGAAGCTTTATTCTGTACGTCCGTCTTGGTTATGAGATAGCGAATAAAAAAGTATTTCTACTCAAAACCCTGATCGATCAATTTCCTGCAAAATCGCTCGTACGACATTTCAAAGGCTACAACAATAAATATTTTGTGCGTTTTTTTGCCCACCCGGCATATAATCTAATATATCTTTTCTAACTACCTAGGGCAGTACTTACCTTTTTTTGACATCGCCAAACCAATGAGGTCAGGAACTCGTTGTTGGAGTCGTTAAAAAACTGTGTCTTCAAGGCCAATTCTATCGTTGTGGTCTTCGTCCGTACCCTGGACAGGGACCCTAAACAGGTTTTGGCCTTCCGGGTCAGAAGGCCCCTGGAGTCTGCGGTGGGCAGGGATGACTCATTGTCCCTGATAGGATAAACCTACCCGCTACCCGAAACATCTTGTCCTAAAAATGAAAAAATCCTGAAATGCACCTGCTGAACAAAATCAGTTAAAGTACCTAATTGCTAAAGACCAGAAGAATATCAATGTTGGGGTCAGCTTAATTAATCGTAATATTATCTTTGTTGAAGACCCATAAAACAACAAATATTTTAATACTGCGTATCTTTGTTGAAAACCCATAAAACAACAAAGATTTTAATACTTCTTGTCTTTGTTGAAAATCCATAAAACAACAAAGATAAGTTTGAGATAGTCAACTTTTAAAATAATATTGATAAAATCAAGACGGTTCTTGGAAAATTTAGTGCGTACCCTGGACAGGGACCCGGGTCCCTGGAGTCTGCGGTGGGCAGGGATGACTCACTGTCCCTGATAGGATAAACCTACCGCTACCCGAAACATCTTATTTTAAAAATAAAACAACTGATTTTGCAAAAAAAATTTATTGCCGAAGACGAAAATTTGTCCGTACCCTGGACCGGGACCCAAGACAGGTACCTACCGGCCTTCCGGGTCAGAAGGCCCCTGGAGTCTGCGGTGGGCAGGGATGACTCACGGTCCCTGATAGGTTAAACCTACCGCTACCCATTCGCCATCGTTTTGTTGAAATCTAGTTGTTGAAGCCGTAACACCTGCAAAAAGAAAAAAAAAAGACTTTAATGATATCCGAAGGCATTTCAGTATTTTATGGGACTCACCTGACAAACAATTCTTCTGTCTGTCTGTCCCCACCAAAACCTGCAAAAGAAAAACAGTATTAGTTGTTGATTTTTAAATACCATTAATAATTGATAACTCACCTTAATACACAGATGATTTTGTTCTGCTGAAGTAATACTTGTCTTCTTCACTTCTGCCTCTTGAGTGTCGTCTATTCTCCGAGGGCTGATCTCATGTGCCCTTTGAACAGCTCTGCTCTAGACAGGATTCATTTCCGACAAAACTTTGTTCGGATCAAATCTTAAACAGTTTGTCAGGCTTTCCGTTGTCACGCAAATCTATGTGGCCTTGAGCCATCATAGGATCATAACATCCTTATCCCGAAATTTTTTTAAAATGCGTCATATTATTGAAATTGTCTTTTTTTTCCTCCTCGTTAGCTCCTCTTATGGATTGGAGGGTTAACATATTAGCCTCTGGGCTTAGTCTGATTCACCAGAGCTCTCCGTTCTTCTGTTCTTTCCAGTGGATCATTATCTCGATGTAATGATCTAAGTAATTTATTGATTTTTTTTTGGCTTGGCCCTATACCTTCTCAAGTTGGTCTCCAGTACAAGGGTAAAGATATTGTTTAAAAATACTTAATTTTCGCATTAGAAAAAGTTCCCTTTGGTGACTTAATAATTGTCCTTTTAAAAAATAAAACTTTTGTTTTGTTAGCAAGCAAAAATGATAATTAAAAGGAGGGTAACGATATTGTTTAAAGACCCAATTTTCCCCTTAGAAGAAATTGAATTTTACAGACTTATAAAGTTTTATAAAAAATAAAAAATTAGTTTTGTTGGGAAACAAAAACAGTTTTCTAATTAAATTGACAGTAAGTGGTAATGATATATTGTTTAAAAATACTTAATTTTTCCTGGAATTTCTCCCTTGGAAAAATCACCCTTTTAAGGCTTAAAAATTTTGTTTTGTTAGGAAACAAAAACAGCTATACAGGGACCGTACTAAATCCAAGAGTTAAATGTTGTTTAAAAAGTCTCAATTTTCCCCTTAGAAGAAATTTCCGTTTTGTTCGACTTGAAAGGTTTTTAAATAAAGAGATGCCCCTATGAAAAGGAAAAATTTAGATTTGTTAGAAAACCAAAATCAACAATTTTAGAAGTTAAAAGTCAAATTTTTTACGATGGGGATTTTCCTAAAAAAATTGAAAAAAACCTTTTTCCAAACATATTTTAAGAAGACTAAAAAACAGGGTCTGCTAAATTATTTAAAATTATTAAGCCCTTATTTGAAAGAGCAATAAATTATTTGATAAAAAATAGCACCGTATAATAATTTTCAACTATAAAAATATTTAAAACTAATAAAATTTTCCAGCATACTTAGGTTTATTTCATGTTTATTTGCCTTTTTCGTTTTTTGTATGATTGATTAGTTTCTTCTTTAATTTTGCTCTGGCTCTGTTTCTGTTGAAATTTTTATGGTTTCATTGGGCTAGAATCTCCATTAATGCCATCATAATAATCTTCATTGGGCAAACTTATTTTTTCATTACTGGCAAATTTGGATATTTTTTGCATATTCTCGTCGATGTTTCACTAATTACCAAAAAACAGCAGACTATTTGGATCTTCGTTTAGAGATTTGGACTGTGTATAAAAACGGTCTTTTGTTTTCGTGTTTCATTTTGATTTTATTTGTTTTTCGTAATTTTTTCTACAGCTCCCCAAAATAGGTAGATATATTCTATGAATACTGTTTTCGCTGGAATTATATATATCGATTCAGTGAATAATAAATGTAACAATAGATGAGTTTTAAAACTAGGTATATAGACTTCTAGAGAGAAGTGGCTGAACTGTCTAGATTCTAATAATAAATAAAGAGTCTGAGAAAAATTAAGATAAACACACTTACAAGTACAAAATAAATCATAGAATAAATCAAAATCAAAGAAAATAAACAATATCCTAGATTCACTACCTCTTTTAAACTATCAATAAGCTACTTTAAATCATATTAAGCAGTTAAATATCATAATGGTACCCTCCAAAATCAAGTCATTTAAAAAAATATATAATAATAGATATTCCTAACAACATGAAAGATTCTTCACGCCAAATTTGTTGTTAATTTTTAGTTGAGTTTTTAAAATTAATTTAACCAATGCAAATTAAAATAAAAAAATTGTAGAACTCTGAATTATGCCTTCACTATATGGAGCAATATGGGCAATCTTCATTTTTGCAAATAATTTTGCGAAAATTTAAAAATCTTAAAGAAGGCGGCACAATTGTTTGTTAGAAAGTGACGAAACCAACATTGAGATTGATAGAATCGTAGATTTCTCCAGGGTGAAGGTAAATCATAATGAAAAGGATTGAAGGGAAAGTCCAAAATACTTCTCAATCAAGATTGTGAAGTATTTTGGACTTTCCCTTCAATCCTTTTCATTGAGATTGATAGTTGAGCTGACTAGTGATCTGTGAGTGTGAACCAAATTTATAATTTTACAAAAAATATAGGCTATACTAATTTACTTTGTGCTTATATATAAGTTACTCCTTTTACTCTAAAACGAATAAAGACAAATAATTAAAATTGTCAAAAAAGGTAACCTTTTTAGAAAATAACAAAATGAAAATTTTTAAATGTCAAATAAATTTGAAGTGTTGTCTTCATTTTAAATTTGTACCCATAAACTTTCAATATTTTTCACAAATTTAAAACTAAAGATGTTGTTTGAAAATGGCAAATGCGACATTAACTTACATTTCCCTATATTTCTTTAATCTAAGAAAAATATAACGAATAATCATCAAAGTTTAAAGCACAGGAAAACTTTTGAAGTTGAAATTTTCATAACCAAACTGTTTCCAGAAAACGCACACATCAGTTAGTTGTTTCAGCAAATCAAAGCTAATTCTCTTAATGTTAAATCACTTTATGCTTATAAATTAATTTTAGGAAGTGTTATTAAGTCCTGTGTTCCATAAAAATCGCTATCACTGCTAAACAGCAACTCCCTTGAATACATCTCAGACGGATATCGAAAGACAAACGATATTTCTGTCGCGTTTTGGTCATAGTTAAATCTCTACACGCATAGGACCCGTAGACCTCACTGCGAAACATATTCAGAAAGAATCCATGGCAAGACTGGACTATGTTTGACGTCCAAACCTCCAGGACACATATCACTTTCGTCCTTATCGTAAATCTTCAGTGCTACTGTAGGTTCCCAAAACCATCAAAACCGATCTTATGCTAATTATCAGGGAAACATTTAGATTCCCTTCGTAGTGTACAGAAAAATCAACCCAGTTTAAGTTTAAGATATCAGCCATCTTAAACGATCCGGCAATAAACTAATGCAACTTTTTACGCGCATTTGTTTTTTTTTTGATGTGAGAAACTGTAATGGCGCTCACAACATGCAACTACAAATGTTATTTTTGTGCAATATAATTTTTTTGTAAATATTTTACCGTTTTTTTAAACTATTTTTTAATTGTAACTTTTTAAAAATCGCAAACATTGTGTAGATTTTGTGTGCTATAGTTTTATTTGATGATGTTTATAGGTTGGTCACCAAAACGATTTAGGTTGTTAAAATTAATTTTACAATTTTTTTTTCTAAGACACTTTCTTCTTGTTAAAATTAAAAATATAAATTTTCTATTTTCCAGCAAACTAATACATGCGTGCATCAAATTTTGACTCAAAAGAAAAAAAAATCAAATATCGGAATAAGATAACTGATTTATCAAAGGTCTCTGGCAAATTTTTGATAAAGAAAAAGTTATATTAATATTTTTAGCATTTAAATACAAGCTTTAGATAAATAGTTGACTTAAATTTAAAAAAAAAAGATTTAAATATAAAAAATAAAGGAGTATTTGCTAAGGTTTAGATCTAAAAATAGTGTCAAAACATTTTTTTAAATATTTTTTTTCATTTTAGAATTTTTCTTTTTCTTTCTTTCGTAATTTAAAATTAATTTCACAAAATTAAAATTAAAACGATTGATAAAACATTCAATAGTTATGTCCAAGCCCAATGCGCTTAAAACCAACAAATTCTCTTTAAAATTTAAACTAAAAAAATAATTAAACATAAACTTGTTTAAGTCGTGCAATAAAACACTAATTTTATCGTGTGTATTGCTTTTTATAATAAATATAAAAACTATAAGTTGTGACACAGCTTTTTACGTTTATTTTGAAAAAAAATACTAAGCGTGTGGACTGGTTTTTATACAAGAGGAATGTTTTTTAAGCGTGATACTTCTTTTAAGTAAAAATTAATCGAAGATAGTTGAGTGTGTTAGGTGCTCCGATAATGATTTCAAAGAGTACTTTGTTTTTAAAAATCAGTTGTAACTGTTTGTTACATATTTCAATTTATAAGTAGCCAAATAATTTTAAGTGATTTAAGTAAAGGTCCTAATATATTTTTTGGTTACCAAGGCAATTTTTTTTTAAGAAATATGGCACCGTCATCCTATACTGGTAATTTTGTATTACCGGATATAATTTTCGTTAAGAAAAGACTAACGAAAACTAGTGTGTAAAAGTGTTCAGAAAAATTCCAACTAACAATTTTTTGATAAGCAATTTTCCAGTAACCCAATTTTTTTGATAAGTTAGATTCAACGGGAACGAATCACCAACGAGACAATTTTTATAAATTATCCAGTGTATAGCTCCTGCAATTAAACAAATAAATTAAATTGTTAAATAGTTGATTGCTTAAAAATGTATACATATTTGTGAGTGATCCGATAGAACGCTTTAAATTTTTTTAAACTGATCTTAGCTCATACCTTTTTGTCAGCTAAAGAAAGTATTTTTTATAAGTGGGACTAACTAAGCTTTTAAAATTGTTATCCATATAAAATTTTTTTTAAGGATGTGTTCATCACCAATTCTGTTAATTATTTCTACTGTAGTCATTTTTTTTTTAAATTTAAATAAATTAGTGTTATACATTTTTGTCTCCCACGACTGATCCCATCTCCCCACTTACGGTAATGTGGTTATTGATCAACGGTTAAAAATCGTTTTATATAATAAAATAAAATACATATAAAATTATTTCATTTCAAGATACATTTTCGAATGTAAAAAATTCAAATTTTTTACATTCGATTTTTGACATTATTTTTAAACTATTTTTTCAAAAAGTAAGAATAATTTTTTGCCTTTGCAAAACTATTACTAATTACAAAGAAATATATATACATATATATATATATATATATATATATATATATATATATATATATATATATATATATATATACCTATGTAAACTCAAAAACAAATTTGGTGTTAATGTGGTGGCAAGACTTGTAATTGTATTCATTATTTATTTATAAATTTTTAATATTTCTTTGTAAAAATACTAATATTTTTTTAAAAATAAATATCTGGTGTACGAAAAGATATAAGGTTTGCAAGGTCTAAGAAAGACTAGGATGTAAAAAAAATAAATAAGTTGCCAAATTACAAGAATATCCATTCAGATAACTCTAAAATAAAAATAAAAAAATACATCGGTAATATAAAAACTATGATTTAAATTTCGTAGACCTTCAACTGTCAATAATGGGAGGTTTTAGGGTTTTTTTAAAATAGATACGTGACGCAACAACAACTGACAGTTTGATGTCTATGATATTTGAATCATGGGTATTATGTCACATTCTTTACAATGACAGTGTTTTACTTTTAACTAAAGTAGGTAGGAATTACAAATTTAAATCCATAATGTTACGCCGTTTTTTTTTGTTTTTTTAGCCGTATTTTTGTTTTTTTCTGGCGTTTTATTTTTTATTTCGGCTCTTTTTTTCTTTTTTGCAGTTTTTTTTTCATATTTTTTGCAGTTTTTTTTGCAATATTTTTTTTTGTAATTTTTTTTTCGGCTTTTAATTTTTATATATATTCATGTTTATTTATTTACAAAAGATTTATTTTTTTTAAATTTAGTGACCATTGAAATATTGCTTTTGACTAAAAGTATGAAATTTATTCAATTATTGTTTTCAAATTTTGTCACTAAATTTTAAACTTAATATAATATTATTTGACATATAGATATAACCAATGCAAAAAACTTCGCAATGGCAAACTATTCCTAAAATGAAAAATTGAACATCCTTCGTTTTTTTTTTTCAAATAACAATCGACCGTATTACATTATTAAATTATACCAAAAATTATATTTGACCCACCGATTTAACTTGTCCCAATATTTTTATTCTTCTTGTGACAGAACCTGGTACGCAATATTACTATTTTAACCGACGAATATGCGAGTATCGCACGCTGCCTGAAAATAAATATAAAAAAATATTTTTCTTTATTTCGAAAATTAATAAAAACTTAATATTGAAATAAAACATAAAATTCAAGAAATTTTTATAAGTAAAAAAGTTAGGTACTTATGGACTTCCTCATGATTTGCAATTTAGAGTTGCACTTAAATAAGGAACTCACCTTGATCAATGACGTTCAGGAACTATGTAGTTTAAACTTCAGAAGTCTTGCTCTTGTGACACATTTACAGGTCTCGAAAGTTGCCTGAAATAAATAAAAAAATAATATAAGTAAGATTAATAAAATAAATAAGAACTAAGTGTTATAATAATGAAATACAAATAGTAGTAGCGATAAAGTGCAATTTGTTTTTGTTTAATTTTAATCCTTAAGAGGCCTAATACCGAACAGAAATTTCAAGACCCTACAATAATCTGAAAAAACTCACCTTCATCAATGACGTTCGACAAAACTTCAGAAATCTTGCTGGTTGGACGTATTTACAGGTCTTAAAAGCTGCCTGAAATAAATAAATATTAATTATGATTTATGAAATAATAACAACTAAGTTTTATGATAAAATACAAATTAGAAATGGCTGATAAAGTCCAATTTGATGGGGATGTAACTAACACTGGAAGGGCCATTGAGTTGTATAACGCCCTAGGGTATAGAAGTCAATGGGAAGGGCCCAAACACAAACAAAACTGTGGCATTAAGAGAAGTTTTAAGTACAGGGTGTCTCATTATATTTTTTTCCCACTCTTTTAGACCATTAATAATTGATGTAGGAATATAAAAGAAATTGTGTTCGAATTCGCGAAATTTTTACTTTTAAATTGCATCTTGACTTTATTCGTGATGCTTACCGTATTTGACAGGCGCTCAAATTTATAGTTTTTGTAAATTGAATGCTCCTTATATTATTTAATTAATAGATTAGGTTTGGAATATACTTTCCAAAAATACCCCATATGTCGCAGTTTTGATAAATAGTTTTTGAACTATTAGCGATAAATTTTTAAATGATAAAAAAATAACATTACCACTTTTGTGATAATTTCAGTGTCCTTATTTCAAACTATGATAGTCCCCATGTATAAACAGTGACAATTAGCTCACACATATACTATACTATAGTAGTGTGAGCTATGGTGATCCTAATTTTTTCGAGAAAAAAGAAGTTGCTCCGATTTCAAAAATTTTTATATATCTTTGCGTTTCAGATGATTTTGAAACTTTTTTGTTGCGCCGTCTGTCTGTCTGTCTGTCTGTCTGTCTGTCTGTATGTCTGTCTGTCTGTATGTCTGTAACGACCAACGCGCATAACTCAAAAACCGCTTGGCCGATTTTAATGAAATTTGGTACCTAGGCTGGGTCTTGGGTCGAGATGGTCCCATTTAAAAATGAACAAAATCCACCGAACAGAAACCAAATAAAAGGGTGGGGGTAGATTTCAAAAATTAGAGTTTATGTGAAAATATGGCGTGTGTGATATCAAACGAAAGGTAATTGAGTCTGCAGTTAAACAAAATACAATTTAATTTATTTTAAAAAAAGGGTGGGGGTATATTTTAAAAATTAGAGTTTAAGTGAAAATATGGTGTGTGTGATATCAAACGAAAGGTAATTGAGTCCGGAGTTTAACAAAATACATTTTAGTTTTTTGTTTTTTTTAAGGGTGGGGGTAGATTTCAAAAATTTGAGTTAAGTCAAAACATGGCTTGTGTGGTATCAAACAAAAGGTAATTTAGTCTGGAGTTAAATAAAATATATTTCAGTTTTAAGTTATATTAGCTCACACGTACACTATAACTATAGTACCTAGTGTGAGCTTAGGGGCCCATATATTGGCAGAGTATTTTTTTTTAATGACGCTCAAAATGACAACCGGTAACGACAACAAAATTGTGTCATTGTCACTGTTGATACATGGGGACTAACATAATTTGGAATAAGGATACTAAAATTAACACAAGAGCGGTACTGTTATAACTGCTAATATCTCAGAAACTATAGCTCTAAACTACGGCATATCGGGTATTTTTGGAAAATATGTTCCAAGCCTACTCTATTAATTAAATAATATAAGGAGCATCCAATTTACAAAAACTATAAATTTGAGCGCCTGTCAAATATCGTAAGCAGCAGGAATAAAGTCAAGATGCAATTTAAAAGTAAAAATTTCGCGAATTCGAACACAATTTCTTGTATACTCCTAAATCAATTATTAATGGTCTAAAAGGGTGGGAAAAATATAATGAGACACCCTGTACAATAATCTGAAAAAACTCACCTTTGCATTAATCGCCTCAAAGTTCCCAATCAATGACATTTCGAAGCTATGTCAGTTTGCTAGTACTGCCTTGTTCTGGTGTCATATTGTCTATGAATTATTGTAATTTTCAGTTTCGCACATCAATCAAGTTTTACATAACTTATTAAAAGTTGATGCAGCGTCTACAGTTCAGTTTATACTTTGCCGTGTTTAATAATGTCACAACTTGTGAAGGGTTGACGTTGGCTCCCCTCTGCATCTATTGTTTGTAGTTTCCAGTTTATCGTGTTTATTATCTTCACGATTCTTGAGGGATTGACGGTGGTTCTCTCAACCTCTATAGTTTCTAGTTTGTCGTTCTTAATTTGATGTTACGACTTGTGAAGACTGCCCTCGGCGTCAATTGCTAAATCTGAAGTTTCCAATTTTGTTGTTTATTGAGTTGGCTCCCCTAGGTCTCTAAGCTGCGCCCCTGGCGTAGCTGTCTTGTCTATTGTGTCTTCTCGGCTCTGCTCTCCGCGCTTTCGTCGATTGCATAACTTTGGTTGATATTTTGACCGCTTTGCTAGGCCCTTGGTGACGTATTGGCTAAACGTCATGGTTCTTGTCACTTTTCTGTCTTCTGGCTTCTTGTTGGGAACAAGCAGAATCGGTGGGTGTACAAATTTGTAATACATATTTACATTATTTTATTGTCCTTATACAATACGTTTTAAAAACATAAACCGTTGTTTTATTGGGCATATATTATGAACATATTTTACTTCTTAGTTTGAACTGCCACATAAAGAAAAACTTGAGCTATCGCGCTTTTAAAAAAGATTTTTATTGAGATCATGTTTTTTTGTTTAAAACTGTATATGGGATAAAACATATTGTTTTTCATCTTTTCAATGAAAAACATTTGCAAAAGTGTGTTAGCTCAAGTTTATGTGAGCTTGGGCAGTTTACAACTAGCGACAGATACAGATCAGTCCCTGGCTCGGTCCCTGGTGACGATTTATAAAACATACAGTGAGATAATACCTATAACAGAATTAGTGTATACTGTTTTAATATTTTTAAACTTTCAACCGTTTTTTAGACGTTTAAATTTTTGTGAAAAAACGACACATTATACTGACGGTTGTAATATGCATATTTATCGAACTATCAGTAGAATCCTGGAAGAATTTGGTTTCATAAACGCTATAGTATAACATACAGATCGAAAAGGTGCGTAAACTTAATTCATTAAACATTAATTTTGTGCTAATGAACGAAAAACATTGTTGTAATACATACGAGTATTAATATTATGAATTGTTCTTTAAGTGTTCATTATATTAAAGTTCGTGTACATTGAATTTCCCTTCATTGGCTACAAATTAATGTAGGTACACCGCACATTTTGTTTTTTCAAGGTAATTGTAATTGTTAACATGCATTGATATCGGAATACTCCAAGAATTGAGGTGCTGAAACACTCAATACTCATTTTTTTCAACTGTGACCTAAAATTGCCACAAAATCTGAGGTGTAGTTTGCAGTTATATCAAAGGGGAATGGAACAATTCGCCGCAGCCGATTCGCCGCGGGCCAATTCGCCGCGGACACAATTCGCCGCCGGCCGATTTGCCGCGGGGACAATTCGCCGCGAGATTTTTTGTTTTATGATATTAACATTTATTATTTAGCTTGACTTCATATAATATATTTTTTATTTGTCTGATCATAACTTTTTTCAAACTTTTCCAACTAGGTATTTGGTGGTTAGTATTGAATTAAAATTTTTATTTTTTTTTGAAAAATAAATAAAATGGCGGATCCAAAATGGTGGATTTTTCCATTTATGAACTAATATGCATCAAACTCGGAAGTTTGCGATCTTTCAGGTCGCTGATTATTATTTTTAACTTAAACTAAAAAAAATCAAAATGGCGGTTCCAAAATGGCGGACTTTTCCATTTATAAACCGATTTGCATCAAACTCGGAACTTTGCGATCTTTAAGGTCGCTGATTATTATTTCTAACTTAAACTAGAAAAAATCAAAATGGCGGATCCAAAATGGCCGATTTTTCCATTTATGAAGGGATTTGCATCAAACTCGGAACATTCAGATCTTTCAGGTCGCTAATAATTATTTTAACTTAAATTTAATTTTTTTTTTGTGTAAGTTAAAAATAATAATCAGCGACCTCAAAGATCCCAGTTTGATTCAAATCGGTTTTTAAATGGGAAAAGTCCGCTATTTCAGATACGCCATGTTGTTTTTTTTTTAATTTAAGTGAAAAATGTTAATCAGCGACCTAAAAGATCGCATAGTTCCGAATTTGATGCATATTGGTTCATAAATGGAAAACTCTGCCATTTTGGATCCGTCATTTTGATTTTTTTTTTAAATTTAAGTTAGAAGTCATTATCAGCTACCTAAAACATCCTAAAGTTTTAAATTTAAAGCATATTGGTTGATAAATGAAAAAGTCCGCCATTTTTGATCCGTCATTTTGTTTTTTTTTTGGGTTTAAGTTAGAAGTCATAATCAGCTACATAAAACACCCTAAAGTTTTAAATTTAAAGCATATTGGTTCATAAATGAAAAAGTCCGCCATTTTTGATCCGCCATTTTGATTTTTTTTAGTTTAAGTTAAAAATAATAATCAGCGACCTGAAAGATCGCAAACTTCCCCTACCCATATCAAAGAGTTTATGTAATTTTTGTTAGATTATAAAAATTGAGTACACTAAAAAAATTGCGGTAATATCGGAAAATTCTTATCAACTCTGTTATTGGCAAAAAGTTTCCATAAATTCTTAATAATGTTTTTTTTAAGTATCTAACACCTTTGGTAAATAGTTTTAAGTTTTTCTTTCAAAATTTTAAACTTGAAATCTATAGAAAATCTTTACTAATATCTATCGGAACACCATAAACACAAAGATTTTAAATGAATATAATTTGTCAAGCCGACATTATAATTTTAGACTTTAAAGTAGTTAAAAGAGAGTTGTGTCATATCGTAAAGAAAGACTTGCAATGTTATTATTGTAGATAATGGTTTAATGTCAAAACAATTTTATAAAAAATAAGAAATAATATAATAAAGCTTAATTTATTATTTTTAAAATTATTTGTTTCGGAAGTATTATTCCTCAAGCTTCAAACAGTCTTAGCAATTATGCACTTCAGTCACATGCCCAAATAAAAGTAAATGTGAGTTCGAAATGCCAAATTTTTCGAAAATCATATATGTAAAGGAATATTGTGAGGACATACTTAACGAAAAAACAACAAAGATTGCGGGCAATTCCTCAAAAAGGGATATTAGTAGCTCGCATACTAGTTTCGGTCTTCTTGGACCTCTTCGGTACGAGCGTAACAAGTGTTTTAATCGTCCCTTAACACTTGTCACGCTCGTACCGAAGAGGTCCAAGAAGACCGAAACTAGTATGCGAGCTACTAATATCCTTTTTGAGGAATTGCCCGCAATCTTTGTTGTTTTATCATATATGTATTTACCCCATTCCCAAAAAAAGTCCTATACTTGTTTTCGTGCCAAAGGCGCATTTACACGGGCTAGGTCTTGGATGTGTAAGTTTTGTCTGTTGTTTTGTATTCCGCTGGAAATTTTTTGGGTTCCCAACCCATAAATGTTTATGTACTTTTATTTTTTATTTAATGGTTGTTGCAATTTTGACGCCTTAAAATAGCTGTTTACACCTAAGCAAATACTAATATTTAAAACTGAAAAAAATTTAATTGTTATTTACCAATATTGAAAAAAATAAATTAAACTTAACACCCATACCCATATTTATTTTTTGCCAGCAGGAAATTGAGGTTTAACCTACACAGACCTGTTTAGCTCTCGTCCAGCCAGCACAGTGAAGTGGAGTCTTGTTTAAAAAAATTCCCATCTTCTGGAATAAATATTCAGCAAGCAAATGCTTTTACTAACTTTTTTTCTATCTTAAATATTGAAAAGATTCTACTAAGATTGGTTACAAAAAAAGATTTACTGTTTGTCTTTCTTAGTACCTTACAAGGATAACATCTTTTCATTTTTATTTTTCTTTTATATTTCGGTAAATAAACCGAATTACTAGGATTAGCTATATTTTAACAAAAAAATATTTTTTATGTCCTTTCCTGTCTTAACTGGTTTTAGTATATGTTGTATGGAAAAGAGCTAAACACTTTTGTGTTTGTTAAACCTCAACCTTCTGAACCTATTTGATAAATCTGAAACTCAAGACTGGGTTAATATTTCCATCCACTACGAAGGGAATTTAAATTTTTTTCTTGACAATAAACATACAATCGACAAAGATACTCTCGTAAATTATACGGTAGCACTGAGAATTTAAAATAGAGACAAAAACGGCATGAAACCTAAAGAATAGAAAGCCAAACAAAGTCGTGTAAAGTCATAAAGTTTTTCCAAATTTGTATCATAGTAAGATGTAAGGGTTGTATGCTCATAGAGAAATAAGTGTGAACAGAACGCAACAAAGATACTGTTTATCAATCAACACCTGTCGTGTCATGTAAACAGGGAAGCATTGGCTTAACGATGAACTGACTTTCATTGAACAAAAAAGACTAAATAAACTTTTATAAAACCAAGCTAAGGACAGATTATACATATTTTTTATCGACACATTTTGTAAATTAGCTTTGATTACTTAAAAAATAATAAGCGATGTGGAATTTAATAAAGCAATAAGGAATAGTTCAAACAAAATTTTCCTCGCCTCACCTGATTTAACTGGACAAAAACCGAACCAAACCAAACCAAATTTAAAAATTATATTTTTTAAATTTACCAATCTTTCATCAAATATAATAGGATAAAATGCATATGCCATCGACACAACAAAATCGTTACCCAGTTTGAGATATATTTTTTTTTTGACAATAGGTATAGGTACTGTTATGTTTGCCATTTCCACTGATCTATTTGACACTACAATTTTTTTAAATTGCAAAAGTGTTATTGCGAAAATATTTAAAACTTGTTTAACTCGGGATGCTCAGCTTCCTGCAACCTGACATAACAGAATAAAAATTTGTATTTACTAATTAAATTAGAAATGTGCTCAGATATGGTTACGATTTATTAAAAAATTAACACCAAATTTGACTAATTCTTTTTGATACTTACTTCACCCGACAAAAATATCTAGGCGTACAAAAATGCAAACATCTGATTAAATAGTAAAAAAGATCTAAATTCGAATATTAATGGAAACCAGACAACAATAGTCGGGTGGTTTAGTACAGATGGATGAATCTTATTAATAATAATAGCAATAATCCAAAATGAATCTGACAAAAAACTGATAATATCACAAAGAAACGTTTTTTAACTGAGGCACTCTCAGCAAAGTTAGAAATCGCTATAATGATAGCAAAGCTCGATGCTTGATTAGAAAAAAAACATGGGAATTCCGTTGGACGAAACCACCTTGTATACTTTATGTTTCGTCGATGATCAGATAGTAGTGGCTCAGGATTATGACGACCTCGAATATATGACACGAAAACTAATAGAAGAGTACAATAAGTGGGGACTAGAGGTTAATCTCAATAAGACAGAGTATATGTATATCGGTGGAACGAAACAGGATCTAATCTTAAATACCGGGCAGCGAATTCAGTCCTGTGATGAGTATAAATACTTAGGTCTAAAAATTACAGCTGACGGAACACTAGACAAAGCTATAAAAGATCGAAAACGGACAAGGAAGAAAAGAAATAACTTTAATAAATGAAATAATTTGGGACCAAAGTATATCAAAACATAACAAAAAGCTTATATATAACACCAGAAATATGGCCAATCAAGGATAGAATAGAAAAAATGCTTTCCGCTACGGAGATGGACTATTGGAGAAGAGCAGCAGCGAAATCAAAAAGAGAAAGAGTTACAAATCAAAGAATAAGAGAAATTATGACAGTGGGTGAACGTACTTTAGTGGATGATATAAGAACAAAACAACTGATGTGGTACGGACATGTACAAAGAATGAATGATGAAAGACTACCTAAACAAATACTACAATAGAAACCAACTGGCCGAAGAAAACGAGGACGGCCAAGAAGAAGCTGGAGAGAAGGAATAGACAGTGAAATAAGAATAAGAGGCCTAGATGATGAATTATGGGCAAACAGAAACGAGTGGAGATTGGGTATCGGAAGATGTAGAACGTTATAAAACCGATAAATATATATATATATATATATATATATATATATATATATATATATATATATATATAAGATTGCCATCATATCTCACAAGGCGATTTTTGATGGATAAATAATATCACAAAGTGCTAGTATCAAACAGAGTAACCAAGAAAGAAAAGGAAATTAAAAGTATCAATTTCATAAAGAATTTGTTTTAAATTACAGTCAGCACAGGTTGTACTTATGATGATGATAAAGGTTTCTCATCGTAAATTCTCAGGAAAAAAAAGCATAATATTAGTTAAAACAACTTTACAACAGAAAATTATGGCCACAATGAAAGCCAGACTTTGTGTCGAGGAAAACAGTTTAATAAAATATCCTACCTATTATCGAGGTGGTAAAAATTGACATGTACACGATTTTATTTAAACTTATGTCACTTACACGTCACTTGGTCTCACTAACCATCACTTGAACACGTAACATAAAATATAACTATAAAAAGACTAAGTTAAAACTATTTAACCAAAACTATTAAAAAAATTAATAGTATACACAAATATATATAATAAACAAAGTTTAATACATATTTTTATTTTATTTTAAAAGTGGTGCTACTTTTTATCCATAATTTTGAAGTATCTCATTTTAAGCTAGTAAGTTAAAGCACAAAAAAACATTACTTTGTGGTTAAGGCCAACCCTTTATCAAATTGACAATTAGGCGTTTAGGAGTGACATAAAAAAATAAAATTAAAGCGTGAGTTAGGCTGATTTATTTTAAGCAGGTATTGTGTTTTCTTTTTACGAAACTCATCCCCTTAAGTTTTACTTTGAGTTGAGCTCTTAAGTACTTATAAGTAATTAATTAATTTCAAATTTTATATCCAAGAAAAAGGCAAGAGACAAAGGACAAAAAATCTTTGAATAAACAACTACCTCTCGCTTCCTATCCTACCCTTTAAAAAATCTTGTCTGGTTTTAACTTTTATTGTATTTTTTTAAATTTTATTATTTTTACTTTTTTTCTCCCATATCCATTTTATCTCACACATCATACACACAAACACTCACATATATCCTTCCAATTACACTTACACACAGACACACTTCTCCAGACACACACTCCCACCCACCTACACACACACACACAGACACACACACACACCCCGACACACACACACACACCCCCTAGGCTTGGTCCCAAGGCGATGGTCCTCGCGGCAACCCAGATCGCATGTCGCAGTGTCAGCCAAGATGCGCCAGTTAATGCAGCCATTTACCACAGCGTCCCGTCTCCCATTTACGAAACACTGGGAAAACAACAACCCCACCACCGGCAGCTTCTCCAAGAAGCCACTACTTCCACCAGCAAACCTTCCCTCCGCAAACGGGAGGGGAAGTTTGATGGTGTTTCCATTTTGGAGGTGACCTTGTTGTGTACTCATACCCATCAGGGACAAAGGGGCAGAGCTCCCATCAACCATCAACTACATATTGACCTGTGGTACCAATAATCGCGGGACGTACCACGGGCGCAGCAGTGGATCGACCTTGTTTACCGGTGGAAATGGTTAAGTATATCTCCATACCGTGTCTTTCGTACGCGCACCGATTGGGAAGGAAAATAAAAAAACAATAAGTTTATTCGTAAACACTCAATATATTATATATTACTAATTAATTTAACAATAGGTACTTACTTACTTACTACTTAGAAACTAATGTAAGTATGTGTAAGTGAGGTTGTGTGTTTTTTTGGGAAATCTGTAGGTAATGATGTCATTGTCACAATTTTAAAATTTAGCTGTGGATCCGCAATGAAAATATTTTTATCTTTGATTCAAACCCTTAGAACACAATCAAAGATAAAAATATGAAGTTTAAGTAAATAAAAGGCATTGACTTAAACTTCAATGATTTCCTTATTACGATTTCCAAATATAGAATATATGCAGATCCACACCACAAACATTTTTATCTTTGATTCAAACCCTTGGAACACAACCAAAGATAAAATTATGAAAGTTTAAGTCAATAAAACGTATTGACTTAAATTTTAATGATTTCCTTATCACGAATTCAAAATTTAAATGTAGATCCACACTAACAAAAATATTTGTATCTTTGGGGTCAATTCTTTACATTTCAAAAAATCTGGCGAAATTTGACAAAATGTGACATAATCTGGCGCTTAAGATTTCTCGTTTAAAAGGCAATTTTTAAACTTAAAAACTTACCTAAAAGGCCATTTCCCACTTTTTGATAGATGTAGCGTCACGATATAATATTTGTTTTTAATTAAAAACCCGTAATTTGTTGAAAATTTTTAATTTAAAAATTGTAAATAAATTCACTATTAACCACACAAACTGAAATGTCAAATTTCGTCACATTTCGTCACATTTCTTTCAAATTTATGAGTCCTATTCGTTTTCTTTATGAGGTCAGCTAAGTTTACTTTCTTTCTTTGTTTTTCACGGTAAAATTAACAAAGAGGGACTAACTGCATGTCGTGGAAGGGTCGCTACAAAATTAGCTCTACGCTGTTGCCACCGTTATATTTGAACGGAATTTTAAGGGAATGTCAAATTATTTCTTTAAAATCTGCCAGAAAAATCTGACTAAGTGAAGATCCTGTCAAATTATTGAAGTGGTGATTATTTTTTTACTTTTTAAAAAAGCTAGGCACGTATATAGTTTTTTATTCTGGGGGGTCCTCCCATATAGAAACTGCTGTTCTTCAGTGACGGCCCATGCGGCTGAGTCCTTCGTAAACCAGAGAGAAAATAATAAATTGTCTCTGTCGTAAACGAACACGAAAGCTGCGCCCATAAGGTTTTGGATAGTGTAATTAAAAATACTAGGGTCACTGCATCCTGGAAGTCTAGCGTCTCCCAGGGGTAGCGACACGAGTGTCAAAACCGTACTCAAAATTCCATAGACATTCGTGAAAAATACTCATTTTTATACAGTCTGAGAAAAGACAAATGTTTTAATAGAACTTAAAAAGAACTCGTTTTTATACAGCTTAAGAAATAAAAAATATGTTCCTTGAGTTTTTGGGTTATGAATATTTATTGTAGGTATTATTGTTAAAAATTATTTTCTTTTAAATATTATTTCTGTTTTTGTATAAAAATAATACGTAATAAATAAACAAACAGGACAGAAATACATTTCTATGTTAAAAGTTTATTAATAGTATATAATATATCAAGGGATAAAATGAAAATTTTATCACGATGTTTATACGCTATTTTTCGCACTGTTTAATTTATTTTCCAAGGTTTTTTCCCATTTTTTTTGGGTGTTTTTGGTATTGTGGTTTTTTTTAGTATCTTTTTATTCCGAATTTTACATTTTATCAAAAGACAAAAAATGCCCAAATACAGTTCGAGTTTTCGTAAGGTTCGGCTTAATTATTTATATTTTTATAGTACATTTCATATAAATATCTTAATATTATTGTTCGAAAGCATAAACTTCGAAAATCATTTTCTTTAAACCAAAAATTGTTCTAAAACATATTCTTCGAACAAAAGATTGTTCGAAAACGTTTTCTTCAAACAGAAATTTTTCGAAATCATTTTCTTCGAACAGAAATGTGTTCGAAAACATTTTCTTTGAACGGAAATTTGTTCGAAAATATTTTTTTAAAATTAAAATTTGTTCAAAAACATTTTTTCGAAAACAAATTTTTCGAAAAAAAAATTTGACCTGGCTTGCCAAACTTAACACAACTCATATAGTTCGACTAATGGGGTTTTTTTCTAACAATTTTTGGAAATAAAAACTTCCCTGACTTCTTTCCCGGGATCCTAGAGGGTGTGAAACCAAACCGAACCAACCGAGACCTATTGTCGAAAAATGATTTCCCTAAATTAGCTTTCCGGTCCTCATTTTGGAAGGTTGAAATCGGTGTTACTCTAACCTTTCTTAATTGAGCATATCAGGAGGTATCTGGACCGGTTCGGATACGTTTGCGATCAATTGACAAAGTTTAGGAAAATACCGATTTCGACCTTCCAAAAGGAGGAAAGTAGACAAATTTTCAGAATGTTTACGATCCCGGGAAAGAAGTCAGGGTTTTTTTGAAAAAATATGTTAAAAAGACCTTGCCGTAGTCAAACTATATGAATTGTGTTAGGTTTGGAAATCCAGGTCTAGAGCGTCTTTTATCGAAAAACTTGCTTTCGAAGAAAATGATTTCTATTCGAAGAAAATGTTTTTGAACAACTATTACTTACGAACAAATTTCCGTTCAAAGAAATGGTGTTCGAATAAATTTCCGTTTAAAAAAAATGTTTTCAAACAAATTTTCATTAGAAGAAATGGTTTTCATAAAAATTTCCGTTCGAAGAAAATGTTTTCGAACAAAGTTCTGCGACCCGTCGTGTTGCTACCTTGAGTTTTTATTGGATGTTGATTTTTTAAAAACTTTTCTATGAGTGTGTGTGTGTGTACCTGTGTGTCTCTTAATTCTACTTTGTTTTGCAATCATTACAGTGTAGCTACTTTCGATCTTTGTTTGAACCTTTTGTTTTTCAATCTTTTGTATTTTCGACCTTTTGTACTTTCGAACTTTTGTATTTTCGACTTTTTGTATTTTCGACCTTTTCTTCGCCGCCCGCTTTTTTTTGAACAATAATAAAAATAATAGTAGGTATATTATAAACCTGGAGCGTGCAGTGTTTACTTTTAATACCACGGCGGGAATTTTCATGCTCGACCGGAAGAAGGGCTATAATTTGCTAAGTGACTAAAAGGGACTTTAATGCCAAGGTTTATTTTTATATACTAAAAATAATAATAATCATAAACTAAATAAATAGGTATTAAACCACTTACCGTACTGTAGTTTTAGCATGTCAAGTATATAAAAAAACAGTGGGCAGTGATAGTTGTCATGGCATTACATTAAACAAAAGTCAGTCAGATGCTAACAAACAAAGGTCACTCATCGTCAAGCAAGGTAAAGCTTGCTTGACGATGAGTGACCTTATAACAAACAATGTGGAAAAATATTATTTATTTCATAACAAACTAATTAAGTTTACTCGAGAAAAAGTTCGAATTACATTTCTCGAAGATGGAAAATAAAGCATATTCTTACTTTGAGATGGGCATGGAAATGATGCAATAAACAGAATTTCGAAAATTTCACAGTTTCCTGGTTTACAGCCTGGAGAAGTCTAGAAAGTTAAATGCTTCGTTTATATGGAAGCAATATTCTATGCCTAAGGACACAATAACGATCAAAACGAACCAAGCCATCGGCAAAGTAAAGTAAGCTTACGGCAAGCTGGAACAAAATAATCGGTATCGTGTATATATTCCTTTTTGTTTTTTGTATTATGATAAAATAAAATAATCCAAAAACCTATATTTTGCCTTTATGGTTTTAAAGAAATTACTTTCAATCACTGGAGACAAGAAATACTACCTTAGCCCATGAAAAAAGGGATTAAACGTACACCTTTATTCCGTAGAGAGCATAAAACATTTATTAAATAATACAAAACCCAACATAATAGTTTTCTATATTTTAGAATATATATAAAACATGCAAACTATATTTTTGGTTTCCTTCGCTGTGTGGACTGCTGGACACAGGGTCCTAATAAATTTGAAATCATAAAAAACTTAGTTTTTTTAGGTTTGTTTATTTGGACAGTAAAATTTATATACCGGATGTGACGGACAGTTCTTTACGTAACATTTGTAAACCATTTAATTTTTTTAAACATAAAAAAAGCTATGCTCCTGACAGTGTCAGATTTGAGTTTTTCGTAAATGAGGTTATGTTTGGTGTCGCTACCCCTGGGAGAGCGGCTAGTTCACAACTTGCATTCCGTTTGCTATTGGTCGAAATAGTCAGCTGACTTTTTAATGTTGAACGTTGCCGTTTAAGATTATTATTATATTATATTAAGAGATGGTGCCACCAGTCAAGCATTTAACAAACTTTATGTTTACAGCTTTCGGCGTAAAATACGAATATATACTAGTTGTAAGTGACTAAAAAGAGTAGTGGTTTGTGCAGTACATACCTATTGAATTTAACTAAATCTATGCATATGCCGATGAGTTTTTTTTTATTGTTTTTTAAAAACATATTATTTTTTTTTTTAATTAGCTTCCTTATCCTGTTTTCCTGTCGAAATCGGTGTTAACCTAACCCTGATAAATTATTCGACAACGTATCCTAACCTGTCCAGATACGCCCCGGTCAGGATACGTTTCCCATCAATTGACCACGGTTAGGTTTTGTTTCAGTTTGGTTTAACACCGATTTCAACCTCCCAAAACGAGGACAGGAGAGTTTTAATTTTAAAAATCCCGCCTGACTATGTCAACCAATAGCAAATGGAATGCAAGTTGTGAACTATCCGCTCGTTGGAAGATGCCAGGCTTTCAGGATGCAGTGACCCTAAGAATAGTCGCCACAGTCTCCATCTGACGAAAATAAGTCGAAGGCGGAATTTTTCAGGGGTGCCACGACCACGTGGTCACTTTGTGCAAGGAAAACTTAAGTTTGCGACACGCTCCCTAGAGGGAGCCACACATATAGGCAGGGAACTGCGTACAGCCGACCTGAAAATAGGTTCATAATATGAATAAAATGAACGGGACCCAAGAAACAAACCTTTAAAACATAAATTTCAAACTTTCTATAAATTCGTATAATTAAAAATAATGTTTGTATAATTATGTAAAATTTCTTGTGTGCCTAATATTATAGATTTGTTAAAAAATTCTAATTTTCTACTTAGCAATAAAAAGTTGAAAATAGCCCTAAAAAACTACTATTTACGGATTAGATCAAATTTTGGTCCAGGAGGTGAGTTACAGGGTGATATAGAAAATAGTAGTAAATCTTAATTAAAATCACATTTTTAAAAAACAACTCTGTCAGGAGTTTTAGTTAGCAAATAAGAGTAAGAAATACATTAAAATATGTATCATGAACTTATTGTATTATTTTTAGATCCAGGACGTGAGAGACCTACAGGGTGATATCGAAATTAGAAGCGTAATTTTCTAAAAAACAAATTTTTAAAAACAATGTTGTCAAGAGCTTTCGTTAGCAAAAAATTATTTGAAACACGTTACACAATCATACCATTATCAGATTTTATCACCTTCAGGTCCAGGAATTGAGCTACATGGT
Organism: Aspidapion aeneum; assembly: GCA_963576565.1. NCBI lineage: Eukaryota > Metazoa > Arthropoda > Insecta > Coleoptera > Brentidae > Aspidapion > Aspidapion aeneum. The sequence goes on from OY755046.1 coordinate 69,581,897, forward strand.
GATATAGAAATTATTAGTGTGTGTAAATTTTCTAAAAATCACATTTTTAAAAAGCAAGGTTGTCCGAAGCTTTTGTTAGCAAAGTATAGTTAGGAATACGTTAAACAATCATACCATTAACTGACTGTATCACCGTTAGGTCCAGGAAATGAGGTACAGGGTGATATCGAAATTAGTAATAAAATTTCGTAAAAATCACGTTTTTAAAAATCAACGTTGTCAGGAGCGTTTGTTAGCAAAAAATAGTTAGGAACACGTTAAGCAATCATACCACTTACTAAATTTCATTTACTTCCAGTAGGTAAGCTGCAGGGTGATATCTAAATAGCAGTAAAGATTTTGAAAAATCACGTTTTTAAAAAACAAGGGAGGTGAGCTACAGGGTGAAATGAATAAATAAATCCAAAAATATTCACATATATTTACGTGAAAAACTTTTACTATTTATTTGACAAATTTACAAGTTAATATGATAAAATTTTGACATTAAAACATATTAGTTAATATAACCAAATCAACCTAAGCCCCTAACTAACCTTGGTCAAAATAAAAGTTTACAAATACACATAAGAAATCCAAAAATCCCTACATTTATTTACGTAACAACATCTTGGTTCCTTGTTCTTTTACAAATTCACAAGTTAGTTTGAAAAAATCATGGCTTTATAATACATATCAAGTATAACCAAACCGAACCAAACCCATATAAATAAGGTTGGTCAATATAAAAATGTACAATAATTATTTACAGAAAAACCTGCCTGCCTTCGTTGTTAATTCACAAATTTATAGTAAATCAAAATTTTTTTACAAATATTTTACATTTGTTTGATTTGTTAATTAACAAATTTACAAGATATTTTAGAATCTTGGCCCTAAAATATATATTTAATGTAACAAAACGAAAGCCTTCACTAGGCTTGCCTAATGTAAACATTTACAAACATACACGATAAATATAAAAATCTGCACATTTATTTACAGGAAAAAACTCTCTTCGTTGTTATTTCACAAATTTGCATGTTTTTTAGGCAACAATTTAACACCCAAGTTATCTATTTAACATAACCAAACCGAGCCAACTCAAATCCTTATAATTATTAAGCTTGCTCAATATAAAAATGTACAAATACACATAATAAATATTACATTTATTTACATTGACAAACAACAACCTGCACACAAATATTTTTGTCCCGTATGTCGTTCTTAGTTTTATTTAATTACTTGTATATAGACTTCTTCCAAAGTGAAGCGACTCAATATTTTGCATTTCTTTCAAAAAATCTGTTAATACCTGTACCGCTACATAGTTATTTGGTTGTCTGATAAAGGGATATATTTCTTTACTTCTTTAGCTATTTTTACTGAAAACTCCAAATCAACAAAAGCAGTAGTTTCATCCCACTTAAGGTCTTTTATCTTTAAATTTTAAATATCTTTTACATAAATATTTTTTTGTATCGCTTAGGCTTTTAATTGTTTGTACAATAGTTATTTACCTAACAAGTGCGGAAAGAGGTACTTTTCCGCACGCGACGGCAGTTGCACAATCGACGCGGAGCGGAGTTCGGGCAAGCCGTCAAGGATGGAAAAGATAGTTTCCGCAAGAATTAGGTACAATGTTTTTCCTACGAGTGTTTTTGTCCATCTTCTTTATCAAAAAACATGTTTTAATTCGCAAAGATTTTATAATAATGCTAGAAAATGATACGTAAGATAGAATAGGTACATAAATCATTTAATGAGTCCTAAATATCTTCATTTTTAACAAAACAAAAATCGTGCGGAAAAGAAATTTTTCAGCACTAGTGCGGAAAAGTTACTTTTCCGTACGTTTTTTAACTTTTATTTTTACTTGATTTTTTTATGCACGGAAAAATATTAAAACAGGATTTTTTTATTATGATATATTAAAAAGAAACTTTATGTAAAGAACATTTAAATAACAATAACGAAAAAGTTAACGATGGTAGATATTGAAATTGAAAGTGCACTTTCTGTTTGTTGCATGCTTCAATATACATCAGATGCCGCAACATCTTGAATAACGTCGTTTCTTATTGGAATTTGATTGGTTGGTGTTTGGCCCACTACAGAAATGCCTTGATCAGTTTGCTGCTTAGAATTACTACTGTAGTGAATGGAGAAAGGTATATTGGTCTGTACAGGCTGTAACACATTACATGATTCTTCATTCGGTGCTTCTGGTAGCATCGGTACAGCAGCACTTCTTGAAAATGAAACTTGTGTGTAGGAGAACGGGTTTTCATTTGAAAACGATTGTGGACGGGAAGGTTCTTGCAATTTGGACGTGCGAAAAAAATCGTGAGGAAAGTAAAAATGATGCGAAAAAGTAAAATTGTGCGGAAAAGTAATTAACGTAATATTCTTTTAATAGATCGCTCAAGAAACCCTAACTTATATGTTCTTGGTTTGTAAACAGTAAGGTGAGGCCAAAAGTTATTTTTAAAAATATGATTTATAAAAGAATTTACTACTAGTATCTTACCTACTGGACCTAAATGTAACGCAGTTAGTGAATGGTGTGGTTTGTTTACATATTCCTAACTATTTTTTGCTCACCAAGACTCCTGATAAAGTTGATTTTTAAAATTGTGATTTTTACAAAAGTGTTTTACTAATTTTGATATCACCCTGTACCTTACTCCAAGGACCTAAAGGTAATACAGTCAGTTAATGTTATGATTTTTTAACGTGTTCCTAAGCATTTTTTGATAATGAAAGCTCTTGACAACATTGTTTTCTAAAAATGTGATTTTTAGAAAAATACACTAGTAATTTCGATATCACCCAGTAGCTCACTTGCTGGCTCTAAAGGTAATACAATAAGTTAGTGATATGATTTTTTAAGGTATTTCTAACTCTTGTTTGCTAAGTAAAACCCCTGACAAAGTTGTTTTTAACAATGTAAATTGTACAACTATTTTTGATATCACCCTGTAACTCACCCCCTGAACCTAAATTTGAAATAATCCGTTAATACATAGTTTAACTTTTTGGGCTATTTTCAACTTTTTATTGTTAAGTAGAGAACTAGAATTTCTAAACAAATCTATAATAGATTTTAAGGTCACCCTGTAGCAGACCTGAACCTAACCTTTATAACCTGGGTTTGGCAGACTTTTTTTCTATCTCTTCTCATACCTGATCATAAGAAATATTAGACAAACATTATTTTTAATTATATGATAATAATAACAAGTTTGATATTTATATATTCAAAGGTTATTTTTTGGGCCACGGGTTGCAATAAATCCGAAAATTATTTTTTTTCATAAATTTATCAACTTATCGTTTTCTTTCCTAAAATTCATTTGATTTCGTTAAAATTAAATTACGTGGATTTTGTGGTCGGCTGTACTTTGCATGTCATGTTCGTGTTATTTGAATCCAACTTTAACGAAATAAGAAAAACGTCTCATGGTTTTGTTATTGTTTTTTTTCCGGAAAAATACAATTTTTTAAGAACCTGTGCATCATCAACAATCCCGGAAAAATATTGAACTATCAGCAATCGAGTTTAAAGGTAGGTTTTAGATTATATTTTTCCTCATTTTTCGGTTTTTGCCGCTGTACAAAAAACTGAAATTTACGATGTTGCCATGATTTAGGGCTTAAATTTGAGGCGTCAAATTTTTTCAGATTGTTTCAAATTATTTCAAATTTTAAAGAATTGCCCCCTTTGATTCAAACCCTTAAAACACAATCAAAGATAAAAATATTAAAATTTAAGTCAATCAAAGGTATTGACTCAAATTTTTTATGATTTCCTTACCACCATTTTCAAATTTTGGTGTGGATCCACAACGAAAATATTTTTATCTTTGGTTCAAACCCTTAGAACACAACCAAAGATAAAACTATTAACGATATTATTTCTGTTTAAAAGCGTACTGTCAAAACTTTATATATTCTTTATCTAGGTTTGAAACCCATCAAAAACAAACCAGATAAAGGTGTTAAAGTTGCACGCTAGCTGTTTTTTTACAACGCACTGTCATTGTCAAATGTGTGGTGTGATTGAAGTTATACGTGTAAACATAGGAATAACGACTAATAAAATACACTGTAAACACTGATGAAAAAAATACACTTGACTGCACTGCACTATTGGATAACACTTTACTATTACACTGTACACTGTGTAATGCACAACACTGCACTGCTTTACCAACACTACAATACATTGCACTATAAATCACCGCACTACATAACACTGCACTTCACAACACTGAACAACACCGCACTGCACCGCACTACCTGCAACGCACTACACTGCACCGCACTACACTGAACCGCACTACACTGCACCGCACTACACAACACCGCACTTCACTACACTGCACTACACTACAAAGCACCGCACTTCACTACACAACACCGTACTTCACTACACTGCACCACACCGCACTACACTACAGTGCCGTGCACTGTTTAAAAAAACGATGAAACTCGCGGGAAACTCAACCAAATTAGGAAGGTGATCCACCGGCAAGTATCAGTACTCAAGTCCCCGTGAGGAAGATGGAACCAAGCAGGACCAATATGGTTGATGTAAGATGGTATAGCTCTTCGCCACCTTTTGCCCTCTAATGAGAGTGAGTGCACAACGAGGTCACATCCTGGAAGGAAGTTGTGCTTTGGAGAAGCTGTCGGTGTATGTGGGGATTGTTGTTTTCCCAGTGTTTCCGGAGACGAGCGCTATGGCACTGCACCAGCGCATCTTGACCACCACTGCGATGCGATCCGGGTATTACCGCCACGAGGCCATCATATGCCCTGTTCCCAAGCCCCCCTAGGGGATCCACTCACACTATAGAGCCACTGAATCACGGAAACCGATGTTCTCTGTTGAGAACATCAGTTTCCATGCTCCAGTGGTTCTAATTACACACTCTCGCTTCTACTTATTTTTCCTTTTATATTTTATTTTACAAATACTACCTAACCCCCGCCTTAATCGGTTTTATTTAATGTCACTCCTTTGACCGACCCCCACCAATTACCCAGCGACTTATTTAGCCTAACCAACCTCCCACCCCCCACCCGGTGTTCTCTTAGTTGGCAATCTATATTTCGCCAGCCAACCCTCTTTGGCTAACGAAACATAGATAGCGTAAGCCTCCGCACCGTCGACAAGGTGGAACACCAGCGCGGAGGGACAGGCAAACTTCCACAGTCAGACCAACAACCCCAGTGAAACCCCAAACCTTAAAACCCCAAAACACAAACTCCCACAGTCACGCCAACCCCATTGTAACCTAACACTTAGCACCAACACTTTAACACTAGGCACTTCGTAACACAGAACACTAGTTGTAAACGCAGGGTACGCACTAAAAGTTCAAAGATCGTAATTGATCTCTGCACGTTTATTTGTTATTTTATTTAAAATTTAAATTGAACGTAGACAATCATCGAATTACAATTCGTCGCCGATTTAAGTGTTAAGATGGGAACGCACTAGGCGGTCACGCGCCCGTCCCATCGCGGACCATTCTAGGTTCGACCACGAGTGATGAGGTTCCTTTCCATGTCTAATAATGTATGCATTTGCACTTGGCGTTCCCGGGCCCTGAAACGACAAGTGCAAATGCGTATATTGCAAAACATGAGAAGGAACTCCAACGCGCACGATCGAGCCTAGAATCACGGATCACCTTTTGTTAGGTGATCCGTGCTAGAATGGTCTGCAATGGGGCGGGATCGCGACCGCCTATGGCGCAACCGCCTTAACATTCAGATTGGCGATGGTTGTTGTTCGATGATTGTCTACGATCAATTTAATTTTATTTGAACCTAAGTTACCTAAGGGTTTGTTATAGTTCAATGATTGTCTACGATCAATTTAATTTTATTTGAAGTATAACAAATAAAATTGAATAAATCGGCGTCGACCATTCAACATGATGGGTTTTTTACACAACAAAATTTATTATACTTTTTTTACTATCTTCAAACAATTTAATTATATTAATATATGGGTTTATTATAGTTTAATAATGGTCTACGATCAATTTAATTTTATTTGCAAATAGGTTTCAAATAAAATTGAACAAATCGGCGACGATTATTGAACTATAACGGGTCTAATGACCGACCTGTAAGGGTTTTTTATAGTTCAATGATTGTCTACGATCAAATTAATTTTATTTGAAATTAAGTATCAAATAAAATTAAATAAATCGGCGACGATCATTGAACCAAGGATTTTTTACACAACAAAATTTATTATAGTTCGTTGACTGTCTTCAAACAATTTAATTATATTAATATAAGGGTTTCTTATAGTTTAATAATTGTCTACGATCAATTTAATTTTATTTGCAAATAGGTTTCAAATAAAATTGAACAAATCGGCGACGATCATTGAACAATAATTAATGGGTTTAAAGACCTGTAACGGTTTACTGTAGTTCGATGATTGTCTACGATTAATTTAATTTTATTTGAAACCAAAAATCAAATAAAATTAAACTAGTCTGCGATAATAATTGAACTACTTGAAACCAAATAACCAATAAAATAAAATAAATCGGCGACGATCATTGAACTAAAATAATTTATTTTAGGTCGATGATTGTCTACGACTGATTTTATTTTATTTTATTTGCCACAACTTGTGGCATAAAACCTAGATACTATTTTATTTTAAACCATATAGAAAACAAAACTTTATTACCTTGATTTTATAAAAAGGATACATAATCAATCGGCGACAATCAGTGAACAAATTCTCAAAGACCAGTGCTCCCTGAAGTGTTCTTTCTTTCAAATTCGGGGGTGCTTGTAATTGCCCATGCAAGTATACCGTATACATTAACATTTTCTTTGCCACAACTTGTGGCATAAAACCTCACCACCTGGTGTCTTCTATTAGTTGCCTCTTACGACAGGCCGGAGCAACCTTGGGGATATTCTACTAACAGGTCTTCCACAAGGGGCTCCAAAACATGGAACACAAAAATCTATAAGGAAAAACACCAAAATCAACAAACTCAATGTTTGTAAGCACAGAGTGGTAATATGATGCATCAGTTTAATTTTATATTTCTACCAAGGCAGATGATTTTCAAGACTTGTGCTACACTGCTTATTATTGTAATGATAGATCATTTTAATTTTCGATTTTTACCAAGTCAGCCGATTTTCAAGACTTGTTTTAAACTGATTGTTATTGTAATGGTAGATCATTTTAATATTAGATTTTTCCAAGCCAGCCGATTTTTAAGACTTATTATTGTAATGATAGACCATTTTAATTTTATATTTCTACCAAGGCAGATGATTTTCAAGACGGGTTTTACACTGCTTATTATTGTAATAATACACAATTTTAATTTTAGATTTTAACCAAGTCAACCGATTTTCAAGACTTGTTTTAAACTGATTGTTATTGTAATGATGCATCAGTTTAACTTTAGATTTTTACCAAGTCAGCCGATTTTCAAGACTTCTTTTACACTGCTTATTATTGTAATGATACACCATTTTAACTTTAGATTTTTTCCAAGTCAGCCGATTTTCAAGACTTGTTTTACACTGCTTATTATTGTAATGATTGATGTAAGATTTCAATTTTAGATTTCTACCAAGGCAGATGATTTTTAAGACTTGTTTTACACTGCTTATTATTGTAATGATGCATAAGTTTAATTTTAGATTTTTACCAAGTCAGCCGATTTTCAAGACTTGTTTTACACTGCTTATTATTGTAATGATTGATGTACCATTTCAATTTTAGATTTCTACAAAGGCAGATGATTTTTAAGACTTGTTTTACACTGTTTATTATTGTAATGATGCATGAGTTTAATTTTAGATTTTTACCAAGTCAGCCGATTTTCAAGACTTGTTTTACACTGCCTATTATTGTAATGATAGACCATTTTAATTTGGATTTTTACCAAGTCAGCCGATTTTCAAGACTTGTTTTACACTGCTTATTATTGTAATGATAGATCATTTTTATTTTAGATTTTTAACAACTTTTTAATTTTATTACTTAAATTTTACTTTTTCTTTAACAAGTCAGCCAATTTTCAAGACTCGCTTTATCCAGGAAAGATATATAATTTCCTGTGTCATTTCAATTTTAGATTTCGACCAAGTCAGCCAAGGTTGCTTTACTCTCGCTTTTATAAATTTTTCTTTGAGATTATTTCATACAAGTCAGCCTATTTTCACGACAACATTTGTTTTAGATTTATTTAAACCACTAACTGTTTAAATTTTTTTTAACAATTTTACATTTTTTTACTACTACGCGAAATAATTTCTAACCATACAGTAAACCCTTAAGCACCCCCGAAAATTCTTTAATTTAATCTTCTTTGTAGGGTACCTAGTTTAATTATAATATTTTTATAAAAATATTTTTTTAAATCACTTTAAATTAAAATAATAAGTATTTTTTTTAACAAGCGTAAAATTCAACATTAGTAACTCCTTTGAAAGTAAACTTTTACAATGTTATTTAAGTACCTATGTGGGCAAACACCAAGGGGTTCTTCCTTGAGTGATTTGAAAAAAAATAGTTCAGATAGCTTCTAAGATACAATTTTTTATTGTTATTGTCCCGCGGACATGCACCAAAGTGCTTTTTATTTTTTATCTTATATCATACAGTCAGTGGCGCACAATTTGTTTGCCAAAAATATTGGTTAGGGTGTCACTGGACTTAATAGTTTTATTCTAATTAGGCCGAAATTAGCCTCTTATTGCTACTACAAACAGCAAAAGATTATTAGGATAATTTTTGACACCTTGTGACTTAAAAACTATTTAATTTTCGGACCCATGTTTATATACACCTTGAAGTTTGGCCACACATATAAATAACACCCTGTTACACAGATTAACATAAAATATAAAAAATTTACCATCAATTCATTTATTTAGAAATAAAACAAGGGTACCCTACTCTGGTGGAACTAAAAATACCTTAACTACTGGGGTAATAATTATTTTAATCCAGTATACCGCGTGTTCCAGGAAAGGTGGATCACTCCCTTTTTTTCTGATTTTTTTTTAAGATAGAGAAATAAAACTAGAAGATTTCATATATTGTCAAACTTAACATTTTTTGGCAGGTCACGTGACTTACTCAAACGAACCGGAAACGACCACAACTTTCGATTTTTAATTGAGACACCTTTTATATTTCAACATTTTTAGATTCTTGAGACCATGTACATCGAGAGGAATTATCGAAAAAGAAATGATACAGAATAGTATTAAAAAGCTCAAATTCCGAAAAGCTAGCGGGACTGGGGGAATACAGGCTAAAATGCTCAAATATGGATCAGAGAACCTACTAGAAAATCTCATATATTATCAGTCAATGCATAAACGGACATCCAGTACCTGCTGATTGGAAAATAGCATTCATATTGTCAATACATAAAAAAGGAAATAAGCTGGATTGCAACAACTACAGAGGAATTTGAACCAGTACTTTAAGTGGATTGTACGGTAGGATTCTTAGAGACCTAATAGAAAATTATTTTCATGACCAAGAAGAAGAAGAGCAAAGTGGGTTTTGTGCAGGCAGATCTTGTAGTGGTAATCTTTTTTGTCTTAAAAAAGTAATTGAGAAAAGAAGTGCCAGAAATATAGAGACTCATGTTACCTTTGTGGACCTACAAAAAACATATGAAAGTGATCCAGTAGAAAAATTATGGACAGTGTTAAAACAAACTAATATCAATCATACATATATAAAAGCGATGAAAATACTATACAAAGGGTCAAAATCTAAAATTAAAATTGGAAATCGACTTTCAAAAGAATTCCTGGTAAACAAGGAATAAGACAGGGATTTTGTATCTCTCCAACTCTTTTTAAAATATATATCGCAGTAGCTCTAAAAAACTGGAAACGTAAAGTACGCGGCATGGAAATACAACTTAACGACCGATTTACCATATACACACTACAGTTTACTGATGACCAAGTAATTGCAGCTATTGATAAAAAAAGATATGGAGGATATGATGAGAAAGTTAACAGAAGAATACCAAAAGTGGGGGTAAACAGTGAACGTGGACAAGACACAGTACTTATGTATTGGAAACGAATCAAGTGAGTTAGAACTAGACAATGGTTTATTTGATAAGACAGGAAAAGACTGTAAAGAACTGGAAAAAAAGGATAGTAAGAGCAAAAAACGTTATTGGATGTCTTGAAAAGAATGTAAAATTTAACATATATGAAACAATGATGAAAAGCACGCTGTTGTATGGAATAGAGACTTGTCGCGTAACAGAAAAATACAAAACAAAAATGGAAAGTGTCGAAATGAATGCATTAAGAAGATGAATGAGAATATCTAGAATAGATCATATAAGAAATGAGATTATAAAAGAAAGAATGGGACGGATGACATCACTAAAAGGATGAACGACGAAAGATTACCAAAGCAACTCCTAGAATGGCAGAATTGCAACCAATAGAGCGCAGAAAAAGAGGGCGTCCTAAACTGGAATGTCAACAGTCAATCAATGATCAATGAGTCAAAAAAACCTGACAGAAGATGATTGTCACGATCGAAGAAGGTGGAGAATAGGCGTCGGACAAAGTAGAAAAACGTTCTAAACTGACATAATAGTAATAGAACATGTCCAACAATACACAATATGCCAAATTTTGAAGTTAAATTTGACATAATTTGATATCCTCGAGTTTTATTTCTCTATATCTAAAAATGCAAAAAAAAGAGGGTGAGCCACTTTAGGATCACTCTGTATTTTATTCATTTATTTTTAGCCATAGATATTTGTTAATATTGATCACAAAGTATAGTTTAAATAAGCAAAGTTGTAGAATTTTTCCTTAATCCGCAGAATATGTTGTTAAAATGACATTATATCATTCTCTTTCTCAAATTTTTGAGGTTTTATTTTTTTTTAAATAAAATCTCTATCGTTTACAACATTTTTGTTTTCTTTTTTTTCTGATTTAAAGAATCTGTAAAATGTGATTTTTTCTCAGATATTTTCTCAAGTAATCTAATAACACTGCACATTAATTTTTGTTTTCAGTAATAATTTTTCTAAATAAACCCATAGTACTTAATTCATTTTAAATACACTAAATCTAAGAAAAAGTTTAACCTAGCATAAATATTATATAATATAATATTAAAAATTGTTTTAAAATACAGGTTAATTGATTTAAAAAAAAAAAACAAACACACCTGCATCATTTTTGTCCATCATATTCTGATGATTCAGGAAAAATACCACTACTATTTTGCTCATTTAAAATAAAATGGGTGATCCATATTAAAGAATATAGCTGTTGAGTGATAATAGCACAAATTATAAGTGGTATACTAATAAAGAATTTACTTACAGACTGCTTTAACATGCACCCATGCAACACCTGAAACAAAAAAAAAGTTGCTATAAAATAATTCACGTAACATTATTGTAATAAGTCAGTTTTTTGAGTGTTTGCTAAACATGTGACAAAAATTTACAGAGCTATTTCTTATTAAGCTTCGGTAATCTACGAGGAAATCCTAATAGCTTTTTTGACATACATTTTCAAAATAAACCTTATTTTAATACAGTCGAACCTCTCTAAGTCGAACCTCTATAACTCGAACCCCTCTATAACTCGAACATTTTAAGCGGTCCCTGCACTTTTTACATGTATTTTAACCTATGTAACTCGAGTTTCTATAACTCGAACCCTCCATAACTCGAACTGTTTTGGTTGTCCCTTCAGGTTCGAGTTATAGAGGTTCGACTGTATTTTTAACAAAAATTATCGAAAAACATAATATTTTTCGAAACTACAGAAAGGAATATATTTTTTGTGGGTAATATTTAGATGTGAAGATATCTTAATAGCTATGATACTTACCAAAAGCAGAAATGAATGGAGCCTCTTTTAGCATACTCAGCAACCAGCAGCTGCAGGCTTCGACCCATTCCCAGCTCAGCTACAGCTACAACCATCTGTAAAAAAAGAGACATATTTTAACCTAAGGACACTCATCCTGTATTAAGCCCTATGATTATTTTATTTTAACCACCTTATTTACATATATTTTTTTTTCTATCTATAAGTGATGTTTTCGTAAAGGCGTAGTTAACAAAATAATTTACTTTGAAAAAAAAATACAGGGTGTTTCAACTCAAAAGGTATCAGAGGCTGTTTTGTGGATTTTTTTATAGGTTTATGGAAGAATGCTCGGATTTTGTTTGCGAGGGGGACACTTTTTATCTATCGTGAAATTTTTTTAGCACGGACCCTCTTTGAGGGGTAAACTTTACCCCTATATTTTGAATTGGAAAAGTGGGTGAGTCATACGTACATAAGGTCTCTTAAATTTCTTTATAAACATATCAAAATTTTAAAAATCTATCAGCTCGTTTTTAACATATTTGCCTCTGTAACATAGAGCGATAAAAAAATATTTTTATTTACATTTGGAGATCAGATTTAAAAAATCCCGAAACACGTCGACTTATTTTTTATCAAAGATACATTTTGCAAAAACTTTTCTGAAAAATAAAAAAAACAAAATTTCAAAAATTTAAATTTTGTGATTTATTCAAAATCGAACATGTGAAAGGTTATTCGAAAGGTAGTTTAAAGACCTTTCAAATAAGCCCTACAGTGGCGTATATACGGGGGGGCCTGGGGGGCCCGGCCTCCCCCCCGAAGCTAAGATTTGTTTGGATATTTTTCACATATTTCATGAATACAAACATAAAATAGCATAAAATACAGCCTCATGAGGTCTCGCCCCCCCCCCCCTAAAACTGTCTCGGGCCCACCCCGAAACTTTTTTCTATATACGCCACTAAAGCCCTATAATAATATCCTGGTGTAAGTAGTTCTCGCGATATTTTAATGTTTGTTAATTGTTTGAGTCAAATAAAAAAAAACTACCACCCAACTAAAAAATTTGAAATTTGAGATTTTTTATTCCCTTTATGGGTAGAATCCCAAAGTAAGTTGTACACTTTGTGATATAATAATTCCTACGACCAATTAAAATTTGATTAATATATAAAAAACATAAAATCCAGACACTAACATAATATAACATAAGAGAATCAGACTTTTTGCAATAAAATTTAAGTTTATGAAAATTTCGAAAAATTATGAATTTTAAAATTTGTTTCTTCAAATTTTGAAAATATTTGATAATTACCTACTTCCAAAATATTTAAATAAATTTGAAAATATCAAATATCTTGATTAAACATTTTCAACATTTAAAAAAAATAAAAGTTTATTCTTTTTCTTTTTTTTTTGTAATAAATTTTTTAACAAGGTGCAACAACACAAAGTAGGTTTTTTATAACTTAAAAAAAAATTGTATTACTATAGATCTCCTGCAAAAAAAAAACCACATGTTGATATAATAAATAATAGAGTTGAGAAAAATTTCCTATTTTTTTAAAATATTTTTATACACATAAAAAATAAGAACTATTTGCGAAACTCAATAAATAAATAATTATTATATCAGGCAGAGTACAGACCTGCATTTTTTAGCCAGCTACCTACTCTAAAAAACTAAATTTTTCATAAAAATCTTTAAAATAAATTTTACCTATAAAAAATGTTTCTTCCAACAGGAAAAATTCCACAACTCCCTTTAACTATAATCCTGGCAGTCTCTCCCACGTCATTACACATTTGTTCACGATTTGTTTGCAAAAAAGTCACTCGAAATTTAAAATAATTACGCGAAAATTTTTATTCCACGAACAGGTTCAGACAACTACAAGATGCACTTTGATGAAAAAGACTCTTATCAGTACATTCCAATCGCATTCCAATGGCAAATAAATGTGTAAATCAATAATTTTCAACCAATCACAGCTCGCGAATTAATTACTGACCAAAAAAGGGAATATTATAATACTAAATTATTGATTTACAAAGCACCACACAATGTAAAATGTCGCGAATTTTTTTTGAAATAATGTACAGGGTTTCCCAAACTAGACTAGTGCAGATTGCCTAGTAGAAAGAAAAACATTAAAATTAACATTTGATTTTTATTTAAAACCCAAAATGAGGCCCCATTTTCTATCAAAAATGCCCAAGTTCTGGAATAAGTTTTTTGTTAAAACGGCTTTTTTAGATGTTTAAAAAAAATAAACATAAATATGGAAAAGTTTGAATGAAAACAGAATTTAAGCAGTTAAAAAAAAAGAAACCTAAATTAGTGCAGTGTGCTTGAACGAAGTATAGGTTACATAAAAATGGTTCCACAAACTAATTGCTAATTGCACATTTTGAATATGGATTCTTTCCTGACTTCAGAGCGATATTCATATAAATCCTAACTGATCCTCTTCTCGAAATTTTATCAATTTTTGCCGTTTTTCTAGTTAGTCTAGGCGCTGGCTCCTGTCAGGTGTGACCTAATAGGTGCGCTCAGTTTGACTGCGGGGCATTATTAAGCACTCATATGAGTAAAAAAAGTTTGGTCACGTGGTCGAACTCATGGTCTTTTGGCCGCCATTTTTGAAAATGGGCGCCAAATTGATAGATTTTTTTGTTTAAGCGTATCTCCCTACCCAGTCATTCAATTTTAATTTTTTAAGGCTTGTTATACTTCTTTTTTAAAGGCAAATAAATTTTGTTATTACACATTTTAGCTCACACATATACTACACAATAGTAGTGTAAGCTATGGTGATCCTAATTTTTTCGATAAATAAAAAAGTTGCTCCGATTTCAAAATTTTTTATATATCTTTGCGTTTCAGATGATACTACACAATAGTAGTGTAAGCTATGGTGATCCTAATTTTCTCGATAAAAAAAAAAGTTGTTCCGATTTCAAAAATTTTTATATATCTTTGCGTTTCAGATGATACTACACAATAGTGGTGTAAGCTATGGTGATCCTAATTTTTTCGATTAAAAAAAAAATTGCTCCGATTTCAAAATTGTTTATATATCTTTGCGTTTCAGATGATACTACACAAAAGTAGTGTAAGCTATGGTGATCCTAATTTTTTCGATAAAAAAAAAGTTGCTCCGATTTCAAAAATTTTTATATATCTTTGCGTTTCAGATGATACTACACAATAGTAGTGTAAGCTATGGTGATCCTAATTTTTTCGATAAAAAAAAAAGTTGCTCCGATTTCAAAAAATTTTATATATCTTTGCGTTTCAGATGATACTACACAATAGTGGTGTAAGCTATGGTGATCCTAATTTTTTCGATAAAAAAAAAAGTTGCTCCGATTTCAAAATTGTTTATATATCTTTGCGTTTCAGATGATACTACACAAAAGTAGTGTAAGCTATGGTGATCCTAATTTTTTTGATAAAAAAAAAAGTTGCTCCGATTTCAAAATTTTTATATATCTTTGCGGTTCAGATGATACTACACAATAGTAGTGTAAGCTATGGTAATCCTAATTTTTTCGATAAAAAAAAAGTTGCTCCGATTTCAAATTTTTTTATATATCCTTGCGTTTCAGATGATACTACACAATAGTAGTGTAAGCTATGGTGATCCTAATTTTTTTCGATAAAGTTCCGATTTCAAAATTTTTTATATATCTTTGCGTTTCAGATGATACTACACAATAGTAGTGTAAGCTATGGTGATCCTAATTTTTTCGATAAAAAAAAAGTTGCTCCGATTTTAAAATTTTTTATATATCTTTGCGTGTCAGATGATACTACACAATAGTAGTGTAAGCTATGGTGATCCTAATTTTTTCGATAAAAAATAAAAGTTGCTCCTATTTCAAAATTTTTTATATATCTTTGCGTTTCAGATGATACTACACAATAGTGTTGTAGCTATGGTGATCCTAATTTTTTCGATAAAAAAAAAAGTTGCTCCGATTTCAAAAATTTTTATATATCTTTGCGTTTCAGATGATACTACACAATAGTACTGTGAGCTATGGTGATCCTAATTTTTTCGATAAAAAAAAAAGTTGCTCCGATTTCAAATTTTTTTATATATCTTTGCGTTTCAGATGATACTACACAATAGTAGTGTAAGCTATGGTGATCCTAATTTTTTCGATAAAAAAAAAAGTTGCTCCGATTTCAAAAATTTTTATATATATTTTTGCGTTTCAGATGATACTACACAATAGTAGTGTAAGCTAAGGTGATCCTAATTTTTTCGATAAAAAAAAAATTGCTCCGATTTCAAAAATTTTTATATATCTTTGCGTTTCAGATGATACTACACAATAGTAGTGTAAGCTATGGTGATCCTAATTTTTTCGATAAAAAAAAAGTTGCTCCGATTTCAAAAATTTTTATATATCTTTGCGTTTCATATGATACTACACAATAGTACTGTGAGCTATGGTGATCCTAATTTTTTCGATAAAAAAAAAGTTGCTCCGATTTCAAAATTTTTTATATATCTTTGCGTTTCAGATGATACTACACAATAGTAGTGTAAGCTATGGTGATCCTAATTTTTTCGATAAAAAAAAAAGTTGCTCCGATTTCAAAAATTTTTATATATCTTTGCGTTTCAGATGATACTACACAATAGTAGTGTAAGCTATGGTGATCCTAATTTTTTTGATAAAAAAAAAAGTTGCTCCGATTTCAAAAATTTTTATATATCTTTGCGTTTCAGATGATGCTACACAATAGTAGTGTAAGCTATGGTGATCCTAATTTTTTCGATAAAAAAAAAGTTGCTCCGATTTCAAATTTTTTTATATATCTTTGCGTTTCAGATGATACTACACAATAGTAGTGTAAGCTATGGTGATCCTAATTTTTTCGATAAAAAAAAAGTTGCTCCGATTTCAAAAATGTTTATATATCTTTGCGTTTCAGATGATACTTCACAATAGTAGTGTAAGCTATGGTGATCCTAATTTTTTCGATAAAAAAAAGTTGCTCCGATTTCAAAAATTTTTATATATCTTTGCGTTTCAGATGATACTACACAATAGTGGTGTAAGCTATGGTGATCCTAATTTTTTCGATTAAAAAAAAAGTTGCTCCGATTTCAAAAATTTTTATATATCTTTGCGTTTCAGATGATACTACACAATAGTAGTGTAAGCTATGGTGATCCTAATTTTTTCGATAAAAAAAAAGTTGCTCCGATTTCAAATTTTTTTATATATCTTTGCGTTTCAGATGATACTACACAATAGTAGTGTAAGCTATGGTGATCCTAATTTTTTCGATTAAAAAGAAAGTTGCTCCGATTTCAAAATTTTTTATATATCTTTGCGTTTCAGATGATACTACACAATAGTGGTGTAAGCTATGGTGATCCTAATTTTTTCAATAAAAAAAAAAGTTGCTCCGATTTCAAAAATTTTTATATATCTTTGCGTTTCAGATGATACTACACAATAGTAGTGTAAGCTATGGTGATCCTAATTTTTTCGATAAAAAAAAAAGTTGCTCCGATTTCAAAAATTTTTATATATCTTTGCGTTTCAGATGATACTACACAATAGTGGTGTAAGCTATGGTGATCCTAATTTTTTCAATAAAAAAAAAAGTTGCTCCGATTTCAAAAATTTTTATATATCTTCGCGTTTCAGATGATACTACACAATAGTAGTGTAAGCTATGGTGATCCTAATTTTCTCGATAAAAAAAAAGTTGCTCCGATTTCAAAAATTTTTATATATCTTTGCGTTTCAGATGATACTACACAATAGTGGTGTAAGCTATGGTGATCCTAATTTTTTCGATTAAAAAAAAAGTTGCTCCGATTTCAAAAAATTTTATATATCTTTGCGTTTCAGATGATACTACACAATAGTAGTGTGAGCTATGGAGATCCTAATTTTTTCGATAAAAAAAAAGTTGCTCCGATTTCAAAAATTTTTATATATCTTTGCGTTTCAGATGATACTACACAAAAGTAGTGTAAGCTATGGTGATCCTAATTTTTTCGATAAAAAAAAAAGTTGCTCCGATTTCAAAAATTTTTATATATCTTTGCGTTTCAGATGATACTACACAATAGTAGTGTAAGCTATGGTGATCCTAATTTTTTCGATAAAAAAAAAAGTTGCTCCGATTTCAAAAATTTTTATATATCTTTGCGTTTCAGATGATACTACACAATAGTGGTGTAAGCTATGGTGATCCAAATTTTTTCAATAAAAAAAAAAGTTGCCCCGGTTTCAAAA
This sequence comes from Aspidapion aeneum, assembly GCA_963576565.1. Taxonomy (NCBI): domain Eukaryota; kingdom Metazoa; phylum Arthropoda; class Insecta; order Coleoptera; family Brentidae; genus Aspidapion; species Aspidapion aeneum. The sequence continues at coordinate 69,600,050 of OY755046.1, forward strand.
TTTTTTATATATCTTTGCGTTTCAGATGATACTACACAATAGTAGTGTAAGCTATGGTGATCCTAATTTTTTCGATAAAAAAAAAGTTGCTCCGATTTCAAAAATTTTTATATATCTTTGCGTTTCAGATGATACTACACAATAGTAGTGTAAGCTATGGTGATCCTAATTTTCTCGATAAAAAAAAAAGTTGCTCCGATTTCAAAAATTTTTATATATCTTTGCGTTTCAGATGATACTACACAATAGTGGTGTAAGCTATGGTGATCCTAATTTTTTCGATAAAAAAAAAGTTGCTCCGATTTCAAAAATTTTTATATATCTTTGCGTTTCAGATGATACTACACAATAGTAGTGTAAGCTATGGTGATCCTAATTTTCTCGATAAAAAAAAAAGTTGCTCCGATTTCAAAAATTTTTATATATCTTTGCGTTTCAGATGATACTACACAATAGTGGTGTAAGCTATGGTGATCCTAATTTTTTCGATAAAAAAAAAGTTGCTCCGATTTCAAAAATTTTTATATATCTTTGCGTTTCAGATGATACTACACAATAGTGGTGTAAGCTATGGTGATCCTAATTTTTTCGATTAAAAAAAAAGTTGCTCCGATTTCAAAAATTTTTATATATCTTTGCGTTTCAGATGATACTACACAATAGTAGTGTAAGCTATGGTGATCCTAATTTTTTCGATTAAAAAAAAAGTTGCTCCGATTTCAAAAATTTTTATATATCTTTGCGTTTCAGATGATACTACACAATAGTAGTGTAAGCTATGGAGATCCTAATTTTTTCGATAAAAAAAAAGTTGCTCCGATTTCAAAATTTTTTATATATCTTTGCGTTTCAGATGATACTACACAATAGTAGTGTAAGCTATGGTGATCCTAATTTTTTCAATAAAAAAAAAAGTTGCTCCGATTTCAAAAATTTTTATATATCTTTGCGTTTCAGATGATACTACACAATAGTAGAGTAAGCTATGGTGATCCTAATTTTCTCGATAAAAAAAAAGTTGCTCTGATTTCAAAATTTTTTATATATCTTTGCGTTTCAGATGATACTACACAATAGTGGTGTAAGCTATGGTGATCCTAATTTTTTCGATAAAAAAAAAAGTTGCTCCGATTTCAAAAATTTTTATATATCTTTGCGTTTCAGATGATACTACACAATAGTAGTGTAAGCTATGGTGATCTTAATTTTTTCGATAAAAAAAAAGTTGCTCCGATTTCAAAAATTTTTATATATCTTTGCGTTTCAGATGATACTACACAATAGCGGTGTAAGCTATGGTGATCCTAATTTTTTCGATTAAAAAAAAAGTTGCTCCGATTTCAAAATTTTTTATATATCTTTGCGTTTCAGATGATACTACACAATAGTAGTGTAAGCTATGGAGATCCTAATTTTTTGAGATAAAAAAAAAGTTGCTCCGATTTCAAAATTTTTTATATATGTTTGCGTTTCAGATGATACTACACAATAGTAGTGTAAGCTATAGTGATCCTAATTTTCTCGATAAAAAAAAAGCTGCTCCGATTTCAAAAATTTTTATATATCTTTGCGTTTCAGATGATACTACACAATAGTGGTGTAAGCTATGGTGATCCTAATTTTTTCGATAAAAAAAAAGTTGCTCCGATTTCAAAAATTTTTATATATCTTTGCGTTTCAGATGATACTACACAATAGTGGTGTAAGCTATGGTGATCCTAATTTTTTCGATTAAAAAAAAAGTTGCTCCGATTTAAAAAATTTTTATATATCTTTGCGTTTCAGATGATACTACACAATAGTAGTGTAAGCTATGGTGATCCTAATTTTTTCGATTAAAAAAAAAGTTGCTCCGATTTCAAAAATTTTTATATATCTTTGCGTTTCAGATGATACTACACAATAGTAGTGTAAGCTATGGAGATCCTAATTTTTTCGATAAAAAAAAAGTTGCTCCGATTTCAAAATTTTTTATATATCTTTGCGTTTCAGATGATACTACACAATAGTAGTGTAAGCTATGGTGATCCTAATTTTTTCAATAAAAAAAAAAGTTGCTCCGATTTCAAAAATTTTTATATATCTTTGCGTTTCAGATGATACTACACAATAGTAGAGTAAGCTATGGTGATCCTAATTTTCTCGATAAAAAAAAAGTTGCTCTGATTTCAAAATTTTTTATATATCTTTGCGTTTCAGATGATACTACACAATAGTGGTGTAAGCTATGGTGATCCTAATTTTTTCGATAAAAAAAAAGTTGCTCCGATTTCAAAAATTTTTATATATCTTTGCGTTTCAGATGATACTACACAATAGCGGTGTAAGCTATGGTGATCCTAATTTTTTCGATTAAAAAAAAAGTTGCTCCGATTTCAAAATTTTTTATATATCTTTGCGTTTCAGATGATACTACACAATAGTAGTGTAAGCTATGGAGATCCTAATTTTTTGAGATAAAAAAAAAGTTGCTCCGATTTCAAAATTTTTTATATATGTTTGCGTTTCAGATGATACTACACAATAGTAGTGTAAGCTATAGTGATCCTAATTTTCTCGATAAAAAAAAAGCTGCTCCGATTTCAAAAATTTTTATATATCTTTGCGTTTCAGATGATACTACACAATAGCGGTGTAAGCTATGGTGATCCTAATTTTTTCGATTAAAAAAAAAGTTGCTCCGATTTCAAAAATTTTTATATATCTTTGCGTTTCAGATGATACTACACAAAAGTAGTGTAAGCTATGGTGATCCTAATTTTTTCGATAAAAAAAAAGTTGCTCCGATTTCAAAAATTTTTATATATCTTTGCGTTTCAGATGATACTACACAGTAGTGGTGTAAGCTATGGTGATCCTAATTTTTTCGATAAAAAAAAAAGTTGCTCCGATTTCAAAAATTTTTATATATCTTTGCGTTTCAGATGATACTACACAATAGTAGTGTAAGCTATGGTGATCCTAATTTTTTCAATAAAAAAAAAAGTTGCTCCGATTTCAAAAATTTTTATATATCTTTGCGTTTCAGATGATACTACACAATAGTAGTGTAAGCTATGGTGATCCTAATTTTCTCGATAAAAAAACAGTTGCTCCGATTTCAAAATTTTTTATATATCTTTGCGTTTCAGATGATACTACACAATAGTGGTGTAAGCTATGGTGATCCTAATTTTTTCGATAAAAAAAAAAGTTGCTCCGATTTCAAAATTTTTTATAAATCTTTGCGTTTCAGATGATACTACACAATAGTAGTGTAAGCTATGGTGATCTTAATTTTTTCGATAAAAAAAAAGTTGCTCCGATTTCAAACATTTTTATATATCTTTGCGTTTCAGATGATACTACACAATAGCGGTGTAAGCTATGGTGATCCTAATTTTTTCGATTAAAAAAAAAGTTGCTCCGATTTTAAAAATTTTTATATATCTTTGCGTTTCAAATGATACTACACAATAGTAGTGTAAGCTATGGAGATCCTAATTTTTTGAGATAAAAAAAAAGTTGCTCCGATTTCAAAAATTTTTATATATGTTTGCGTTTCAGATGATACTACACAATAGTAGTGTAAGCTATAGTGATCCTAATTTTCTCGATAAAAAAAAAGTTGCTCCGATTTCAAAAAATTTTATATATCTTTGCGTTTCAGATGATACTACACAATAGCGGTGTAAGCTATGGTGATCCTAATTTTTTCGATTAAAAAAAAAGTTGCTCCGATTTCAAAAATTTTTATATATCTTTGCGTTTCAGATGATACTACACAAAAGTAGTGTAAGCTATGGTGATCCTAATTTTTTCGATAAAAAAAAAGTTGCTCCAATTTCAAAAATTTTTATATATCTTTGCGTTTCAGATGATACTACACAATAGTGGTGTAAGCTATGGTGATCCTAATTTTTTCGATAAAAAAAAAAGTTGCTCCGATTTCAAAAATTTTTATATATCTTTGCGTTTCAGATGATACTACACAATAGTAGTGTAAGCTATGGTGATCCTAATTTTTTCGATAAAAAAAAAGTTGCTCCGATTTCAAATTTTTTTATATATCTTTGCGTTTCAGATGATACTACACAATAGTAGTGTAAGCTATGGTGATCCTAATTTTTTCGATAAAAAAAAAAGTTGCTCCAATTTCAAAATTTTTTATATATCTTTGCGTTTCAGATGATACTACATAATAGTAGTGAGCTATGGTGATCCTAATTTTCTCGATTAAAAAAAAAAAGTTGCTCCGATTTCAAATTTTTTTTATATATCTTTGCGTTTCAGATGATACTACACAATAGTGGTGTAAGCTATGGTGATCCTAATTTTTTCGATAAAAAAAAAGTTGCTCCGATTTCAAAAATTTTTATATATCTTTGCGTTTCAGATGATACTACACAATAGTAGTGTAAGCTATGGTGATCCTAATTTTCTCGATAAAAAAAAAAGTTGCTCCGATTTCAAAAATTTTTATATATCTTTGCGTTTCAGATGATACTACACAAAAGTAGTGTAAGCTATGGTGATCCTAATTTTTTCGATAAAAAAAAAGTTGCTCCGATTTCAAAAATTTTTATATATTTTTGCGTTTCAGATGATACTACACAATAGTGGTGTAAGCTATGGTGATCCTAATTTTTTCGATAAAAAAAAAAAGTTGCTCCGATTTCAAAAATTTTTATATATCTTTGCGTTTCAGATGATACTACACAATAGTAGTGTAAGCTATGGTGATCCTAATTTTTTCGATAAAAAAAAAGTTGCTCCGATTTCAAAAATTTTTATATATCTTTGCGTTTCAGATGATACGACACAATAGTGGTGTAAGCTATGGTGATCCTAATTTTTTCGATTAAAAAGAAAGTTGCTCCGATTTCAAAAATTTTTATATATCTTTGCGTTTCAGATGATACTACACAATAGTGGTGTAAGCTATGGTGATCCTAATTTTTTCGATTAAAAAAAAAGTTGCTCCGATTTCAAAAATTTTTATATATCTTTGCGTTTCAGATGATACTACACAATAGTGGTGTAAGCTATGGTGATCCTAATTTTTTCGATTAAAAAAAAAGTTGCTCCGATTTCAAAAATTTTTATATATCTTTGCGTTTCAGATGATACTTCACAATAGTAGTGTAAGCTATGGTGATCCTAATTTTTTCGATAAAAAAAAAGTTGCTCCGATTTCAAAAATTTTTATATATCTTTGCGTTTCAGATGATACTACACAATAGTGGTGTAAGCTATGGTGATCCTAATTTTCTCGATAAAAAAAAAGTTGCTCCGATTTCAAAAATTTTTATATATCTTTGCGTTTCAGATGATACTACACAATAGTGGTGTAAGCTATGGTGATCCTAATTTTTTCGATTAAAAAAAAAGTTGCTCCGATTTCAAAAATTTTTATATATCTTTGCGTTTCAGATGATACTACACAATAGTGGTGTAAGCTATGGTGATCCTAATTTTTTCGATTAAAAAAAAGTTGCTCCGATTTCAAAAATTTTTATATATCTTTGCGTTTCAGATGATACTTCACAATAGTAGTGTAAGCTATGGTGATCCTAATTTTTTCGATAAAAAAAAAGTTGCTCCGATTTCAAAATTTTTTATATATCTTTGCGTTTCAGATGATACTACACAATAGTGGTGTAAGCTATGGTGATCCTAATTTTCTCGATAAAAAAAAAGTTGCTCCGATTTCAAAAATTTTTATATATCTTTGCGTTTCAGATGATACGACACCATAGTGGTGTAAGCTATGGTGATCCTAATTTTTTCGATTAAAAAAAAAGTTGCTCCGATTTCAAAAATTTTTATATATCTTTGCGTTTCAGATGATACTACACAATAGTGGTGTAAGCTATGGTGATCCTAATTTTTCAATAAAAAAAAAAGTTGCTCCGATTTCAAATTTTTTTATATATCTTTGCGTTTCAGATGATACTACACAATAGTAGTGTAAGCTATGGTGATCCTAATTTTTTCGATAAAAAAAAAAGTTGCTCCGATTACAAAAATTTTTATATATCTTTGCGTTTCAGATGATACTACATAATAGTAGTGTAAGCTATGGTGATCCTAATTTTCTCGATTAAAAAAAAAAAGTTGCTCCGATTTCAAAATTTTTTTATATATCTTTGCGTTTCAGATGATACTACACAATAGTGGTGTAAGCTATGGTGATCCTAATTTTTTCGATAAAAAAAAAGTTGCTCCGATTTCAAAAATTTTTATATATCTTTGCGTTTCAGATGATACTACACAATAGTAGTGTAAGCTATGGTGATCCTAATTTTCTCGATAAAAAAAAAAGTTGCTCCGATTTCAAAAATTTTTATATATCTTTGCGTTTCAGATGATACTACACAATAGTGGTGTAAGCTATGGTGATCCTAATTTTTTCGATAAAAAAAAAGTTGCTCCGATTTCAAAAATTTTTATATATCTTTGCGTTTCAGATGATACTACACAATAGTGGTGTAAGCTATGGTGATCCTAATTTTTTCGATTAAAAAAAAAGTTGCTCCGATTTCAAAAATTTTTATATATCTTTGCGTTTCAGATGATACTACACAATAGTGGTGTAAGCTATGGTGATCCTAATTTTTTCGATTAAAAAAAAGTTGCTCCGATTTCAAAAATTTTTATATATCTTTGCGTTTCAGATGATACTTCACAATAGTAGTGTAAGCTATGGTGATCCTAATTTTTTCGATAAAAAAAAAGTTGCTCCGATTTCAAAAATTTTTATATATCTTTGCGTTTCAGATGATACTACACAATAGTGGTGTAAGCTATGGTGATCCTAATTTTCTCGATAAAAAAAAAGTTGCTCCGATTTCAAAAATTTTTATATATCTTTGCGTTTCAGATGATACTACACAATAGTGGTGTAAGCTATGGTGATCCTAATTTTTTCGATTAAAAAAAAAGTTGCTCCGATTTCAAAAATTTTTATATATCTTTGCGTTTCAGATGATACTACACAATAGTGGTGTAAGCTATGGTGATCCTAATTTTTTCGATAAAAAAAAAGTTGCTCCGATTTCAAAATTTTTTATATATCTTTGCGTTTCAGATGATACTACACAATAGTGGTGTAAGCTATGGTGATCCTAATTTTCTCGATAAAAAAAAAGTTGCTCCGATTTCAAAAATTTTTATATATCTTTGCGTTTCAGATGATACTACACAATAGTAGTGTAAGCTATGGAGATCCTAATTTTTTGAGATAAAAAAAAAGTTGCTCCGATTTCAAAAATTTTTATATATGTTTGCGTTTCAGATGATACTACACAATAGTAGTGTAAGCTATAGTGATCCTAATTTTCTCGATAAAAAAAAAGTTGCTCCGATTTCAAAAATTTTTATATATCTTTGCGTTTCAGATGATACTACACAATAGCGGTGTAAGCTATGGTGATCCTAATTTTTTCGATTAAAAAGAAAGTTGCTCCGATTTCAAAAATTTTTATATATCTTTGCGTTTCAGATGATACTACACAATAGTGGTGTAAGCTATGGTGATCCTAATTTTTTCAATAAAAAAAAAAGTTGCTCCGATTTCAAAATTTTTTATATATCTTTGCGTTTCAGATGATACTACACAATAGTAGTGTAAGCTATGGTGATCCTAATTTTTTCGATAAAAAAAAAGTTGCTCCGATTTCAAAATTTTTTATATATCTTTGCGTTTCAGATGATACTACACAATAGTAGTGTAAGCTATGGTGATCCTAATTTTTTCGATAAAAAACAAGTTGCTCCGATTTCAAAATTTTTTATATATCTTCGCGTTTCAGATGATACTACACAATAGTAGATAAGCTATGGTGATCCTAATTTTTTCGATAAAAAAAAAGTTGCTCCGATTTCAAAAATTTTTATATATCTTTGCGTTTCAGATGATACTACACAATAGCGGTGTAAGCTATGGTGATCCTAATTTTTTCGATAAAAAAAAAGTTGCTCCGATTTCAAAAATTTTTATATATCTTTGCGTTTCAGATGATACTACACAATAGTGGTGTAAGCTATGGTGATCCTAATTTTTTATATATCTTTGCGTTTCAGATGATACTACACAATAGTAGTGTAAGCTATGGTGATCCTAATTTTTTCGATTAAAAAAAAAGTTGCTCCGATTTCAAAATTTTTTATATATCTTTGCGTTTCAGATGATACTACACAATAGTAGTGTAAACTATGGAGATCCTAATTTTTTCGATAAAAAAAAAAGTTTCTCCGATTTCAAAAATTTTTATATATCTTTGCGTTTCAGATGATACTACACAATAGTAGTGTAAGCTATGGTGATCCTAATTTTCTCGATAAAAAAAAAAGTTACTCCGATTTCAAAAATTTTTATATATCTTTGCGTTTCAGATGATCTACACAATAGTAGTGTAAGCTATGGTGATCCTAATTTTTTCGATAAAAAAAAAGTTACTCCGATTTCAAAATTTTTTATATATCTTTGCGTTTCAGATGATACTACACAATAGTAGTGTAAGCTATGGTGATCCTAATTTTCTCGATAAAAAAAAAAGTTACTCCGATTTCAAAATTTTTTATATATCTTTGCGTTTCAGATGATACTACACAATAGTAGTGTAAGCTATGGTGATCCTAATTTTTTCGATAAAAAAAAAAGTTGCTCCGATTTGAAAAATTTTTATATATCTTTGCGTTTCAGATGATACTACACAATAGTAGTGTAAGCTATGGTGATCCTAATTTTTTCGATAAAAAAAAAGTTGCTCCGATTTCAAAAATTTTTATATATCTTTGCGTTTCAGATGATACACAATAGTGTAAGCTATGGTGATCCTAATTTTTTCGATAAAAAAAAAGTTGCTCCGATTTCAAAAATTTTTATATATCTTTGCGTTTCAGATGATACTACACAATAGTAGTGTAAGCTATGGTGATCCTAATTTTTTCAATAAAAAAAAAAGTTGCTCCAATTTCAAAATTTTTTATATATCTTTGCGTTTCAGATGATACTACACAATAGTAGTGTAAGCTATGGTGATCCTAATTTTTTCGATTAAAAAAAAAGTTGCTCCGATTTCAAAAATTTTTATATATCTTTGCGTTTCCTATGATACTACACAGTAGTAGTGTAAGCTATGGATATCCTAATTTTTTCGATAAAAAAAAAAGTTGCTCCAATTTCAAAAATTTTTATATATCTTTGCGTTTCAGATGATACTACACAATAGTAGTGTAAGCTATGGTGATCCTAATTTTTTCGATTAAAAAAAAAGTTGCTCCGATTTCAAAAATTTTTATATATCTTTGCGTTTCAGATGATACTACACAATAGTGGTGTAAGCTATGGTGATCCTAATTTTTTCGATAAAAAAAAAGTTGCTCCGATTTCAAAAATTTTTATATATCTTTGCGTTTCAGATGATACTACACAATAGTAGTGTAAGCTATGGTGATCCTAATTTTTTCGATTAAAAAAAAGTTGCTCCGATTTCAAAAATTTTTATATATCTTTGCGTTTCAGATGATACTACACAATAGTAGTGTAAGCTATGGTGATCCTAATTTTTTCGATTAAAAAAAAAGTTGCTCCGATTTCAAAAATTTTTATATCTCTTTGCGTTTCCTATGATACTACACAGTAGTAGTGTAAGCTATGGATATCCTAATTTTTTCGATAAAAAAAAAGTTGCTCCGATTTCAAAAATTTTTATATATCTTTGCGTTTCAGATGATACTACACAATAGTGGTGTAAGCTATGGTGATCCTAATTTTTTCGATAAAAAAAAAGTTGCTCCGATTTCAAAATTTTTTATATATCTTTGCGTTTCAGATGATACTACACAATAGTAGTGTAAGCTATGGTGAACCTAATTTTCTCGATAAAAAAAAAAAGTTGCTCCAAGTTAAAAAACGCAAAGATATATCTTTGCGTTTCAGATGATACTACACAATAGTGGTGTAAGCTATGGTGATCCTAATTTTTTCGATAAAAAAAAGTTGCTCCGATTTCAAAAATTTTTATATATCTTTGCGTTTCAGATGATACTACACAATAGTGGTGTAAGCTATGGTGATCCTAATTTTTTCGATTAAAAAAAAAGTTGCTCCGATTTCAAAAATTTTTATATATCTTTGCGTTTCAGATGATACTACACAATAGTGGTGTAAGCTATGGTGATCCTAATTTTTTCGATTAAAAAAAAAGTTGCTCCGATTTCAAAAATTTTTATATATCTTTGCGTTTCAGATGATACTACACAATAGTAGTGTAAGCTATGGTGATCCTAATTTTTTCGATTAAAAAAAAAGTTGCTCCGATTTCAAAATTTTTTATATATCTTTGCGTTTCAGATGATACTACACAATAGTGGTGTAAGCTATGGTGATCCTAATTTTTTCGATAAAAAAAAAGTTGCTCCGATTTCAAAAATTTTTATATATCTTTGCGTTTCAGATGATACTACACAATAGTGGTATAAGCTATGGTGATCCTAATTTTTTCGATAAAAAAAAAAGTTGCTCCGATTTCAAAATTTTTTATATATCTTTGCGTTTCAGATGATACTACACAATAGTAGTGTAAGCTATGGTGATCCTAATTTTTTCGATAAAAAAAAAGTTGCTCCGATTTCAAAAATTTTTATATATCTTTGCGTTTCAGATGATACTACACAATAGTGGTATAAGCTATGGTGATCCTAATTTTTTCGATAAAAAAAAAAGTTGCTCCGATTTCAAAAAATTTTATATATCTTTGCGTTTCAGATGATACTACACAATAGTAGTGTAAGCTATGGAGATCCTAATTTTTTGAGATAAAAAAAAAGTTGCTCCGATTTCAAAAATTTTTATATATGTTTGCGTTTCAGATGATACTACACAATAGTAGTGTAAGCTATAGTGATCCTAATTTTCTCGATAAAAAAAAAGTTGCTCCGATTTCAAAAACTTTTATATATCTTTGCGTTTCAGATGATACTACACAATAGTAGTGTAAGCTATGGTGATCCTAATTTTTTCGATAAAAAAAAAGTTGCACCGATTTCAAAAATTTTTATATATCTTTGCGTTTCAGATGATACTACACAATAGTAGTGTAAGCTATGGTGATCCTAATTTTTTCGATAAAAAAAAAAGTTACTCCGATTTCAAATTTTTTTATATATCTTTGCGTTTCAGATGATACTACACAATAGTAGTGTAAGCTATGGTGATCCTAATTTTCTCGATAAAAAAAAAAGTTACTCCGATTTCAAAAATTTTTATATATCTTTGCGTTTCAGATGATACTACACAATAGTAGTGTAAGCTATGGTGATCCTAATTTTTTCGATAAAAAAAAAGTAGCACCGATTTCAAAAATTTTTATATATCTTTGCGTTTCAGATGATACTACACAATAGTAGTGTAAGCTATGGTGATCCTAATTTTTTCGATAAAAAAAAAGTTACTCCGATTTCAAAATTTTTTATATATCTTTGCGTTTCAGATGATACTACACAATAGTAGTGTAAGCTATGGTGATCCTAATTTTCTCGAAAAAAAAAAGTTACTCCGATTTCAAAAATTTTTATATATCTTTGCGTTTCAGATGATACTACACAATAGTAGTGTAAGCTATGGTGATCCTAATTTTTTCGATAAAAAAAAAAGTTGCTCCGATTTCAAAAATTTTTATATATCTTTGCGTTTCAGATGATACTACACAATAGTAGGGTAAGCTATGGTGATCCTAATTTTCTCGATAAAAAAAAAAGTTACTCCGATTTCAAAAATTTTTATATATCTTTGCGTTTCAGATGATACTACACAATAGTAGTGTAAGCTATGGTGATCCTAATTTTTTCGATAAAAAAAAAAGTTGCTCCGATTTCAAAAATTTTTATATATCTTTGCGTTTCAGATGATACTACACAATAGTAGGGTAAGCTATGGTGATCCTAATTTTCTCGATAAAATTTTTTTTTTATATATCTTTGCGTTTCAGATGATACTACACAATAGTGGTGTAAGCTATGGATATCCTAATTTTTTCGATAAAAAAAAAAGTTGCTCCGATTTCAAAAATTTTTATATATCTTTGCGTTTCAGATGATACTACACAATAGTGGTGTAAGCTATGGTGATCCTAATTTTTTCGATAAAAAAAAAGTTGCACCGATTTCAAAAATTTTTATATATCTTTGCGTTTCAGATGATACTACACAATAGTAGTGTAAGCTATGGTGATCCTAATTTTTTCGATAAAAAAAAAAGTTACTCCGATTTCAAAATTTTTTATATATCTTTGCGTTTCAGATGATACTACACAATAGTAGTGTAAGCTATGGTGATCCTAATTTTCTCGATAAAAAAAAAAGTTACTCCGATTTCAAAAATTTTTATATATCTTTGCGTTTCAGATGATACTACACAATAGTAGTGTAAGCTATGGTGATCCTAATTTTTTCGATAAAAAAAAAGTTGCACCGATTTCAAAAATTTTTATATATCTTTGCGTTTCAGATGATACTACACAATAGTAGTGTAAGCTATGGTGATCCTAATTTTTTCGATAAAAAAAAAAGTTACTCCGATTTCAAAATTTTTTATATATCTTTGCGTTTCAGATGATACTACACAATAGTAGTGTAAGCTATGGTGATCCTAATTTTCTCGATAAAAAAAAAAGTTACTCCGATTTCAAAAATTTTTATATATCTTTGCGTTTCAGATGATACTACACAATAGTAGTGTAAGCTATGGTGATCCTAATTTTTTCGATAAAAAAAAAGTAGCACCGATTTCAAAAATTTTTATATATCTTTGCGTTTCAGATGATACTACACAATAGTAGTGTAAGCTATGGTGATCCTAATTTTTTCGATAAAAAAAAAGTTACTCCGATTTCAAAATTTTTTATATATCTTTGCGTTTCAGATGATACTACACAATAGTAGTGTAAGCTATGGTGATCCTAATTTTCTCGAAAAAAAAAAGTTACTCCGATTTCAAAAATTTTTATATATCTTTGCGTTTCAGATGATACTACACAATAGTAGTGTAAGCTATGGTGATCCTAATTTTTTCGATAAAAAAAAAAGTTGCTCCGATTTCAAAAATTTTTATATATCTTTGCGTTTCAGATGATACTACACAATAGTAGGGTAAGCTATGGTGATCCTAATTTTCTCGATAAAAAAAAAAGTTACTCCGATTTCAAAAATTTTTATATATCTTTGCGTTTCAGATGATACTACACAATAGTAGTGTAAGCTATGGTGATCCTAATTTTTTCGATAAAAAAAAAAGTTGCTCCGATTTCAAAAATTTTTATATATCTTTGCGTTTCAGATGATACTACACAATAGTAGGGTAAGCTATGGTGATCCTAATTTTCTCGATAAAAATTTTTTTTTATATATCTTTGCGTTTCAGATGATACTACACAATAGTGGTGTAAGCTATGGTGATCCTAATTTTTTCGATAAAAAAAAAGTAGCTCCGATTTCAAAAATTTTTATATATCTTTGCGTTTCAGATGATACTACACAATAGTAGTGTAAGCTATGGTGATCCTAATTTTCTCGATAAAAAAAAATTGCTCCGATTTCAAAATTTTTTATATATCTTTGCGTTTCAGATGATACTACACAATAGTAGTGTAAGCTATGGTGATCCTAATTTTTTCGATTAAAAAAAAAGTTGCTCCGATTTCAAAAATTTTTATATCTCTTTGCGTTTCCTATGATACTACACAGTAGTAGTGTAAGCTATGGATATCCTAATTTTTTCGATAAAAAAAAAAGTTGCTCCGATTTCAAAAATTTTTATATATCTTTGCGTTTCAGATGATACTACACAATAGTGGTGGTAAGCTATGGTGATCCTAATTTTTTCGATAAAAAAAAAGTTGCTCCGATTTCAAAATTTTTTATATATCTTTGCGTTTCAGATGATACTACACAATAGTAGTGTAAGCTATGGTGAACCTAATTTTCTCGATAAAAAAAAAAGTTGCTCCAAGTTAAAAAACGCAAAGATATATCTTTGCGTTTCAGATGATACTACACAATAGTGGTGTAAGCTATGGTGATCCTAATTTTTTCGATAAAAAAAAGTTGCTCCGATTTAAAAAATTTTTATATATCTTTGCGTTTCAGATGATACTACACAATAGTGGTGTAAGCTATGGTGATCCTAATTTTTTCGATTAAAAAAAAAGTTGCTCCGATTTCAAAAATTTTTATATATCTTTGCGTTTCAGATGATACTACACAATAGTGGTGTAAGCTATGGTGATCCTAATTTTTTCGATTAAAAAAAAAGTTGCTCCGATTTCAAAAATTTTTATATATCTTTGCGTTTCAGATGATACTACACAATAGTAGTGTAAGCTATGGTGATCCTAATTTTTTCGATTAAAAAAAAAGTTGCTCCGATTTCAAAATTTTTTATATATCTTTGCGTTTCAGATGATACTACACAATAGTGGTGTAAGCTATGGTGATCCTAATTTTTTCGATAAAAAAAAAGTTGCTCCGATTTCAAAAATTTTTATATATCTTTGCGTTTCAGATGATACTACACAATAGTGGTATAAGCTATGGTGATCCTAATTTTTTCGATAAAAAAAAAAGTTGCTCCGATTTCAAAATTTTTTATATATCTTTGCGTTTCAGATGATACTACACAATAGTAGTGTAAGCTATGGTGATCCTAATTTTTTCGATAAAAAAAAAGTTGCTCCGATTTCAAAAATTTTTATATATCTTTGCGTTTCAGATGATACTACACAATAGTGGTATAAGCTATGGTGATCCTAATTTTTTCGATAAAAAAAAAAGTTGCTCCGATTTCAAAACATTTTATATATCTTTGCGTTTCAGATGATACTACACAATAGTAGTGTAAGCTATGGAGATCCTAATTTTTTGAGATAAAAAAAAAGTTGCTCCGATTTCAAAATTTTTTATATATGTTTGCGTTTCAGATGATACTACACAATAGTAGTGTAAGCTATAGTGATCCTAATTTTCTCGATAAAAAAAAAGTTGCTCCGATTTCAAAAACTTTTATATATCTTTGCGTTTCAGATGATACTACACAATAGTAGTGTAAGCTATGGTGATCCTAATTTTTTCGATAAAAAAAAAGTTGCACCGATTTCAAAATTTTTTATATATCTTTGCGTTTCAGATGATACTACACAATAGTAGTGTAAGCTATGGTGATCCTAATTTTTTCGATAAAAAAAAAAGTTACTCCGATTTCAAAATTTTTTATATATCTTTGCGTTTCAGATGATACTACACAATAGTAGTGTAAGCTATGGTGATCCTAATTTTCTCGATAAAAAAAAAAGTTACTCCGATTTCAAAAATTTTTATATATCTTTGCGTTTCAGATGATACTACACAATAGTAGTGTAAGCTATGGTGATCCTAATTTTTTCGATAAAAAAAAAGTAGCACCGATTTCAAAAATTTTTATATATCTTTGCGTTTCAGATGATACTACACAATAGTAGTGTAAGCTATGGTGATCCTAATTTTTTCGATAAAAAAAAAAGTTACTCCGATTTCAAAATTTTTTATATATCTTTGCGTTTCAGATGATACTACACAATAGTAGTGTAAGCTATGGTGATCCTAATTTTCTCGAAAAAAAAAAGTTACTCCGATTTCAAAAATTTTTATATATCTTTGCGTTTCAGATGATACTACACAATAGTAGTGTAAGCTATGGTGATCCTAATTTTTTCGATAAAAAAAAAAGTTGCTCCGATTTCAAAAATTTTTATATATCTTTGCGTTTCAGATGATACTACACAATAGTAGGGTAAGCTATGGTGATCCTAATTTTCTCGATAAAAAAAAAAGTTACTCCGATTTCAAAAATTTTTATATATCTTTGCGTTTCAGATGATACTACACAATAGTAGTGTAAGCTATGGTGATCCTAATTTTTTCGATAAAAAAAAAAGTTGCTCCGATTTCAAAAATTTTTATATATCTTTGCGTTTCAGATGATACTACACAATAGTAGGGTAAGCTATGGTGATCCTAATTTTCTCGATAAAAAAAAAAGTTGCTCCGATTTCAAAAATTTTTATATATCTTTGCGTTTCAGATGATACTACACAATAGTGGTATAAGCTATGGTGATCCTAATTTTTTCGATTAAAAAAAAAGTTGCTCCGATTTCAAAAATTTTTATATATCTTTGCGTTTCAGATGATACTACACAATAGTAGTGTAAGCTATGGTGATCGTAATTTTTTCGATAAAAAAAAAGTTGCTCCGATTTCAAATTTTTTTATATATCTTTGCGTTTCAGATGATACTACACAATAGTAGTGTAAGCTATGGTGATCCTAATTTTTTCGATAAAAAAAAAAGTTGCTCCGATTTCAAAATTTTTTATATATCTTTGCGTTTCAGATGATACTACACAATAGTGGTGTAAGCTATGGTGATCCTAATTTTTTCGATAAAAAAAAAAGTTGCTCCGATTTCAAAAATTTTTATATATCTTTGCGTTTCAGATGATACTACACAATAGTAGTGTAAGCTATAGTGATCCTAATTTTCTCGATAAAAAAAAGTTGCTCCGATTTCAAAAATTTTTATATATCTTTGCGTTTCAGATGATACTACACAATAGCGGTGTAAGCTATGGTGATCCTAATTTTTTCGATTAAAAAAAAAGTTGCTCCGATTTCAAAAATTTTTATATATCTTTGCGTTTCAGATGATACTACACAAAAGTAGTGTAAGCTATGGTGATCCTAATTTTTTGAGATAAAAAAAAGTTGCTCCGATTTCAAAATTTTTTATATATGTTTGCGTTTCAGATGATACTACACAATAGTAGTGTAAGCTATAGTGATCCTAATTTTCTCGATAAAAAAAAAGTTGCTCCGATTTCAAAAATTTTTATATATCTTTGCGTTTCAGATGATACTACACAATAGCGGTGTAAGCTATGGTGATCCTAATTTTTTCGATTAAAAAAAAAGTTGCTCCGATTTCAAAATTTTTTATATATCTTTGCGTTTCAGATGATACTACACAAAAGTAGTGTAAGCTATGGTGATCCTAATTTTTTCGATAAAAAAAAAAGTTGCTCCGATTTCAAAAAATTTTATATATCTTTGCGTTTCAGATGATACTACACAATAGTAAGCTATGGTGATCCTAATTTTCTCGATAAAAAAAAAAGTTGCTCCGATTTCAAAATTTTTTATATATCTTTGCGTTTCAGATGATACTACACAATAGTAGTGTAAGCTATGGTGATCCTAATTTTTTCGATAAAAAAAAAGTTGCTCCGATTTCAAAATTTTTTATATATCTTTGCGTTTCAGATGATACTACACAAAAGTAGTGTAAGCTATGGTGATCCTAATTTTTTCGATAAAAAAAAAGTTGCTCCGATTTCAAAATTTTTTATATATCTTTGCGTTTCAGATGATACTACACAATAGTAGTGTAAGCTATGGTGATCCTAATTTTCTCGATAAAAAAAAAAGTTGCTCCGATTTCAAAAATTTTTATATATCTTTGCGTTTCAGATGATACTACACAATAGTGGTGTAAGCTATGGTGATCCTAATTTTTTCGATAAAAAAAAAGTTGCTCCGATTTCAAAAATTTTTATATATCTTTGCGTTTCAGATGATACTACACAATAGTGGTGTAAGCTATGGTGATCCTAATTTTTTCGATTAAAAAAAAAGTTGCTCAGATTTCAAAAATTTTTATATATCTTTGCGTTTCAGATGATACTACACAATAGTGGTGTAAGCTATGGTGATCCTAATTTTTTCGATAAAAAAAAAAGTTGCTCCGATTTCAAAAATTTTTATATATCTTTGCGTTTCAGATGATACTACACAATAGTAGTGTAAGCTATGGTGATCCTAATTTTTTCAATAAAAAAAAAAGTTGCTCCAATTTCAAAATTTTTTATATATCTTTGCGTTTCAGATGATACTACACAATAGTAGTGTAAGCTATGGTGATCCTAATTTTTTCGATTAAAAAAAAAGTTGCTCCGATTTCAAAATTTTTTATATATCTTTGCGTTTCAGATGATACTACACAATAGTAGTGTAAGCTATGGAGATCCTAATTTTTTCGATAAAAAAAAAAGTTGCTCCGATTTCAAAATTTTTTATATATCTTTGCGTTTCAGATGATACTACACAATAGTAGTGTAAGCTATGGTGATCCTAATTTTTTCAATAAAAAAAAAAGTTGCTCCGATTTCAAAAATTTTTATATATCTTTGCGTTTCAGATGATACTACACAATAGTAGTGTAAGCTATGGTGATCCTAATTTTCTCGATAAAAAAAAAAGTTGCTCCGATTTCAAAAATTTTTATATATCTTTGCGTTTCAGATGATACTACACAATAGTGGTGTAAGCTATGGTGATCCTAATTTTTTCGATTAAAAAAAAAAGTTGCTCCGATTTCAAAATTTTTTATATATCTTTGCGTTTCAGATGATACTACACAATAGTAGTGTAAGCTATGGTGATCCTAATTTTTTCAATAAAAAAAAAGTTGCTCCGATTTCAAATTTTTTTATATATCTTTGCGTTTCAGATGATACTACACAATAGTAGTGTAAGCTATGGTGATCCTAATTTTTTCGATAAAAAAAAAAGTTGCTCCGATTTCAAAAATTTTTATATATCTTTGCGTTTCAGATGGTACTACACAATAGTAGTGTAAGCTATGTGATCCTAATTTTTTCGATAAAAAAAAAGTTGCTCCGATTTCAAATTTTTTTATATATCTTTGCGTTTCAGATGATACTACACAATAGTAGTGTAAGCTATGGTGATCCTAATTTTTTCGATAAAAAAAAAAAGTTGCTCCGATTTCAAAATTTTTTATATATTTGACAATAAAAAACTATAAAATTTGAAATCCGTTTTTCTCAAAACGTAAAATTTCTACATGCGGCTTAGGGACGGCAGAATAATAATGAATCACACTCAATTTTTTTTTAATTTTGGAGAAGACTGCGAATTTACTAACTAGCAATGAATACACAACTAGAGTTGTGTATTCATTGTAACTAGGTAGGTAATTTTAAAGCTCCACTGTGAGAAAAATCAATTTATTATTGCCTAGATTATCTATTTTAATTTTATTGAAATTTTATTTTATATATAGTTATTTTAATCTGTTTAGTTAAAATAATAACAGGAAATTAAGAAATAAAACAAAACTAGAAATACCTATGTACCAAATATAAAAAAAATTATAAATTTATAAATCAAGTCAGCTGAAGATTGCTTTACAATGTGTTACAAAGTGTCCTTATGAAGCCCCCAAGGAAACTTCCTAGAAAATCGAATTTGGGACACGCTACAATATGTGTAACGAAAAGGAAAGCCAAACATAGTTCTTTTGACTGTGTTCCTCGCGTAGGTATGAATATAGTTTTGTGTTATGTGGGTATGAATCAGCAAAAATCTAACTATCATGTTCTCTGCTATGAATAAAGGCACCTTTTTATTACCAGCAAATACACCCCATTTAAACCATAAAAACCGTTTTTTCCTGCAAATTGTTTAAAAAACTTACGTTGTGATTAATGCTGAGTGTCTTCTTTATCGAATTGCAAATTTTTTTATAAATTTTCCGAGGTTTTTCTTTTTAAATTGCGAGGAAATTCGGACGCGAAACAAATCTCAATAAGTTTTCCGAAAACTGCGAGGCTCGACTGAAGCCAAAGTTATTGATTTTGCATATATAGTAATACAATAAACGATAAATTCAAAGCTATTGATTTAGTATATATAGCTAACTAGAAAATACTTTTGAAAAATCTGTACATTCCATTCCAACAAAAAACAAAAATTATTGAATTAGACACGAACCCAAGGCGTTATCAACGTTTTCGTAAATAATTAAAAAATACCTACTCAAGCTTTTTATATTGAATATTATTTTTATAAAATTACCTTCTATGACAGATTTTGATTATTGCTAGTATTGTTTCAGGCCCGGACTGGCTCCTTTGGGGACCCTCGACTTAAGAATGACCTGGGGCCCCCCTACCAAAAGTCCACCTCAGAAAATTTCAAAGAAATTAAATGTCTGAAAAACACATATTTTCCATTGTGCCAGTTAGGACCAAATCTTTATCAAAAACTTAACTTTCCTGTTGAACTTAAACGGTGCGAGCGAGTCATCAAAATATTTTTCATTTTGAAAATGTTAAATATTTATGAAAACTTCAAAAATTTTTGGCCACATCCCAGCAAACATGGATTACAAAAAAAGTACTTTTTAAGTACTGGCTTTCACTGCTGCCCATAACGGCAAAGTAGGAAGTACTTAATTTGTATTGATTTGGAACAACGGCCTGCATCAGGCCAGCAAGTATATATTTTAGTACAAAAAACACTGTACTTTTAAAGTAAAGCATTTTTTTAAACTTCTTTGTACACAAAAGCATATACTTTTAAAGCAATGTATTTTCTTCGTATTTTTAGTAAATACAAAAAAAACTGAATTTTTATACATTTTTTAAAAAAACCTGTACTTTTAAAGCATTATATTTTATAATGTAATAGTACAAAGAAACTACTTTTATTGTAAATAGTGTAAGGACATTACTTCACTCACGTCTCATATTTACGGAAAGAAATATTTGATCATTATATAAGGATCTTTAATATTTTCCTTTTCATATCAGATGAGGATATTTCCAAGGATTATGGAACATTCCACATCGATTTAAAAATAAATAAAATCATTCACATTCTTAAGCTTGACATTCCTTAGTGTACCTGTAAAATGTTGACTAGTGTTTGCCATCTAGTGGCAAGGACGGCAAACATCAACTTGTCAGTTTTTTTGTAAATATTTTATTTTCACAGTAAAGTATTTAATATTTTTGTACTAAAATAAAGTGCTTTAAAAGCAACTGTTTAAAAATACTTTTAAAATGTTTTTTTACTGTTATATTAATTTTGAAGTAAAACTTTTAAACTTTTAATCATTAATTAAATGTACTTTAAGAGTACCTTCTTCAAAATGTTATTAAAATGTTTTTTTGTGAATATTTTATTTTCACAGTAAAATACTTAATTGTTTTGTATTAAAATAAAGTGCTTGAAAAGCAACTGTTTAAATATACTTTTAAAATGTTTTTTTGCCATTAACGCTGGCTGCACTTGGCATTCTTCAAAAATAAAGTATAACTTCTCATTGTATTAAAAATAAAGTACTAAAATAATGCATTTTTTGCACTTTTAAATATTATGCAAATTAGACAATACAAAAATATTAAAAATAATGCACAGTTGCCAGCAGTTAAAGTACAATATTAGTAAAGTACCAGCAGGTCGATGTTTGCTGGGAACCTTTCATTTTTGAATTTGTATTAGAGAACTTAGCTTTACCTTTATCTCAATTCTTTTTACCAAATACCATTTTCGCGTACTTGTCTTTTTTTACATGAAATGTTTTTGTTAAGATAAAACTTACCAAAAGTAAAAAAACAGGAAACTTTTCTCAGCATACTCGCGACAACTAGTGTCTGCAAACCTCGACCAAATCCCAGATACAGCTTTCAAGCATCTAAAAAAAAGACAAATATATTACCGAGGGATGAACAGCTAACCCAAAATGTGTACACCGATTGTTAAAATCCACAATCTTTTGCTAAGATTGTGAGGGATTGTGTAAAGATTGTGAGGGATTGTGGTAAGATTGTGGTAAGATTGTGAGGGATTGTGAAGGACTGTGGTAAGATTGTGAGGGATTGTGAAGGACTGTGGTAAGATTGTGAGGGATTGTGATGGACTGTGGTAAGATTGTGAGGGATTGTGGTAAGATTGTGGTAAGATTGTGATGGATTGTGGGTGATTGGGAGGGATTGTGTAAAGATTGTGAAGGATTGTGGGAAGATTGTGAGAAATGTGTACACTGTTTGTGAGAGCTATTCACCCCTCGAATATTATCATAGGTCAGTTCCAAATTTAATTTTGATTTTTAATTTTGGAATTAATTTTTAGCTCACACATATACTATACTATAGTAGTGTGAGCTATGGTGATCCTAATTTTTTCGAGAAAAAAAAGTTGCTCCGATTTCAAAAATTTTCACATATCTTTGCGTTTCAGATGATTTTGAAACTTTTTTGTTGCGCCGTCTATCTGTCTGTCTGTCTGTCTGTCTGTCTGTCTGTCTGTCTGTCTGTCTGTCTGTCTGTCTGTCTGTCTGTCTGTCTGTCTGTCTGTCTGTCTGTCTGTCTGTCTGTCTGTCTGTCTGTCTGTCTGTCTGTCTGTCTGTCTGTCTGTCTGTCTGTCTGTCTGTCTGTCTGTCTGTCTGTCTGTCTGTCTGTCTGTCTGTCTGTCTGTCTGTCTGTCTGTCTGTCTGTCTGTCTGTCTGTCTGTCTGTCTGTCTGTCTGTCTGTCTGTCTGTCTGTCTGTCTGTCTGTCTGTCTGTCTGTCTGTCTGTCTGTCTGTCTGTCTGTCTGTCTGTCTGTCTGTCTGTCTGTCTGTCTGTCTGTCTGTCTGTCTGTCTGTCTGTCTGTCTGTCTGTCTGTCTGTCTGTCTGTCTGTCTGTCTGTCTGTCTGTCTGTCTGTCTGTCTGTCTGTCTGTCTGTCTGTCTGTCTGTCTGTCTGTCTGTCTGTCTGTCTGTCTGTCTGTCTGTCTGTCTGTCTGTCTGTCTGTCTGTCTGTCTGTCTGTCTGTCTGTCTGTCTGTCTGTCTGTCTGTCTGTCTGTCTGTCTGTCTGTCTGTCTGTCTGTCTGTCTGTCTGTCTGTCTGTCTGTCTGTCTGTCTGTCTGTCTGTCTGTCTGTCTGTCTGTCTGTCTGTCTGTCTGTCTGTCTGTCTGTCTGTCTGTCTGTCTGTCTGTCTGTCTGTCTGTCTGTCTGTCTGTCTGTCTGTCTGTCTGTCTGTCTGTCTGTCTGTCTGTCTGTCTGTCTGTCTGTCTGTCTGTCTGTCTGTCTGTCTGTCTGTCTGTCTGTCTGTCTGTCTGTCTGTCTGTCTGTCTGTCTGTCTGTCTGTCTGTCTGTCTGTCTGTCTGTCTGTCTGTCTGTCTGTCTGTCTGTCTGTCTGTCTGTCTGTCTGTCTGTCTGTCTGTCTGTCTGTCTGTCTGTCTGTCTGTCTGTCTGTCTGTCTGTCTGTCTGTCTGTCTGTCTGTCTGTCTGTCTGTCTGTCTGTCTGTCTGTCTGTCTGTCTGTCTGTCTGTCTGTCTGTCTGTCTGTCTGTCTGTCTGTCTGTCTGTCTGTCTGTCTGTAACGACCAACGCGCATAACTTAAAAACCGCTTAGCCGATTTTAATGAAATTTGGTACTTAGGTTGGGTCTTGGGTCGAGATGGTCCCACTTAAAAATGAACAAAATCCACCGAACACAAACCAAATAAAAAGGTGGGGGTAGCTTTCAAAAATTAGAGTTAAAGTGAAAATATGGCGTGTGTGATATCAAACGAAAGGTAATTGAGTCCGGAGTTTAACAAAATATATTTTAGTTTTTTTTAAAGGTGGGGGTAGATTTCGAAAATTTGAGATTAAGTCAAAACATGGCTTGTGTGGTATCAAAAAAAAGGTAATTTAGTCTGGAGTTGAATAAAATATATTTCAGTTTTCAGTTATATTAGCTCACACGTACACTATAACTATAGTACCTAGTGTAAGCTTAGGGGCCCATATATAGGCAGAGTATTTTTTATAACCATATAAATAAATTGTAAGATGAATATACCCTCCGCAATATGGATGGTGTCCAAAAAACTTAATTTTTCCTCAAAATCGGTAAAAATTACTTTTAAACTAATCCTTGTAGCTTTCCTCAAATTTTTGGCATTATAAAACTCGCGAAATAAAAAAAATCGCGAAAATTATACCCCGAATGAGTTTTAAAACAAGTTTGGATATAAGTCAAAGACTAGAAAAAGTACAAAAAAATTAACACCTCTTATCAGTGCATTTTAATGTTATAATAACTTTCACATAAAAATTTGCAAATCAAAATTTTCAACCAATCTCAATATGAATTATTGATTTAGAGTCTATTCTTGAAGTGTCTATATTTGTATAAAAATCCAATAAAAACTTCGAATTTATGTGAAGAATATTCCCCCAAAAGGGCAGCCTGAACGTGGAAGAAAAATTTGACAAACATGGCTTCTCTAATAACTCTAATAATGTATGCAAATTTATAGAAACAATAGGTTACCTGGCTGATTGATTCGTGTTGTTTTCTTTTAAATCCCAGATTTCTCTCTACAGTTTTTTCACAAGAGAAAACATAAAAATCTAATTTTGTCAACGAAAATTTTTCTGCACTTCCACTAATGACTCCATTTTTATTGATTTTGTATATACAGTACGACTACACGTAAAATCAAACATACCTTTCCAAACGAATCTTTTTTCAACCCTCCAAAATGTTTTTTTTCACCCGAATTGTTCAAAAAATCACTTTCAAAATGTTACCTGCAGTGTCCTTCAATTAATTGCACACTTTTTTCCGCAAAAAAATCGCTTAAAATTGAAAAAAAACTCACAATATTATTTTAAAATTCCTGATGCACATTGAAAATTCGCTGGAGAGACGCCGTAACTGATAGGCTGAGTAGGTGAAGCGCGCGGAATTCCAGAACATTATTAAACAAAAGACAACCGTTGCCTAGGAAACCGATAATAGAAGACAACCGTTGTCAAGGAAACCGATAGTAGTCCCTGCGCTACCGACTTAAAAAGATGGTTTTGAACGTTTTGATTTAATGTATGAGTTGACCGTGTTATTCATGCAGTTAATTATTTAATGCTTAGTCCTGGGCAGGGTTTTTCTAATATGGTTCGGCGCCCTGGGCAAATCACTAAATTTGCGCCCCTGGAGGTACATTTTATCGCCTATAGAGCTTCAAATTAATAATAATAATAATAATAAAAATGATAATAGTTTATTTCCAATAACAAATCGTTTGGCTACAATATTCACAATAGTACTTATTATTCACTAAAAATATTCACAGAAATAAAGTAAAGTAAAAACCCTGCAAAGAAATAAACAAAGGACCCACAAAATTTTCATTGTACGTGGGCTCTTAATGTATTTAAAATAAAAATATTGCGTATCGTGGGGTCCTGTAGAAAAATTTGTACACCTACTTTGGGCAGTTGATCATCCCTTGGTCATTAGTGTCGACTAGAGTCCCTGTATGTTGACATATTTGGATAATATATCCAAATATGTCAACATACAGGGACTCTAGTGTCGACCACTGTTTTTCATGAAAATCGGTTCAGCGGTTTAGGAGCTATCGTGGGCCGGACAGGCATACAGTGAAAACTCTCCTTGCGGACGCCTCTATTATGCGGACACTCCCTTTAGGCGGACAAATTTGTTGGAATCAAGCTTTTTCCTATTTCGTTATTATGTAAAATTCACTCCTATAACCGGACACTCTAATAAGCAAACGCGGACAATTTTTTTTGGTTAATGAAATTCTGAAACCTCCCGTAACCGGACGCGAACCTCTTACAACGGGACGAAGCACTGCACGACATGGGCATAAATATTTTGTACTATGTTGGCAACAACGCACTCTGCAGCCGGGGAATTACCTCTTTCCGTTTTAATGCAGAGACTAAATACTTCTGCCGTATTTACAACATATTTTATTTGGCGGGACAACTGTGTTTTATTTTTATTGTTCAGTTGGGTAGTAATAGATCTCTTTAAAATGACGCCTAGTAAAAAAGTTTTTAGTTTACTTGAAAAAATGGAAGTTGCTAACGTTTCGAAGAAGGAATAAATAAATATATATTAAAATTTTGCAGTTCTCTCTCATAAGCGGACACCTCCAATAAGCGGACAAAATCGACAGTGTCCGCTTATATGAGGTTTCACTGTACATACAAACATAGAGGTCTCCATATAGTCAGAGCATATTATTTTAAAAGGCTTTCCGTTTTCGGTCTAGAAGCAAATCATATTACTTTTTGGCAACAGACCATTTCCCCCTAATTTGACCCCGCTGAATCCGAATATCTCTGTTGCCAACTCAAAAAATCGACAGGGACGGAGAAAATCCCCCCCAAACCCCCAAAACCCTGTTCTTTTTCAGTTTTATGCAATTTTCTAGAAAACTAACCTTTTTGTCAAAAATTGCAAAGAACAGTTTTTTGGGGAGAATAAAATTCCCTTTCCAACGATGTATTGGTCAATAAGGTTCAGGAAAAGCAAGTAGCTCTTCAGTGGCGTACGTAAATTGGGATTATTTAGAAAAAACATGTTTATTATAGGTTTTTCAAAATTTTCTCAAAAACTACACTTTTTAGGAAAAAATATGTAGTATACTTTATTGTAGAAAATAACATTTTCTTTTAAAAACTTTATTAAAATGTCGGGTTGTTGCCATATTTAAGGCTTCAGGGGCGTACTAATATAAACTTATTTTCAAAAATAACTGAAATAATCAGTTTCTCTTGCGTATTTAAATATCTTTTCTAAGATTTTCAGAAAAAAATGTGCCTTTATTCTTTATTGAGGCTAAGACAATTTCTTTTTAAATGATATATTACAAAGTGAGGTTAATGTTATGATAAATACTTCAAAAAGGTTTGTAATTTATACCTACTAAAATAAAATGTTTCCAAATTAAAATAAACTGTTTTTTGATAAGGTTAGATATTTTGATTTATCTAAATAAGTTCTTTAAAGCAAAAAAACACCGGTGGTTATAAGGGGAGGGGGTATAGGGGCTATGGCCCCCTTAAGCAATATTTTTGTGCAGAAAGTAACAGTAGTAACTTATTTTTTTAAGCATATGGAACTAAAAATAAAGTGGTGAATCTTATGCAACGGTTTGGGGGGGGGGGCATAATCTTTTGTACTTTCGACCTTTTGAACTTTCGACCTTTTGTTTTTTGATCTTTTGTATTTTCGACCTTTTGTACTTTCAACCTTATTTTTTCGACCTTTTGTACTTTCGACCTTTTATTATCCACCGAAAAGCTAATAAGACACAAAATTGATTAGTTTGGATTGATCTTAAATAATTTCTTTAAATTAAGAACACCACTGGAGCGGTAAATATACAATAACTTCCACTTTGTTATACATCGATTGAAAGGAAATTTTATTGGCTATGACGAAGTGTAGAACACATTTTTTGATAAAGAGCTTGATTTTTAAGAAAATTGAATAAAACGTATGAAAAACATGTTTTTTTTAATGATTTGTTTAAATCACCCCCATTGACGGACGTCGCTGGAGAGTTTGCTAAAGGTTAAACCCCACCGAGTTTCACATTTTTAAAAAGGGAATTTTCCTGTCTACCAAAAAGTGTAGAACAAGTTTTTTCATGTTAAGCTTAGTTTTTGAGAAAGTTAGATAAAACGTGTAACAAAAATGGTTTATTTTCTGTGTTTTCGAAATTAATTTAATTTACGGATGCCCCTGAAGTTTTATTTATAAAACCGATTTAATCGTGTTATACGTCTTTTTAAAGGAAATTTTATTGAGTATACCAAAATGTAATACATGGTTTTCTGTAGATATTAGTTTTTAAAAAAACTAAATAAATCTTGGAAAAAACATAGGTATTTTTTCAACTTTTTTTAATTACTTTAATTAACTGACGCCGCTGGAGAGCTTGTTATTAGTCTAACTTTATTAAGTTATACCATGTTGAAAAGGGAATTTTATTGTCTACAATAAAGTATATTATACATTTTTCTCTTAGAAGCTTAGTTTTTAAGAAAATTTGAAAAAACCTCAAACTTTCAGATTTTGAGGGGTCTGGGGGGGTTTTGGAGGTTTTTGCAACCATTAAAAAATAATAATATGTTATTATTTTTTAATTATACAAATATATATTTTGAATGTACACCTGTGACAATTTGGGCTTTCCAGCGGCAATTTAAAATTCCGCCGCCATTTTGGCCGCCATCTTGAATATCTCAGCCCCTGTCAATATTTCGAGTTGGCAACAGGGATATTCGGATTCAGCGGGGTCAAAATAGGGGGAATTGCCCATTTTCCAAAAAGTAATATAAAATGCTTCTAGAAAGTGGATTTTCCTGAATCTTGCCTGAACTAATAGTTACACCTAATTGGACAACTATCAGCTGAGAAATCTGACAACCTTGGGCAACAACTCGCCACATTTGGTCTCAATTTTCAAATTAGCCAGATGGTCAGCTCTTGTTGGTCCTATGTTAATAATAGCTATGTTTTTGTTTTGTTCGACAGCTTGTAAAATAATTCTATAACCAGAAAAAACTGACAAGCTAGAGCCTAGAACTAACAGAGAGTCGGTACCACAGACTAGGTTGTTGATGTGGTCTATTCTGGATTTTGGCAGATTACCGCCAAAAAAGATTATGTCAGGTTTGAGTGGACCTTTGCAGGACTCACACTGAGGAGTCTTGAATGACCACATTATTTCCTGAAAAAAGAAAAAAAACACATTTAGTTCAGGCCCTATATGGTCAGATGCTGCGCTTAATGAGGAAAGCCAAGGCCAACACAAAAATAGAGGCCACGACCCCGAAAAAATCAGCTGTTCTCCAGGGTCTGAATTTTACATTGGGTCTTATGGGAGGTCAGACGTTTTTTTATGATATTTTCAAAATGGCACTACAGATTTCCGCGAAATTTCAGTGAAATATTCTCAGACACCATCCCGATATTCCACCAAAGGTTTGTAAGGAAGCAACATGATTAAAAGGTTAAAATCTTCAAGATTTAGCATTCCTTATTTTGAATTTAAATTATCCGCCATGTACCACATGCCAACTGTTATATTTGACATGTATTTGACTTTGTCATATGTGATTGTCACATTCGCTTCTGCTTTAAACTTAATTTTTGTGTGAGCTAATGAAGCGGCTATGAAAAATTAGGGCTTACTATACATTTTTAAAAAAATTGTTCTGCCAGAATAAAGTAAAAACAATCTCAAAAACGGCTTTATTAAAAAAAAATCAAATATCCATGAAACGTCATTCCAACTTCAATATTTTAAAGACAATCAGCTGTGTCGTAACGTGACCATCAAAAAAAAATCAGCCCTGGATGTGACGTCAACAAAGTGGAGGATCGTGGCCCGTCCATTTTGATAGCCCTGCATCAACTATAGTAGTATATGTCAACCAGGGCTATCAAAATGGACGGGCCACGATCCTCCACTTTGTTGACGCCACATCCGGGGCTGATTTTTTTTTGATGGTCACGTTACGACACAGCTGATTGTCTTTAAAATATTGAAGTTGGAATGACGGTTCATGGATATTTGATTTTTTTTAAAATAAAGCCGTTTTTGAGATTGTTTTTACTTTATTCTGGCAGAACAATTTTTTTAAAATGTATAGTAAGCCCTAATTTTTCATAGCCGCTTCATTAGCTTACACAAAAATTAAGTTTAAAGCAGAAGCGAATGTGACAATCACATATGACAAAGTCAAATACATGTCAAATATAACAGTTGTCATGTGGTACATGGCGGGTAATTTGAATTCAAAATAAGGAATGCTAAATCTTGAAGATTTTAACCTTTTAATCATGTTGCTTCCTTACAAACCTTTGGTGGAATATCGGGATGGTGTCTGAGAATATTTCACTGAAATTTTGCGGAAATCTGTAGTGCCATTTTGAAAATATCATAAAAAAACGTCTGACCTCCCATAAGACCCAATGTAAAATTCAGCCCCGGGAGAACAGCTGATTTTTTCAGGGTCGTGGCCTCTATTTTTGTGTTGGCCTTGTGTCAACATACAGGGACTCTAAAATAAATTACCTCTGGTATTTCGACGTCGCCATCAGGTCTGATCATTTTTGACACATCTGCGGCGGCTTCGCCATTTAGCTGCGTCAGTTTCTCTTGAATGGAGTCTCTACTGTAATCGGCTTTACATTTGAGGCACATCACTCTGAAGGCTGTCCCGTGCAACTCAATGACGTTTTTACTTCCTGCTTTTGAGTGAAGTCCGTCTACATTTTGAGTAACTATCGCTGAAATCTAGAAGAACATTTAGGTTAATATGGTGAAATTTTTTAACATTTTTGTAAATTTTTGAAAATTTTGATGTTTTTGGCAGCTTTTGATATTTTTTGCTATTATTGAAATTTTTGGTTCAGAGTTCACATTTTTGCTAGTTTTTGATAGTTTTGGCAAACCTTGATATTTTTATAATTTTGACACTTTTTTGGACATTTTCTCAATTTGGATGTTTTGGCCAAGTTTATTTTAATTTTATATTTTTGAGAATTTTTGATATATTTGACATTTTTGATATTTTTATTGTTTTTGGTAATTCGTTGACATATTTGGAAACTTTTTGAAATTTTTGCTGATATTTTTGGCAATTGTTGGTATTTTTGGCAATATTTGATATTTTTGGCATTTTTTTTTAGCCTTTTTGTGTGTTTTTACCTCGGTTTTTACTCTTTTGACCTTTTTTGGTTTTTTTCAACTGACATCTTTGAGGTTTTATATTTTTCTTCATTTATTGAGTTTTTTATGCATTTCTTTGGAGTTTTTTAACTTTTTTAAGTTTTTACTTTTTTGACTGTTTTGACCTTTTTTATTTTTTGACTTTTGTGATGATTGACTTTTTTGTACTTTATTGACTTTTTTAACTTTTTTGAGTTTTTGAGTTAATTGACTTTTATGATTTGTGTAGACTTTTTGTAAGTTAAAAACAAATCAAACAAGTAAAAAAAGCCATGACAATTTTTGATATTTTTGGAAATTCTGATATTTTTATTTACTTGCATTTTTTTTAATCTTTACATTATTATTTTTGAAATTTTTGACATTTATATTATTGGCAGTTTTAGATTTTTTTGCCAATTTTTAATCTGGCTGATGGTTTCTCTGTTGAGACTGAGCCAAGAAAACCAAACTATAACCTAAACCAATTTTTAATATTTTTGGTGTTTCTAGCAATTTTTATATTTTTAGAAATTTTTGACATGTTTGGAATTTGTTTATATTTTTGGAGTTTTTGAAATATTTGAGAATTTGAAAATTTTTTACATTTTTGGAAACTTTTAATGTTTTTATTGCTTTTGGAAATTTTTGACTTCTTTAAAATATAACAATTCCCCAATTTCAACAGATTGTATTTGGTTAATAATAAACCAAACAACAGTTTAAAGGAAAATTCACCTTGTTGTGTAGAACCTCAAGATCTTTTAATGCTAGGTGAGTTTCATTAGGTTCCCTTTTGGAAAATCTATCCCATCCTACAAAGTTCCTTGCCCAATACCTAAAAAAATTAATATAGGTACTTAACAGTATTTTATATAAAACTACATAGGTATGTTAGTAAGGTATATTATCTCCTATTTCATCCAAGAAACTAAAAATTTGTAATTTTTTTATTTATTTTAAGCCTAAAAGTTCCTATAAAGATGAAAACACTTCCGTACTGATCTCTACAAATCTCTACAATTCATAAAAAAGTTAAAGGGAAGGAAAAATTTAATGCAGATCAGTACCTATTGAACTTTTGCAGATGTTTATAGGAACCTTTAGCCTTAAAATAAACCAAACAATTACTACTTATTATGCAGACTTTAATTCAATAACTGTTTATAGTTGAGTAGAACATATAAAATTGTATTTGTTATTTAATTAAAGATTGAACCTAAAAATAGGTAACTTGCCTTTGTCTGACTAAAGGAGAGTTCACAAACTCTTGATGAGTCGTAGGTCTGTGATTGGATCTGGCATAGAGTCCCACTCCTTCAGATCTATAGTCTGGAATTCCAGACTCAGTAGATATGCCAGCCCCCGTTAAAACCAAAATTTTGTTTGAATTTAATATGAAATCCTAAAAAAATAAGTAGAAATACACAAGAACACCTACATGACAGAGTAATTTACTAAACACATAAATAAATAGGAATGTCAGGAGTGACCAGAACATAAAAAAAGTCCATAAAACTACTATAAGAAAGCTAGAAGAGAATATTATTCAGTATTCTACTTTAAATGGTGATGTAGAACTCTACCAACTATTTTAAACAGTACAGAACATTACCTAAACTAACCGTATTACTTAATGTCTATAAATATACCTTTAAATACTGTATATCAGACTCTACAACAGGCCTGTGTTTGGGAACAAATTGGCTTAAAAATCTTAGGTTAACACTTTTCATATAGCTTAAGAAAGGCAAAAATGTCTCCATATTTTTAGTTTTATCCAAAATTTAAACTTGTCAATCCCTAAAAATTGCAAAAAAAACTTTTTAAAAAATTACATTTAAAAATTGCTAAACGCTTCGATTTTCTAACCTCACTTAAGCAGCTGAGTGGTTGACAATCAGCTGATTTTTATTTTCCTTTCGAAGGGTGGAAATCGATTACTCGAGTGTGGTGGAAATTGCTGGAGTTTTCATGGAGTTTTTTACGTGAAATTTAGTTTAAACATCCGGCTTTTGGACCTAAAGTTTTTACAGATTTTAAGAAGCATTTAGACATCGAAATCAAGGCTCAGAATACACCATATTGTTTCTCTTTTTAGGAGCTGAAAGTTAGCTATATCTTTAGCTAGATTTAGCTGTCCATGCCCTTTGATATTATACTGCAGTGTGTGGGCGGACGTGTTTCAATTCTTGTGAACTTTATAGTTTTTTTCATGTCCTAATATAAAAGGTAAGTAAAACAAAAGATTTTCTATGATTTTTCGTACAAAATCATCTTTGTTACCTTTAGAAACCAAACATAGTCCAACAAAAATACAGGACCTACAGCTCTCAGAACATAGATAGATGTAAAAAATACAAACAATAAAATAAAAATCACATATCTCTCCACAATATGAACACTGTCCATAATAGGGGCTATTTCTTTGATAGGGACACTTTTTAGGTCCAACTATGAACTTGCCAGACTCTGACAGTGAAGATGAATTACCTCCTGGATGGGAGGAGAGGGTCACAGTCGATGGAACAGTGTACTATGCTAACCATTTAACCAAGAACACCCAGTGGACTCATCCAAGGACTGGCAAGAAGAAAAGAGTTGGAGGGAACTTGCCTTTTGGCTGGGAAAGGTAAGGCAAAATGCAGATTGATTGATATATTGCCAATGATTGATGCCCTAGAATGTTCTTCCCCAAAAAAGACTTCTATAAGCCTTAAATTATATTTAAGGGTCTCAAATAAAAATCTCATGAAAATTGATTCAGCAGTTTAGGAGCTATTGTGTTATGGACAGACAGACACACACACAGACAGACATCAGACAATATTGCTAAGATTCAGACTTTTCCTAATCGCATTGTAGCTGCAATATTATGAAGTCTATCAACAGGTGGTTTTAATTGAAGTTGTTAAACCAGTAGTTATGCAAGCAATTAAGTTATATAATATTAGTTACATAACCTTAAGGTATATAAAATTTGTTATATAACCTTAAGTTATATAAAAATTAGTTATATAACCTTAAGTTATATAAAAGCTAGTTATATAACCTTAAGATATATAAATTTTAGGTTAAGCACCCTTTAATTTATTTTTGTATTTTTAGATGTGTGGACAAAATTACAGGCAAAGTCCTGTATATTGACCATGAAAACAAAAGAACAACCTACACAGATCCTAGACTAGCTTTTGCCACTGAAGAAAAGGAACATGTGGATGATTATAGGCAAAGATTTGATGCTTCCAGTACTGCTTTACAAGTGAGTATATTGGACTTTTTTTTTGAAACAAAACCAACATTTTTGCTGACTCTTACCAAGCTGGTCCCAATCAAGTAGTTGTAGAGTAATATCTCTAGAATGAAAGACCAAAAATCTCATCTCAATAACTCTTCAAGTGCTTCAGATGCAATTGTTTTTGTGACTGTTCTACTGGAGAAACTTAAATGAAAATATCCCCAAAAATGTCTAATATCAAATTGGTTATTTTCAATTAGTTTTAGAGTAGTCTTTTCTGAAAAATAATTTTAAAACATTACCTCAATAGCGCTTTTACTTTCTGAGATATAATCTTTTTTGTAAATGCTCCCAATAAAACCCAGAATCAGATACCAGCGCCTCCGGATTTAAGTCAAAATATTTCCGAAACAAACTGCTCTACCTTTGATCAGTCTAATTAACGATTTATGAAGTAATGTTCTGGGAATTAACCAAAAGCAACACCATCTCAATCGGTCTTCTAGTTTTTCAGCTATAACCGTTTTTGTAGGTCCTCCACGGGCAAGACCTTTCAGGCAAAGTAGCCTTAGTAACCGGGGCTAACGCGGGAATAGGTTTTGAGACGGCGAGATCGTTGGTAAAGCACGGGTGTACCGTGATTTTCGCTTGCAGAAATTTGACAGCTGCCGAAGAGGCGGTTGCGCAGATTCGACAAGACGAAAAACTGAACGTTGCGGATAATTGTGTTATTATCCATTTGGATTTGTCATCATTGGCATCAGGTATAAATATTGAGTAAACAAAGAGTAGATCTTTTTTTTTAAATTTTAACATGCTTATTAATTTGATATTTTCGTGATTCGTAAAGGTTTTATGTCATTTAAGGTTATATAACTTAAGGTTATATGGCTTTAGTTTATAAAACTTACGGTTATGTAACTTAAGGTTATATAAACTTAAGGTTATATAACTTAAGGTTATATAACTTAATGTTATATAACTTAAAGTCATAACTCAAGGTTATATAACCTAAATTATATAACTTAAGGTTATATAACTTAAGGTTATATAACTTAAGGTTATATAACTTAAGGTTATATAACGTAAGGTTATATAACTTAAGGTTATATAACTTAAGGTTAAATAACTTACGGTTATATAGCTTAAGGTTATATAACCTAAATTATATAACTTAAGGTTATGTAACTTAACGTTATATAACTTAAGATTATATAACTTAAGGTTATGTAACGTAAGGTTATATAACTTAAGGTTATAGAACTTAAGGTTATATAACTTAAGGTTATATAACTTTTGCTTAAATCATATAACTTCAGGTTATAGAACTTAAATTCTGATAGTTGCAATGTTGTTTTAGTTGTTCAATTTGCCAACACTGTAAAAAGTCGTTATCAAAAATTGGATATGATCATTCTAAATGCGGGAGTCTTTGGTCTGCCGTTCAGCAGAACTGGTGACAGTCTGGAAACTACCTTTCAAGTTAACTACTTGTCACAGTTTTTTTTGACACTACTTTTGGAACCGCTACTGTATGCTGGATCTAGAGTGGTGATTGTTTCTTCTGAATCGCATAGGTAAATTGAACAATACTCTTTGTAGTTTGTAGTACGCGAAAAACTCTAAACTTTATTTAAATTTTAGTATTTTAGTGAAACTAGACGCGGGTCGCAAGGGCCAAGACGGCTTTGCCCGAAGGGGAGAAAACTAGAGATATCGCAAAAAAAATTACCCCAAAGTTAAAGTCGCCCCGTCTGGGAAAACAGATGTCTATTGAACTAAACACAAGGGACAAAAATCGGCAACACGCTAGTAGCTTACCATCTTTCATTTAACAGCAGTTCCACACTTCACTCGCGGCCGTGGCCTTTCTTGTGGTTGGAATCTTGGTCTTAAACTTAAACCACGTGTGACTTCTTTCAGTGTCTTGTCGGAAGTGATTTCTTCATTCCCTTGTCAAACACAGGGTGGCGCTTCAAACTCCCGGCGTGTGTCAAACGCGCATGATTTTTGCCAAAATGATCAGGTGATCAAAAAGAAAATAACTTTCAACAAAGAGAGAAATTATCACCTGATCGGAATTTTTCCCAAACAAGGAGTTTCTTTTTTTGAAGGTTTTTGCTAAAAGCCCAAAAATATCAAAATAAACTTTAAGGTTAGGTTTTTCCAAAAATTCAAAATAAAACAAAAACAAAAATAACTGGCGGCATCAAACAGAAACGTTAAAATTAAAACTTATGATAATAATGATTCCACGATTTTTTTGAAGAAACGCGGTTATAACATTGTCGTAAAAATTACTGCTCCGTTTGTCAAATAAGTTAGAGGATAAATATGGGGCATACCCATGCATTCTCACACGCGAAGCTTGAAGCCAGGACCCCATTTAATCTTAATGTGTCTTTTTAGACTGGATTTCGGTTAATGTGCATGCGTCAGTTTTGGTGATTTTGGAACCCTGTTACGTCACTACAGTATTTGACAATTGTCAAATGTTTAGGTTTATGTCTATTATTTTTTCTAAAATGTAGTTGATTGGATGAAAATCTATCAAATTGTGGATTAAAATTGAAGTTTTTCAAAAATTAATTGTGCAGATTTATTATCAAATTATAAAGAAAAATATAAGTACTCACCTATGGAAAGGCACTCCCTTAATTCTCCCGGACATTTTTCCACAAACCGCACATATTTTAGGTGAATTATTTCCCATTTTTCACAGAAAAATAAATTGGTAAATTTTTTTTTAAGTCACAAGCTTTTATAAAATGCACTAAAAATTAAAAAATAATTTTCTAACATTCTAATTATATCATAATAATAAAAGCGATGGCCGACTGATGGAAATTTTGAATATGTTAGCACGATAAGATATCCGTATCAATTAAATATCACTATTTGCAAGAATCAATCTAGCAGAAAAATGCAGGGGTACCAAACCCACCCAACCCGACCCAAGATACCCCAGCATTTCTCTGACATAGGTATGGCAATGGCATAACATTGCGGCATCAAACATATCTTTGATGACCTGCTATGTTGAATATTCTTTAAGTGTTTAGATCACAAATTTAGATTAACTTATGCTTTGATTTGAGGCCATCGCTTTTATTATTATGATAATATTAGAATGTTAGAAAATTAGTTTTTAATTTTTAGTGCATTTTATAAAAGCTTGTGACTTAAAAAATTTTTTTTACCAATTTATTTTCTACTTTATAGTCTAAGCTATCTACTCTATTAAATGAACATATTTGTTCAATAACAGAACAGAAGAGTTTATTCTAGATTATAATGAAATAGCTAATCGTGAGTTGTTTGGAAACTCATTTTTCTATTGGGGGTAGGAGAGGGTGGGGGTATAGGTAGAAATATATTTTTTGTTTGGGCTGTATTGCCATCGGACCTTTATGCATATACCAAATTTTATAAAAGTCATTTGAAGTGAAGTGTGTCAAAAACGCATTTTTTATGGAAGGAGGTGGGGGGTAGGGTGGGAGGACATTTTTTCATTATTGTTGTATCGTCATCGGACCACTATATGTATACCAAATTTCATCCAAATCGGATAATGGGAAGGGTGTCAAAAACGCATTTTCTATGGAAGGGGGTGGGGGTAGAGGTGGGAGGATATTTTTTTAAATGTTTTATTGTCATCGAACCACTATGTGATTACCAAATTTCATCCAAATCAGATAATGGGAAGTGTGTCAAAAACTCATTTTTCTATGAAAGGGGGTGGGGGTAGGGGTGGGAGGATATTTTTTCTTAATATTGAATTGTCATCGGATCACTATATGTATACCAAATTTCATCCAAATCGGATAACGGGAAGTGTGTTTTTCTATAGAAGGGGTGGGGGTAGGGCTGGGAGGATATTTTTTTCTTAATGTATTGTCATGGGACCACTATGTGTGTACCAAATTTCATCCAAATCGGATAATGGGAAGTGTGTCAAAAACGCTTCACAAGATTTGATAGATAGTTAGATAGTTAGACAGAACATCTGAAGCTAAATAAAAGTTGTAAAAAAAACAATTTTACACGACAAACGCAAGACACCGCAAAATGTAAATAAACAACAAATATGGCGTCCATCCACATAGCAGCTGTGTGTCTACAGGGCAAAAAACACGTATGCGCACTTGAAAATTCGCGTCTGCGAAATTAAATCACGGATCACCAAACAAAGGTGCAAATCGTTTGAAATCCATCATTTTCATATGTGGTAGTAGAAAAAATAGATTTTCCGGTTTATTGGTTCTTTACCGGTCCCTGTTAAGACCGGAAAGTTTTCCAAAAAGAGCAAAAAAAGGTTCAGAAAGTGCTTTATTTCGGTCGGCTTAAAATGAAAATTAATAATTTTAGGTTTGGCAATCTTACAGTGGAGACTCTGTGCCCCTTGACCCTTTCCCCTGAAATTTGGAGACAATACTGGGATGTGACAGCTTATAACAATTCAAAACTATGTAACGTTTTATTCGCCAGACAGCTAGCTAAAAATTTGCAAACCAGAGGTATTTCTGTATTCAGGTAAGTTTACGATTTTGCAGAATTTCATCACACTAACGCGTATGCCAAATTCAATATTTTTGGCGATTTAGTTAAAAATTGGCACGCGCCGAAATTTCCGTTGTACTGGAACTAACATGGGTTTTAAAAATTTAACTTCCATCATTGACAAAAAATGTCTAGAATAAACCAGTGTTCGGATCTATATATATATATATATATATATATATATATATATATATATATACATACAGTGAAGTCCGCTTATAACGAACCCGTTTATAGCGAACTTCTGGTTAATACGAACCTTTTTTCTTTATACGAAAAGTCATCCATAAATACTCATGTATTGTCTTACTGGTTATAACGATCCCGCTTATAGCGAACTTCCGGATATAGCGAACCTAATTTTAATAATCTAGAATATGTATTTTTCTTTTAAAACGAACTTTATATAAGCAGACATGGGCGTTTTCACACTAGACGATACGGCAACGACACGAATGGTTGCAAAGACATGCAGACCCAGAATATGATCACGAGTATGAATTCGATAATGATATGCTTGATTTAGTAGAAGAACAAGCTAAGAGAAAAATATGTGACTTCTATTTTCACGATTATGTGACTATTGATAAAGACATTGTAGCAAGAGAAACGTTGACTGATGAGCAAATTATAATCTCTCCGTAACCTCAAACATGGTTTCAAGAAATATTTTTTGGAAAGACGATGGCAACGCTGTGCGACACACAGCAGACGTATGTTTATTCTTTATGGTCGATCGGTTTACCAGTGACGGCGGCAAAATATTTATTTATTAAAAGTAAATACCTAACTTATTAAAACAAGCAATTTAATTTAGTTTACAGCTGAATAGATACCCCATTGACAATTAGATGTTTGATTAGGATGCTTTTAGCTTGGTGTATTTTATTTTAGGTTAGACAACGTTAAAAATTCAGAGTAGGTAAAAAGGACTAACCCAATCTAAAAAATTGTCTCAATCCAAATCTAAAAAAACTGTTTACACAAAAAAAAACGGTTAAATAAAAAAGGTATACATAAAAAAATTACTTTCCATATTAATAAGATACCTTTTTTACCTTATCTGTTGAAAATCAAGGCTCAGTTAAAAGTATCAAAACACCAAAACTTGGGACACCCTGTACATTTTTAACTAAACTTATGTTTAAACAGTTTTAACAAATAAATAATTATTTATATAATACCCAAAAATTTTTTTTCTGATTTTATATTGATTTCTACGGCACTGGTCTTTGTTTTGTTTTGAAGGTCAAACAAGTTATTTAACTTACTTGTAAAACGAAACTTCTGGATTAAAATAGTCGAGATTTTAGCACAAAATACACTCCCACACCATTTTAAAGTCTTTTAAGATTAAATTTGAGTCCAGATCGACAATATATTTTAAGAAAAAACACGAAAACAATTCCGAACCGTAAAGAGACAGGTCAAAAACGCCGCATTGACCCTTTACAAAATACTAATGGGTCCAAAGGGACTACCTTCTAATCAAGAATAGTTTTGTCTCTTTTTCTCGCATCAGTTTAACAAAAGAGGAACAAAATAATATACTTTACGCGGGCCTAGACGATTGCGGCATCTTTCTAATTCCTTTGTTTTAGTGAGGGACTGTAATCGAGAATAGTTTTGTTTTTTTCTTTCGCACTGGTTTAATAAAGGAAAACGAAGGAGTAGCAAAATAAATGCTGGAAGCACAAGTTAAAGTTATCACCGCTTGTTATATATCCATATTTGGTCGTGTATAATTAATCTGGTAAGGGTTTGTAAGAAGAACAGTTTCGTCTTTTTCCGGTGCATTGGTTTAAAAAAGAAATAAAAGTAAAGGAAAGATCGGATAATTTTGGTGATTCTTAAAGAGAAAGAAAATAGAGTTTTCTATGGACCAAACAAAAATAGTCGATGAGTTCTTTTCTGCAGAAGTACGTTTTTTAAAACAAATTGTTTATCTAGACGGCCGATTTTTTTGTTTATTTCCTAGTCTCCTCCGGTTTATATGTTAATGGTTTCAAGTGAGAATGACGAAGATAATGATGGTCCTGTTCAAGATAATTCTGTTGAAGTCACTAAGGTTTATGTTCCAACCATTCGTGAAATGGAAAAAAAATTCGGAAACTCGTAATTTTTTGGAATTACGCCAAGTTCCTGATAAAATATGGGCATCATTTTGTAACCTTGAAAGCTATATAAACAGGGAATATTTTTCAAGTAGAAATGTATAAACAAAAATTATGGATTTCTTAATAATAATAAAAAAAAGATTTAGGCTTCTTTTATGTATGTATTACATTCCACCATATTATGTACTTTACATATTTATATGTATAACAATAATAATAAACGGCTTTATTCGTATGTATTCTGCCTTTTTCTAAAAATATAAAAATTTATAGTATTTTTTGTAATATTTTTAGTTTTCTTAATCTTGGATACTATTAAAAAAAGAAACACAAAAAATTAAACAAAATTTATTTATTGCTGTTTATAACGAACCTTGGATATAACGAACCGTATTTAGTTCATTTTTGAGGTTCGTTATATCCGGACTTCACTGTATATATATATATATATATATATATATATATATATATAATATATATATATATATATATATATATATATATATATATATATATTATGTATATATATGTCGAATTTTTCACGACACTGGTGGTCCAGCTGATTTTTGTAAACAAGACTTAGATATGATAAGAACAACTAATATTTTTTGAACTTTTTGAAAACTTTTCTACTGTTTTTTAGTATATTCTTATAAAATAATATTTTTGAAACATACAGACATACAAGTTGTTATTTTTTTTAGCCCGCTTCATTTTTCTTCACACAAGAATTAAAATTCGAAGATAATGTGTTCGTTTCAGGTTTAAAAGTAATCCGATAACCTACACCTTTGTTTACTTTCCTCGGTTTACTTTTGATACTAAACGATCACATTAAGTTTGACCAGGGCTATCAAAAAGGACGGGCCACGATCCTCCACTTTGTTGACGTCACATCCGGGGCTGATTTTTTTTTGATGGTCACGTTACGACACAGCTGATTGTCTTTAAAATATTGAAGTTGGAATGACGGTTCATGGATTTTTGATTTTTTTTTTAATAAAGCCGTTTTTGAGATTGTGTTTACTTTATTCTGGCAGAACAATTGTTTTTAAATGTATAGTAAGCCCTAATTTTTCATAGCCGCTTCATTAGCTCACACAAAAATTAAGTTTAAAGCAGAAGCGAATGTGACAATCACATATGACAAAGTCAAATACATGTCAAATATAACAGTTGGCATGTGGTACATGGCGGGTAATTTGAATTCAAAATATGGAATGCTGAATCTTGAAGATTTTAACCTTTTAATCATGTTGCTTCCTTACAAACCTTTTGTGGAATATCGGGATGGTATCTGAGAATATTTCACTGAAATTTTGCGGAAATCTGTAGTGCCATTTTTAAAATATCATAAAAATACGTCTGACCTCCCATAAGACCCAATGTAAAATTCAGTCCCGGGAGAACAGCTGATTTTTTCAGGGTCGTGGCCTCTATTTTTGTGTTGGCCTTGGTTTGACTTGTATTTTGAGTTTTGTGTAATAAAAAATAAGGCGGCCTAAAAAAAAAATAACGACAATAAGTCTAGAAAATTAAATAAGGATGTATTAAAAAACAGTAGGAAAATTGCCTTAGTTTCCAAAAATATTAGTTGTTTATATCATTAACTTTTGTTTACAAAAATCAGCTGGACCACCAATGACGTGAAAATTCATACGACATTCATAGATCCGAACACCGGTCTATTAAACTGCCGTTCTAAGCCAAAAAGACGCATCTCAATATTTTTTCAATTTGTATATTATGGTACTTAAGGACACCAGATACTATGTTTAACTTATTCCTTTTGCAAAAAGACTCATTTCAGCTTCATAGTGCCTAAAACTTGCTAATAAATTTAGACGCATCTTAAAAAAAAATTAAGTAACTTTAACAAAAAATCGATAAATCGTAATAACTAAAAAAGTTGAAATTTGAGATGCGTCTTTTTGGCATAGGACGGCAGTATAGGCACCGTGATATGCTTGTTCACCATAACGACCTCTAGGAGAAACCACTTGTACTTAAAACTTAAAAAAATAGCTGCCAA
Source organism: Aspidapion aeneum (assembly GCA_963576565.1). Taxonomy (NCBI): domain Eukaryota; kingdom Metazoa; phylum Arthropoda; class Insecta; order Coleoptera; family Brentidae; genus Aspidapion; species Aspidapion aeneum. The sequence continues at coordinate 69,642,387 of OY755046.1, forward strand.
CATCCTGTTGCCCCAGTTTAGATTGCGCAGTAGTTGTAGCCCTATCTAGATATTTTTCTATATCTATAGGTTTTCTGGGGTGCTTAAAAATATGTTATGTTTTAGTTTACACCCTGGCAACATGGTAGCAACCGGTTTGAGTCGACACTGGTGGTTTTATCGGTTGCTATTCGCTTTTGTGCGACCCTTCACGAAGAGCTTGCAACAAGCCGCTTCGACTAGCGTTTTTTGTGCGACAGCTCCCGAACTAGTTGGATTAACAGGTAAATTAACTGGTGCTAACATGAAGATGCTTTTCAAGTGCGCAGGCGTGTGTCTTGTCATGTAGACACACAGCTGCCGCGTGGATGGAGGCCATCTTTGTTGCTTATTTACATTTCGCGGTGTTTTGCGTTTTTCGTGTAAAGTTATGTTTTTTTCTGTGAAAAATGGTAAATAATTCATGTAAAACATGTGCGGCCATAGGTAACTACTTGTATTTTTCTTTATAATTTGTTAATAAAGTTAAGAGTGGTTTATAGATGCCATTAAACACTTTTCATGGTGTCCACAATAAATCTGCACAATTAGTTTTAGGTACAAATTGTGAAAGGCTTTCGCGGCCATCGTCCAATGGTGGGTGTGCTTTCGGGCTGTTCGGCCGTCGTCGTTGGAAATTCGTTCTCGACGTTTCGCCATCTCGAGTGGATGGCATCTTCGGGAGATGTTGACTGTTTGTCGGCTTCCAGTCTTCGAGAAGCCGACAAACAGTCAACATCTCCTGAAGATGCCATTCACTCGAGATGGCGAAACGTCGAGAACGAATTTCCAACGACGACGGCCGAACAGCCCGAAAGCACACCCACCATTAGTTTTAGGTAGTTTAGTAGTAGTTCCCATTTTTCACAGAAAAAAAACATCATTTTGCACGACAAACGCAAAACACCGCAAAATGTAAATAAACAACAAATATGGCGTCCATCACACAGCAGCTGTTTGTCTACGTGCCATAACATAACAAACGCATACGCACTTGAAAATTTGCGTCTGCGCATTTAAATTTGCCATTGTTTCCAAACCAAGCTATGATTGTTTCACTTCTCGATTGTTTGAAACAGTATTTATGTTCCAAGGTATGTGGTTGCACACTTAGCACATTGAAGTACTAGAAGCAACATAACCTCAAACCATAGGCAGATTTGTTTGAGTAAATAATCTCCAGACATTCCTAAACCTTTAATGATACAAACATTTCTTTGTAAATCTTAAAAATAATACAAAACCGAACCAAAAAGGCAATGCTTAAAATATTTAACTACGCCTATGTTTTGTTTACAGATAAATAAGCTGTTTACTTACTTGTAAAAAGACCGTTTATTTCCTACGGTATAGGATGTTTTACACATCTCGCACTATTTTACCATATTGACTTTAACGCAAAAAAACAATAAAAAATCACAAAATGACAGGCTTTTAGCACGGATCACCTTTTAGTCCACAACGATTAAAAATACAATGACGGCCATCAACAACAAGTGACAGTACGTCATCGACCACGCCGTTGTTGGCGAGGTTGCCGCGCTGTTAATTTTGTCGAACGTTTAAAGGACACAATTATTATTGTTAATTAATGTAATTTGACAAAAGTAAAAATATTTTATTGTATTTAACTTGTTGAAACTAGTAAGATAAGTTTTTGCATTTTATTTTGAATGAAAGCAATGTTAATTTTTAAAGAAAATACCGTTTATTTAATCATGCCTTTTTAGTTATCCTATCACATTATGTAAACGTGGCAATTTGGGTTCTTTTCCCCCTGGCCCTTTTAAATATTGGACACAATCAATAGCATGCTGCTTCTTCGGGGTTTAATGTTCGAAGGTTGCACACAAGCACACGATTAAACTGACAACGCCGCAGTATCGTAAATGGCCAACTTAACAAAATCGATTTTTAGGAATCTACTTTAACAACTGCTGTCCTTGTCAAGAAGGTGAGTTAGCACGAGACGACGAACTGGCAGCGTTGCTGTGGAACATGAGCATCGACATGATTCAAAATATACTTGGCAACAACGCCGCTTGTCTCGATCGTCAACGATTAGACCAAAGAAAATTGGACCAAAACAAATTGTAAGAGATAAGTTTTATTTTAGTCTGGATTTGAACCAGGAACCTCCGGGGCTGAAGCCTTAAGCTCTACCAACTAAGCTACCGAGGCACTGGTTGAAATTCACAGTATCGGAAACTGTTCTGTCATCATTGATTTTTTATTAGTATACACTTTTGTGATTGTTAGTTGTACACAGTGTCCTAAATTCGATATTTTTGGGGGATTTTAGGAGTTTCTCAGGGAGATATATTGCTTTTTTTATTGTTTTTTTTTTAATAAAGAATTCAACTGTCAAATTTAATTTTATCTGTCACTTTTAGTTTTTGAAATATTACATAAAGTTTGTATTTTTCCTATGTTCGGTTTTTGGAATCAGCGTAAAATTTCCTTTAAAATAACGTATCACACTATTTATTATTTTTTTTATATATTTACTTATTTCATAATTACCTCTTTAGTTTTGATTAATTTCATAGAAGAACTTAAAATATAAAATAACAACAAACAATACAAAAAAGAAGAGTATGATGGAGATATGATGAGAAAGTTAACGGAAGAATACCAAAAGTGGGGGTTAACAGTGAACGTGGACAGTACTTATGTATTGGAAACGAATCAAGTGAGTTGGAACTAGACAATGGACAAACAATATCTCCATGCAATGAGAATATATACTTGGGTGTCACATTTAATAAGACAGGAACAGACTGTAAAGAACTGTAAAAGCAAAAAAGGTTATTGGATGTCTTAACAGTATTTTATGGAGCAGAGAGATAATAAAAATGTAACATTTCACATTTCTGAAGCAATGGTGAAAAGCACGCTGTTGTATGGAATAGAGACTTGTCGCGTAACAGAAAAATACAAAACAAAAATGGAAAGTGTCGACATGGATGCAATAAGAAGATCAATGAGAATATCTAGAACAGATCATATAAGAAATGAGATCATAAAAGAAAGAATGGGAGTCGAGGGAAGCATAACGGATGACATCACTTAAAGGCAACTGATATGATACGGCCAGGTACAACGGATGAACGACGAAAGATTACCAAAGCAGGTCCTAGAATGGCAACCAATAGGGCGCAGAAAAAGAGGGCGTCCTAAACTAGAATGGCAACAATCAATCCAAAGATCAATGAGTCAAAAAACCTGACAAAAAATGATTGTCAGGATCGAAGGAGGTGGAGAATAGGCGTCGGACAACGTAGAAAAACGTTATAAACCGACATAGTAGTAGTAGTATGTATTTTTCCTATGTTCGATTTTTGAAATCAGCGTAAAATTTCTTTTAAAATGACGTAGCACACTAAATATACAATTTTTTGATTAATAATTTTATAATTTGATGTTTTATAAATATTTTAAGCCCAATGATTAAATTAAAATATAAAAGAAAAACAAACAATACAAAAACATACGAATATTTCATAAAGAAATAATAGTTTTTTGTAACCTCTCAAAAACTAAAAACGTCTGTTGAAAATCGATTTTCACATATTGGGGTCAGTTTTTTATATCTTTTCTAGAAATACTTGAAACCTCACAAAAACATCAAATTTAGGACACCCTGTATTGTACTACTTGATAAGTCAAGGCCAACACAAAAATAAGAGGCCACGACCCTGAAAAAATCAGCTGTTCTCCCGGGGCTGAATTTTACATTGGGTCTTATGGGAGGTCAGATGTTTTTTTATGATATTTTCAAAATGGCACTACAGATTTCCGCAAAATTTCAGTGAAATATTCTCAGACACCATCTCGATATTCCACTAAAGGTTTGTAAGGAAGCAACATGATTAAAAGGTTAAAATCTTCAAGATTTAGCATTCCTTATTTTGAATTCAAATTACCCGCCATGTACCACATGCCAACTGTTATATTTGACATGTATTTGACTTTGTCACATTTAAAAAAAATTGTTCTGCCAGAATAAAGTAAAAACAATCTCAAAAACGGCTTTATTTAAAAAAAAATCAAATATCCATGAAACGTCATTCCAACTTCAATATTTTAAAGACAATCAGCTGTGTCGTAACGTGACCATCAAAAAAAAATCAGCCCCGGATGTGACGTCAACAAAGTGGAGGATCGTGGCCCGTCCATTTTGATAGCCCTGGATAACTATGATTAAGGACACTTATCGTAAAGACAGCTTTATAATAACTTAACCCAGGGCTATCAAAACGGACGGGCCACGATCCTCCACTTTGTTGACGTCACATCCGGGGCTGATTTTTTTTTGATGGTCACGTTACGACACATCTGATTGTCTTTAAAATATTGAAGTTAGAATGACGGTTCATGAATATTTAATTTTTTTTTAAATAACGCCGTTTTTGAGATTGTTTTTACTTTATTCTTGCAGAACAATTTTTTTTAAATGTATAGTAATCCTTAATTTTTCATTGCCGCTTCATTAGCTCACTCAATAATTCAGTCAAGGCCAACACAAAAATAGAGGCCACGACCCTGAAAAAATTAGCTGTTCTCCCGGGGCTGATTTTTACATTGGGTCTTATGGGAGGTCAGACGTTTTTTTATGATATTTTCAAAATGGCACTACAGATTTCGGCGAAATTTCAGTGAAATATTCTCAGATCCCATCCCCATATTCCACCAAACTTTTGTAAGGATGCAAGAAGATTAAAAGGTTAAAATCTTCAAAATTTAGCATTCCTTATTTTGAATTCAAATTACCCGCCATGTACCGCATGCCAACTGTTAAATTTGACATGTATTTGACTTTGTCATCTGTGTTTGTCACATTCGCTTCTATTTTAAATTTAATTTTAGTGTGAGCTTATGAAGCGGCTCTAAAAAATTAAGGATTACTAGACATTTAAAAAAAATTGTTCTTCAAGAATATAGTAACAACAATCTTAAAACCGGCTTTATTTTTAACAAAATCAAATATTCTTGAACCGTCATTCCAACTTCAATATTTTAAAGACAATCAGCTGTGTCGTGACGCAACCATCAAAAAAAAAATCAGCCCCGGATGTGACGTCAACAAAGTGGAGGATCGTGGCCCGTCCGTTTTGATAGCCCTGATTCAGTTTAAAGCAGAAGCAAATGTGACAATCACAGATGACAAAGTCAAATACATGTCAAATATAACAGTTGGCATGTGGTACATGGCGGGTAATTTGAATTCAAAATAAGAAATGCTAAATCTTGAAGATTTTAACCTTTTAATCATGTTGCTTCCTTACAAACCTTTGGTGGAATATCGGAATGGTGTCTGAGAATATTTCACTGAAATTTTGCGAAAATCTGTAGTGCCATTTTGAAAATATCATAAAAAACGTCTGACCTCCCATAAGACCCAATGTAAAATTCAGCCCCGGGAGAACAGGTGATTTTTTCAGGGTCGTGGCCTCTATTTTTGTGTTGGCCTTGCTTAACCCTTTGACAAGATAGGAGTCCAAAAATGTACCAGAGAAACCGAAAATTTTACAGGGTTGTTTTTTTATTTTTTTTTAATGTATTTTTTGATAATTTTTATATGAATAATTATCTTTATTTTTTTAAAGTTGAGAAAGCCAAATATATAATGAGACTATGAGCTACAAAAAATCATAACTGATTTTGAAATATAGGAAAGTAGCTGTGAAAAAATTTAAGTTACAAATTTTTCCCTGCACTATTTTTAAACTAAACTCAGGTATTAAAAAAGTTTCGATTTTTTTTGCGAAAAGCCAAAAAAAGACTTTAACTCAATGTATATGTCTATCAGAAATTTAGAAATATATACATATATCAATAGAGCCTGCTCTACGGTTTTGTTTTTTGGCCCCCCTTTTTCAAAACACTGTATTTTATTAAAGTAAGGGGGGTAAAGTCGAAAGATCAGTTTTTCGCTTTTTAAGAAAGTAAGAAAAAATACCAAATAATGCAAGCACCTAAAACTATAAACAACAAGTTTTTTTTTTTTTTTTTTTTTATTTGTCAAACACACTGTGTTTTTTTTTATTACAATCTAGTCAGTAAGACTAATTAGCAATTTTGTTTTAACTTAATTTACTAGAAAAGTCAGATTTAAACTTAGGGTTCACTCAACAGTTCTCCCCGCTTTGTTTAGTCTGTAACTCACAATTGTATTGTGTTTATAGCATTATTTTGTTTTATGTGTAATTCACTTAGTTTACTAGCTCAAACGGCTTCACTCTTTTTAGTCGTCGAACTAGCATAGTATTGTCTAGAAGCTGAATTGCTTCCACATTCACATGCCGATGGAGTCTATCTTCATGGCTTTTTGCGTACTTTTTTATAGTCTCTGCTACAGTTTCGATTTTTAGATCTCGATGAAGGTCACTATTTCGAACGTACCAAGGTGCATTCACAATGTTTCTTAATACTTTATTTTGAAATCTCTGTACAACTAGAATGTTACTCTCTTTAGCACAACCCCATAGTTGAATACCATATGTCCATACTGGTTTCAGTATTTGTCTATAAAGCAGTAACTTATTATGAATTGTTAAATTGGACTTCCTTCCAATTAGCCAGTTCATTTTTCTATACCTTATCTCAAGTTCTTCTTTTTTTTTCTTAACATGTGCTTTCCAGCGCAATTTGGTATCAAGTGTCATACCTAGATATTTTGCCTGATTCGAATATGGTACTGGAATGTTGTTAATTGTTATTTGTATGTGATTTATATTTTTGTTTGTAAAATCAACATGAATTGATTTGGTTTCATTTAATTTTATTCGCCACTTTGTGGTCCAACTGTGAATTTGGGTGACTGCATCCTGAAGTTTCTCTATGCATTTTTCAATAGATTTTTCTACCGTCAATAAACCAGTATCATCGGCAAATGTTGCTAAGTGACAATTTTCTGGCTTTGGGATATCACAAGTGAATAATAAGTATAGATAAGGGCCTAGTACGCTACCCTGGGGCACGCCTGCTTGAATTTCTCTTAAATTTGAGTATGAGTCTTCCTGTTTTACTCTAAAATGTCTATCAGATATGTATGATTCCAAAATATCCGAATACTGTTTTGGCAGAAACCTTTTTAGTTTAAAATTAAGGCCTTCATGCCACACTTTGTCAAATGCTTGTGCTACATCTAGAAAAACTGCAGAACAAACGTTTCCCTCTTCTAGTGCTTTTTCTATTATATTAGTAATTCTGTGTACTTGATCTATCGTGGAATGCTTGTCTCGAAAACCAAATTGATGAGATGGAATAATTTCTTGTCTTTCTATGATGGGTTTTATTCTTTTAAGCAATAATTTTTCATAGAGCTTGGATATAATTGGCAGCAAAGATATTGGCCTGTAAGATGACACGTCATGGAGTGGTTTTCCCGGTTTTGGAATCATGATAACTTCTGCAACTTTCCACAGTTTAGGTACGTACCTAAGCCTAAAAGACGCATTAATTAGGTTGCATAGTTTTACGATAGCTTTTCTGGGGAGTTGTTTTATGACTACCCCGTTAATAAGATCATACCCTGGGGCTTTTTTCGAATTAATATTTTTGATTTCTGTTAATATTTCTTTTGGTGATGTAAGCTTAATATGGTCCTCGATTTGATGGGGTTCATTTAAATGAAAGTGTTCATCTGGTGCTTCGTGGGGCTGAAATGTTTTTTCTAAATGACTTGCAAAAATATCTGCTTTTTCTTCGTTACTCCTTGCCCACTGGTTGTTAGGTTTTCGTAACAACAAGTGAAATTAAAGAAAGAAAAATAAGAAAAAAGTTTTTCTGTCTTCGGCCGGGACGCGTATTTACGTTTCCGTGTTGATTTCACGGCAGCGCTGTTTTGAAATAAACACGGAAATGTTGCAACATATTTAATTACAAATGCGTGTTGATTTTAAGGCGCCGAGGCTCGAACAAGGTACGGATTTGTATTGAATTACGCAGCGCAGGGGTTTACTTATCAGTGCACATTTGAAACTTAAATTGGATTCACGTTGTTTATTAGTTTGATTTTGAGGTTATATGTTTGTTAATATGAAAATTATGGAGCAGTTTAAAAGTATTTGTACTAATATTACTCTAGATTTTGAAATTCTTTAAAGTTTGAAGAACACTCTTTCCTTAACTATACCTGCAAAGTTCAGTGTTAATTGTCTTACACCGGCAACTACGACGACAGATGTTGTTCTGTTATTAATAAATTTTAATGATTTAAATGATTTTCACTTGATTTCTAACCACATGAAAATAGAAAGTTTCAAAAACCTAACCTAACGAAAGCTAATCAATCAAATCTAACCGAACCAAACCAAAGCAAACTGAACCAATAATTTAAAAAAAAAATCCTGAGTTGCTACCCGGGATCCTAGAGGATTTGAATCTGAATCGAACCTAACAAAACCGAACCAAACCTAACCCAACCAAACTAAACTACAACACTATTCACACCCTCTAGGATCCCGGGAAAGAAGTCAGAAAAGTATTTTTTTTAATTGTTGGTTCAGTTTGCTTTGGTTCGGTTCGGTTTGGTTCAATTCGGTTCGGTTCGGATTCACATCCTCTAGGATCCCGGGTAGGAAGTCAGGAAAGTTTTTTTTTTTTTTTTAATTGGCTCAGTTTGCTTTGGTTCGGTTTGGTTAGATTTGATTGATTAGCTTTCGTTATGTTAGCGTTTTAACCTGACAGTTGAATACGCTTTTGTAATAGTTTAATGAGCGATGTTCTCTTACAGATTTGTGCTTATTTCGAGATCAAAACTCTTAAAATCAACACGTATTTGAACCCAAATATATTGTAACATTTCCGTGTCTATTTCAAAACCGCGCCGACGTGAAATGAGCACGGAAACGTAAATACGCATCCCGGGTAGGAAGTCAGGAAAGTTTTTTTTTGAAAAAAATTATTGGTTCAGTTTGCTTTGGTTCGGTTCGGTTAGATTTGATTGATTAGCTTTCGTTATGTTAGCGTTTTAACCTGACAGTTGAATACGCTTTTGTAATAGTTTAATGAGCGATGTTCTCTTACAGATTTGTGCTTATTTCGAGATCAAAACTCTTAAAATCAACACGTATTTGAACCCAAATATATTGTAACATTTCCGTGTCTATTTCAAAACCGCGCCGACGTGAAATGAGCACGGAAACGTAAATACGCATCCCGGGTAGGAAGTCAGGAAAGTTTTTTTTTGAAAAAAATTATTGGTTCAGTTTGCTTTGGTTCGGTTCGGTTAGATTTGATTGATTAGCTTTCGTTATGTTAGCGTTTTTACCTGACAATTGAATACGCTTTTGTAATAGTTTAATGAGCTATGTTCTCTTACAGATCAGTGCTCATTTCGAGATCAAAACTCTTAAAATCAACACGTATTTGAACCCAAATATATTGTAACATTTCCGTGTCCATTTCAAGTTCAGTTTGCTTTGGTTCGGTTCGGTTAGATTTGATTGATTAGCTTTCGTTATGTTAGCGTTTTAACCTGACAGTTGAATACGCTTTTGTAATAGTTTAATGAGCGATGTTCTCTTACAGATCCGTGCTCATTTCGAGATCAAAACTCTTAAAATCAACACGTATTTGAACCCAAATATATTGTAACATTTCCGTGTCTATTTCAAAACCGCGCCGACGTGAAATGAGCTCGGAAACGTAAATACGCGGCCGGGACTTGAACCCGGGACCTCTTGCTCTGTACGCAAACATTCTAAGCATTGAACTACCGACTAATTAGAAGCCAGAACCAAAAAGCAAAACGGTAGGTCAGGCCTAATAATATCATTTAATGTTTAAATGTCATAACAAAAAAGTATCATTATAATATCGTAGATTAGAAAAAAAAAGGTAAAACACCAATAATATCAAGAATTGTCAATTTGACATTTGACATATTCGTAACGAAAACACCAATTTTAAAGCCCTTATTAGTTTCTAGTGTACAAAGTAGTAGACATATCAGTATTTTTGAATTTGTCAAGTGTCAAAAAATATCTATATGTTGTTCGCTATTCAGTATAGCACTTGCCATCGGCAGTTACACTTTTGTGACTTTAAATGAAATAAACAATCTTGGGTTTCTGGACAAAACTCCGTTATGCTTCCAATCAAAGACATTTTAATTTAATTTTATTGCAAGTTATTTTTATATATGAATGATTCTACCAAAAGTGGGCTGTATGGATATTATGTTTGGTCATTGCCTTTAAATAACAGTACAGCACAGTAAATAATTTTGTTTTTTTAAATTTATGTAACTAATTAGGTGTAAGCTAAGAAACATTTATTTTCCCGAATTTTAGGAATTATTGCATAAAAATTCCAGAGGAATGAGTACCAGAGGAATGAGTTTTTTAATGGTTTTCCAATTTAAATCAAAATCTATTTAGACTACTTAACTTAAGTTTTATATAAACAAAGTTCCTATACTTATAATTTTAAAACAATCAACAAAAATATTATACTATTGATATCAGTCGAATATTTACTTACCAGAGGAATGATAATTGAAGCGTTCCTTTTTGATTTATCTGAAAAAAACTAATTTTCTGCCGAAAATAAAAAGACCTATAACTTAAACCAAACTAAAGTTGACATTATCTGTCACAACTTGTCACCCTCACAAGTAAATTAGATATCCAGGCTGTCTCTTTCTCTAGAAATTAACCGGTGGTTTTCACAAATATTGTGTTATTAAAAATGGAGCACGCTTAAAATTGTAAAATTTTCCGGAGAAAATGTAATTTCGGATTTTCAAAAATATGACTGCAAACTTAAGTTTTATCAATTTTTTGATAAATAGTTAAGACTTGGTTAAATATTATTTATTAGGATATTTTTTTCAATCTGAGTTTTTAATATTTGGTTTGGGACTACACCAGAGGAATGAGGTATTTGCTTTGTAATAAAAAAAATTATAAACTTGCAATTTTTTTTATACATTAAATTCAAATGCTCCATAAAGAAAACATTTCGTTTTAAATCTTATAACTAAAACTATGCTTCATTTGCAGTCTGTGTTTGAAAAATATGCATTCCCACTCCACAGCACCATTTTTGTAGAATCATCCATATGATAAATAAAGAGGTTGGAAATGTCACAAAAGTGTAACTGTCTATGACAAGGACTATAAAAGGTGGGCCAAAAAAACCATACCATTACTATTAAAATCACAAAAATCAAACAAAAAAGTAATAAAACTACAACCAAACACAAATTGACGTTTTTTTTGGCCCACCTTATTGTTGCTTTTGGTATTCCATAGATAATTTCCAAAATTTTTTCAAAGATTTTGGTAATATTTTTGGTCGATTCATTCAAAAAAGAATGAGATGTTTTCCTTCTACCTATTTTTTTTTCTAGTGGAATACCGTAAATATTTATGTTTAGAAATTCTAATTCCATATAAATACCAGATTGAAAAGAAAATTGTCACTTCTATTTCTAAAACTGTTAAAGATAAAAATGGTATTTTTGGAATCAGAAGGCACAGATATTTGCTGTTTTAAAAATTAAAGACGCCATATTGTTTACTATTGATTTTTATTTAATTTTCATCATATTATATTACATGAAAAACAGTATCTTATACGCATTTTTTTTACTTTTAAAATAAGTACCGTTTAATTTTTTTTTTAAATTTCGGTGAAAAAATGTACAATAGATACATAGTGAAAACGACATATTATTAAATCTTACAAATACTAATTTTAAAAATTAAAAAAAAAGAAACGAAATTTAAGAACATTTTTTCTTTAATATGATTTTTGTTAAATATTAAAAAATACTTGTATCAATAATATAGTATCTAGATACTAGAAAAATGCATCTTTAAAGTTAAGATAAGCCTCTCTCAAACAAAAAATAAAACTAATTATTTTAAAAAATTGGTTATTCTAAAAAATCAACAATATAACAAAAAGTTTTGATGACAAATGTAACAAACATTTAAGAACAGACTACATGATTTATTGCGTTTCAAAAATTCATAGTAGAGTAAATTTATTTAAAAAAAGCTGCAAAAAGGGTATATTTTTTTATACCGCGTGGCCAGCCTTTGCAATCATCAAACGGGGTGATAAACAACCAGAATAATACCTTGAAATTCTGCTTGTTCTTAAATGTAAAAAATTCACTTTTACAAACAAACAACAAAAGAATTTTAAAGTGTTATTATTCTTGTAATTGATTTTCGTTTTACATTCACTAAAGTCAATTTTTTTACACCACAGTTTACCAAGCTTTTGGTAAGCTAACTATTATTTAACTTTAGGTTTTTTTTAAATGCATTTTTAGTCTAACCCTAACAAAATAATGGTAGACCACAGTGAACGCCGCGTGGTTATAGGACACGGGAAGGTGGTCAAGACCTGAGGGGGGCGGCAGAGGTAGTATTAAGCCTCAAAAGTTGTTTGAGACCATCAACAAGTAGGCACTGTAGAGTGAGGCCTGGTGTTACTAGTGGGCTACGTCCGAGAGTCTGCGCGCCGAGCGGCAGCGCTAGCTTCACAAGACGCTAGCGCTACCAAGTCCACTTTCAATCCCTGGCTTCGCAAGCGCAGATCTACCAATATTATTTACCTCATGTCTTAGAATAGATGCATACAGGGTGATTTTTACTTGAATGATTCTAACCACATGAAAATAGAAAGTTTCAAAAACCTAACCTAACAAAACCTAATCAAATCTAACCGAACCGAAGGAAACTGAACCAATAATTTTTTTCAAAAAAAAAACTTTCCTGACTTCCTGCCCGGGATCCTAGATGATGTGAATCCGAACCGAACCAAACCGAACCTAACTAAACTGAACCTAACCAAACTAAACTACAACACGTACTGCTAATTAGGTTTAGTTGGGTAGGGTTAGGTTTGGATGGGTACGGTCCGGTTCGGATTCACATCCTCTAGCATCCCAGGTAGGAAGTCAGGAAAGTTTTTTTTTTGAAAAAAAATATTGGTTTAGTTTGCTTTGGTTCGGTTCGGTTAGATCTGATTAGGTTTCGTTAGGTTAGGTTTTTGAAACTTTCTATTTTCATGTGGTTAAAATCATTCAAGTGAAAATCACCCTGTACATCGATTCTAATACATGAGGTAAATAATATTGGTAGATCTACGCATGCGAAGCCAGGGATTGGAAGTGGACTTGGTAGCGCTAGCGTCATGCCTCGCTTCCAGCTGACTTCGATCAACTACACCAATCAAGAAACATTTAATTTTTGTTTGTTATTTTTTAAGCATCAAAAGACCTGTTTAAATTAAAAAATAAACAGTTAAAAACTTGCAAAAAGGGGTGTTAAGTTATTGAACATATAGGCAAATTACCAAAACCAACATTGGAGAGGCATTTACCAAACAAAAGTAGATCCGCGGAGCTCATTTGGTACTTTTTCAAAACAAATATCATAATTATGAGCAGTAATGCCTTTCAAACTAAAAACGAAAATTTTCAAAAAATATTGAAGTAATGTTTTTACTTTAAGTACTCGCAGGCGACATGCGCCACAGGCAAAAAAGTTTTAAACACAAAAGGAACATTTTTAAAAAATAATCGATACAACAAGAAAAGTTGATTGTTTTAAGGTAAAATTGATTAAATAATACTTTTAACTAACCCTTTTTTTTAACCAAAATCCAATGCCGACATAAAACGTGTGTATCATATTGGGTTAAAATCGTTTAAGGTGTTCTTGAGTTATCGTGTCTTGAGACAGACAATTTATTTTATTATCCGATCTAGGTGTTTTAGAAACTAAATAACTCACATTTACTAAAAGTTTAAAAATAAAATGTTTTTAATAGTCCTCCACTTCTTGTATGGTGACAAGAAGCAGGGTACCCTAGGGCTCTGTTCTCAGGCCCCTACTGTTCTTAATCTATATAAACGATATTACTCGACTTAAAATTACGGGTTTGTTTACATTATTTGCGGATGACACTTCTGTCCTCTGGCACCATAAAAATGTCAACATTCTAAAGAATTTAATTTCTGAAGATCTCGCAAAGATAAAAAACTGGTGTAATGCAAATCGTCTTTGCTTCAATGTTGATAAGACCAATATTTTGTGCTTTAAATGTGACTTCCAAGATATAAACCTTGAAGATGAACCAGTTCAAACTCTTACAGTTAACACATTTCTAGGAATACACATAGACAATGAACCATTAACGTATTAACCGGAGGAGACCAGGAACCGCGGCAAAAATTCATTCATCAAAACAATACGATTTGACCCCCAGATGCTTCAATAAGTTGGAAAAGAATAGAAATATTTTTTGGAAAGACGATGGCAACGCTGTGCGACACACAGCAGACGTATGTTTATTCTTTATGGTCGATCGATTTACCAGTGACGGCGGCAAAATATTTATTTATTAAAAGTAAATACCAAACTTATTAAAACAAGCAATTTAATTTAGTTTACAGCTGAATAGATACCCATTGACAATTAGATGTTTGATTAGGATGCTTTTAGCTTGGTGTATTTTATTTTAGGTTAGACAACGTTAAAAATTCAGAGTAGGTAAAAAGGACTAACCCAACCTAAAAAATTGCCTCAATCCAAATCTAAAAAAACTGTTTACACAAAAAAACGGTTAAATAAAAAAGTTATACATAAAAAAATTACTTTCCATATTAATAAGATACCTTTTTTACCTTATCTGTTGAAAATCAAGGCTCGTAGTTCAGTTAAAAGTATCAAAACACCAAAACTTGGAACCCCTGTACATTTTTAACTAAACTTATGTTTAAACAGTTTTAACAAATAAATAATTATTTATATAATACCCAAAATTTTTTTTCTGATTTTATATTGATTTCTACGGCACTGGTCTTTGTTTTGTTTTGAAGGTCAAACAAGTTATTTAACTTACTTGTAAAACGAAACTTCTGGATTAAGATAGTCGAGATTTTAGCACAAAATACACTCCCACACCATTTTAAAGTCTTTTAAGATTAAATTTGAGTCCAGATCGAAAACATATTTTAAGAAAAAACACGAAAACAATTCCGAACCGTAAAGAGAGGTCAAAAACACCGCATTGACCCTTTACAAAATACTAATGGGTCCAAAGGGACTACCTTCTAATCAAGAATAGTTTTGTCTCTTTTTCTCGCATCAGTTTAACAAAAGAGGAACAAAATAATATACTTTACGCGGGCCTAGACGATTGCGGCATCTTTCTAATTCCTTTGTTTTAGTGAGGGACTGTAATCGAGAATAGTTTTGTTTTTTTCTCTCGCACTGGTTTAATAAAGGAAAACGAAGGAGTAGCAAAATAAATGCTGGAAGCACAAGTTAAAGTGATCACCGCTTGTTATATATCCATATTTGGTCGTGTATAATTAATCTGGTAAGGATTTGTAAGAAGAACAGTTTCGTCTTTTTCCGGTGCATTGGTTTAAAAAAGAAATAAAAGTAAAGGAAAGATCGGATAATTTTGGTGATTCTTAAAGAGAAAGGAAATAGAGTTTTCTATGGACCAAACAAAAATAGTCGCTGAGTTCTTTTCTGCAGAAGTACGTTTTTTAAAACAAATTGTTTATCTAGACGGCCGATTTTTTTGTTTATTTCCTAGTCTCCTCTGGTTAATATGTTAATGCAATGAACTCAGAAAGATGTTTGAGATCTGAGCTGGGAGAGGATGTAGCAAGAACAGCATATTTTTCACTATTTTAGAGTCACTTGAGGTATGGAATTCTATTCTGGAGTGCAACCAGTCTACATTTATTAAAAATAATTTTCATCCTACAAAAAAAAGCTGTTAGATTTATAAGTAATGTAAATCAAAGGGAATCCTGTAAATCTCACTTTGTTAAACATAAGATCCTGACTTTGACATCTCTCTTTATATTGGAAACTACCAGTTTAGTATTTCAAAATTCCACCACTCTAATTGATTCGAGACATCACAGGGTTACAAGGCAAAATGGTAATTTGCCATTGCCAATTCCACACAGTGCTTTAACTCAGAGGTCCTTTATTTATGGGGGTCGCAAGATTTTTAATCACCTACCAATATCTATCCGCCAGGCCTCTAATATCAAAATATTTAGAAAAAAACTAAAAAATACACTGCTACAGAAACCATATTATGCACTTACTGAATATTTTAATGACCAGATTCTTTAGCATGGATTGCATTGACTGTGATGTAACCAAACCAAATTTTTCATTTTAATTAATATTTTAATTTTTGTTACCATTTTTTGTTTGTGTATTCTTTTTTTTTGCACAGTGACATGTTTTATAAATGTTAGCAAATGTCTTGACATAATTTTTATCGTTTTGTTTTTAATAATTGCCTTTGAAGTAATTTTATAAATGTATTGTTGGATATATCTTTTTTTTTGTTTATATTTTTGTTCTTTTATTGTTTTAATATAGGTATTAAGTTGACATGGGCACGACGGTGTTCCCTCAGACCTTTTAAAAAAGGTGATTCCTCTTATCGCCTCGCCTTTGGCACATATTTTTAATCAAAGTATGAGCACAGGTAGTTTCCCAGAAGAACTAAAAATAGCTACTGTCATTCCAGTGTACAAAAAAGAAGATCAAAATAATTTTAACAACTATAGGCCAATCAGTCTTTTGTCTTCTTTCTCAAAACTGTTTGAGCTTATTATTAACAAAAGAACAATTAACTTTTTCCAATCAAACTCATTATTTAACACATTCCAACATGGGTTTTTGCCAGAAAGATCAACCGAAACTGCACTTATTGACTTTAACAATAAAATAATGGAATCTAAGTATATTGCCTGTGGAATTCTCTTGGACTTATCTAAAGCTTTCGACTCCATTAATCATAAAATCTTATTAAAAAAGCTTGAGGCGTATGGTGTGAGAGGAGTTGTCTTGAAATGGTTCGAGAGTTATTTAGAGAATAGGCCACAAAAGGTGAGAGTATGTCGTGGGGGTGAAGTGGTAGAGTCGACCCCAGCGGTTTTATCACCACTGGCGTTCCTCAGGGAAGCATTCTCGGACCTTTGCTGTTTGTGATATACCTAAATGATTTTGCAGAAATTATCAAACAACCAACCAAACTCTTTAACTATGCTGATGATGCCACCGAAGTAATACCAATTGATAGAAATGAAGATATTGAAAATAAGTGCCAAGAATTATTAGGTATGACAAAAAATTGGTTAGAAAAAAACCAACTACTTTTAAATGTAAATAAAACCAGCAGAATAACTTTTAATAACTTAAACGTAGATATTAGCGAATCAATACAGTTTCAAAATCAAAACATACAGGTCTCACAGACGGTGGAGCTCCTGGGAGTCACAGTCGACTCTCTACTGAACTACCATGAACACATTAAGGTACTCTGTGGCAAACTAAGCAAAGCTACCTATGCAATCCGTGTGATTTCCAAACATATCAATGATAAAAAAATATTAATGTCTATTTATTACGGATTGTTTTACTCACGGTTAAAATATGGTATACTGCTTTGGGGCAGCAGTAATCGAATTGAGAGCGTGTTTGTGCAGCAAAAGAGGGTCTTGCGGATAATGTGGTCTCGAAAACACCGAGAGAGTTGCAGAGGGCTTTTTAAACATAATAACCTACTTACAGTAACAGGAATTTACATCTATCAATGTGTAATTTACCTACGCAAAAACACCGAAAAGTTTGAACACTTAAAACCTAACCATAATTATCCTACTAAACATCAAAAGAACAATTATAACCTTCCAAAGCACAGGCTAGCCGTAACAGAAAAAGCTCCTTTCTATACCTGTTTAAAATTTTATAACTCTTTGCCAGACAAAATTAAAGATATAGATAGTATAAAACGGTTTAAAAAAGCTTGTTTTGCCCATATTTGTAAAATTGAACCGTACACAATAAAAGATTTCTTTAATTTTAGATAAACTTTTAAACAAAAATCCTAACTTTTGTATATTTTTTATGATTTTGTGTATCTTTTGTGCTTAAATATTTGTGAAACTAGTGTCATTTACTAATTTTGTGTTATTTATCTACTTTGTGTACATTGTGATACATTTGATTTTACTTTATTTTATTTTTTTTTATTTTATGTTGGTGATTAATGTTAATATTTTTAAGTAGCTTCCTAAATGAATTTGACGACTCAGGTATATATACACATATGTATAAATACTTTGTAATAAAAAAAAATATACTACTAAAAATATACTTTGACAACGCTGCAAAGCTTTCTGCGGGACTCGGACGTATCGCGGTCTCTTTTTAATAAATGCTATACTCTATCTGTCTTTTATGGAAATTTATACCCCTAGATATGAACATGTTCACGCGGTATTTGGCATAGTACCTATGATCCGATTCCAAGATGGCGGCTGCCAAAGTTAGGAAAAGAAATATTCCCAGTTTTGAAGTGACAGGTGTCAATTTTTTTTTACAGTTTTAAATTCAGTAAATCCCGCTTAAAGAGGATCCATTAAAATTAATTTTATTTCTCCTAAAACTGGGAATTCATTTTCTTTTTCTTAACTTTGGCAGCGGCCATCTTGGATTCTGAAGCCGGAAAGTCAGGGATCCTCGAATAAAAATTTAGCTTTGGATGTTAAAAAATAAATATACCCTTTTTGCAGCTTTTTCTTAAAATACATTACAAATTTACTTAACTATCACTGGTTAGAGCCCCATCATAACCTCAAATGTAAGTGACATTTGACATTCAATTTAATCCACTCAGAGATATTAAAAATTACATATTTTTTTTATTCAATATTTTTTTATTTGTTTTTTTTACAAAGAACCCTACATAAAAGGTTTTCGATTTTTTTTAAAAGTCGGAGAGACTAGAGACCTTGTGGCTACATGACATAAATTGCAATATGTCATATAATATGGTCCCTAGGAGAGACAACCTATAATATTATTATAAGACTTAATTATGCAATTTTTGCAAAATATTATTTTGTACAAAAAAAGAAAGATTTAAAAAAAAGAGAGTACACAACAAAACAGAAATCTTTTATAGTTTTCTGCTATCGAAGTTGTAGTGTTTCTTATTAAATAACAATGGCAAAAAAAATCAGGCTTACTTTTTTTAGCCACACAACTAAAAGAGTTTTACAGAGTTTTTTTCTGCCTTTTGTTTTTTTTTATCAAACTTTATGCTATTCCAAATAACACAAAAATAAAGTTTTTATATCATATATAATGACCCGAAATATAAGCGGTGTTAAAAAACAGTTCAAAGGTAATTTATACTTTATATTCAGATTAAAAATTCTAAAGAAATTCTGACCAATAGGAAGCGTAGCTTTTGTTAGGTTAAAAATCTTTTTAAAGAAGAACATTCTACTTACGTCATTAATAGGGACTTATTGCAATAGTGCCAGCCACTAATTGTGCCTGGCTTTATTGCAATAAGTCCCTAATGACTAATGGTGTATTTATACTTATTTTTTTTATAAGGCGATCGCGAGAGTAGTAGGGGAAAATGGGGCAGTTGAAACACGCGATACGTTGAAAAACAGTTGAAATTTCTTACTCCACCTAAACAGTTTTAAAAGTTTGAGCGTTTACAAGTGTTTACGTTGCGTGGTTCTTTGTTTAGACCTCAGTCAATGTTGGACAAGTCGACAAACATACAGGCTGTTAATAAAGTATGTCGCCAAACTTTAGAAGATTGTTCTTTGAGTGATTTTAAGAAAAAAACTTTGAGATACAGGTTGTTAAAATTTTATTTTTTTGTTTGTTTTTTCTGTATAACTCGTGCAGTTTTTGAGATGTTTGGCTCAAATTTGGAACGTATATTTAGCTACAAGGCGTTCATCATTATGTATGTTACATATCAGGAAAAAACTACAGGGTGATATTTTTTAGGGGTTATGCACCCTTTTTCCCCCAGAACATTTTTGCAGTAAGTCACTGGCAGATTCAAATAATAAAATGAATTCCTTGTTTTATTTAGAAACTTTTTGATCCTTTGCAATTTTTTGTATTTCTAACCGTTTTTGAGAAAAAAGACAAAAAAAGATAAATTGTATATTTGATTGTTATTCAGAAATTACATAAACTGTCCTTTAGCAGGGTACAAATTTTTCTTTTTTGTCTTTTTTCTCGAAAACAGAGATATAAAAAATTGCAAGAGACCAAAAAGTTTTTGAATAAAACAAAGAGTCCATTTTATATTTTTGAATCTGCCACTTTCGTTCTAGGGGAAAAAGTGGGCATAACCCCAGAAAAAATACAGGGCTCTTAACAGCTAAACAGGAAAATAATATGAAAAATGACATTTTTTAATAAAAATATGAAAAATATGAAATTAAGAAAAAAAAATATGAAGGATATATGAATAAAAATAATCATGTTTTTTAGCCCACTGTGATATCAAATACTTGTTACTGTCTTTTCTAGTTAACCACTCATCTTGAAACTTTGACATTATTTTGACTATTCATCTCTGAAATTTAATTTAAGTCTATTATTTTTTCCACCAGGAAAAAATTATTAACGCATAAGCTACAATAAATAAGGCTTTCAAGTAAATAAAGGTCTTAAACAAGGTTGCTGTATCTCGCCTACGCTCTTCAAGATATATTTGGATCAAGTCCTTAAAGTATGGAAGAGAAAATGCCAAAACATGGGAATTCCGTTGGACGAAACCACCTTGTATACGTTATGTTTCGCCGATGATCAGATAGTAGTGGCTCAGGATTATGACGACCTCGAATATATGACACGAAAACTAATAGAAGAGTACAATAAGTGGGGACTAGAGGTTAATATTAATAAGACAGAGTATATGTGTATCGGTGGAATGAAACAGGATCTAATATTAAATACCGGGCAGCGAATTCAGTCCTGTGATGAGTATAAATACTTAGGTCTAAAAAAATTACAGCTGACGGAACACTAGACAAAGCTATAAAAGATCGAAACGTACAAGGAAGAAAAGCAATAACTTTATTAAATGGAATAATTTGGGACCAAAGTATATCAAAACATAACAAAAAGCTTATATATAATACCATTGTAAAAAGAATTATTACATACGGCTCAGAAGTATGGTCAATCAAGGATAGAACAGAAAAAATGCTTTCCGCTACGGAGATGGACTATTGGAGAAGAGCAGCAGGGAAATCAAAAAGAGAAAGAGTTACAAATCAAAGAATAAAAGAAATTATGACAGTGGGTGAACGTACTTTAGTGGATGATATAAGAACAAAACAACTGGTATGGTACGGACATGTACAAAGAATGAATGATGAAAGACTACCTAAACAAAGACTACAATGGAAACCAACTGGCCGAAGAAAACGAGGACGGCCAAGGAGAAGCTGGAGAGAAGGAATAGACAGTGAAATAAGAATAAGAGGCCTAGATGATGAATTATGGGCAAACAGAAACGAGTGGAGATTGGGTATCGGAAGACGTAGAACGTTATGAAACCGATAAATATATATATATATATATATATATATATATATATATATATATATATATATATATATATATATATATATATATATATATATATATATATATATACAGTGTGTCCACGTAAGTTGGCGGCATATGGGAAACTTTTTTATTATTAGCTTTACGAAAAAAAGTTATTCTTTATAAAAAGTTCTGCATGGTCCAAAACCTAAAATGCAACCATCAGATGTAAAAAATTTTCAGTCATATTACGAGGTTTGTCAAAAAATTTGATTTTTGCTCTAGAGTAAAGTACCTTTCTTTTTGACAATATCGAAAATTGTTATAAAAAAAAGATGTTTAGAATTAAAAATAGCTTTCAAATATTCAACATTGTTTATTTACATTAAAAAAATATTTTTTTCTACATTTTCTCGGCGATTACGTTGGAAATTTAAGTTTGTACATTAAGGCATAATTAATCTAGGATGCAAATAATAATAATGTAAATAAACAATGTTGAATATTTGAAAGCTATTTTTAATTCTAAACATCTTTTCTTTATAACAATTTTCGATATTATCAAAACGAAAGGTACTTTACTCTAGAGCAAAAATCACATTTTTTGACAAACCTCGTAATATGACTGAAAAAATTTAACATCTGATGGTTGCATTTTAGGTTTTGGACCATGTAGAACTTTTTATGAAGAATAATTTTTTTTTGTAAAGCTAATAATAAAAAAGTTTCCCATATGCCGCCAACTTACGTGGACACACTGTATATACAATAAATAATGTAAAAAAAACAGTAAGTTTCCATCAGGAAATAATAATAAACTTATTTAAAAAAATCAAAATTATCTCCTTATTTATGTATTAACAAGACTGAAGAGGTCATTTTAAATTTGTGTTTGCATTAACAGTAGTCACTGGAGCAAACATTAGAGAGGTATTGGAAAAAGGCCCGGATAAGACCAGGCCCCAATAAGGTCAGGTCTAATTTAGACAGTTTTACATTGTAAGATGCTTCAATTATGACGTACCAGCTGTTTTAAGGCTCGAACTAAATACGGTCTGATTTATTTATCTTTAATTAAACCAGAACCTATTTGTTTTGGGCTTTAAAACAGCTGATGTTATAATTAAAGCATCTTACAATGCAAAACTAAATAAGGCCTGGCCTTATTGTTGCCTGGTCTTATCCGTGCCTTATTCCAATAACTCTCTTTTAACCCCTCAGTTCATCTTCATTGGGAAAAATATGAAGGGTTTTTTTAAAAAATATGAAGTTTTATGAAGTCTGAAAAAAAATATGAACATTTTCATAAAATATGAAGGTGCTGAGAGCCCTGAAAATATCACCCTGTAGTTTTTTTCCTGATAATTGACATGCTTAATGATGTATGCCTTGTAGTTAAATATATGTTTCAAATTTAAGCCAAACAGCTCAAAAACTGCATGAGCTATAAAGAAAAAACAAACAAAAAATTGAAACTTTCACACCTTGTATCTTGAAAACTAGGCATTTTCGAAAAAACAAAATTATTTCAGTCGACACCTAAAAATCTTCATTAAAAACAAATATAAATACACCATAAAATACACTTTAAAATGTTGCAAATTACGACTTTTAAAGCCATTTTAATTCAGTAATAAATAGACGCAAATAGAAAATTCTTTCTTGAAAGCCAAATAAGAAAAATATTGAAAAAATAAGTGTAAATTACCTTAAAGTGTCTAAAGCCACCGCACATGCGCACAAGGTGACGGTTTAAGCTTGCGCAGTGTCTTCGTCGGCCACCTTCTCCTCCCTCGGCCGCGCTCCCCCAAATATGGCCGCGTTTCGTGCAGACTCGGCCAGGGCGTTGACCGGTTCTTTTACCGTACGGGGGAGTAGCTTGAGTTTGGGTCTCCCTGAGGTGTCTGAAAAGAACAAAAAAGACAAGGATAAATCAAATATCCACAGTACTTATGTATTGGAAACGAATCAAGTGAATTAGAACTAGAAAATGGACAAACAATATCTCCATGCAATGAGTATGTATACTTGGGTGTCACATTTGATCAGACAGGAACAGACTGTAAAGAACTGGAAAAAAGAATAGTAAAAGCAAAAAAGGTTATTGGTTGTCTTAACAGTATTTTATGGAGCAGAGAGATAAAAAATAATGTAAAATTTAACACATATGAAACAATGGTGAAAAGCACGCTGTTGTATGGAATAGAGACTTGTCGCGTAACAGAAAAATACATAGCAAAAATGGAAAGTGTGGAAACGGATGCAATAAGAAGATCAATGAGAATATCTAGAACAGATCCTATAAAAAACGAGATCATAAAAGAAAGAATGGGAATCGAGGGAAGCATAACGGATGACATCACTAAAAGGCAACTGATATTGTACAGCCATGTACAACGGATGAGCGACGAAAGATTACCAAAGCAGGTCCTAGAATGGCAACCAATAGGGCGCAGAAAAAGAGGGCGTCCTAAACTGGAATGGCAACAGTCAATCCAAAGATCAATGAGTGAAAAAAATCTGACAGAAGATGATTGTCAGGATCGAAGGAGGTGGAGAATAGGCGTCGGACAACGTAGAAAAACGTTCTAAACCGACATAGTAGTAGTAAATGAAATGTAAACGGGAATTTTCTTTTAAAATATTTATTGGTACACTAAAGTTGAGTACAGCGTTTCGTTTCACCTAGATACAGGGTTTGTTTGAAACTCGTAGACAATGATTGTGTAGAAATAAAATTTCGGACTTCCATTGTCTTTATTTATTTTAAAACACGACGTTTCGGTTAGTAAGTATCTCTAACCGTTATCAAGTGTAAACTAAACAATATAGTCTCTAGGCTACTACTTATACTACTTGGTGTGCAGTCAGGTGTGACGACCTGCCCCCTTTTTAATCGTAAGACGCCTGTTTTCCTTAAGGAGTGGTTTCCATATGTTTGGTATGTCCGTGCTTGGTTGACTGAAAACTTCTTTATTCTGCATTATAAACGCAGCTTCAATAAACTTTCGTTTTCGCCAATGCGCCTCCTTATGTAAAACTTTAGCTTCTGACCACTGAATCCTGTGATCATTTGACCATGCATGATCTGCTAAACCGGATTTTTCAATATACCCTAATTGGGTACTTTTTAGATGTTCATTTACTCTAACCTGAAGAGGGCGTTTCGTTTCACCTACATATGATTTACCACACTCACACAGGATTTGGTAAATACATTCCTTATTATTTGAGGGATTATCTGGTTTTGTTTTAGTTACAAAACTTCTTATCGTATTTCCCGAAGAAAATACTGTTTTTAGATTATAGTGTTTAGCTATTCGTCTTATGTTAATAACACCTAACGGATTATTATTTTGAGAATTTGATACATTTAGTTTGTTTTTAATTTTAAATATCGTTGAGTTTATTAATTTCTCGGAATAACCATTCTGTTGTAAGTCCTTTTTAATGTTGTTAATTTCTGTGGTTAATTCTTCATTATTACTACAAATATTTACGGCTCTTAAATACAAACTTCTTATAACTCCTTGTTTTGTTGCAACAGAATGATTAGACTTAAAATTTAGGTACTGTCCTGTGTGTGTAGGTTTCCTATTTACAGTGGTTTGAATGTTTCTGTCTAATCGTTTGACAAGAACATCCAAAAAAGGTAAGGCCGAATCTTTTTCAATTTCCATGGTGCACTTGATTGTTGGTCGAATACCGTTTAAATGGTGTAGAAAATTTTGTAGTTCGTCATCAATTTCCGGTCATATAATAAATGTGTCATCCATGTATCGTAGCCATAGTTTTGGTTTGACTCTTGCTGTGTTGATCGCATGGTCCTCGAACCACTCCATGTAGATGTTTGCTACCACTGGCGAAAGAGATGAACCCATTGGGAGTCCATCATTTTGCGCGTAAAACTTATCTTTCACTTGAAAGTAAGAGTTACGGAGACAGAGCTCCAAAAGATCCATCACCCCCTCCACCGATAGCGTTGTTCTCTCATGAAGTGTATCATCAGTTTGTAATTTGTTTTTGATGATACTGAGTGACTCACTTATTGGCACGTTGGTGTAGAGACTTTCTACATCAAAACTTACAAATCTATCGCCGGGATCTAATTCGATACCTTTTAAAACCTCGACAAAATGTTCCGAGTTTTTGACAAAAGATTCGGACTTATCCTGTAGTGGTTGAATTATGTCCAACAAAAACCTCGACAAAGTGCTGGTCGGTGAGTCCCTGGAGCTGGTAATTGGTCGCAATTTTATTTCTACATACAGGGTGTTTCACGAACATCGAAACAGAGGCCTTTTTGAGTATTTAGAGTGCGAATTTGGAGAAACGCTCGGACACGTCGATTTTGTTTGCGAGGGGGGCACTTTTTGGCTATCTTGAAATTTTTGTAGCACAAACCCCCTTCAAGGGTTATACTTTACCCCTATATTGTGAATAGGGAAAGTGGGTTTAGTGATTACAACCATGTAAAATTTTTTTAAATCCATCGATTAGTTTTTGAGATATTTGCTTTTGTTGGATCTTAATTTTAAGAATGTGTGTTCAAACAAAGTGTGGGTCATAGATTTCTCAGTGGTCCAAATTAAAATTGTTGTCAAAAACTTTATCTAATTTTGATTCTATGCCCAGTGTCATGTGTTGACGTGACGTACGTCAAAAACACGAAAAAAGGCGAGATATTCGCCCCTTTCCATCTTTGACCAGCACAGAGACTACACGCGGCCCGGAGCTCCGACGCCATCGAACTTGTCTCATGTGCCGAGATTTGTTGGATAATCAAGTCAAGTCAAGTCAAGTCGAAAAGTAGCTTATTGTCTGTAGAAGAATATTACATTGACAAAGCCATGCTTACCTAACTTAATGTCTACTTAATCTGCACTGTATAGGTTACTATTAGTAAGAAAATATAAGTATACCTATTCTTACAATATAATTAAAATAAAATAATTATTACCAGCAAGTAAATTTCATTCTGGTTTTATAATAGTCGAATCTATAAAACTGGAAATGTGTAAGCTTACTTCAAGTTTATTAAAATTTGAATCCAAGAAAGGATTGTTGGTGTTTGAGGTTTGAGGTAGAGCCGCGGGACTGTAAGCGCGCTGGTCGTTTTATAAAATCTGGGTGCAAAAATCCTTAAAAGGACGATGTAAAAATATTAATTTTTCCGAGCCACACAAAGACAATATAGAGGATTGGCACTCACCTTTTTAGTTGTTTCCGTCGTCCAGAGGAGCTCCTCTCGCTGGCCCAGTCGTTGCAGTCGATCCACACTAGAATCACTTGTTTGTGTAATGGTTTAGTTTGATTTTCTAAGAATGCTATTGGATTTTTTGGTTAGAAGAATTTATCACCATGCTGCGTGGTGATCTCGATAGAATACGACAGACGAATCGTTTCTTGGTTACGCCTTTTTGCGCAGATTCATTTTTCGTAGATAGCGCTGGCGTTTTGCTTGTGCCAATCAAAATTGAAATTGTGTGGGTTTTCCGAATACGGGAATTTGGCGCAAAATTTGAATTTGAAATTAAAGTTGCACGAACAAGGATATTTCGTTTTTATTTATCTAGTGAGAAAAAAATGCTTCCAAGCCTTTGTGGCTAAGAATTCTTTTGTCATCCTTCTGAATTTTTTATAGCAAACAATTTGCCTAATTTCTACCGATAAATGATTAAATATTTTTTTTCCAATGTATATGAATGATGAAGTTGAGCACTTTTTGTAGGGCATAGAATAGGAAAAATGGGATTATAAGGGTTCGGGATTTTTTGTGAATATTAGCAATAAATAAATGTGTTTAGTGAACAGTTGCGTTCAGCTTTCAAATTTTCAAATTTTACATGGAATGATAAAATAAAACTTTAATCCGAAAAATAATAAAATACTAATTAAATTTTTATTTTATCAGTCCATGTTAAATTTGAAAGTTTGAAGGCAATTATTTCAAAAACTAATGGATAGATTTTTGAAATTTTTACATGGTTGTAAGGACATTCAAAAGGCCTTCAAAACAAGGTATCACTAGACCCACTTTCCCAATTCAAAATATAGGGATAAAGTACACCCCTCGAAGTGGGTTCATGCTACAAAAATTTCAAGATACCCAAAAAGTGTCCACCTCGCAAACAAAATCGACGTGTCCGAGCGTTTCTCCAAATTCACACTCTAAATACCCACCACACTCACACAGGTTTTGGTAAATGCATTCCTTATTATTTGAGGGATTTTCTGGTTTTGTTTTATTTACAAAAGTCCTTAACGTATTTCCTGATGAAAATATTGTTTTAATATTTCAAGTTTTACACTTGAAAGTGGTTAGAGATACTTAATAACTGAAACGTTGTGTTTAAAATAAATAAAGACAATGAAAATCCGAAATTTTGTTTATTTTAGATAAAGTATCAAAAAAAATCTAGAATTATGAATTTAAAATGGCCCCTGTAGTATTTGACCTACTACTACTACTATGTGAAAAGTCCTTGTCCGCGTTGATAATGGTACCAGTCACAGACCGGACTGTAAAAAATCCCAGATCTTTCTGACTCCTCTACTGGTTGAGATCTCAAAACTATCCTAAATCACCACCCTACGGATAAGTTACTAACTTGAAGTAAAAGAACGTAATGAAACAAATTTGTCTTGACTTACCGGTTTTGGAGTGTACAAGGGTACGTAGATAATCCAAATTGTCTAAGTAATAGGCACAAACCCGGCTCGCGAGCCCGCATAAAATAGTAGGTATTTAACGTAAAAATTTGTGAGAATATGCACCGGCGAGAAAAGCGGTATCCTCCGTCGACATTTATAGCATACTGATTTGTCTTGGTTGACCCAAATCACGCCTCGATTCGTATCGCTGTTTTTTGCTCCTTTATAGGTAAAAAAGGAATGCTTCTACAGGATCGGTCAAAAAGGAAGTAATAACTAGGTATTCCGGGAATGGAATCAAGGGGTCAAGACAAATCGCGTAATTTTAGTATGTAAGTATTAATTAATGAAATAGGCACTAGCAGCAATACCTATTTTGTAAAGTATAATTTTTTTATATATCTTATAAACTAAAGACCCAAAAAACCCTATTTTGAGAATAATTTAATTGTAAAATTCACAAATAGTACAACCCAGAAAAAATGGTAAAAATAAGAACAAAAAATAAAAATAAATAAAATTCTAAATAATTAAAGAGAGTGAAAACGCTCCACTATGTCGGTTTAGAACGTTTTTCTACGCCTATTCTCCACCTCCTTCGATCCTGACAATCATCTTCTGTCAGGTTTTTTTGACTCATTGATCTTTGGATTGACTGTTGCCATTCTAGTTTAGGACGCCCTCTTTTTCTGCGCCCTATTGGTTGCCATTCTAGGACCTGCTTTGGTAATCTTTCGTCGTTCATCCGTTGTACATGGCCGTACCATATCAGTTGTCTTTTAGTGATGTCATCCGTTATGCTTCCCTCGATTCCCATTCATTCTTTTATGATCTCATTTGTTATGTGATCTGTTCTAGATATTCTCATTGATCTTCTTATTGCATTAATTTCGACACTTTCTATTTTTGTTTTGTATTTTTCTGTTACGCGACAAGTCTCTATTACATACAACAGTATGCTTTTCACTAGTGTTTCATATTTATGTTAAATTTTACATTCTTTTTTATCTCTCTGCTCCATGAAATAATGTTAAGACATCCAGGGCCGTATCTGAACCAAAATTTTAGGGGGGGTTAGGCCAGTGGAATTTGAAAAATTGTGGTTTAAAAAAGAACTACAATTTTTTTATGGGTTTTAATGAAAAAAAGTTAAACTTTGAACCCCCAAAACCCCCCCTCAGATACGGCCCTGAAGACATCCAATACTTGAACCTTCCAAACTTTAATGGTACACCTAATTTTAATATTTTTTTGCTTCAATAAAACAATTTTTTTTTAAGCAGTTCCTAAACTGTACCCAAATACTTTTGAAAATAATAAGGAGTAGATCTATGGCAATAAATAAGTTGTTCTATACAGGGTGTCCTATTTAAAAAAAAAATAATTTTCTTAAGTGTATTTTTAAACAAAAACCGTGGGTTTGAGTTTTCTCACAAATGCCTGGTTATCTCAAATTATTAATTAGAAAGAAAATACTAAGATAATAATAGACAATACAAAAAGAAGATGAAAAAACGACAGAAGACTCTTACCAGGTGCAGGATTAGGAAGATCATCACTGAAGGACCTCCTCTCTTGAGGACGACCCCCAGGACCGCCGGGACCTCCAGGACCCCTCTGGCCTCCACCATAATTTCCGCCAGGACCCCCTTGTGGCCTCGGGCCGGGACCCCCTCTTTGCCCACCCCACGCACCTCCCTGATCTTCGCCAGCAAAGTTTCCATAATTGCCTCTTAAATTACCTAAAAAAAGTTGCTTAAAAAAATCTGTGGCCACTTCCAAAAAATTATCGCTAATTTTCGGAAAATTTGATTGATTATATTTTTTCAATTTCAATAATGTAAACCATTTTTTTTTGACATTTTACTTACTCCCTCTGCCTCCGCCATCTTGAAAGCCTGACCTGCCACCTCCAGGAGGGCCCCCTCTTCTGTCAAAGTCGCTTTCATTGAAGTGGGGTCTGTCTCCACTCCTAAAGCCTCCTCCTCTGTGTCCCCCCCGACCTCCTCGACCGCCCCTGTCAAACCCGCCACCTCTGTCATTGCGTTTGCCTAAATGGAGAGGTATAATTTTTTAGAAAATTTCAGACTTTTTTTGTCAGAATGGACTTTTGTATGGACGCGCATTTATAGAAAAGCAAAATAGAGAATCAAAATTTGTAAAAAAATATTTAGTAGAATGATTTGCTTTATTATTTCTACTAAATATTTTTCTTCTAGTTTTTCAGCTATTTTTAGAGCTTTTTTTATAGAGAATTTAACTGTCAAACTTCATTTTATCTGTCACTTTTAATTTTTAATATATTACCAAGGCCAACACAAAAATAGAGGCCATGACCCTGAAAAAATCAGCTGTTCTCCCGGGGCTGAATTTTACATTGGGTCTTATGGGAGGTCAGACGTTTTTTTATGATATTTTTAAAATGGCACTACAGAGTTCCGCAAAAGTTCAGTGCAATATTCTCAGACACCATCCCGATATTCCACCAAAGGTTTGTAAGGAAGCAACATGATTAAAAGGTTAAAATATTCAAGATTTAGCATTCCTTATTTTGAATTCAAATTACCCGCCATGTACCACATGCCAACTGTTATATTTGACATTTATTTGACTTTGTCATATGTGATTGTCACATTCGCTTCTGCTTTAAACTTAATTTTTGTGTGAGCTAATGAAGCGGCTATGAAAAATTAGGGCTTACTATACATTTTTGTTTATATCCTTTGTATTTTGTAAATTTTTTTATTTAATATTATATTTTTAATAAGGCATTGCAAAAGTTTTAAAGAATATTCCGCATATTTTACTACTTTAACTTAAATATTATCCAAATCCTTTAAAAAAGGAGTGAAATCATAACAAAAACATTTCATGTAAAAAAAGCCAAGTGCTCTCTCTAAACTTGGCTATTATGAAAATTAAACATAAAGAAGTTTGGCTGTAATAGCAAAGTTTAAAAATACTCTGCCAATATATGGGCCCCTAAGCTCACACTAGGTACTATAGTTATAGTGTATGTGCGAGCTAACAAAACTAAAAACTGAAATATATCTTAATCAACTCCAGACTAAATTACCTTTTGTTTGATACCACACAACACACATCTACCCCCACCCTTAAAAAACCAAAACTAAAATGTATTTTGTTTAACTCCGGACTCAATTACCTTTCGTTTGATATCACACACACCATATTTTCATGTAAACTCTAATTTTTGAAATCTACCCCCACCCTTTTTGAAGAAAAAAAAACTAAAATATATTTTGTTTAACTCCATACTCAATTACCTTTCGTTTGGTATCACACAGGCCATATTTTCACATAAACTCTAATTTTTAAAATCTTCCCCCACCCTTTTATTGAGCTTGTGTTTGGTGGATTTTGTTCATTTTTAAATGGGACCATCTCGACCCAAGACCCAGCCTAGGTACCAAGTTTCATTAAAATCGGCCAAGCGGTTTTTGAGTTATGCACGTTGGTCGTTACAGACAGACATACAGACAGTCAGACGGCGCGACAAAAAAGTTTCAAAATCATCTGAAACGCAAAGATATATAAAAATTTTTGAAATCGGAGCAACTTTTTGTTTCTAGAAAAAATTAGGATCACCATAGCTCACACTACTATAGTATAGTATATGTGTGAGCTAAAACATTTCCAAACTAGTAAGAACCTTTCATTTTAAAATTTGTATTGGAGAAGTGGCTTTACTTTTATCTCAATTCTTTTTACAAAATACCATTTTCGCATACTTGGCGTTTTCCGACATGAAATGTTTTTTTTATTACTAAAATATTTCAAAATAATTAAATTTAAAAAAATATTTAAAAAGAAAGTAGTAATTAAAAAATAAATATATAAAAAACAACCAAACCAAAATTAAAGAAATTTTATACTGATTTTAAAAATCGAATAAAAAAAAGTTTTTTCAGACAAAAAATATCAACTTATATCTCATAAACTATAAGTGACAGATGAATTCTTTATTAAGATAATCTCTATATAAAAATTATAACACTTAAATGAAATTTTTATAAATAAAAAAGCTATAGGTATCTTCATAAATGCAGACTTTTCCTAATGCCCTTGTAGCTGAAAAACTATAAGGTCTATTAAGAAGTGCTTTAGATATATGAAGATGTCTCAAATATCGAGTCCAGGCCATGTCTACTTGCTTTTATCTATCTCAGTTAGAAATACTTAAAACCCCAAAAAAACATAGAATTTGGCACACCCTGTTCATACATCTACCCATAAATAATACCCTATTTACAGAAATAATTGAACTGATTATACTTGTATCACAGAATATCAAAAACATAATTAAATAAACAAACATCTAGGTATTTTATTCAAATTTAAACACAAACTAAACTAAACCCTGATTGCCTAATTTAATGTATTCAATCCATAAAATTCCTACTAATCCTTTAAATAAAACCTCATTTAGATCATTAATTAAAGGGATTATATTCAAACCCTGTACCAAGAAATGTGTCTTTTAAATGTTATTTTTCTAAACAAAAACAACCATGTAAATCTAGATTTATCCTAACCACCCATTCAATTGATATAAATCCACCTTTAAAAAATGCCCTATATATACTATTCTAATTTAACTGAGGGTAAACAATTGGGTGGAGAATCCAGAAATTTTTTTTGATTGGCCACTGCATAAATGTACCCTTAGCTCACCTTCAGCCACATCAATTTTGACCATCATGCCTTCAACTTCAATTTGACCATTCATATCAATTGCCTGTGTCAAGTCTTGTAGTGTTTCAAATTCTACATAACAAAATCCTTTGAATTTATCAGTCTCCTTGTCCATGACCAATCTGACATTTTTTATTGTTAATCCTGGGAACATGCTGTTTACATCACCTTAAAAAAAAAAGTTTAATATTGATTTGATAAGCAATTTATGATTAATAAAATTTTCTACAAGTACAAATATATGTTTATGTAGCAGTGTTAACATTTACCTTGAACAACACCTGAGGGTAAGTTTCCAACATAAGCAGTATAAGGGGGTTCAGTTGGTAAAGGTTTTCTCCCACCTCTACGATTTCCTCCATAATCTCTGCAAAAACAAAATGAGTTAAGTCTACCTTTAATTATATAAATTTAAAATTTTTCAAAAAAACAAACATCTTTTACACCCAAGTTTGTACTCAAAAGAAAACCCATTTTATACTCTACAATCACACACATGGTCGACATAAATCCACCCTTAACTAAAGCACTACTTATGCTATTTATGGTAGCTGAAAATGTCTTAAATTTGAAGTGTTCTCTCACTAAAAAACAAGTATTTTTTACATTAACAATAAAGCTACAATTAAACATTCAATGTCTCATGCATTCTACATGAATCTACCCTTAAATAAAGCTGTATTTACATTAGTATTTAAGTCAAAACATGTGGTAAGGTCTTAATATAAAAGTGACTTTTCTCATAAAAGTTACCATCTTTTAAACCAAAATTTAGAGTTGAATTAAAGCCCAAGTTATATTTTACTGCTACCCATATAATCTACATAAATCTACCCTTAATTAAAGCTGTATTTGCACCTGTTATCCCTATCATCGTAACCGCTGCGCCCGGCCATGTTTTCCAAAATAAAAAGGGCCGCTTTTTTTGTGTTCTATTGTTTACTTTGCGATAAAACACTGTTTTTCGGCCCCGCGTTAATGTCACTTTTTTGCACTAGTTCGTGCGCATATTAGGCAATTTCCTCACGGGAAATTTCGTGAAAAATCACCGCTTTTTTCTTGAGAAAATCCCGCAAATAAAAAAAATCCACAACGAGGGTTTCCTATTACGTGAAATGTCACCGCACAAGCGTGTGTTTTTGACACTAGTGACAGAAGAAGTGTTTTGACAGTGACAGATGTCAGCTGATATAACCCCACTTTTAAATGATAACAGCGTCATTTCTGTTTTTTGACCGTTTTTTTTGTGATTTTTGTCTTCAAAAAGCTAAAAAAGTACTTCTTCACCGAATTTTTTACCTAGTAATGCTAGATTTTATAAAAACAAAAAAATATATTGCTTAAATTTGTCTTTTCACAAAATTTTTTGTATTTGTTCAAAACACAGGATATAAGGGTGGATTTATAGACTAATAGGTGGTCCCAGACATGTTCGGCAACATGAATAAGCCGGCTTTTGGGGCTGCTGCCCCAAGCACTTCATTTGGTAAGTCTATCATGTATTGAAGACCTTTTCTTGAGGAATCTTTATAATTTTTCCTCCCTTAGGATTTGGTCAAAATGCCAACCAAGCCAACCCGTTTGGACAAACTTCAAGTCTGTTCTCCAAGCCTTCAACAGGGTTTGGCACTAGTACAACCACATTTGGACAGCCAGCCACAACAGGCCTGTTTGGGGCTTCGTCTCAACCCCAACAGACAGGTCTGTTTGGACAGACTACCACTAGTACCTTTGGAGCGGCGCCAACTACTCAAAGTGGATTTGGTATGTGTGGTTTAATGACATGATTTCAGATAAATTTTACCTCAAATTTCACAGTAAGCCTTTTTCCTCACAGTAACTACAAGTTACCAGGTAACCTGGTTACTCATTTTCTGTTTTTCTTCGCTGAGTAACACTAACTATGACGTCACAAGTAACTACACAGTGTAACCAGCCTAGCAGACGTGGTTGCTGAAATATTTTGAGGTTAAGATCGTTTTGTTTTGTTTTTTTTTTCAAAATGTTTGATTTTAATCATTGACTTCTATACCCTACAGGGCGTTATACAACTCAATGATTTTAATATATATATTACCAACGAATTATCTTTGGTAACGGTAGAAAATGAAGCACATCCCTTGAAGTTGGTCCTATATCAATTCAACTGCAACTAGTCTTAAAATGTACTGCATTTGGTGTTCTGTGGTACTGCGGCCTTACCACAGAATACCAAAGGAGCACCCTGTTTCCACCCTGATTCAAAAAACGCATCAGGTAATGCTGCATTTAAAACTGGTGTAAATCCATGTCCCGTGATACGTTTTTTGAATCTGGGTGGGCATGCATTGGTGGAAACAATGAATTATTTTCTGCATTTCGGAAGCTCCTGGTAAAAACAAAAACAAACAATTGGAAATGTCATCCACAGCTGACTGTCTGACGTCATACAGCGGTTACTCCAAGTAACCATGATGTCATTTCGAGTAACTTAAATGAGTGACTAGTAACCTCTAGGAAAAAGGCTTATTGTTTATCAATATTTTACCAAATTTTATAACATTTCACAAGACCTGTACAGGGTACAGGTTTTGGGGGGTTTCTGATATTTGAATTTTGAATTTATTTTATTTAAATACAGTCTTTTACATTTTACAAAAACTTCTATTCCTATTATTAATAGTAATGTTTATCAAAATAACAAAGCAAGGAAATGAGTGCCTCATTAATTTAAGAAAAACTTGAGGAGTGAACAGCTCTCACATTGGTGTACACATTTCTCACAATCTTTACACAATCCCTCCCAATCTGTCACAATATTCTCACAATCCTTCACAATCTTACCACAAAATCCTTTACAATCCCTCACAATCCATCCCAAGCACTCACAATCTTTCACAATCCCTCACAGTCTTTACACAATCCATCCCAAGCACTCACAATCTTTAACAAACCTTCATCCCACAATCCTCTTTACACAGTCTGTCCCAATCACTCACAATCTTACCACAACCCCTCACAATCTGTCACAATTTTCCCACAGTCCTTCACAATCCTTCGCAAAAGGAAACTAGAGGAATGAGGAGGAATTTTTTTTTTTTTTGGTTACAAGAATTTTTGATGGGCTGTCGCCCCCCGCCCCTTCAGGCACGCTACACCGCTGCAATGGTCCTTCACAATCTTTCACAATCTTACCACAATCCCTCACAATCTTAGCAAAAGATTGTGGATTTTCACAATTGGCTGTACACATTTTGGGTTAGCTGTTCACCCCTTGGAAAAACTGTAAACTAATAAAACAAAATCTTTAAGTTAAAACTAAAAGTATTTAATAATAATTATCTTTAACAGTCACATATTGTAAGACATTATTATAATAGGAACCGATAAATAACTAGTAGGTATTGACCTAAATAATTAAACTATTTCTTTAACAAATAACAGTAGGTATGCAATATGTTTTTAAACTACAATAAATATAAGTAGATAAGACAGATTTAATTAAGTTAATATGAATACAGATAGATCCGAGTTAAAAATTTATAGTTTAAAGTAAAAACACCAATTTCTAGGGTAGATAAAATAAATGTTGCCCCAATCTTTTTAAAAAAAATGCTTATCACTTTTAGTTTTTGAGATATTACATAAAATTGTTATTTCTTTATGGAATGACCACTTTCTTTTTGTATTTGTATTTATTCAGCACATATTAGTAGCCGTAGTAAACATACTTTATTATCAAATGAAAATTACACCTTCTTGACAAAGCAAACTTCTTAATCTAAGACTGACCTAATTAACTAATAATTTTTGTTCAAATAATAATGCCAAAATAAAGTTGCAAGAAACAAAAAATATAAATTATTTAAAAAATGTTTAAAACAATAAAATATTAAAAAAAACTATAAATAGAATAAAAAATGTAAAAAAAACTATGCTTAGATGGAATAGAGCAAATCAAAATAAAAATAGACAAAACAAATTATTAAAAATAAACGTTTAAAAAATTATATACCTAAAAATAAGTTATTATACATAGATGCATTTTATAAAGTAGATTTAAACAATATAAAATAAAAAATAAGAAAAAATACAAAATACAAAAAAAATAAAATTAAAATTCTTTACAATAGTTTCACAAAATTCCTTTTTTATATAAAAATAATAGGTATCTACAGTGGCGGCTGCTGACAACATTATAAATTGGGGGGGGGGGGAATTTTAAACAGTCTATTAACCTACTAAGTATTGTCTATTTTTTGCCACATTTTCATTATGTTCGGTAATGTTTTTCCTATAGGCACTATTCAATTGGCACCTAATATTCCTCTTGCCTAACCTCAAAAATTCTATGTGGTTATTTATCAATCAATTAATCAATTCTTTATTGTACATCGACTTATAAAAGTGTATACAATGTCAAATTTTACAGCAAAAAATACTATATAATATTACATTTAACTCTAGTCAATGATCAAAAAGGTCATTAATGCTATAGAAACATTTCTCAATAAGGTAGCTCTGTAGTCTTTTTTGAACTGTTTTTCTGATGTGACATTATTTATTTCATTAGGAATTTTATTATATACATAACTAGCAAATATTTTTGGACTTTTCCTAAAAACTGATAGATGAAAATTTGGAATCAAGATTTTAATTGTTTGCTTAGTATTATAGTTATGACTTGATGAAACTGTTGGGAAAAATAGCACTTACTTTGTGTCTTTAACTTTTCACTAAAGTGCCACCCAAGCAGGATCACTTCGGGGATTGTTTATAATAAGACAAATAAAGCGAAAAAAAGCATTTCGTTTTTCACAACTGCACAACCAGTTTTCAGCATCGTATAATTTTTTATTACTTGCACTAAAATTTTACTACTGACATAGCCTAAATCAAAACAAACTCATTCGTCTTTACTAAGGATAGAACCGGCAAGGTGTAGAAGGGCAACAGACGTTTCCGCACGATGATGATGGCTGACTTCAACTAAAACACACATTCCTCCCCCCCCCGCTCGAGAACATCCATCCATACCACGCTGAAAAACGGGTGAAATTGAAACTTTGCCCCGCGCGGCGCGCATATTTGTATACAACACCCAGGATCGCCAGTCGGCTTTCGCCCGAACATCTCTGGTAAATCGCTTGGGTAACTAACCCCTGTGATCGCAAAAATGTTCGTTCAAAATTTGTCTGGATTTCAGAACCACAATCTTTCTTAAGAAAGAATTCGTAAATTTCTAACAAACATATATTTTTTTAAAACATACTCTCCTGACCTGACATCTGCTTCAGAACAAGACAAAGAAATGACATTTTTTGACAATACAGTCATGATCAGAGACAAAGAAATAGTACTCGATGATTCAAACAAATTTTTGGGTATAATTATAGACCAGCACCTAGACTGGAGAGCACACATAGAGGAACTTAACATGAGACTCAACAAAGCAATATACTCATTGAGAGTGGTCAAGAATTATCTAAATCGACACACAATGACCATAATATACCATGCATACTTCGAGTCACTCCTTAGGTATGGCATAATCTTTTGGGGAGGCTCGAGTGAAATTGAGACAGTTTTCACAACTCAAAAACGAGCTGTTAGAACAATTAGGAATATGAAATTTAGAGATTCCTGTCGAGGGAAGTTCAAGGAACTTAATATATTAACTGTACCAGGGTTGTACATTTATGAATGTCTTCTGTTCTTATTTAAAAATAAAAATCTTTTTTAAAATCACAAACCAAACCATTCACATAACATGAAAAATGAAGACTACATTTTTCCGCCACATAGGCTAACTCTAACTGAAAAGCTGCCAAAGTACTCTGCCATTAGATTTTTTAATAAACTTCCTATGCAGTTGCAAAGAGAAACAAATTTTTTAAGGTTTAAGAAAACTATATTTAACATAATTACAAAAATTGAACCATATAGTATAAGAGATTTCACAGAACACAGAGATATTTTGCTTCTGCTGGTGGGAGAATCGTCTTAGGGTCCCTGCCTCTTTATCATCTTTTCACCATATTGGTTTTGTCTGTGTTTTTGTTGTTTTATGCTTCCAAATCTCTTCTTAACTACCTAAAATGAAGAATAAGATATATTTATTGAATTAATTTGCAAACAAATAAAAATAAAATTAAAAAAAATAAAATTAAAAAAAGAATAAAATTATATATATTTCTATATTTCCCTGGGCTTCGACTGAGTTGACAGAGATTTGTTTTTTTAAAACAGTGTATCGCAATTGTGTTAAGTTTTAATTTAATGTAGTGTATTTTGCATTTTTTATTTTGGACATTCACTGAGTTGACAAAAGATTTTTAAAACATTGTATCGTAACTGTGTGTCTGCTAAATTTTAATTTTAATTTTTAGTTTAATGTAAGTAATGTATTTTTTGGATATTTTGCTTGGTATTTTAAGGTTTTATATTTTTGACAAAAAAGTCTCAACAAAATTTTAATTTTAACAAAATAGTACCAAATGTAGTGACCTTTTCAAGTTTCTTTTTTCTTTTAGGCCATTATATAATTTAAATTTTCAAAGTTAAGTAAGTGAACTGATTTTGGACTGTTTCTTTCTCTTTTGACACAATTCACTTAACCTAGGTTAGTTTTAACATTGTTAACTTTGAGCATTTGTAGTAAATTAACAAAAGAGGTTACATAGAATCAGGGTTTCCACCAAATACATATTACATATATGGTTTCCACTCATCTGGAAAACCTGGAAAAGTCAGGGAATTAAAAAGGCTACCTGGAAAAATCATTGAATGCCTTAAATTTTATCAAAAAGCATGGGAATTTACTGACAGAACCTGGAATTTTTTTAATTGTCCTGGTACATTCAGA
This sequence comes from Aspidapion aeneum, assembly GCA_963576565.1. Lineage (NCBI taxonomy): Eukaryota > Metazoa > Arthropoda > Insecta > Coleoptera > Brentidae > Aspidapion > Aspidapion aeneum. The sequence goes on from OY755046.1 coordinate 69,682,011, forward strand.
AGTTTTCAGTTACACCCAGTAAAAAATTATCTGGTTCTGCAATCCTTTTTTATTAGCGTTTTATTTATTGCATCATATCATTTTTAAAATAATCCTGGTTAACTCAAAGTGGTTTTAAGTCCTAGTTTATAATAATTATTTCAAAAAACAAGGACATCAAGACAAAAAAAAAAGGAGTGTCTTTGACTTGACATATCGCACCTCCGTTAAAAAATAGTCACAACTCAAAAAACATTGTTTTGAGAAAATCGCTGTTAAAGAATTTAGTTCATTAGAGAGATTCATTTTTCACTTACATGACAAATTACGAGTTAACATGTTATTTTATATCAACAGAAACCTATTAACTCAATGTAATTGGTGCAGTAGGTTTCTCAGAAAAGAGGATTTTTGTCGTTTTTAGCAAAAAAAAGACAAAAACCCGATACTGTGACACTTTTTTAGAACAAGGCATCATGACGTTGTAAATCAGGATGTAAAAAAAGAAAACAAATAAAGAAGAAACCTTGTATATATTTTTACAACGAGTTATAAAATGCTGAATAACAACTGGGAATGTGATTATTCTCTAATAAATTCAAAAGATTTCTTCTTATTCTCCTTAACTCTAAGTACGCTGAACAATTCGAAAAAACAGTCACAACACAAAAAAGAACAGTATTTTACTTGTTATATGGGTCAGATTTGACCAATAGTTCACACGAAAACCTTCACAATTCGAAATGTGACTCTTTTCAGGATGAAACTCCACGTTCACGCTGTTTTAAAGTCAGAAGTGACACTGTAAAGGAACGCATCCTAAGCTAAACTGGACAAAATAAAAGAGTCACATCGCCATTTCGCGGTGAATTGTCGAAACATAAATGTGACGCTTTTATGGAAGAAAGTACAAGTTATTTCGATGATGGCGGCAGGTTTATCTCAATAACGGCGATTTTTGAGTTGTGACTCTTTTTCAGCGGGTGTGTGATATAAAAACAAAGGCATTCTTATAATTTCTTAGGTGATCAAGACCAAAAATCTTCTCTTGAAATTTGATGCTTGCAAAGAGGGGTTAGTTTTTCTTTATCTCCCTAGAAGTACCGCATCCCCAATCCTCTAACTTTTATAATAAATTCTGGAAACTAAAGTACAGAGTGTCCTGTACTTTAGTTTCCAGAATTAACTTTTCTCTCTTTTTTTTTGCTCAAAATAGGCTCCAACCTTTTTGGTCAACAACCAACAAGTACAACTGGTTTGTTCAACTCAGCTTCATCTTTTGGTCAACAGCCGAAACCAACTTTTGGCAGTTTTGGCGCAACTCAACCTGCACAACCAACTACAGGACTGTTTGGTAGCCCCCAACCACAGGTAATAATTATTTTTCATCTCAGTGTTGTTTCTATGTGTTGTGCATCTCAACATTTTCAAAAATTTAAAACTAGGTGGTCCTGGGTGTGTATTAAATAGTATATTAAATACAAGAAACGAAAGTGAAAAATTTCACACAGGCGTGAATGTTGTAAACGAGACGCTAGCCTAGTGAAACAACACGCGAGTGTAAGAAAGTTACTTTTTATCAAGTTGTGTACACTATTTTTCCTACCAACACTGATGAACTATACTCAACTTTTCCGCACATGTGTAGAAAAGTACTTTGCAACACATGTGCAGCAAAGTATAGTGACAGTTAAATTCATCATACACTTTTCCATACTTGTGCGGAAAAATGTCTGTACAGGTTGTCCCAAATTGGGCACTTTTAGGGGGTTTAAGGTACTTCTAGGGGAGACAGAGAAAAACTGACCACGCATTGCGAGGCTCAAATTTCAAGGGACGACTTATAGTGAAAACCGCATTTTGAAATATCGTCTCGTCTTTGAGCTACGGGGGCTTTTTGGAAAGTCTGCATTTTTGAAGGGGGTCTATAACTTCGTTATTAGTGGAAATTTTGATTTAGAGTAAATTGCAGTTTTTTAGACTTTGTTACGAGGAATTCACCCGCTAAATTATATTTCAACTGTCACTTTTAGTTTTTGAGATATGACATAAAGTTGATAGGCAATTGTTGTCTGTCTGTCTGTCTGTCTGTCTGTCCATAACTCAAAAACCGCTTGGCCGATTTCAATGAAATTTGGTACCTAAGCTGGGTCTTGGGTCGAGATGGTCCCATTTCAAAATGAACAAAATCCACCGAACACAAACCAAATAAAAGGGTGGGGGTAGATTTCAAAAATTAGAGTTTAAGTGTAAGATGGCGTGTGTAATATCAAACGAAAGGTAATTGAGTCCGGAGTTTAACAAAATACATTTTAGTTTTTGTTTTTTTTAAGGGTGGGGGTAGATTTCAAAAATTTGAGTTTAAGTCAAAACATGGCTTGTGTGGTATCAAACAAAAGGTAATTTAGTCCGGAGTTGAATAGAATATATTTCAGTTTTTAGTTATATTAGCTCACATGTACACTATAGTACCTAGTGTGAGCTTAGGGGCCCATATATTGGCAGAGTATTTTAAATAAATAATGTGTGTTTAAATCATAACCGTTTCTGAGATATTAATTTTTTAAAATTTATTTTAAATTTTTTTAGCAGCAGTCAGCTGGTCTATTTGGCCAACCAGCAGCCCCTGCAGGTGGAGGCCTGTTCGGTTCAACCCCAGCATTTGGGGGAACCGCTCAAAATGGAACCACAATCAAATTTATTCCCGTAACAGCCACAGATAACATGATGAAAAATGGCGCCACTCAAACCATCAACACCAAACACATGAGTATTACTTGTATGAAAGAGTATGAAAGCAAGTCTTTTGAAGAACTTAGGCTGGAGGATTATATGGCCAATAGGAAAGGTTTGTATGAAGAAAAAAAAATTAGGTATTTTTAAAAATTAAAACATTTTGATTGGTGGGTTATCATTAGAAATTATAGAACATTTTTGCATTTTTTTGAAATTTTGACATTATTGATATTTTTAACTGCTTTGGCAGTTTGATTTTTCTTTTTGGTTTTTTTTTGTCATTATTGATATTTTTGGAAATTTTTGGCAATTTTGATATATTTATCACTTTTGGAATTTTTTTCTCTTTTTTGAAATTTGTTATATTTTTATCATTTTTTGACATTTTTGACACTGTTAAAAATATAACAACACTCGACTGTCTTCATTAGAAATTATAGAACATTTTAGCATTTTTTTGAAATTTTGACATTATTGATATTTTTAACTGCTTTGGCAGTTTGATTTTTCTTTTTGTTTTTTTTGTCATTATTGATATTTTTGGCAATTTTTGATATTTTTTGAAATTTTTGGCAATTTTGATATATTTATCACTTTTGGAATTTTTTTCTCTTTTTTGAAATTTGTAATATTTTTATTATTTTTTGACATTGTTAAAAATATAACAACACTCGTCTGTCTTCATTAGAAATTATAGAACATTTTTGCATTTTTTTGAAATTTTGACATTATTGATATTTTTAACTGCTTTGGCAGTTTGATTTTTCTTTTTGGTTTTTTTTGTCATTATTGATATTTTTGGCAATTTTTGATATTTTTTGAAATTTTTGGCAATTTTGATATATTTATCACTTTTGGAATTTTTTTCTCTTTTTTGAAATTTGTAATATTTTTATAATTTTTTGACATTTTTGACATTGTTAAAAATATAACAACACTCGTCTGTCTTCATTAGAAATTATAGAACATTTTTTTGAAATTTTGATATTATTGATATTTTTAACTGCTTTGGCAGTTTGATTTTTCTTTTTGGTTTTTTTTTGTCATTATTGATATTTTTGGCAATTTTTGATATTTTTTGAAATTTTTGGCAATTTTGATATATTTATCACTTTTGGAATTTTTTTCTCTTTTTTGAAATTTGTAATATTTTTATTATTTTTTGACATTGTTAAAAATATAACAACTCTCGTCTGTCTTCATTAGAAATTATAGAACATTTTTGCATTTTTTTGAAATTTTGACATTATTGATATTTTTAACTGCTTTGGCAGTTTGATTTTTCTTTTTGGTTTTTTTTGTCATTATTGATATTTTTGGCAATTTTTGATATTTTTTGAAATTTTTGGCAATTTTGATATATTTATCACTTTTGGAATTTTTTTCTCTTTTTTGAAATTTGTAATATTTTTATTATTTTTTGACATTGTTAAAAATATAACAACACTCGTCTGTCTTCATTAGAAATTATAGAACATTTTTGCATTTTTTTGAAATTTTGACATTATTGATATTTTTAACTGCTTTGGCAGTTTGATTTTTCTTTTTGGTTTTTTTTGTCATTATTGATATTTTTGGCAATTTTTGATATTTTTTGAAATTTTTGGCAATTTTGATATATTTATCACTTTTGGAATTTTTTTCTCTTTTTTGAAATTTGTAATATTTTTATAATTTTTTGACATTTTTGACATTGTTAAAAATATAACAACACTCGTCTGTCTTCATTAGAAATTATAGAACATTTTTTTGAAATTTTGATATTATTGATATTTTTAACTGCTTTGGCAGTTTGATTTTTCTTTTTGGTTTTTTTTTGTCATTATTGATATTTTTGGCAATTTTTGATATTTTTTGAAATTTTTGGCATTTTTGATATATTTATCACTTTTGGAATTTTTTTCTCTTTTTTGAAATTTGTAATATTTTTATCATTTTTTGACATTGTTAAAAATATAACAACACTCGTCTGTCTTCATTAGAAATTATAGAACATTTTTGCATTTTTTTGAAATTTTGACATTATTGATATTTTTAACTGCTTTGGCAGTTTGATTTTTCTTTTTGGTTTTTTTTGTCATTATTGATATTTTTGGCAATTTTTGATATTTTTTGAAATTTTTGGCAATTTTGATATATTTATCACTTTTGGAATTTTTTTCTCTTTTTTGAAATTTGTAATATTTTTATAATTTTTTGACATTTTTGACATTGTTAAAAATATAACAACACTCGTCTGTCTTCATTAGAAATTATAGAACATTTTTTTGAAATTTTGATATTATTGATATTTTTAACTGCTTTGGCAGTTTGATTTTTCTTTTTGGTTTTTTTTTGTCATTATTGATATTTTTGGCAATTTTTGATATTTTTTGAAATTTTTGGCAATTTTGATATATTTATCACTTTTGGAATTTTTTTCTCTTTTTTGAAATTTGTAATATTTTTATCATTTTTTGACATTGTTAAAAATATAACAACACTCGTCTGTCTTCATTAGAAATTATAGAACATTTTTTTGAAATTTTGATATTATTGATATTTTTAACTGCTTTGGCAGTTTGATTTTTCTTTTTGTTTTTTTTTGTCATTATTGATATTTTTGGCAATTTTTGATATTTTTTGAAATTTTTGGCAATTTTGATATATTTATCACTATTGGAATTTTTTTCTCTTTTTTGACATTGTTAAAAATATAACAACACTCCTCTGTTTTCAACATTAAGAATTTTTAATTTGAGGAGCTCAGTGAGTTTTTTCTCATATAAATTCAAATTAACTTTAGAAATAAAGAAAAACCACATAAAAAATTAAAAACAATTTTTTGGAAATTTAGTCCGTGCAGTCGTAGGATCCCCGTTAAAAATACTCTGCCAATATATGGGCCCCTAAGCTCACACTAGGTACTATAGTTATAGTGTACGTGTGAGCTAATATAACTAAAAACTGAAATATATTTTATTTAACTCCAGACTAAATTACCTTTTGTTTGATACCACACAAGCCATGTTTTGACTTAAACTCAAATTTTTGAAATCTACCCCCACCCTTAAATAAAACAAAAAACTAAAATGTATTTTGTTAAACTCCGGACTCAAGTACCTTTCGTTTGATATCACACACGCCATATTTTCACTTAAACTCTAATTTTTAAAATATACTCCCACCCTTTTTTTTTTAAATAAATTAAAATGTATTTTGTTTTACTGCAGACTCAATTACCTTTCGTTTGATATCACACACGCCATATTTTCACATAAACTCTAATTTTTGAAATCTACCCCCACCCTTTTATTTGGTTTCTGTTCGGTGGATTTTGATCATTTTTAAATGGGACCATCTCGACCCAAGACCCAGCCTAGGTATCAAATTTCATTAAAATCGGCCAAGCGGTTTTTGAGTTATGCGCGTTGGTCGTTACAGACAGACATACAGACAGACAGACAGACAGACGGCGCAACAAAAAAGTTTCAAAATCATCTGAAACGCAAAGATATATAAAAAAATTTGAAATCGGAGCAACTTTTTTTTTCTCGAAAAAATTAGGATAACCATAGCTCACACTACTATAGTATAGTATATGTGTGAGCTAATAGTCTCAAATTATAGTACCACCCCTGAGGGGTGGTTTAAAGTTCGAAAAACAATAGAAATGATCCATGATAGATCAAAAGACTTATATACAAATATTTTCAAAGCTTAATAATACATATATGACTTAAAACTATATCTATAGATGCACTACCGTATTAAATACTTATCAATATTTAAATATTGTAAAAAGTATAAGATGTATTAGAATCTGTTTTCAATTACACATCCACCAAAACAATTGAACATCGGTTTAATCATCGCTAACTTGTCTAAAAAATTTACTTGTAAAATATACCAGACAGCTGATACTGACTTACACCGTTTTTATTTGACATTTCCTAGTGACATTTGGAGGTTTATATATGGCCACCATTTTTAAATCAAAATATTATATTCTTTTAATTTATTTCTTACCTTTGTGTGGAAATAATGTCTTTATTACAACGAGAAAAGATTACCCATATCGCAAGGTATTTATGAACAATTTATATAAATATTAAAAACTATTGTATTCACGGGAAAAATGAGTTAAACCTTCAACCAAACTCTAGATTGTTGACCTAGGATTGTAGCACTTAGTACTGTAGACCTATTTGTAAATACCGGTGTTAATGTTTTGTCGTAAAAATTTTGGTTTCTGCAAAAAAAAAACAAATGCCGCAATTCTTATTTTTAAAATTCCGTATCTTGGTTAGACGAGCTAACTTTTATAAATGTTCTCGGTCATGGAATCAGGGATACAAAAAAAAGTTTTTGCCGGAAATTCCTCGGATATAATTTTTTCATGAAATTTTGTCACACAGTAATTGATAGAGTATTCTATTTTCTAGGTCCGCAGGCGGGTGCAGGATTTGGAGGCACTAGTTTTAGCATGAATACCCCTTCAAGCACCTCACTGTTTGGGCAGCCAACTGCTGATCCCAGTAAACCTGCGTTTGGACAGGCCACCCCAGCTTTTGGACAAACCACAACACCTTTTGGACAGACCAGTAAGTATAATCTGAGGGGACGGCAGTTCCCCGCCAAGTTCCCGCAACTGCTGTACCATCTTTTCTTGAAACATTTCAGCCTATATTTAACCTATCTAAAACTCTACTTAGAAATAAGCTACGAAATTCAAACTTTGCACAGTCGTAGATCTTCATACAGTTAACAACCCCTCTAAGACTTTCATAAAGTAGGAAAGTACAGTACAACTTCAGTAATCCGGACACATATCGTTCTGGTCAATGCCGGATTATCGAGGTATCCGGACTACTGGGACTATTTATTTTTTTATAAAAATCGCAAAATTTCATACTAAAATACCTTTATTTCGTAAAAGTTCTTTGATTTTTTAAGTTTTACCCTTTTTTATACATATATGTTATAAAAATATAAAACTACAAAAAAATGTATATGTTTCTATGTAGGTACATACATACCTATGTGTAACTTAAACTGCATAAGTTTAAAAAGTGTCGTTTCTTGAACTTGTCAAGCTAACCAGAGGTCGCCAAAAATCATCTTTTTGAGTTCTGCGTTCATAAAAATGCTTCGCTTTTGTTCTTAAAAGATATGAAGAAACAGGTATAGTCCTTGCAATAAGGCTAGTCCTGTTGCTTAATCACCCCGTAATTCTGGTTATAAAATGCACGTGTATTCTTAATTCAGTTTTAAACCGCAGAATCCTAAGGTAACTGATAATGGGTGCTGCAATACTAATTATCAGTTACCTTAAAATTAACACGACCGGTCACCACCCTCTATAATAAGAGTGGTGGATCGGTGTTTAAACTGTCAATCGTTTCGAAATTTCTGACTTTGAAAGGTGTTTGAAAGATTATCGCTTATTTTTTATTTAAATTGCTATTTGCAATAGTTCTTTAACAAAAGTTTAATTCCCAAATTGATTTTAAATAGTGAAAAATGTATGTACAGCGAATGTGCTTTACTGGCATGTATTGAGTAATCAACTAGGGTGCACTGCCAACAAAGTTTCTACACTGGAAGATTTTCAATGCGACCGGCAGAAACTATGAACAAACCATAAACTAATGATGATTTAATTTAAAAAAAAATGTTATTATCCACAATGTATTTCGAGCTGTTAAGTTAATCTAAGCTTCGCAATTTGTTTTGTTAAAAACTATAATTCAAATAGGGATAGACAAAATTTTATTTTTTTTTCGTAAATTGAAGTTTTAATTATTAATGCCTAAGCGTAAAGACTTAAATAAAAGTTAAATTAATAGTATTTGTAGTTTCCAAAATTGAACTTCAGCTCAACTCATATTAATCTAGGTACTTACTTATTTCTTTGTTATAATAATAGTATATGAGCATTTATATTTTTAGTTTAAAGTAAAATAAAACACAGTATTTCATTATATTTTTAATAAAAAAGATGTTCATACTAAAATTCCACACTTTTTATGGTTGACACATAGATCTTTTAAAAAGTGTAAAGAAGTTTTGACTTAACTGCAAAGGCTTTGGAAATCTCAACAAAAACTAAATTGAGGACAAAAGACATACAGATTCTTTCTGAGTGAATTAAAAAAAAAATTTGAAACAATATATCATAAACTATAAAGACCTATATTGAGACTATTACTAATTACTAAGTTTAAAATGTTGCAATAGAACTTGAACAGCTCATAGGATTAAGTTCAAATCGAATCACAAAAATTTTTATATTAATATTTAAGCATAAATGATTGTATGGTTCTCTTCTAGTTTAATGAAATAAAATAAATCTAAAATCTAACTAAGAAACTTAAAAAAAACAAACTACGCAAAAATAAGTCACATTTTCGAAACTGCTATAGTCAGTTATGACGAGAGGAACGACATCAATGGTTGTTTCATTTTCTCAGTGTTCCAAAATTAATTTGTTTTATCTTTTTGAAGACTGGTTTTACAAACTTTTTGAAATAAGTTTTCTAAAGGTGTTGTTTTGAATCGCATGAGAGAGTCTTCATATTTTTTGTCATTATTAGTTTTTCTTGAAATTCCGCTCTGCCGTTACCAAAGCTAACATTTTATCACTGTCGTAAGTTTTCTTGACCAGAATATAATGTTCTTTTTAAATTTCTTCTTTATAAAATATTTTGACTACTTGTCAGAAATTTTTTGTTTACTTTCATTGTCAATTTTAACTTTTATAGACAGACAGGCTTGCAACTGCCAACTGCAATCTGGGGCCAACAACGATTTTCGATGCTATTTTCTGTCTTCTTTATAGAAGAAAAATAAAAAAGGATAGCAAAGGGACTTGGGGTATTGCAAGGACTATATGTGGGCAAGCCGTTGTTGTAAAAACCAATTGTATAAAGCAGCCTCAACTTTAGGATTATCTGCTGCTGCCACGAATTCTGTGTATAAAAAAAAATGCGATAAACTTGGAGAACACCGGCAAAAATCGGCGAACGTAAAAAAACAAAAATTCATCCCAGACGCATACCTGTCCCTTGATATGATTTTGACACAAAGTTCCTTATTTTGTCTTTATTCTTCTTTATATCAAAAATCGTGGATCTAGGCACTCCAAAATTTGCTGCCGTTTGACGGATACTTCCGGATTTATCTAGACTGTCCAATATTTCACATTTTTTGGTGAGTGTTAATGTTTTGTGGCGCCATTTGTATGGAGCCATCGCTGACGTGTCTCGTATATACTTACGACTGAATAGAATAAACTGAATGCAGAAATGCCTACAATTATTACGTCGCGTGAAACTTGTTAAGGCATGAGAATTATTGTTATGTTTCTTTCATATGAACCGTCTTGTTGTTTCTTAGGCTAGTGGCTAGTTTTACACGCAATATAGGCTAGGTTCTTTCACGATTGGCTAAACGTTTTAACGTCCGGTGTAGAGAGGTAAAAGTTTGAAAATGTCCGGTTTATAAAGCAATCCGGATTACTGGAGTGTCCGTTTTAGCGAGTGTCCGAGCTACTGAAGTTGTACTATAATTACAAAATTTCAAAAAACGTCGAAATTGTCACTCACTCACTCACTTATGTATAGATCATCAAAATTCTACTATACTTCCAGACACGCTACAAAGCTGAAATTTGGCAGAATGATAGAAATTATGACCAAATCCTTGGAAAAAATTAAAAATCCCCAAAATTCTAATTTACTCGCCTCCCCTATACATGTAAAGTTATGTAAAAGTAACATTGCCACTTCCAGAAACGTTAGAGAGCTGAGCTTTGGCAGACTGAAATTAACGATGATAAAACTATATAAAAAAAATTAAAAACACCAAAATTTTAATTTACTTCCCTCCTCTTTACATGTAAAGTTATGTAAAATTAACATTGCTCACTTCCAGAAACGCTAGAGAGCTGATCTTTGGAAGAGTGATAGGATCTATGATAAAACCATGGGAAAAAACCTCAAAAATTTTAATAAGGCATTGCAAAAGTTTTAAACAATATTCCGCATATTTTACTACTTTAAAAATTAAATATTATCCAATCCCGGTAAAAAAAGAGTGAAATCATATCAAAAACATGTCATGTATAAAAAAGCGTATAAGTACGCGAAAATGGTATTACGTAAAAAGAATTGAGATAAAAGTAAAGCCAAGTTCTCCAATACAAATTTCAAAATGAAAGGTTCTTTCTAGTTTGGAAATGTTTTTCTAAACTTGGCTATTACGGCTGAAAATGACACAGTGCTAAATTGAACATAAAGAAGTTTGGCTGGAATAGCAAAGTTTAAAAAAACATTTCCAAACTATAGTAAGAACCTTTCATTTTGAAATTTGTATTAAAGAACTTGGCTTTACTTTTATCTCAATTCTTTTTACCGAATACCACTTTCGCGTACTTGGCTTTTTTTACATTGTTATGATTAATATATTTTTAAAATTTTTTGACGTAACCCTTATATTTAAAGGTCAATAAATTTCAGATACATTCAACATGGGCGCTCAACAGAACCAGACCTCGTCCCCGTTCGGCGCCAAGCCGACCACGTTCGGGGCTCCAACAGCCTCGTCTTCATTCGGCTTCGGCGCGACGAACGCGCAGCCTACTTCGAGCTTGTTCGGCGCCAACACAGCGCAGGCGCAGAAACCGTTCGGCACGGCCACTACACAATCGTCTTTGTTCGGAACCACGAATACGGCTCAGCAGTCCACGTTTGGTGGAGGATTAGGACTCACTTCAGTAAGTTTCGTTATTCAATAATACTAATGACATCTCGACAGTTTCTCGTTGGTATGGAGAATTCAAGCCTGGATGGATTAGCCTTAGCGACGATCCAAGGCCAGATTTACCAGAAACGACTGTCTCCCAGAAAAACATTGATGCTGTGCGCATGCTCATCATCATTATACTTTTTTTACAAATTTTGTTTCTACAGTAAAACCTCTCCTTGCAGATACCTCTGTTAAGCGGACACTCCCTTTAGGCGGACAAATTTGTTGAAACCAAGCTTTTCCCTATAACTGGACACTCTAATAACCGGACAATTTTTTTTGGTGAAAAAATTTTGAAACCTCCCTTAACCGAACGCGAACCTTGTAACGTGTCATTTTTACGTTTAAGGCAACGTTACATATTTGCTTATTTAGGTAAATAATCAAGGCTCTTCGACTCGTCCTTCTGTACACAAATTAAGGGTATTTTATAGAGCTAGGTTTGGAGGTTATATAGTGTCTAGGAAATTACCTTAAAAGGAGGCATTCCATCGAATTACTGTGGACACTGCACATCGTATTATTTGGGCATTCTAATCGGAATTTGAGATCACAGGTTTCGGGAAAAATCACATTAAAACTTTTGATTGTTTTGTTTATCTGTAGAAATTCGTGGTTTTCTTTGACGTTCATGAAAATAAACAGCTGTTCTGCTGGGGAATGGCGGCGTTGCCGCATCACAAATGATTTCAGTAACAGGAAGAAAACATTTAGATGAACATTCCATTCGCTTATGTTTATTTTGGAGGATATTGGCCCACTTTGATATCTTTATTAATTTGATAAGGAGAAGATAAAATAAATACGAGTTATGCACTTTTGTAAATGGGAGATAAACGAGGAATAAAAACCAGGACTAAAAGAATAAACAAAATCGTATTTTTATATTATATAAATTTATATATAATCATAGTTAAATAAAGTTAATAACTAACTCAGTCGGATTGAAGGGTTGTGTAGGGCTAGCTAGTGAGGAGCAAACTTAACATCTGAACACTCTTAGGCTGGGTTTGAGCAGTAGTTCAATGTGTATTTTAGGTTCAAGTTCGGAAACAACTTTATTAATGTAGAGATGTTTTACAAAAATGGCGTCAAACCATTAACGTATTAACCGGAGGAGACCAGGAACCGCGGCAAAAATTCATTCATCAAAACAATTCGATTTGACCCCTAGATGCTTCAATAAGTTGGAAAAGAATAGAAATATTTTTTGGAAAGACGATGGCAACGCTGTGCGACACACAGCAGACGTATGTTTATTCTTTATGGTCGATCGATTTACCAGTGACGGCGGCAAAATATTTATTTATTAAAAGTAAATACCTAACTTATTAAAACAAGCAATTTAATTTAGTTTACAGCTGAATAGATACCCATTGACAATTAGATGTTTGATTAGGATGCTTTTAGTTTGGTGTATTTTATTTTAGGTTAGACAACGTTAAAAATTCAGAGTAGGTAAAAAGGACTAACCCAACCTAAAAAATTGCCTCAATCCAAATCTAAAAAAACTGTTTACACAAAAAAAAACGGTTAAATAAAAAAGGTATACATAAAAAATTACTTTCCATATTAATAAGATACCTTTTTTACCTTATCTGTTGAAAATCAAGGCTCAGTTAAAACTATCAAAACACCAAAACTTGGGACACCCTGTACATTTTTAACTAAACTTATGTTTAAACAGTTTTAACAAATAAATAATTATTTATATAATACCCAAAATTTTTTTTTCTGATTTTATATTGATTTCTACGGCACTGGTCTTTGTTTTGTTTTGAAGGTCAAACAAGTTATTTAACTTACTTGTAAAACGAAACTTCTGGATTAAAATAGTCGAGATTTTAGCACAAAATACACTCCCACACCATTTTAAAGTCTTTTAAGATTAATTTTGAGTCCAGATCAAAAATAAATTTTAAGAAAAAACACGAAAACAATTCCGAACCGTAAAGAGACAGGTCAAAAACGCCCAACAACAAACCCTTTACAAAATACTAATGGGTCCAAAGGGACTACCTTCTAATCAAGAATAGTTTTGTCTCTTTTTCTCGCATCAGTTTAACAAAAGAGGAACAAAATAATATACTTTACGCGGGCCTAGACGATTGTGGCATCTTTCTAATTCCTTTGTTTTAGTGAGGGACTGTAATCGAGAATAGTTTTGTTTTTTTCTCTCGCACTGGTTTAATAAAGGAAAACGAAGGAGTAGCAAAATAAATGCTGGAAGCACAAGTTAAAGTTATCACCGCTTGTTATATATCCATATTTGGTCGTGTATAATTAATCTGGTAAGGGTTTGTAAGAACAGTTTCGTCTTTTTCCGGTGCATTGGTTTAAAAAAGAAATAAAAGTAAAGGAAAGATCGGGTAATTTTGGTGATTCTTAAAGAGAAAGAAAATAGAGTTTTCTATGGACCAAACAAAAATAGTCGATGAGTTCTTTTCTGCAGAAGTACGTTTTTTAAAACAAATTGTTTATCTAGACGGCCGATTTTTTTGTTTATTTCCTAGTCTCCTCCGGTTAATATGTTAATGCGTCAAACCATATGAATCTTAGAGAAAACATATATAAAGAGCAAAGGAAACTTTTGACTAAAACTGTAACTAAAATACAATTAAATTATACTATAAAATTTGTGAAAAAAACTTTAAGCGCCACAGTGTTTTAATATCAATGTTTTACAAAAAAGATCTTAATTAAAATACAGTTCAACCCAAACGTTGTAGCCAAACAATGAAACTCTACCTACTTCCGAGGCTTCCAGAGTATTTGTGTAGTTACTCAGTAATTTGATTTTAGTGTCACAAATTGGCACAGCGTTATTGTTCTATTTACAGTGTCACAAAATGGCGGCAACGTCTTTTAGGTTGCCACAAATGTCACCCAACGCATTTTAATTGGCCACAATTGGCACCCAACGCATTTTAATTGGCCACAACCTCTGACAACGGGACGTAGCGCTGCACGACATGGGCATAAATATTGTGGAATATTGGAATTACCTCTTTCCGTTTTAATGTGGAAACTAAATAGTTCTGTCATATTTACAACATATTTTCTTCGGCTGGACTGCTGTATTTTATTTTTATTGTTCAGTTGGGTAGTAATCGATCTCTTTGAAATGGCGCCTAGTAAAAACTTCTTAGAAGTTGTTAACGTTTCGGAGAAGCAACATCTATCAGCATGAAAGATCGCTGAAAAATTTAATATCGGAAAAACTCAGCAGCGAAAATTGTTAATAAATATATATTAAAATTTCGCAATTCTCTCTCATAAGCGGACACCTCCAATGAGTGGATAAAACCGCGAGTGTCCGCTTATAGGAGGTTTCACTGTATATTTTGCTTTTCTATAAATTATGTGCACCTATTCTTTAGTAGTGTAAAAAAGAAAAACAAAACACCCTGTATAATTTTTTTTCAGAACGCCAATACGACGGGAATGTTTGGTGCAAAACCAGCCCAAGCGGCGCCCTTATTTGGGGCGCAACCCGCCCAAAACACGTTCTCTTTCAACACACCTGCCTCATCTCAATCCAGCCTCTTCACTCCTGCCTCGAAGACTCTGTTTGGAGGCACTACCACTACTACTCTAGGTATGTTTATTTGAAGACGCTCATGTAATACCTCCTTTACCTGCAGTGGGCAGGGAATTGGGCAAAGAATTGAGAAGAGAGATTCGCAAGAGTGTCACATTGACCAAGAAGTGTTCTGAGGAGTCCCATAAGGACGAAACAGTTAACTGTCAACATTTATTAGATGTCCCTTAGATCTTGGATCCCCGTGAGGTTAAACTTATAAGCGCCTGCTCTTGTTGTGGTTTCTCTGGTATCTCGGTAGATGGCGCTTCTTGCAAAAATTTTCTCACTATAGACGTAGGATGAGAGACAAAACGGGTGTCACATTGACCAAGAAGTGTTCTGAGGAGTCCCATAAGGACGAAACAGTTAACTGTCAACATTTATTAGGTGTCCCTTAGATCTTGGACCCCCGTGAGGTTAAGCTTTCAAGCGCCTGCTCTTGTTGTGGTTTCTCTCGTATCTCGGTAGATGGCGCTTCGTGCAAAAATTTTCTCACTATAGACGTAGGATGAGAGACAAAACGATCTGATTACCTTCGCAGGGGACTTGCGGCTACAGACTAAAATGCACTCTGGCTCCTTTGATTTCGAGGTTATGTTTTAATTGTTTTGTTTTTGTTCAAATAGCCTGGGACTGTTTAAAATTTGAAGTCCCTTCCTGTTTTAAAAATTAGTCCGTGTTTATATTTGTCGTGTAGTTAGTTCGGTCAAATTTATTTTGTGTTATTGTTTCAATTCATATAAAAATACATCGACCTAAAAATATGGAATGTACCGAGTGCACTCAAGAGATCAGTTTTTCTTCCAAGTCTAATTTAAGAGCTCATTTAAAAAAATTTCATCCAGGTAAATTTTTGACCCTGATGCTTTTTATTATTTATTATTATCACCCATATACCATACTATAGTAGTGTGAGCTATGGTGATCCTAATTTTTTCGAGAAAAAAAAAGTTGCTCCGATGTCAAAATTTTTTATATATCTTTGCGTTTCAGATGATTTTGAAACTTTTTTGTTGCGCCGTCTGTTTGTCCGTCTGTCTGTCTGTAAGGACCAACGCGCATAACTCAAAAACTGCTTGCCCGGTTTCAATGAAATTTGGTACCTAGGCTGGGTCTTGGGTTGAGATGGTCTCATTTGAAAATTAACAAAATCCACCAAACACAAGTCAAATAAAAGGGTGGGGGTAGACTTCAAAAATTAGAGTTTAAGTGAAAATATGGCCTGTGTGATATCAAACAAAACGTAATTGAGTCTGGAGTTAAACAAAATAAATTTTAAGTAAAAAAAAGGGTGGGGGTAGATTTCGAAAAATAGAGTTTAATTTAAAACATGGCTTGTGTGGTATCAAACGAAAGGTAATTTAGTCTGGAGTTGAGCCTAAGCCAGAAGAGACAATTGTAATAGCAAATCAATTGTTACATTCTTGATTCCTAAAAATAATAAAAACCTAATAGAGTAAATACCTAATTTAATTAAAAAATAAAATTTTAAAGAATAATTTATTTTTGCATCTGCCCACTTGTTATTTTTGTGTTTCCCAAAATCTTTTTTTGAGTTCAGCTAATAGCTTAAACATTTCACATTTTGTTTATTTTTGTTTTATATCGAATCTTCATTATAAATGTGATTTAATTATATAGTATCAAATTTTCCATAAATCCTAAACCTCAAAAAGATTTAGCCTGGATTCCTATAGTTCGAAGCCTAAGCCACTTTTGTCTGCATTTTTTGGTACCGTAATGATACTTGGTACGAATATAGTACAACACTGTAGTATTATTTTATTGGCTGAACTGAATACCGGGTGTCCCATTTAAAAAAATGTGTTTTTTTTAACATAACTCACCTACTCGACATTTGATTTTCTTTTCGTTCATCACCATCGTAATCAGAGAAAAAAAATACCACAACTTTGTCTATTTAACCGACCCTGTAGCTCTAATATTAACGAAGTAAGTAATAGTGGCGACTTAACTCTTAACACCCTGTACATTATAATTCAAAAATTCTAGAAACTTAATTTTTACTTAATTTATCAAATTTTATTAAGTTAGGTTTGATTAGGTGTTTTTAATATTCTCTCACATAGATCTCAGAACAGGTACATTTCAGGTGTCAGTTTTTGATATATCATGTGAACAGTTTGATGTTTTGACTTAATTTATATCTGTCCTCGTTCCTATTGCTCCCCCCCCTGAAAAAAACCGTTTTCAAAACTTTACTTTTTGTAAATTTTTTGGATTTACAAGCTATAAGGTGAAACAAACAAAAAACTGTACGCGAAATGAGTTTCATATTTAATTTATACATTTTTTCTTGCCCACCTGAAGTACGCCCCTGTATCTGGGCCCTGCACTGGGTTCCATAGGAGCACCTCTTCTAAAATGGCATCTCTAGGTGTCTACTACCTCTGTGCCAAATTTTATTACGGAAAAATGCAGACAAACCCCAAAATTTCCCTCTTAGGCCCCGAACTACTACGAATTTTAAAAATATACGTTCAAATTAACCCGCGAAATCGAAGGAGCCAGAGTGCATTTTAGTCTGTAGCCGCGAGTTGTCACATTGACCAGAGAGTGTTCTGAGGAGTCCCATAAGGACGAAACAGTAAACTGTCAACATTTATTAGGTGTCCCTTAGATCTTGGACCCCCGTGAGGTTAAGCTTTCAAGCTACCCACGGAAAAATATGAGAGAAACAAAAATTCCTTTTTACCCGATTACTAGGAGGGTATCAGATCCGTAATAGATTCATTTATTTAATTTGTTTTTTCTAGCATTTGGCGGTTCGACGGGGGCATTCGGAACTAACACTGGCTTTTCGAATACATTTGGTAAAACTACAGCAGCGCCAGCTTTTGGTAGTACTGCAACTCCAGCCTTTGGAAGCGCCTTTGGAGGTCAGTACAGGGTTGTTCAAATTGGACACTTTTAGAGAGGTTTGAGGTACTTTCAGGGGTGTTCCTGTGCAAAACAAAACTTAATAAACTTACTCGAAAATGAGATTTTTATATCATTGAAATCGCCGTAAAAAATGCCACCAGCCAGCCAATTTTTTTGCCATTTTTCTAGTTAGCCTAGGCGCTGGCTCCTGTCACGTGTGACCTAAAATGTGCGCTCAGTTTGACTGCGGGGCATTGTTAAGCACCTATAGGAGTATAAAAAAGGTTTGGTCACGTGGTCGATCTCATAGTCGTTTGGCCGCCATCTTTGAAAATGGCCGCCAAATTGATTCGTTTTTTACGAGTCGTTAATTACCGAGATGAATTCCATCAAAGGAGCATGCGCCAAAATTAACGTCAAAATGTCTAATTTAAATTATTGGCGCGAATACCGTGATTGGCGCGAGCTCGAAGAGCTTAACGTATAATAAAAAATTCAAGGTATAAAATAATGGTCAATTCTAATTTTTAGGTATGATTTTATATCGGTACCGGGTGGTTTTTTATAACCGGAGCACTCAGCAACTTTATCATTGAAAATAAATTGAGATTTTTTTGGTTAATTATGACAACTTTAAAAGCCAACATAATTTTTTTCTATCCGTCACCATGTACACGGTGTCCCAAATTCGATGTTTTTGGGGGTTTCGGGTATTTCTAGAGGGGCTAAAAAACTGATCCCCCTTTGCGACACTCAAATTTCAAAAGAAGCTTAAAGGTGAAAATCGCATTTTGATATAGCAAGCCGTTTTTAAACTACGGGGTGTTTTTAAAAAGTCTGCATTTTGGGAAGGGGTCTATAACTTGTTTATTTATTAATATTTTTTAATTCTGTGAAAACATTCTTAAGACACAAGAAGAATTAAGTTTCATTTGTCACGTTTAGTTTTTGAGATATCACATAAAATTAATTTTGCTTTATGGGAGGATCCCTTTATTTCTTTATATTTTTGTATTTTTACCACATATTTTAGTTTGCTTAATGGGTTTAAAATATTTTAATATTATAAAATTATAAAAATAATAAAGAGGTGATTAAAAAATAAAAATAAAGAAAACAATAAAAAAATAAAATATTGAGTGTGATACATCATTTTAAAGGAAATTTTAAGCTGATTTTAAAAATCAAATAAAAAAAGAGTTATTCTGTAAGAAAAATAACAACTTTATGCAATATTTTAAAAACCAAAAGAGATAAATAAAAACCGTTTACATCTGTCAATTCTTCAAGAAAAGATCTATAAGAAAGCTGCTTACACAAAAACAAAATTTTCATAAACAAAAAAGTTATAGACCCCCTCCCAAAATGCAGACAAAAACACTCCGTAGCTTAAAAACGGCTATATCTAAATGTGGTTTTCACCTTTAGGCTCCTCTTGAAATTTGAGCGTCGCAAAGGGGGTCAGTTTTTTTCTATCTCCCCTAGAATTACCCGACACCACAAAAAAACAACGAATTTGGGACACCCTGTACAGGCTGTGACAATGAAGTCGATTTTTTGAGAGGGAACACCTTGTATATTTTTGCATTTTAAGATTCGTCTTTTCTTTCTGATTTCAAAAATATACAATATCTACGTGCTGCGATTAATATTTTTTCTTCTATATGATCTTATGCATTTCACGTTTATTTTGTTTTGCCATGGGAGTATTGACTCAACTCCAATGTTTCTTCAAGTATTTCTTGATTGTGTTTGTATTTCAAATCATCACACAGATCCAAGTTTTTTGGGAAGGAGCATTTACATTCTAGGCATCTAAACATAAAAACACTTTCTGCATAGGAATACCTTTGTTTTTGTATGCCATGTTTACTTTGACAGTGTTTATTCAAATTAAATTGGGCACTAAATAATTTGTCACACAACTTGCACGTCACCGGTATTTTCACAGCACAAAAACGACGAATTTTCATCAAAAAGCACTGGAAATTATTAAAGTTTTGCTGTATAAAACTATACTGAAATATCTCTCAGTTGATTGGTTGGCAGAAGTGACAGATCAACGCTTGCGCACGTCTTGGAATTCATCTCGGTATTTAACGACTCGTGATTTTTTTGTTTAATCGTATCTCCCCCCCAGTCGTCCGATTTTAATTTTTTAAAGCTTGTTGTACTCCTTTTTTAAAGACAAATAAATTTTGTTATTACACATTTTTTGATAAATCATGATTTTTTGTTTTTTTTGTTTTAAACTTTTCACAGAAAAGGATATTGATTTTATGTTTTTAAAGTTCGATGGATGGTACCCCTAAAGACTGCCTTAAAGAGTGGTTTCTAAAACCGTTCACAAGATTATAGAAAAGGTGAATTTGCAGCGAAACGATGCATCCTACCGAAAAACGTTAAGAATAATTTTTTATAGTACTTTTAATTCCGCTTCGTCTGATCATTGTCATATCTTTTACAATTTTTAAGAAAAAAAATCGATTTTGGAGTGAAAACATGAAATTTTTACAAAATTGTATATTTTAGCTGGCTTGTCGAGCTAACTATGAAAGCTAGGATACTAAGTGATACATCAAAAGAAGCGAAATTAAAAGCACTACAAAAAATTAATTTTATGGTTTTTCGCTAGAATGCATCGTTTCGCTGCAAATTCTATAATCTTGTGAACAGTTTTAGAAACCACCCTTTTTAAGGCAGTCTTTAAGGGTACCATCCATCGAACTTTAAAAACATAAAGTCAATATCCTCTTCTGTAAAAGGTTTAAAGCCTTCTATGTAACAAAAAAAAAACAAATGACAATAATATTGTAGCTACAATAAAATGAGCATGGGTATTATTTTAATTCTTTTGCTAGCGGAAATAATAATAATCTTGGTATATCTCAAAAACTACTTGATTTATCAAAAAATGTGTAATGACAAAATTTGTTTGTCTTTAAAAAAGGAGTTAAACAGGCTTTAAGAAATTAAAATCGGACCACTGGGTAGGGAGATACGCTTAAACAAAAAAAATATATCAATTTGGCGGCCATTTTCAAAGATGGCGGCCAAACGACCATGAGTTCGACCACGCGACCAAACTTTTTTTATACCTCAATGGGTGCTTAACAAAGTCCCGTAGGTCACACGAGACAGGAGCCAGCGCCTACACTAACTAGAAAAATGTCAAAAATTTCGAGAAGAGGATCAGCTAGGATTTATATGAATATGGCTCTGAAGTCAGGAAAGAGTCCATATTCAAAATGTGCAATTAGTTTTTGGAACCATTTTCATGTAACCTATACTTCATTTAGGCACACTGTGTATGAGTTCATCACTTTTCGATTCTATGAACATGTATTTATGCTATGCTATGGCTACAACCAAAAACTTGGTAGAAGCTTTCGTTTCTGAGATATTTACAAAAAACTGTTTTCAAGGCCGATATAAGGTGGAGTTCACTTGGAGTGTGCTAATGGCCTAGGAACATTAACGTATTAACCGGAGGAGACCAGGAACCGCGGCAAAAATTCATTCATTAAAACAATTCGATTTGACCCCTAGATGCTTCAATAAGTTGGAAAAGAATAGAAATATTTTTTGGAAAGACGATGGCAACGCTGTGCGACACACAGCAGACGTATGTTTATTCTTTATGGTCGATCGATTTACCAGTGACGGCGGCAAAATATTTATTTATTAAAAGTAAATACCTAACTTATTAAAACAAGCAATTTAATTTAGTTTACAGCTGAATAGATACCCATTGACAATTAGATGTTTGATTAGGATGCTTTTAGCTTGATGTATTTTATTTTAGGTTAGACAACGTTAAAAATTCAGAGTAGGTAAAAAGGACTAACCCAACCTAAAAAATTGCCTCAATCCAAATCTAAAAAAACTGTTTACACAAAAAAAAACGGTTAAATAAAAAAGGTATACATAAAAAAATTACTTTCCATATTAATAAGATACCTTTTTTACCTTATCTGTTGAAAATCAAGGCTCGTAGTTCAGTTAAAAGTATCAAAACACCAAAACTTGGGACACCCTGTACATTTTTAACTAAACTTATGTTTAAACAGTTTTAACAAATAAATAATTATTTATATAATACCCAAAAAAATTTTTTCTGATTTTATATTGATTTCTACGGCACTGGTCTTTGTTTTGATGGTCAAAGTTATTTAACTTACTTGTAAAACGAAACTTCTGGATTAAAATAGTCGAGATTTTAGCCCAAAATACACTCCCACACCATTTTAAAGTCTTTTAAGATTAAATTTGAGTCCAGATCGAAAATATATTTTAAGAAAAAACACGAAAACAATTCCGAACCGTAAAGAGACAGGTCAAAAACGCCGCATTGACCCTTTACAAAATACTAATGGGTCCAAAGGGACTACCTTCTAATCAAGAATAGTTTTGTCTCTTTTTCTCGCATCAGTTTAACAAAAGAGGAACAAAATAATATACTTTACGCGGACCTAGACGATTGCGGCATCTTTCTAATTTCTTTGTTTTAGTGAGGGACTGTAATCGAGAATAGTTTTGTTTTTTTCTCTCGCACTGGTTTAATAAAGGAAAACGAAGGAGTAGCAAAATAAATGCTGGAAGCACAAGTTAAAGTTATGACCGCTTGTTATATATCCATATTTGGTCGTGTATAATTAATCTGGTAAGGGTTTGTCAGAAGAACAGTTTCGTCTTTTTCCGGTGCATTGGTTTAAAAAAGAAATAAAAGTAAAGGAAAGATCGGATCATTTTGGTGATTCTTAAAGTGAAAGAAAATAGAGTTTTCTATGGACCAAACAAAAATAGTCGATGAGTTCTTTTCTGCAGAAGTACGTTTTTTAAAACAAATTGTTTCTCTAGACGGCCGATTTTTTTGTTTATTTCCTAGTCTCCTCCGGTTAATATGTTAATGGCTAGGAAGGTATCAGATCCGTCATGGATCCATTTATTTTTAAGTACAATTTTAGCTCACACATATACTATACTATAGTAGTGTGAGCTATGGTGATTCTAATTTTTTCGAGAAAAAAAAAGTTGCCCCGATTTCAAAAAGTTTTATATATCTTTGCGTTTCAGATGATTTTGAAACTTTTTTGTTGCGCCGTCTGTCTGTCTGTATGTCTGTCTGTATGTCTGTCTGTATGTCTGTCTGTATGTCTGTCTGTATGTCTGTCTGTATGTCTGTCTGTCTGTCTGCCTGTCTGTCTGTCTGTCTGTCTGTCTGTGTGTCTGTATGTTCGTCTGTAACGACCAACGCGCATAACTCAAAAACCGCTTGGCCGATTTTAATGAAATTTGGTACCTAGGCTGGGTCTTGGGTCGAGTTGGTCCCATTTAAAAATGAACAAAATCCACCGAACACAAACCAAATAAAAGGGTGGGGGTAGATTTCAAAAATTAGAATTTATGTGAAAATATGGCGTGTGTGATATTAAACGGAAGGTAATTGAGTCTGCAGTTAAACAAAATACATTTTTATTTATTTAAAAAAAGAGGGTGGGGGTATATTTTAAAAATTAGAGTTTAAGTGAAAATATGACGTGTGTGATATCAAACGAAAGGTAATTGAGTCTGGACTTTAACAAATACATTTTAGTTTTTGTTTTTTTTTGTAAGGGTGGGGGTAGATTTCAAAAATTTGAGTTTAAGTCAAAACATGGCTTGTGTGGTATCAAACAAAAGGTAATTTAGTCTGGAGTTGAATAAAATATATTTCAGTTTTTACTTATATTAGCTCACACGTACACTATAACTATAGTACCTAGTGTGAGCTTAGGTGCCCATAGATTGGCAGAGTATTTTCTAGGTACAGCCAATCAGAACACCAGCATTTTCGGTAACCAAAATCAACCCAAACCCGGCGGACTGTTTGGCAACACCGGTTCGACGGGGCTTTTTAACACCGGCAACACCGCCCCAGCTTTTGGACAGACTAATACTGGTTTCGGAATGGGTCAGCCTCAACAACAGACTTCGTACGTATCTTAATCTCTTCTTCTATTTCTTCATTTTAAATAATTGATTCTGCCAATTCAATTTGCACTATTTTTTTGGGGGGCTTTGAGCTGTTTATATCACTAAAGTAGAGGGTTAACCGGTTTATTTTTTAAAATATGAATTTTCAAAATTTTGCCATTTTCTAGCCTAAACTTCGCTAAATGGCGTTTTTAAAATATGAATTTTCAAAGTTTTGTCTTATGAGATTCCCTCGGAGATTCCCTACCCTAAAATTCGCTAAATGACGTTTTTCAGAATCTTACCTCAAGATGTAGTTTTTTCGCATCTCGATGGTCCCACCATACTGTAATTCGGTGCTTTTGTTGACAAAATGTATAGTTTGGGAGGTATAAATTTTCAGTTTTGTCATAATGGCCTTATGAGATTCCCTACCCTAAAATTCGCTTCGAATCTCAACACATGGTGTGGTATTTTTGCATTTCTATGGCCCCACCATACTGCAACTCGATGCTTTTGTTGATAAAGTGTATGTACTATTCTGCCGTGCATAAGCTATAATGCTGTTAACCAACATTTGGACAATTTTGATGTTTTGGTGCTGTCTTAATCACAACATTATTCTACATCAATTGTTATAAGCAAATCTTCTTTAGCTTTTGTGGTTTTCAAAAAACTAATAACTTCCAGTTATTAAGGAGCATCGTTTGTTCACTATTTTCCGGGTTTTTTGATCAAAACTAGGAAATTTTTTAAAGAAGTTAACAGCCACGGTGGATAGAATCGACCGGTGTTCGGATCTTATAAATATATGTTGAATTTTCACGTCACACTGGTGGTCCAGCTGATTTTTTTAAACATAAGTTAGGTATGAAATGAACAACTAATATTTTTTGAATTTTTTGAAAACTAAGGCAATTTTCCTACTATTTTTTAGTATATTCTTATAAAATAATATTTTTCAGACATACCAGTCGTTATTTTTTTTAGCCCGCTTCATTTCTCTTTACACAAAAATTAAAATTCGTAGAAAATAATGTGTTCGTTTCAGCTTCAAAAATCATCCGGTGACCTACATCTTTGTTTACTACCCAATAGTCCTCGGTTCACCTTTGATACTAAACGATCACATTCAGATTGACTTGTAGTTTAAGTTTTGTGTAATAAAAAATAAAGCGGGCTAAAAAAATATAAGGACAATACGTCTAGAAAATTACATTTTATAAGTATGTACTAGAAAACAGTAGAAAAATTGCCTTAGTTTTCAAAAAATTCAAAAAATATTAGTTGTTCCGTTGTTCTTATCAGATCTAACTTTTGTTTACAAAAATCAGCTGGACCACCAGTGACGTAAAAATTCGACATATATATATATATATATATATATATATATATATATATATATATATATATGGATGATTCTACCAAAAGTGGGCTATATGGATATCATTTTTGGTCATTGCCTTTAAATAACAGTACAGCACAGTAAATAATTTTGTTTTTTTAAATTTATGTAACTAATTAGGTGTAAGCTAGGAAACATTTATTTTCCCGAATTTAAGGAATTATTGCGTAAAAATTCCAGAGGGATGAGTACCAGAGGAATGAGTTTTTTAATGGTTTTCCAATTCAAATCAAAATCTATTTAGACTACTTAACTTAAGTTTTATATAAACAAAGTTCCTATACTTATAATTTTAAAACAATCAACAAAAAAATTATACTATTGATATCAGTCGAATATTTACTTACCAGAGGAATGATAATTGAAGCGTTTCTTTTGAATTTCTCTGAAAAAAACTAATTTTCTGCCGAAAATAAAAAGATCTATAACTTAAACCAAACTAAAGTTGACATTATCTGTCACAACTTGTCACCCTCACAAGTAAATTAGATATCCAGGGCCGTCTCTTTCTCTAGAAATTAACCGGTGGTATTCACAAATATTGTGTTATTAAAAATGGAGCACGTTTAAAATTGTAAAATTTTCCGGAGAAAATGTAAATTCGGATTTTCAAAAATATGACTGCAAACTTAAGTTTTATCAATTTTTTGATAAATAGTTAAGACTTGGTTAAATATTATTTATTAGGATATTTTTTTCAATCTGAGTTTTTAATATTTGGTTTGGGACAACACAATAAAAAAAATTATAAACTTGCAATTTTTTTGATACATTATACTCAAATGCTCCATAAAGGAAACATTTCGTTTTAAATCTTATAACTAAAACTATGCTTCATTTGCAGTCTGTGTTTGAAAAATATGCATTCCCACTCCACAGCACCATGTTTGTAGAATCATCCATATAAGATCCGAAAACCGGTCTATTCTATCCACCGTGGTTAACGGCATTCCAGCTTAGTGACGGCAGTATTGTGGGGTTGACAATGATTGATTGATTGATTAATGATATCCCTTGTTTCTTAGGTTTTTCAATCAGGTTCAAGACCCATCGCAGTCCACCAGCAACTGGTCAACTCTAACCAGCGATCCGTTCGGCGATGCGCCGCATTTGGCCGGATTGGAGCCCAAATTGGCGACTACTGGCAACACTGTATCAGCCACCGATCCCAAAGTGCTTAAGGCGTTGCTAGACGCCTCGAAAAATGTGGACATGTCTCACAATGCCAAGCTTAAGGTTTTTCCAGCTAGAAGTGCCAGGGTAAGCAGCATAAGTACCCGTGGTGTTTAAATTACTACTTCTACTACTATGTCGGTTTAGAACCTTTTTCTACGTTGTCCGACGCCTATTCTCCACCTCCTTCGATCCTGACAATCATCTTCTATCAGATTTTTTTGACTCATTGATCTTTGGATTGACTGTTGCCATTCTAGTTTAGGACGCCCTCTTTTTCTGCGCCCTATTGGTTGGCCCTATTGGTTCTAGGACCTGCTTTGGTAATCTTTCGTCGTTCATCCGTTGTACATGAACGTACCATATCAGTTGCCTTTTAGTGATGTCATCCATTATGCTTCCCTCGATTCCCATTCTTTCTTTTATGATCTCATTTCTTACGTGATCTGTTCTAGATATTCTCATTGATCTTCTTATTGCATCCATTTCGACACTTTCCATTTTTGTTTTGTATTTTTCTGTTACGCGACAAGTGTCTATTCCATACAACAGCGTGCTTTTCACCATTGTTTCGTTTATGTTAAATTTTACATTCTTTTTTATCTCTGTGCTCCATAAAATACTGTTAAGACATCCAATAACCTTTTTTGCTTTTACTATTCTTTTTTCCAGTTCTTTACAGTCTGTTCCTGTCTTATCAAATGTGACACCCAAGTATACATACTCATTGCATGGAGATATTACTTGTCCATTGTCTAGTTCTAACTCACTGGATTCGTTTCCAATACATAAGTACTGTGCCTTGTCCACGTTCACTGTTAATCCCCACTTTTGGTTTTCTTCCATTAACTTTCTCATCATATACTCCATGTCTTCTTTATCATTAGATACAATTACTTCGTCGTCAGCAAACTGTAGTGTGTATATGGTAAATCGGTCGTTAAGTTGTATTCCCATGCCGTCCACTTTACGTTTCCAGTTTTTTAGAGCTACTGCGATATATATTTTATAAAGATTTGGAGAGATACAACATGTCTTATGCCTTTTGTTACCAGGAATTGTTTTGAAAGTCGATTTCCAATTTTAATTTTAGATTTTGCCCCTTTGTATAGTTTTTTTATCGCTTTTATGTATGTATGATTGATATTAGTTCCCTCCCTCTTTATATCTTTGTTTATTCTACAGGATAGTCTATTCGATTCATACCCAAAATCGGCTCAAGACTCCAGTAAAAACCCTATGATGGATTATCACAAAACCAACTGTCGAAGACTAATCATCAAACGTCAACCAATCAACGAAAACAACCGAAGCTCAATGGGCGGGAACATTCTTGATTTCCTCGCTGACGATAAGGTAAGTGTTTTGAGGCTTTTTTTATTTTTGCCTCATCGACTCAAGTAGAACGTTTATTTAACTATGTTTGTACAATTTTACAACTACATTATAGCAAGTCATTTTTTATATTCAATTGCTGTAAAAATAATTCATTAGTTTATGCGTATAAAGCTATCGCTAAAAAATATATATATATGTATATGTATATATATATATATATATATATATATATATATATATATATATATATATATATATATATATATATATATATATAAAAACACCTAAAAGACGTAATACATACGCAGATACACATATATAAATAAATTATTTCCCATTTTTACAAGCTTTTATTTGGCTTCAGATATTCTGTCTAACTATCTAACTATCTAACTATCTATCAAATCTTGTGAAGCGTTTTTGACACACTTCTCATTATCCGATTTGGATGAAATTTGGTACACACATAGTGGTCCCATGACAATACAACATTAAGAAAAAAATATCCTCCCACCCCTACCCCCACCCCTTCTATAGAAAAATGTGTTTTTGACACACTTCCCGTTATCCGATTTGGATAAAATTTGGTATACATATAGTGGTCCGATGATAATACAACAATAAGAAAAAAATATCCTTCCACCCCTATCCCCACCCCCTTCCATAGAAAAATTTGTTTTTGACACACATCCCGTTATCCGATTTGGATGAAACTTGGTATACATGTAGTGATCCGAGGACAATACAGTATTAGGAAAAAATATCCGGCCACCCCTACCCCCACCCCCTTTCATAGAAAAATGAGTTTTTGACACACTTCCCATTATCCGATTTGGATGAAATTTGGTATTCACATAGTGGTCCGATGACAATACAACATTTAAAAAAAAAATATCCTCCCACCCCTACCCCCACCCGTTTGCGTTTTTGACACCCTTCCCATTATCCGATTTGGATGAAATTTGGTATACAGTCGAACCTCTATATATCGAACCTGAAGGGACAACCAAAACAGTTCGAGTTATGGAGAGTTCGAGTTATAGAAACTCGAGTTACATAGGTTAAAATACATGTAAAAACTGCAGGGACCGCTTAAAAGGTTCGAGTTATAGAGGGGTTCGAGTTATAGAGGTTCGAGTTAGAGAGGTTCGACTGTACATATAGTGATCCGATGACAATACAACATTGAAAAAAAAATTCTACCACTCCTACCCCCACCCCATCTATAGAAAAATGCGTTTTTGACACACTTCCCATTATCCGATTTGGATGATATTTGGTATACATATAGTGGTCCGATGACAATACAACAATAATGAAAAAATGTCCTCCCACCCCTACCCCCCACCCCCTTCCATAAAAAATGCGTTTATGACACACTTCACTTCAAATGACTTTTATAAAATTTGGTATATGCATAAAGGTCCGATGGTAATACAGCCCAAACAAAAAATATATTTCTACCTCTACCCCCACCCTCTCCTTCCCCCAATAGAAAAATGAGTTTCCAAACAACTCACGATCAGCGATTTCATTATAATCTAGAATAAACTTTTCTGTTCTGTTATTGAACAAATATTTTCATTTAATAGAATAGATAGCTGAGACTAAAAAGTAGAAAATAAATTGATAATTTTTTACACAAGCTTTTATAAAATGCACTAAAAACTAAAAAATAATTTTCTAACATTCTAATATTATCATAATAATAAAAGCGATGGCCGCAAATCAAAGCATAAGTTAATCTAAATTTGTGATCTAAACACTTAAAGAATATTAACATAGCAGGTCATCAAAGATATGTTTGATGTGCCGCAATGTTTTGCCATTGCCATACCTATGTCAGAAAAATGCTGGGGTATCTTGGGTCGGGTTGGGTGGGTTTGGTACCTCTGCATTTTTCTGCTAGATTGATTCTTGCAAATAGTGATATTTAATTGATACGGATATCTTATTGTGCTAACATCGTCAAAATTTCCATCAGTCGGCCATCGCTTTTATTATTATGATAATATTAGAATGTTAGAAAATTATTTTTTAGTTTTTAGTGCATTTTATAAAAGCTTGTGACTTAAAAAATTTTTTTTATAAATTTATTCACAGAAAAAAACAATTTTACACGTCAAACAAATATGGCGACCACACAAACAGCAGCTGTGTTGGCGTCCACTCACACAGGAGCTGTGTCTACATACCAAAACACACGCATGCGCACTTCAAAATTTGCGCCTGTGAAGTTTGGGTCTTATCTGTATGCAATAGAAGAGTATTGGATGAAAACCACGATTAAGCCTTCAGAACTTGGTTCATTGCAACACTGTTTAATGGCTAATAGCAGAGATCTTAGTGGTATATCTTTGAGCCAAAGCGTTAAGCCTAAATTATTTATTGTTGTAATCTGCAGAGTTTTTTATGTGCTGGGTGGAAAAAAAATATGCCACTTTAGTCAAACTCAGTATGTAGGTACGGGGGTACAATAGATCCACTTGTGGTCGCAGTGCATGGAGGTCCAGTAGGGCTTGCCACCACTTTCGAATACAAACACTGTTTAATGCTCCTAAAATTTTACTAAATGAGACAAATGTTGTGCATCAGCGAATTTTGTTGTTTTTTATCTTTTTGTGCGACATCTTCTGTTTCCGGTTCTTTGCAGTTTAGGTCTCCTTGATACAGGCCCATCCTGTTTAGGTGAACTTTGACCGCCATATGGTCGGTCATGATTCCTATTATTATTTTCACTTGCATCCTACTGTAACTGAGCAGGTCTTTTGTGAGTTTGGCATCTAGGCCTTTGATAAAGGCTCTGCTGTATCTTAGCCCCGTGGCTTTCATATTTTTCCCTTACCCAGGGTTTGACCTGGAATCTTATAGCAGTGGCGCACCCAGGAATATGTCTTGGGGGGGCCCGAGGCCTCTTAGGGGGGGGGGGGCCAGAGCCTCATGATGTCGAATTTTAAGCTATTTTTTGTGTTTTTTTTCTGAAATATGTCGAAAATATGTAAAAAAATCTAAGGCTTGGCGGGGGCCCGGGACCCGCCCCCCCTTGGTGCGCCCATGCTTAGAGTACACCAGAGACAGCCCTCTGATCCAATATATTTTTCTGTCGATCTTTGACTTGCTAGTTCCTCAGCTTTTTCATTCCCTTAAATACCCCTGTGTCCTGGCACCCATAATAGTTTTATTCTAGAAATAAAATTTCGGACTTCCATTGTCTTTATTTATTTTAAACACGACGTTTCGGTTAGTAAGTATCTCTAACCGTTTTCAAGTGTAAAGTAAACAATCTAATCTATAGGCTACTTATACTACTTGGCGTGCAGTAAGATGTGATGGCCCGCCCTCTTTTTTTAAATCCTAAGACGCCTGTTTTCCTTAAGGAGTGGTTTCCATATGTTTGGTATGTCCGTGCTTGCTTGACTGAAAACTTCTTTATTCTGCATTATAAACGCAGCTTCAATAAACTTTCGTTTTCGCCAATGCGACTCCTTATGCAAAACTTTAGCTTCTGACTACTGAATCCTGTGATCATTTGACCATGTATGATCCGCTAAACCGGATTTTTTAATATCCCCCAATTCGGTACTTTTTAGATGTTCATTTACTCTAACCTGAATATGGCGTTTCGGTTCACCTACATATGATTTACCACACTCACACGGGATTTGGTAAACACATTCTTTATTATTTGAGGGATTTTCTGGTTTTGTTTTAGTTACAAAACTTCTTATCGTATTTCCCCATGGAATACTGTTTTTTATTATAGTGCTTGGCTATTTGTCTTATGTTTTCTGAAATCCCTTGAACATATACCCAACGGATTATTATTTTGAGAATTTGCTACATTTGGTTTGTTTTTTAATTTTAGAGATCGTTTAGTTTATTAATTTCTCAGAATGACCATTCTGTTGTAAGTCGTTTTTAATGCTGTTAATTTCTGTGGTTAATTCTTCAATATTACTACAAACTACGGCTCTTAAATACAAACTTTTTACAACTCCTTGTTTTGTAGCAACAGAATGATTAGACTTAAAATTTAGGTACTGTCCCGTTTGTGTAGGTTTGCTATATACAGTGCTTTAAATGTTTCTGGCTAATCGTTTGACAAGAACATCCAAAAAAGGTAAGGCCGAATTTTTTTTAAATTCCATGGTGCATTTAATTGTTTGAATACCGTTCAGATGGTGTAGAAAATTCTGTATTTACTCATCATTTTCCGGCCATATAATAAATGTGTCATCTATGTATAGTAGCCATAGTTCGTTTGACTCTTGCTGTGTTGATCGTATGGTTCTCGAACCACTCCATGTAGATGTTTGCTACCACTGGCGAAAGAGACGAACCGGAATCGGAAGTCCATCATTTTGCGCGTAAAACTTGTATTTCACTTGAAAGTAAGAGTTACGGTGACAGAGCTCCAGCAGATACATCACCCCCTCTACGTTGTTCTCTCATGAAGTGTATCATCAGTTTGTAATTTGTTTTTGATGATACTGAGTGACTCATTTATTCTATTGCGTTTCGCCAGTTTCACTAGTTCAGCAAGGCATTCCCACACTACCTTTGAGGTAACCTTGGAACGCATGAGCATCTCGAGGGCCGCTTGGCTATGTGAGTGAATATATGCATATTGTCTCCCCGAAGTGTTACATTCTATTATCCTGTCTTGCGCATTCTAGGATGGCAAAATGGCTTAAACTCTCTATTTTCATTTCAGGAAAATGCTCAGCAACCCTCGGCTAACGAACCAAAGAACATGGTGGCAAATTCCAAATACATAAACCCAGTAAAGTTAGCGTTTAACACCATCAATGATGAAAGTGCCATTGAGAACTCAATTAATGGTCAGAGCTTTGACCTCACCAAGGAACACCTTAATGGTAAGCAGTGGAAATAATAAATTAATAGAATATGGAGTGTGAATTTTAACACTGATTTTAAAAATAAAATAAAAAGGGATCATTTCATCAAAAAATTCTGCTTGACTTAATATCTCAAAAACTAAATGTGACGGATAAAATTCAATTTGACAGTTTGATTATTTATAAAAAATCTATAAAAAAGCAGGTTTCACTGAGTTGAAGTAGTTAATTTATTTTAAAATAAATGAATATTTTTATAATGGACGTTATAAGATTAATTTTCTCAAAATAAAAGGAAATATCTTGCCTGATATTCATGGAAATGGAAACTATGGACTGCCTGAGACTATGAAAACCATGGGCTGCCTGAGACAATGGAGACTATGGAGTGCCTGAGACCATGGAAATGATTGACTGTCTGAGACATTGTTCTGGTCAGGAAATAATTTGCAAATTCCTGATGGATTTTTTGTAACCAAAAACATGATGGAAATTGTTGTGGGATAATCACGCGGTCTTCCCAAGGACCCTGTTTTTAACAAAAACTAGCATGAGCATTTTGTCCACATCGTGGAAATAGCAAAAAAAATTACTTACCTCAGTAAGGGAAACTCTCCACCATTAACGTATTAACCGGAGGAGACCAGGAACCGCGGCAAAAATTCATTCATCAAAACAATTCCATTTGACCCCTAGATGCTTCAATAAGTTAGAAAAGAATAGAAATATTTTTTGGAAAGACGATGGCAACGCTGTGCGACACACAGCAGACGTATGTTTATTCTTTATGGTCGATCGATTTACCAGTGACGGCGGCAAAATATTTATTTATTAAAAGTAAATAGCTAACTTATTAAAACAAGCAATTTAATTTAGTTTACAGCTGAATAGATACCCATTGACAACTAGATGTTTGATTAGGATGCTTTTAGCTTGGTGTATTTTATTTTAGGTTAGACAACGTTAAAAATTCAGAGTAGGTAAAAAGGACTAACCCAACCTAAAAAATTGCCTCAATCCAAATCTAAAAAAACTGTTTACACAAAAAAAAACGGTTAAATAAAAAAGGTATACATAAAAAAATTACTTTCCATATTAATAAGATACCTTTTTTACCTTATCTGTTGAAAATCAAGGCTCGTAGTTCAGTTAAAACTATCAAAACATCAAAACTTGGGACACCCTGTACATTTTTAACTAAACTTATGTTTATACAGTTTTAACAAATAAATAATTATTTATATAATACCCAAAATTTATTTTTCTGATTTTATATTGATTTCTACGGCACTGGTCTTTGTTTTGTTTTGAAGGTCAAACAAGTTATTTAACTTACTTGTAAAACGAAACTTCTGGATTAAAATAGTCGAGATTTTAGCACAAAATACACTCCCACACCATTTTAAAGTCTTTTAAGATTAAATTTGAGTCCAGATCGAAAATATATTATAAGAAAAAATACGAAAACAATTCCGAACCGTAAAGAGACAGGTCAAAAACGCCGCATTGACCCTTTACAAAATACTAATGGGTCCAAAGGGACTACCTTCTAATCAAGAATAGTTTTGTCTCTTTTTCTCGCATCAGTTTAACAAAAGAGGAACAAAATAATATACTTTACGCGGGCCTAGACGATTGCGGCATCTTTCTAATTCCTTTGTTTTAGTGAGGGACTGTAATCGAGAATAGTTTTGTTTTTTTCCCTCGCACTGGTTTAATAAAGGAAAACGAAGGAGTAGCAAAATAAATGCTGGAAGCACAAGTTAAAGTTATCACCGCTTGTTATATATCCATATTTGGTCGTGTATAATTAATCTGGTAAGGGTTTGTAAGAAGAACAGTTTCGTCTTTTTCCGGTGCAATGGTTTAAAAAAGAAATAAAAGTAAAGGAATGATCGGATAATTTTGGTGATTCTTAAAGAGAAAGAAAATAGAGTTTTCTATGGACCAAACAAAAATAGTCGATGAGTTCTTTTCTGCAGAAGTACGTTTTTTAAAACAAATTGTTTATCTAGACGGCCGATTTTTTTGTTTATTTCCTAGTCTCCTCCGGTTAATATGTTAATGCTCTCCACACATTAACAGACCCTGCACAGCAAATCAGTAGTTGGGGGCTTACTAAGAACGTGGTTTTAATGGAGGATTTTCTCAAAACCTCCAATGGAGAAAAAATTGAGGGTCACTCAACACGTCATTCAACGTGACTGGCTCGGACGCTAAAAGGCAAATCGCAATCTCCCCAGAGAACAGGATATTCTCCGACCAAAATATCAAGTGGGGCTATTCACAGTTGATGTACACTGCCAGTGCAAGCAATAACTTGAGCGTTTTTTTACGAGCTAACCATGTTTATATTTACGTAGCGTTTTATTGTTCCATAAAATAAAAATGCTACAACCCCCAAAAACATTTAATTTGGGTCACCCTGTACACTATTTTACTTTATTTTCAGATACTACAGAAAACAATGGTTCCATTCCTCCCTTAGATGATGACCAAGAAGATCCGGAGGCCATCGTGCCCCTCAAAATGCATCCTTGCAACGTGGTTTGTTCCCGACCGGAGTATTACACTCTTCCCAGTTTGGATGAGCTTACTCCGGACGAAAATGGAGCGTGCTTCGTCCAAGGATTTACCATAGGTCAGTTTATGTTAGAATTATTGTTCTACTTGGGTAAATCAGCGTGCTTTTCAATATTGTTTCATATATTTTAAATTTTACATTCTTTTTTATCTCTCTGCTCCAAAAAATACTGTTAAGCAAAACATTTAATGATCTTTTTTTATTTGAATATTCTTTTTTCCAGTTTTTTACACTTTGTTCCTATATATATATATATATATATATATATATATATATATATATATATATATATATATATATATATATATATTTATCGGTTTCACAACGTTCTACGTCTTCCTATACCCAAGATCCACTCG
Organism: Aspidapion aeneum; assembly: GCA_963576565.1. Lineage (NCBI taxonomy): Eukaryota > Metazoa > Arthropoda > Insecta > Coleoptera > Brentidae > Aspidapion > Aspidapion aeneum. The sequence goes on from OY755046.1 coordinate 69,717,652, forward strand.
TTTCTGTTTGCCCATAATTCATCATCTAGGCCTCTTATTCTTATTTCATTGTCTATTCCTTCTCTCCAGCTTCTCCTTGGCCGTCCTCTCTTCGGCCACTTGGTTTCCATTGTAGTATTTGTTTAGGTAGTCTTTCATCATTCATTCTTTGTACAGGGTGTCCCAAATTGGGCACTTTTAGGGGGTTTAAGGTACTTCTAGGGGAGACAGAGAAAAACTGACCACGCATTGCGAGGATCAAATTTCAAGAGAAGACTTATAGTGAAAACCGCATTTTGAAATATCGTTTCGTCTTTGAGCTGCGGGGGCTTTTTGAAAAGTCTGCATTTTTGAAGGGGGTCTATAACTTTGTTATTATTGGAAATTTTGATTTAGAATAAAGTGCAGTTTTATAGACTTTGTCACGAGGAATTCACCCGCTAAATTATATTTTAACTGTCACTTATATGACATAAAGTTGCATTTTTTCTTATGAAATAGCCTATATTTTAATTAATTTTCGAATTCGTCATTGAATTCTTTTCAAAATGATGTATCATATGTCATAGTTTGATTGAGCGGTTTAGGAGATATTCAGCTTTTTCACTTATTTCTAGTGCGCTATGATTTCCTGCTGAGGCAGGTAAAGGCACTCCAGTATTTTTATTATTTTACCCAGTCACAAATATAGTAAGGCTGGTTTGGAAAAATTATAATTCAGCTGACGGCCCTCAAAGCCTAGTTTTAAAAAGTAAAAAAAAATGATACATATTTCAAAATAAAATTAAAACGCTTTTGTGCAAAATAATTTCATATCAAAGCGTAATGTCAAATTGTTTAAACAATTGAAAACAATGACAAAACGCCAAGACGCAAGGCCAACTTGATTTGCATAGTATAAGACAACAAAACTATAGGAGCGTTGAAGTAGGATTTGACCGCAAGGCTTTCACGTCAATGGCGCATGACGTCATTCAACGCACACTAGACAAAAATAAAAAACTTTAATTATCTCCGAAACCGCTCAATCAAACTATGACATATGATACATCATTTTGAAAAGAATTCAATCACGAATTCGAAAATTAATTAAAATAAGGGCCATTCCATAAGAAAAAATGCAACTTTATGTCATATCTCAAAAACTAAAAGTGACAGTTAAAATTTAATTTAGCGGTTGAATTCCCCGTGACAAAGTCTATAAAATTGCAATTTACTCTAAACCAGTATTTCCAATAATAACGAAAATGCAGACTTTTCAAAAAGCCCCCGTAGCTCAAAGACGAGACGATATTTCAAAATGCGGTTTTCACTATAAGTCTTCTCTTGAAATTTGAGCCTCGCAATGCGTGGTCAGTTTTTCTCTGTCTTCCCTAGAAGTACCTTAAACCCCCCAAAAGTGCCCAATTTGGGACACCCTGTACATGTCCGTACCACACTAGTTGTTTTGTTCTTATATCATCCACTAAAGTACGTTCACCCACTGTCATAATTTGTCTTATTCTTTGATTTGTAACTCTTTCTCTTTTTGATTTCCCTGCTGCTCTGCTTCAATAGTCCATCCCCTTCTATGTCTCTTCTCGGAGAGGCTGATATATATTCGGGTTTTGTTTTCTGCAGCAGTCCTTTGTAGTGTGATATCGCAACCCTGCTAAAAAATAGTCACAACTCAAAAAACATTGTTTTGAGAAAATCGCTGTTAAAGAATTTAGTTAATTAGAGAGATTCATATTTCACTTACATGACAAATTACGAGTTAACATGTTATTTTATATCAACAGGAACCTATTAACTCAATGTAATTGGTGCAGTACGTATCTCAGAAAAAATGATTTTTGTCGTTTTTAGTTAAAAAAAAGACAAAAACCCGATATTGTGACACTTTTTTAGAACAAGGCATCATGACGTTGTAAGTCAGGATGTCACGCAGGATGGTAAATAATATAAAAAAGAAAACAAATAAAGAAGAAACTTTGTATTTATTTTTACAACGAGTTATATAATGCTGAATAACAACTGGGAATGTGATTATTCTCTAATAAATTCAAAAGATTTTTTTCTTATTCTCCTTAATTCTAAGTACACTGAACAATTCGAAAAAACAGTCACAACACAAAAAAGAACAGTATTTTACTTGTTATATGGGTCAGATTTAATCAATAGTTGACACGAAAACCTTCACAACTCGAAATGTGACTCTTTTCAGGATGAAACTCCACATTCACGCTGTTATAAAGTCAAAAGTGACACTGTAAAGGAACGCATCCTCAGCTAAACTGGACAAAATAAAAGAGTCACATCGCCATTTCGCGGTGATTTGTCGAAACATAAATGTGACGCTTTTATGGAAGAAAGTACAAGTTATTTCGATGATGGCAGCAGGTTTATTTCAATAAGGGCGATTTTTGAGTTGTGACTCTTTTTCAGCGGGTGTGCGATATGTGTTTTCTTTTAAATGTATTTTTTAGAAATAAAATTTCGGACTTCCATTGTCTTTATTTATTTTAAAACACTACGTTTCGGTTAGTAAGTATCTCTAACTGTTATCAAGTGTAAACTGTCTGTGTAAACGTCATGTTTTAAAATAAATAAAGACAATGGAAGTCAGAAATTTTATTTCTACACAATCATTGTCTACGAGTTTCAAACAAAGAATGTATTTTTTGTTACAGGACGAAAAAGTTACGGAAACGTGTACTTCCCAGACGAAATGGACGTATCTGGTCTGAATTTAGATGAACTGGTCCACTTTAGATACAGGGAGATTAACATTTACCCCGATGATACGAAAAAACCGCCTGTTGGACAGGTAAACGTTCTCCCTCTCACTCTCTCTTTCTCTTTTCCTAGCCCGCGCATCGCAGCCAACGATAAAGACCGGCCATGGCGCGTTATAAGCAAGTCGGCGGTCACGTAATCTTAGGAGTCCCAGGATTCTTATTGTATTGCTTAATATATTATATGTTTTTAGACAATTTAAATAAATTAACAAAAAATTTTTGTTCTTTTATAGACAAAAATTGAAAAAAATATTTTGCTGATATATGTGTTTATTATGGATAAAAGAACTGAATCTATAAAATAAAAAATTATACAAAATTTGCACTCTAATATCTTCAGGTACATATATTAGGTACATAATATCGTTATAGTAACTTCAAATCTATACAAATCTTTCAAAATTGGACATATCAAACCTAAGCTTTTAGTTTTTTAATTTTTCTTTGACTGTCATCATCTTTGAGTTCTTATTCAAAGATTTATTAGCAGACACTAAATCATTGTGCTTTTTAATAAAATTATTGAAAAAAACTTTACATGCCCTTAAACTAATTTTTTCAAGCTTTGACAATAGTTCTTCTCCTCAAAAACACTCGCTAGAATTATCTGAAGAAAAATTTTCAATATAAAACATTTCACAATAATTTATTAAAAAGGAACAAGTGATTTTGTGAATAAGTGAGATGGTTTTCCCATTCAACGAACTGAATGTAGTGGTCGTCAATAATTTTTTGAAAAATTACCCAGCACAAAGTTTAATATCTATTTCAATAAAGTGTAAGTTAACTACCAACTCATGTTCTTTTAAAAGCTGTATCTTACTTTTTAAATATTTCACACTACCAGAGAGATTACTATCTGTAAACAATATTTTACAAATCAGTTTTTTAATATTGCGAGGGTTCGGTAGACATATTACCTTAGAATTATAAATTGAGGTGTATGCACTGGATAACTGGATAAACAAAGATGAAGCCAACATTAAAGTGTATCCACCATATCTTCGATTCTCAGGTTACCTTTTCAATAGACCTAATTGTTCAATAAGAAATGACAACTGAACACATTTTTTACTCTCACTATCGAAAATGTCACTAAGGATGTCTATTACTTGATCAATCTTATCCAAGAGCTTATCTTTTACCACTTCTTTCCCGTTTGCAACATATTAGGTTTCAGTTTTATAGTTGCACTGACAAGGAACAACACTAATTACACGTTCGCGGCATTGTTTATCTTATAGGTATTTTCTTTATAATTTACTCATTAGCCATTAATTATTTTAACGCAGCCCACTACAGTCTTTTTCGTGGGCTGCGTTATTTTAATAACTTTGATAAAATTAACAAAAAATTCGTGCCCGAATTAAAAAAAAATCGACGTAAACAAACATACCAAAACTGAACACACACATGTTTTATAATGACAGCGGACCGTGAGGCGTTTTTTTGTGGGACTCCTACGGTCACGTGATATTTCCGCGCCTGGGCCGGTCTTTCTCGTGGGCTGCGCCCGCGCATCAATGGCTAGAAAAGGTATTGTTTTGACTGAATTTTTATTAAAAGGACCGAATATGAACAAAGTCCTCTGTTTTGCAGTTTTGGTCGCTAACATTTTTAGGAAAATAATGCACCTACCTATTAAAAACTTCACCACCAAAACAAAGAAAATAATGTGCCCGACAAAAAAGAAACCTCTGTTTCAAGCTATGCGTGATGACATTTTTTGAAAACTAAGGCAATTTTTTTTAGTACATCTTTATAAAATATAATTTTCTAGACATCGCACACCCGCTGAAAAAGAGTCACAACTCAAAAATCGCCCTTATTGAGATAAACCTGCCGCCATCATCGAAATAACTTGTACTTTCTTCCATAAAAGCGTCACATTTATGTTTCAACAATTCACCGCGAAATGGCGATGTGACTCTTTTATTTTGTCCAGTTTAGCTAAGGTTGCGTTCCTTTACAGTGTCACTTTTGACTTTATAACAGCGTGAATGTGGAGTTTCATCCTGAAAAGAGTCACATTTCGAGTTGTGAAGGTTTTCGTGTAAACTATTGGTTAAATCTGACCCATATAACAAGTAAAATACTGTTCTTTTTTGTGTTGTGACTGTTTTTTCCAATTGTTCAGTGTACTTAGAATTAAGGAGAATAAGAAAAAAATCTTTTGAATTTATTAGAGAATAATCACATTCCCAGTTGTTATTCAGCATTATATAACTCGTTGTAAAAATATATACAAAGTTTCTTCTTTATTTGTTTTCTTTTTTTATATTATTTACCATCCTTCCTGATTTACAACGTCATGATGCCTTGTTCTAAAAAAGTGTCACAATATCGGGTTTTTGTCTTTTTTTTAACTAAAAACGACAAAAATCATTTTTTCTGAGAAACGTACTGCACCAATTACATTGAGTTAATAGGTTCCTGTTGATATAAAATAACATGTTAACTCGTAATTTGTCATGTAAGTGAAAAATGAATCTCTCTAATGAACTAAATTCTTTAACAGCGATTTTCTCAAAACAATGTTTTTTGAGTTGTGACTATTTTTTAGCGGGGGTGCGACATATTGTCGTAATTTTTTTTTAGCCCGCTTTATTTTTTATTACACAAAACTTAAAATACAAGTTAAACTGAATGTGATCGTTTAGTATCAAAGGTAAACCGAGGACTTGGGAAGTAAACAAAGGTGTAGATTAGCGGATTACTTTTTAAGCTGAAACAAACACATTATTTTCTTCGAATTTTAATTTTTGTGTAAGGAAAAATGAAGCGGGCTAAAAAAAATAACGACTGGTATGTCTCAAAAATATCATTTTATAAGAATATACTAAAAAACAGTAGGATAATTGCCTTGGTTTTCAAAAAATTCAAAAAATATTAGTTGTTCATATTATATCTAACGTTTGTTTACAAAAATCAGCTAGACCACCAGTGATGTGAAAATTCGACATATATATATGGATGATTTTACCAAAAGTAGGCTATATGGATATCATTTTTGGTCATTGCCTTTAAATAACAGTACAGCACAGTTAATAATTTTATTTTTTTAAATTTATGTAACTAAGTAGATGTAAGCTAAGAAACATTTATTTTCCCGAATTTTAGGAATTATTGCATAAAAATTCCAGAGGGATGAGTACCAGAGGAATGAGTTTTTTAATGGTTTTCCAATTTAAATCAAAATCTATTTAGACTACTTAACTTAAGTTTTATATAAACAAAGTTCCTATACTTATAATTTTAAAACAATCAACAAAAAAATTATACTATTGATATCAGTCGAATATTTACCAGAGAAATGATAATTGAAGCGTTCCTTTTTGATTTCTCCGAAAAAAACTAATTTTCTGTCGAAAATAAAAAGATCTATAACTTAAACCAAACTAAAGTTGACATTATCTGTCACAACTTGTCACCCTCACAAGTAAATTAGATATTCAGGGCCGTCTCTTTTTCTAGAAATTAACCGGTGGTATTCACAAATATTGTGTTATTAAAAATGGAGCACGTTTAAAATTGTAAAATTTTCCGGAGAAGATGTAAATTCGGTTTTTCAAAAATATGACTGCAAACCTAAGTTTTATCAATTTTTTGATAAATAGTTAAGACTTGGTTAAATATTATTTATTAGGATATTTTTTTCAATCTGAGTTTTTAATATTTGGTTTGGGACTACACCAGAGGAATGAGGTATTTGCTTTGTAATAAAAAAAATTATAAACTTGCAATTTTTTTTATACATTAAACTCAAATGCTCCATAAAGAAAACATTTCGTTTTAAATCTTATAAATAAAACTATGTTTCATTTGCAGTCTGTGTTTGAAAAATATGCATTCCCACTACACAGCACCATTTTTGTAGAATCATCCATATATTAGATCCGAACACCGGTCTATTCCAGGCATAGTAAGGAGATTGTACTAATTTAAGCAAATTATTTCTTTAGGGTCTTAACAGACGCGCCCAGGTCACCTTAGACAACATATATCCGAAAAGAAGCGGTACTACCACTCTAATCAAGGACGTGTCTGAACTAGTACAAACCAATTTTGCGGACAAACTTCGCAAAGTGTCCGAAATGAAGGGTGCCAGATTTGTGGATTATAGACCGGAAACTGGCAGTTGGGTTTTTAAGGTGAGTATGCTAATCTGAGGGCACGGCAGTGCCTCGCCAAGTTCGCGTGCCGTAACCATCTTTTCTGGAAACATTTCAGCCGATATTTGACCTACCTAAAACTCTACTTCAGAATGAGCTACGAATCTCAAACTTTGCACAGTCGTAGATCTCCATGGAGTTAACAACCCCTCCAAGTTTCATGGAATTCCATAAAGTAGTAAAGTAGTTACGAAATTTCAAAAAACGTCGAAATTGCCACTCACTCACTGACTCACTCATGTATAGATCATCAATATTCTACTGTACTTCCAGACATGCTACAAAGCTGAAATTTGGCAGACTGATAGAAATTATGACCAAACCCCTGGAAAAAATCAAAAAATCCCAAAATTTTTATTTACTCCCCTCCCCTATACATTTAAAGTTATGTAAAATTAGCATCGCCCACTTCCAGAAATGCTAGAGAGTTGAGCTTTGGCAGACTGATAGGAACTATGATAAAACTATAGGACAAAATTTAAAAACACGACAATTTTAATTTATTTCCCTCCCCTATACATGTAAAGTTATGTAAAAGTAACATTGAGCATTGGCAGACTGATAGGAACTATGATAAAACTATAGGAAAAAATTAAAACACCCCAAAATTCTAATTTACTTCCCTCCCCTATAAATGTAAAGTTAAGTAAAAGTAACATTGCCTACTTCCAGACATACTAGAGAGCTGAGCTTTGGAAGACCGATAGTAACTATGATAAAGTTATAGAAAAAAATTAAAACACCCCAAAATTCTAATTTACTTCCCTTATTAATGTAAAGTTATGTAAAAGTAACATTGCCCACTTCCAGAAATGCTAGAGTGCTGAGCATTGGAATGCTGATAAAAATTATGATAAAACCATGGGAAAAAATTTAAAAAGTCCAATATTTTCATCTACTCTCCTCCCCTATAAATGTAAAGTTATGTAAAAGTAACATTACCCACTTCCAGAAACGCTAGAGAGCTGAGCATTGGAAGACTGATAGGAACTATGATAAAACTATAGGACAAAATTTAAAAACACGACAATTTTAATTTATTTCCCTCCCCTATACATGTAAAGTTATGTAAAAGTAACATTGTGCACTTTCAGAAACGCTAGAGAGCTGAGCTTTGGAAGGCTGATAGGAACTACGATAAAACCATGGAAAAAATTAAAAAATCTCAAAAATTTAAGTAAGGCATTGCAAAAGTTTTGAAAATATTCCGCATATTTTACTACTTTAAAAATTAAGTATTATCCAATTCCTTTAAAAAAGAAGTGAAATCATAAGAAAAACATTTCATGTAAAAAAAGCCAAGTACGCGAAAATGGCATTCCGTAAAAAGAATTGAGATAAAAGTAAAGCCAAGTTTTCCAATACAAATTTCAAAATGAAAGGTTCTTACTAGTTTGGAAATATTTTTCTAAACTTGGCTATGATATAATGAGGATTTCTGCCGTTACTCTGTCTTTTAATTTCTTATTTTCTGTAATGCTGTTTTTATTTCCGCATTGCGTATTTCCGATAGTAGCTCTGAGTTTGCGTTATTTATTTTTATTTGGAATCTTCATTTTTAATTTTGTTTAGGTTGACCATTTCTCCAGATACGGCTTCTACGACTCAGATGAAGACGAAGAAGCTCAGAACGCAGAAAAAGCAGCTCAAAAAGCCGCTCAGAAATCCAAGGACCCTAAAGAATTGGGAAAATTGAAAATGCCCGAGAAGCTTGGAAAAAATGGACTGGAAATTGATACATTTCAAGGGGAAACTAGCACTGATAAGTAAGTATGGGGTCTCTCAGATTCCATGTTTTTGGCAGAGATTACACAGCTCTACAAAATAATAAAAAAGTTATGTGGCAAACAAAAAAAATACAGATTTTTGTTGGGGCTGAACCACTGATTCTGTAACTACTTTTCATGTATTTAACTAGAAATAAAAATAAAAAAAATTTTTAAATTTTTTTCTTAAGAAACTTTGGTGTAACTTTGAAACTACTGGTACTAAGATAGCAAAATTTAACAACTTCATAAAGAAAGCATAGGGGTATGAGCCCTTAAACATTTTGTAATCAGATTTTTGCTATACCCCGTAGTTTTGCTAATACAGGGAGTTTTTGAAAAAAATTGCATTTTTAATAATCCCTTATATCTCGCTAATTTTGCAAGATATTTTTATTCTGTAAAAACTTTTAAATATTAATTAATAATAATATTGTGTAGTTTTTGAGATATGGTATTTATGATAAAAAAAAATTTGATTGCTCTCATGCTATTATTATCACAAAATAATAAAACTTTAAAAAAATTTTGTTTTAAGGTTAAAAAAAAAATATTTAATATTTTAAAAAAAATTAGTCCGAACCTGGAAATTTCCAACATAAATATAAATTGAAAATTGCTAGTTGAACTATTTTTAGTTTAACTGTTTTAATACTTGGCGAATTAAAATGGTTTTACGTTAATTTAAAGATTTGTTTGAAACAAAGTCTACAACAAATACAAAAAAAATAACGAATTACAAAAAATAATAACTAATTTTTCTTTAATGATATAATTAATGTTCTAACAATGTCTTGTGTGGCATTTTTGAGTAATTTTTTTTAACGCATTTTGCATAAAAATATTTCTGCCGTTTAAATATTGGGATTTTGTTGCTTGAATAAAGCAGCCAAACATATCACATATGTAAAATGACATTGTCAATTCCACGCTTTTGTTTTTCCATGTGTAAGTCAATTTCATGAGTTGCTGTGCTACCATCAAATAATTACTATAATATTATTTTTGTAACTTTTTTAACCTTATTTATTTTATTTATAAATCTTTTAATTAACGGTTCAAAACAGATAAACAAAAAATCGTTCAACTAGTGTCCTGAAATTTTTCATTTATATTTACGTTGGAAATTTCCAGGTTCGGACTAATTCTTTTTTTTAAATAATATATTTTTCTTTTTATCTCTTATGAAAAAAATAATAAAGTATTATCATTTTAAGATAGTAATAGCATGAAACCAATCAAAATAGTAATTAAAAAAACCCAGGTCCATATTTAATTGTTTTATGAAAAATACCATACCTCAAAAATTAAACAATATTTTAAAAAATTGATAACGTCATTATTATAGTATAGCAAAAGTCTAATTACACCATTTTTAAAGGCTCAAAAGAACAGCACGGTAAGGTGCAATCAGAAAATCGATATCTTTAATAATAACCGAGTTTCCCATTTAATCCCATCGAAAATGGGACACGCTGTACACACAGTAAAACTGTTTCCATATTTTTATTTTCATTGTTTATTTAGGCCTATTCATTCTACCGCTCTTGGGTTAGACAAGGACATACTTATAGACGCAGATGATTATGCGCAGGACGATCTGTTACGTCACAGCGAGCTAGTCGACGATATGAGCGAGGCTGGAGACTACCATCAGATCCCAAGAGAAATGCCAATGGATCTCCAGTTTCCATTTGGAGGCATAAAGAGCAGGAAAAACATACAGGTAAAATTTTCATTTTAATTTTGCTACTTCTCCTTTGATATCCCTTACTTTTGTTTTATTTCTTATCCATTCATTCCTTTTTGTACTTGTTGTCTTTCCATTGATCTTCTGTTAAACACTATTTTATTATGTAGCTTAATTTACCGAATGCTGTCCAGGCCAATCTTACTCGTCTGTTGATTTCAGCTGTTTGGTTTTCTTTTTTTCAATTTTTTTTTTGAAGTGTAAACTTCTTTAGGCGCGTTTAGCAGTTTTTGTGGGTAGTGAATTGAACTGAGCCGTCAGGCTCGGCTATGTAACGCTCATTCGGGTGAAATCGGCTCGAGTCGACTAACTGTGAGAAAAATTCAGGGAGCGATATGATGATGCAGATGAAGGCCAGTACACAGAAGAGTTCGGTTCGGTCCGCTTTGCAGAATATGTTATGGGTCAGTATTATTAATTTCGCCTTGTTGAAGTTTACACTTCTGCCGTGTGGTCTTAAGCTAACACAATAATTTTTTTTCTAGACAAAACAGTGATTCCAGATTTTGGGGACACCCTTTATATAATATGTACATAGCAATAGCTTACTAACTAAGCTATCCTTCAAGTTAACTACTAGAGATAGTCAAACGCGATAAGTTTTTGATTTAATGGCATTTTATTATTACAATGCTTTATCTAGTAAAATCGGTAAATTCCTCTATGGGTAAAAACCTGCATAAAAAGTGTTATGAGCAAAGTCTCTAAAATAATTTTTATTTGACAAATAAAGGAAGATTTACTCTTCAATCTGATGATATTTTTTTGAAAACCAATTTAAGCTCTTCGGCGGATCCGCTGTTTTAATTAGGTTCATTTTATGCAAAACATGCTGTCTTTGAGAGGCTCTGTATAAAATTTAAAAGCAACTGAATATCTTTTTCGAACTATGTTCAATAGCAAATACACTGTGGAACCGATTATTGTACAAAACAAAAGTAATAAGTACCCCCTTCTCTCAAAACAAAAATAAATAATAAAAGACATTTTTTCTAGGTCTTCTTTTTTTTAGAAATCCTTTCCAAAATCCCCATAGTTACTTTTATATTGGACACCCTGTATGATATAATGGTATAGTGCGCAGCCAACGATAAAGACCGGCCATGGCGCGTTATAAGCAAGTCGGCGGTCACGTGATCTTAGGAGTCCCAGGATTCTTATTGTATTGGTTAATATATTATATGTTTTTACACAATTTAAATAAATTAACAAAAAAATTTTGTTCTTTTATAGGCAAAAATTGAAAAAAATATTTTGCTGATATATGTGTTTATTTTGGATAAAATAAAAAATTATACAAAATTTGCACTCTAATATCTTCAGGTACATATATTAGGTACATAATATCGTTAGTAACTTCAAATCTATTCAAGTCTTTCAAAATTGGACATATCAAACCTAAGCTTTTAGTTTTTTAATTTTTCTTTGAGTGTCATCATCTTTGTCCGAGTTTTTATTCAAAGATTTATTAGCAGACACTAAATCATTGTGCTTTTTAATAAAATTATTTTAAAAAACTTTACATGCCTTTAAACTAATTTTTTCAAGCTTTGACAATAGTTTTTCTCCACAAAAACACTCGCTAGAGTTATCTGAACAAAAATTTTCAATATAAAGCATTTCACAATAATTTATTAAAAAGTGATTTTGTGAATAAGTGAGATGGTTTTCACATTCAATGAACTGAATGTAGTGGTCATCAATAATTTTTTGAAAAATTACCCAGCACAAAGTTTAATAATATTTCATTAAAGTGTAAGTTAACTACCAACTCATGTTCTTTTAAAAGCTGTATCTTACTTTTTAAATATTTTACACTACCAGAGAGATTGTTAACAATATTTTACAAATCAGTTTTTAATATTGCGAGGGTGCGGAAGACATATTACCTTAGAATTGTAAATTGACGTGTATGCACTGGATAACTGGATAAACAAAGATGAAGCCAACATTAAAGTGTATCCACCATATCTTCGATTCTCAGGTTACCTTTTCAAGAGACCTAATTGTTCAATAAGAAATGAAAACTGAACACATTTTTCACTCTCACTATCGAAAATGTCACTAAGGATGTCTATTACTTGATCAATCTTATCCAAGATCTTATGTTTTACCACTTCTTTCCCGTTTGCAACATATTAGGTTTCAGTTTTATAGTTGGACCGACAAGGAACAACACTAATTACACGTTCGCGGCATTGTTTATCTTATAGGTATTTTCTTTATAATTTACTCATTAGCCATTAATTATTTTAACGCAGCCCACTTCAGTCTTTTTCGTGTTCTGCGTTATTTTAATAACTTTGATAAAATTCACATAAAATTCGTGCCCGAATTAAAAAAAAAATCGAAGTAAACAAACATACCAAAACTGAAAACACACATGTTTTATAATGACAGCGGGCCGTGAGGCGTTTTTTTGTGAGCCTCCTACGGTCACGTGATATTTCCGCGCCCGGGCCGGTCTTTCTCGTGGGCTGCGGGTATAGTGGTAGTTTAATTAATTTTTAGGTTATGAAATCCACGCTGTTCGCTGACGAAGATCGATCATCAGACGACGCCGGCAGTCAAGTGTCCATTGTAAAACAATATTTGGACCTTGGCGACGTTGCCATGTTGCCAGCTGTAGCCGAGGAGGTGGCATCAACGCCTAAAAGATCCATGTTAAGGCCGAAAATATGGAATGTTTTGTATGATGTTGATACCCCTGGATGTGAAGCTGGTGTTTTACCAAACAGGTAAGTTATTCTACGATAAACCTGCTGTATTATTTGTCTATCACATACTAAACACACAGCTTCACTTCTTACCGCTCACTTCTAGTTCCCTCTTTCTGTAATAGAAAGAGGTAAAGATACAATTTTTATTTTCATCTTTTTCCGTTAGAGTGCCTCGGTATATAGTAGTTTTTTTTTTAATAAAAACTGTTATGATGATGATTTATATGTGAGTGGGCCTTGCAGCCCTTCCACTGCGACCACTAGTGGGTCTATTGTGGCTCACCACAGTATGCCTAATCCTTACTGAACTGAAAGTGTTTTGACGTAAACGTGCAATAGTTGGACATTCGCACAGTACATGTCTAACTCTTATGTCATCCTCCATACAGAGTCTATGTTCGGTCTCTTCGGTTATTCTCATTCTGTGCATGGCTACTCTTAGTCGACAGTGACCCGTAAAAAGTTCAGTCACTATACGGATCTCCTGTCTAATAAGTCCAATGATATTCCTGGCTCTCTTCTGACAAGGTTCCTTTAAAGTGAGCCATTTCTGGTATATTCATCCTGTTGGGGTGTTGGGTATTTTACTCAGGAGAGATTTAAAATGGACTGTATGAAAGGATTTTATTCTACTCACTGTTCTTTGCTTGGTTGTGGGTCGAGAGCGGCCGCCTTTTTCCTTGCTTCACAGTTCGGTTGGGGGGGTTTCCATTCCAGTTAAGTTAAGGAATGGGGACGAGGGAAAACACTCGCGAAAATTCTTAATTCTAATTTACTTAAAATTATTTAACTAAAAAAGTGCTTCTCTTGCTTGCACACCGTGTGATTGAATAGGGATTTAAAACCGATATGTCTCGTTGAAATACTAATTCACACTGATTTTTCATTTGATGTTTTAAAAGCTACAGGCTAATGCAAACAAATCCCAATTCTACATAGTGAGCCAAAAAATACCAACTAACAAAAAAGTAAAAATAAAATAACTAAATTCTAACATCCACACGAAATGAATGTACTGAGGACCGAACACATCCAGTGTTGTTGGAAACTGTTCTCCATCCATCTCAATATGGTTAATTTAGCAGCATTGTATGATATCCCCAGGGCTGGTTCGGAGCCGAAAAATACGGCAGATTCCGCTTCCCTCGCTGCCTCATTTCCCTCGTGCCCAGAAAGCCCTGGTATCCATACTAATGACACCTTATTAGCGCTACCAAGCGCATTCAGTGAATCCCTGCAGCTCCTCCCGGTTCTCGATGAGACCGTATAGGAATCAAGCGGTCTTAAGGCTGCTGCGGAGATTTTGTATTGTCCTGTTGGTCCATTCGTGGTCAGTAATCCACCGGGCACACATTTCTGCTATACACCGAGGCACAAAGAAGTTACACCAATTTCTGCCTGTAATTCGACACCTCCGTCTCTATGTTTGCAGAAACTCGGACCCCATTGTATCTTCCAATTTTTACCTTCCTAACCTGTGGAGCATCGCATCAATGTGCGGTTTTCACAATACAGTAGAATCCATCTTTCTCAATAATTTGTCTTCTTCTTGAGAGCTTTTATTTCTAAGACATTTACAAAAAACTGTTTTCAAGTATAGTAGTGGGCCAGGAAAGTACCGATTCGTCATAGATCCATTTTTTATTTGTTTTTGTTTTATAGGTGTTGTACAGACATGGCAATGTTCAAAGGTAAATCATTCAAAACCTGCTGGGCCAAAGGCTTCGAGTTCTCAGTAGTAGGAGACCCAGAGAGGGAATCTAACTCAGAACTGACCACCAAAACTATCGACAACTCTCCAGAATTCGATCCTCTCAAAGACGTTCTTACAGAATCATTGAGAATCGTATTGGACCACTCTAAACCCTCAAAAACTCACGGAATACCCACGTTTTCAATTGAAAAACGTCACGAATACCTTAAAAATCAACTGGAAGTATTCAAAAAGCTTTCAGATCAGTACAACAGTAAAGAAGCGAATTATTTGTATCACGTATGGACGTTATGTCAATCTTTGTGGAGTATAGGAGACGATAGTGTCACAGATCGGAGACATTTGGTTACCCAATGGCTCAAAGGTAAGATCTAATAGGAAATTCTAAAAAAAAAACATTTGTTATACAGTATGGTTAAAGGGGATAAGATTCATAGATTGCTGTGTTTAATGATTGTAAGAGAGAAGCAAAAGGAAAAAAATATATTTTGGACGGTTTCTTGGAAATATTTTTCGCTGTTTTAAAGTAGGGGAATACATCGTGACCTCGCGTCTTCACGAAGTTTTTCGTCATTCTGTCGTGTGCAGCGAAAGAGGTGAGAAGTGGGTATTTGTTTTTACGCAAATTCTAGCTCAAGTCATGTATTACATTTCGCGTTCAGGAAAAAGTACAAATGGCTTAAAGGTAAGATCTAATAGAGAATTCTGTCGCGTGAACAAGTTTAGATCTATAGTTGATCTTGTATATAAGTGGCACCGCGTCATAGCTATGGTAAACCAAATTTTGCGGCAAAATCTAAGTAAAGAAGCCTTAAAAAATGAGTGTTTCACTTTGTACATGCAGTGTGCCGCTCGGGGTTTAATGTTCGAAGGATAAAACACTAAGACCTTTTAAAGGAGAGATCAAATAGGTACTTACCTAATAAATAAAGATCCGAAACATAAAAGAGGATCCAAAATTATATTAAAATGTGCGCAAACATTGATTGAGTTGCAAAAAAGGTAATTTGTTTTGTGAAAAGCTTCGTCATAATTTGTTTGACATAAACAGTCAAAACAACAAATAGAAAACGTCAAAGCCCGGCTAAATCAATAATATGTTCGTAACAACCAGAGAAGAGTATATATGTTCCTTTCTAATGAAATCGTTTAGAAGAAGACATCAAAAAAAAGCAAGTAAAATAGTAAGCTAATGACTAATTAGTGCAGTGCCTCATTTTGGGAATCAATATCAATAAAAAAATTAAAGGAAGTGCGTGCCACTGTATGTACCCTTCTACTCCCTTCCCGCCCATCAAGGTTTTGATGACGCGGTGTCACTTTAATACAACATCAAGTATAGGTGTATAAATTTCCATAAGAGGAGAAAAAACAGGTAGAGTACAGTATTTATTAAATAGAGACCGCGATAAGCCCGAGTCCCGGAGAAAGCCTCGCAGCGTTGTCAAAGGTAACCTTGATAAATTACTACAGGCACACGCGGTCGCACTCGCCAAGGGGCGGACAATCTGAAACATTTTTTTAGGGCGAGAAGTATTACTTGACTTGTCACCATACAAGAAGTGGACCATTAAAAACGTAAACATTTTATTAACAAACGTGGAATTTCGTACCCGTGAATTTAAAAATCAAACAAGTTTCGTGGCTAATCGGGCAAAAAGGAGTTTTTTTGTTTCTCTTATATTTTTCCGTGGGTAGCCTGAAAGCTTAACCTCACGGGGGTCCAAGAGATTAAGCTTTCAGGCTACCCACGGGAAAATATAAGGGAAACAAAAAACTCCTTTTTGCCCGATTAGCCACGAAACTTGTTTGATTTTTAAATTCACAGGTACGAAATTTCACGTTTGTTAGTATTATTTGGCTTAAAAATTCCGTTGATTGACGCTCACTGTCTTAAAGACGGGTAAAAATGCATTCTGTGTTGATCCGGCCTGAAAGACAAAGAGCTGTCGTAGGTCACGGACTATAGTTGTTTTCTTTTACTTGCATTCGATCTTTTCATTGAACGATATTGTATATTGTATTTTGTTTTGTTTTTTGTTTCTCTCGTATCTCGGTAGATGGCGCTTCTTGCTATAGTTCTCTCACTAATTACATTTAATTAGAGACAAAACCGTCTGATTAACTTCGCAAGATTTGTCACATTGACCAGCAGTGTTCTGAGGAGTCCCATAAGGACGAAACGGTTAACTGTCAACACTTATTAGGTGTCCATTAGATCTTGGACCCCCGTGAGGTTAAGCTTTCAGGCTACCCACGGAAAAATATAAGGGAAACAAAAAACTCATTTTTGCCCGATTAGCCACGAAACTTGTTTGATTTGTAAACATTTTATTTTTAAAATTTTATTAAATGTGAGTTATTTAGTTTCTAAAACACCTGGATCGGATAATAAAATAAATTGTCTGTCTCAATACACGATAACTCAAGAACACCTTAAACGGTTTTAACCCAATATGATACACACGTTTTAGGTCGGCATTAGGTTTTGGTTAAAAAAAAGGGTTAGTTAAAAGTATTATTTAACCAATTTTACCTTAAAACTATCAACTTTTCTTGTTGTATCAATTTTTTTAAAAAAATGTTCCTTTTGTATTTAAAACATTTTTGCCTGTGGCGCACGTCGCCTCCGAGCATTTAAAGTAACATTACTTCAATATTTTCTGAACATTTTCGTTTTTAGTTTAAAAGGCATTACTACTCATAATTATGATACTTGTCTTAAAAAAGTTCTAAATAAGCTCCGCGGAACTACTTTTGAGGCTTAGTACCACCCCTGTCGCCCTCCTAAGGTCTCGGCTA
The DNA here is from genome assembly GCA_963576565.1 of Aspidapion aeneum. Classification (NCBI taxonomy): domain Eukaryota; kingdom Metazoa; phylum Arthropoda; class Insecta; order Coleoptera; family Brentidae; genus Aspidapion; species Aspidapion aeneum. The sequence continues at coordinate 69,735,335 of OY755046.1, forward strand.
CCCTCCCGCGTCCTATAACCACGCTGCGTTCACTGTGGTCTACCATTACCTTTGTTAGGGTTAGACTAAAAATGCATTTTAAAAAAACCTAAAATTAAATAATAGTTACCTTACTAATGAATTGGTAAATTGTGATGAAAAAAATTGATTTTAGTGAATGTGAAACGAATATCAATAAAAAGAATAACACTTTAAAATTCTGTTTGTAAAAGTAAATGAATTATTTACATTTAGGAACAAGCAGAATTTTAAGGTATTATTCTGATTGTTTGTCACCCCGTTTGATGAACGCACTTACATAAAACTGAAAACCCTTGGAAAAAATAAAAAAACTTCAAAATTCTAATTTACTCCCCTCCTCTATACATGTAAAATTATGTAAAAGTAACATTGCCCACTTCCAAAAAAGCTAGAGAGCTGAGCTTTGGCAGACTGATAGGAACTATAATAAAACTATAGGAAAAAATTAATTAATTATTAATTAATAATTTAATTAATCCCCTATAAATGTAAAGTTATTTAAAATTAACATTGCCCACTTCCAGAAACGCTAGACAGCTGAGCTTTGGAAGACTGATAGGAACTATGATAAAATCATGAGAAAGAATAAAAAAACCTAAAAATTTTAATAAGGGATTGCAAAAGTTTTGAACAATATTTCGCATATTTTACTACTTTAAAACTTAAATATTATCCAAATCCTTTAAAAAAAGAGTGAAATCATAACAAAAACATTTCATGTAAAAAAATGCCCAGTACGCAAAAATGGTATTCCGTAAAAAGAATTGAGATAAAAGTAAAGCCAACTTCTCCAATACAAATTTCAAAATGAAAGGTTTTTACTAATTTCGAAATGTTTTCTAAACTTGGCTATTACGGCTGTAAATTACTATTAGGCACAGTGCTAAATTGAACATTAAAAACTTTGGCTGTAATAGCAAAGTTTTAAAAAAACATCTCCAAACTAGTAAGAACCTCTCATTTTGAAATTTGTATTGGAGAATTTGGCTTTACTTTTATCTCAATTATTTGGCTTTTTTTTACATGAAATGTTTTTGTTATAATATAACTCTTCAGTCTGACTTCGTGCTAGGTACTTGACTAATACCTTTAACATAAAAGCATAAAAAAATAATTCCTTGCAAATGCAACTATACAGGGTGTCCCAAATTGGACACTTTTACAGGGTTTAAGGTACTTCTAGGGGAGACAGAGAAAAACTGACCACGCATTGCAAGGCTCAAATTTTAAGAGAAGACTTATAGTGAAAACCGCATTTTGAAATATCGTCTCGTCTTTGAGCTACGGGGGCTTTTTGAAAAGTCTGCATTTTGGAGGAGGGTCTATAACTTCGTTATTATTGGAAATATTGATTTAGAGTAAATTGAAATTTTATAGACTTTGTCACGAGGAATTCACCCGCTAAATTAAATTTTAACTGTCACTTTTAGTTTTTGAGATATGATATAAGGTTGCATTTGTTCTTATGGAAGGGCCTATATTTTAATTAATTTTCGAATTCGTCATTGAATTCTTTTCAAAATAATGTATCATATGTCATAGTTTGATTGAGCGGTTTCGGTGATAATTAAAGTTTTTTATTTTTGTCTAGTGTACGTTGAATGACGTCATGCGCCATTGACGTGAAAGCCTTGCTACTTCAATGCTCCTATAGTTTTGTTGTCTTATACTATGCATATCAAGCTGGCCTTGCGTCTTGGCGTTTTGTCATTGTTTTCAATTGTTTAAACAATTTGACATTACGCTTTGATATAAAATTATTTTGCACAAAAGCGTTTTAATTTTATTTTGAAATATGTATAATTTTTGTTACTTTTTATAACTAGGCTTTGATGGCCGTCAGCTGAATTATAATTTTTCCAAACCAGGCTTACTATATTTTCGACTGTGTAAAATAATAATACTGGAGTGCCTTGACCTGCCTCAGCAGGAAATCATAGCGCACTAGAAATAAGTGAAAAAGCTGAATATCTCCTAAACCACTCAATGAAACTATGACATATGATACATCATTTTGAAAAGAATTCAATGACGAATTCGAAAATTAATTAAAATATAGGCCATTCCATAAGAAAAAATGCAACTTTATGTCATATCTCAAAAACTAAAAGTGACAGTTAAAATATAATTTAGCGGGTGAATTCCTCGTGACAAAGTCTATAAAACTGCACTTTACTCTAAATCAAAATTTCCACTAATAACGAAGTTATAGACCCCCTTCAAAAATGCAGACTTTTCAAAAAGCCCCCGTAGCTCAAAGACGAGACGATATTTTAAAATGCGGTTTTCACTGTAAATCTTCACTTGAAATTTGAGCCTCGCAATGCGTGGTCAGCTTTTCTCTGTTTCCCCTAGAAGTACCTTAAACCCCCTAAAAGTGCCCAATTTGGGACACCCTGTCCAATTTTTTTGATTTTAGAAATCACCAAAGAAGATCTAACACTACGCACAGGCCCGTTCGAGTCAACCGCCGACGTTCTAAACGCCATTTTCGCACACCTGTCAACTTTTGACACATTCAAAGCAGCCACCATCGCGATGAACAACCGCATGCCTTATCTGTCATTGTTAATAGCCCAACTCAGCATGCCCAACTTGACCAAGGCCTACATGCAAGAACAGATAGAAAATTGGTATAATAGTATGGCTTCCCAGCACATCTCTGATGAAATGACAAAGGTTTACCTCCTTTTGGCCGGGATACCTTCTAGGGATAGTGTTAATATTTTCGAAGGTATGCTTTATTTTATTTGAAAAAAGAAATATTCTTATCCGCTCTAAAAGTTCTTTTTTTTTTATCCACTTTACAATACATTTGTTCCATCGATCGTCTTTCGGTCTGAAATTATGACCGGCAAATTTCAATTTTAATTTTGCTACCTCTCCTCTGACATCCCTTACTTTTGTTTTATTTCTTATCCATTCATTCCGTTTTCTATCTGTTAGCTTTACATATAACATTTGTCTTTCCATTGATTTTTGGGCAGTAGTTATATAGCCCAACTCAGCATGCCCAACTTGACCAAGGCCTACATGCAAGAACAAATAGAAAATTGGTGTAATAGTATGGCGTCCCAACACATCTCTGATGAAATGACAAAGGTTTACCTCCTTTTGGCCGGGATACCTTCTAGGGATAGTGTTAATATTTTCGAAGGTATGCTTTATTTTATTTGAAAAAGGAAATATTCTTATATGCTCTAAAAGTTAATTTTTTTTATCCACTTTACAATACATTTGTTCCATCGATCGTCTTTCGGTCTGAAATTATGACCGACAAATTTCCATTTTAATTTTGCTACCTCTCCTCTGACATCCCTTACTTTTGTTTTATTTCTTATCCATTCATTCCGTTTTCTATCTGTTAGCTTTACATATAACATTTGTCTTTCCATTGATTTTTGGGCAGTAGTTATATAGCCCAACTCAGCATGCCCAACTTGACCAAGGCCTACATGCAAGAACAAATAGAAAATTGGTGTAATAGTATGGCGTCCCAACACATCTCTGATGAAATGACAAAGGTTTACCTCCTTTTGGCCGGGATACCTTCTAGGGATAGTGTTAATATTTTCGAAGGTATGCTTTATTTTATTTGAAAAAGGAAATATTCTTATACCCTCTAAAAGTTAATTTTTTTTATCCACTTTACATTTGTTCCATTGATCGTCTTTCGGTCTGAAATTATGACCGGCAAATTTCAATTTTAATTTTGCTACCTCTCCTCTGACATCCCTTACTTTTGTTTTATTTCTTATCCATTCATTCCGTTTTCTATCTGTTAGCTTTACATATAACATTTGTCTTTCCATTGATTTTTGGGCAGTAGTTATATAGCCCAACTCAGCATGCCCAACTTGACCAAGGCCTACATGCAAGAACAAATAGAAAATTGGTGTAATAGTATGGCGTCCCAACACATCTCTGATGAAATGACAAAGGTTTACCTCCTTTTGGCCGGGATACCTTCTAGGGATAGTGTTAATATTTTCGAAGGTATGCTTTATTTTATTTGAAAAAGGAAATATTCTTATATGCTCTAAAAGTTAATTTTTTTTATCCACTTTACAATACATTTGTTCCATCGATCGTCTTTCGGTCTGAAATTATGACCGACAAATTTCCATTTTAATTTTGCTACCTCTCCTCTGACATCCCTTACTTTTGTTTTATTTCTTATCCATTCATTCCGTTTTCTATCTGTTAGCTTTACATATAACATTTGTCTTTCCATTGATCTTTGGGCTTTTGTTACCTTATCCATGTTTGATTTTGTAAGTCTCCAGGTCTGGGATTGGTAATACACTTTCGTTTTGAGGTTTTGAAAATATTTTTTATTTTTTGATATGTAGCTTACTTTACCAAATGCTGCCTCTTCTCTTGATTGTAGCCGTTTGGTTTTCTTGTTTTAGTTTAATAATTTGTCCCAGGTATATATTGTTTTATTTTTTTTTGGTTTATTCTAATCGTGATATTTTCATCTGTGTTTGTTATGATTTTAATTATAGTGGAGTTCATACTCAAGCCTATATTTTTAGCTGCTGTGTCCAATTTTCCAGCATTTTTATCAATTCTTATCTGTTATTTAGGCGACTTATCCGCTTACTTTGATGCCTATTTCTTGCCAATCTAAGTTTTTAAAAACATCTTCTAGGGCCTGGTTAAATAGTTTGGGAGATATTGTGTCACCCTATTTGACAACTCTTCTTATGAGGATTGGCTTGGCTCCTTCGTGGGTTTTGATTGATGTTGTTACTTCCACTATATATTGGCTATTAAGTCTTTGTATCTGTGCTCTATTCGGCTATTAACTAAAGATGCTTTTAATCCCCAGTGCTCAATGCTATCGAAAGTTTTTTCAATGTCTATAAACGCAATATATAATGGAACTCTCAAATATCAAATTGCAAATAATGCAAGTATCTAAAACTATAAACAACAAGTAAAATTGAAGAGAGAAAAATTATAAAAAGTTATAAGACGACAAACATTTTTTATTTTTCAAACAAGTTTAATGGCTAATCGGGCAAAAAGGAGTTTTTTGTTTCCCTTATATTTTTCCGTGGGTAGCTTGAAAGCTTAACCTCACGGGGGTCCAAGATCTAATGGACACCTAATAAGTGTTGACAGTTAACCGTTTCGTCCTTATGGGACTCCTCAGAACACTGCTGGTCAAGTGACAAATCTTGCGAAGTTAATCAGACGGTTTTGTCTCTAATTAAATGTAATTAGTGAGCGAACTATAGCAAGAGGCGCCATCTACTGAGATACGAGAGAAACAAAAAACCAAAAGCAGGGAAAACACTGCTATACAATATGATCAATGAAAAGATCGAATGCAAATAAAAGAAAACAACTATAGTTTATTTTTTATTTTTTTAATTTTACTTGTTGTATATAATGGAATATTGTATTCGTTGGCTCGTTTTATTAGGATTTTCATAGGTGGTCAACTGTCTAAAACCTTTTTGAAGCCTACTGGTTTTTTGGATTGATATCAGTCAAATTTTGTTGTTAGTTTTTAGGTCTGCTCTATCGCCTTTCTTGTGTAGAGTACTGGTTACTGATTTTCCAGTTGTTTGGGATAATTTTTTCTTTTAGTATTTAACTGAGTAAAATATGGAGGGTATTATAACTACAGCTTTATCACCGTACATTATCATTTCTGCCGTTACTCCATCTTTTCCAGGTGATTTGTTATTTTTTATCTCTTTTAATGCTCACTTTATTTCTGCTTTGCTAATTTCTGGTTGTAGCGCTCTGAGTTTATGTTCTATATTTTTGTTTGGAATTCCTTTATGGTTTCTCGCGATGGTTCCCTTTTTCTTTGTTATAATTCTGTATAGAATAGCTTTGTGATATTTAACCTCTTTAACGTTAGTTTATATGTCGTTCATATCTTTTATTATACTCTCTCAACTTTTATTTTTTGGCTTTCTTTTATTTTATTTTATATGCATAATATGTTCAAGGAATTTCAGGAAACATAGCCAAACAGTATTTTCATCGGGAAATACGATAAGAAGTTTTGTAACTAAAACAAAACCGGAAAATCCCTCAAATAATAAGGAATGCATTTACTAGATCCCGTGTGAGTGTGGTAAATCATATGTATCAATTTTGTACCCAACTGCAACTAGTAGTTATAAGTAGATTAAGCAGTTGGGTGTTTTTTTTATGTATTTTTTTTTTAGCTTACACATATACTATACTATAGTAGTGTGAGCTATGGTGATCCTAATTTCTTCGAGAAAAAAAAAGTTGCTCCGATTTCAAAAATTTTTATATATCTTTGCGTTTCAGATGATTTTGAAATTTTTTTGTTGCGCCGTCTGTCTGTCTGTATGTCTGTCTGTCTGTCTGTCTGTAACGACCAACGCGCAGAACTCAAAAACCGCTTGGCCGATTTTAATGAAATTTGGTACTTAGGCTGGGTCTTGGGTCGAGATGGTCCCATTTAAAAATGAAGAAAATCCACTGAACACAAACCAAATAAAAGGGTGGGGGTAGATTTCAAAATTAGAGTTTATGTGAAAATATGCCGTGTGTGATATCAAACGAAAGGTAATTGAGTCTGCAGTTAAACAAAATACATTTTAATTTATTTTAAAAAAAGGGTGGGGGTATATTTTAAAAAATTAGACTTTAAGTGAGAATATGGCGTGTGTGATATCAAACGAAAGGTAATTGAGTCCGGAGTTTAACAAAAAACATTTTAGTTTTTGTTTTTTTTAAGGGTAGAGGTAGATTTCAAAAATTTAAGTTTAAGTCAAAACATGGCTTGTGTGGTATCAAACAAAAGGTAATTTAGTCTGGGGTTGAATAAAATATATTTCAGTTTTTAGTTATATTAGCTCACACGTAAACCATAACTATAGTACCTAGTGTGAGCTTAGGTGCCCATAGATTGGCAGAGTATTTTTTATTTTTAGATTTGGATTGGAAGCGTGCATTGGCTCTTCATCTATGGTACATATGCCCAAACGAATCCCCAGTAGAATACGCCCTGGAACTCTACCAAAAAGCTTTTGAGGAGTACACCTACGCCGCACGTCCTAACCCCATCTATTTGGAGGACAAGTACTTGGAGGACGGTCCACGTGACTTGATGTATCACGTGATGATGCTGTTTAAGTCCGGAATACACAGGTTGAGCAACGTGTTAAAACCTGCCACGCATACTGCTGACCCTTTGGATTACAGATTAAGGTACTTTAATAATAATCCGGTGACTTACATCTTTGTTTACTTCCCAAGTCCTTGGTTCACCTTTGATACTAAACGATCACATTCAGTTTGACTTGTAATTTAAGTTTTGTGTAATAAAAAATAAAGCGGGCTAAAAAAAAATAACGACAATACATCTAGAAAATTGTAACAGGGGCCTGTGTGTGACAGTGGTACTGTCACCTCAAGTGGCCAAGGCTTAAATGTTGTAAGCTACCAACTTAGGCTACAACTTATATAAATTATAAAAAGATTAAATGTTACTATATGTTATTAAATTTACACGATCTCGAAAGGGAATTTGACGGTTCTTGGAGGAAAAGTATGCTATAAACGTTTTTCTCAAATGTATAACTAATGTAGGATAATCATACATACCTTTTCAATTTTCTTCTTGTAGCTTCACACTTTCACTTCTTATATTTATTAGTTGAATATCGACTTTTTACTGCTATTAAACTTTTGTATTCAAATATTTACACTTCTTAAACTTTTAGGTTTTATAAACCTTTTATATATTTGTTGTAAATATATATATTTATCAACATCTTAAACGTTGATTGAATGAGTGAAACTATTCAATCAACTGTTTAATTTACTTAATATTACTGTTTAGGTTTGGGATATGTTATTAATTAAAAATGCCGATTTTAGGGCAACGAATGGTTTGTATTTTGTTGTTAAAAAAAATCATAAAACAGTTAAACACATTATTTCAAAACACTGGAAACAGTAATAATTAATGACTTTAAAATCAATAAACTCCAAAAGAAAAGACTAAAATAATTATGAATAATAAAGATAATAGCTTATACAAAATTAAAATAATTGATAAATTTCCCCAGTTGAAATAAAACCCCCCTTAAGAAGTGTGAATGAAAGCGTAACGTACCAAGCAAAGGCAAACTAAAGAGTAAAGTAAAATCCGACTTTCGAAAGTTTCAGTACCCCGCTCTCTAGACATTCTCAGTTTGCCGCTAGCTGATTGGTCTAAATCTAAGCTTTCTTTAACGGATTTCTTCCACCACTCTTCTCTACAGACACTCTTGGTTGCCGTGGTCTGAATCTTAAGCTCTCTCGCATTGGCGAGAAAGACAAAGAGACAAAATACCAACGCAATTCAAAGATGCGTGGATTTAGGAATTCGGTAAAGTTTAAATCTTACAGTGTGTTTCTTAAAAGTTGAAAGTAGTTTAGCTAATTTGTTTCCAGTTACAAAATATTAATTATTTTGATGTTAGTGGCTCAAAGGACATATTAGCCGAATACAACTTTTATTAAAATACAGCGAACCTGAAAATATGCCCAAAAACAAGTCGCCGAGTTGCCATAAATTTTACTTAATCTTAACCTAGTCTTGCATATAATTAATGCTTGTTGATGTCAAAACAATATTTAATTAAAAATTTTTAAAAACTTATAAATGGCAAAAATACCATTTATATTCAAATCCCGTTTTGTTACAAAATTATATTTTATAAGAATGTACTAGAAAACAGTAGGAAAATTGCTTTAGTTTTCAAAAAATTCAAAAAATAATAGTTGTTCCGTTGTTCATATCATATCTAACTTTTGTTTACAAAAATCAGCTGGACCAACAGTGACGTAAAAAATTCGACATATATATGTAAGATCCGAACACCGGTCTATTCTATCCACCGTGCTTAAAATAATAGCAACAAATACGTTAGAACATAAATATTGCGCACATGGGTATTCTCACACGCGAAAGACAGGATTTTGGTTATTGCGCATGCGTCAGTTTTGGTTATTGCGCATGCGTCAGTTTTGGTGGTTTTGGAACATATTCCGTTACGTCACAAAATTATTTGACAATTGTCAAAAATGTATGGTTATGTCTATTATTCTTTTTCTAAAAATTGGGGATTAAAATTGTAGGGTTTCTAAAATTAATTGTGGAGATTTATTGTGGACACCATGACGAGTGTTTAATGGCATCTATAAACCACTCTTAACTTTATTAACAAATTTTAAAGAAAATACAAGTACTTATCTATGGAATGGCATTCCTTTACTTCTCCCGGATATAACATATTTTTCTACAAACCGCACATGTTTTACGTGAATTATGTTTTATTTTTCACAGAAAAAAACATAATTTGACACGACCAACGCAAAACACCGCAAGATGTTAAACAAATATGGCGTCTACCTCCACAGCAGCTGCCTGTCTACTTGACAAAACACGTATGCGCACTTGACTTGACACATCTGCGAATTTAATTTTGCCATTGTTTACTTCGGTTCGGTTATTGTACAAAATCGATAATTATCGTACATCTGACAACGCTGCGCTCCGCGTGTTGTGAATTTCGAAGCGACGATCGGCCCGCCCCACTTATTCGTCTTCTCCGATTTTTGCCGAGTTGCCGAAGTTACTTTCTGAAATGAAATATTGCCTTCTTAATGATATGATGATTAATTTCTCAAGTATGTTTACTTGGGGTTGAACAAAAGAAAATGCACAAGTATAAAAATGATCATATGACCACTAATACTCTATCAAAAATATTTTATCCAATATATGGATGATTCTACAAAAATGGTGCTGCGGAGTGGGAATGCATATTTTTCAAACACAGACTGCAAATGAGGCATAGTGTTAGTTATAAGATTTAAAACGAAATGTTTTCTTCATGTATAAAAAAAATTGCAAGTTTATAATTTTTTTTATTACCAGGCAAATACCTCATTCCTCTGGTGTAGTTCCAAACCAAATATTAAAAACTCAGATTGAAAAAAATATCCTAATAAATAATATTTAACCAAGTCTTAACTATTTATCAAAAAATTGATAAAACTTAAGTTTGCAGTTATGTTTTTGAAAATCCGAATTTACATCTTCTCCAGAAAATTTTACAATTTTAAACGTGCTCCATTTTTAATAACACAATATTTGTGAATACCACCGGTTAATTTCTAGAGAAAGAGACGGCCCTGGATATCTAATTTACTTGTGAGGGTGACAAGTTGTGACAGATAATGTCAACTTTAGTTTGGTTTAAGTTATAGATCTTTTTATTTTCGCCAGAAAATTAGTTTTTTTCGGAGAAATCAAAAAGGAACGCTTCAATTATCATTCCTCTGGTAAGTAAATATTCGATTGATATCAATAGTATAATTTTTTTGTTGACTGTTTTAAAATTATAAGTATAGGAACTTTGTTTATATAAAACTTAAGTTAAGTAGTCTTAAATAGATTTTGATTTAAATTGGAAAACCATTAAAAAACTCATTCCTCTGGTACTCATCCCTCTGGAATTTTTATGCAATAATTTCGAAAATTCGGAAAATAAATGTTTCTTAGCTTACACCTAATTACTTACATAAATTTAAAAAAACAAAATTATTTACTATGCTGTACTGTTATTTAAAGGCAATGACCAAAAATGATATCCATATAGCCCACTTTTGGCAGAATCATCCATATAGAAAAAGAACTGCTCTACAATTTTGCTGAGTACTGTTTTTAATTTCATCTGCCTACCTTTTATTTTTACTTTGGTAATTTCTTTTGTATTTGTAGATGTCGCCAGTTATGTGAAAGCAAACGGTATCACACGCATTATTTATTTATTTCTCTTACCAACATCGCAAGATGAGATTCATATACCGTCTCTGTTGCTTTACAAAAGTGTCACATTGACCATGCAGTGTTCTGAAGAGTCCCTTAAAGACGAAACAGTTAACAGCTTTCGAGCTGCCCACGGAAAAATACAAGAGAAACAAAATCTTGCTATGGCCGAAATTTTTTGTCATTAAAATTATTAATAATTATTTTAGTTTTCTTCTCCTTCAACTATTCCAGTCACTCGACGTGGGAGTTATTGAGACAGGAGAGTTGAAGTTGATCTGCACCAACTTTGCCAATCAACTGGAACATCTCGGATACTGGGAATGGGCCATCTTCGTTCTTTTGTTCATGGAAGATGATTCTGCTAAGAAACACTTGGTCATTCGCATCTTGGGTAAGTTTATCTTATGGGTTGTCCTTTTCTTTTGTTCATCACGCAGTTGTCTAGGTAGTACCACTGCTGAGATACGAACCCTGAAATGTTAGCAGTACACCCGTTTTCTATGTATTTCCATAGTATATGCAAAATAAACCGAAATTATTAAGTTTGATGTAAATTTCTTAAAAGGTAAGTATTTTACAAAAAACTACTAACAAACGTTAATTTTAGTACCCGTAAATTTAAAAATCAATTTATTAGCTGTGGATTTCCGTTTGTTAGTATTATTTGGTCGATTTGCAGAAGGCATATGATAGTATACCACTAAATCTACTTTGGAAAGCGTTGGAAAACACAAACATAAGCGTACAACTAATTAAGGCCATCAAAGTGTTATACCGCAATAGTAAGGCAAAAGTTAAAATAAAAGCAAAACTAACCAAAGGCTTTCAAGTAAATAAAGGTCTTAAACAAGGTTGTTGTATCTCACCTACGCTCTTCAAGATATACTTGGAACAAGTCCTTAAAGTATGGAAGAGAAAATGCCAAAACATGGGAATTCCGTTGGACGAAACCACCTTGTATATTTTATGTTTCGCCGATGATCAGATAGTAGTGGCTCAGGATTATGACGACCTCGAATATATGACACGAAAACTAATAGAATAGTACAATAAGTGGGGACTAGAGGTTAATCTCAATAAGACAGAGTATATGTGTATCGGTGGAACGAAACAGGATCTAATCTTAAATACTGGGCAGCGAATTCATTCCTGTGATGAGTATAAATACTTAGGTCTAAAAATTACAGCTGACGCACCACTAGACAAAGCTATAAAAGATCGAAACGTACAAGGAAGAAAAGCAATAACTTTATTAAATGGAGTAATTTGGGCCCAAAGTATATCAAAACATAACAAAAAGCTTATATATAACACCATTGTAAAAAGTATTGTTACATACGGCTCAGAAGTATGGCCAATCAAGGATAGAACAGAAAAAATGCTTTCCGCTACGGAGATGGACTATTGGAGAAGAGCAGCAGGGAAATCAAAAAGAGAAAGAGTTACAAATCAAAGAATAAGAGAAATTATGACAGTGGGTGAACGTACTTTAGTGGAACAAAACAACTGGTGTGGTACGGACATGTACAAAGAATGAATGATGAAAGACTACCTAAACAAATACTACAATGGAAACCAACTGGCCGAAGAAAACGAGGAAGACCAAGGAGAAGCTGGAGAGAAGGAATAGACCGTGAAATAAGAATAAGAGGCCTAGATGATGAATTATGGGCAAACAGAAACGAGTGGGAATTGGGTATCGGAAGACGTAGAACGTTGTGAAACCGATAAATATATATATATATATATATATATATATATATATATATATATATATATACTACAATATTATGCATGCCAAATCAGTTTTAATTAATTTGTTTATTTTGATTTACTCGCGATGCCATACTGGCGCAGTTTTTATTTTATAATAGCAGCCTTTGGTGAAACAGCGATTTTATCTAAAACGGTTAAAGATACAAAAAAATTGCAGGTAACAAAAAAGTTTGCAAATAAAACAAGGATTTTATTTCTTGTCTTAAACTATCTAGTTCTGCCTACTAGTGGCTTACAAGGAAAAAAAATCTTGGGAAAAAGGCGACATGACCCCTGAAAAGTATCACTCCGTAGATTTTTACTATTATTTGGCATGTCTTGTAGTGTAGTATCTATAGCTTAATACACGTGCCAAATTTGAACTAAATATTTCAAAAACTGCAAGAGCTATAAACAAAAGACTATATATAAAACTAAACTTTAACACCCTGTATCTCGAGAATAAGGCTTTTGAGGACCTATGTTTATATGAAAATTTTGTCATGAAATCACTTAAGGAATTGAACATTAAAATTATGTTACTAAATTTTGAAACACCCTGAGTAAAACGAGCTTTTTTGGAAAGCTTAGCTTTTCAGAAAACTGAATAAAATTTAAAAAAATTGTGATATGAAAAAAATAACCTCAATTTGCGGGCACCCCTTGAGTTTCAATAAAAACTTTAACACCACTTTGTGATACACGACATTTTGTTTTCTTTGAAAAAGGTGTTTTAACATTTTTCCCTAAAATATTTAGTTTTTTGATTTTTTTCGTGATCTTAAAAACTAACCCCAATTTAGGGATGCCAATTATTGCTAACCATGGGCTTGACACACTGAAGTGATACATCTTTAAAAAGATAATTTAATTTTCTACAATAGGGTTACTTACACATTTTTGTGAAAGAAATTTACATAAAACTTAATAATTTTGGTTCATCACACTTCAGGGTTCGTATCTCAGCAAAGGTACTACCTAGGTCACTTAGTGATATCTCATTTAATAGGCTATTAACTAGTCTTTATTTTATGTCATTAAAGATTTTCTCGAACATAAGCAGTGTCTATGATAGGGGCCCCTAACAAAAAATTTAGTCAAAATCCAAAATCGCGGCGAAATGTTTAGCCTTATAACTCGAAAACCATTCGCCTGACAAAAAAATTTATAAAAGCACTTTTGTAGGTAACTTTATTGTCTTCAACTTGTTTAAAAAAATTTTCTAGAATGTAGAGGAACCAGGTAATTAATAAAAAATACTCTGCCAATATATGGGCCCCTAAGCTCACACTAGGTACTATAGTTATAGTGTACGTGCGAGCTAATAAAACTAAAACCTGAAATATATCTTATTCAACTCCAGACTAAATTACCTTTTGTTTGATACCACACAAGCCATGTTTTGACTTAAACTCAAATTTTTGAAATCTGCCCCCACCCTTAAAAAAACAAAAACTAAACTGTATTTTTTTAACTCCGGACTTAATTACCTTTCGTTTGATATCACACACGCCATATTTTCACGTAAACTCTAATTTTTTAAATCTACCCCCACCCTTTTTGAAGAAAAAAAAACTAAAATGTATTTTGTTTAACTTCATACTCAATTACCTTTCGTTTGATATCACACACGCCATATTTTCACATAAACTCTAATTTTTGAAATCTTCCCCCACCCTTTTATTTGGCTTGTGTTGGGTGGATTTTGTTCATTTTTAAATGGGACCATCTCGACCCAAGACCCAGCCTAGGTACCAAATTTCATTAAAATCGACCAAACGGTTTTTGAGTTATGCGCGTTGGTCGTTACAGACAGACATACAGACAGACAGACAGACAGACAGACGGCGCAACAAAAAAGTTTCAAAATCATCTGAAACGCAAAGATATATAAAAAATTTTAAAATCGGAGCAACTTTTCTTTTCTCGAAAAAATTAGGATCACCATAGCTCACACTACTATAGTATAGTATATGTGTGAGCTAAAATTCGCACGCACTAAATCCAAGATCAGGGAGCAACACTCTTAAGACTGGCCTAGTATGCGAGATACCAGTTTTAACTAATATATTTTTTTTCCAGAGAGAAATCTAGGAGCTGACTGTGATCCAGAGACTCAAAAAACCATCGACATTTTGGTAAATGACATGCATGTACCTCAAGAATGGATTTACGAGGTAAAAGCCTATAAAAATTTACATTTCGATAAATATTTGGAAGCTTTTCATTGTTTTTCTCTTGCTGGAGATTTGATTCAAGCAAACGATACTTTTATGGATCATGTTTTGCCAAATTTGTTTATTAATGAACAGTTTGAGGTTATACAAAAGTTGATCGCCAAAATATCACCTCTAGATACTACTAACCCAGTCAATACCTTTTACGAATTTATTCTACTACAAGAACAAACTTTTACCTCAAAAATTGACAACGTTTTAAGACTACAAATGAAACTATACTCAATAGTTGAAAAAATACCAAGTGTACCTCAAAAAACTGACCAGCAAAAATTATGTGTGGCGGAATTGTCAAAAAGATGTGCCACACTGTATAAAGAGTTGGGTAAAAAATCGGGTTCTCAACGTTATTTGGATGCCTATATGGAGTTTGTAGAAAAATTGGTTATGCCTCCAGAATTTAAACAAGACGAGGCGTTTTATTTAATAAATAAGGTTTTAGATAGTAGGGTAGTTTAGGTAGTTTTTTAGAGCAATATTTGTTTAAATTTTTTTTGAATGAGGTGAAAAAGTGGTTGAAAAAATATCGTTCTCAAATTTTACCAAAAGGTGCAAATCTACGAATTCTTTTAGCTTCAAAAACAGTTTTGGATGCAAAATTTTTTTGTCTCAACAAAAGTTGTTGTTTCACGAATATCGAAACAGATGCCTTTTTGGATATTTAGAGTGCGAATTTGGAGAAATGCTCGGATACGTCGATTTTGTTTGCGAGGGGGACACTTTTTCTCTATCTTGAAATTTTTGTAGCAGAACCCCGCGATGTGTATTCTTTACCCCTATATGTTGAATAGGGAAAGTGGGTCTAGTGATACCTTGTTTTGAAGCTCTCTTGAATATCTTTACAACCGAATTTCGAAAATCCATCGATTAGTTTGTGAGATATTTGCTTTCAAATTTTCAAATTTAACATGGAATGATAAAATAAAAATTAAATCCGAAAAATAATCAAATTCTAATTAAATTTTTATTGTATCAGTTCATGTTAAATTTGAAAGTTTGAAGGCAATTATCTCAAAAACTAATGGATAGATTTTTGAAATTTTTACACGGTTGTAAGGACTTTCAAAAGGCCTTCAAGACAAAGTATCACTAGACCATAGACGACTGACAGAGATAGACCAGACACTTACACGGTGGGAGTTGTATTACTACATTGGCGCAGTATACCGGGGTGTCGTGCACGAATCAGCGCCTCTCCAACTTTGTGCTCCGTACTAAACATTTACAGGGGGATTTGAAACAATATAACGCTTGCGCAGTTTGTCTCTAAGCTACAGGATGGCTTTTCAAATTATTGTATACCAGATGCTCGTAGCCATCAATAAAATCGTTCTCCAATCAAGCTACATCTTTTAATATAGTGTTTTGAACAGTTTTTATCAAATTAAATTTGAACACTAAAAAACTCATTATACTCGTCAATTACATAGATTTAAATTTAAACGATGCGCGCTGATAAGAATGAGTTATTTTGTGTCAAAGCTCAATTTGCTTAAAAAGACTCTATAAACACCAATTAATAAGGAAGCTTAATCAAAGAATGTTTAAATTATTGACTACTAGCAATAAAAAAAGGAAAGTTCAATTTTTATTCAATCTATAAGGTTTAAAAGTTTGTTTCCCATTCCTTTTTGACGAATATTCTACAGTAATTTTCTTTTTATTAGTGCATAGAAAATATTTACACATTCTATATTAACTTAAATTAATAATGTATACTTTTACAATGCTTTATACATAATAATGTTGCAAATATAGGTTTCTATAAACGGAAATTTTTTTAATTGTTTTTTCATGAAAAATAAAAAAATGTAACGTAAGCCTTTTAAAGTAAAGTGAATATTGCCGGTTATTCATTTAATTAAACATTTGATAATGATCTCCTACATTTTGCACTGCCACTGTGCCTGAATCACTGAAGAGAGGAGAAGCTTAGCGTAGTTGGTTGGTAGCTCGCGGCTTGCCATTACCTTGCCTTCGTTATCGAGACATTAAGCAAAAGTAGGTAACGAATCTGTGATTACGACACAAAGAACTTTTCGTACTCACTTCGCACTTGGTAGACATGCTTTAGTTCCAGATACTTTGGGAATATCTGAACACTATTCCCGAACCATTGATCAATTGAAAGCAGCAATACACCAAGAAATTACAGGAATATCGCTTTAGAGTTACTGCACAAGTGAAACTTTCAGAAATCAGCTTCGACTGTGTACCGAAAAAAATTAAATATAAGGCATTTACATTGGCGTTTTTATTGTGGGAGATCATTCTGTCGGACCCTGTATATAAGTATAGTGAAATAATCTATGTTTTTCCAAATATTAACATTTAAAACTAAACATTTAAAACTCCGTCCAGGTTCAATGTGTCCGTCACACACTATATATATTTGTGAATTTCGTCTTTCGTCAAAGTTAGTTTTTTGCCGAAGTATTTTTTTTAGATTCGGTTTGGGAATGGCGCTTGCTAACATAGTCTTCGCACCCACGAACACAAAATTGTTTTCTTTTAAATTTCTTAATTACCTATAGGCCACAATTTAGCAAAAAACACTTTTAAAAATAAGGTAAAAAGTCGAAAAATCACGAAAAACTGCAACCACAAATGAAAAATGCCGAATTACATTTAAGTCATATTTTTATCTGTTGTGCCAATGTCAGTCATAATCAAAAACATATACCGAGAGTAGCGGTTAATGTCCATGGCGACAGCACAGGTGTCTGTACATAATATTTTTATACCAGGCTTCCAGGATGCAGTGACCCTAGGTGACGGTCTGTAATAAGCGCCTCTCGAACTTTGTATTCCGAACTAATGTATACAGGGGGTATGTATAACAGTATTATGACAAGACCGGGGTGCTTTCCTTACTATAAATAATTAGTATACTGTGCACTAGACCCACTTTCCTATTCAAAATATAGGGGTAAAGTATACCTCTCGAAGGGGGTTCGTGCTACAAAAATTTCAAGATAGCCAAAAAGTGTCCCCCTCGCATACAAAATCGACGTGTCCGAGCGTTTCTCCAAATTCGCACTCTAAACACCCAAAAAGGCTTCTGTTTCGATGTTCATCAAACACCATGTATGTATATACAGCGTTTTAAACAACAAATAAAATGACACTCAATAGTTTAAATAAAAAAAAATATCGGTTGTTCCATAAAATGAAGCTATTATTATTTGATAACTAAGGTATTAGACTGTATCGTAGGTAATGTAAACATGTTCTTTTTGGGAAATATTAACCTGCTTTTTTTTATTGAGATAAGAAATGTTTGAAAACAAAAATTAAGCCCCACACAGGTTCTATTTTTTAGTTCTGTAAGCTGTTTTAAGTGCTTTTTACTTGAATAATAATTATAAACAGTTTTTAGCGCAATATTAAATTAGATTAAATAAGAAGAAAAAAAGTTAAAAAAGAAAACACTTTAAATGTTCAAATATGTAATGGTGATTTTTTTTAAATCCAAGTTTTAGAATGTTGTTTAGTTTTTTGTTTGTATCAGTTTTCACATTTTTGTTTGTCAAACTACAAAGATTACAAAAATCTTTCACATAGTAAATATTCACTCTTTTTTTCCGAATCAATCATTCATTCGAACATTTCTGAGAAAATATTCGCTTATTATGTATACAGGGTGGGCCAAATTCGATGTTTTTTGCTGGTTTTAAGTATTTCTAGCCGAGATACACAAAAACAAGTGGACATGTCCTGGGCTCGATTTTCGAGACGTCTTCAAATATCTAAACCGCTTCTTGATAAACCTCGTAGTTTTTTAGCTACAAGGGGATTTTAAAAAGTCTGCAATTATGGAGGTGGCCTATAACTTTTTTATTTATGAAAATTTCATTTTGGTGTAAGATGCTTTTTTGCAGGTTTTTTTATAGAGAACCCAATTGTCAAACTAAATTTTATGCGTCACTGTTAGTTTTTGAGATATTACAAAAAGTTTAAATTTTCTTACGGAATGACTCATTTTTTGTTTTTGTTTCGAAATCTACGTCAAATTTTCTGTTTAACGATATGTCATAAATATCTTGAAAACTGTATAACGAACTGTCATTTATGACATCGTTAAACATAAAATTTGACGTAGATTTCAAAACAAAAACAAAAAATGAGTCATTCCATAAGAAAATTTAAACTTTTTTTAATATCTCAAAAACTAAAAGCGACAGATAAAAATTAGTTTGACAGTTGGATTCTTCATAAAAAAACCTGGGAAAAAACATCTTACACCAAAATGAAATTTTTATAAATAAAAAGTTATAGGCCAACTCCATAAATGCAGACTTTTCAAAACCCCTTGTAGCTAAAAAACTACAAGGTTTATCAAGAAGCGGTTTTGATATTTGAAGACGTCTCGAAAATCGAGCCCAGGACATGTCCACTCGTTTTTGTGTATCTCGGCTAGAAATAACTAAAACCAGCAAAAAACTTCGAATTTGGTCCACCCTGTACATAAGTATGTGTGTGAGTGTTTTTTTGTATTATTTAATTATGTTAAGTCTTGTTCTGTTAATTTAAAAAAATCAAATTTTAACAATAAATCTGTTTTTTTGTGAGGTTACAATACAAGGAAACATTTAAGAAAAGTAAACTGTTTTTTTTTAAATTAAATATTTTATTTAAAAAAGAAACTAATATGGTATTGGTACAATAATCATTTAAAAAAATATGGTTTTAAAACATGGATTCGTCAGTATAATTTCTGCACTGTATTCTGTTAAAACGTATATAAGTACTTCAAAAAAAATATATTTTAAAGATCTAAAATATCACAAACACAAAAAACTTATTTTAGGTAACTAATTCTAGGGTTTATAAGGTTCTGGCAACTATTTTATAAATTCTTAACCCTCTTAACAGATCTATTAAAGATTTTCTGACGTTTCATATTAACGTACGTGACGTTCAGACTCAAACACAATGTACAGGGTGTTAATAAAGTTTGTCGCCAATCTTGAAGAATGATTTTTTGAGTGATTTTAAGAAAAAAAACTTCAAATAAACATAGTTCCACCAATGCTTAGTTTTCGAGGATACCATATATAGTGAAACCTCCTATAAGCGGACACTCACGGTTTCGTCGATTTTGTCCGGTTATTGGAGGTGTCCGCTTATGAGAGAGAATAGCAAAATTTTAATATATATTTATTAACAATTTCCGCTACTTGAGTTTTTCCGATATTAAATTTTTTAACGATCTTTCGTGCTGATAGATGTTCCTTCTCCGAAACGGTAACATCAATTTTTTCACGTAAACTAAGAAGTTTTTTTTACTAGGCGCCATTTCAAAGACATCTATTACTACCCATCTGAACAATAAAAATAAAAACAGCTTATACGGCCGAAGAATTTATTCTCTGCATTGAAATGGACGGAGGTAGTAATTCCCCGGCTGCTCGAGTGCGTTGCTGACAACATACTACATAATACTTATGCCCATGTCGTGCAGCGCTCCGTCTCGTTGTCAGAGGTTCGCGTCCGGTTAAGGAAGGTTTCAGAATTTTTTCACCAAAAAAAAATTGTCCGCGTCCGGGTATTAGTGTCCGGTTATAGGAGTGAATTTTACATGTAAGAAATAGGGAAAATCTTGGTTCTAACAAATTTGTCCGTCCAAAGGAAGTGTCCGCTTAATAGAGGTGTCCGCAAGGAGACGTTTCACTGTACAGGGTGGGCCAAATTCGATGGTTTTTGCTGGTTTTAGGTATTTCTAGCCGAGATATACAAAAACGAGTGGACATGTCCTGGGCTCGATTGTCGAGACGTCTTCAAATATCAAAACCGGTTATTGATAAACCTTGTAGTTTTTTAGCTACAAGGGGGTTTTGAAAAGTCTGCATTTATGGAGTTGGCCTATAACTTTTTTATTTATGAAAATTTCATTTTGGTGTAAGATGCTTTTTCACAGGTTTTTTTATGAAGAATCCAACTGTCAAACTAATTTTTATCTGTCACTTTTAATTTTTGAGATATTAAAAAATGTCTAAATTTTCTTATGGAATGACTCATTTTTTGTTTTTGTTTTAAAATCTACGTCAAATTTTCTGTTTAACGATATGTCATAAATGACAGTTCGTTACGCAGTTTTCAAGTTATTTATGACATATCGTTAAACAGAAAATTTGACGTAGATTTCGAAACAAAAACAAAAAATGAGTCATTCCGTAAGAAAATGTAAACTTTTTGTATTATCTGAAAAACTAACTGTGACGCATAAAATTTAGTTTGACAGTTGGGTTCTCCATAAAAAAAACCTGAAAAAAAGCATCTTACACCAAAATGAAATTTTCATAAATAAAAAAGTTATAGGCCACCTCCATAAATGCAGACTTTTCAAAATCCCCTTGAGGCTAAACAACTACGAGGTTTATCATGAAGCGGTTTTGATATTTGAAGACGTTTCGAAATTCGAGCCCAGGATATGTCCACTCTTTTTTGTTTATCTCGGCTAGAAATACCTAAAACCAGCAAAAAACTTCGAATTTGGTCTACCCTGTACATAAGTATGTGTGTGTGTTTTTTTTTGTATTATTTAATTATGTTAAGTCTTGTTCTGTTAATTTAAAAAAATCAAATTTTAACAATAAATCTGTTTTTTTTGTGAGGTTACAATACAAGGAAACATTTAAGAAAAGTAAACTGTTTTTTTTTAATTAAATATTTTATTTAAAAAAAACTAATATGGTATTGGTACAATAATCATTTAAAAAAATATGGTTTTAAAACATGGATTCGTCAGTACAAACTCTGCACTGTATTCTGTTAAAACGTATATAAGTACTTGAAAAAAAATATATTTTAAAGATCTAAAATATCACAAACACAAAAAACTTATTTTAGGTAACTAATTCTAGGGTTTATAAGGTTCTGGCAACTATTTTATAAATTCTTAACCCTCTTAACAGATCTATTAAAGATTTTCTGACGTTTCATATTAACGTACGTGACGTTCGGACTCAAACAAAATGTACAGGGTGTTAATAAAGTTTGTCGCCAATCTTGAAGAATGATTTTTGAGTGATTTTAAGAAAAAAACTTCAAATAAACATAGTTCCGCCAATGCTTAGTTTTCGAGGATACCATATACAGTGAAACCTCCTATAAACGGACACTCACGGTTTCGTCGATTTTGTCCAGTTATTGGAGGTGTCCGCTTACGAGAGAATTGCGAAATTTTAATATATATTTATTAACAAAATTTTTCAGCGATCTTTCGTGCTGGTAGATGTTCCTTCTCCGGAATGGTAACAACATCCATTTTTTCACGTAAACTAAGAAGTTTTTTTTACTAGGCGCCATTTTAAAGACATCTATTACTACCCATCTGAACAATAAAAATAAAAACAGCTTATACGGCCGAAGAATTTATTCTCTGCATTGAAACGGACAGAGGCAGTAATTCCCCGGCTGCTCGAGTGCGTTGCTGACAACATACTATACTGTTTTAAAATCTACGTCAAATTTTCTGTTTAACGATATGTCATAAATGACAGTTCGTTACGCAGTTTTCAAGATATTTATAACATATCGTTAAATAGAAAATTTGACGTAGATTTCGAAACAAAAACAAAAAATTAGTCATTCCGTAAGAAAATGTAAACTTTTTGTATTATCTCAAAAACTAACTGTGACGCATAAAATTTAGTTTGACAGTTGGGTTCTCCATAAAAAACCTGCAAAAAAGCATCTTACACCAAAATGAAATTTTCATAAATAAAAAAGTTATAGGCCACCTCCATAAATGCAGACTTTTCAAAATCCCCTTGTAGCTAAAAAACTACGAGGTTTATCATGAAGCGGTTTTGATATTTGAAGACGTCTCGAAAATCGAGCCCAGGACATGTCGACTCTTTTTTGTTTATCTCGGCTAGAAATACCTAAAACCAGCAAAAAACATCGAATTTGGCCCACCCTGTACATGTATTGGTGTTTTACTATTGTTGTATGAGTCCAAACGTCAGATCTTTGAATATGAAAAGTTTCTGGATTTTTACAAACTATAGGTACTTATTAAAAAGTTTTTTAAATATTATAAAGCTTAGAATAACCTGGAAACAAAGCTAGATAAGATCAAAAAAGCGAAAGAAACTCCAAAAATTGAGGCACCACTAGTGCATTCATGAGGCCTATCACTTTTGGGAATGTACTGACACAAAGCCTTGACAAAATTGCTAAACGCCAAGGTGTTGTCGGCTTCTTTAAATTGTTTGTTGAAAACGACAGTAGGGACACCTTTGAGGGGCTTTTGGAGGGCATCTGTCAGTCGGCCGTAGTTTGACAGGTAGTTTGAAGCTGAAATTAAATACAAGATTAATTAGTCTTCATCTTTTTGTTCTTTTTTTTTTCATTCATAGTGTTTATTTTCATTTTAAGATGATTTTTTAAGATTTTTATTTTCCGGATTATCATTTGTGCTTGAAAAAAAACATTTTTTACTTTTTCTATACTGTTTTGAGCCTATAAAAAAGGTTGTTGACCCTTAAAAATCTATTGAAAAATGCATAGAAAAACTTCAGGATGCAGTCACCCAAATTCACAGTTGGACCACAAAGTGGCGAATAAAATTAAATGAAACCAAATCAATTCATGTTGATTTTACAAACAAAAATATAAATCACATACAAATAACAATTAACAACATTCCAGTACCATATTCGAATCAGGCAAAATATCTAGGTATGACACTTGATGCCAAATTGCGCTGGAAAGCACATGTTAAGAAAAAAAAACAAGAACTTTAGATAAGGTATAGAAAAATGAACTGGCTAATTGGAAGGAAGTCCAATTTAACAATTCATAATAAGTTACTGCTTTATAGACAAATACTGAAACCAGTATGGACATATGGTATTCAACTATGGGGTTGTGCTAAAGAGAGTAACATTCTAGTTGTACAGAGATTTCAAAATAAAGTATTAAGAAACATTGTGAATGCACCTTGGTACGTTCGAAATAGTGACCTTCATCGAGATCTAAAAATCGAAACTGTCGCAGAGACTATAAAAAAGTACGCAAAAAGCCATGAAGATAGACTCCATCGGCATGTGAATGTGGGAGCAATTCAGCTTCTAGACAATACTATGCTAGTTCGACGACTAAAAAGAGTGAAGCCGTTTGAGCTAGTAAACTAAGTGAATTACACATAAAACAAAATAATGCTATAAACACAACACAATTGTGAGTTACAGACTAAACAAAGCGGGGAGAACTGTTGAGTGAACCCTAAGTTTAAATCTGACTTTTCTAGTAAATTAAGTTAAAACAAAATTGCTAATTAGTCTTACTGACTAGATTGTAATAAAAAAAACACAGTGTGTTTGACAAATAAAAAAAAATAAAAAAAAACATGACCCTTAAACTTTGAACAAGTTCAATGTTCTAAACCCTTAATAATATTTAACCATTTTTAACCTTGTGGAAGAAGAGAAATACAAGAAATATGAAACCAAAGGGACATACGAGGTTTTTTATTGAAGAACATTAGTGATTTTGTGAAAAAAAATCAATTTCAAAATTAAAAAAAGTATCGACACATTGATTAAAAAAAACAATTATGCTTTAAAATACGGATATTCCGTGAGACGGGCAATAATCGTTCGGACTTGATAAGAAAAACAATTTGATGTTTATGATCGTTTCGAACAAAATTTATAAATAAAGAACACAATACATTATTGTTAAAAGTTTAACTTTTGTTTAGGTAGGTAAACGATCATAAACATCAAATTGTTTTTCTTACCAATTCCGAACGAGTCTCGCCCTTCTGACGGAATATTCGTATTTTAAAGCAGAAATGTTTTTTTATCAATGTGTAGCATACCGTTAGAAAGGTAATCAACTAAAGAAGCGTTTAAAAGAAAATGAAGTTCTCAATTGTCGATACTTTTTTTGATTTTTAATTTTGAAATTGATTTTTTTCTCAAAATCACTAATGTTCTTCAATAAAAAAACCTCGTATGTCCCTTTGGTACATCAATTTTAACAAATCTATTAATTAGTTGAAGAAGCATAAGATTACAGAATTATAAAAAAAAATGTTGCTTTTCTAGACATTAATAAAAAGAAACGTGAAATTTCGTACCCGTGAATTTAAAAATCAAACAAGTTTCATGGCTAATCGGGCAAAAAGGAGTTTTTTTGTTTCCCTTATATTTTTCCGTGGGTAGCTTGAAAGCTTAACCTCACGGGGGTCCAAGATCTAATGGACACCTAATAAGTGTTGACAGTTAACCGTTTCGTCCTTATGGGACTCCTCAGAACACTGCTGGTCAAGTGACAAATCTTGCGAAGTTAATCAGACGGTTTTGTCTCTAATTAAATGTAATTAGTGAGCGAACTATAGCAAGAGGCGCCATCTACCGAGATACGAGAGAAACAAAAAACCAAAAGCAGGGAAAAACACTGCTATACAATATTGATCAATGAAAAGATCGAATGCAAATAAAAAAAGCTTACGAGGGTTTAAAGGTGGGATTTTGAATAATTTAAGAAAAAAAATGTAAAAATTCATATCTCTTTAGCCGTGACTCTTAGAACCCAAGTTCCAAGGTTGAAAAGGTAGCAAATGACCCCAACAATATCCCAAAACATTTTGACGGTTCATGTGCCGAACACCCTGTATATAAAACTTAATATTAAAATGAAAATAAATGCTTTCAGCGGATACCTTAAAAAAACAGAACCTCAGATCAAAATTTGGGATATCAAAACAAAAGCAATTTAGCGCAGATTACAAAAACTTACCATCGGTGTGGTTCACACAGTTTTCAATCATATTTAAATTTGATACGGCATTCAACTCGGCGCACTGCTTGCTTGGGAATTCGCCTACGTCACCATTTCTCTTGGATTTGTCCATCAAACAGTTGATAAATCCAACGGCAACCCTGTAAAAAATGTCAGTTAATATTATAGGAAAGTATTATTAGGGACTTATTGCAATAAAGCCAGGCAGTAATTGTGCCGGGCACTATTCTGACAGTTTCGCATTATAAGAACAGCTATTTTCTTTCAAAATTAGGCCTTTGTGTATTATGACTTTGGTATGTCAATTTTGAAAGATCAACTGCCAGTTTTTAATGCAAAACTGTCAGAATAGTGCCTGGAACTATTATTGCCTGGCTTTATTGCAATAAGTCCCCATTATGGCGCTGAAGTCATATATTACAGGTTTCTTTTGTTTCACACTGATTCTTTGCACTTCTGCCACTAGATAGCACCTCAATCGAACCACGCTTCAATACCCCATGTTACAAAATCAATCAATAAATGTTTTTACAGTACAGGGTGTCCCAAATTGGGCACTTTTAGGGGGTTTAAGGTACTTCTAGGGGAGATAGAGAAAAACTGACCACGCATTGCGAGGCTCAAATTTCAAGAGAAGACTCATAGTGAAAACCGTATTTTGAAATATCGTCTTGTCTTTGAGCTACGGGGGCTTTTTGAATAGTCTGCATTTTGGAAGGGGGTCTATAACTTCGTTATTGGTGGAAATTTTGATTTGGAGTAAATTGCAATTTTATAGACTTTGTCACGAGGAATCCACCCGCTAAATTAAATTTTAACTGTCACTTTTAGTTTTTGAGATATGACATAAAGTTGCATTTTTTCTTATGGAATAGCCTATATTTTAATTAATTTTCAAATTCGTCATTGAATTCTTTTCAAAATGATGTATCATATGTCATAGTTTGATTGAGCGGTTTCGGAGATATTCAGCTTTTTCACTTATTTCTAGTGTGCTATGATTTTCGGCTGAAGCAGGTCAAGGCACTCCAGTATTTTTATTATTTTACACAGTCAAAAATTATAATTCAGCTTCAAAGCCTAGTTATAAAAAGAAACAAAAATTACAGACTCAATAGAAATTCGATATTATTAAAAATTATCAATAATCATTGCGTCATAAATCAACAGAAAAAATAACCAACCTACTATATACCTATAGTAACTTAAGCTAATACTAATTAACCTTTATAAATACCAATTTTTATATCATATTCATACTATTTTACAACCTATGTTCAAAATGGCGCCCGTTTTGCCTCAAGCACAGACGGTTTCAAATCTTGACGTATAAACAGAAATCACACAAGGTGATGTCTGGAGACCTTGCTGACCATGGTATTGGGCCTCTTAATCCAATCCACTGGTTGTGAAAGGTATTATTCAACTAATTGGTAATAATTCCAGCCGTATGCGGTGGAAGTAGCACTGCATATTCTCTACTAGCGACAAGTTTTCGATATATGGCTCAACCACATCTTGTAAAATGTTTTCTAAATACCGCTCTTGATTTAAATTTTCATTATATATATATATATGGGCCAACTATACGTCCTCAATTTATTTATATATTTATTATTATTAATGCCTATCTCCTCTACCTCACGGTGCCTCCTAACGTCATATATGTTGGCCCGCGGTTTTGAAAAAGAGCCATACAGAACAAGATTCCTTTTCAACTTTGTCTTCGTTCGGGATACCCAAATACCTTAAAGCATATTAACGTATTTGGGGATACTTTTGAAGATATAAGCTTCCAGCGTCCTGTCGATTATCATTACTTTCCCAGTAACATTTTAGCATGTCATATTTTTCATCGTTTTGATACATATTTAAAGATAACATTAAAAACGCTTTTGTGCAAAATAATTTCATATCAAAGCGTAATGTCAAATTATTTAAACAATTGAAAACAATGACAAAACGCCAAGACGCAAGGCCAACTTGATTTGCATAGTATAAGACAACAAAACTATAGGAGCATTGAAGTAGGATTTGACAGCAAGGCTTTCATGTCAATGGCGCATGACGCCATTCAACGCACAGTAGACAAAAATGAAAAACTTTAATTATCTCCGAAACCACTCAATCAAACTATAACATATGATACATTATTTTGAAAAGAATTCAATGACGAATTCGAAAATTAATTAAAATATAGGCCATTCCATAAGAAAAAATGCAACTTTATGTCACATCTCAAAAACTAAAAGTGACAGTTAAAATTTAATTTAGCGGGTGGATTCCCCGTGACAAAGTCTATAAAATTGCAATTTACTCTAAATCAAAATTTTCACTAATAACGAAGTTATAGACCCCCTTCCAAAATGCAGACTTTTCAAAAAGCCCCCGTAGCTCAAAGACGAGACGATATTTTAAAATACGGTTTTCACTATAAGCCTTCTCTTGAAATTTGAGCCTCCCAATGCGTGGTCAGTTTTTCTCTGTCTCCCCTAGAAGTACCTTAAACCCCCTAAAAGTGCCCAATTTGGGACACCCTGTACATACAGTACTACTGACTAATTTTTATGAATAAAGGGGTGTTAAATCGGTTCGTTTTGAGCACCTTCCAGCATGTAACTGTAGGTGCACATTTAAAGTAAAAATCAGGTGATAAAAGTCACTCTGAACATAAGGTGCTCCAAAACGAACGGGTTATTTTCAGTAATATCCATTCAAAATTTGACAGTTCTCAAAGTGTCAAACCTAAGTGAGTCTTGAGTTGAATATAAGCTATTACCTGTTGAATCCTAGTCCTTCAGTAGGTTTGCCATTGTCGATCATGTGTAGGGCGCATGCTTGGATTTTATTGCCCTGACACTCGCCCGGTCCATGATGACATGTGAACTCAATGTTGTTGTTCATCAGAGATGTCTAAAAGTATAATAATGTGATGTTTATTTCAACTTTTTGCTCCAAAATTACTATATTTTAAGGCAAAAAAAAAGAAAATTATTAGCAGGACTTAGAGCATTGGAAATTGTAGAGCGGCGAAAAACGAGGTTAAAAAAAATAAATGCATGAGCAGGGGCGTTTTGGGGGGTAAAAGGGGCAGGGAATCGTATTATTGTGATTTCCGGCGAAAGTTGACGTCGGAGAAAAAAGTGACATACAGAAAAGTCATAGGCCATAAAAATGTCTATTTATTACATAACCTCAAAATGTTCGAAAAAAATTTTAAAAACCGTAATTTTTTTATTTTTTGTTTTTTATTTTTGCAAAAATAATGTCAGTTTAACCAAGGCCAACACAAAAATAGAGGCCACGACCCTGAAAAAATCAGCTGTTCTCCCGGGGCTGAATTTTACATTGGGTCTTATGGGAGGTCAGACGTTTTTTTATGATATTTTCAAAATGGCACTACAGATTTCCGCAAAATTTCAGTGAGATATTCTCAGACACCATCCCGATATTCCACCAAAGGTTTGTAAGGAAGCAACATGATTAAAAGGTTAAAATCTTCAAGATTTAGCATTTCTTATTTTGAATTCAAATTACCCGCCATGTACCACATGCCAACTGTTATATTTGACATGTATTTGACTTTGTCATATGTGATTGTCACATTCGCTTCTGCTTTAAACTTAATTTTTGTGTGAGCTAATGAAGCGGCTATGAAAAATTAGGGCTTACTATACATTTAAAAAAAATTGTTCTGCCAGAATAAAGTAAAAACAATCTCAAAAACGGCTTTATTTAACAAAAAATCAAATATCCATGAACCGTCATTCCAACTTCAAAATTTTAAAGACAATCAGCTGTGTCGTAACGTGACCATCAAAAAAAATCAGCCCCGGATGTGACGTCAACAAAGTGGAGGATCGTGGCCCGTCCATTTTGATAGCCCTGGTTTAACGAAACTTGGTAAGAGTAGAGCTCTGTGGGTGTTAAATTTCTACAATATTTTAC
Source organism: Aspidapion aeneum (assembly GCA_963576565.1). Lineage (NCBI taxonomy): Eukaryota > Metazoa > Arthropoda > Insecta > Coleoptera > Brentidae > Aspidapion > Aspidapion aeneum. Next base: position 69,764,879 of record OY755046.1, read on the forward strand.
AAACAAAAAAATTAAGATATTTGTTTTTTCCGCTCAAAAATACTTTTTTTTTAATTTCTCCTTTAGAAAATCATCGTATCTAGTTCTGCTCAGTTTTTGGCACATTATAGTTTTTGGCGAAATAAAACAACATAATAGACGATTTTTAAAAACATGTCCGAAAAGGAAAAGACAAAAAAAATTGTCACAATATTTTTTTAAGTTATTGTAGTTATTTTACGTCGATTTGCAGAAGGCATATGATAGTATACCACTAAATCTACTTTGGAAAGCGTTGGAAAACACAAACATAAGCGTACAACTAATTAAGGCCATCAAAGAATTATACTGCAATAGTAAGGTAAAAGTTAAAATAAAAGCAAAACTAACCAAAGGCTTTCAAGTAAATAAAGGTCTTAAACAAAGTTGCTGTATCTCGCCTACGCTCTTCAAGATATACTTGAAACAAGTCCTTAAAGTATGGAAGAAAAAATGACAACTCATGGGAATTCCGTTGGACGAAACCACCTTGTATACTTTATGTTTCGCCGATGATCAGATAGTAGTGGCTCACGATTATGACGACCTCGAATATATATATATCACGAAAACTAATAGAAGAGTACAATAAGTGGGGACTAGAGGTTAATCTCAATAAGACAGAGTATATGTGTATCGGTGGAATGAAACAGGATCTAATCTTAAATACCGGGCAGCGAATTCAGTCCTGTGATAAGTATAAATACTTAGGTCTAAAAATTACAGCTGACGGAACACTAGACAAAGCTATAAAAGATCGAAACGTACAAGGAAGAAAAGCAATAATTTAAATGGAATAATTTGGGACCAAAGTATATCAAAACATAACAAAAAGCTTATATATAACACCATTGTAAAAAGTATTATTACATGCGGCTCAGAAGTTTGGCCAATCAAGGATAGAACAGAAAAAATGCTTTCCGCTACGGAGATGGACTATTGGAGAAGAGCAGCAGGGAAATCAAAAAGAGAAAGAGTTACAAATCAAAGAATAAGAGAAATTATGACGTGGGTGAACGTACTTTAGTGGATGATATAAGAACAAAACAACTGGTGTGGTACGGACATGTACAAAGAATGAATGATGAAAGACTACCTAAACAAATACTACAATGGAAACCAACTGGCCGAAGAAAACAAGGACGGTCAAGGAGAAGCTGGAGAGAAGGAATAGACAGTGAAATAAGAATAAGAGGCCTAGATGATGAATTATGGGCAAACAGAAACGAGTGGAGAAAGCGGGCTAGGAAGGTAACAATACATCAAAAACAAACGTTTTTGTTTTAAATGTATGTTTCTTTGTTTTGTGAATACAATGGTCGCGCATGTGACTCCAAAATGGCTGAAAATAAATCGGGATTTTATAAACCATTTTTTTTAAATATAGATGTATGTTTTTACCAACAATAAAAATTCCAATCCAAATTAATATCACTATAAAAAACCATGCTTGAGGCTATGACTAAGGTTTAAGAATAAACTTTGGAATGACCTTAATAATTGTTGTTGCTCATACAATAATCAGTGGCGTCCACAAATAAAATATTGGGAGGGGGCCTTGAATTTTTTTTTTCAAGGAGGTATTTATGAAATACTAATAGGTATTATTATAACCTAATTTTAATCCACAAATAAAATATTGAGAGGGGGCCTGAATATTTTTTTTCAATAAGGAGCTTATGAAATACTAATAGGTATTATTATTACCTAATTTTAATCACAAATAAAATATTGAGAGGGGGCCTGAAAATTTTATTTTTTATTTATATATTTTATTATTATTAATTTTAAACATTTGGGAAGGGGTTCAGGTTCTAGGGCTTCCCCCCCATAGGTGCGCTTATGTATTTATTATACTGGTAAACACCTTAACATAAAGTTTATTAAGAAACTTGTTAGTTTATAGCACTGATCAACATAAACAACCTTTTATTTTTTAATTATTTGATCAAGACTTTTTTTAAAATTTTAGGATTATGCAAATCTAGGATGTTTTGAAATTAAAGTATTTATTAACATGTATATGACATCAAAATTAAATTTTTTGTGAAAATAATTTTTTATTTTAAATGGAAAAAAAATATTTGCAGTTAAAATTACTATAGCCTTGAAACAAAATAACTATGCGTTTTCTTATAAAGTTCGCAATTTTTTTTAACAAGCCACTTTGCTAATATTTACTTTTTCAAGGTGTTTTCCTTTATGGTTCATAAGATTAGCAAAATAATAAAGGTTTTAAAACTACTATTTTAAGTTGAATAACCTTTAAAACCATTACAACGACATATAGGTAGCCTAAACATTTTCTTATGTATATCTTGAATGTTATATAACAAAATTTCTTGTAGATATAATTTTATACAATGTTTTACAATAATTTATCATAACAAAAACATTTCATGTAAAAAAAGCCAAGTACGCGAACATGGCATTCCGTAAAAAGAATTGAGATAAAAGTAAAGCCAAGTTCTCCAATACAAATTTCAAAATAATAGGTTCTTACTAGTTTGGAAATGTTTTTTGAAACTTTGCTATTACAGCCAAACTTCTTTATATTCAATTTAGCACTGTGCCTAAGGGTCATTTACAGCCGTAATAGCCAAGTTTAGAAAAACATTTCCCCAAACTAGTAAGAACCTATTATTTTGAAATTTGTATTGGAGAACTTGGCTTTACTTTTATCTCAATTCTTTTTACGGAATGTCATTTTCGCGTACTTGGCTTTTTTTACATGAAATGTTTTTGTTATGATTTCACTTCTTTTTTAAAGGAATTGGATAATATTTAATTTTTAAAGTAGTAAAATATGCGAAATATTGTTCAAAACTTTTGCAATGCCTTACTTAAAATTTTGAGGTTTTTTAATTTTATTTCCTATCAGCCTTCCAAAGCTCAGCTCTCTAGCGTTTCTGAAAGTGGACAATGTTACTTTTACATAACTTTACATGTATAGGGGAGGGAAGTAAATTAAATTTGTCGTGTTTTTAAATTTTTTCCTATAGTTTTATCATAGTTCTTATCAGTCTTCCAATGCTCAGCTCCTAGCGTTTCTGCGTTTCTGGAAGTTGGTAATGTTACTTTTACATAACTTTACATTTATATGGGAGGAAAGTAAATGAAAATTTTGGAGTTTCTAAATTTTTCCCATGCTTTGATCATAGTTTCTATCAGCCTTCCAAAGCTCAGCCCTCTAGCGTTTCTGGAAGTAGGCAATGTTACTTTTACATAAATTTACATTTATAGGAGAGGGAAGTAAATTAAAATGTTGGTGTTTTTAAATTTTTTCCTATAGTTTTATCATAGTGTCTTTCAGTCTTAAAAAGCTCAGCACTCTAGCGTTTCTGGAAGTGGGCAGTGTTACTTTTACATAACTTTACTTTAAATATAGGGGAGGGAAATAAATTAGAATTTTGGGGTGTTTTAATTTTTTCCTATAGTTTTATCATAGTTCCTATCAGTCTGCCAAAGCTCAGCTCTCTAGCATTTCTTTTACATAACTTTACATGTATAGGGGAGGGGAGTAAATTAGAACTTTGGGGTTTTTGATTTTTTTCAGGGGTTTGGTCATAATTACTATCTGCCAAATTTCAGCTTTGTAGCATGTTTGGAAGTACAGTAGAATTTTGATGATCTATAGATGAGTGAGTGAGTGAGTGGCAATTTCGACGTTTTTTTGAAATTTCGTAACTACTTTACTACTTTATGGAATTCCATAAAACTTGGAGGGGTTATTAACTCCACGAAGATCTGCAACTGTGCAAAGTTTGAGATTCGTAGTTCATTCTGAAGTAGAGTTTTAGATATGTCAAATATGGGCTGAAATGTTTCAAGAAAAGATGGTACGGCGCGTGAACTTGGCGAGGCACTGCCGTGCCCTCAGATTTTTTGATTATTTGTGATTTTTCAAGTTTAGAATTTTAAGCTTTTGTTCAAACTTAATAAATTATAAAGAGAATAAATAATTAAAAAATGGTGACAAAGAAATACTTTAAATGAATTTTGACACCAGTATTCACTAAAGGGTCTACAGTGCCAAAAAATCCTAAGATCCTAGATTTTGGTTGAAGGTTTACCTTATTTTTCCCGTGAATGCAATAGTTTTTACTATTTATATAAATTGTTCATAAATACCTTGCGATATGGGTCATCTTTTTTCGTTGTAACAAAGACATTATTTCCACACATAGTTAAGAAATAAATAAAAATAATATAATATTTTGGTTTAAAAATAGTAGCCATATTTAAACCTTCAAGCTAGGAGATGTCCAATAAAAACGATTTAAGTCAGTGTCAGCTATTCGCTATATTTTACATGTTAATTTTTTAGAAAAGTTAGCGATGATCAAACCGATGTTCAATTGTTTTGGTGGATGTGTAATTGAAAACGGATTCTGATATATCTTGTGCTTTTTGCAATATTTAAATATTGATACGTATTTAATACGATAATGCATGTACAGATTTAGTTTTAAGTTATTTATGTATTATTTAACTTTGAGAATTTTTCTCTATAAGCTTTTTTAACAATCATGGATTATTTCTATTATGTTTAGAACTTTTAAACCACCCCTCAGGGGTGGTACTACAATTTGAGACTATTTTTAATGGGAATCTTACGACTGCACGGACTAAATTTTAAAAAAATGACATTTTGTTACAAATTTTTTATATGGTTTTTCTTTATTTCTAAAGTTAGGTCCCTAGAATAGGGACCGTGGTGCGAGGATACTTACAGTGGTTTTTCCATAAGGAACAAGTGTCAGATTGACGAATTTTGATAGGTTTCCTTGCAGCGACGGGTAGAGTTGTTGAGTGAAGAACTTTTTACTATCTGGACAGAGGGATTCATAATAGACATCCACATTTACCTAAATTGAGAAAAAAATCTTTATTACAATAATGTTAAATATATACAGGGTGTTTCCTAATTGAATGTCAATATTTTTGAGGGTGATTTTTGGGCCCATTTTAAGAAAAAAATCTTCATATGAACATATGTCCTAAACGTCTTACCTTTTGAGATCACAATACCAAGTGAAGTGTACTTTTTAAATCTGTATTCAATTATGAGCAAATTTGATCTCTTGAATTTTTTTAGTCCGACGAACGGGTTTCATCTAAAAAAATAAAATCTACGTGTCTCTGCATGATGATATTGTCATATTAACGTATAGTTATGATCATGCAGGGAAACGGTTTTTATTTTTTTAAGCGGAAACCGTGCATCGGATTGAAAAAAATCAAGTGATCAACTTTGGTTAGAAATGATTGGGGATTTCAAAAATAATTTTTATTTCAGGAAAAATCAGTGGCGTGCCATCAACGTCTGCCAAAATAAACAGGTCAAATTACCTACGAACGCCACTGATTGAAATTAAAAATAAAAGTGATACATTAAAAAATGCCTCTTGATTCATAGTACATGTATGACAAATTTCATTAAAATATCTAAAGTGGTATTGTAGATATTAATAATAAATGATTTATTTTTGAAAACTTTACCACCCTGTATCTCAAAAGGTAAGACGTTTAGGACATATGTTCATATGAAGTTTTTTCTTAAAATGGGGCCAAAAATCACCCCCATAAATATTGACATTCAATTAGGAAACACCCTGTATATCTTCAGAGGTTTTTAGCTCACACATATACTATACTATAGTAGTGTGAGCTATGGTGATCCTAATTTTTTCGAGAAAAAAAAAGTTGCTCCGATTTCAAAATTTTTTATATATCTGTCTATATGTCTGTCTGTCTGTCTGTCTGTCTGTCTGTCTGTCTGTCTGTCTGTCTGTCTGTCTGTCTGTCTGTCTGTCTGTCTGTCTGTCTGTCTGTCTGTCTGTCTGTCTGTCTGTCTGTCTGTCTGTCTGTCTGTCTGTCTGTCTGTCTGTCTGTCTGTCTGTCTGTCTGTCTGTCTGTCTGTCTGTCTGTCTGTCTGTCTGTCTGTCTGTCTGTCTGTCTGTCTGTCTGTCTGTCTGTCTGTCTGTCTGTCTGTCTGTCTGTCTGTCTGTCTGTCTGTCTGTCTGTCTGTCTGTCTGTCTGTCTGTCTGTCTGTCTGTCTGTCTGTCTGTCTGTCTGTCTGTCTGTCTGTCTGTCTGTCTGTCTGTCTGTCTGTCTGTCTGTCTGTCTGTCTGTCTGTCTGTCTGTCTGTCTGTCTGTCTGTCTGTCTGTCTGTCTGTCTGTCTGTCTGTCTGTCTGTCTGTCTGTCTGTCTGTCTGTCTGTCTGTCTGTCTGTCTGTCTGTCTGTCTGTCTGTCTGTCTGTCTGTCTGTCTGTCTGTCTGTCTGTCTGTCTGTCTGTCTGTCTGTCTGTCTGTCTGTCTGTCTGTCTGTCTGTCTGTCTGTCTGTCTGTCTGTCTGTCTGTCTGTCTGTCTGTCTGTCTGTATGTCTGTCTGTAACGACCAACGCGCATAACTCAAAAACCGCTTGGCCGATTTTAATAAAATTTGGTACCTAGGCTGGGTTTTGGGTCGAGATGGTCCCATTTAAAAATGAACAAAATCCACCCAACACAAATCAAATAAAAGGGTGGGGGTAGATTTCAAAAATTAGAGTTTATGTGAAAATATGGCGTGTGTGATATCAAACGAAAGGTAATTGAGTCTGCAGTTAAACAAAATGTATTTTAATTTATTTAAAAAAAAGGGTGGGGGTATATTTTAAAAATTAGAGTTTTAAGTGAAAATATGGCGTGTGTGATATCAAACGAAAGGTAATTGAGTCCGGAGTTTAACAAAATACATTTTAGTTTTTGTTTTTTTTAAGGGTGGGGGTAGATTTCAAAAATTTGAGTTTGGGTCAAAACATGGCTTGTGTGGTATGAAACAAAAGGTAATTTAGTCTGGAGTTGAATAAAATATATTTCAGTTTTTAGTTATATTAGCTCACACGTACACTATAACTACAGTAGCTAGTGTGAGCTTAGGGGCCCATATATTAGCAGAGTATTTTTATTGTATAAATAACTTGGGATGTGTGGTCTATTAGTCATATCAGTATTCCTCATTTTATAGATAGTTTTTTCCAAAACACATAATTTTATGACACATTAAAAATATATTTTTTTTAAATAAAAAAAAAGGTTACCTTGTATATGAAGTTATCATATAATTAGTAGCGCACCCAAGGTGGGGAGGAGATGCCGTATTTTTTGCTATTTTCATGAAATATGTGGAAAATATCCGAGAAGCCCTAAAGAAGGGTCTAGACATAACATTTTACCTTACGTCTTGCCTGGCAGTCAAAAGGGTCAAGTATGACGGTTGAAAGACTAGCGTACACACTTGATAGTTTTAACGTACGTTTTTGGATCAATTTTTGATACACCATGGAGGAACCACTGCTTTTGTCAATAATGTTTTTTGTTTTAAATGTCTATGACCGTTTCAGTAGGTAAACATAGTTTTTTAACCAGTTTTTCAAAATGTTGTGCTGATTTAGTTTGGTAATGTTCCCTGAAGATGTAAGTTTCTGCTTACGAAACATGTCGGGAGTATTTGTTTAAAACAAATTAAAAATTAGTGGAGGAAGACAATAACCTGTTTGATTTCCTAAAAAATTATTTTATCTAATGTCGGACGTTTCGTATACCAACTTCTAAGTTGCACTCGAAAGGAATTAAAATTGTATGCACTACCACAAGAAATGCCGCTAAAACTGACGTTTTACCGGAAACAAAGCCTCTACCGATCAGTTCAACAGGTCCGACTTCAGTCCTGTTCAGTTCAGGCAAAACGTACGTTTTATTGTCTACACGAAAGGTTTTGCCTAATCCGTTTTACCTGATTAAGTAAAACGTCAGGGCAAACGTTATGTGTAGACCCCTCTTTAGGCTTGTCGGGAGGGCGAGCCCCCCTGGATGCGCCCATGATATAATTATTATTATTTATCTATATTATTGCGCACGCACCTACCAGGTACCAGGTAATTTACACTTTAATAATTTTAAAACTGCAAATAAAAAATCTTTATTACAATAATATACAAAAGAATTTAAATAATTTTTTAAAAAATATATTTTTTGCAAGGTTTTTTTTTAAATTGTATAAATAACTTGCGATGTGTGGTCTATTAGTCATATCAGTATTCCTTATTTTATAGATAGTTTTTTCCAAAACACATAATTTTATGACACATTAAAAATATATTTTTTTTAAATAAAAAAAAGGGTACCTATATGAAGTTATCATATAATTAGTAGCGCATCCAGGGGGTGCTGTATTTTTTGCTATTTTCATGAAATATGTGGAAAATATCCGAGAAGCCCTAAAGCACGGTCTAGACATAACATTTTACCTTACGTCTTGCCTGTCAGTCAAAAGGGTCAAGTATGACGGTTGAAAGACTAGCGTACACACTTGATAGTTTTAACGTACGTTTTTAGATCAGTTTTTGATACAACATGGAGGAAGCACTGCTTTTGTCAACAATGTTTTTTGTTTTAAATGTCTATGACTTAACCGTTTCAGTAGCTAAACATAGTTTTTTAACCAGTTTTTCAAAATGTTGTGCTGATTTAGTTTGGTAATGTCCCCTGAAGATGTAAGTTTCTGATTACAAAACATGTCGGGACTATTTGTTTAAAACAAATTAAAAATTAGTGGAGGAAGACAATAGCCTGTTGGATTTCTTAAAAAATTATCTTATCTAATGTCGGACGTTTCGTATACCAACTTCTAAGTTGCACTCGAAAGGAATTAAAATTGTATGCACTACCACAAGAAATGCCGCTAAAACTGACGTTTTACCGGAAACAAAGCCTCTGCCAATCAGTTCAACAGGTCCGACTTCAGTCCTGTTCAGTTCAGGCAAAACGTACGTTTTATTGTTTGTGTGCATTTTGTGTCCTATTATAGAAACAGGTAGGTATTTGTGGGTAGAGGACAGAACAAAAAGAAACTAAGTTTCTTTTGTTCTGTCTAAGGTACCTTAGTTTCTTTTTGGTCTGTCCTCTACCCACTAATACCTACCTGTACGTTTTATTGTCTACACGAAAGGTTTTGCCTGATCCGTTTTACCTGATCAAGTAAAACGTCACGCAAAACCCTGCTTTAGGCTTGTTGGGAGGGCGAGCCTCCCCCTGGGTGCGCCCATGATATAATTATTATTATTTATCTATATTATTGCGCACGAACCTACCAGGTACCCAGTAATTTACACTTTAATAGTTTTAAAATTGCAAATTTTGCTAAAAGCTACCCAGTCAAAACAATACCTGTATACTTATGGTTTTAAAATATGATGATAAGTTATAAATAATTACTTTTTAAGACGTAAACACATTTCACTGGCAAAGGGGAATTTTTTTTATATATTTTTTTTATAACTTCTGTAAAAAATCAGAATAAAATAAATAGATCCATGATTCAGCCTTGAAAACAGTTTTTTGTAAATATCTCAAAAACAAAAGCTCCTACAAAATTTTTGGTTATAACATAAATTATTGAGAAAAAATTATCTGTTCTACTATATTCCGAAAACCGCATATTGATACGATGTTCTGTTAAAAAGTTAGCATTTTTTCAATTTTTAACTGTCAGAATCATTAATGGATTTTGACCAAAATCTATCGATTTACCATATACACACTACAGTTTGCTGACGACCAACTAATTGTGGCTAATGATAAAGAAGACATGGAGTATATGATGAGAAAGTTAACAGAAGAATACCAAAAGTGGGGGTTAACAGTGAACGTGGACAAGACACAGTACTTATGTATTGGAAGCGAATCCAATGAGTTAGTACTAGAAAATGGACAAACAATATCTCCATGCAATGAGTATGTATACTTGGGTGTCACATTTGATAAGACAGGAACAGACTGTAAAGAATTGGAAAAAAGAATAGTAAAAGCAAAAAAAGTTATTATTTTTATATATATCTATCTTAATATCTTAACAGTATTTTATGGAGCAGAGAGATAAAAAAGAATGTAAAAATTAACATATATGAAACAATGGTCAAAAGCACGCTGTTGTATGGAATAGAGACTTGTCGCATAACAGAAAAATACAAAACAAAAATGGAAAGTGTCGAAATGGATGCAATAAGAAGATCAATGAGAATATCTAGAATAGATCACATAAGAAATGAGATCATAAAAGAAAGAATGAGAATCGAGGGAAGCATAACGGATGACATCACTAAAAGGCAACTGATATGGTACGGCCATGTACAACGGATGAACGACGAAAGATTACCAAAGCAGGTCCTAGAGTGGCAACCAATAGGACGCAGAAGAAGAGGGCGTCCTAAACTAGAATGGCAACAGTCAATCCAAAGATCAATGAGTCAAAAGAATCTGACAGAGGATGATTGTCAGGATCGAAGGAAGTGGAGAATAGGCGTCGGACAACGTAGAAAAACGTTCTAAACCGACTTAGTAGTATCTAATCAGCTCGTTAAAGTATCGAACACTATTTTTAATGAAAATTGCATGAAAATCGGTTCAGCGGTTTAGGAGCTATTGTGGGCCGGAAAGACATACAGATACACACACAGACAGACGTCACGAAGATATTGCTAAGATTGATACGATGCTCTGTTAAAAAGTTAGCATTTTTTAAAGTTTTTAATTGTCAAAAAACTGTCATTAGCATTAATGGATTTTAACCCAAATCTAATCAGTTCGTAAGAGTGTCGAACACAATTTTTTACCTGAAAATTTTATGAAAATCGGTTCGGCGGTTTGAGAGCTATCGTACGGACAGAAATATAATACACACACACAGACAGACATCACGACGATATTGCTACGTAGGTCAAAATACACCAAAATAACCCAATTTCGGCATTATCTCAAAAAAAAATTTCGTCGAAAACAATACCAAAATCGAAATTTTGAAGGGTTATCGCAATATACGTGATAATTCAGAATAACCAGTGACTTCTATACTCAGAATAGCATTGCTTATTTCAATATAATGAGTTAACTTTTATCTTTATAAACTTCCTAGCCCGCGCAGCAATGGCTAGAGAAGGTATTATTTTCGACGACAATTTTTTTTTGAGATAACCCCGAAAATGTGTTATTTGAGTGTATTTTGACGTATCTTAGCAATATAGTCGTGATGTCTGGCTGTGTGTGTGTGTCCGTAAGACGATGCTCCTAAACCGCTTCTAAACCCATTTTGATAAAATTTTCAGGTAAAATAGTGTTCGACACTCTAACGAGCTGATTAGATTTTAGTCAAAATCCATTAACGCTAATAATAGCTTTTTGACCATGAAAAAATTTAAAAAATGCTAATTTTTTAACAGAGATCAATATGCGGTTTCCGGAATATACATTTTGCTCAATAATTTTTGTTATAACTAAAAACTTCTTAGGAGCTTTAGTTTCTGAGGTATTTATAAAAACTGTTTTCAAAGCTAATATATCATGGCTTCACTTGAAGTGTGCTAATAGGCTAGCTAGGAAGGTATCAGATCCGTCTTGGATCCATTTATTTTTTTTAAACACTCCTAAAAAATTAGTGTGTAGGTAAACAAAGAGAAATTTTTCCATAGAAAAAATTAATTGTGATATAAATTTAATAAAAAACTGTTACTACAAATATCTGATCAACCATATGACATTATTTACAGATCAAGTAAAAACCACTTTCTCTTAAACAAAATTTAAAATTGTTCGAATAACTCTCCATACATAGCTTTGCTAACTTTTACCAGATAAAAATAAACTAATATTATTCAAACCAGTTTTTGTGATCGGGTAAAAATAAGGTTTTGTTTCTCTCATATTTTTCCATGAGTAGCTCGAAAGCTTAACCTCACGGGGGTCCAAGATCTAATGGACACCTATAGTTTATATTGTATTAAAGCGGTACCGCGTCATCAAAACCGTGATGGTCGGGAAGGGAGTTGAGGGGTACATACAGTGGCACGCATTTCCTTTAATTTTTTTATTTATATTGATTCCCAAAACGAGGCACTGCACTAATTATTCATTAGCTTACTATTTTACTTGCTTTTTATTTATGTCTTCTTCTAAACGCTTTCATTAGAAAGGAACATATATACTCTTATCTGGTTGTTACGAACATATTGATTTTGCCGGGCTTTGACGTTTTCTATTCGTTGTTGTTTTGACTGTTTTATGTCAAACAAACTACGACCAAGCTTTTTAAAAAACAAATTACCGTTTTTGCAACTAAATCAATATTTGTGCACATTTTAATATAATTTTGGATTCTCTTTTATGTTTCGGATCTTTATTTATTAGGTAAGTACCTATTTTATCTCTCCTTTAAAAGGTCTCATACAAATATAAAGCGGCACACTGCATGTACAAAGTGAAACGATAATTTTTTAAGACTTCTTTACTTAGATTTTGCCGCAAAATTTGGTTTACCATAGCTATGACGCGGTGCCACTTATATACATCCTGAAGTATAATAAGTGTTGACAGTTAAAGCCGATCACACACAAAAATGCATAGCGCATGACATGGCGCATAGAAGTTCAACCTTATGGACTTTTCTTATGCAAAATCAATATGGCCGCTGCTATTCGATCGCTGATTGGTTAAAAGCCCCAGAGGCTTCCAGGATGCAGTGACCCTAACTTTTAAAGACAATGGCTTGAAATAAAATTTTTATTCTACAAAGGATCTTACATAAAAATAATATTTTATTTATGGTGTTTTGCAAGTTTTTATAGAAAAAAAATCGGTCGAAAACAATGGTAATTCGGTATATCGTAAAGTAAAAGGTTAAATCGGTAGATCTACCGAAAAATCGGTAGAGGTGGCAACGCTGCTTGCGAAGTTAATTAGACAGTGTTGTCTTTAATCCTGTGTCTATAGTGAGAAAACCCTCGCAAGAAGCGCCATCTACCGAGATACGAGAGAAACTAAAATAAGAGCAGGCGAGAATAACTGCTATATATATCGATCGATGAAAAGATCGATTGCAAAGAAAAAGAAATCATCCATGACCTACAACAGCTCTTCTGTCTTTCAGGCCAGAGCAACGCTGATTAGCGTTTTTACCCACCATCAGACGCGAGCGTCGATCAGCGGAATTTTTAAGCCAAATAATACTAACAAACGTGAATTTTAGTACCCTCGAATTTAAAAATAAAACAAACAATGTTTCACGTTTTTATACTAATCTTATTTTTCTGATTTAAAAAAAAAAAACAAAATACCTATTCTTCAATGCCAATTTATTATTCCCATCACAAAACACCTTGCCTTTGTGTTGTATTTTATTTAATATGTATGCTAAATTATGTTTTTTTTTTATACAATGGCAATCATCAGAAGAAACATAAAATATTTTTCACATCAAAAGGAACTTGAATACATTATTTCGATTTTATTTGTCTTATTTAAAAAAAAAAATTTAGTTAAAGAGAATCAAAACTTCCCCCCCTCTACACAAAAAATATATAAAGTATAATAAAAGAGAAAATTAAATGGATCCATGATGGATCTGATACCTTCCTAGCTTATTAGCACAATCCCAGTAAACTCCAAGCTATATCAGCCCTAAAAACAGTTTTTGTAAATATCTCAGAAACTGAAGTTTTTAGTAGTTTCATAAATTATTGAGAAATTGTGTTACAGACAGACATAAACACACACACACACACACACTCAAACAGACGCCATGACGATATGATATACTGTGTGGCAGTGGTAATCTGATGGGGAAGAGAGACAAAAAATAGAAATGGAAAATGTAAAAATATTATACGAGGAAACCTTCTATGTTTACTAATTTTACATGTGTTTTATATAGGGATTTTTTTTTATTTATAACTTATATTAAAATCTCCGCCACTGGAAAAAGAGAGGAAACGTGTTTTCCAGCTGTCTCTCTTCCCCATCAGATTATTCCTGCCATACTGTAGGTCAAAATACACCCAAATAACACATTTTCGGCAAAACAATACCACGGATCACCTAAATAAAAATTTTATTACAATTTTATATTTTTTGGATTTAATTTTTATTTTATTATTCCATGTTAAATTTGAAAATTTGAGAGCAAATATCTCAAAAACTAATCGATGGATTTTCGAAATTTTTACACGGTTGTAAAGATATTCAATAGAGCCTCAAAACAAGGTAACACAAGACCCACTTTCCCTATTGAAAATATAGGGGTAAAGTATACCTCTATATTTTGAATATTGAAAGTGGGTCTAGTGATACCTGGTTTTGAAGGCCTTACAATTGTGTAAAAATTTCAAAAATCTATCCATTAGTTTTTAAGATAATTGCCTTCAAATATTCAAATTTAACATGCACTGATAAAAAAAAAATTAATTACAATTTTATATTTTTCGGATTAAATATTTATTTTATCATTCCATATTAAATTAAAAAATTTGAAAGAAAATATCTCAAAAACTAATCGATGGATTTTCGAAATTTTTACACGGTTTTAAAGATATTCAATAGAGCTTCAAAACAAGGTATCACTAGACCCACTTTCCCTATTCAAAATATAGGGGTAAAGCATACCCCTCGAAGGGGGTTCGTGCTACAAAAATTTCAAGATAGCCAAAAAGTGTCCCCCTCGCAAACAAAATCGACGTGTCCGAGCGTTTCTCTAAATTCGCACCCTAAATACCCAAAAAGGGCTCTGTCTCGATGTTCCTGAAACACAGTGTATACCCCAAGCAAAAACAAAGAGTTTTTTACAATAAAAATAGTTAAATATTAAGTAATTATAGTTGCGTAAAAAAAAGTGCGAGATCCGGTAAAATTTTGTAGGACACAATATCCGTTGTTTCCATAAATTACTTTTAATAATTACCTAATTAAATACCTATAAATGATAATCCTCTGTAATTTAACAAAGATTAAAAAATGTATAGAAAAAGTTCATTAAAATTTAGGAAATTAAAATATCGATTAAATCCTCAATCAGTTTAAATAATTGAACAATTATTTTTAAATTAAACCGATCTATGACCTTTCCCTGCAAATTCAATTAATTTTGTTTTTTCCTATTTAACGGTACAATAAAAAAAAATTAAAAATATCACACTTGAAAAAATACTCTGCCAATATATGGGCACCTAAGCTCACACTAGGTACTATAGTTGTAATGTACGTGGGAGCTAGTATAACTAAAAACTGAAATATATTTTATTTGACTCCAGACTCAATTACCTTTTGTTTGATACCAGACAAGCCATGTTTTGACTTAAACTCTAATTTTTAAAGTCTACCCTTAAAAAAAAACTAAAATGTATTTTGTTTAAATCCAGATTCAATTACCTTTCGTTTAATATCACACACGACATATTTTCACTTAAACTCGTAATTTTTGAAATCTACCCCCACCCTTTTTAAAAAAAAAACTAAAATGTATTTTGTTTAACTCCAGACTCCTTTACCTTTCGTTTGATATCAAACACGCCATATTTTCACATAAAGTCTAATTTTTGAAATCTACCCCCACCCTTTTATTTGGCTTGTGTAAATGTAAAATGGGACCATGTCGACCCAGACTAGGTACCAAATTTGATTAAAATCGGCCAAGCGGTTTTTGAGTTATGCGCGTTGGTCGTTACAGACAGACAGACAGACGGCGCGACAAAAAAGTTTCAAAATCATCTGAAACTCAAAGATATATAAAAAATTTTGAAATCGGAGCAACTTTTTTTTTCTCAAAAAAATTAGGATCACCATAGCTCAAACTTCTATAGTATAGTAGTAGTGTGAGCTAAAATTATTTAAATGCACGGACGCACCCATAAGACCTCGGGCCTTCCCCAGAGACCCCGGCCCCTCCAAGACATATTCCTGGGTACGCCACTGTTAAATCAATAGTTTTTTTTACAAAATTTCTAAAATTTAACGGCTAATATATCCATAAATATGGGAAAAACCTTTGATTTTCGAATTAACATTTTTTTTATGACTTTTTAATGTGGTATCAAATAAACCTATTAATTTTCTAGATTTTAACTTACCCTGTGTTCTTCGTGATTGTGTCCAGCATGATCGTGATTCTCATGTTGAGCAGACGCGCCCACAAAAATCAACGCCAGAACAAAAACAAAATTTAAATTTGCCATGTTTTTTCTAAAACAACACTTTTTAAAACTGTAAATACTCAAAAAAAATATTAGAAAAATTAGTTAATAAGGATAAATATTATATTTAAATATGGAGTTTTTTAGTTTCTTTTGTTAGAGAAATATAACGGTATACGTTATAGTTCGTTAAAAAAAGGAGGTTTTTTTTCACATCTGTTGTTCAATATATTCTAAACCGTATACCTGCTGACTTGAAACTAACTAACCGACAATCCCCTGGTCCCCTACCGTTTGGTTTGTAACTTGGCGAAGAATTGTGTTTGGGAGAGCCTCCGTAACAGAAAAGCTTGTTATACCTATAGATATTTGAACTAAAAAATAGATACAGTATTAGCCAAACGGGGTCTCCACAACGCAGCCAACGATAAAGACCGGCTATGGCGCGTTATAAGCAAGTCGGCGGTCACGTGATCTTAGGAGTCCCAGGATTCTTATTGTATTGCTTATATATTATATGTTTTTAGACAATTTAAATAAATTAACAAAAAATTTTTGTTCTTTTATAGGCAAAAATTGAAAAAAATATTTTGCTGATATATGTGTTTATTATGGATAAAAGAACTGAATCTATAAAATAAAAAATTATACAAAATTTGCACTCTAATATCTTCAGGTACATATATTAGGTACATAATATCGTTAGTAACTTCAAATCTATACAAGTCTTTCAAAATTGGACATATCAAACCTAAGCTTTTAGTTTTTTAATTTTTCTTTTTAGTGTCATCATCTTTGTCTGAGTTCTTATTCAAAGATTTAATAGCAGACACTAAATCATTGTGCTTTTAAATAAAATTATTTAAAAAACTTTACATGCCCTTAAACTAATTTTTTCAAGCTTTGACAATAGTTTTTCTCCACAAAAACACTCGCTAGAGTTATCTGAAGAAAAATTTTCAATATAAAACATTTCACAATAATTTATTAAAAAGAAACAAGTGATTTTGTGAATAAGTGAGGTGGTTTTCACATTCAATGAACTGAATGTAGTGGTCGTCAATAATTTTTTGAAAAGTTACCCATCACAATGTTTAATATATATTTCGTTAAAGTGTAAGTTAACTACCAACTCATGTTCTTTTAAAAGCTGTATCTTACTTTTTAAATATTTTACACTACCAGAGAGATTACTATCTGTTAACAATATTTTACAAATCAGTTTTTTAATATTGCGAGGGTGCGGAAGACATATTACCTTAGAATTGTAAATTGACGTGTATGCACTGCATGACTGGATAAACAAAGATGAAGCCAACATTAAAGTGTATCCACAATATCTTCGATTCTGAGGTTACCTTTTCAAGAGACCTAATTGTTCAATAAGAAATGACAACTGAACACATTTTTCACTCTCACTATCGAAAATGTCACTAAGGATGTCTACAACTTGATCAATCTTATCCAAGATCTTATCTTTTACCACTTCTTTCCCGTTTGCAACATATTAGGTTTCAGTTTTATAGTTTCCGACAAGGAACAACTCTAATTACACGTTGGCGGCATTGTTTATCTTATAGGTATTTTCTTTATAATTTACTCATTAGCCATTAATTATTTTAACGCAGCCCACTACAGTCTTTTTCATAACTTTGATAAAATTCACATAAAATTCGTGCCTGAATTAAAAAAAAATCGACGTAAACAAACAACCAAAAATGAAAACACACATGTTTTATAATGACAGCGGGCCGTGAGGCGTTTTTTTGTGAGCCTCGTACGGTCCACCTCCTTGGATCCTGACAAACATCTTCTTGTCAGGTTTTTTTGACTCTGATCTTTGCATTAACTGTGGCCATTCAAGTTTAGGACGCCCTATTTTTCTACGCCCTATTGGTTGCCATTCTAGGACCTGCTTTGGTAATCTTTCGTCGTTAATCCGTTGTACATGGTTCTCGTTTAGTGATGTCATCCGTTATGCTTCCCTCGATTCCCATTCTTTCTTTTATGATCTCATTTCTTATGTAATAGCCGTTGTAAAAAAGTATAAAATGAAGACAGAATAATTTCCGAAACACTTTTTAAACTTGTATCTATTTTCTTTTTTTATAAAATCTATGGTACACAAAAGGTTGAGACCTCATACTGTGTGTGAAACACTGTCTTAAATATTATTTTTTAAAAACCTGAAAAAAAATGGACGAATTGTGTCTAGTTTGACTGGATTTTGATGTTAGAATGACATAATTTAACAAGAAAAAATGACATTTTTACAGCTATATTATGATAATTAATACCAACAAGTTCATATAAAAGTTTTATTATTAGACCTAATAGGGACTTATTGCAATAAAGCCAGGCAATAATAGTGCCGGGCACTATTCTGACAGTTTTCCATTGAAAACTGACAGTTGATCTTTCAAAATTAACATATAATCGCCACTATTATATGTTAATTTTGAAAGATCAACTGTCAGTTTTCAATGGAAAACTGTCAGAATAGTGCCCGGCACCATTAATTCCGGCTCTTATAATACACACAGGTCTAATTTTGAAAGAAGACAGCTGTTCGTATAATGCGAAACTGTCACAATAGTGCCTGGTACAATTACTGCCTGGCTTTATTGCAATAAGTCCCTAATATAGCAGTATTAATCTCTGATAAAAGTAAAGATAAATATCTATAAAAGGATTGAGCCAATCTATAATATATGTCTTCAAGGAAATATTCTTCCCAGTTACTTTTAAACAATTAACAGGTTTTATAAATAAAACTTATTTGTTTTTAGTTTTATCACCTCATCAAACATACAGTGTAGCATAAGAAAACGTATGTTTTTCAACTTAACATAATATTGTTTAAAAAAATTAATACAGAAGGTACTAGGAAGAACCTTTCATTTTGAAATTTATATTGGAGAACTTGGCTTTACTTTTATCTTAATTCTTTTTACGGAAAACCATTTTCGCGTACTTGGCTTCTTTTTACAAGAAATGTTGATGTTTTGATGTCACTCTTTTTTTAAAGGATTTGGATAATATAGTGTAGTAAAATTTGCGGAATATTGTTCAAAACTTTTGCAATGCCTTATTTAAAGTTTTGAGGTTTTTTAATTTTTTTCCCATGGTTTTATTATAGTTCCTATCAGCCATCCAAAGCTCAGCTCTCTAGCGTTTTTGGAAGTGGGTAATGTTACTTTTACATAACTTTACATTTATGAGGAGGGAAGTAAATTAAAATGTTGGTGTTTTTAAATATTTTCCTATAGTTTTATCATAGTTTATATCAGTCTTTTAAAAATCAGCTCTCTAGCGTTTCTGAAAGTGAGCAATGTTACTTTTACGTAACTTTACATGTATAGTGGAGGGGAGTAAATTAGAATTTTGGGGTTTTTTGATTTTTTGCAAGGGTTTGGTCATAATTTCTATCAGATGATATTTCGATATCAGCTTTGTAGCATATCTGGAAGTACAGTAGAATTTTGATGATCTATACATGAATGAGTGAGTGGCAATTTCGACGTTTTTTGAAAGTTCGTTACTACTTTACTACTTTATGGTTCGGTTCGGTTGAAACTTGGAGGGTGTTTGAGTTTGGTAGCTCATTCCAAAGTAGAGTTTTAGATAGGTCAAATATGGGCTGAAATGTTTCAAGAAAAGATGGTACAGCAGTTGACGCGAACTTGGCGGGGCACTGCCGTGTCTCCAGTTTAACCTAAACTTTTTTACTACCCTGTATAATAACACTCTCACATTTTAAAGCATGTGACTTAGTTTTTTTTCCAGTACAGAGGTGCTAAAAAAACAATATAATTAGTTTGTGTCATAAATACTATTTATTTAGAAAAGAAAAAATCATCTTGTTTTACAAACTAAGAAAGTATCACAATTAAATTAGCAGAATATCTTTTTAAAATACAGAATGTTTTTTTTTTAAGGAGACATAGGTTTTTTGGGTATTTGTCATGTATTCTTGGTACCTTTGTGGACCTAGAAATAGCATATGATACCGTCCCAGTAGATAAATTATGGACAGTATTAGAGCAAACTAATATCAATCCTACATACATAAAAGCGATAAAAGAACTATACAAAAGGTCAAAATCTAAAATTAAAATTGGAAATCGACTTTCAAAAGAATTCCTGATAACGAAAGTTAAGACAGGGATGTTGTATCTCTCCAACTTTTTAAAATATATATCGCAGTAGCTCTAAAAAACTAGAAACGTAAAATACACGGCGTGAGAATACAACTTAACGACCGATTTACCATATACACACTATTGTTTGTTGACCACCAAGTCATTGTAGCTAATGATAAAGAAGACATGGAGTTTATGAGGAGAGAAAGTTAACGGAAGAATACCAAAAGTGGGGATTAACAGTGAACGTGGACAAGACACAGTACTTATGTATTGTAAATGAATCCAGTGAGTTAGAACTAGACAATAGAGAAACAATATCTTCATGTAATTAGTTTGTATACTTGGGTGTCACATTTGATAAGACAGGAACAGACTGTAAAGAACTGGAAAAACGAATAATAAAAGCAAAAAAAGGTTATTGGATATCTTAACAGTATTTTATGGAGCAGAGAGATAAAAAAGGATGTAAAATTTAACATATATGAAACAATGGTGAAAAGCATGCGATTGTATGGAATAAATACTTCAATTTTTAGTTTTTAAAAGTATTAGAACAATCATCTTAATTCAATCGTTTTTTTACACTTCTGTGTATTAGACCACACTGCGTGGCAGTGTTGCCCACTATTGGAAAGTGAAGGTACGTACAAACAGTAATATTTTCTAGTGCAACATACATAACGTAAAACATAGTTTAACTTTCGTGGCGTGAAGCGTTGTTTGACTCTCCATCAAACAACGCGCGAAGAAATACAATTCGTTCTAAATAATGTTGCAACGAGCGTCCGCTAGATGTCTAGAAAAATAAGGTCACTGATCCAAGCAAAACCTTTTTACAAAATGATTAAAATGTAGGAAAAAAGTAAAGATAACTGAAGACTGATAAGGAGGAATGAGGCGCGGCCGCCGTTGTGTTTCGATGTTTATCGTTTTTTAGTAACATTGCCAAAAATCTGTAGATTTGGATCCAAAATCGGATATCGGAGATCGAAATCCAAAATCCGTAGATCTACAGATAAATCCGTAGGGTTGGCAACACTGGCGTGGACTAGTATATTAAAACCAATCGATAGTTACGTCTGGTTATTACGGTAGGCATCCAGTCATCCACCACGCATGTCGTGAAACAGTGGTTTCATTTTTGTCGGGCGCATTATTTTCTTTGTTTTGGTGGTGAAGTTTTTAATAGGTAGGTGCATTATTTTCCTAAAAATGTTAGCGACTAAAACTGCAGAATGAAGGGCTTTGCTTACGTTCAGTCCTTTTAAGAAAAATGCAGTTAAATAAATTAATAAAATCCACGTGTTCAAGAATTTTCCCAAAAACGTAAGACAAATACCCAAAAAAGCTTATAAAAATACCTTTAAAAAAAACCCTGTATAAGAACCCTAGGTGTTAATATTAAGGACTATCTTTTTTGTGTTTTTTTTAAACATAGTTTTTTTTTGCATAAAATAAAAATACGAGGGTGAATCAAATATTAACCGGAATTTTCTATTTGGCGCGCCATAGGCAATGAATTATACACGAAGTAACTCGAACGGCCACGGCTATACAGGGTTCGTCAACGATCGTTTGGCCAAAAATATGTGAATTGAAGTAAGATCGCTATTTAAATAAATGGCACTAAGAGAGATAAATAGTTTAGCGCTGTTGTCAAGTTAGCAATTCAAGAAAATGGTTTTTTTTCGCGATCTAATGACGTTACTCTTACCGGCTGAGTAGACCAAAGACGGCGATTAATAAAATCCTTAAAACCCCTTGATTTTTATTGGTGTTGCGCCATCTCTTAGATATCATTTGAACTGTATGACTAATAATCAATACTGCGAATCTGTAATTAAGTGTACAGCATAGACCAATAAATATATACTCGTTTCTGCTTTCAGCAACTTGACTTCGTGAGCCGCCGCCAGGACATCGAACGGCGCGAAGCGTGACTTTAATAAAAGAGCAAGGTTATTGTCTAAGAAAAAATTATTAAAAAATTGAATTTTTCTCGATTTATTCCTGATTAAAGCTCAAATAACGACATCTCTAAGGGGTAGTTGTAGCATAAACGCCGATGCGTGCGGTAAAGTATCAGTTTCCGCACTTGTTAGGTAAATAACTATTATTTACTGTAACAATAATATTTTTAGAACAAAATTCCGGTTTATATTTGATTTACCCTCTTAGATGTGGTTTTTAGTAAAATAAAAATAAAAAAAATATACAAAAACTCACATTTTTCACCCCTTTAAACTGAATCCAGCTCCTTTGAAGGGCATGAAATCTTCTGCATCTTCTTTCTCATCGTTCTTTGGTCTTGTTGTTCTTCTTATGAATTTTAGTGTGCCAACTTCGTAGTCGTAATCCGGTATTCCTCGGACGTACACGGGTTTTGAGGGGAGGGGGTCTGCAAAAAAAAAATACTCAATAAAAAAACATTTTTTGTTTATTTTTACTATCCTAGCCTGCGCAGCAGTAGCTAAAGAAGGTATTGTACATATGAAATAATGGTGAAAAGCACGCTGTTGCGTAACAGAAAAATACAAGACAAAAATGAAAAGTGTCGAAATGGATGCAATAGAATATCTAGAACAGATCATATAAAAAATGGGACCATAAAAGAAAGAATGGGAATCGAGGGAAGCATAACGGATGACATCACCAAAAGATACTGATATGGTACGGCCATGTACAACGGATGAACGACGAAATATTACCAAAGCAGGTCCTAGAATGGCAAGCAATAGGGCACAGAAAAAGTTGACGTCCTAAACTGGAATGGCAACAGTCAATCCAAAGATCAATGAGTCAAAAGAATCTTACAGAGGATGATTGTCAGAATTGAAGGAGGTGTAGAATAGGCATTAACGTATTAACCGGAGGAGACCAGGAACCGCGGCAAAAATTCATTCATCAAAACAATTCGATTTGACCCCTAGATGCTTCAATAAGTTGGAAAAGAATAGAAATATTTTTTGGAAAGACGATGGCAACGCTGTGGGACACACAGCAGACGTATGTTTATTCTTTATGGTCGATCGATTTACCAGTGACGGCGGCAAAATATTTATTTATTAAAAGTAAATACCTAACTTATTAAAACCAGCAATTTAATTTAGTTTACAGCTGAATAGATACCCATTGACAATTAGATGTTTGATTAGGATGCTTTTAGCTTGGTGTATTTTATTTTAGGTTAGACAACGTTAAAAATTCAGAGTAGGTAAAAAGGACTAACCCAACCTAAAAAATTGCCTCAATCCAAATCTAAAAAAACTGTTTACACAAAAAAAACGGTTAAATAAAAAAGGTATACATAAAAAAATTACTTTCCATATTAATAAGATACCTTTTTTACCTTATCTGTTGAAAATCAAGGCTCGTAGTTCAGTTAAAAGTATCAAAACACCAAAACTTGGGACACCCTGTACATTTTTAACTAAACTTATGTTTAAACAGTTTTAACAAATAAATAATTATTTATATAATACCCAAAAAATTTTTTTCTGATTTTATATTGATTTCTACGGCACTGGTCTTTGTTTTGTTTTGAAGGTCAAGCAAGTTATTTAACTTACTTGTAAAACGAAACTTCTGGATTAAGATAGTCGAGATTTTAGCACAAAATACACTCCCACACCATTTTAAAGTCTTTTAAGATTAAATTTGAGTCCAGATCCAAAATATATTTTAAGAAAAAACACGAAAACAATTCCGAACCGTAAAGAGACAGGTCAAAAACGCCGCAGTGACCCTTTACAAAATACTAATGGGTCCAAAGGGACTACCTTCTAATCAAGAATAGTTTTGTCTCTTTTTCTCGCATCAGTTTAACAAAAGAGGAACAAAATAATATACTTTACGCGGGCCTAGACGATTGCGGCATCTTTCTAATTCCTTTGTTTTAGTGAGGGACTGTAATCGAGAATAGTTTTGTTTTTTTCTCTCGCACTGGTTTAATAAAGGAAAACGAAGGAGTAGCAAAATAAATGCTGGAAGCACAAGTTAAAGTGATCACCGCTTGTTATATATCCATATTTGGTCGTGTATAATTAATCTGGTAAGGGTTTGTAAGAAGAACAGTTTCGTCTTTTTCCGGTGCATTGGTTTAAAAAAGAAATAAAAGTAAAGGAAAGATCGGATAATTTTGGTGATTCTTAAAGGGAAAGAAAATAGAGTTTTCTATGGACCAAACAAAAATAGTCGATGAGTTCTTTTCTGCAGAAGTACGTTTATTAAAACAAATTGTTTATCTAGACGGCCGATTTTTTTGTTTATTTCCTAGTCTCCTCCGGTTAATATGTTAATGAGAATAGGCGTCAGACAACGTAGAAAAACGTTCTAAACCGATATAGTAGTATTAGTATTGTTTTTTTTAAATTTATTTATTATTCTTATAAAAACCTCTGTATTTACTTACCTGAAGAGGTAGATTCTTTCCTTTTCTTTCCATCTAGTCGATTCCCTGCTCCCTTGAAAGCAACAAACCCTGAGGGTTCAGGCATCAACTCTGTAGGGTCTAAGTGCGCTTCTTCCTCCTCCTTTTTGGCAACTGTAGGTTCTAGAAACATTAAAAATACGTTTTTGTGATAACAAGTATTAGAAATATTTTAATATATTATTACTAAACCAAAAAATGAATAAAAAAAATTTTTACAACAATTTTTAGAATTAATGTATCAAATAAATTCAGGGTTCAAAAATATGTTTTACTTAGCTTATCCACAAACCAACCTATTTAAAAGCTCTCCTGTCTACAATTTATGCAGCTTATGTTGATATTTTTTATATATATATTTTATTTTTTAAGTCACCGAAGTTTACAGTTTGACCACAAAGTGGCGAATAAAATTAAATAAAACCAAATCAATTCATGTTGATTTTACAAACAAAAATATAAATCACATACAAATAACAATTAACAACATTCCCGTACCATATTCAAATCAGGCAAAATATCTAACTGCCGCGAGTAATTCATATATAGGAGTTGATTTTGGTTAAAATTGGCTTACCTGGGTTTGCTGTTCTCTACTGATGACGTGAAACACACAGAAACGTACGTCTAGAGATGCAACCTTGTGTAAGTAGGAAAACAACCAAAATCAACTCTTCCCTCTCCTTCTGACACTCGCAAGTTAGGCACACATACCTTTGTGTGAAGTATAAAATTCGTTTTGATTTTTATCGATCCACACACAGCACGTTTTCCATCTTTCTTCTTTGCATATGCTTCGGGCAGTACGGCCTTTTAGTTGCTACGTGATTACGTGGTTTTAATACCACATTAATGGACGAAACTTGTCATAGATGGCGCTTCGGCGTCTCAGACAAGACGATGCCAATGTGTTTAAACTTTCGAGTGCTCGAGCCAGTCCGCTAGATGGCGCAACAACTTGTAATTCACTCGCATTGCACTGCCGCGAGTAATTCATATATAGGAGTTGATTTTGGTTAAAATTGGCTTACCTGGGTTTGCTGTTCTCTACTGATGACGTGAAACACACAGAAACGTACGTCTAGAGATGCAACCTTGTGTAAGTAGGAAAACAACCAAAATCAACTCTTCCCTCTCCTTCTGACACTCGCAAGTTAGGCACACATACCTTTGTGTGAAGTATAAAATTCGTTTTGAAAATATCTAGGTATGACACTTGATGCCAAATTGCGCTGGAAAGCACATGTTAAGAAAAAAAAAGAAGAACTTGAGATAAGGTATAGAAAAATGAACTGGCTAATTGGAAGGAAGTCCAATTTAACAATTCATAATAACTTACTGCTTTACAGACAAATACTGAAACCGTATGAACATATGGTATTCAACTATGGGGTTGTGCTAAAGAGAGTAACATTCTAGTTTTACAGAGATTTCAAAATAAAGTATTAAGAAACATTGTGAATGCACCTTGGTACGTTCGAAATAGTGACTTTCATCGAGATCTAAAAATCGAAACTGTAGCAGAGACTATAAAAAAGTACGCAAAAAGCCATGAAGATAGACTCCATCGGCATGTGAATGTGGAAGCAATTCAGCTTCTAGACAATACTATGCTAGTTCGAAGACTAAAAAGAGTGAAGCCGTTTGAACTAGTAAACAAAGTGAATTACATATAACAAAATAATGCTATAAACACAACACAATTGTGAGTTACAGACTAAAAAATGCGGGGAGAACTGTTGAGTGAACCCTAAGTTTAAATCTGACTTTTCTAGTAAATTAAGTTAAAACAAAATTGCTAATTAGTCTTACTGACTCGATTGTAATACAATAAACACAGTGTGTATGACACAAAAAAAAATGTTGATATTGACAATGTTAGCTATTAGAATTTTTTTTAAATTATAGATTTAAAACTGGACTAAGTTTTACTATAATAATTATGTAATTAGATTTGTTTAGTATTTATCATGTGTAGTGTAAGTGACGTATTTTATAGATGTCTTTTTAATGTTAGGTCAAATCTGTAATTGGCTTTTTGCCTGCCGTAGATTCTGCTAAATAAATAAAAAAATTAATAATTTAAACTAAAAAAAATTACCTTTGTATCCTACAGGTGCTGCAAAATCGACATTCATGTCACACTCAATTATACTGATTGCATTTCCTGGCTGTGTTTCTAGGACCATCAGTTCATAGAGTTTTTGATTGTAGATCACGGCAATTACATCTCCTAAAAAAATTGATATTTTAAAAACTCCTGTAGATATTTTTAATTTTGATATAGCATCTGATAAGGCTCAGATTAGCACCACTTTTTTCTACCTAAACCGATGATATGGTTTTCAGAGCTTTTCTTTAAAAAAATCCCTGACCAAGTTATGGAAAAATACCTGACCATTATCAAAACAAAACATAAAAAAGGACCGAAAAAAAATTTACAAAAATTACATTGTATTTTTCTCGATAACCATTACATCTACAACTGTAATATTTTTAGGTTAGTATAAGGGACTCCGTAGCTTCTTCGTGGCACAGTATCAACCAAATGTTTTTTTTTTTTAATTTTTGGGGTACCCAAAAAGTGCAGTTTGTAAAATTATATATTATAATACATTAAAGTAAACTTCTCGGGGCCCTCTATACAACGATATAAAAGATAAAGGACAGGTGTTTATAATAATGCCGAGAGAGGCCGCCAAATTCACTTCAGTTTTGAATTTTGGCAATTTAAACTTTCATTTATTTCTTACAAACACTAACCTTTAGACCAACTTTTGGGGTCTTTTTTATTTCTTTGCGAGGCAAGCAATAAAAATATAACAATTGTTTTGACGTATATCCAATAGCAAAAAGGTTGACTTTTTTTTAAATTTATTGAAAATTTTCAACTTTTGAATGTATTTTTCTCGATAACCATTACATTTACAACTGTAATATTTTCAGGTTAGTATAAGGGACTCCGTAGCTTCCTCGTGACACAGTATCAACCAAATGTTTTTTTTGAAATTTTTGGTGAAAATTTTCCCGACCAAAGGGGTACCCAAAAAGTGCAGTTTTTTAATTTTTTTAAATTGTTAACTTTGTAAAAATATATATTATAATACATTAAATTAAACTTTTCGTGGCTCTCTATACAACGATATAAAAGATAAAGGACAGGTGTTTATAATAATGCCGAGAGAGGCCGCCAAATTCATTTCAGTTTTGAATTTTGGCAATTTAAACTTTTATTTATTTCTTACAAACACTAACCTTTAGAACAACTTTTGGGGTCTTTTTTATTTCTTTGTGAGGCAAGCAATAAAAATATAACAATTGTTTTGACGTATAACGAATAACAAAAAAGTTGACTTTTTTTTGAACTTTTTGAAAATTTTCAACTTTTGATTCTATTTTTCTCAATAACCATTACTTTTACAACTGTAATATTTTTAGGTTAGTATAAGGGACCCCGTAGCTTCTTCGTGGCACAGTATCAACCAAATGTTTTTTTTGAAATTTTTGGTGAAAATTTTCCTGACCAAAGGGGTACCCAAAAAGTGCAGTTTTTAAATTTTTTTAAATTGTTAACTTTGTAAAAATATATATTCTAATACATTAAATTAAACTTTTCGCGGCCCTCTATACAACGATATAAAAGATAAAGGACAGGTGTTTATAATAATGACGAGAGAGGCCGCCAAATTCACTTCAGTTTTGAATTTTGGCAATTTAAACTTTCATTTATTTCTTACAAACACTAACCTTTAGACCAACTTTTGGGGTCTTTTTTATTTCTTTGTGAGGCAAGCAATAAAAATATAACAATTGTTTTGACGTATATCCAATAGCAAAAAGGTTGACTTTTTTTTTAAATTTATTGAAAATTTTCAATTTTTGAATGTATTTTTCTCGATAACCATTACATTTACAACTGTAATATTTTCAGGTTAGTATAAGGGACTCCGTAGCTTCCTCGTGACACAGTATCAAACAAATGTTTTTTTTGAAATTTTTGGTGAAAATTTTCCCGACCAAAGGGGTACCCAAAAAGTGCAGTTTTTTTATTTTTTTAAATTGTTAACTTTGTAAAAATATATATTATAATACATTAAATTAAACTTCTCGCGGCCCTCTGTACAACGATATAAAAGATAAAGGACAGGTGTTTATAGTAATTCCGATAGAGGTTGTCAAAGTCACTTCAGTTTAGAATTTTGGCAATTTAAACTTTTAGAACAACTTTTGGGGTCTTTTTTATTTCTTTTTGAGGCAAGCAATAAAAATATAACAATTGTTTTGACGTATATCCAATAGCAAAAAAGTTGACTTTTTTTTTAAATTTATTGAAAATTTTCAACTTTTGAATGTATTTTTCTCGATAACCATTACATTTACAACTCTAATATTTTCAGGTTAGTATAAAGGACTCCGTAGCTTCCTCGTGGCACAGTATCAACCAAATGTTTTTTTTTGAAATTTTTGGTGAAAATTTTCCTGACCAAGGGGTACCCCAACAAGTGCAGTTTTTTAATTTTTTTAAATTGTTAACTTTGTAAAAATATATATTATAATACATTAAATTAAACTTCTCGCGGCCCTCTGTACAACGATATAAAAGATAAAGGACAGGTGTTTATAGTAATTCCGATAGAGGTTGTCAAAGTCACTTCAGTTTAGAATTTTGGCAATTTAAACTTTTAGAACAACTTTTGGGGTCTTTTTTATTTCTTTTTGAGGCAAGCAATAAAAATATAACAATTGTTTTGACGTATATCCAATAGCAAAAAAGTTGACTTTTTTTTTAAATTTATTGAAAATTTTCAACTTTTGAATGTATTTTTCTCGATAACCATTACATTTACAACTCTAATATTTTCAGGTTAGTATAAAGGACTCCGTAGCTTCCTCGTGGCACAGTATCAACCAAATGTTTTTTTTTGAAATTTTTGGTGAAAATTTTCCTGACCAAAGGGGTACCCCAACAAGTGCAGTTTTTTAATTTTTTTAAATTGTTAACTTTGTAAAAATATATATTATAATACATTAAATTAAACTTTTCGCGGCCCTCTATACAACGATATAAAAGATAAAGGACAGGTGTTTATAATAATGACGAGAGAGGCCGCCAAATTCACTTCAGTTTTGAATTTTGGCAATTTAAACTTTTATTTATTTCTTACAAACACCAACCTTTAGACCAACTTTTAGGGTCTTTTTTATTTCTTTGTGAGGTAAGCAATAAAAATATAACAATTGTATTGACGTATATCTAATAGCAAAAAATTTGACTTTTTTTTTAAATTTATTGAAAATTTTCAACTTTTGAATGTATTTTTCTCGATAACCATTACATTTACAACTGTAATATTTTCAGGTTAGTATAAGGGACTCTGTAGCTTCTTCGTGGCACAGTATCAACCAAATGTTTTTTTTGAAATTTTTGGTGAAAATTTTCCTGACCAAAGGGGTACCCAAAAAGTGCAGTTTTTTAATTTTTTAAAATTGTTAACTTTGTAAAAATATATATTATAATACATTAAATTAAACTTCTCGGGGCCCCCTATACAACGGTGTAAAAGATAAAGGACAGGTGTTTATAATAATGCCGAGAGAGGTTGCCAAAGTCACTTCAGTTTTGAATTTTGGCAATTTAAACTTTTATTTATTTCTTACAAACACTAACCTTTAGAACAACTTTTGGGTTTTTTTTTATTTCTTTGTGAGGCAAGCAATAAAAATATAACAATTGTTTTGACGTATAACGAATAACAAAAAAGTTGACTTTTTTTTTGAACTTTTTGAAAATTTTCAACTTTTGATTCTATTTTTCTCGATAACCATTACTTTTACAACTGTAATATTTTTAGGTTCGTATAAGGGACCCCGTAGCTTCTTCGCGGCACATTATCAACCAAATGTTTTTTTTGAAATTTTTGGTGAAAATTTTCCTGACCAAAGGGGTACCCAAAAAGTGCAGTTTTTTAATTTTTTTAAATTGTTAACTTTGTAAAAATATATATTGTAATACATTAAATTAAACTTCTCGGGGCCCTCTATACAACGATATAAAAGATAGACGACAGTTTTTTATAATAATGCCGAGAGAGGTTGCCAAAGTCACTTCAGTTTTGAATTTTGGCAATTTAAACTTTTATTTATTTCTTACAAACACTAACCTTTAGAACAACTTTTGGGGTCTTTTTTATTTCTTTGTGAGGCAAGCAATAAAAATATAACAATTGTTTTGACGTATAACGAATAGCAAAAAAATTGACTTTTTTTTTGAACTTTTTGAAAATTTTCAACATTTGATTCTATTTTTCTTGATACCCATTACATTTACAACTAATATTTTGAGGTTAGTATAAGGGACCCCGTAGCTTCTTCGTGGCACAGTATCAACCAAATGTTTTTTTTGAAATTTTTGGTGAAAATTTTCCTGATCAAAGGGGTACCCAAAAAGTGCAGTTTTTTAATTTTTTTTAAATTGTTAACTTTTATAAAAATAAATATTATAATACATTAAATTAAACTTTTCGCGGCCCTCTATACAACGATATAAAAGATAAAGGACAGGTGTTTATAATAATGACGAGAGAGGCCGCCAAATTCACTTCAGTTTTGAATTTTGGCAATTTAAACTTTCATTTATTTCTTACAAACACTAACCTTTAGACCAACTTTTGGGGTCTTTTTTATTTCTTTGTGAGGCAAGCAATAAAAATATAACAATTGTTTTGACGTATATCCAATAGCAAAAAGGTTGACTTTTTTTTTAAATTTATTGAAAATTTTCAATTTTTGAATGTATTTTTCTCGATAACCATTACATTTACAACTGTAATATTTTCAGGTTAGTATAAGGGACTCCGTAGCTTCCTCGTGACACAGTATCAAACAAATGTTTTTTTTGAAATTTTTGGTGAAAATTTTCCCGACCAAAGGGGTACCCAAAAAGTGCAGTTTTTTTATTTTTTTAAATTGTTAACTTTGTAAAAATATATATTATAATACATTAAATTAAACTTCTCGCGGCCCTCTGTACAACGATATAAAAGATAAAGGACAGGTGTTTATAGTAATTCCGATAGAGGTTGTCAAAGTCACTTCAGTTTAGAATTTTGGCAATTTAAACTTTTAGAACAACTTTTGGGGTCTTTTTTATTTCTTTTTGAGGCAAGCAATAAAAATATAACAATTGTTTTGACGTATATCCAATAGCAAAAAAGTTGACTTTTTTTTTAAATTTATTGAAAATTTTCAACTTTTGAATGTATTTTTCTCGATAACCATTACATTTACAACTCTAATATTTTCAGGTTAGTATAAAGGACTCCGTAGCTTCCTCGTGGCACAGTATCAACCAAATGTTTTTTTTTGAAATTTTTGGTGAAAATTTTCCTGACCAAAGGGGTACCCCAACAAGTGCAGTTTTTTAATTTTTTTAAATTGTTAACTTTGTAAAAATATATATTATAATACATTAAATTAAACTTTTCGCGGCCCTCTATACAACGATATAAAAGATAAAGGACAGGTGTTTATAATAATGTCGAGAGAGGTTGCCAAAGTCACTTCAGTTTTGAATTTTGGCAATTTAAACTTTTATTTATTTCTTACAAACACTAACCTTTAGAACAACTTTTGGGGTCTTTTTTATTTCTTTGTGACGCAAGCAATAAAAATATAACAATGGTTTTGACGTATAACGAATAGTAAAAAAGTTGACTTTTTTTTTGAACTTTTTGAAAATTTTCAACTTTTGATTCTGTTTTTTTCGATAACCATTACATTTACAACTGTAATATTTTAAGGTTAGTATAAGGGACCCCGTAGCTTCTTCGTGGCACAGTATCAACCAAATGTTTTTTTTTTTATTTTTGGTGAAAATTTTCCTGACCAAAGGGGTACCCAAAAAGTGCAGTTTTTTAATTTTTTTAAATTGTTAACTTTGTAAAAATATATATTATAATACATTAAATTAAACTTCTCGGGGCCCTCTATACAACGATATAAAAGATAAAGGACAGTTTTTTATAATAATGCCGAGAGAGGTTGCCAAAGTCACTTCAGTTTTGAATTTTGGCAATTTAAACTTTTATTTATTTCTTACAAACACTAACCTTTAGAACAACTTTTGGGGTCTTTTTTATTTCTTTGTGAGGCAAGCAATAAAAATATAACAATTGTTTTGACGTATAACGAATAGCAAAAAAGTTGACTTTTTTTTTAAACTTATTGAAAATTTTCAACTTTTGAATGTATTTTTCTCGATAACCATTACATTTACAACTGTAATATTTTCAGGTTAGTATAAGGGACTCCGTAGCTTCTTCGTGGCACAGTATCAACCAAATGTTTTTTTTGAAATTTTTGGTGAAAACTTTCCTGACCAAAAAGTGCAGTTTTTTAATTTTTGTAAATTGTTAACTTTGTAAAAATATATATTATAATACATTAAATTAAACTTCTCGGAGCCCTCTATACAACGATATAAAAGATAAAGGACAGGTGTTTATAATAATGCCGAGAGAGGCTGCCAAAGTCACTTCAGTTTTGAGTTTTGGCAATTTAAACTTTTATTTATTTCTTACAAATTCAAATCATAAAAACAAAACTTTTGGGGTCTTTTTTATATCTTTGTGAGTCAAGCAATAAATTTACAAAAATTACAAAAATTACAAAAATTTAGAAACCCAATAAAAGGGTGTGAATTATGAACGGGCTGGAGTCGATTTCATTAAACGTACCAGACGAGTAACATTTTTTCTTGTAATATTAAAATTTTGTTAATGGCAAATTTGCTAAAAACCAAAGTGCTGTATGGACAGTATGGACTTTATGGGAATTTCTATATTTTTTTCTTACCTTTCGTAAGACAAGCAAAAGATCTTAGGCAATTTTCCAAAACTGCTTTGGGGTTGGTTATGTCCAAAAATTCTGGTGAAAGAGGCTGAAACTTGGCAAATGTGCCAACAGGCAAAGAAACACTCTCCATTTGGACCAGGTCGCCCTCTTCTAAAACCATGTTGTGCATCATCTGAAAGAAATTTTGTAATATCGGTAAAATTTCCTTTAGTTTGACACCCCACTTCCGCATTTTTGAAACACACTTCTCGAAAACACTTTGTTCCAAGACATTTTGAGCGAAAACCTAAATTTCAAATGAAATTTTTTTCGAAAATCTCATTTTCAAATTTTCGATAACATTCTTTTCAAAAACATTTTGTTTAAATGACACTTTTTTCGAAAACATTCTAAAAACGACCAAATATTATATTGTTAGCTTGGTTTTTATCAAGTTTTATTTATTTATTTGATAAACCAGGGCTATCAAAACGGACAGGCCACGATCCTCGACTTTGTTGACGTCACATCCGGGGCTGATTTTTTTTTGATGGTCACGTTATGACACAGCTGATTGTCTTTAAAATATTGAAGTTGGAATGACGGTTCATAAATATTAGATTTTTTTAAAATAAAGCCGGTTTTAAGATTGTTTTTACTATATTCTTGAAGAATAATTTTTGTTAAATGTATAGTAATCCTTAATTTTTCAGAGCCGCTTCATTAGCTCACACTAAAATTAAATTTAAAACAGAAGCAAATGTGACCAACACAGATGACAAAGTCAAATACATGTCAAATATAACAGTTGGCATGTGTTACATGGTGGGTAATTTGAATTCAAAATAAGGAATGCTAAATCTTGAAGATTTTAACCTTTTAATCATGTTGATTCCTTACAAACCTTTGGTGGAATATCGGGATGGTGTCTGAGAATATTTCACTGAAATTTTGCGGAAATCTGTAGTGCCATTTTGAAAATATCATAAAAAAACGTCTGACCTCCCATAAGACCCAATGTAAAATTCAGCCCCCGGAGAACAGCTGATTTTTTCAGGGTCATGGCCTCTATTTTTGTGTTGGCCTTGGATAAACATGCAAAAATGTACATGAGTTTGGTTCATCATATAAATATCATCCTGTATACTCACCCATAATGGCAGATACACTTTCCCTTCATCTGCAACAAACTCCAAAACACCACAATGTGTCACTTTATTTGTCCCTTTGTTTGTCAACTTAAATAGCATGGGGTAATTTATGTTTAACCTTGTCAACTGTTCCAAAGCACTTGGTGGCATAATAACTAAAAAATAAAAAAACATTCTGGAAGATAAAAATAAAAAACCACAGAACCAGTTTTTTCAATTTTCTCTGTAAATTTTGTGGTAGGTACAAAAATCATTTATACAAAAGTTGTAGACTTTTATATTATCTAGAAATTCTTGTACATAACATTTTTTGATAGGAGTTCTAGTTTGGCTCAAAACCATGATAAAACCTTAAAAGTTTAGTCCATTTCATCCTAATAACTCAGATCGAGTCTAATTTATTTTTTCTGTTATCTGTGATATATTTTCTATCATTTCCAATAGTTTTTCAGCTGTTTTAATTAATTCTTTCCAATTTTTCCCATTTTTAAACAGGTGCATTGGTCTAAATGAGTATTTCTATGTGACAACATCATGGACTACATTAATCAATGTGTTTCTTACTTTTCCCACCCCTCTCCACATCTTGTCGTTCATTTCCAGGCAACATGGCGACTGAGAAACTCTGATAGGTCACATTAAATGGTCGGGGGATGTCGTGGAACATGTTGAAGCCAAACTGAAACTGAAAGTGTATCAGAAACTGAAAAGTTGTGTCTTTAAGAGCCCCATTGGTTTATAAATGGCTTTTTAAATTGCATTTTCAATCTAAAAGAGTCTATAAATAACACTTTAGATTGACTTATATTAACTCATTGGATATTTTTAGAGTGGAAAGGCTAATTGATCTGTGCCAAAAAGCGTTTTTGTGGGAAACTAGAAAAAACTGTACAATACATGCACGCAGACTTACGGATGACGTGATTTTAAACATGTCTGTTAGGGCATAAGGTGGGGAAATTGCACTTAGTTCTTATAGCCCCGTATTGGCCTTGACACATACATCATTTTGGGCGGAAAATCTAAAATTTGTATATTTTGGCACTTAGATCATTTAGCCCGGCCACTCTACATTTAAGTGTGATTTTACATAATATACATGTAAATATGTAAAAACATACCATGGTTGTATTTTGTACGTATACAAATGGTCCTACAGAACAGCAAAATGGTCCAGTCGAATTGTTATAAACAAATTATTTAAATATTTAAAAAGTCCCAAATCACTAGAGGCAATCAGCTGATTCAATATTCGAAATCAGCTGATTGTCAAACACACATAACCTCGCTTTTCTCAAATCAAAACAAATGACCCAATTTTTCTAGTTTATTCTCGATTTCCGAGCTAAAATTAGATTAAAAATATCCCGAAAGTCCCGAACACGCTAGAAAATTTGACCTGGACTATATAAATATCCCCCACAACGTGTTCACGCCAAATTAAACCCGAAAAAGCAAGTGAAATAACTAAGAAAAGTAAAATCAAGTGTGCTGTAGAAGTTTTTAAATAAAACAAGTGAATCAACTGTAATTTAACCAATAAAAGAACGTTTTCAAGCGTCCTCACGCCGTTATATCTCGAAAACTAAACGCCAAGATGAAAAAAGACATGGAACAGTGTGAAAAATACAAGGAAGAAGGTAATGAAGCGTTTAAAGCAGGACATTATGACCAAGCATTGAAGTCATACACCAAGGCAATCAACGAAGTAAAAGGAGACCCCAAAGAACTTGGAGTTTACTACAAAAATCGAGCAGCGGTTTACTTAAAGCAAGAAAACTTTGAAAAGACAGTAGAAGACTGTGATAAATGTTTAGAAATATGCCCAAATGATCCAAAAGCTTTGTTCCGACGATGTCAAGCTTTGGAATCCTTACAGCGCTTTGAAGAAGCTTACAGAGATGCCACACAAATCTTCAAAGATGATCCAACAAATAAAACAATCCAACCATATCTTCAGCGATTACACAGGATTGTAGAAGAAAGAGCTAGAGAAAATGCTCAGACCTCAAAAAAATTGGAAAGTATGTTAAAACTTGTTTTTGACCCTACAGTTGAGAAAGAAAAAAGGATTACTGCAATGAAGAATTTGTATGTGCTGGCAAGAGAACAGTCAGGATCAGAAATTATGATAAACTCACCTATTGTCCAGAGAATTAAAAACTTGTTAAAAATGGAAAAAGACAAGGAGTTAAATGTTAATGGAATTAGAATTATTGGAGAACTATGCAAACATAATGAAGAAAAGACAAAGAAGGTTTTAAAAGATGTAGGAATACCATGGTTTTTGGAGATTTTGGACTCCACTACTGAAGAAATAGTTAATGCATCCCAATACTGTCTACAAACCATCTTAAACACTCTATCAGGCATGGAAAACAAAGAAGATTCCAAACCCAAGCAAGAACTTGTTGAAAAAAACAAAAATGAAATTGACACTCTACTAACCTGTCTTACTTGTTCAGTCAACAATCAAGCAATCAGTGGTTTGGCTCGTGATGCAATCATTGAATTACTCACAAGAAACATAGATCACAAAACCTTGAGTTGGGCAGAACAACTTGTAGACATGGGAGGTGTTGCGAGACTCATGGACTGTGCCAGTGAATTAGAGGAATACAAATATGAGAGTGCAATGAGCATCACACCCTCAACCAGAACAATTGCTGCTGTTTGTTTGTCAAAAATCTATGATAACATGTATTATGATCAAGCTAGAGAGAAATTTATAACAAAAATACAAGATTTTATTAAAGATAAGTTGTTAACACCTGATATAGAACCCAAAGTAAGAGCCACAGTAGCTATAACTGCACTTCTTCGAGGTCCACTTGATGTAGGAAACACTATCATTGGTAAAGAAGGTATTTTAGAAATGATTCTAGTCATGGCTAACACAGAAGATGAGTTACAACAAAAAGTTGCTTGTGAGTGTATTATTGCAGCAGCTAGTAAGCCAGATAAGGCAAAATCCATTGTTGCTCAAGGTGCAGAAATTCTTAAAAAGCTGTACAAATCCAAAAATGATCACATTAAAATCAGAGCTCTAGTAGGTTTATGCAAACTAGGTTCCTATGGGGGTTCAGATGCTACAATCAAACCATTTGCAGAAGGATCAACTCTAAAACTAGCAGAAGCTTGTAGAAGGTACTTGCTTCACCCTGGCAAAGACACTGACATCCGAAAATGGGCTGCTGAAGGTCTAAGTTATCTAACACTAGATGCTGAAGTTAAAGAAAAACTTGTAGAAGATAGAGCTTCATTAAAAGCTTTAGTTGAGCTAGCCAAAACTGGAGATCAGAGTGCAGTATATGGTGTGGTAACTACCTTGGTCAACCTTTGCAACGCATATGAGAAACAAGAAGTGATTCCTGAAATGGTTGAATTGGCAAAATTTGCAAAACAACACATCCCAGAAGAACATGAATTGGATGACCCAGATTTTGTAACAAAAAGAATCTTAATTCTTGGCCATGAAAACTTCACAACTGCCTTAGTAGCTTTATCAAAAATCGAAAGCCCCAACTCTAGGGAACTAATTGCTAGAGTTTTCAATGCTTTGGCAAGTGAACAAGAACTAAGAGGCATCATGGTCCAACAAGGTGCTGTCAAAGTACTTATAAAACTAGCCTTAGACGGTACAGAAAAAGGGAAACGTCAAGCTGCACAAGCTGTGGCTAGAATAGGAATTACAATGAACCCAGAAGTAGCATTTCCAGGTCAAAGAGCTCTTGAATGCATAAGACCACTCTTAAACTTGTTGCACCCAGATTGCTCAGCTTTAGAAAACTTTGAAGCCTTGATGGCACTTTGTAACCTAGCACAACTAAGTGAAACTGCTCGTCAATGTATTGTCAAAGAAGGAGGATTTTCTAAGATCGAACACTACTTATATGAAGATCATCTTCACATCAGTCGAGCTGCAATTCAATGTATATGTAATCTAGTCCAATCACAAGACATAATCACAAAATATTTTGAAGGAGACAATGACAGAATAAAGTTCATTACAGCCAGTTGTCTGGAAGAGGACAGAGACACACAAATGGCTGCTTCTGGAGCCCTAGCAATTTTGACAGGTTACAGTAAAAAATGTTGTGCCAAAATATTTGACTCAAATAACTGGTTAGAGTCGCTACAGTGTCTTCTAGCCAATCCTATAGCAAGTTTACAGTATAGAGGTGTGTGTATTGTGTCAAATATCATCTCAGCATCGAAAGAGTTGGCAGAAAAAATTATAAATACAAATTTGATGGAAGTTATGATGGCTTTGAAGTTATTGCCTGATGAAGAGGGTCTTAGGAAGAAGATTATTGAAGTTATTGATGATGCTTTTAAGACTGCAGAGACATATGGGGTTATCAAGAAACCTGATGAAGATGATTAGGAGTTTTAATCTTTTTTTATGTTTTACAATGTACTTAATTTATTATTGTTATTTGGTAGGATACTTTGCCAGTATTTTAAAGTTTTTTTTACTAATAATGACCAAACTTTTATGATCAATTTTAACTTTATATATATTTTTTTAATTTTAAATTTTTAGGCATTTTAATTATTGCTTTGTAATAGTGCCTTTGACTCAAGATATACAGACAAAATTTTTTTTTATAAATTGTATTGTAAATATAAATAAAAAAATTATAAATTGAAAATTTCTTTTTTATATTAGCCCAAAAATCACAGACCCCCAAGAATGTACCATGCTTTAAAATATAAAAATTAATCTATAGTATGGTATATTTGTTTATTATATAGTCCTTGCAATAGGCAGTTACACTTTTGTGACATTTCCAACCTCTTTATTTATCATATGCATACTGAGAGTAACAAAAAAAAATCTAAAAATGGCATGTCTTTGAATTGTTTTTATCTGTGCGTTTTTTTGTTTAGTTTAGTTTATTGGTAATATTACACAGAAAATAGTGTTTTTTCAACAGATAAGATATCTTACAAAATTCTACTTAAAAAGATTAATGCATAATTATGATTAATTAAAAAACCTATTTTATTGACTACATGAAGATTTAAAATATGTATAAAAACACATTTATTTAAAAAAAAGAAATTTCAACACACAAGTTTAAAAGTTTAAAAAAACACACAAGTTCAAAACATAAAATTACTACTCAGGTACTCCTCGAAGGAATAAAATGCATTCTGGATTAGATGGTTTTTCACCTTCCCAATAAACTGTTTAATTTTCAGAGATTTTATTTCTGGTGGAAGTGCATTAAAAAATTTGATTGCATAATAATCTGTGCCTCTACGAGTTCTTTCTAGCCTGTGATAGCTAGGTATGAGATTATCTCTATTCCTAGAATCCACAGAATGTACATCTCTATGAGTTTTAAACATCTCTTGATTTTTTCTGATATATGTCAGACAGTTCAAAATAAAAATGCATGGAAATGTTAGGATTTTTAATTTTTTAAAGCAGTTTTTACAACACTCTTGATACCTTAAGCCTCCGATTATTCTTACACAGCGACACTGCAATTTAAAAACTTGCCTGGCCTGAGGGGCATGGCCCCAGTTTAATACTGCATAGGACATGTTTGAGCAGAAATATCCATGGTATGCAGTTAATAAGGTAGAGATGGACACATTTTTAGACAGATTTCTCATAAGAAAAATGATTTGGGACAGCTTGGAGCTCAATTTGTCAACATGTACCTTTGTCAGCCTACAGTCATAGATAATAGAACAATGTTCTAATATCTCTGCCTACAGTGAGCTTCTTTTTATCCAGAGACAATGACAGTTTTACCTTTAATTTTATACCAACATGATATATTTACTTTTTAATATATTTCTGGGTAGTAAATATGTTTTTTTCATGTCAAAGTCACAAGGACTACACTTATACCCTGTTTCCACCAATGAACGCCCACCCCGATTCAAAAAACGAAACAGGTGATAATGCATTTAAAACCGGTGCAAATCCATGGGCCATCACATGATGCATTTTTTGAATCAGGGTGGGCATGCATTGGTCGAAATAGGGTATTATAGCGAATTCTTTTGAGAAAGTTAGTGGGCCATTCGTGGTCCACTGACACTGTTTTGGTGCTGTCAAAAAATTGCCCCACTGCAGTTTCAAAAGAATACAAAAGTGCACTAGTGCAACACGAGCTCGTAGAGCCTGTGCTTGTCAGTGGGTCAAAAGAATACAAAAAATTGCACTAGTTTTCCCAAAAGAATATGAAAACTGCACTGTGCTGCACTTTTTTCCCAAAAGAATTTGCCATTACTGACATTAGTTACACATTTATATATGTGTCATTCTTTACTACATTGCTGATTTTTTTTTGTCACTGCATGTCCAAAAAAATTCTACTATAGGTATAATAGATTTTTATTTTATGGTTTTTATCAATTGATTTGGTTTTTATAAACAAAATTGTAGAGTAAAAGAAACTTTATTTTAAAATGCTGGGTTTATATAGATAATAACCCTTTTGTTGTTGTTTTGGGGGAGCATTTTATATTTTTTATTTTTTAGTACTATTTGTAAGCAACCGAACTTTAAAAAGCCAACGTCCATAAAGTTAGCAGTGAAAGTTAGAGATATTGCTTGCACTGCCAGCTCCCCATAGGAGTTAGCAGTGCAGCATGTTCAGAGCGATGAACTGATGAATTCTACGATACTATAATGATCTATGAATTAAAGGCTAATTAAATGCTCTATTCCCATATTTATTGCGCAAGTAGTTTTGGAGATATTGCTTGCACTGCTAGCTCCTTAAGGGACTTAGCAGTGC
Source organism: Aspidapion aeneum (assembly GCA_963576565.1). Lineage (NCBI taxonomy): Eukaryota > Metazoa > Arthropoda > Insecta > Coleoptera > Brentidae > Aspidapion > Aspidapion aeneum. The sequence goes on from OY755046.1 coordinate 69,806,216, forward strand.
AGGATGTCCGGAGCGCCAAATCCATACAATCTATAATACAATGTTGATCTACGAATTAAAGGCTAATTAAATGCTCCATTCCGGAATTACATTCTCCCCCCCTTTCTTATTAAAAAAAAAACAAAATCTGTACTGCTAACTTTACGCATGGCGATTTGGGGCCACTAATGGCGAAACATATGAATTGAAGGTGGAACCAACCTCTTCATATTAAAGGCTAATTAAATGCTCCATTCCGGAATTAAATGCTCCCCGTCTTTTTTTGATTTTTGAAAAAAATAAAATCTGCACTGCTAACTTTACGCATTGCGGTTTATGGCCCCTGATGGCGAAACATATGGATTGAAGGTGGAACCAACCTCTTCATATTAAAGGCTAATTAAATGCTCCATTCCGCAACTAAATGCTCCCCCTCCTTTTTTTGATTTTTTAAAAAACTAAAATCTGCACTGCTAACTTTACGCATTGCGGTTTAGGGCCCCTGATGGCGAAACATATGAATTTCAGGTGGAACCAACCTCTTCATATTAAAAGCTAATTAAATGCTCCATTCTGGAATTAAATGCTTTCGCTCCTTTTTTGAATTTTTAAAAAATCAAAATCTGCACTGCTAACTTTACGCATGGCGATTTAGGGCCCCCTGATGGCGAAACGTATGAATTTGAGGTGGAACCAACCTCTTCATATTAAAGGCTAATTAAATGCTCCATTCTGGAATTAAATGCTTTCCCTCCTTTTTTGAATTTTTAAAAAAACAAAATCTGCACTGCTAACTTTACGCATGGCGATTTAGGGCCCCTGATGGCGAAAGATATGAATTGAAGGTGAAACCAACCTCTTCATATTAAAGGCTAATTAAATGCTCCATTCCGGAACTAAATGCTCCCCCTCCTTTTTTGATTTTTAAAAAAACTAAAATCTGCACTGCTAACTTTATGCATTGTGGTTTAGGGCCCCTGATGGCGAAACATATGAATTTGAGGTGGAACCAACCTTTTCATATTAAAGGCTAATTAAATGCTCCATTCCGGAATTAAATGCTCCCCGTCTTTTTTTGATTTTTTAAAAAACTAAAATCTGCACTGCTTACTTTACACATTGGGGTTTAGGGTCCCTGATGATGAAACATATGATTTTGAGGTGAAACCAACCTCTTCATATTAAAGGCTAATTAAATGCTCCATTCCGGAATTAAATGCTTTCCCTCCTTTTTTGAATTTAAAAAAAATCAAAATCTGCACTGCTAACTTTACGCATGGCGATTTAGGGCCAACCTGATGGCGAAACGTATGAATTTGAGGTGGAACCAACCTCTTCATATTAAAGGCTAATTAAATGCTCCATTCTGGAATTAAATGCTTTCCCTCTTTTTTTTGAATTTTTAAAAAATCAAAATCTGCACTGCTAACTTTACGCATTGCGGTTTAGGGTCCCTGATGGCGAAACATATGAATTTGAGGTGGAATCAACCTCTTCATATTAAAGGCTAATTAAATGCTCCATTCCGGAACTAAATGCTGCCCGTCTTTTTTTGATTTTTTAAAAAACTAAAATCTGCACTCTTCATATTAAAGGCTAATTAAATGCTCCATTCCGGAATTAAATGCTTTCCCTCCTTTTTTAGATTTTAGTTTTTTTTAAAATCAAAAAAAGACGGGGAGCATTTAATGAATGGAGCATTTAATTAGCCTTTAATATGAAGAAGTTGGTTCCACCTCAAATTCTTATGTTTCGCTATCAGGGGCCCTAAATCGCCATGCGTAAAGTTAGCAGTACAGATTTTGATTTTTTAAAAATTCAAAAAAGGAGGGAAAGCATTTAATTCCAGAATGGAGCATTTAATTAGCCTTTAATATGAAGAGGTTGGTTCCACCTGAAATTCATATGTTTCGCCATCAGGGGCCCTAAACCGCAATGCGTAAAGTTAGCAGTGCAGATTTTAGTTTTTTAAAAAATCAAAAAAAGACGGGGAGCATTTAATTCCGGAATGGAGCATTTAATTAGCCTTTAATATGAAGAGGTTGGTTCCACCTCAAATTCATATGTTTCGCCATCAGGGGCCCTAAACCGTAATGCGTAAAGTTAGCAGTGCAGATTTTAGTTTTTTAAAAAATCAAAAAAAGACGGGGAGCATTTAATTCCGGAATGGGGCATTTAATTAGCCTTTAATATGAAGAGGTTGGTTCCACCTCAAACTCATATGTTTCGCCATCAGGGGCCCTAAACCGCAATGCGTAAAGTTAGCAGTGCAGATTTTAGTTTTTTAAAAAATCAAAAAAAGACGGGGAGCATTTAATTCCGGAATGGAGCATTTAATTAGCCTTTAATATGAAGAGGTTGGTTCCACCTCAAATTCATATGTTTCGCCATCAGGGGCCCTAAACCGCAATGCGTAAAGTTAGCAGTGCAGATTTTAGTTTTTTTAAAAATCAAAAAAAGGAGGGGGAGCATTTAGTTCCGGAATGGAGCATTTAATTAGCCTTTAATATGAAGAGGTTGGTTCCACCTTCAATCCATATGTTTCGCCATCAGGGTCCATAAACCGCAATGCGTAAAGTTAGCAGTGCAGATTTTATTTTTTTTAAAAATCAAAAAAAGACGGGGAGCATTTAATTCCGGAATAGAGCATTTAATTAGCCTTTAATATGAAGAGGTTGGTTCCACCTGAAATTCATATGTTTCGCCATCAAGGGCCCTAAACCGCAATGCGTAAAGTTAGCAGTGCAGATTTTAGTTTTTTAAAAATTCAAAAAAGGAGGGAAAGCATTTAATTCCAGAATGGAGGATTTAATTAGCCTTTAATATGAAGAGGTTGGTTCCACCTCAAATTCATATGTTTCGCCATCAGGGGCCCTAAACCGCAATGCGTAAAGTTAGCAGAGCAGATTTTAGTTTTTTAAAAAATCAAAAAAGGAGGGGGAGCATTTAATTCCTGAATGGAGCATTTAATTAGCCTTTAATATGAAGAGGTTGGTTCCACCTCAAATTCATATGTTTCGCCATCAGGGGCCCTAAACCGCAATGCGTAAAGTTAGCAGAGCAGATTTTAGTTTTTTTAAAAATCAAAAAAGGAGGGGGAGCATTTAATTCCTGAATGGAGCATTTAATTAGCCTTTAATATGAAGAGGTTGGTTCCACCTCAAATTCATATGTTTCGCCATCAGGGGCCCTAAACCGTAATGCGTAAAGTTAGCAGTGCAGATTTTAGTTTTTTAAAAAATCAAAAAAAGACGGGGAGCATTTAATTCCGGAATGGGGCATTTAATTAGCCTTTAATATGAAGAGGTTGGTTCCACCTCAAACTCATATGTTTCGCCATCAGGGGCCCTAAACCGCAATGCGTAAAGTTAGCAGTGCAGATTTTAGTTTTTTAAAAAATCAAAAAAAGACATTTAATTCCGGAATGGAGCATTTAATTAGCCTTTAATATGAAGAGGTTGGTTCCACCTCAAATTCATATGTTTCGCCATCAGGGGCCCTAAATCGCCATGCGTAAAGTTAGCAGTGCAGATTTTAATTTTTTTAAAATTCAAAAAAGGAGGGCAAGCATTTAATTCCGGAATGGAGCATTTAATTAGCCTTTAATATGAAGAGGTTGGTTCCACCTCAAATTCATATGTTTCGCCATCAGGGGCCCTAAATCGCCATGCGTAAAGTTAGCAGTGCAGATTTTAATTTTTTAAAAATTCAAAAAAGGAGGGCAAGCATTTAATTCCAGAATGGAGCATTTAATTAGCCTTTAATATGAAGAGGTTGGTTCCGCCTCAAATTCATATGTCTTGCCATCAGGGGCCCTAAACCGCAATGGGTAAAGTTAGCAGTGCAGATTTTAGTTTTTTATAAAATCAGAAAAGGAGGGGGAGCATTTAATTCCGGAATGGAGCATTTAATTAGCCTTTAATATGAAGAGGTTGGTTCCACCTTCAATTCATATGTTTCGCCATTAGTGGCCCTAAATCGCCATGCGTAAAGTTAGCAGTACAGATTTTGATTTTTTTTTTTTTAATAAGAAAGGGGGGGAGAATGTAATTCCGGAATGGAGCATTTAATTAGCCTTTAATTCGTAGATCAACATTGTATTATAGATTGTATGGATTTGGCGCTCCAGACATCCTGCACTGCTAAGTCCCTTAGGGAGGTAGCAGTGCAAGCAATATCTCCAATAAATATGGGAATAGAGCATTTAATTAGCCTTTAATTCATAGATCATTATAGTATCGTAGAATTCATCAGTTCATCGCTCTGAACATGCTGCACTGCTAACTCCTATGGGGAGCTGGCAGTGCAAGCAATATCTCTAAAACTACAAGAGCATTAAATTTGGGAATAGAGCATTTAATTAGCCTGAAATGAGCCTTAAATTGTGGCATGGAAAAATCCTTGCACTGCTGACCTTGCACTGCTAACTTTATGGACATAAAAAGCCAGTGGTTTAATTGAGGGTTTCTCCAAAAATACTTTTCCAGTGCCCTTCTATTTAAATAGTTTTAAAAATGTATGTATGTAAAATTTTAATTTTATTCTATATAAATCCAGCATTAGAGATTAATTAAAAAAATGGGCAGAGGATGGGCATGAATCTTGCATTACACTATATGTGTTTTTTCTTAAAAATGTGTTACAAAGTTGAGAGCAGAGTATCAAAAATTCAGGATTTTTGACCCCCTCACCCCTTCGTAACGCATTTTCAAGTAAAAATTCATTGAGTGTAACGCAAGGCTAAATAAATAAATAAAATAAAGTATGAGAAGTCTATAAATGTACATTTATTTAATACTTACATCCATTTCAGGATTGATATCTACATCACGTCTATTGATTCTGGGACGTCCTGTAATCCTGCCTCTTCTCGACATGATTAAGCAAAAAAATTGATGATTTTTTTAATAAAAAAATTTCACAAAGGCCTACAAAGTTGAAATTAACGACTGGAAAAAAAATAATGAAAAAATTCTAGGTTATGGGTAAAAAAAATCAGCTGTTTCATTGTCCGCCATTTTGTGTTTGAGGATTGTCTGTCTTTCTTGGACGCACTACGTTTGACGTCTTTCGTTCTCTCTTTTCTAACCTCAAAATCGGTGTGTTTTTTTGTTTGTTTTCAGTGTTCTCAGTTTTTTGTGAGTTTTTCGCATTTTTATACGGTTTTTCTCAAATTTGAGTTTGGTGAGTTTTTAAACAATAATCTGGAATCAGATTACGGCTTTAGTTTAGGCTACAAAAAGTTGCATGTTGTCAAAAAAATCAAAAAACTGCAATTTTTCATGGTAGGGTACATTTATGCACGTTTTAAAGCCCAATTTATACAAACAGATTTGTAAATTAAACCAACGATTTATATTTAAATAAACCCTTAATAACTTGTATGTGTTTTTGAGTTGAAATATTGTAACTTTTTTTTCTGATACAGATGCTAGTTTACCTTACCCAAACTCACTCAAATCATCATGGCTAATGGTCCAATAGCAGAACGCAACAGAGATGCCACAATATATGTGGGTGGTCTTGACGACAAGGTCCAGGAAAGTCTGCTTTGGGAGCTCTTTGTTCAAGCTGGACCCTTGGTTAATGTCCATATGCCAAAAGATAGAGTTACCATGATGCATCAGGGATATGGGTAAGAAAGAACAAAATTGTTTTTATTATAGGGTTAATAATTTAAGTTAACTGCTTACTAGGTACTGTAAAAGATACAGGATTAAAAAGAAGGAGAAGAAAATTATAGGGGGTTATTTGATCATATTATATGAGGGCATGGTAGTGGCTCGCGAAGTTCGTGCAAGTGCTGTGGCATCTTTGTAACTCACTCACTGACTCATGTATAGATCATCAAAATTCTACTGATCTTCCAGACATGCTACAAAGCTGAAATTTGGCACACTGATAGAAATTATGACCAAACCCCTGGAAAAAATCAAAAAAGCCCAAAATTCTAATTTAGTCCCCTCCCCTATACATGTAAAGTTATGTAAAAGTAACATTGCTCACTTCCAGAAACGCTAGAGAGCTGAGCTTTTTTAAGACTGAAATGCACTATGATAAAACTATAGGAAAAAATTTAAAAACACTAACATTTTAATTTACTTCCCTCTTCTATAAATATAAATTTATATAAAAGTAACATTGCCCACTTCCAGAAATGCTAGAGAGCTGAGCTTTGGAAGGCTCATAGGAACTATGATAAAATCATGGAAAAATTAAAAAACCCCAAAGTTTTAATTTACTCTCCACACACACAGTAACATTGGTCACTTCTAGAAACACTAGAGAGCTGAGCTTTGGAAGACTGATGATAAAACTATAGGAAAAAATTTAAAAACACCAAAATTTTAATTTACTTCTGTCCCCTATACATATAAATTTATGTAAAAGTAACATTGCCACTTCCAGAAACGCTAGAGAGCTAAGCTTTGGAGGTCTGATGGGAAACCGAACCATGGGAAAAAAAACTTCAAAATTTTAAGTAAGGCATTGCAAAAGTTTTTAACAATATTCTGCATATTTTACTACTTTAAAAATTAAATATTATCCAATTCCTTTAAAAAAGAAGCAAAATATAACAAAAACATTTCATGTAAAAAAAGCCAAGTACGCGAAAATGATATTCCATTCCAAAAATGAAAGGTTCTTACTAGTTTATAAATGTGTTTCTATATTTGGCTATTACAGCTGCAAATGACTCTTTGGCACAGTGCTAAATTAAACATAAAGAAGTTTGGCTGTAATAGCAAAGTTTAAAAAACATTTCCAAACTAGCAAGAACCTTTCATTTTAATATTTATATTGGAGAACTTGGCTTTACTTTTATCTCAATTCTTTTTATGGAATACCATTTTTGTACAAGATTGCACCAAAAGCCACTTAATTCCCTGCCTTTATTTGTAGTAATTTTTAACCATGTTTATTTTAGGCACTAATAAGAATTAAGTATAAAAGTTTTATTGAAAAACTTGATTATACTTGAGCCACAATAGACCTACTGGTGGTCGCAGTGGAAGGGCTGCAAAGCCCACTCACATATAAACAATCATCATCATACTTTGATCTCAATCCTTTTTACAAAATACCATTTTTGTTTAGTTGGCTTTTTTTTACATGCAATGTAACAATTTACCGATGAGTTTTTTTTAGATGCTTTTCTTTTTTTTATTTATTTAGTCGGTTTAGAACGTTTTTCTACGTTGTCCGACGCCTATTCTCCACCTCATTCGATGCTGACAATCATCTTCTGTCAGATTTTTTTGTCTCATTGATGTTTGGATTGACTGTTGCCATTCTAGTTTAGGACACCCTCTTTTTCTGCACCCTATTGGTTGCCATTCTAGGACCTGCTTTGGTAATCTTTCGTCGTTCATCCATTGTACATAACATTACCATATCAGTTGCCTTTTAGTGATTTCATCCATTATGCTTCCCTCAATTCCCATTCTTTCTTTTATGATCTTATTTCTTATGTGATCTATTCTAGATATTCTCATTGATCTTCTTATTGCATCCATTTCGACACTTTCCGTTTTTGTTTTGTATTTTTCTGTTACGTGACAAGCCTCTATTCCATACAACAGTGAGCTTTTCACCATTGTTTCATATATGTAAAATGTTATAGATGCTTTTCTACTTCAGATAAATAAATTCTACTTAAAAAACACTTTTTAAATTGCAGATTTGTAGAGTTTATGGGAGAAGATGATGCAGACTATGCCATAAAAATAATGAACATGATAAAACTTTATGGAAAACCTATTAGAGTCAACAAGGCCTCGGCACACCAGAAAAATCTGGATGTGGGTGCCAATATTTTCATTGGAAACTTGGATCCAGAGGTTGACGAGAAGCTGCTTTATGACACCTTTTCAGGTAAATTTGGGACTCTGGCTTATTTACAAAGTTGGAAAATGCACTTAGTCTTCAAAATTGGAAAATCAAAACTAATTTTTTTAGTTTAGAAATTTTTTCACATGATAGATTATACTATAATGTCATGGAGAAAATTATTCTGGCTGTTATTTACAATCACAAAAGCCTGGCCAGAAAAGTTCTAAATTCCAGTCTAAAAAATAGTTAATTAATTTATTACTCGTTAACGGCCGCAGATACAAAAAAACTGCAAGATACCGAAAAGTTTCTAGATAAAACAAGGAATTTATTCTATATCTTAGAATCTATCAATGGTGTACCAGGTTTAGGAGAAAGTGAAAAAGGAGCATTCCTGCTGAAAAATATTTTTATATAAACCAGGTATCACTAGACCCACTTTCCCTATTCAAAATATAGGGGTAAAGTATACCCCTCGAAGGGGGTTCGTGCTACAAAAATTTCAAGATAGCCAAAAAGTGTCCCCCTCGCAAACAAAATCGACGTGTCCGAGCATTTCTCCAAATTCGCACTCTAAATACCTAAAAAGGTCCCTGTTTCGATGTTCGTGAAACACCCTGTATATAACTTTTACGTCTATTTCGATATTTTTTGATAGTTGTTACAGTATCAGATTTATATACAATTTTATTGAGTTTATCTTAGGTTGCCCAATAAGTCCTATACTCATATGTTTTGAATTGTAGCTTTTGGGGTAATTCTACAAACTCCAAAAATTATGAGAGATCCAGATACTGGCAACTCCAAAGGATTCGCTTTCATCAATTTTGCCAGTTTTGAAGCTTCTGATGCCAGTATTGAAGCTATGAATGGCCAATATCTTTGCAATAGGTAAGAATATTTATTTAAATACAGTCGAACCTCTGTAACTCGAACTTAAAGGGACAACTATAAGAGAAATTCGAGTTAAAGAGGGTAAAATACATATAAAAAGTGCACAGATCTTCAGGTTCGAGTTAGAGAGGTTCGACTGTGATAATGCTTATTTCAGTTAATTCATAGTCACGAACGTCACATTCCATTCAAAAGTAACATAACTATTACACATAGTAACGTATGCGACATTTGGTTCCATAATAATGGAATATTATTTAAAACATGTCTTTTAAAAAATAAATGGTATGCCCATAGAATTTTTAAAAATTGAAGTGAAATTTTGCTTCAAGGGTACACACATATTTATATTATATTTTAGTTTCAGTACCAATGTCGCGTCCCTTACTATTGAATACAAAAAACCTTCTATTTCTTCTTAGTTTCAATTATTCTATAGGGACGTACGTGACATTTAATTCCTTAGTAACGTACGTGACATTGCATTCTCTAGTGTCGGGCGCGACATTGCATTTCCTAGTAGCGGACGTGACTCCATTCCATAATAACGGACGTGACATTACCGTGATTTTAATTAAATGACAGTAGGTTTATGTCCAGAGAATCACGATCAGAATAAACCAAGCAAAAACAGAACAGGTAGAGGAAATTATTTCAGTTAATTCATAGTCACGGACGTCACATTCCATTCAATAGTAACGTAACTACATTACATAGTAACGTATGCGACATCTACTTTCATAGTAACGTGCGTGACATTCCATTCTATATTACTAGTCGCGACATTTGGTTCCATAGTAATGGAATATTATTTAAAACATGTCTTTTAAAAAATAAATGGTATGCCCATAGAATTTTTAAAAATTGAAGTGAAATTTTGCTTCAAGGGTACACACATATTTATATTATATTTTAGTTTCAGTACCAATGTCGCGTCCCTTACTATTGAATACAAAAAACCTTCTATTTCTTCTTAGTTTCAATTATTCTATAGGGACGTACGTGACATTTAATTCCTTAGTAACGTACGTGACATTGCATTCTCTAGTGTCGGGCGCGACATTGCATTTCCTAGTAGCGGACGTGACTCCATTCCATAATAACGGACGTGACATTACCGTGATTTTAATTAAATGACAGTAGGTTTATGTCCAGAGAATCACGATCAGAATAAACCAAGCAAAAACAGAACAGGTAGAGGAAATTATTTCAGTTAATTCATAGTCACGGACGTCACATTCCATTCAATAGTAACGTAACTACATTACATAGTAACGTATGCGACATCTACTTTCATAGTAACGTGCGTGACATTCCATTCTATATTACTAGTCGCGACATTTGGTTCCATAGTAATGGAATATTATTTAAAACATGTCTTTTAAAAAATAAATGGTATGCCCATAGAATTTTTAAAAATTGAAGTGAAATTTTGCTTCAAGGGTACACACATATTTATATTATATTTTAGTTTCAGTACCAATGTCGCGTCCCTTACTATTGAATACAAAAAACCTTCTATTTCTTCTTAGTTTCAATTATTCTATAGGGACGTACGTGACATTTAATTCCTTAGTAACGTACGTGACATTGCATTCTCTAGTGTCGGGCGCGACATTGCATTTCCTAGTAGCGGACGTGACTCCATTCCATAATAACGGACGTGACATTACCGTGATTTTAATTAAATGACAGTAGGTTTATGTCCAGAGAATCACGATCAGAATAAACCAAGCAAAAACAGAACAGGTAGAGGAAATTATTTCAGTTAATTCATAGTCACGGACGTCACATTCCATTCAATAGTAACGTAACTACATTACATAGTAACGTATGCGACATCTACTTTCATAGTAACGTGCGTGACATTCCATTCTATATTACTAGTCGCGACATTTGGTTCCATAGTAATGGAATATTATTTAAAACATGTCTTTTAAAAAATAAATGGTATGCCCATAGAATTTTTAAAAATTGAAGTGTAATTTTGCTTCAAGGGTACACACATATTTATATTATATTTTAGTTTCAGTACTAATGTCGCGTCCCTTACTATTGAATACAAAAAAACCTTCTATTTCTTCTTAGTTTCAATTATTCTATAGGAACTTACGTGACATTTAATTCCTTAGTAACGTACGTGACATTGCATTCTCTAGTGTCGGACGCGACATTGCATTTCCTAGTAGCGGACGTGACTCCATTCCATAATAACGGACGTGACATTACCGTGATTTTAATTAAATGACAGTAGGTTTATGTCCAGAGAATCACGATCAGAATAAACCAAGCAAAAACAGAACAGGTAGAGGAAATTATTTCAGTTAATTCATAGTCACGGACGTCACATTCCATTCAAAAGTAACGTAACTACATTACATAGTAACGTATGCGACATCTACTTTCATAGTAACGTGCGTGACATTCCATTCTATATTACTAGTCGCGACATTTGGTTCCATAGTAATGGAATATTATTTAAAACATGTCTTTTAAAAAATAAATGGTATGCCCATAGAATTTTTAAAAATTGAAGTGAAATTTTGCTTCAAGGGTACACACATATTTAATTCATATTTTAGTTTCAGTACTAATGTCGCGTCCCTTACTATTCAATACAAAAAAACCTTCTATTTCTTCTTAGTTTCAATTATTCTATAGGGACGTACGTGACATTTAATTCCTTAGTAACGTACGTGTCATTGCATTCTCTAGTGTCGGACGCGACATTGCATTTCCTAGTAGCGGACGTGACTCCATTCCATAATAACGGACGTGACATTACCGTGATTTTAATTAAATGACAGTAGGTTTATGTCCAGAGAATCACGATCAGAATAGACCAAGAAAAAATAGAATAGGTATAGGAAAATATATACCTATATAATATAAATATATAAATATATCCATAACAGTTCGAGTTAAGGAGAATTCGAATTTTAGAAATTCATGTTAAACAGGGTAAAATACATATAAAAAGTGCACAGACCCTTAAAAGGTTCGAGTTAGAGAGGTTCGACTGTGATAATGTTTATTTCAGTTAATTCATAGTCACGGACGTCACATTCCATTCAAAAGTAACGTAACTACATTACATAGTAACGTATGCGACATCTACTTTCATAGTAACGTACGTGACATTCCATTCTATATTACTAGTCGCTACATTTGGTTCCATAGTAATGGAATAATATTTAAAACATGTCTTTTAAAAAATAAATGGTATGCCCATAGAATTTTTAAAAATTGAAGTGAAATTTTGCTTCAAGGGTACACACATATTTATATCATATTTTAGTTTCAGTACTAATGTCGCGTCCCTTACTATTGAATACAAAAAAACCTTCTATTTCTTCTTAGTTTCAATTATTCTATAGGAACGTACGTGACATTTAATTCCTTAGTAACGTACGTGACATTGCATTCTCTAGTGTCGGACGCGACATTGCATTTCCAAGTAGCGGACGTGACTCCATTCCATAATAACGGACGTGACATTGCCGTGATTTTAATTAAATGACAGTAGATTTATGTCTAGAGAATCACGATCAGAATAAACCAAGAAAAAATAGAACAGGTAGAGGAAAATATATACCTATATAGTATAAATATATCCATAACAGTTCGAGTTATGGAGAATTCGAATTATAGAAATTCATGTGAAGGAGGGTAAAATACATATAAAAAGTGCACAGACCCTTAAAAGGTTCGAGTTAGAGAGGTTCGACTATGATAATGCTTATTTCAGTTAATTCATAGTCACGGACGTCACATTCCATTCAAAAGTAACGTAACTACATTACATAATAACGTATGCGACATCTACTTTCATAGTAACGTGCGTGACATTCCATTCTATATTACTAGTCGCGACATTTGGTTCCATAGTAATGGAATATTATTTAAAACATGTCTTTTAAAAAATAAATGGTATGTCCATAGAATTTTTAAAAATTGAAGTGAAATTTTGCTTCAAGGGTACACACATATTTATATCATATTTTAGTTTCAGTACTAATGTCGCGTCCCTTACTATTGAATACAAAAAAACCTTCTATTTCTTCTTAGTTTCAATTAGTCTATAGGAACGTACGTGACATTTAATTCCTTAGTAACGTACGTTTAATTTAGACATCCATTATAACGGACGTGACATTACCGTGATTTTAATTAAATGACAGTAGGTTTATGTCCAGAGAATCACGATCAGAATAAACCAAGAAAAAATAGAACAGGTGTAGGAAAATATATACCTATATAATATAAATATATAAATATATCCATAACAGTTCGAGTTATGGAGAATTCGAATTATAGAAATTCATGTTAAAGAGGGTAAAATACATATAAAAAGTGCACAGACCCTTAAAAGGTTCGAGTTAGAGAGGTTCGACTGTGATAATGCTTATTTCAGTTAATTCATAGTCACGGACGTCACATTCCATTCACAAGTAACGTAACTACATTACATAGTAACGTACGTGACATTCCATTCTATATTACTAGTCACGACATTTGGTTCCATAGTAATGGAATAATATTTAAAACATGTCTTTTAAAAAATAAATGGTATGCCCATAGAATTTTTAAAAATTGAAGTGAAATTTTGCTTCAATGGTACACACATATTTATAGCATATTTTAGTTTCAGTACTAATGTCGCGTCCCTTACTATTGAATACAAAAAAACCTTCTATTTCTTCTTAGTTTCAATTATTCTATAGGAACGTACGTGACATTTAATTCCTTAGTAACGTACGTGACATTGCATTCTCTAGTGTCGGACGCGACATTGCATTTCCTAGTAGCGGACGTGACTCCATTCCATAATAACGGACGTGACATTACCGTGATTTTAATTAAATGACAGTAGGTTTATGTCCAGAGAATCACGATCAGAATAAACCAAGAAAAAATAGAACAGGTAGAGGAAAATATATACCTATATAATATAAATATATAATATCCATAACAGTTCAAGTTATGGAGAATTCGAATTATAGAAATTCATGTTAAAGAGGGTAAAATACATATAAAAAGTGCACAGATCTTAAAAGGTTCGAGTTAGAGAGGTTCGACTGTGATAATGCTTATTTCAGTTAATTCATAGTCACGGACGTCACATTCCATTCAAAAGTAACGTAACTACATCACATAGTAACGTATGCGACATCTAATTTCATAGTAACGTGCGTGACATTCCATTCTATATTACTAGTCGCGACATTTGGTTCCATAATAATGGAATATTATTTAAAACATGTCTTAAAAAATAAATGGTATGCCCATAGAATTTTTAAAAATTGAAGTGAAATTTTGCTTCAAGGGTACACACATATTTATATCATATTTTAGTTTCCGTACTGATGTCGCGTCCCTTACTATTGAATACAAAAAAACCTTCTATTTCTTCTCAGTTTCAATTATTCTATAGGGACGTACGTGACATTTAATTCCTTAGTAACGTACGTGACATTGCATTCTCTAGTGTCGGACGCGACATTGCATTTCCTAGTAGCGGACGTGACTCCATTCCATAATAACGGACGTGACATTACCGTGATTTTAATTAAATGACAGTAGGTTTATGTCCAGATAATCACTATCAGAATAAACCAAGAAAAAATAGAGCAGGTAGAGGAAAATATATACCTATATAATATAAATATATAATATCCATAACAGTTCAAGTTATGGAGAATTCGAATTATAGAAATTCATGTTAAAGAGGGTAAAATACATATAAAAAGTGCACAGATCTTAAAAGGTTCGAGTTAGAGAGGTTCGACTGTGATAATGCTTATTTCAGTTAATTCATAGTCACGGACGTCACATTCCATTCAAAAGTAACGTAACTACATCACATAGTAACGTATGCGACATCTAATTTCATAGTAACGTGCGTGACATTCCATTCTATATTACTAGTCGCGACATTTGGTTCCATAGTAATGGAATATTATTTAAAACATGTCTTTTAAAAAATAAATGGTATGCCCATAGAATTTTTAAAAATTGAAGTGAAATTTTGCTTCAAGGGTACACACATATTTATATTATATTTTAGTTTCAGTACTAATGTCGCGTCCCTTACTATGGAATACAAAAAAACCTTCTATTTCTTCTTAGTTTCAATTATTCTATAGGGACGTACGTGACATTTAATTCCTTAGTAACGTACGTGACATTGCATTCTCTAGTGTGGGACGCGACATTGTATTTCCTAGTAGCGGACGTGACTCCATTCCATAATAACGGACGTGACATTACCGTGATTTTAATTAAATGACAGTAGATTTATGTCTAGAGAATCACGATCAGAATAAACCAAGAAAATACTCTGCCAATCTATGGGCACCTAAGCTCACACTAGGTACTATAGTTATAGTGTGAGCTAATATAATCAAAAACTGAAATATATTTTATTCAACTCCAGACTCAATTACCTTTCGTTTTATACCACACAAGCCCTGTTTTGACTTAAACTCAAATTTTTTAAATCTACCCCCACCCTTTAAAAAAAAACTAAAATGTATTTTGTTTAACTCCAGACTCAATTACCTTTCGTTGGATATCACACACGCCATACTTTCACTTAAACTCTAATTTTTGACATCTACCCCAACCCTTTTTTTTTAAATAAACTAAAATTCATTTTGTTTAACTCCAGACTTAATTACCTTTCGTTTGATATCACACACGCCATATTTTCACATAAACTCTAATTTTTGGAATCTACCCCCACCATTTTATTTGGCTTGCGTGCGGTGTATTTTGTTCATTTTTAAATGGGACCATCACGACCCAAGACCCAACTTAGGTACCAAATTTTATTAAAATCGGACAAGCGGTTTTTGAGTTATGCGGGTTGGTCGTTACAGACAGACATACAGACAGACAGACAGACAGACAGACAGACAGATTTTCACATAAACTCTAATTTTTGGAATCTACCCCCACCATTTTATTTGGCTTGCGTGCGGTGGATTTTGTTCATTTTTAAATGGGACCATCACGGCCCAAGACCCAACTTAGGTACCAAATTTTATTAAAATCGGACAAGCGGTTTTTGAGTTATGCGGGTTGGTCGTTACAGACAGACATACAGACAGACAGACAGACACAGACAGACAGACAAACAGACAGCAAAACAAAAAAGTTTCAAAATCATCTGAAACGCAAAGATATATAAAAAATTTTGAAATCGGAGCAACTTTTTTTTCTCGAAAATATTAGGATCACCATAGCTCACACTACTTATATAGTAGTAGTGTGAGCTAATAGAACAAGTAGAGGAAAATATATACCTGAGAAAAATTATTAAACAAGAAAAAGAAAAACAAACAGCTGAAATCAAGAAACGATTAAGATTCGCCTTCGATTTAAAAAAAATTAAAAATATCCTGTACTTATACACAAAAGCCATGGAATAAATAATTATTTATTCCATGCAAAAGCCCAAAGATCAATTGAAACAGATGTTACACGTAAATCTAACAAGTAAAAAAAGGAATGAATGGATGAGAAATGAAACAAAAGGGATGTCAGAGGAAAAGTATTAAAATTAAAATGGAAATTTTCCGATCATAATATCAGACAGAACGATGATCAATGGATGGAACAAATGTGTTGTAAACTGGAGACATTGGGAAAATAAAATAAGTAGGGGACGACTCCAAATGAGATGGCGAATGATTTGAAGAAACATGCGGGAACTGGATGGATGAACACGGCGACAGAGAAGAGTGGAAAATATTGGGGAAAATATAGATAGATTTCATTTTTAGGGTACCATCGTCAGTCTTTAAACATTTTGTTCGACTTCTTCATGTAATTTTAATCTATTTTTTTTTGACAGGCCAATCTCAGTATCATATGCCTTCAAAAAGGACGCGAAAGGAGAGAGACACGGATCAGCAGCTGAGAGATTGCTGGCAGCCCAGAACCCACTATCACAAGCTGACAGACCTCATCAGCTGTTTGCCGACGCGCCGCCTATCGGTATGTGAGATAACCCTGTCAAAAATGTCGCGTCAAATCTCGTAAAAAAAAACTCATGAAAGTTCAGGAGATCTCGTAGGTATTTTCTTCAGATTATGAAACACCACTTTCCAGTTTTTCACAGAAAAAAAGCACAATTTTACGCGACAAACACAAAACATCGCAAAAGTAAATAAGCAACAAATATGGCGTCCATCCACATAGCATGCGCACTAGAATGCTTACTAAAGCAAGCCATGATTTCTTCACTTTTCGATTTTTTGAACCAGTATTGCTCTATGGTATTTGTTTTTATCAAATAATGATTTGAAACTTCCGTCTAACCTCTATAACTCGAACTTAAAGGGACAACCAAAACAGTTCGAGTTATGGAGAGTTTGAGTAAAATAAAAAAATCATAATTCCAATAAATTTTTTTACTGAATTAAAACAGTTGATACTTAAAAACTTGAAAATTATTATATTATTAAATTATTATTGCATTTTTACCGCCTTCGCGACGTTATATGTCGGTCAGCGAAAATAATTAGTTATTAAATTCTGACAATATGTTTTTTTTTGCCCAGTTGGACTCAATTTTTTTTCGTATTTCAAAGATAAATAAACTAAATAAAAAGATTTATGGTGCAAAAAAAATACATCAAGCACAAAAGGTGTATATTTTCATACACATCTAAACTCCACCTCAAGAGACAAGTCATTATTTGTTGTGGCTTCATCCATTGAAAAAGCGGGCTGTATAGTTTCAAGTGCTTTTAAAACTTCAGCGTTGGAAGGTTTTTGTCTAGGAGTTTCTTCACTCTCATCTTGCTTGTTAGAAAAGCTTTCTACTACAAGATATATTACTGCTACGGAAAATACCCAGGGGAATCCCAAAAGATCACATAATAGCGGCTAAAGTATTGTTCATACTCGTCTTAGTCTTTTGTTTTTGATTAGTCTTTGTCCTTTGATTAGTCTTAGCTGTCCTTAACAAAATCGGCTGTTCATACTCGTCTTTTGTTTTTGATTAGTCTTAGTCATAACCCACTGAAAAAAAAATTCAATTTCAATAAAAAGGCCCTCTTCAAAAGTCATTTTCTACACAAAACAATCTTATTTAACCTAATCTGTGCACGAAACACAGACACGAAAGAACAAAAGCGAAAAAGAAACAAAAAAACAAATAAAATTTTGAGGTTATGTTGAGATTTTCTGTTAAATTCCAAATTTCGGCCGCGCGCTTGCACTCTTCGGGCGCCCTGTAAAAAAAACAACAAATATCAGCTGATGTCTGTCACTCGTCTTAGTCATTGTCCTAAGGATTGAAATTGGCAACTCTTAAGACAAAGACTAATCAAAAACAAAAGCAAAAGCATTGTATGAACACTCCCATAAGAAACAGTGGTTTTAACTTTCTTATGACAAGACATATGACTAAACCAAGACAAAAGACTAGACAAAAGACGAGTATGAACGATCCATAACTCTTGATATACCAGTCAATTTCAAAACGCACCCTAGCGATTGGGAGGTCAATTTTACCTTTAATCGATTTTAAAAGTCCGTTCTAGAGAGATCTTTGCGTTAACGTGACTGGGAATACGGTTTGAGTTATAGAGAGGTTCGAGTTATAGAAATTCGAGTTAAAGAGGTTAAAATACATAGAAAACTTGCAAAATGTGCAGGGACCACTTAAAAAGTTCGAGTTATAGAGGTTCGAGTTAGAAAGGTTCGACTGTATTATATTTTTTTATATTTTTTAGGTGGTATGGTACCAGGAATCGCTCCGCCCCCACCGCCGGTACTCATGGGTGGTCTTATGCCCCCGCCTCCGCCCACTCCGGGTGGTATTCAACCACCTCCACCGCCCCCGGTACCCCCACCTTCCGGTTTTCCGTCAGGAATACCCCCACCTCCTTTACCGCCCCAACAGCCGCCTCTACCACCAGGGGCGCCCCCACCGCCGCCCAATATTTCTGGAGGGGGAATGCCGAGACCGCCGTTGCCTCCAGGACCTCCTGGATCGCAAGGGGGACCACCTGGAATGCCCCCGCCACCAAGGTATGTATTTTTTTTAACTTCTAAGAATCTTTATTACAGGGTGTCCCAAATCAAAATAACTACAAGAGATACCAGTTTGTTTAAATAAGAAAAAAGTTGCGCTATTCTAAGCTCAATCAGATGCCGTATCAAAATTAAAAATATCTACAGGGGTTTTTAAAATATCGAGCAAAAACTAAAAATTGTGTTTTTTGAAAAATTTAAATATTGCCGCCATCTTGCAAACAAATTTAATGAAATTTGGTAGTTTTATATAAGCAACTACGCCCAATCGAACGTTAACAAATTTTTTCTAGGCCTTCTAGTTTTTTTGAAACCATAGCCAACTTTGTTATTTCTTATGACCGCCATATTGAATTTATACGTCAATAAATAGAGCATTAAAAGAGCTTTTGAACCATGTATGATAAGCCTATCTTTGAATGACGGAAAATGTGAATTTATTTAAAAAACTGTTTTTCACTTGGTTGGCTGTGAAACAAAGGTCGTAGTTGCGTTTGTTGCCATACCTATGTAACTATCAGTCAAACCTTTGTCATTTATTTGATTGATTTGTTGGAGTTTTAGGGCCCATCGCACCGACTTTTTTTCCCGTTTCTTAGCCTAAAGAATACCTTATTTCGTAAAATTTCGTTGCACCGAAGTTAAAGGCAGACTTATTCCTTCCTTAGTTTTGTTTATTAACATATTAACCGGAGGAGACTAGGAAATAAACAAAAAAATCGGCCGTCTAGATAAACAATTTGTTTTAAAAAACGTACTTCTGCAGAAAAGAACTCATCGACTATTTTTGTTTGGTCCATAGAAAACTCTATTTTCTTTCTCTTTAAGAATCACCAAAATTATCCGATCTTTCCTTTACTTTTATTTCTTTTTTAAAGCAATGCACCGGAAAAAGACGAAACTGTTCTTCTTACAAACCCTTACCAGATTAATTATACACGACCAAATATGGATATATAACAAGCGGTGATAACTTTAACTTGTGCTTCCAGCATTTATTTTGCTACTCCTTCGTTTTCCTTTATTAAACCAGTGCGAGAGAAAAAAACAAAACTATTCTCGATTACAGTCCCTCACTAAAACAAAGGAATTAGAAAGATGCCGCAATCATGCCCTTTGGACCCATTAGTATTTTGTAAAGGGTCAATGCGGCGTTTTTGACCTGTCTCTTTACGGTTCGGAATTGTTTTCGTGTTTTTTCTTAAAATATATTTTCGATCTGGACTCAAATTTAATCTTAAAAGACTTTAAAATGGTGTGGGAGTGTATTTTGTGCTAAAATCTCGACTATTTTAATCCAGAAGTTTCGTTTTACAAGTAAGTTAAATAACTTGTTTGACCTTCAAAACAAAGACCAATGCCGTAGAAATCAATATAAAATCAGAAAAAAAAATTTTGGGTATTATATAAATAATTATTTATTTGTTAAAACTGTTTAAACATAAGTTTAGTTAAAAATGTACAGGGTGTCCCAAGTTTTGGTGTTTTGATACTTTTAACTGAACTACGAGCCTTGATTTTCAACAGATAAGGTAAAAAAGGTATCTTATTAATATGGAAAGTAATTTTTTTATGTATACCTTTTTTATTTAACCGTTTTTTTTGTGTAAACAGTTTTTTTAGATTTGGATTGAGGCAAGTTTTTAGGTTGGGTTAGTCCTTTTTACCTACTCTGAATTTTTAACGTTGTCTAACCTAAAATAAAATACACCAAGCTAAAAGCATCCTAATCAAACATCTAATTGTCAATGGGTATCTATTCAGCTGTAAACTAAATTAAATTGCTTGTTTTAATAAGTTAGGTATTTACTTTTAATAAATAAATATTTTGCCGCCGTCACTGGTAAATCGATCGACCATAAAGAATAAACATACGTCTGCTGTGTGTCGCACAGCGTTGCCATCGTCTTTTCAAAAAATATTTCTATTCTTTTCCAACTTATTGAAGCATCAAGGGGTCAAATCGAATTGTTTTGATGAATGAATTTTTGCCGCGGTTCCTGGTCTCCTCCGGTTAATACGTTAATGGTGTTGTTAAAATTAAGTCAGCTTTTTTCGTGACTTTACTGTTCCTTAAGAGCTGTTTAAAGATAAGATGCTGGTCACATAATGTTACCCGTCTGGTATAGCCATAGCAACTGAAAATACCTTCAAATGAGCAAAGTGTTGTCATTAAAATGAATTTTGTGTTTTTTAAGTAAATAAAGGAAAAAACATGTTTTTTTTTTTTAAAATAAAAAAGATTTTAGAAAAACTTTAGTGCACAAGATAACGGCTGGATTTTGGTTCTTTTGACATATAAAGTTTTTGTGAAAAAATATACCAATATACTATATATACAGGGTGTCCCAGAACTAATGGTACATGGTTAAACTGTAGATTCCTTGGGTCAAAATATTACGATTTTGCCATATTTACCTTAGTCCAAAAATTCAAATTAACCGAGATACAGGGTGTTAAACTTTATTTTTTTAATTCGATTTTCTTTAATAACTTTTTTACTAATTAATATTTTTGAAAAAACTAACCAGCGAGTAAGTTTTTTTAAAATTGGCAAGACGATTCCGTTGAAAAATTTGATGCACAGTGTACAGGGTGTTCCTTGGACCACTACCATTGCATAAAAATCAGTATATTTTTTTTGTGCCTCAGTGTATACCAGTTTTTATGTAAAATAATGGTTTTCCCATCCTTTTTATGTAAAAAAGTTATACTGTTTTAAAGTCGCTCAGAGCAACGGTTTTTGAGTTTTTTGCATAAAAATTTTTTATTGCATGTGAGTGATCTGCCTAATTTATGTACGATACTTTCTTCAATTCTTTCTACTAATTAATAATTTTGCACAAAAATTGGGTTTGGTGATTTTTGGGCATGGACAATTTAATTTTGGTTAAAAAAAATAGAAATATTATACAGGGTGTTCTCTGGCTCGGTACCGTTACATTAAAATAGGTCTAACTTTTTTGTTCCTTGGTGTATACAAGATTCTACAAAATACAATAATTTTTTTTATATTTTTAAGTGAAATAGTTATGGTGTTTAGATGTCGCTTAGAGCAACGGTTTTTAAGATATTTAAATTATAAGTTTTTATTGTATGCGTAAAAGATTTTTGATTAAATTCTTACCCACTTCATACATATTGGCTATAATCAATAATTTTTTATAAACTTTTAAGATTTGATGTTTTCTTAGGAAATATTAAGTTAAAAATATACAGGATGGTTCTTGAATTATCATAAGTGTGTTAAAACAATTGTAAATTATTGTCCGTTATGGCAACTGTGTAGGGCGATGTTTTTAATGAGGAACAAAAACTTCTTCGTATTAATGTTTTTAAAAATGGTCAGTACGTATACTTTATTAATGCAACTATTTTTTTATTGTTTTGAAAGAAAATTATAATTATTAATAAAATTGATATTTTATTATTTATTTAAAAAAATATAAAACAGCAACAAAGTTAAAATTTTAAAATTGACAAATAGTAAATCAAACTTAAAATTGTTTATTATAGTAGGCGTTGAAAATAAAAAACAATAAAATCCCATAAAGTTGCTGTCTGCGTCTATTCTGTCAAACTTTCTTAAAACTACAGAACTGTTTGTAAAATTACTTAATAACTAAAATCATATTCTGTTAAAAAACCTGCTTAAGTATACACCGAGGCACAAAAAAATACACTGATGATTTTAATGCAATGGTAGTGGTCCATAGAGCACCCTGTACATTGTACATCAACTTTTTCAACGGAATCGTCTTGCAAATTTCAGAAAAACCTACGTGCTGGTTAGTTTTTGCAAAAATATTAATTAGTAAAAAGAATTGAAGAAAGTATCATACATAAATTTGGCATTTCACTCACATGCAATAAAAAATTTTAATGCAAAAATCTCAAAACCCGTTGCTCTGAGCGACTTTAAAACAGTATAACCTTTTTACATAAAAAGGATGGGACAACCATTATTTTACATAAAACTGGTATACACCGAGGCACAAAAAAATACAGTGATTTTAATGCAATGGTAGTAGTCCAAGGAACACCCTGTACATTGTACATCAAAATTTTCAACGGAATCGTCTTTCCAGTTTCAAAAAAATTTACACGCTCGTTATTTTTTGCAAAAATATTAATTAGTAAAAAAGTTATTAAAGAAAATCGAATTGAAAAAATAAAGTTTAACACCCTGTATCTCGGTTAGTACGAACTTTTGGACTAAGGTAAGTGTGGCTAAATCGTAATATTTTGACCCAGGGAATCAACAGTTTAACTATGTACCATTAGTTCTGGGACAGATATATACAAAAAGATTTGTAAGGAAGAAAAATAAATATTCATTTAAATAAAGTTGAATCTAGTTTTTATTACAGTATTTTCGTCCGATTTTTGAGTTAACTGTTGTTCACAGCCTGGTCGGTACAGCGGTAAGGGTAGGATAGGACTGACCGGACTGACCAGTGTAAGAAAACCCTTGCATTTAAATTAAACTGCACTGAATGAAGTAACCAGACGATTTTCCTTTCTGTCTTTACATTTTACCCTAATTTTATTATAATTTTTAATCCTTTGGTTGTACCCAGCAGGGATGTATGGGCCATAAGGGAAAATGAAAAAAATCCCGAGGGGTTGGTCCTTTTTATGCCGGTGAATTATGGGCCGGAGCCGTATGGGCCGCATCCTTATGGACAGGAGCCTTATCGGCCTGTGCCTTATGAGCAGTAGTTTTTTGGGCCAGGCGCAGATTTTTTCCCGGACTGGATGGGCAACCGTAAACCAGCCCGAGAAAAAATACGCGGCTGTACCAACAAGGCGACAAGGACACCCAAATTCCAAAAAATCGGGTAACACCATCTCGATTTCATCATCTTCCAAATATTCTTCCAAAAATTCAAGAAGTTTCATTTTTGTAAATAAATTTTTAAAGGCGACTTGACACAGAAAATTGATGGGTTTTGACAAAACTATTTTGGGACATACTGGGTGTTGTTGTTGTTTTTTCATAGTTAAACATTTTCTTGGATGAAACAGCGGCGTTGCCTGATTGGATCACAATGACAAAATAAGGTATGCTTAAAATTAAAGCAATCCATAATTAAGAAAGAGAATTTTAAAAGTCGGTACGATGGGCCCTTAAAGTTTCTAAATTACTTAAGATTTTTTTAAGTCACATCATCAATCAAATTTAACATGGAAAGGTTTCCAAATTGGGAGAAAGTAGATATGTATGAATGTTATATTTTGTGTAATAAGAATGCTGGAAATCAACTGCACAAAGAATTCTTAAAAAATTTAAATATCATCCATATGCAACACATATTAGTCAAGCACTCCGAGATGATAGAAAGAAGAACCTTGTTTTGCAATTGGTTCATACAAAAATCGCAAGAAAACCCTCAATTTCCGCTTAAGGTTCTGTGGTCCGATGAAAGCAGGTTTACAAACTGCGGGGTGTTTTACAGATATAACTACGTGTACTGGGCCGATGAAAATCCGTTCTTAAATCGTGAGGTGTACCATCAAGTTAGGTGGGGTTTGAATGTATAAAACGGACACATACTATTTACCATTTTTCATAATAATTTGAAGGCACCTCGATATCTAGAAATTCTACAAAATTACGTTGAGCAAATTTTAGAAAATTTGCCTCTTCAAGATGTAGCAAACATCTGGTTCCAGCAAGATGGAGCACCTCCACATAATGCAAGAATCATAACCGACTATTTGAATCAACAACATTGAAATAACTGGATCGTAAATCGAGGTCCAGTTGCCTGGCCTGCACGTTTGCAGGACCTTACGCCTCTTGATTTTTGTATTTGGGGATACTTAAAGGATAAAGTTTATTCTACTACTCATAATACGATAGAAGAACTTTAGGCAGCCGTTGTTTAAGCCATAGAAGAAATTCCTGAACAAATGGTTAAAGATGAATGCATGTCTCTAATTCATCGATGCAAGATTTGCATGAATAACAACGGTGGAATTTTCGAACATTGCTTATTTAATTCAATGCTTTGTCATCGGTTTCTGGTTTTATTTTAAATTAAATAATAAATGCAAACCTTTTGTTTCAGAAATAAAAGATAGATTTTAAAACTGTATTAAAGAAAAATTAAAAAATAAGGGCCTTAAAAATTGATGTGGAGTTCTCTTGGAGTGTGCTAATGGGCTAGAAAGGTATCAGATCATTCATGGATCCATTTATTTTTCTGTAGGATGATGCCACCCCACATGGCCTGGCAGGGCAACATGCCTCCACCTCCTGGAGGACCAGGCCACCAATTCCAAGGGTTCCCTCCTCCTCCGCCACCGGGGTCAAGACCTCCACCACCCAATTGGAGACCCCCACCACCTCCCAACTTTGGGAACAGACCCCCTTTCCCTCGCCCTGGCGTACCCCCGCCTCCGCCTAGTTTTGATTAGAACAAAAAAACAGGTTTCATTTTTAATTAAAGATCTAATTTTTTTAAGGTTTTGTATGTGTGGACTTTTAAGAATATAATGTATACCCTAATGAAAAATTGTTTTTTTTAACCCTACAGCCGATTGAACAGCTTAAAAAAAGTAAGAATATGTGATTTAAAAACCTTACAAAGTCCGTTCAAGAGCTACCCACTTATAAATGCTCATACTTGCCACCCTGTTTTGCGAAACAATAACCTAAACGGTTACAAAATACCTGCCGTACATCGCTTAGCATCTGAGGTTTGAGAGAGTTAAAAGCCTCTTCAATTTTAATTCGAAGTTCGGCTAAATTATAAGCTTGATGTGTTATTTTTCCGATTTGTCCCAAAATCGACATTTTTGGTCTCCCGTAAGTTCTTAATCAGCATACTAAATTTCATCTATCTACGTCAAAGCGTTCCCGTGTAATCGTCAAAATTCGAGCGTGGTACAGTAGGGGTGCTAGGGACGGAATAATTGATTTTCACCACAGGCGAAAATCAATAAACATACGGATGATTTTCGCATCCAACACTTTTAAAACTGTTGCAGCCTTGATTTTCGCTAAGTCTCTCGCCTACGGCGAAATTTTTCATTTAATTATTTATAAAAAATCTTAAACAATATTTATTGTACAATAAAGTAGTAGTATTAAGTTAATATCCAACTCTTTTCCACATTTTACCGATAAAAAGTGCTTTTTGCTGGCTGTGCTCCTGCTACAAACATGGTCTCAAAAAAATTACAAATTTTACCAATTTGTGTATAGTATTTTGTAATGTTTTGTCAAATACTATTTTGTGTGGTAAATAGTTAAAACTAATCCCAGGAACTTGAAACTTACTATTCCTTTAAAAATGACATTTTACACATGTATTTCTAGTAAAATTTTAAACTCCTGCTGTAAATTGACACTACACCTGTGTCAAAATATATATTTATATGAATAAAAAATAATATTGTATTAGTATTTTAATGGCCGCAAAAACCTCCAAAAACCCCCTAGACTCCCCAAAATCTGAAAGCTTGAGGTTTTTTCAAATTTTCTTAAAAACTAAGCTTCTAAGAGAAAAATGTATACTTTATTGTAGACATTAAAATTTCCTTTTTAGCAAGGTATAATTCAATAAAGTCTTTTCTTCGATAGGAAAATTTAACGCTGGCATAATTCCCGCGAAAGAAATTAGGAAGGTTTATAAAAACGTAATTCTTACCTCCTTCTCGCTTCCCAGATTTAAAAGAAAAGACAATCTTGATCCCGAAACGCGACCTCGTTGGATCTCCCTTGATATCCCTAGTCAGCTCTTGTCTACCTGCCTATAATTTCTACTCTGTTGTTCTCTCTCTTCTTTAATGTTTAGATCACAAGCGTCGCAATTTGTTGAGAACAGAGTACACCGTTTCTATTTTTATCTAAAGACTTGCTTAATTAGTTTTTCTTTTTCTAAGTAGAATCTTCATGGCCAGTATAGCTTTTACCCTAACGGTATACTAATATGAAGAGTCCGAAATGAAATTTGATGGTTAAAATCACAGAATTTATCTGTAGTTACAATAATACACCGATTTGCGACTTATAAGCTATAATTTATGAACAGACCCGAATTTTCTTTCCGCGTTGGCCTGTAGCCTTAACATAATCCTCTGACAGTAGATGTCATACGTCAGCTGACTATTCAAAATAACGGCGTTTTTGGTTTTTCTTCACAACAACAAAGAACCCAAAAACTTCTCCACGTTTTTTTTTCTTTCTTCAGTTTTTCTATTTTTTCTTAATTAAAATGCAACCGTGTAAAAGTGAATCATTTCGTTTCCAAAGAAATACAATGGAGAATTCGTCCACTTCTTCCACTGAGAGTTCAAAAATGCAACAGTGCAGAAAAAGGTAAATATCTTCAAAACTAAATAAAATACTCAAATTATATTAATAACAAAATTTTATTGTTTTTTATAAGCAAAAAATTAATAATGAGAGATTGTTCCTATCTTTAGGTAGAGCCAATTTTATCCCTAGTTTTACTAAAAATAATTTTTGTTATAGATTAAAGGAACAGTTTGATGAATCCCAAGAAAATGAAAAATCTGGAGAGTCTTCATCTTCAAAACCAGCTGAACGCTCAGTTCTTTCCGTCCTTAACTTAACAGACACCAGAAAAGCCCTGAGAAATGGAGCTGAAAGAATTAGCAAAACATTTAACTCGGTTCGCACCACATTCGGTAGTTTAACACAACGATTCAAATCATCTACAAAACGAAGACAGATATTAGAAGAGGGTCCCATGACTCCAAATCCACAGACTCCATACAGTTTCTCTAAACAAATTTTGGGCAGGACCCCTACCAAACTGTACAGTCCATTTGGCATAGAGAGTCCTTATAATAATGCAATGACAATTGACAAAGAAAACTTACCCCAAGATCAGAACTTAATGCAAATGTTGAAGATTAATAACAGGGCTATTTAGTAGGCCTGGCAAATAGGCCTCTGGGTGAGCCCTTTTTGGCCAAATATTTTCTATATATACTACAGTCGAACCTCTCTAACTCAAACCTCTATAACTCGAACCTCTCTATAACTCGAACCTTTTGAGTGGTCCCTGCATTTTTTATATGTATTTAACCTCTGTAACTTGAATTTCTATAAGTCGAACTCTCCATAACTTGAACAGTTTTGGTTGTCCCTTTAAGTTTGAGTTATAGAGGTTCGACTGTATGTTTCTTTTTTTTTACACCTTCAATCAGCATATTACTATCAGGGCTATTTAGTAATAGTACAAAGAAGGGAGGCCTGACAAGTAGGCCTCTGTGGGCTCTTTTTGGGAGGCATATTTAAGTATTTTCTATTTTTTTAAAACTATTTGTCTTGTCTAATCCACACCAATAAGCATTTTCTAGCCTTTGATATTTTTGAGTCTACATTTGCAATTTATTTTTTAAAGAGTACAAACTTTTTTTTCTTTTTTTGGGTGGTTTTTTTTAATGGTTATTTAAAACATATTATTAGTAATATATGCACTGGTACATATTTTGTTTATTAAAGTCCAAAACAAAGTATTAGCAGGTAGACATATATTATTTGAACTGATTTTTTACACCAATAATAGTATTATTTTTGTCTTTATATTTAATTATTTTTTGTATACATTTATACTTAATAATTTATAAGTTAATACAAAATATTCAGTCAAATGTTACAGTTTTACTTAATTATTACCATCACATAATTTATAAAAGTCTCAGTCCAAGATCTTTTTTCATTTCTTCATCTTTATGGAATAAAGCATATAAAATAATGCAGAATATAAAAAATACCAAGATGTAACTACACCAAATAAGATGGGTGTAGATTCTTATTCTGATGTCCTAAAATTAAAGAAAAATCTGTTAAAAACATGTTGCAGAAATTTTTTCTAAAACATTTTTTTCAATAAAAAATTTTAAATTTTTTGGGAAAAAAGTTTTTGAAAACATTTTATTTAAAAATATTTTTACAAAAGTAATTTTTCTAAAAAGCAACTTTTTCAAAAAACATTTTTCTAGAATAAAAATGTTTTTTTTCAAATTAATTTTTTGAGAGCTTGAAATCGCTGTTATCCTAACTTTTTTTTATAATTGCTCACGAAAACATATCCTAACCTTTTAAAAAAATATATATTACAAAAAAATAATTTTCAGAAGTTTTAAACGAGCATTTATATTGACACTTACATGTCTTGTGTCAGAAACGCATTTCACTAACCAGTCTCACATTAAATTTAAAGGTTATAAAGTGTATCATACAACTCACCCTAGCAATACTGCACATGGGGGAAGTGCTGTAATAATTAAAGAAAATATATCACACTATGAGGAGATGGGATATAAAACCATAGAGATTCAAGCTACATTAGTAAGTGTAAAAACCAAAACATATACATTAGTCATAAGTGCTGTCTATATACCACCAAGGCACTTACTAAAGAAAAATCAATATCTTAATTTTCTCAGAAAATTAGGAAACCGTTTTATAATTGGAGGTGACTTTAATGCAAAAAATACCTACTGGGGATCTAGACTGACGAACTCTAAAGGAAAAGAACTTTTGCAAGCTATTAGTGAATATCAATGTGAGCCGATATCAACTGGTAAGCCCACATACTATCCAACAGATCCAGGAAAAATTCCAGATCTAATTGATTTTTTTATAGTAAAAAATATATCTTTAAGTTTTGTAGATATAGAAGAAAGTTTTGATTTACACTCAGATCATTCACCTATTATTCTAACTCTTAGTAAAAACATAATAAAGAAAGAAGCAAATATCTCACTAGTTAATAAACTGACTGACTGGATCAGTTTTAAACAAAGTCTGTCAGAAAAAATAAACCTATCAGTACCATTGCAAACGCCAGAACAAATCGATAAAGAAGTTGATTATTTTGTTACAAATATTCAACAAGCAGCTTGGGAAAACAGTCCAAAACCAAAGAGAATTTTTAAGGGAAAAAACTATCCAAAGGAAATTAGAGACCTTATATTGGAAAAAAGGAAACTAAGAAGAAAGTGGCAACAAAGCCGTGATCCTCGGGACAAAACAAATCTCAACAACATGACGCAGCGCATTAGGCGAGAAATTCTAGTAATAAAAAATGAATCTATTAACCATTTTCTTAATGAGCTTCCAGATGATAAAAATACCGACTATTCCCTTTGGAAAGCAACCAAAGATTTTAAAAGACCGATTATCCAAATTCCACCCATACGAAAACCTAACAACCAGTGGGCAAGGAGTAACGAAGAAAAAGCAGATATTTTTGCAAGTCATTTAGAAAAAACATTTCAGCCCCACGAAGCACCAGATGAACACTTTCATTTAAATGAACCCCATCAAATCGAGGACCATATTAAGCTTACATCACCAAAAGAAATATTAACAGAAATCAAAAATATTAATTCGAAAAAAGCCCCAGGGTATGATCTTATTAACGGGGTAGTCATAAAACAACTCCCCAGAAAAGCTATCGTAAAACTATGCAACCTAATTAATGCGTCTTTTAGGCTTAGGTACGTACCTAAACTGTGGAAAGTTGCAGAAGTTATCATGATTCCAAAACCGGGAAAACCACTCCATGACGTGTCATCTTACAGGCCAATATCTTTGCTGCCAATTATATCCAAGCTCTATGAAAAATTATTGCTTAAAAGAATAAAACCCATCATAGAAAGACAAGAAATTATTCCATCTCATCAATTTGGTTTTCGAGACAAGCATTCCACGATAGATCAAGTACACAGAATTACTAATATAATAGAAAAAGCACTAGAAGAGGGAAACGTTTGTTCTGCAGTTTTTCTAGATGTAGCACAAGCATTTGACAAAGTGTGGCATGAAGGCCTTAATTTTAAACTAAAAAGGTTTCTGCCAAAACAGTATTCGGATATTTTGGAATCATACATATCTGATAGACATTTTAGAGTAAAACAGGAAGACTCATACTCAAATTTAAGAGAAATTCAAGCAGGCGTGCCCCAGGGTAGCGTACTAGGCCCTTATCTATACTTATTATTCACTTGTGATATCCCAAAGCCAGAAAATTGTCACTTAGCAACATTTGCCGATGATACTGGTTTATTGACGGTAGAAAAATCTATTGAAAAATGCATAGAGAAACTTCAGGATGCAGTCACCCAAATTCACAGTTGGACCACAAAGTGGCGAATAAAATTAAATGAAACCAAATCAATTCATGTTGATTTTACAAACAAAAATATAAATCACATACAAATAACAATTAACAACATTCCAGTACCATATTCGAATCAGGCAAAATATCTAGGTATGACACTTGATACCAAATTGCGCTGGAAAGCACATGTTAAGAAAAAAAAAGAAGAACTTGAGATAAGGTATAGAAAAATGAACTGGCTAATTGGAAGGAAGTCCAATTTAACAATTCATAATAAGTTACTGCTTTATAGACAAATACTGAAACCAGTATGGACATATGGTATTCAACTATGGGGTTGTGCTAAAGAGAGTAACATTCTAGTTGTACAGAGATTTCAAAATAAAGTATTAAGAAACATTGTGAATGCACCTTGGTACGTTCGAAATAGTGACCTTCATCGAGATCTAAAAATCGAAACTGTAGCAGAGACTATAAAAAAGTACGCAAAAAGCCATGAAGATAGACTCCATCGGCATGTGAATGTGGAAGCAGTTCAGCTTCTAGACAATACTATGCTAGTTCGACGACTAAAAAGAGTGAAGCCGTTTGAGCTAGTAAACTAAGTGAATTACACATAAAACAAAATAATGCTATAAACACAACACAATTGTGAGTTACAGACTAAACAAAGCGGGGAGAACTGTTGAGTGAACCCTAAGTTTAAATCTGACTTTTCTAGTAAATTAAGTTAAAACAAAATTGCTAATTAGTCTTACTGACTAGATTGTAATAAAAAAAAAACACAGTGTGTTTGACAAAAAAAAAAAAAAAAAAAAAAAAAACTTACATCATCAATAAAGTTGTCAATTTCAGTTGTTGGAGGCAAAAAATTAATTTTTGCTGCACCTCCTTTTTGACAAAACTCCAAATCGAAATCTTTTGGAAGATATGTTTTCAAAAATCCCTGAGCTTCGTTTATTTTACTCTCAGTTTTTTCTAAAGCACAGTTTGGCTGTGAAAATTTTGGCAAAATTTCTGGTGGTCCCCTTATTTCAGCACAAATATTTATTGTTTGATTTCTACTAGACACTTTTGGGATTTTAAAATAAATTTCAACTGTCTTTGGAAGAATTTGGTCAGTTAAACATTCTGTAGGATGCCAGTCTTCTAGTGTCAGAAACCCTCGAACTTCAGGGATTTCTTGTAATAACTTAAAGTTTTCAATTTCAAGTTGAGTGAAAACTAAAAAATTTTCTTTTAAATTTGGTTTGTTTTTTAGTTCATTCTTTGCTGCTGATGCAGGCAGTAGACAGGGCTTCAATTTGTTGAAATGTTTGAGCAACTTGAACCAGTCCTAAGATAAAAAAAAACACAGTTCTAAAGACTATTACTAACACATATTTTGTATAAAATTACAAATATTTCTAAAGGTTTTATAAGCCTGATATTGACACCAGTATATAACTTAACCTTTTAGAAAGAAAAGAAAAGAAATTGAAAATATCTGGAACTAATAACAAAGACTACAAAAAATTCCTTCTTTAATTATAATCTAGAATATTACTGTGGTCTAAAGGTAGATTTATAACTTACATGTTTTTTATCACTATCCAATGTCCGAGTTTCACTTTCTATTTCAAAAGCAAAGTAAAAAGTGGACACAGCTAGGGCTACAAGACACAGCAGGAAGACAACTAAAGGGGGCCGTTTTTTTAGAAAGTAATTTATGTTTTGCACAGGGTTGGACACCATTTTAAAGCCTCTTTCTTTACATAAAAATCAACGTAAAGTATTTATTAAAACGTGTAAATTAAATAAAACAAATAATTTTTGTGTGTTTATTTACATTTTTTTTTATGACGTTTAAAAGTGAGGTTAAATCCCATCGAAAAACAAAATGGCGACGGACAAGGTAACAAGTTTTTGGACCGCTTGTTCCAGGCACACGCAAACCTATGTTCGAAACCTAACCTTACAAAATTGTTGTTTTGTTTTTGTAAATAAAAAAAAAAGGAATTATTTATTATATTTTATTATTATTATAATGTTAGAGGAACTTGCAAAACCTCTAATAAAAAATAAAGCGACTGGTCAACTAGTGGAAGTTAATAGCAGCCCTGTAAGTGAACTTAACTTGAATTTTTTTTAAGGTGTATTTATTTTTTATATTCTGGTTCTTGTGCCTTGGCAACGATTTCCCTCCTCTCATAAAATGGACTATGTTTGCACCAAGGTCTCTATAATTATCATTTCTAAGCGTCCATTTTTCCATTTTCTTTATATTTTGTAAGAGTTTTGTATGTTTAACATTAATTTCTTGTAGTTTACTGTAGGCAGGGCATTGGGTTGTGACTATGTTACTGACAACAAAGTGGTCTCAAGACGGCATTGTAAGCTGACAAAAACTGAACAAGGATGGACCTTAACTGACTTGGTAGGTACTTGAATAATTGAGCAAAAACCCAACCAAAAATAAAGTAAAAAAAATCCAAAAAGAAAAAATACTTAATTTTTATTTTAAAAATTATAAACTCTAATTTTAAAACACCTTGAGATGTCAGAAAATCAGTTTTTTTTGGTTTTTAGAGTACCAATGGCACAATAATAAATGAAGGAATTCATCTACATAACGGTGAAACTTCTGGACCACTCAAACACAAAGATGTGATTAATATAGGGGAGTTTTGGGAGTTCCTGTCAAGAGTTGAACGTATAGAACCACTTGAGAAAGTCAGGTAAAAACAATTTGGGTTGATTTGTCCACTATCTGTCTCTCTATAACTCATCGAAGTTTTGATAATTTTTTCACTCTAGTTATTTATAATAGTGATGTAGAATCTAAAATTTCAAAATTTCATTATTGGTAGTTTTTTCCTTAATGCTTTAGCAAGATTCATGCCAAATTTCAAGATAAAAAAATTATGGGTTCTTCTGAAAAAAATGTTACCAATACAAATACAATTTACATTTACAAAATACTAGGAATAGTTTAATTTATAAACTAATAACTGAATCATTGTATTAGCCTAAATTAAAGCATTAAGATATGGTTTTTTTAAGAATGAAAAATCATATCATCTATATATCAATATATCAATCATAAAGTTTTTTATGATTTTATATTTTTCAAGTAATTGATCACTGTATTTTCTTCTATAAAATGTTTGGTTTTTGTGTTTTAGCAAGAATACATGAACTTTTGGGTATCTTTGATTTTATCAAGAAAATTATAATTTTCTTATTATTATTGAATGTAATTTTATTGTTAACATTTTTTTTCAACATGAACCCATCATTTCTGTTTCCTGACATTTGGTGAGGTTCTTGCTAAAACACTAAGGAATAATACATACTTTTTGAGTAAAATAAAAAAAATACTCTGCCAATATATGGACACCTAAGCTCACACTATAGCTGTGAGCTAATATAACTAAAAACTGAAATATATTTTATTTAACTCCAGACTCAATTACCTTTCATTTAATACCACACAAGCCATGTTTTGGATTAAACCGAGGGGTGAACAGCTCTCACAATCGGTGTACACATTTCTCACATTCTGTTCACAATCCTTCACTATCTTTACACAATCCCTCCCAATCACAAGCCTTCACAATCCCTCACAATCTTACCACAATCCCTCACAATCTTTACACAATCCCTCACAATCTTAGCAAAAGATTGTGGATTTTCACAATCAGAGTACAAATTTTGGGGTTAGCTGGGCACCCCTCGGTTATTCAGTAGCAGGGCCGGTAACGGTAAATGAAGAGGGGGCAAAAGAAACTATGGACAAGATGACCTTTTTTTTTTTTTGGTTGCAAGAATTTTTGATGGGACGACGCCCACCCCGCCCCTTCAGGCACGCTACGCCGCTGCACAGTCCTCCACAATCCCTCACAATCTTAGCAAAAGATTGTGGATTTTCACAATCGGTGTACACATTTTAGGTTAGCTGTTCACCCCTCGGATTAAACTATAATTTTTGAAATCCACCCTCACCCTTTTTTTATAAAAAAGCTAAAATGTATTTTGTTTAACTCTAGACTCAATTACCCTTCATTTGATATCACACACTCCATATTTTCACTTAAATTCTAATTTTTGAAATCTACCCCCACCCTTTTATTTGGCTTGTGTTTAGTGGATTTTGTTCATTTTTAAATGGGACCATCTCGACACAAGACCCACCTGAAGTACTAAATTTCATTAAAATCGGGCAAGCGGTTCTTCAGTTATGCGCGTTTAGTTGACAATTTTTTGGATTTTCAAAATTTAATTAAAAAAATGAGAAATTTAAATTTGAGATTTTTTATCCTTGTTATGGGTAGAATAAATGTACAAAAATTATCAAAAT
The DNA here is from genome assembly GCA_963576565.1 of Aspidapion aeneum. Classification (NCBI taxonomy): domain Eukaryota; kingdom Metazoa; phylum Arthropoda; class Insecta; order Coleoptera; family Brentidae; genus Aspidapion; species Aspidapion aeneum. Next base: position 69,841,418 of record OY755046.1, read on the forward strand.
CTATGAAATGGTCTGCCAATTCGTTGGTTGATTTAATACAAAAGGATGCTAGATTTAGTATTTTATTTTATTATTTTGTTAAATTTAATTTTATAGGCAGGAAGAGTCTACTCCAAGTCCTGGTTTTGATGAAAATGGTATTCCTGATGAAGTCCTATTAAATTTTGCAGAGCAGGTTGAACAACAGCTTGAAAATAAGCCAAAAATTGATAAAATTACCAATAAATTAGAAGAACCTTGTGCTAAAACCAACATTGATCCTAGTTCCTTAAATATTATCAGTAAATCAGAACCTCAAGTTAAAATAGGCATTGGCTCTACACCAAGTACCTCAAAGACTGATTCTCCTTTACCTAGTACCTCAAAAAATGTCTTACAAGAAGTGGTACCTATAATAAATGTGTCCATAAATAACAATTCAATTCCTGGTACTTCAAAAACAGAACCTACAGATTTAGTTTTAGATTCAAATGAAACTACTCCAGATAATTTGTCTGTTTCTGAAATTTTACCTAAATTGACAATTAAGCCTACAGAAGCTGTACCATCTACAACTAACTCTGGTACATCAAAAACAGAATTTACAAATCTAGTTCCAGAGTCAAATGAAAATCCTGCAGCTGATAATTTATCTGTTTCTGAAATTTTACCTAAAATGACAATTGAGCCCACAGAAGCATGTCGAAGTAAAGACAATGATAATAAAAGAATAAAACTTGTTTCTGTACCATCTTCGCTTGTTAGTACTCCTGGAGGATCACTTAAAATAGTGAAAGTTCAAAAAGTAACACCAGAACAAGTAAATGAATGGAGAAAAAGTGGGATGATAATTCCTGTAACTTTAAAAAGTCCCTCTGTAACAAGCACCATTTCAAATTTAAATACGACAGCTAATAAAAACCAAATAATAGATCTTACAAATGTACCAGTTGTAACAGTTAACTCTTTATCTAATTTGAACTTTTCCAATGTTAGTTCTCCAATACCAATTGTATCAATTGATTCAACTAGTAAAGGAACTAATCCAACATTTAATACTTCTACAATACCTGTGATTTCAAGAACTGGCCTTAATTCCATACATTCAAATAAAAAAGGAACAAATTCAACAATAACCACAACTACAGTACCTGTTATTTTAAAATCTATACCCAATTCCATAAATTTAAATATTGGATTACAAAATACATCCACAATACCTGTGATAGACCTTTCAAGATCTGAATCTGAATCCATACTTTTAAACAATGTTCCTTTGGTACCTCAAGCTACACATGTTAACATTCCTTCTCTAATTCCTGGACCCCTTCTTGAGACTGATGTGCCTATGCCAATTCAAGAAGTAGAGGTTGAAACTAATAAAGAAGCTATGGATGCTTGTCCTGTTGGTGCTAAAAACAAAATACATGCATCTCAAGAAGCTGGGCCTAGTAAAGATGTTAAAAATGAGCAACAGGTAATTTTGTGGTAAAATGTTAATGACTTTTATTTTGTTTTAAATATAATTTTGTTCTTTAGAATCAATTTGAAGAAATGGAAGATGAACTAATGTGTACAATATGTGCAAACCTGTTTATAAAAACTATTACTCTGGGATGCTCTCACTCTTTCTGCCAGTATTGTATAGAAACGTGGAAGAAAAAGAAATCTGACTGCCCGATATGTCGAAACAAGATCACCTCCACCACACGAACACTAGTTTTGGACAATGTAATAGAAAAGGTAAGAAGACTTATTAGGTGAACAACAAGTGAAATTAAAGAAAGAAAAATAAGCCGAAGCAGAAAACTTTTTTCTTAGTTTATATAGTGTAATGTTGTATTCGTTGGGTCGTTTTATTAGAATTTTTATGGTTAATAGGTGGTCAACTGTAATGAAACCTTTTCTGAAGCCTGCTTGTTCTTTTGATTGATATCAGTCAAATTTTGTTGTTAGTCTATCTATTAATTTTTTCGTGAAAAGGTTATAAATTACATTGAGGAGTGTTATAGGTCGATAGTTTTTTAGGTCTGCTCTATTGCCTTTCTTGTGTAGATTAATGGTTTTGGGTTCTTTCCAGTTGTTTGGGATTATTTTTTATTTTAGTATTTTATTGAGAAGAATATGGAGAGTATTAACTACAGCTTTACCCCCGTACTTGAGCATCTTTGCTGTTACTTCGTCTTTTTCAGGTGATTTGTTATTTTTTATTTTGTTTAATGCTCTGTTTATTTCCCAGCCGAACTTATTAAATATGGCACTGAAGAACTGTTCTGGAAATTACGCAATCTTTTCCAAAAATATTTAAATGGAACTGTAGTACCAACTGAGTGGAAAACGTCATATATATCCACAATACACAAAAAAGGACGGAAAGATATATGTGACAATTATAGAGGTATATCTGTGACTAGTACGCTAAGCAGAATATACGGTAAAATAATAAGAAATAAAGTGGAGAGCGAATATAAAGACATGGAGGCAGAAGAACAAGCTGGTTTCAGGGCGGGTAGATCGACTTCAGATCATCTCTTTTGTATAACCCAAGTTATTGAAAAGAAAATGGCATACGGACAAGAGCTGCATCTGCTTTACGTCGATTTGCAGAAGGCATATGATAGTATACCACTAAATCTACTTTGGAAAGCGTTGGAAAACACAAACATACGCGTATAACTAATTAAGGCCATCAAAGAGTTATACTGCAATAGTAAGGCAAAAGTTAAAATAAAAGCAAAACTAACCAAAGGCTTTCAAGTAAATAAAGGTCTTAAACAAGGTTCCTGTATCTCGCCTACGCTCTTCAAGATATACTTGGAACAAGTCCTTAAAGTATGGAAGAGAAAATGCCATGGGAATTCCGTTGGACGAAACCACCTTGTATACTTTATGTTTCGCCGATGATGAGATAGTAATGGCTCAGAATTATGACGACCTCGAATATATGACACGAAAACTAATAGAAGAGTACAATAAGTGAGGACTAGAGGTTAATCTCAATAAGACAGAGTATATGTGTATCGGTGGAATGAAATAGGATCTAATCTTAAATACCGGGCAGCGAATTCAGTCCTGTGATGAGTATAAATACTTAGGTCTAAAAATTACAGCTGACGGAACACTAGACAAAGCTATAAAAGATCGAAACGTACAAGGAAGAATAGCAATAACTTTATTAAATGGAATAATTTGGGACCAAAGTATATCAAAGCATAACAAAAAGCTTATATATAACACCATTGTAAGAAGTATTATTACATACGGCTCAGAAGTATGGCCAATCAAGGAGAGAACAAAAAAAATGCTTTCCGCTACGGAGATGGACTATTGGAGAAGAGCAGCAGGGAAATCAAAAAGAGAAAGAGTTACAAATCAAAGAATAAGAGAAATTATGACAGTGGGTGAACGTACTTTAGTGGATGATATAAGAACAAAACAACTGGTGTGGTACGAACGTGTACAGCGTGTCCCATTTTCGATGGGATTAAATGGGAAACTCGGTTATTATTAAAGATATTTATTTTCTGATTGCACCTTACCGTGCTCTTTTTTTGAGCCCTTAAAAATGGCGTTATCAGATTTTTGCTATATCCCGTAGTTTCGCTAATACAGGGAGTTTTTGAAAAAATTGTATTTTTAATAATCCCTTGTATCTCGCTTATTTTGCGAGATATTTTTATTCTGTAAAAATCTTTTCATGGAAACTTTTTTAGAAGAAAATAATGACGTTGTCATATTTTTAAAATATTGTTTAGTTTTTGAGATATGGTATTTATCATAAAAAAATTAAATACGGACCTGGATTTTTTTTATTACTATATTGATTGGTTTCATGCTAGTATTATCATAAAATAATAAAAATTTTAAAAAATTTAATATTTAAAAAAAAAATTAGTCCGAACCTGGATATTTCCAACATACAATATAAATTAAAAATTGCTAGTTAAACAATTTTTAGTTTAACTGTTTTGATACTTAGCATATTAAAATGGTTTTAAGTTAATTTACAGATTTATTTGAAACAAGGTCTACGAAAAATACAAAAAAAAAACAAATTACAAAAAATAACAAATTTTTCTGATTACCATTATGTGTAAGACATAGTTAGCATTTTTGAGTAATTTTTCTTAACGCATTTTGCATAAAAATATTTCTGCCATTTAAATATTGGGATTTTGTTGCTTGAATGAAGCAGTCAAACATATCATATTTTTCAAAATCTGGATATGGGCGATTTCTAGCCAGTTTAAAATAATTGTAAGCCCAAAATGACAATGTCAATTCCACGCTTTTGTTTTGTAAATTTCACGACCTGCAGTGCTACCATTAAATAATTAACTTTTTAACGTTTTTTACTTTATTTATAAATCTTTTAATTCATTCAAAACAGATAAACTAAAAATCGTTCAACTAGTGTGTCTTGCAATTTTTAATTTATAATTACGTTGGAAATTTCCAGGATTGGACTATAAATTTTTTCTTCAAATATTAAATAGTATTTTTTAACCTTAAATCAAAAAAATATTAAAGTTTTATCATTTTAAGGTAATAATAGCATGGAACCAATCAAAATAGTAATTAAAAAAATCCAGGTCCGTATTTAATTTTTTTTATGATAAATACCATATCTCAAAAACTAAACAATATTTTAAAAAATTGACAACGTCATTATTTTGCTCTAAAAAAGTTGCCATAGAAAGGTTTTTACAGAATAAAAATATCTTGCAAAATAAGCGAGATACAAGGAATTAATTAAAATGCAATTTTTTCAAAAACTCCCTGTATTAGCGAAACCACGGGGTATAGCAAAAATCTGATTACACCATTTTTAAGGGCTCCAAAAAAGAGCACGGTAAGGTGCAATCAGAAAATCGATATCTTTAATAATAACCGAGTTTCCTATTTAATCCCATCGAAAATGGGACACGCTGTACAAAGAATGAATGATGAAAGACTACCTAAACAAATACTACAATGGAAACCAACTGGCCGAAGAAAACGAGGACGGCCAAGGAGAAGCTGGAGAGAAGGAATAGACAGTGAAATAAGAATAAGAGGCCTAGATGATGGGCAAACAGAAACGCTTTGCTTGTTTCAGGTTGTAGTTCCTGAGTTTATGTTCTTTATTTTTGTTTGGAGTTTCTTTATTGTTTCTCGCGATGGTTCCCTTTTCGTTTGGTATAATTCTGTATAGAATAGTTGTGTGATATTTATAATATCCTCTTTAACGTTAGTTTCTATGCCGTTCATATCCTTTATTTTAATTATTTCTTATCTACCTAGAGTCGGCTTTAGACATTTCATACTTCTGTTATTTTCTATAAATTTTTCAACTTTTATTTCTTGGCTCTTATTTTCTTTAATAATTTTTCTCCTAGTTTTTGTCCTTTTTCAGATGGTTGAAAATGGAACTGAGCAACTAAAACAATCTCGAAAACAAGCAGTGGAAGAGCGAGAAAAGACTGAAAAGGAAGAAAAAGAACAAGAAAGAAAGAAAAAAGAGGCTGCTAATGAGAGGAGGAACACAGCTAGGCGTGGGAGAAATAACCGCAGAGGTGGAGGCAATAATAGAGGAACCAATCAGAATCAGAATAACCAGAGAAACAATCAACGTAAGCATAACATCGGTTTGAAACAAATGAGGAGCAACTGACCAAAATGCATTAAATCCAAAATATGTTGTTTTGAGAAAAACTTTTTTTGGCCCACCCGGTATATTTTTTATTTTCTATTATTTTCCCTCCGTTTGATTGCGCGCATGTTAAATTTTAGCCGTTCAACAGGCACCGCCCCCGCCCCCTCCTACGGCTTACATCAACATAACGGATTCCCCTTCCCCCTCCTCTACCCCTTCCACAACAGAGGACGAGGACAGCGAGAATGGGTGGGAAGATGAGTACGAGGACGACGAGTGGTACAACGGACGACCAGGAGCGTATTATGGAGGTTATGGCAGGTGAGTGTCTTTTATACTATAGTGGTTGTCTCATTAACATATTAACCAGAGGAGACTAGGAAATAAACAAAAAAATCGGCCGTCTAAATAAACAATTTGTTTTAAAAAACGTACTTCTGCAGAAAAGAACTCATCGACTATTTTTGTTTGGTCCATAGAAAACTCTATTTTCTTTCTCTTTAAGAATCACCAAAATTATCCGATCTTTCCTTTAATTTTATTTCTTTTTTAAACCAATGCACCGGAAAAAGACGAAACTGTTCTTCTTACAAATCCTTACCAGATTAATTATACACGACCAAATATGGATATATAACATGCGGTGATCACTTTAATTTGTGCTTCCAGCATTTATTTTGCTACTCCTTCATTTTCCTTTATTAAACCAGTGCGAGAGAAAAAAACAAAACTATTCTCGATTACAGTCCCTCACTAAAACAAAGGAATTAGAAAGATGCCGCAATCGTCTAGGCCCGCGTAAAGTATATTATTTCGTTCCTCTTTTGTTAAACTGATGCGAGAAAAAGAGACAAAACTATTCTGGATTAGAAGGTAGTCCCTTTGGACCCATTAGTATTTTGTAAAGGGTCAATGCGGCGTTTTTGACCTGTCTCTTTACGGTTCGGAATTGTTTTCGTGTTTTTTCTTAAAATATATTTTCGATCTGGACTCAAATTTAATCTTAAAAGACTTTAAAATGGTGTGGGAGTGTATTTTGTGCTAAAATCTCGACTATCTTAATCCAGAAGTTTCGTTTTACAAGTAAGTTAAATAACTTGTTTGACCTTCAAAACAAAACAAAGACCAGTGGCGTAGAAATCAATATAAAATCAGAAAAAAAATTTTTGGGTATTATATAAATAATTATTTATTTGTTAAAACTGTTTAAACATAAGTTTAGTTAAAAATTTACAGGGTGTCCCAAGTTTTGGTGTTTTGATACCTTTAACTGAACTACGAGCCTTGATTTTCAACAGATAAGGTAAAAAAGGTATCTTATTAATATGGAAAGTAATTTTTTTATGTATACCTTTTTTATTTAACCGTTTTTTTTTGTGTAAACAGTTTTTTTAGATTTGGATTGAGGCAATTTTTTAGGTTGGGTTAGTCCTTTTTACCTACTCTGAATTTTTAACGTTGTCTAACCTAAAATAAAATACACCAAGCTAAAAGCATCCTAATCAAACATCTAATTGTCAATGGGTATCTATTCAGCTGTAAACTAAATTAAATTGCTTGTTTTAATAAGTTAGGTATTTACTTTTAATAAATAAATATTTTGCCGCCGTCACTGGTAAATCGATCGACCATAAAGAATAAACATACGTCTGCTGTGTGTCGCACAGCGTTGCCATCGTCTTTCCAAAAAATATTTCTATTCTTTTCCAACTTATTGAAGCATCTAGGGGTCAAATCGAATTGTTTTGATGAATGAATTTTTGCCGCGGTTCCTGGTCTCCTCCGGTTAATACGTTAATGGGTTGTCTTCAAAAATCGTGTCCCGTAGGAAGATTTTTTAAAACTGCCCTAAATGGATTGGTAATAGATCACACAATTGCAAGTCATCGGGTGTTTTGAGTAAGAAGGCCTGTGTGACGTTATACAGTGTGTCCACGTAAGTTCGCGGCATATGGGAAACTTTTTTATTATTAGCTTTACAAAAAAAAGTTATTCTTCATAAAAAGTTCTGCATGGTCCAAAACCTAAAATGCAACCATCAGATGTTAAATTTTTTCAGTCATATTACGAGGTTTGTCAAAAAATGTGATTTTTGCTCTAGAGTAAAGTACCTTTCGTTTTGACAATATCGAAAATTGTTATAAAGAATAGATGTTTAGAATTAAAAATAGCTTTCAAATATTCAACATTGTTTATTTACATTATTATTATTATTTGCATCCTAGATTAATTATGTCTTAATGTGCAAACTTAAATTTCCAACGTAATCGCCGAGAAAATGTAGAAAAAAATAATTTTTTTAATGTAAATAAACAATGTTGAATATTTGAAAGCTATTTTTAATTCTAAACATCTTTTTTTTATAACAATTTTCGATATTGTCAAAAAGAAAGGTACTTTACTCTAGAGCAAAAATCACATTTTTTGACAAACCTCGTAATATGACTGAAAAAATTTAACATCTGATGGTTGCATTCTAGGTTTTGGACCATGCAGAACTTTTTATGAAGAATAACCTTTTTTCGTAAAGCTAATAATAAAAAAGTTTCCCATATGCCGCCAACTTACGTGGACACACTGTATATCCAAGATGGCGGTTTTTTTAAATGTTTTTTTTTCACAAATTTTGGCTTATAACTTCTTATACAGTGTGGAACAGCCAAATGGAATAAATGAAGGCGTGTTGGGAAAAACGCTTGGACATATCGATTTGTATTTTTCAATGCGCATTTTTTTCAAAAATAAAATTTTTATAGGGTGTGTTATGTGACAGTGGCCAATACCAACTTTCTGTTCCACACTGTATATTAGTTCCACAGAAAAACTGTTAATACGTTTTTTGTGTGGAATAGAACACAAAGTAAGATGGTAAAGAAATGAGCTTCATATCTTAAAAACTAACAAAGATATACATTTTTTTTTAAATTATCCTGATTTGGTTTTTTTTGCATCTCTATGATCCCACCAAACTGCAACTCCATGCTTTTGCTGATAAAATTTACAGTTCGCGTCTCAATTTTTATGTAATACTTTTTGTCTACAATCCGTAAAAACTAAGTTTAAAAAAACCTGAATTTGAGCGTAATTTTTTTAAGTTATGGGTTAAGGACCACCAACCTTTTGCAACCTCGAAGGTATACTGCTTTTCAAAATAAATTGTACACCAAGCATGTGTTTTTATATTATAGGTGTACAAATTTTTTTGATAAGTAGTATATATAATGACTGGCCTATTCTGATTCCATGTTTTGTTTTAGTTGCTACATTTGTGGGGACTCTGGACATTGGGCCAATGGTTGCCCCTATAGATCTTAATTAGGTTTTGTCTTACAAAAAACTAGAATAATATAACGTATATGGATGATTCTACAAAAATGGTGCTGTGGAGTGGGAATTCATATTTTTTTAAACACAGACTGCAAATGAAGCATAGTTTTAGTTATAAGATTTAAAACGAAATGTTTTCTTTATGGAGCATTTGAGTTTAATGTATAAAAAAAATTGCAAGTTTATAATTTTTTTTATTACAAAGCAAATAACTCATTCCTCTGGTGTAGTCCCAAACCAAATATTAAAAACTCAAATTGAAAAAAATATCCTAATATCCTAACTATTTATCAAAAAATTGATAAAACTTAAGTTTGCAGTCATATTTTTGAAAATCCGAATTTACATCTTCTCCGAAAAATTTTACAATTTTAAACGTGCTCCATTTCATATTTGTGAATACAACCGGTTAATTTCTAGAGAAAGAGACGGCCCTGGATATCTAATTTACTTGTGAGGGTGACAAGTTGTGACAGATAATGTCAACTTTAGTTTGGTTTAAGTTATAGATCTTTTTATTTTTGACAGAAAATTAGTTTTTTTCGGAGAAATCAAAAAGGAACGCTTCAATTATCATTCCTCTGGTAAGTAAATATTCGACTGATATCAATAGTATAATTTTTTTGTTGATTGTTTTAAAATTATAAGTATAGGAACTTTGTTTATATAAAACTTAAGTTAAGTAATCTAAATAGATTTTGATTTAAATTGGAAAACCATTAAAAAACTCATTCCTCTGGTACTCATCCCTCTGGAACTTTTATGCATTCCTAAAATTCGGGAAACTAAATGTTTCTTAGCTTACAGCTAATTAGTTACATAAATTTAAAAAAACAAAATTATTTACTGTGCTGTACTGTTATTTAAAGGCAATGACCAAAAATGATATATATATATAGCCCACTTTTGGTAGAATCATCCTTATGGGTATTTTTTCTGTAAAAATAATAATACGAAAAAATGTGATTAATAAAATAAAAGAAAATATAAAAAGTGATGTTTATCGACTTTTTTTTCTTTCTAGATGTTACAATTGTGGCGAAAGAGGTCACTGGGCCAATGGATGTCCTTACTTTTGACTTATTATCCATGTATCTTTTTTTCCCACATTAAGTTTGTATTATTTTTTATTTTTGTTAATATTAAATTCCTTTAAATCCAGATAGCATTTCTTTATTTTTTAAAAACTTGATAAGACAACAAATCAAATTGAAAATTTTAAAAAAGCATTCGCTCTTAGTACTTTTTAGTTTTATCTCACACGTATACTATGACTATAGTAGTGTGTGCTAAGGTGTCAAAAATAACAAAAAAAAGTTGGTCCGATTTAAAATTTTTTGATATATCTTTGCGTTTCAGATGATTTTGAAACCCTTTTGTCGCGCTGTCTGTATGCCTGTCTGTAACGACGCATAACTCAAAAAGTGCTTGCCCGATTTTAATTAAATTTGGTACCTAGGTTGGGTTTTTGCTCTAGATGGTCCCATTTAAAAATTAATAAAATCCACCTGACATAATCCGAAAAAAGGGTTCAAGTATAATAAAGGTGACAGTGCATAACATAAAAAAATACTCTGCCAATATATTGGCACCCAAGCTCACATTAGGTGCTATAGTTATAGTGTACAGCGTGTCCCATTTTCGATGGGATTAAATGGGAAACTCGGTTATTATTAAAGATATCGATTTTCTGATTGCACCTTACCGTGCTCTTTTTTGGAGCCCTTTAAAATGGTGTAATCAGATTTTTGCTATACCCCGTGGTTTCGCTAATACAGGGAGTTTTTGAAAAAATTGCATTTTAATTAATTCCTTGTATCTCGCTTATTTTGCAAGATATTTTTATTCTGTAAAACCCTTTCTATGGCAACTTTTTTAGAACAAAATAATGACGTTGTCAATTTTTTAAAATATTGTTTAGTTCTTGAGATATGGTATTTATCATAAAAAAATTAAATACGGACCTGGATTTTTTTTATTACTACTTTCATTGGTTCCATGCTGTTATTACCTTAAAATGATAAAACTTTAATATTTTTTTGATTTAAGGTTAAAAAAAACTATATAATATTTGAAAAAAAAATATAGTCCGAACCTGGAAATTTCCAACGTAATTATAAATTAAAAATTGCAAGACACACTAGTTGAACGATTTTTAGTTTATCTGTTTTGAAATGATATTAAAAGATTTATAAATAAAGTCAAAAACGTTAAAAAGTTACAAAAATAATATCATACTAATTATTTGATGGTAGCACAGCAGGTCGTGAAATTTACAAAACAAAAGCGTGGAATTGACATTGTCATTTTACTTGTCATTTTTGTGAATGGCTTACAATTATTTTAAACTGGCTAGAAATCGACCATATCCAGATTTTGAAAAATGTCATATGTTTGACTGCTTCATTCAAGCAACAAAATCCCAATATTTAAATGGCAGAAATATTTTTATGAAAAATTACTCAAAAATGCCAACAATGTCTTACACATAATGGTAATCAGAAAAATTAGTTATTTTTTATAATTTGTTTTTTTTGTATTTTTCGTAGACTTTGTTTCAAATAAATCTGTAAATTAACGTAAAACCATTTTAATATGCTAAGTATCAAAACAGTTAAACTAAAAATTGTTTATCTAGCAATTTTTAATTTATATTTATGTTAAAAATATCCAGGTTTGGACTAATTTTTTTTTAATATTTTTTTTTACGTTAAAACAAAAAATTTTAAAATTTTTATTATTTTATGATAATTCTAGCATGAAACCAATCAAAATAGTAATAAAAAAATCCAGGTCCGTATTTAATATTTTTATCATAAATACCATATCTCAAAAATTAAACAATATTTTAAAAAGTTGACAACGTCATTATTTTCTTCTAAAAAAGTTGCCATGAAAAGGTTTTTACATAATAAAAATATCTCGCAAAATAAGCGAGATACAAGGGATTATTAAAAACACAATTTTTTCAAAAACTCCCTGTATTAGCGAAACTACGGGGTATAGCAAAAATCTGATTAAGCCATTTTTAAGGGCTCAAAAAAAGAGCACGGTAAGGTGCAATCAGAAAATCAATATCTTTAATAATAAATGAGTTTCCCATTTAATCCCATCGAAAATGGGACACGCTGTACGTGTGAGGTAATAAAACTAAATATATTTTATTCAACTCCAGACTCAATTACCTTTCATTTGATACCACACAAGCCATGTTTTGACTAATTATACCCCCACCTTTTTTTTAAAACTAAAATGTATTTTGTTTAACTCCAGACTCAATTACCTTTTGATATCATACTCGCCATATTTTTCCATAAACTTAATTTTTGAAATCTACCCCTACCCTTTTATTTGGCTTGTTTTTGGTGGATTTTGTTCATTTTTAAATGGGACCATCTCGAGCTAAAACCCAGCCTAGGTACCAAATTTCATTAAAATCGGGCTAGCGGTTTTTGAGTTATGCGCGTTGGTCGTTACAGACAGACAGACAGACAGACATACAGACAGACAGACGGCGCAACAAAAAAGTTTCAAAATCATCTGAAACGCAAAGATATATAAAATTTTTTGAAATCGAAGCAACTTTTTTTTTCTTGAAAAAATTAGGATCACCATAGCTCACACTACTATAGTATAGTAGTAGTGTGAGCTAAATTTGAAATTAGTTATCACAAAACTAAGCAAAACTGAACCTCCTGTATCATCAAATGGCTAGTTTACGCTAGTTTATAATTTTTTTATGTTTTTTTCTAGATGTTACAAATGTAGCGAGGAAGGCCATTGGGCAAATGGATGTCCTAACTATTAAATTATCCATATATCCTTTTTTCTTCACACTTTTTTTTGTAATATTTTTATTTTTGTTAACAATAAATTCATTTAATTATTTTTTTAACCTAATGACCCATTATTTTCCAACTAAAATACTTTTACATGAATACACTGTAAAAAAAATCATGGTGTGAGTGTCAATAGAGTACAGGGTGTCTCATTATATTTTTTTCCCACCCTTTTAGACCATTAATAGTTGATATAGGGATATATAAGAAATTGTGTTCGAACTCGCGAAATTTTTCCTTTTAAATTGCATTTTAAATTTATTCCTGATGCTTACCATATTTGACAGGCGCTCAAATTTATAGTTTTTTTAAATTGGATGCTTATATTATTTAATTAATAGATTAGGCTTGGAACATATTTTCCAAAAATACCCGATATGCCGTAGTTTAGAGCCAAAGTTTCTGAGATATTAGTAATTATAACAGTACCGCTCTTGTGTTAATTTTAGTATCCTTATTCCAAATTATGTTAGTCCCCATGTATCAACAGTGACAATGACACAACTTTGTTGTCGTTACCGGTTGTCATTTTGAGCGTCATTAAAAAAAATAGTTGTCATTGTCACTGTTTATACCAAGGCCAACACAAAAATAGAGGCCACGACCCTGAAAAAATCAGCTGTTCTCCCGGGGCTGAATTTTACATTGGGTCTTATGGGAGGTCAGACGTTTTTTATGATATTTTCAAAATGGCACTACAGATTTCCGCAAAATTTAAGTGAAATATTCTCAGACACCATCCCGATATTCCACCAAAGGTTTGTAAGGAAGCAACATGATTAAAAGGTTTAAATCTTCAAGATTTAGCATTCCTTATTTTGAATTCAAATTACCCGCCATGTACCACATGCCAACTGTTATATTTGACATGTATTTGACTTTGTTATATGTGATTGTCACATTCGCTTCTACTTTAAACTTAATTTTTGTGTGAGCTAATGAAGCGGCTATGAAAAATTAGGGCTTACTATACATTTAAAAAAAATTGTTCTGCTAGAATATAGTAAAAACAATCTCAAAAACGGCTTTATTTAAAAAAAAAATCAAATATCCATGAACCGTCATTCCAACTTCAATATGTTAAAGACAATCAGCTGTGTCGTAACGTGACCATCAAAAAAAATCAGCCCCGGATGTGACGTCAAGGCCAACACAAAAATAGAGGCCACGACCCTGAAAAAATCAGCTGTTCTCCCGGGGCTGAATTTTACATCGGGTCTTATGGGAGGTCAGACGTTTTTTTATGATATTTTCAAAATGGCACTACAGATTTCCGCAAAATTTCACTGAAATATTCTCAGACACCATCCCGATATTCCACCAAAGGTTTGTAAGAAAGCAACATGATTAAAAGGTTAAAATCTTCAAGATTTAGCATTCCTTATTTTGAATTCAAATTACCCGTCATGTACCACATGCCAACTGTTATATTTGACATGTATTTGACTTTGTCATATGTGATTGTCACATTCGCTTCTGCTTTAAACTTAATTTTTATGTGAGCTATTGAAGCGGCTATGAAAAATTAGGGCTTACTATACATTTTAAAAAAATTGTTCTGCCAGAATAAAGTAAAAACAATCTCAAAAACGGCTTTATTTAAAAAAAATCAAATATCCATGAACCGTCATTTCAACTTCAATATTTTAAAGACAATCAGCTGTGTCGTAACGTGACCATCAAAAAAAAATCAGCCCCGGATGTGACGTCAACAAATTGGAGGATCGTGGCCCGTCCATTTTGATAGCCCAGGTGACGTCAACAAAGTGGAGGATCGTGGCCCGTCCATTTTGATAGCCCTGTTTATACATGGGGATTAACATAGTTCCAAATAAGGACACTGAAATTAACACAAAAGTGGTAATGTTATTTTTTTTTCATTTAAAAATTTATCGCTAATATTTCAGAAACTATTTATCAAAAATGCGACATATGGGGTATTTTTGGAAAGTATATTATCCAAGCCTAATCTATTAATTAAATAATATAAGGAGCAACCGATTTACAAAAACTATAAATTTGCGCGCCTGTCAAATACGGTAAGCATCAGGAATAAAGTCAAGATGCAATTTAAAAGTAAAAATTTCGCGAATTCGAACACAGTTTCTTTTATATTCCTACATCAATTATTAATGATCTAAAAGGGTAGGAAAAAAGATAATGAGACACCCTGTACAACGTATTTATAGATGTCGCCATTTGTGTAAAAAGCATACGATATCGCAGGCAACATTTTTCATTTTCTTACCAATATCGTAAGATTAGATTTATACACCGTCTCTTTACCTTTACAAAAGTGTCTCATTGACCATGCAGTGTTCTGAAGGGTCCCTTAAGGACGAAACAGTTAACTGTCAATACTTAAATAGGTGTCCATTAGATCTTGGACCCCCGTGGGTGTATAGCTTTCGAGATGCCCACATAAAAATAAAAGTGAATCAAAATCTTTCTATACCCACTAAGCCACGAAAAATTGTTGTTTTCTTTATTCACTGGTACTAAACTTTACAATTGTACCATGGATTATATTACATCTTTGGATTTCTCCTTTCTTTCTGGTTTGGAAAAAATTTCTGTCTATGCTATTAAATCTTTCGCCCATTGTTTGTTGATTTGTAGCAGGTCTTGAGGTTTTCGATATCCTTTTTGTCTTTCATAGTCTATATAAATCTTGTAGTATGCATATTAAAAATAAAAGGGGGGTTACATGTATAATAAAACACACTGTACATGATAAATTACAATCAAAATTAATTTATAAATTTCTTTATTTTAATATAGGTATTTACAAATCATTTTAAAACAAAAATTTTGAGTTTTACTAATTTTTAATTAAATATACATTTTTTGGTAGTACCTTTTTAAAACCCAACCACGGGAAACTTATCTAAAATCTTTTTTTGCAGTAACAGGAACAAAACACACAAACTTAAATCTTTCGCCCATTTTTTTCTCATCTGTCAAAAACTTGTAGCAGGCCATGAGCTTTTTGATATCCTTTTTGTCTTTTATAGTCTATATAAATCTTGTAGTATGCATATTAAAGAAAAAAAGGGGGGTTACATGTATAATAAAACACCCTGTACATGATAAATTACAATCAAAATCAATTTATAAATTTCTTTATTTTAATATAGGTATTTAGAAATCATTTTAAAACAAAAATTTTGGGTTTTACTAATTTTTAATTAAATATACATTTTTTAGTAGTACCTCTTAAAACCCAACCACGGGAAACTTATCTAAAATCTTTTTTGCAGTAGCAGGAACAAAACACACAAACTTAAATCTTTCGCCCATTTTTTTCTCATCTGTCAAAAACTTGTAGCAGGCCATGAGGTTTTTGATATCCTTTTTGTCTTTTATAGTCTATATAAATCTTGTAGTATGCATATTAAAGAAAAAAAGGGGGGTTACATGTATAATAAAACACCATGTTCATGATAAATTACAATCAAAATCAATTTATAAATTTCTTTATTTTAATATAAGTATTTACAAATCATTTTAAAACAAAAATTTTGAGTTTTACTAATTTTTAATTAAATATACAATTTTTGGTAGTACCTCTTAAAACCCAACCACGGGAAACTTATCTAAAATCTTTTTTGCAGTAACAGGAACAAAACACACAAACTTAAATCTTTCGCCCATTTTTTTCTCATCTGTCAAAAACTTGTAGCAGGCCTTGAGGTTTTTGATATCCTTTTTGTCTTTTATAGTCTATATAAATCTTGTAGTATGCATATTAAAGAAAAAAAGGGGGGTTACATGTATAATAAAACACCATGTTCATGATAAATTACAATCAAAATCAATTTATAAATTTCTTTATTTTAATATAAGTATTTACAAATCATTTTAAAACAAAAATTTTGAGTTTTACTAATTTTTAATTAAATATACATTTTCCGGTAGTACCTTCTTAAAACCCAACCACGGGAAACTTATCTAAAATCTTCTTTGCAGTAGCAGGAACAAAACACACAAATTTAAATCTTTCGCCCATTTTTTTCTCATCTATCAGAAATTTGTAGCAGGTCTTGAGGTTTTCGATATCCTTTTTGTCTTTCATAGTCTATATAAATCTTGTAGTATGCATATTAAAGAAAAAAGGGGGGTTATATGTATAATAAAACACCCTGTACATGATAAATGACAATCAAAATCAATTTATAAATTTCTTTATTTTAATATAGGTATTTACAAATCATTTTAAAACAAAAATTTTGAGTTTTACTAATTTTTAATTAAATATACAATTTTTGGTAGTACCTCTTAAAACCCAACCACGGGAAACTTATCTAAAATCTTTTTTGCAGTAACAGGAACAAAACACACAAACTTAAATCTTTCGCCCATTTTTTTCTCATCTGTCAAAAACTTGTAGCAGGCCATGAGCTTTTTGATATCCTTTTTGTCTTTTATAGTCTATATAAATCTTGTAGTATGCATATTAAAGAAAAAAAGGGGGGTTACATGTATAATAAAACACCCTGTACATGATAAATGACAATCAAAATCAATTTATAAATTTCTTTATGTTAATATAGGTATTTACAAATCATTTTAAAATAAATATTTTGAGTTTTACTAATTTTTAATTAAATATACATTTTTTGGTAGTACCTCTTAAAACCCAACCACGGGAAACTTATCTAAAAATTTTTTTGCAGTAGCAGGAACAAAACACACAAATTTAAATCTTTCGCCCATTTTTTTCTCATCTGTGAAAAACTTGTAGAAGGCCATGAAGTTTTCGATATCCTTTTTGTCATTCATAGTCTATATAAATCTTGTAGTATGCATATTAAAGAAAAAAAGAGGGGTTACATGTATAATAAAACACCCTGTACATGATAAATTACAATCAAAATCAATTTATAAATTTCTTTATTTTAATATAGGTATTTACAAATCATTTTAAAATAAATATTTTGAGTTTTACTAATTTTTAATTAAATATACAATTTTTGGTAGTACCTTCTTAAAACCCAACCACGGGAAACTTATCTAAAATCTTTTTTGCAGTAGCAGGAACAAAACACACAAACTTAAATCTTTCGCCCATTTTTTTCTCATCTGTCAAAAACTTGTAGCAGGCCTTGAGGTTTTTGATATCCTTTTTGTCTTTTATAGTCTATATAAATCTTGTAGTATGCATATTAAAGAAAAAAAGAGGGGTTACATGTATAATAAAACACCCTGTACATGATAAATTACAATCAAAATCAATTTATAAATTTCTTTATTTTAATATAGGTATTTACAAATCATTTTAAAATAAATATTTTGAGTTTTACTAATTTTTAATTAAATATACATTTTTTAGTAGTACCTCTTAAAACCCAACCACGGGAAACTTATCTAAAAATTTTTTTGCAGTAGCAGGAACAAAACACACAAATTTAAATCTTTCGCCCATTTTTTTCTCATCTGTGAAAAACTTGTAGCAGGCCATGAAGTTTTCGATATCCTTTTTGTCTTTCATAGTCTATATAAATCTTGTAGTATGCATATTAAAGAAAAAAAGGGGACTTACATGTATAATAAAACACCCTGTACATGATAAATTACAATCAAAATCAATTTATAAATTTCTTTATGTTAATATAGGTATTTACAAATCATTTTAAAATAAATATTTTGAGTTTTACTAATTTTTAATTAAATATACATTTTTTGGTAGTACCTCTTAAAACCCAACCACGGGAAACTTATCTAAAAATTTTTTTGCAGTAGCAGGAACAAAACACACAAATTTAAATCTTTCGCCCATTTTTTTCTCATCTGTCAACAACTTGTAGCAGGCCATGAAGTTTTCGATATCCTTTTTGTCGTTTATAGTCTATATAAATCTTGTAGTATGCATATTAAAGAAAAAAAGGGGGGTTCATGTATAATAAAACACCCTGTACATGATAAATTACAATCAAAATCAATTTATAAATTTCTTTATTTTAATATAGGTATTTACAAATCATTTTAAAACAAAAATTTTGAGTTTTACTAATTTTTAATTAAATATACATTTTTTAGTAGTACCTCTTAAAACCCAACCACGGGAGACTTATCTAAAATCTTTTTTGCAGTAGCAGGAACAAAACACACAAACTTAAATCTTTCGCCCATTTTTTTCTCATCTGTCAAAAACTTGTAGCAGGCCTTGAGGTTTTTGATATCCTTTTTGTCTTTTATAGTCTATATAAATCTTGTAGTATGCATATTAAAGAAAAAAAGAGGGGTTACATGTATAATAAAACACCCTGTACATGATAAATTACAATCAAAATCAATTTATAAATTTCTTTATTTTAATATAGGTATTTACAAATCATTTTAAAATAAATATTTTGAGTTTTACTAATTTTTAATTAAATATACATTTTTTAGTAGTACCTCTTAAAACCCAACCACGGGAAACTTATCTAAAAATTTTTTTGCAGTAGCAGGAACAAAACACACAAATTTAAATCTTTCGCCCATTTTTTTCTCATCTGTGAAAAACTTGTAGCAGGCCATGAAGTTTTCGATATCCTTTTTGTCTTTCATAGTCTATATAAATCTTGTAGTATGCATATTAAAGAAAAAAAGGGGACTTACATGTATAATAAAACACCCTGTACATGATAAATTACAATCAAAATCAATTTATAAATTTCTTTATGTTAATATAGGTATTTACAAATCATTTTAAAATAAATATTTTGAGTTTTACTAATTTTTAATTAAATATACATTTTTTGGTAGTACCTCTTAAAACCCAACCACGGGAAACTTATCTAAAAATTTTTTTGCAGTAGCAGGAACAAAACACACAAACTTAAATCTTTCGCCCATTTTTTTCTCATCTGTCAACAACTTGTAGCAGGCCATGAAGTTTTCGATATCCTTTTTGTCGTTTATAGTCTATATAAATCTTGTAGTATGCATATTAAAGAAAAAAAGGGGGGTTCATGTATAATAAAACACCCTGTACATGATAAATTACAATCAAAATCAATTTATAAATTTCTTTATTTTAATATAGGTATTTACAAATCATTTTAAAACAAAAATTTTGAGTTTTACTAATTTTTAATTAAATATACATTTTTTAGTAGTACCTCTTAAAACCCAACCACGGGAGACTTATCTAAAATCTTTTTTGCAGTAGCAGGAACAAAACACACAAACTTAAATCTTTCGCCCATTTTTTTCTCATCTGTCAACAACTTGTAGCATGTCTTAAGGTTTTCGATGACTTTTTTGTCTTTCATAGTCTATATATATCTTGTAGTATGCATATTAAAGAAAAAAAGGGGGTTTCATGTATAATAAAACACCCTGCACATGATAAATTACAATCAAAATCAATTTATAAATTTCTTTATTTTAATATACGTATTTACAAATCATTTTAAAACAAAAATTTTAAGTTTTACTAATTTTTAATTAAATATACATTTTTTGGTAGTACCTCTTAAAACCCAACCACGGGAAACTTATCTAAATTTTTTTTTGCAGTAGCAGGAACAAAACACACAAACTTAAATCTTTCGCCCATTTTTTTCTCATCTGTCAAAAACTTGTAGCATGCCTTAAGGTTTTCGATGTCTTTTTTGTCTTTCATTGTTTCTATCAAGTTTTCGACCCGGTAGTCTATACCCACTTTTTTTAGAAAATTCCTTTGAGTGGCCGGTCCGAAATAGAGGATTTCTTCTGTTTTGTGAGCAACCTACGAAAAAATTAACTATACAGTTTGATTGAAAAGTAAGCGACATCCTTTCGGGGTCATATGTCTTTTTTTTACACAACTGCAGCGGGCGACGGATAAAAGGTCGAAAGTACAAAAGGTCGAAAAAATAGGGTCGAAAATACAAAAGGTCGAAAGTACAGGGTGTCCCAAATTGGGCACTTTTAGGGGGTTTAAGGTAATTCTAGGGGAGACAGAGAAAAGCTGACCACGCATTGCGAGGCTCAAATTTCAAGGGAAGACTTATAGTGAAAACCGCATGTTGAAATATCGTCTCGTCTTTGAGCTACAGGGCCTTTTTGAAAAGTCTGCATTTTTGAAGGGGGTCTATAACTTCGTTATTAGTGGAAATTTTGATTTAGAGTAAATTGCAGTTTTATAGACTTTGTTACCAGGAATTCACCCGCTAAATTATATTTCAACTGTCACTTTTAGTTTTTGAGATATGACATAAAGTTGCATTTTTTCTTATGGAATTTTAATTAATTTTCGAATTTGGCATTGAATTCTTTTCAAAATGATGTATCATATGTCATAGTTTCATTAAGCGGTTTAGGAGATATTCAGCTTTTTCACTCATTTCTAGTGCGCTATGATTTCCTGCTGAGGCAGGTTAAGGCACTCCAGTATTTTTATTATTTTACACAGTCAAAAATATAGTAAGCCTGGTTTGGAAAAATTATAATTCAGCTGACGGCCCTTAAAGCCTAGTTATAAAAAGTAACAAAAATGATACATATTTCAAAATAAAATTAAAACGCTTTTGTGCAAAATAATTTAATATCAAAGCGTAATGTCAAATTGTTTAAACAATTGAAAACAATGACAAAACGCCAAGACGCAAGGTCAACTTGATATGCATAGTATAAGACAACAAAACTATAGGAGCATTGAAGTAGCATTTGACCGCAAGGCTTTCACGTCAATGGCGCATGACGTCATTCAACGCACACTAGACAAAAATAAAAAACTTTAATTATCTCTGAAACTGCTCAATCAAACTATGACATATGATACATCATTTTGAAAAGAATTCAATGACGAATTCGAAAATTAATTAAAATATAGGCCCTTCCATAAGAAAAATTGCAACTTTATGTCATATCTCAAAAACTAAAAGTGACAGTTAAAATTTAATTTAGCGGGTGAATTCCTCGTGACAAAGTCTATAAAATTGCAGTTTACTCTAAATCAATATTTCCAATAATAACGAAGTTATAGACCCCCCTCCAAAATGCAGACTTTTCAAAAAGCCCCCGTAGCTCATAGACGAGACGATACTTCAAAATGCGGTTTTGACTATAAGTCTTCTCTTGAAATTTGAGCCTCGCAATGCGTGGTCAGTTTTTCTCTGTCTCCCCTAGAAGTACCTGAAACCCTGTAAAAGTGTCCAATTTGGGACATCCTGTACAAAAAGTCCAAAGTACAAAAGGTTGAAAGTACAAAAGGTCGAAAGTACAAAAGGACAAAAGTACAAAAGGTCGAAAGTACAAAAGGTCGAAAGTACAAAAGGTCGAAAAATAAAAGATTAAAACCTAATCAAGTCGAATTGCCCTGCCCAGCCGAGGTGGTCCAGGGGTCAAGGATAGTTGATAGTTAACCCGGTTAGGTTACTACCCCAACCTGACCAGGTTAGGTTTGTTTACTAAAAAAAACTACCCTGATCTCGTCAGGAAAGTTTTTTTTTGATATACTAACCTAACCGGGTCAGATTGGGATAGTAACCTAACCTATCCTCGGCCCCGGGTCCACCTCGACTGGACAGGTCAATTCGACTTGGTACAGTAAATTGGTATTTTTAATACTAACAAACGTGAAATTTCGTACCCGTGAATTTAAAAATCAAACAAGTTTCATGGCTAATCGGGCAAAAAGGAGTTTTTTGTTTCCCTTATATTTTTCCGTGGGTAGCTTGAAAGCTTAACCTCACGGGGGTCCAAGATCTAATGGACACCTAATAAGTGTTGACAGTTAACCGTTTTGTCCTTATGGGACTCCTCAGAACACTGCTGGTCAAGTGACAAATCTTGCGAAGTTAATCAGACGGTTTTGTCTCTAATTAAATGTAATTAGTGAGCAAACTATAGCAAGAGGCGCCATCTACCGAGATACGAGAGAAACAAAAAACCAAAAGCAGGGAAAAACACTGCTATACAATATCGATCAATGAAAAGATCGAATGCAAATAAAAGAAAACAACTATAGTCCGTGACCTACGACAGCTCTTTGTCTTTTCAGGCCAGATCAACGCATTTTGCATTTTTACCCGTCATCAAGACAGTGAGCGTCAATCAACGGAATTTTTAAGCCAAATAATACTAACAAACGTGAAATTTCGTACCCGTGAATTTAAAAATCAAACAAGTTTCATGGCTAATCGGGCAAAAAGGAGTTTTTTGTTTCCCTTATATTTTTCCGTGGGTAGCTTGAAAGCTTAACCTCACGGGGGTCCAAGATCTAATGGACAACTAATAAGTGTTGACAGTTAACCGTTTCGTCCTTATGGGACTCCTCAGAACACTGCTGGTCAAGTGACAAATCTTGCGAAGTTAATCAGATTTGTCACTTGACCAGCAGTGTTCTGAGGAGTCTCATAAGGACGAAACGGTTAATTGTCAACACTTATTAGGTGTCCATTAGATCTTGGACCCCCGTGAGGTTAAGCTTTCAAGCTACCCACGGAAAAATATAAGGGAAACAAAAAACTCCTTTTTGCCCGATTAGCCATGAAACTTGTTTGGTATTTTTAATATTTTGGATTGTCGATTTTTTTTCGACCTTTTGAGACAGCCTGTATATTTATAGTTAGGAAATATGTTTATTTCATGTCAACGTCACAAAAAGTGTAACTTCGTATGGCAAGGACTATATGATTGCTTCATTTTTTATTTTACTCACTTCTTGTAGTTGTTGGAAGTCTACATCAGCTGTCAAATCGGCGTTGCCAGGGGATACCAACGGATCAACTTGCTGGTGTTTTTTAAATGCTCTAAAAAATAAAATAAAAGTAAAACTAACCAAAGGCTTTCAAGTAAATAAAGGTCTTAAACAAGGTTGCTGTATCTCGCCTACGCTCTTCAAGATATATTTGGAACAAGTCCTTGAAGTCTGGAAGAGAAAATGCCAAAACATGGGAATTCCGTTGGATGAAACCATCTTGTATACTTTATGTTTCGCCGATGATCAGATAGTGGTGGCTCAGGATTATGACGACCTCGAATATATGACACACACGAAAACTAATAGAAGAGTACAATAAGTGGGGCTTGTGTGGTATCAAACGAAAGGTAATTTAGTCTGGAGTTGAATAAAATATATTTTAGTTTTTAGTTATATTAGCTCACACGTACACTATAACTATAGTACCTAGTGTGAGCTTAGGGGCCCATATATTGGCAGAGTATTTTTTATAATTGTTCGTTATTTTATTTCACCCCCGGTTTTAATTTGTTGTTTACGGTTTTAAAAAAACCTTGAATCATTGCACTTTCGTAAAAAATATACAGAGTTTGTCCAAATTACCGAAAAGTGTCAGTTCCAGTCCCGTTGTGTCCATAATCGCATATCAAAGCTATTCCGCCATGCACTATGATTCTTCGACAAATTTCGTCGCAGATCAACAAAGAATCGGGTGAAATTTCGACGTGTTCCCTAGTTTCATCCTTTTTTATCAACGTTTTCTGCATTGGGGTATCGTTTCGAGCCAGAATATACCTAGAAAAATAAAAAACACAGGCTGTTGATAGTTCACAGCTCGGTTCCGTTCTACCGAGATATGAGAGAAACCAGCCCAGATAGCAAGGGGTTATCAAATGACGTCCTTTTTTCGTCGAAAAGTGGTCATTTGGATGACCAGCAGGTCATCTACCAAAAAATGTTGTCTTTAAGGCGTCAGTTACTTGACGTCTTTTCCTAGTGTGTAGTTTTTGACGTCTGAAAAACGTCATATATTGGTCACTACCCACACTGCACACTTTGTCCAAGGGACGTACACTCATACTTACATAGATGGTGCCCCAGTCAGTACTTGACCGGATTTATACGGAATGTGGGGGTACGTATGTAAAATAAATTAAATCAAAGAAATTCAAGGTTAGTTGAATGTTTTTGAATTAAATATTAAAACAAGACAAACTTCGAGGCTTCTTTCGCTTCAAGGTAGAGATGTGTAAGTCTAGGTATAGATCTATTTTGATCTGTACCTCACAGACGAACACCGCTGTACCTGTTCCAGTACTTCCAGGTCTAAGTCACAGAAGAGTCACCTTCTGTGTCTAAGTTTCCTTCAGTGTTCTCAACTGCAGAGAATATTTCATATATTCAGACGAGTTTAAAAAAAGTCATAAATAGGTTTGTGTCTGTGTGTGTGTCTGATGTTCTGATTTGGTCCCAAATACGTCATATTGCTCACGTCTTTAAAACGTCTAAAAATGACGTCATTTTGGGTGTATCTTTTGAACGTCATTTAAAGGTCATTTACACGTCAGGTTAGAGACGTCAATGGTCATTAAAATTGACGTTAAAAAAACGTGACCTTGCTACCTGGAACAACTTCGCAAGAGTGTCAAATTGACCAAGCAGTGTTCTGAGGAGTCCCATAAGGACGAAACAGTTAACTGTCAACACTTATTAAGTGTCCAATAGATCTTGGACCCCAGTGAGGTTAAGCCACAGAAGAGCCACACAGAAGCGACAAAGCGCCCTGCTTCCAAAATCGAGTGGTGGTGATGGACAACATATCACACTGAGAAAAAGTGCGTGCGAGGTGTTAAGTACACTAAAAAAACAGCGTAAATCTGCTTATGTGGGAAAAAGTGTTTTACATTTTTATTTAAATGATGAACATGGGTAAATAAATAGATGTACTAATGTAAACTTTTGCACGCATATATAAAGAAAATAATGTTCTTTTAAGGTGCAAAATTCCCGTATGTAAGCAGCAAAATGTTTTTATTGAATTTGACCACAGACTAAATCATAGAGAATATTATTAAATGCAACAATAAAAGTTTTCGGAGAGGGCGGGGCTGTACTTAAGCATTTTTATTGGAGACAAAATTGTTTCGAGCCAATAAAAACACTTCATTTTGAAAAGTGCACCATGACCATCATATATTGACGTTATTAAAACTCCGCGACGTCCACGAGTTGTTCTAGTCGTTAACGTCTATTAAACGTATATTTTGGCAGTTTTAAGCTTGTGAGTTTTTGTTACCTTTGTGCTTTATTAGAGTGATAATGAAAGGATATCATTGTGCTTTACGTGAGTGTCAATCCAAATATCTATTAATATAAAAATTAATGTCCATGGATTGAGTTCGGGTAAGGTATAAATGACCAAAAAATTTAGATTCTGATTTTCTAGGAATCGCTCCTTCTTGGTCTTAAACTAACATATTAAGAAAATGAGCCAAATCAATTAATATACAGGGTGGTTTAGTAGGTTGATTTGATAAAAAAAGATATCAGAAAAGCTTATTAAGAAAAGTTGTTTATAATTAAAAGTTACGACAGATTCTTATTTTTCACACTTTTGCATCTAAACAACTCTTCTTAATAACATTTTCCGATATCTTTTAAAACAAGGGTATTTTACTCTTAACACTTTTTATCAAATCAGCCTACTAAACAACCCTGTAGATTAATTACTTTGATCCATTTTTTAACATCTTAGTTTCAGACCAAGCAGGTGCAATTTCCAGAAAATCAGAATCTAAATCGAACAATTTTTGTCATTTATACCTTACATCATCAAATCAGCATACTAAACCACCCTGTATATTAATTGATTTGTTCATGTTTTAACATCTTAGTTTGAGACCAAGCGCAATTCCCAGAAAATCAGAATCTGAATCGAAATTTTTTGGTAATTTATACCTTACCCGAACTCAATCCATGGACATTAATTTTTATATTAATAGATATTTGGATTAACACTCACGAAAAGCACAATGATATCCTTTCATTATCACTCTAATAAAGCACAAAGGTAACAATCTGTGGACATTAATTTTTATATTAATAGATATTATATTAGTTTAAAAAGATGTAATTTTATATATATTAGGTATGTATTATTTAAAAAAAATGCATTTTTTGTATTTATATATGCGTGTACATAAGAATTTGGGGACGCCCTGTACATATTCTAATATTAATAACTGAAATAAATTAGTCGTGACAAATAATAACTTCATAATGCATTGTTTTTAATCAACATAATTTTATAAGAGTTATTGTGTATATTAGGACTTTTCGGACACCCTGTATGTAATTATTTAAGTATCAAATATAATAAAGCATACAAACTGCTAGTATAACGTAATGATTATAGCTTTTTACGTTTTTTAAGCCAAATTTAATTTGTTTTTATGTATCAAAAATTTTAAAATCCTCTGTATATATTTTTAGATTAATATTGTAATAAAGAATACATATGATAGTTATATCATTTCTTTTCAAATCAAATAATTTACGGTTCATAATTTTTTTTCCGTGTAAAGTTTCGTGCTTCTTCTCTCAGTGTAAAATGTTGGGTTAGTGTCAAGTGACGTCACGAATTCGATACCCATAAGAGCAATGCTTTATCTGTCATGTTGTTGCTTCTGGTGTAACTCTTTTGAGGTTTAGCTTTCAAGCTACCCACGGAAACATATAAGAGAAACAAAAACTCCGATTAGCCACGAAACTTGTTTGATTTTGAAATTCACGGGTATTAAATTTCACGTTTGTTAAAAGACACAACCCTTGTAATCTTACCAGAAGACCAAGTAAGTATAGAATCTGTGGTTTTACCTAAATTTCAGTCCTGGATTGGCAGAGTCCAAATCAATCAACACTTCCTTGTACCCATTAAGGGTCTTATGGAACTTGTGAACTGGAAGAGCATCGAAAAATTCATGAGCCAAATAGAGACTAAATCCGCCTTCTGGGATGTCCTTTAAATTTCGATACCAACTTACTGGTATGCCATGGTGGGAAATACCTAAAATTTTTGAAATAATTGGGAAATCAAAACAATAGGCCTGACCGATATCGCCAAGTTGTCTCAGTGCACTAATTTAAGGTGCACATAAGCTACCTTTAACAGCCAATGATAACCGTTGATGCGGGTGGCATCACGGGGGTGCGGATGGCATTGATCGCCGCAATTGATTCACAAGAGCACGAATCGAAGTTAGGCCCAGATTCTGTGTATTGTGAAATTCTATAGGGACATGTCGTCCTCTCTTTCTATATTGCGTAATCTACGGTGCACAGAATCGTTTGAACACGAATACAAACACATACATACTGGGTATTAATTTCTAGTTAGTATTCAAGTCTTTGGTGAATTCATTTTTAATTAAACAATGATCAAGTATTGGAAAAAAAAGTATGGAAAAGAAAATGCTAAAACATGGGAATTCTGTTGGCCGAAACCACCTTGTATACTTTATGTTTCGCCGATGATCAGATAGTAGTGGCTCAGGATTATGACGACCTCGAATATATGACACGAAAACTAATAGAAGATTACAATAAGTGTGGACTAGAGGTTAATCTCAATAAGACAGAGTATATGTGTATTGGTGGAACAAAACAGGATCTAATCTTAAATACCGGGCAACGAATTCAGTCATGTGATGAGTATAAATACTTAGGTCTAAAAATTACAGCTGACGGAACACTAGACAAAGCTATAAAAGATCGAAACGTACAAGGAAGAAAAGCAATAACTTTATTAAATGGAATAATTTGGGACCAAAGTATATCAAAACATAACAAAAAGCTTATATATAACACCATTGCAAAAAGTATTATTACATACGGCTCAGAAGTATGGCCAATCAAGGATAGAACAGAAAAAATGGTTTCCGCTACGGAGATGGACTATTGGAGAAGAGCAGCAGGGAAATCAAAAAGAGAAAGAGTTACAAATCAAAGAATAAGAGTAATTATGACAGTGGGTGAACATACTTTAGTGGATGATATAAGAACAAAACAACTGGTGTAGTACGGACATGTACAAAGAATGAATGGTGAAAGACAACCTAAACAAATACTACAATGGAAACCAACTGGCCGAAGAAAACGAGGACGGCCAAGGAGAAGCTGGAGAAAAGGAATAGACAGTAAAATAAGAATAAGATGCCTAGATGATTAATTATGGGTAAACAGAAACGAGTGGAGATTGGGTATCGCAAGACGTAGAACGTTGTGAAACCGATAAATATATATATAGCGATAGTGTCCACGTAACTTTGAACACCCTGTATATACCTTGACGATACACCACAGAGTTATTATTATGATCCAAACTGCTTTGCAAACACAAATTTCTAGCTTGAACTTCACTTAATACTGGGCTTATTTCAACAATATGTAAACTTGTCTTATGCAATGCCTAAAAAAGTATAATGCTTAATGTTATTACAAAAAATTCTTGAATAGCTATGACGATAATAAGCACTGTTTGAAACAAAACTGTTGTTTTTTTCAAAATCATCTTCAATAACAATTCAGTTGGATAGATGTATTTAATATGGACCAGTGTCCATATTAGATACAGTGTCCATAATAAGGACATTCTTCATAATAAGGACTTTGTCCATAATAAGGACAATATTTAAATTATTGAAAATTTAATGATTTTTTAAAAATATCAAGCTATTGGTATTCTCTAATTAAATAAAAGTAATATTAGTACAATGAATAGAGGAGTTTTACCCTACAAAAGGTCCGGTAGTTCTGAATTTTGGATATGTTATTAAGGTCGAAAGGATAGTTAAAAATCTGAGTTTTCGTCACCCCCCACCCCTGTGCTTCCTCCGCCATCTTGAAAAAAACCATCAAAAATTAGCACTCTTTGTAGTTTTTTGCCTGTAACTTCGTTCCAGTACACTAAATCGCAAAAAGAGTTATATGAAATTTTTTAGAGGATATAATTAGTTCTAAGAACATATCTTGTAGAGAATTTTATCAGCTACAAAATCCATTCTTTAAATGTATTTTTAAATGTTGTAATGGAGTGGGAGTAACTTTTAACTTAAAGTAAGTAAGTTAAAAATAATAATTCCTTTAAATTTAGTGCTTTAAACGGCACGTTTTTTATTTATTTTTATTTTTTTGTGTAAATTTAGTGACGTACAAAAAAGTAAGAGAGCTTAGGGGTCAAACACCTCCTTAAACTAACCATCTCTTCAAAAACCCCCCCAGACCCCCCAAAATCTAACATATTTAGGTTTTCTCAAATTTTCTCAAAAAATACGCTTCTAAGAGAAAAATGTGTATTATACTTTATTGTAGACAATGAAATTTCGGCGTCCGTTAATTGAAGTAATTTAAAAAAGTAAAAAAATATCCATGTTTTTTCCATGATTTATTCGATTTTTTTTAAACCAAGGTTTAGAGAACAAAATGTGTTATACATTATTGTAGCAAATAAAATTTCCTTTAAAATGCTGTACAAGAAAGTCGGATTGGTTTCATGGTTATAAATTCAGAGGCGCCCGTAAATTTAACCAATTTTAAAAAATCACAAATTAAAATATTTTTGTTACAAGTTTTATCTAATTTTTTCAAAAGCTAAGCCTAATTTAAAATTCTCTTTCAACGGTGTATAACTCGATGGGGTTTGACTTACAAGGGACCCGCCAGCGACGTCCGTGAATGGGGGCCATTTAATTAATTTTTTTAAAAATTATGTTTTGCACAGGTTTTATTTGATTTTCTTAAAACCATGCCCTTTATCAAAAAAGTTGTTTTTTACTTCATTGTAGATAATAAAATTTCCTTTTAAACGTTGTGTAAGATGGTAAAAAATATTTCATATTTACCGCTCCAGTGGTGTGCTTAATTTAAAACATTTTTTTTTTTAATTTAGTGATTTAAACGGCACGTTTTTTAACTTACTTACTTTAAGTTAAAAGTTACTCCCACGCCATTACAATATTTAAAAATACATTTAAAGAATGGATTTTGTAGCTGATAAAATTCTCTAGAAGATATGTTCTCAGAACTTTTACCCTAGAACAAAGTATTTCGGAGCTTATGCCGTCTAAAGTAGAAAAAATCTGAAAATTTGCCCAAGCACGTGATTTTAGTCATTTTTGGAAATTATCTAGCTCCGTTACTACTGCTCGCAACCATAGTACCACCCAATTGTAGATAATTATATCCTCTAAAAAATTTCATATAACTCTTTTTGCAATTTAGTGTACTGGAACGAAATTAAAGGCAAAAAACTAAAAAAAGTGCTAATTTTTGATGGTTTTTTCAAGATGGCGGAGGGAGCACAGGGGTGGGGGTGACGAAAACTCAGATTTTTAACTACCCTTCTGAGCTTAACAACATATCCAAAATTCAGAACTACCGGACCTTTTGTAGGGTAACCCCCCTATTTTGGCATCTATTCATTGAACTATATTACCCCCCTAGAGGTATGACAGTATTAGGTACTTACCTTAAACTGATTAAAAACCTTAATAATATCACTACTCAATGTGCCCCTTCCAGGACCAAATTCAATAAGATTTAGGGGAGTAGGGGAACCCATTTTGTGCCATTCGTTTAGGAACCAAACTGCAATCATTTCCCCAAAAATTTGACTTATTTCTGGGGACGTAATAAAATCTCCTTGTTCACCAAGCATATCTTTTGAAATATAATACCCTAAAAGATTAAATTAAAATTAAATTATGATTTATTATATTTAATTAATTAATTTTTAATCATTAATTTTATTTAATTAATTTAGAATAATTTTATTTAATTAATTTATTTATTTAATTTAAATTAATTTTACTTAATTAATTTCAATGAATTTTATTGAATTAATTTTACAGTGAAACCTCCCATAAGCGGACACTCACGGTTCCGTCGATTTTGTCCGCTTATTGGAGGTGTCCGCTTAAGAGAGGGAACTGCGAAATTTTGATATATATTTATTAACAATTTCCGCTGCTTGAGATTTTCCGATATTTAATTTTTTCGGCGATCTTTTTTTATTTTTTTATTTGTCAAACACACTGTGTTTATTGTATTACAATCTAGTCAGTAAGACTAATTAGCAATTTTGTTTTAACTTAATTTACTAGAAAAGTCAGATTTAAACTTAGGGTTCACTCAACAGTTCTCCCCGCTTTGTTTAGTCTGTAACTCACAATTGTGTTGTGTTTATAGCATTATTTTGTTTTATATAATTCACTTAGTTTACTAGCTCAAACGGCTTCACTCTTTTTAGTCTTCGAACTAGCATAGTATTGTCTAGAAGCTGAATTGCTTCCACATTCACATGCCGATGGAGTCTATCTTCATGGCTTTTTGCGTACTTTTTTATAGTCTCTGCTACAGTTTCGATTTTTAGATCTCGATGAAGGTCACTATTTCGAACGTACCAAGGTACATTCACAATGTTTCTTAATACTTTATTTTGAAATCTCTGTAAAACTAGAATGTTACTCTCTTTAGCACAACCCCATAGTTGAATACCATATGTCCATACTGGTTTCAGTATTTGTCTATAAAGCAGTAACTTATTATGAATTGGTAAATTGGACTGAGTTCCAATTAGCCAGTTCATTTTTCTATACCTTATCTCAAGTTCTGCTTTTTTTTTCTTAACATGTGCTTTCCAGCGCAATTTGGCATCAAGTGTTATACCGAGATATTTTGCCTGATTTGAATATGGTACGGGAATATTGTTAATTGTTATTTGTATGTGATTTATATTTTTGTTTGTAAAATCAACATGAATTGATTTGGTGTCATTTAATTTTATTCGCCACTTTGTGGTCCAACTGTGAACTTCGGTGACTGCATCCTGAAGTTTTTCTATGCATTTTTCAATAGATTTTTCTACCGTCAATAAACCAGTTTCATCTGCAAATGTTGGTAAGTGACAATTTTCTGGCTTCGGGATATCGCAAGTGAATAATAAGTATAGATAAGGGCCTAGTATGCTACCCTGGGGCACGCCTGCTTGAATTTCTCTTAAATTTGAGTATAAGTCTTCCTGTTTTACTCTAAAATGTCTATCAGATATGTCGATCTTTCTGCTGATAGATGTTCCTTCTCCGAAACGTTAACAACTTCCATTTTTCCACATAAACTAAGAAGTTTTTTACTAGGCGCCATTTCAAAGAGATCTATTATTACCCAACTGAACAATAAACACAGCAGTCCCGCCGAATAAAATAATGTTGTAAATACGACAGATGTATTTCGTCTCCGCATTAAAACGGAAAGAGGTAATTCCCCGGCTGCCGAGTGCATTGTTGCCAACATACTACATAATATTTATGCCCATGTCGTGCAGCGCTCTGTCTCGTTTTCAGAGGTTCGCGTCCGGTTAAGGGAGGTTCCAGAATTTTTTAACCAAAAAAAATTGTCCGCGTCCGGTTATTAGAGTGTCCGGTTATAGGAGGGAATTTTACATGTTAAGACATGGGCAAAAGCTTGGTTCCAACAAATTTGTCCGCCTAAAGGGAGTGTCCGCTTAATAGAGGTGTCCGCAAGGAGAGGTTTTACTGTATATAATTTTTTTTAAATTATTTAAATTAATTGTATTTAATTATCTTCCAGTAATTAATTATATTTAATTAAATTACATTATTTTATTTTAAATCACCTTTAATTAATTCATTTTAATTAATTAATTTTAATTAATTTTAATTAATCAATCAATTTTAATTAATTTTAATTAATTAATTTTCATTAATTAATTTTAATTAATTAATTTTAATTAATTAATTTTAGTTAATTAATTAATCTTTAACTACTTAATTTTATTTAACTAATTATTGCAGTTTACTAATTTTATTTAATTAATTTAAATAATTTTATTTAACTTTTTTTGATCAATTAATTCTGGTATTAATATTTTTATTTTAATAATTTTAAATTATTAATTTGAAATAATTATTTTTTACCTATTTTTTAATTAATTAATTTTACTTAATTATATATTCTTAATTGTTAATAATTAAGTAAAATAATTTAATTAAAAAGTTGGGTAACTTTAAATTAATATTTTATCTAATATTTTAAAAAATATATGGTGACTGATTAATTTGTAATTCTGTTAAATAATTTAAAAATTAATTTTAAAATATTATCAAACTATATTAATTTTAATTGATTCCTAGTTAAGTAAAGGCCGCTTGACATGGTGCATGACGCGCTGAAAATATTTGCAAGCAAAAAATTGGCAAAATTTCATACATTTGCCTGCAAATTTTATTGTCATGCACCATGTCAAGCGGCCTTAAGTTAATAAGTAATTAAAAACCTTGTACAGGGTTCTGCAACACCTCTCGCATGTAATCAGCCACAGTGATTGGCCCCGTAGCCTTAATTCGTGCAGCAATCCGTTTGGCAACATACTCTTCATCTTTTTGCACTTTTCTTTTCACAGGGTTATAGCATTGATCACCTTTGTTAGGTGATCCATGGTTATGGTAGGATCTTGATAGATTCGGGAATAATTTAGTGGCCATGAGTGTGGTTTGTAATTTGAAAGGGCGTAGCACCCCAGGGATTTTTTGAATGAAAATGAGAGGGGCTATTTTGGAAGTAAGAACGGACATAGCGAATTTTGTTGTATTATTTACAAATATGTGTCAGATTGTAGAAGGGTTGGCATATTTGATAAATATCAAAAAACTAGACAGGAATCATTTAAATTTTAGGGGTGATTTAAATTTTAAAAATTATAATGTAAACAAAAATCAGCTGTTTTTATTGCTGTGAAACTAGCTCCTTGTTGCTGGCATCAAAAAGCCAAAATTTACAGTCGACCAGAAAATTGGTATTTATACTCTGACACTGACATATTTTAATACACCAAAAAAAAATTGTTGCTAAATGTTTTACTAATTTGCTTGAGTAATTTTATACAGGTCAATTTGTAGTTTTTTAGGCAATAATTTAACCCAAAACCCCCAACCCCCCCTAATAGTCCAGGAGAAAAATTCAAGAAATACAAACAAAATAACAGGTTACAGTAGTTTTTACCAAATATTAATGAACTAGGCCACAATCGGCATTCTTTTATTGTTTTAGCGATATTTTAACCCCCTGCCCCTATAATAATCAACAAATGCAAAAAAAAACTTACGGAAATTTCACCAAAAAAGCAAAACACAAAAATTATATCGGCCACCCTTTATTGTTTATGCCATATTTTAACCCTATAAAAATTTCAGAATAAAAACTAAAAGAGGTTTCACCGAAAATGCAATTCAGAAAAATAATATTGACCACCCTTTATTGTTTATGCCATATTCTAACTCTCCACTGCCCGTAGTAGTCCGGGAGAATTGGATGACAAATGTAAAAAAATTGCAGAATAAAAACTAAAAGAGGTTTCACCGAAAATGCAATTCAGAAAAATAATATTGACCACCCTTTATTGTTTATGCTATATCTTAACTCTCCACTCCCCGTAGTAGTATATTATTAGTATAGTATTTATATTATTATTTCTGAATTGCACTTTCAGTGAAACCTGGTTTAGATTTTATTCTGCAATTTTTTTACATTTTGTTGGCTAATTCTCCCGGACTACTACGAGGAGTAGAGAGTTAAGATATAGCAAAAACAATAAAGGGTGCTCAATATAATTTGTATAAATTGCATTTTTGTTGAAACTTTTTTTAGTTTTTATTCTGCAATTTTTTGCATTTGACTGATGCTCCTGGGCTATTACGGGCGGTGTAGGGTTAAAATATGGCAAAGGGTGGCCGATATAATTTTGAAAGCTACATTTTTGGTAAAATCTCTTTTAATTTTTATTCTACATTTTTTTGCATTTGTTGATTGGCTCTCCTGGACTATTGTGGGGGTGGAGGATTAAGATATAGCACAAACAATCGTAGGCGATATTATTTTTGTGTATTGCATTTTTGGAAAAACCGTTAGTTTCTATTCTACAATTTTTTTTCATTTTTTGACTGGTCTGGATTATTATGGGGGCAAGGGGTTGAAATATCGCTAAAACAATAAAAGAATGTCAATTTAATATTTTCATTAATATTTGGTAAAAACTACTTTAGTTTGTATCCTTTTATTTTCTTTGTATTTCTTAAATTTTTCTTCAGGCCTATTAGAGGGGTTAGGGGGTATAAGATTAATACATTGCCTAAAAAACTGCAAATTGACCTATATAAAATTACTCAAGCCAATTAGTAAAACATTTGGCATCAATTTCTTTCGGTTTATTAAAATATGTCAGTGTCATAGAGAATAAATACCAATTTACTGGTCGACTGTAAATTTTTCTAGCTGTGCTTCTTTTGGCCAACTTCATGGGTATTAATTTTTTGACGCGAATTCTAACCAAACAAATACAGCTGATTTTTTGAATTTTGTTTATATTTTTTAAAAACTCGTTTGTGCATGAAAAATAGAAGAAATTTTTTAAACTGGTGAAGAATGAACGAAGAAACGATAAAAAATGGTTTAAAAAAATATTTTAAGTTTGATAGTTTCAAGTCAAAACTACAGGAAAAGGCCATCAAAGAAATTTCTCAAAGTAAGACCTAGTTTATAGCTCTTTTGATTTTTTAAGTATGAAAACACCGTAAGGAAGAAGATATAATGTCTGAGGATCTTCAGACTATATTCTTCTTTTTTAGGAAAACATGATGTCTATGTTTCCATGCCCACTGGGTCTGGAAAATCACTTTGTTTTCAACTACCGGCACTGTTACATGAAAATATGATAACCATAGTGTTCTCCCCACTCCTGGCCCTCATTAAAGACCAAGTGGACACCTTGGTGGCCCTAAAAATTAGGGCTGCCACTCTAAATTCAAAAATATCAAAAACTGAGAGGGAAAGGTTGGTGGCTGATTTGAAGTCTACCTCACCTAACACCAGGTTGTTGTATGTCACCCCTGAACAGGCTGCTACCAAAACATTTAAGGTAGGAACTGTGTTGTTTTATATCAAATCAACTAGAGGTTTGGCAGACACCATCTCACCAATTTTTATCATACATGTGTACCATATTCTGACATGTTAAGGAGCCTGAAGTGAGAATAAAAATAAAATTATAACAAAAACATAGAATAGAATAGAATAGATTTTATTTATGGATATACCATTTTACAAATCATTACAAAAATAGGTTTTAGAATCTTTACAAAAACAGCTCTATCTTATGTACCGGGTGTTTCCTAATTGAATGTCAATATTTATGGGGGTGATTTTTGGGCCCATTTTAAGAAAAAAACTTCATATGGACATATGTTCTAAATATCTTACCTTTTGAGATACAGGGTGACAAAGTTTTCAAAAATAAATCATTTATTATTAATATCTACAATACCACTTCAGATATTTTAATGAAATTTGTTATACATGTACTATGAATCAAGAGGCATTTTTTAATGTATCACTTTTTTTTTAAATTTCCCTCAGTGGCGTTCGTACATAATTTGACCTGCCTATGTTGGCAGACATTGATGGCATGCCACTGATTTTTCCTGAAATAAAAATTATTTTTGAAATCCCCAATCATTTCTAACCAAAGTTGATTTTGATTTTTTTCAATCTGATGCATGGTTTTCACTTAAAAAAATAAAAACCGGTTCTCTGCATGATCATAACAATATTGTTAATATGACAATATCATCATGCAGAGACACATAGATTTTATTTTTTTAGATGAAACCTGTGCATTGGACTAAAAAAGTTCAAGAGATCAAATTTGCTCATAATTAAATTCAAATTTAAAGAGTACACCACAGTATACTAATTATTTATAGTAAGGAAAGCACCCCGGTCTTGTCATAATACTGTTATACATACCCCCTGTATACATTAGTTCGGAATACAAAGTTCGAGAGGCGCTTATTACAGACTGTCACCCCTGGTATAAAAATATTATGTACAGACTTGGACATTAACTGCTACTCTCCGTATATGTTTTTGATTATGACTGACATTGGCAAAACAGATAAAAATATGACGTAAATTTAATTCGGCATTTTTCATTTGTGGTTGCAGTTTTTCGTGATTTTTCAACTTTTTACCTTATTTTAAAAAGTGTTTTTTGCTAAATTGTGGCCTATCGGTAATTAAGAAATTTAAAAGAAAACAATTTTGTGTTCGTGGGTGCGAAGACTATGTTATCAAGCGCTATTCCCAAACGAAACCAAAAAAAAATACTTCAGCAAAAAAACTAACTTTGACGAAAGACGAAATTCACAAATATATAGTGTGTGATGGACACGTTGAACCTGGACGGAGTTTTAAATGTTTAGTTTTAAATGTTAATATTTGGAAAAACATAGATTATTTCACTATACTTATATACAGGGTCCGGCTGAATGATCTCCCACAATAAAAACGCCATTGTAAATGCTATTTATATTTCATTTTTTTCGGTACACAGTCGAAGCTGATTTCTGAAAGTTTCACTCGTGCAGTAACTCTAAAGCGATATTCCTGTAATTTCTTAATGTATTGCTGCTTTCAATTCGGCAATGGTTCGGGAATAGTGTTCAGATATTCCCAAAGTATCTGGAACTAAAACATGTCTACCAAGTGCGAAGTGAGTACGAAAAGTTCTTTGTGTCGTAATCACAGATTCGTTACCTACTTTTGCTTAATGTCTCGATAACGAAGGCACGATGGCAAGGTAATGGCAAGCCGCGAGCTACCAACCAACTACGCTAAGCTTCCCCTCTCTTCAGTGATTCAGGCACAGTGGCAGTGCAAAATGTGGGAGATCATTATGCCGGATCCTGTTTAATTAAATGAATAACCGGCAATATTTACTTTACTTTATAAGGCTTACGTTACATTTTTTTATTTTTCATGAAAAAACAATTAAAAAAGTTTCCGTTTATCGAAACCTATATTTGCAACATTATTATGTATAAAGCATTGTAAAAGTATACATTATTAATTTAAGTTAATGTAAAATGTGTAAATATTTTTTATGCACTAATAAAAAGGGAATTACTGTGGAATATTCGTCAAAAAGCCTTTTTTTAACTAGAAAATTAGCCTCTCAAAGAAATTTATGTACCTAAATGAATGGGAAACAAACTTTAAACCTTATAGATTGAATAAAAATTTAACTTTCCTTTTTTTTATTGCTAGTAGTCATTAATTTAAACATTCTTTGATTAAGCTTCCTTATTGATTGGTG
Source organism: Aspidapion aeneum (assembly GCA_963576565.1). Lineage (NCBI taxonomy): Eukaryota > Metazoa > Arthropoda > Insecta > Coleoptera > Brentidae > Aspidapion > Aspidapion aeneum. Next base: position 69,880,075 of record OY755046.1, read on the forward strand.
TTTATAGAGTATTTTTAAGCAAATTGAGCTTTGACACAAAATAACGCATCGTTTAAATTTAAATCTATGTAATTGACGAGTATAATGAGTTTTTTAGTGTTAAAATTTAATTTGATAAAAACTGTTCAAAACATTATATTAAAAGATGTAGCTTGATTGGAGAACGATTTCATTGATGGCTACGAGCATCCGGTATACAATAATTTGAAAAGCCATCCTGCAGCTTAGAGACAAACTGCGCAAGCGTTATATTGTTTCAAATCCCCCTGTAAATGTTTAGTACGGTGCACAAAGTTGGAGAGGCGCTGATTCGTGCACGACACCCCGGTATACTGGGCCGATTTAGTAATACAACTCCCACCGTGTAAGTGTCTGGTCTATCTCTGTCATTCGTCTATGGAGTACACTTCACTTGGTATTACCCTATATCTCAAAAGGTAAGACGCTTAGGAAAATATGTTCATATGAAGTTTTTTTCTTAAAATGAGCCCAAAAATCACCCCCATAAATATTGACATTCAATTAGGAAACACCCTGTATAGTTATTATTAAGGTATAAAAGCAAGCAAACTTAAATATCTGCAATAATAATAATAAACTGCAACTGCATTGCATAGTCTGCTGTGCAAAGCAAAAACGTAGTAACTCAACTTACTCGAAAATGAGATTTTTATACCATTGAAATCGCCGTAAAAAACGGCGCCAGCCAGTTTTTCTAGAATGTGGCTAGCTTGAAAATCAAGGAAGTTATGTAGTTAGAATGTAGTTAAGTAAACTATATTTATTATGTAGTTAAATAAACTTCAAACTCTATTTGCCAAAACACTAGTTTTTGACTTACTAGGTTTCTGCTTTGCACGGCAGTAGTCTATAAATTACAGTAGCTATAATAGCAATATTTTCCCTGCACAAGATTTAAACCTACTCAAATTAGTGTTAAAAAAATCTAAATCTATGTTTGGTTTATTGAGTTGGAGTGTTTTGGCAATAGTTGGTTCTGTGAAACTCAATGTGAAATAATTGGTGGTGTCTTAGATTTTGTTGTGGTATGGAAAGAGCAAACCTTTGTAACAACTCTGGAGAATCAATAATACCATTTAAAAACTTAAATAAAAATAAAAGGTCTAAGTAGTTTCTTCTATTACATTTCATGTAAAAAAAAGCCAAGTACATGATTAATATTTCCTATCAGTCTGCCAAAACTCAGCTCTCTAGAGCTTCTGGAAGTGGGAAATATTATTTTTACATAACTTTAAATCTACAGGGCAGGGGAGTAAATTAGAATTTTGGAGTTTTTTGATTTTTTCTAAGGGTTTGGTCATAATTTGTATCAGTCTGCCAAATTTCAGCTTTGTAGTATGTCTGTTTGATGATCTATATGTATACATGAATGACTGGCAATTTGGACGTTTTTTGAAATTTCGTAACTACTTTATTACTTTATGGAAGTCCATGAAATTTAGAGGGGTTGTTAACTTTATGAAGATCTACGACTGTGCAAAGTTTGAGTTTTGTGGCTCATTCTGAAGTTGAGTTTTAGATAGGTCAAATATGGGCTGAAAGATTTCAAGAAAAGATGGTACAGCAGTTTACGCCGCGAATTTGACCGGGCACTCAGATAAAAGACACATTCAGAAGTATTTTCTAGTGACAAATTTGGTTCAATTATAATAATTTGTTATAATTTAATGTCAATAAACATATTATTCTTTTTTTGAATTTTGTTACAATGGTTTTAAAAAAAGTATAAATAAATACCTGACAGTCTAACCTTTTCTGACAGATGCTGTACCCAATTCTGTACATTGAATTGCATGAAAAATATTGGTTTCTTAAGGCCGCTTGACATGGCGCATGACAATAAAATTTGCAGGCAAATGTATGAAATTTTGCCCAGGTGCATGCGCAGTACAAATCCAGCTGATTGTTGCAGGCAATCCATTTTTATCGGTCCGGTGCCATTTTTTTGCATGCAAACTGTACTTGCATGCAAACTGGGGAATTTTTACCTAGATTCTGGGGAATCTATGCATGGCCATGCACAATGTCAAACGAAAAGAAGATTTTTTGCAGGCAACAATTTGACCGAAATTTTTTGCTTGCAAATATTTGCAGCGCGTCATGCACCATGTCAAGCGGCCTTAAGTATGACATACCATGCTCCTTGTCCTGACATCCCTGTCAAAATGGTTTCTAAATCTGACATACCATGCTCCTGGTTCTGACACCCCTGTCAGAATTAGGTATTTAAAAAACTTGTTCTTATATGCTTTTAGGAGAAAGAGAAGGGAGATGTTCATGTTCATTCAAAATACAAATATTAGTAAAAAATAACATAATCTGAAGTTTTAATTTAAATGGATGTATAGTTTTTGCAAAGTCACCTGAAATGCTCCTAATACGGGGTTCTATCGATTTCATGAAATTTTGCTTCAATCTGCCCTTCAAAAGTTATTCAAATTCATGTAAAATCTTCCTGGTATAATTTCAACGCTACAGACAGAGAAAAGGCGCGCTCTTTGCAGGCCGAGCACAACGTATTTGTTATCTGACCGACCCAGCACAGGTGGGTAGACGGCACCTGATTGGCAGATTTTTTTGAGATGCGCTTTTAATTGCTTTCAGGTGTTCTTTGCGGGACCCCTTTAGTCGGCAGTATGCAGAGTTAGAAAATAAATTAGTGTCGTTTCTGTAGGTATAGGAATAGAAAGTTTTATTATCTTTTTTTATTTCTTTAGTTTACGCCATAATTAAATGAAATAATTTTCATGAATATATCTACCGCCGCCCATGTCACTTTCTTTAAAGGATATGCCGATGGTCGGCTTTAACCTTTGTGCAACTGACTTTGCAAAAACTATACTTGCATATTTAAACGTAATTTTTAATTCTGATCAACTTTTTTAGTAACATTTTTCGATATTGTCAAATTTAAAGGTACTTTACTCTTGAGCAAAACTCATATTTTTTGACAAACCTCGTATACCACTAATAAAATTTGATATTTGATGACTGTATTCTAGGTTTTAGATAATGCAGAACTTTTTATGAAGAATAACTTTTTTTCCTAAAATTAATAATAAAAAAGTTTTCCATATAATTCCAACTTAGGGGGACATAGGTTATTAGACTGAAGATTAGAATGTACCATAAATTATCAAAATCGGTGAGATGGTGTGCTAAACCTTTTTTGAAAGTTTGACACAACAAAAAAAAAGCGATATTTTTTTTAGCAACCTTTTTTTTTTGTTATTTTTTTTAACCTTGTTTATTTGATTTTTAAAACATTTTTTATAATTTCAGGAGTTATTTTACAATTTAGACAGATTCAACAAAATTGGCTACATAGTAGTTGATGAGGCCCACTGTGTGAGTGAGTGGGGTCATGATTTTCGGCCAGACTATCTAAAACTGGGTGACCTCAGAGAAAATTGTAAGGTGCCCTGTATAGCTTTGACTGCTACTGCAGGAAATCAGGTCAGTTTACGTTTATACATTGTGGGCCAAACTAGATGTTTTTTGGGGGTTTTAGGCTAATTCCACTACTACTATGTCGGTTTAGAACGTTTTTCTACGTTGTCCAATGCCTATTCTCCACTTCCTTCGATCCTGACAATTATCTGTCAATTTTTTGCGACTTATTGATCTTTGGATTAACTGTTGCCATTTCAGTTAAGGGCGCCCTCTTTTTCTGCGCCCTATTGGTTGCCATTCTAAGACCTTCTTTGGTAATTTTTTGTCGTTTATCCGTTGTACATGGCCGTACCATATCAGTTGTCTTTTAGTGATGTCATCCGTTATGCTTACCTCGATTCCCATTCTTTCTTGTATGATCCCATTTCTTATGTGATCTGTTCTAGATATTCTCATTGATCTTCTTATTGCACCCATTTCGACACTTTCAATTTTTGTTTTGTATTTTTCTGTTACGCGACAAGTCTCTATTCCATACAACAGCGTGCTTTTTACCATTGTTTCGTATATGTTAAATTTTACATTCTTTTTTATCTCTCTGCTCCATAAAATACTGTTAAGACATCCAATAACCTTTTTTGCTTTTACTATTCTTTTTTCCAATTCTTTACAGTCTGTTCCTGTCTTATCAAATGTGACACCCAAGTGTACAGGGTGGGCCAAATTTGATGTTTTTTGCTGGTTTAGACATGGCTCGATTTTCGAGACGTCTTCAAATATCAAAACCGCTTCTTGATAAACCTCGTAGTTTTTTAGCTACGAGGGGATTTTGAAAAGTCTGCATTTATGGAGGGGGCCTATAACTTTTTTATTTATGAAAATTTCATTTTGGTGTAAGATGCTTTTTTGCAGGTTTTTTTATGGAGAACCCAACTGTCAAACTAAATTTTATACGTCACTGTTAGTTTTTGAGATATTACAAAAAGTTTAAATTTTCTTACGGAATGACTCATTTTTTGTTTCTGTTTCGAAATCTACGTCAAATTTTCTGTTTAACGATATGTCAGAAATATCTTGAAAACTGCGTAATGAACTATCATTTATGACGGCTCTGGAACGAAATAGCGATGTACAAAATAGCGACTATTAAAATAGCGGTATCGAAATAGCGACAATCAAAATAGCGATGTAATGAAAAGGCGACTATCAAAATAGCGATGTAACAAAATAGCGATGTAACAAAATAGCGATTGTAACGAAATAGCGATGTAACAAAAAAGCGATGTAACAAAATAGCGATGTAACAAAATAGCGACTATCAAAATAGCGATGTAACAAAATAGCGACTATCAAAACAGCGATGTTACAAAATAGCGACTATCAAAATAGAGATATTTCGGTTCCGTTTTGGCATATAGCTCGACTAAAGGGTTTCTTTCTAAGAAATGTTTTCAAAAAAAAAACTTTCCTGACTTCTTTCCCGGGATCCTAAAGGGTGTGAATCCGAACCGAACCGAACCGAACCAACATATTTTTTCAAAAAAAACACTCTCCAGACTTCTTTTCCGGAATCCTAGAGAGTATGAATCCGAACCGAACCGAATTCGGTTCAGATCGGTTCGGTTCGGATTCACACCCTCTAGGATCCCGGAAAAGAATCAGGAAAGTTTTTTTTTTTTTAAATAAGCTGGTATAGTCAAAATAGGATATAATAGCGCATTTCGGTTTGGATTGATTTGATTCGATTCGGTTTGGTTTCATTCGGTATTTTCATACATCGCCATTTTCATACATCGCTATTTTGATATATCGCTATTTTGATTGTCGCTATTTTGGTTATCGCTATTTTGATATATCGCTATTATGATTGTCGCTATTTTGATACGTCGCTATTTTGATATGTCGCTGTTTTGTTACAAACGCTATTTTGATAGTCGCTCTTTCATTACATCGCTATTTTGATAGTCGCTATTTCATTACTTTCATTGTACATCGCTGTTTCGTTCCAGAGCCATTTATGACATATCGTTAAACAGAAAATTTGACGTAGATTTTAAAACAAAAACAAAAAATTAGTCATTCCATAAGAAAATTTAACCTTTTTTTTAATGTCTCGAAAACTAAAAGTGACAGATAAAAATTAGTTTGACAGTTGGATTCTTCATAAAAAAACAGGTGAAAAAGCATCCTACACCAAAATGAAATTTTCATAAATAAAAAAGTTATAGGCCAACTCCATAAATGCAGACTTTTCAAAACCCCCTTGTAGCTAAAAAACTACAAGGTTCATTATCAAGAAGCGGTTTTGATATTTGAAGACGTCTCGAAAATCGAGCCCAGGACATGTCCACTCGTTTTTGTGTATCTCGGCTAGAAATACCTAAAACCAACAAAAAACATCGAATTTGGCCCACCCTGTACATACTCATTGCAGGGAGATATTGTTTGTCCATTGTCTAGTTCTAACTCACTGGATTCGTTTCCAATACATAAGTACTGTGTCTTGTCCACGTTCACTTTTAATCCCCACTTTTGGTATTCTTCTGTTAACTTTCTCATCATATACTCCATGTGTTCTTTATCATTAGCTACAATTACTTGGTCATCAGCAAACTGTAGTGTGTCTATAGTAAATCGGTCGTTAAATTGGCTAATGCCTCCCCTTTTTAGTTTAGCAGCATCACTTATTTAAAATGTATCACAAATTCTACTTATTTTTTTAAAAATTTCGCCTGCTGTGCCATAAATCTCCATTAGATACTAAATTTCACACCTCAGATCAATGGCGGTTTCTCCATAAGTGCACATATGCACGTGCACTCCCAAATTTTACTTAAAAAAATACTAAAATTTAATTAATAATTACCCCAAACGGAATTCACTAAAGACTGGAATATTACCTACAAATCAATACCCGGTATGTATGTGTTTGTATTCGTGTTCAAACCACCTGCGGTGCATGCTGGCGGATGCGCTATATAGTTAGTTCGAATCAAATTATTCACTATTATTTGCTCCGTAGATGTTGTGTCGCATTCTAATTACGAAATATAGAAAGAGAGGACGACATGCAAAAACTAGCCTCGATGCCGCCCGCACCCCCGTGACGCCCCCCGCTCCCATGGTTCGCGTTGCATGTTAGAGGAGCTCAAGAGCACTTTTAATTAGTGCACTTAGACAATTTGGCATAGTGATGTGCAACGAATGCTTTTCCAAGTATTGAGTAGATACTGATACTTAATATTCGAGTATTAGATTTTATTATTATTTATATTATATTATCGGTAAATCCAATATATAAATATCGGTCCAATTGATTACAAGTATACTCCAAACTCGTTACTCATACGGCCGATGCCGATACAATTGATACGAAAGTAACACTTCGGCTTCGGTCCCATTCGGGATTCGAGTAACGAGTAGTTGGCGTCGAAGGATATTCGATTACTTCGAATGTACCAGATATTAAAGTATCGAGTAGATAGTATTTGCCAATGAACTTGTAAAAAGCGGACAAGTCATTGGTATTTGCACACCACTAATTTGGCATTATCGGTCGGGCGCTGGCGGTTTGTTTTGATTTCAACGATTTGGTATTTACGACAATGGCGGAAGTTTCTAATTCTGATAGCATTAGCGTGCAATATTTAAAAACAATTAAATTTTCATCTTTGCCATTAGAAAAAGATGGTAATTAATATTTTTTTTAGGTGGTAAAAGATATAATAAAAAGCCTAAGATTATCAAAAGACCATAAAGTTTTTAAAACTTCATGTTTTCGAAGCAATCTATACTATGATGTGTTCTTCCCAAACATGTTGGAAAATCCCTATCAACATTTAAAGGACTTTATTTGTGATTGTCTAAATTTTGACAAAGAAGCACACTTTGAGAAAGAAGATAAATCTTGTGGTATCATCTATTGTAGAACAAGGTGAATATTATTTTCAGTGAAACCTCTCGTTGCGGACACCTTTATTAAGCGGACACTACCTTTAGGCGGACAAATTTGTTGGAACCAAGCTTTTCCCTATTTCTTTACATGTAAAATTCACTCCTATAACCGGACACTTTAATAACCGGACGTGGACAAATTTTTTTGGTTGAAAAATTCTGAAACCTCCCTTAACCGGACGCCAACCTCTGACAACGGGACAGAGCGCTGCACGACATGGGCATAAATATTATGTAGAATGTTGGTAACAACGCGCTCTACAGCCGGGGTAACCTCTTTCCGTTTTAATGCAGATACAACAGATTTTATTCGGTGCGACCGATGTTTTTTATTTTTATTGATCAGATGGGTATTAATAGATCTCTTTAATATGTTGTAAAATAAAGGCCTTAAACAAGGTTGCAGTATCTCGCCTACGCTCTTCAAGATATACTTGGAACAAGTCCTTAAGGTATGGAAGAGAAAATGCTAAAACATGGGAATTACGTTGGACGAAACCACCTTGTATACTTTATGTTTCGCCGATGATCAGATAGTAGTGGCTCAGGATTATGACGACCTCGAATATATGACACGAAAACTAATAGAAGAGTACAATAAGTGGGAACTAGAGGTTAATCTCAATAAGACAGAGTATATGTGTATCGGTGGAATGAAACAGGATTTAATCTTAAATATCGGGCAGCGAATTCAGTCCTGTGTACTTTGGTCTAAAAATTACAGCTGACAGAACATTAGACAAAGCTATAAAAGATCGAAACGTACAAGGAAGAAAAGCAATAACTTTATTAAATGGAATAATTTGGGACCAAAGTATATCAAAACATAACAAAAAGCTTATATATAACACCATTGTAAAAAGTATTATTACACACGGCTCAGAAGTATGGCCACTCAAGGATAGAACAGAAAAAATGTTTTCCGCTACGGAGATGGACTATTGGAGAAGAGCAGCAGGGAAATCAAAAAGAGAAAGAATTACAAATCAAAGAATAAGAGAAATTATGACAGTGGGTGAACGTACTTTAGTGGATGATATAAGACCAAAACAACTGGTGTGGTACGGACATGTACAAAGAATGAATGATGAAAGACTACCTAAACAAATACTACAATGGAAACTAACTGGCCGAAGAAAACAAGGACGGCCAAGGAGAAGCTGGAGAGAAGGAATAGACAGTGAAATAAGAATAAGAGGCCTAGATGATAAATTATGGGCAAACAGAAACGAGTGAAGATTGGGTATCGGAAGACGTAGAACATTGTGAAACCGATAAATATATATATATATATATATATATATATAATATATATATATATATATATATATAAACTAAACGGTTTATATATAATATATATATATATATATATATATATATATATATATATATATAAACTAAACGGTTTATATTTATATATATATAAATATTATGAACAGTTTTAAATATATTATTTTCAAAATTGGTACACGTGGATTTTTTGGGATGCAAAACCTGAATATGGGTTTTCGCTTAATAGAGTTGTCCGCAAGGAGAGGTTTCACTGTATTTATTTTTAATTGTAACACCCTGTATCTCAAAAACGAAGCAATTTTGGACCCTAGTTTAAATGAATTTTGGTCTCTATTTTGTGTTTTAGAGAGCAAACAGAAATTCTGGCATCAAAACTAAATCAAATGAAGATAAAAACGTTGTGTTACCATGCAGGTCTAAAAAATCAGGAACGATTAGAGTTTCAGGAAAAATGGCAACAGGGTGATGTGCCAGTTATTTGTGCCACTATTAGTTTTGGAATGGGTGTAGACAAGTCAACAGTGAGGTTCGTATTTTTTTTGTTTTTTGGAATATATCGCACACCAGCTGAAAAAGAGTCACAACTCAAAAATCGCCGTTATTGAGATAAACCTGCCGCCATCATCGAAATAACTTGTACTTTCTTCCATAAAAGCGTCACATTTATGTTTCGACAATTCACCGCGAAATGGCGATGTGACTCTTTTATTTTGTCCAGTTTAGCTGAGGATGCGTTCTTTTACAGTGTCACTTTTGACTTTATAACAGCGTGAACGTGGAGTTTCATCCTGAAAAGACTCACATTTGGTGTTGTGAAGGTTTTCGTGTGAACTATTGGTTAAATCTGACCCATATAACAAGTAAAATACTGTTCTTTTTTGTGTTGTGACTGTTTTTTCCCATTGTTCAGTGTACTTAGAATTAAGGAGAATAAGAAAAAATCTTTTGAATTTATTAGAGAATAATCACATTCCTAGTTGTTATTCAGCATTTTATAACTCGTTGTAAAAATAAATACAAAGTTTCTTCTTTATTTGTTTTCTTTTTTTATATTATTTACCATCCTGCGTGACATCCTGATTTACAACGTCATGATGCCTTGTTCTAAAAAAGTGTCACAATATCGGGTTTTTGTCTTTTTTTTTAAACTAAAAACGACAAAAATCATTTTTTCTGAGAAACGTACTGCACTAATTACATTGAGTTAATAGGTTCCTGTTGATATAAAATAACATGTTAACTCGTAATTTGTCATGTAAGTGAAAAATGAATCTCTCTAATGAACTAAATTCTTTAACAGCGATTTTCTCAAAACAATGTTTTTAGCTCACACATATAGTATACTATAGTAGTGTGAGCTATGGTGATCCTAATTTTTTCGAGAAAAAAAAAGTTGCTCCGATTTCAAAAAATTTTATATATCTTTGCGTTTCAGATGATTTTGAAACTTTTTTGTTGCGCCGTCTGTCTGTCTGTCTGTATGTCTGTCTGTCTGTCTGTCTGTCTGTCTGTCTGTCTGTCTGTCTGTCTGTCTGTCTGTCTGTCTGTCTGTCTGTCTGTCTGTCTGTCTGTATGTCTGTCTGTAACGACCAACGCGCATAACTCAAAAACCGCTTGGCCGATTTCAATGAAATTTGGTGCCTAGGCTGGGCCTGGGGTCGAGATGGTCCCATTTAATGAACAAAATTCACCAAACACAAACCAAATAAAAGGGTGTGGATAGATTTCAAAAATTAGAGTTTATGTGAAAATATGGCGTGTGTGATATCAAACGAAAGGTAATTGAGTCTGGAGTTAAACAAAATACATTTTAATTTATTTTAAAAAAAGGGTGGGGGTATATTTCAAAAATTAGAGTTTAAGTGAAAATATGGCGTGTGTGATATCAAACGAAAGGTAATTGAGTCCGGAGTTTAACAAAATACATTTTAGTTTTTGTTTTTTTTAAGGGTGGGGGTGGATTTCAAAAATTTTGAGTTTAAGCTATTGTGTGGTATCAAACAAAAGGTAATTTAGTGTGGAGTTAAATAAAATATATTTCAGTTTTTAATTATATTAGCTCACACGTACACTATAACTATGGTACCTAGTGTGAGCTTAGGGGCCCATATATTGGCAGAGTATTTGAGTTGTGACTATTTTTTAGCGGGGGTGCGATATTATTTAATACAGCATTTTTCACTTTTGCACTTTTTTTTTGATTTTTAGGGTTTTCAAAATTTTTTCCCCGATCTGTCTTTTTTATCTGTGATTCACTTTTTATCCCTGAACCATCACTATTTGACTCATCTAAAAAGTGACACTTTTATCTCTAAATTATAAAATATAGGCATTCTTCTGATTTGTTTTTTTGTTTTTTTAGATTTGTTGTCCATTGGGGTGTCCCAAAGGACCCTGCGTCTTTCTACCAAGAATCGGGACGTGCAGGAAGGGATGGAAAGCAATCTTGGTAACAATTTTTTTTTATATTTTTTTTTTGAGGTATCAAATTAAAGTTATTTTTGTCTTGATAAAAAAAACCGTGTTACTTATTTTAGGTGTAGAGTTTACTATAACAGATCAGACGCTAAAGCGATAGAATTCCATTTAAGTCAAGACTTGGGCAAAGCTAGTGGTAAAGAAGCAAAAAAGTTGAATGTGGAAAACGCTATCAGAGGCTTTAAACAGATCGTCGAATTTTGCGAAAATCCCTCGTAAGTATATTCTTCTTCTGTAGCACCCTAATAGTTATTTACCTAACTAGTGCGGAAAGTGATACTTTTACGCACGCGACGGCAGTTGACCGAACGACGCTTTGCGGAGTTCGGGCACGCCGTCAAGGGCGGAAAAGGCACTTTTCGCAAGATAGGTACAAAATTTTTCCTAGTTGCATAAAAAGCTTGGTTTTACATTTTAATATATTTGGTATGTTTTACATTAAAACAGCAAAAAACAAAATCTGTTTTCATTTTTAATTTAATCGAGTTTATAAACGGGTCAATAAGTCTAATTAGGCCTAAAACTCATTTGAAATTTAGCGTGCGTAAAAGTATTTTTTCTATAAGCGTGCGGAAAAGTCCACTTTTCCGCACGCATTTTAGTGTGGAAAGTGCCACTTTTCCGCACTAGTGCGGAAAAATATTTTTTTTGCACTAGTGCGGAAAAGTAAATTTGTTACGATTTTCAGGTGTTCTATAACATTTAGACCGTTCAAAATACATTTGTATCTTTCCTAGCACACGAAATATCCTAAAAATATTCAAATTGACTAAAATTCTGCTATATTTTCAATATTTTCGATAAAATAAAGTTTTCAGTAAAATAGGTTCAAATTATAAGTTTTAAACCTCCCCGGTATAAATATCGTCATTGTCAATGTCAAACAACAATGAACACTAGTGGTTTTAGATTTGGCATCTTAAATCACCATAGCAACAAAGTACAAACAAACTGTCAAAACAAAGCCAATTTTGCAGATACAAGCGTCTTTTGAATTTTTCAAACAAAAAAATCAGATTTTCAATGGATTCTTCGGACTAAGATCTACCCCAGTCAGTTCTAGAAGCCGCTAGAATGTGAATAATAATAATTGATTTGATTAAAACGTTTTGAATATAAATAATTTTCTGATTAATTTTTAGTTTTTTCCTCACGCTTATAGAAAAAATAGTGTACCTAACTCGTGCGTAAAGTGTCTTTTCCGCACTTGATTGCTGGCCAAACTCCGCTATCGCGTCATTTGGCCATCTCTTTTCCGCACTAGTTAGGTAAACTACTATTTCACGCACGACGTGCGTAAAAGTAATTACTTTTACGCACGCTAATTTATATTAAAAGTTTTATATAAATTGCAGTCACTCTATATATTGCTTTATGTCACTTGATATACTAGATGACACTGACAAGTTTATTTGATATTTACTCAGGGCTATCAAAATGGACGGGCCACGATCCTCCACTTTGTTGACGTCACATCCGGGGCTGATTTTTTTTTGATGGTCACGTTACGACACAGCTGATTGTCTTTAAAATATTGAAGTTGGAATGACGGTTCATGGATATTTGATTTTTTTTTAAATAAAGCCGTTTTTGAAATTGTTTTTACTTTATTCTGGCAGAACAATTTTTTTAAATGTATAGTAAGCCCTAATTTTTCATAGCCGCTTCATTAGCTCACACAAAAATTAAGTTTAAAGCAGAAGCAAATGTGACAATCACAGATGACAAAGTCAAATACATGTCAAATATAACAGTTGGCATGTGGTACATGGCGGGTAATTTGAATTCAAAATAAGGAATGCTAAATCTTGAAGATTTTAACCTTTTAATCATGTTGCTTCCTTACAAACCTTTGGTGGGATATCGGGATGGTGTCTGAGAATATTTCACTGAAATTTTGCGGAAATCTGTAGTGCCATTTTGAAAATATCATAAAAAAACGTCTGACCTCCCATAAGACCCAATGTAAAATTCAGCCCCGGGAGAACAGCTAATTTTTTCAGGGTCGTGGCCTCTATTTTTGTGTTGGCCTTGATTTACCGTCAGGCGTCAGTTCTTTAGCTTGATCAAGGCCAACACAAAAATAGAGGCCACGACCCTGAAAAAATCAGCTGTTCTCCCGGGGCTGAATTTTACATTGGGTCTTATGGGAGGTCAGACGTTTTTTTATGGTATTTTCAAAATGGCACTATAGATTTCCGCAAAATTTCAGTGAAATATTCTCAGACACCATCCCGATATCCCACCAAAGGTTTGTAAGGAAGCAACATGATTAAAAGGTTAAAATCTTCAAGATTTAGCATTCCTTATTTTGAATTCAAATTACCCGCCATGTACCACATGCCAACTGTTATATTTGACATGTATTTGACTTTGTCATCTGTGATTGTCACATTTGCTTCTGCTTTAAATTTAATTTTTGTGTGAGCTAATGAAGCGGCTATGAAAAATTAAGGATTACTATACATTTAAAAAAAATTGTTCTGCCAGAATAAAGTAAAAACAATCTCAAAAATGACTTTATTTAAAAAAAAATCAAATATTCATGAACCGTCATTCCAACTTCAATTTTTTTAAGACAATCAGCTGTATCGTAACGTGACCATCAAAAAAAAATCAGCCCCGGATGTGACGTCAACAAAGTGGAGGATCGTGGCCCGTCCATTTTGATAGCCCTGGCTTGATTTGTCTTGGCACCGTCAAAATGGATTTTGGAATTTGTGCTGAAATTGAAGATTTTGAACTGCCAACGTTAATAAAATATAATTATATACTGTTATAAAACCAAAAAATTTGGCTCGAATTTTTACCGATTATAAAAATGTAATATTTTATTGTTATTATAATTTCTGTTTGGTCCAAATAGTATCATTTTCTACAAAAAAACAGCGTGCGTAAAAAAAATTTTCACGCACGCCAAACCAGTTTTTTTACGCATTATAATTTCTATTTGATCCAAATAGTATCATTTTCTACAAAAAAACAGCGTGCGTGAAAGAAAATTTTTACGCAGTTGAACTTTCCACATGAAAATTGGTGCGGAAAAACGCGTTTTACGCTCGCAAGTAGGAAAAATCTGTTTTTTGTTCCATTTCAAGAAAAAAAAATGATATGAACATATGTCCTAAACATCTTAAGTTTTAAGATACAGAGTGTTAAAGATTTTAGAAAAATCTCAATTTTTATTAATATGTGTGATACTGACATTTATTTATTATTTATTTATTCATCTTTGGACATAGGCCTCCCCCAATATCTTCCACTTTTCTCTGTCTGTCGCGGTGTTCATCCATCTGGTTCCCGCATGTTTCTTCAAATCGTCCGCTCATCTCATTTGGGGTCTTTCCCTACTTCTTTTATTTCGATCGTCTTTCTGCCTGATATTATGACCGGCAAATTTCCATTTTGCTACTTCTCCTCTGACATCCCTTACTTTTGTTTTATTTCTTATCCATTCATTCCTTTTTCTATCTGTTAGCTTTACATGTAACATTTGTCTTTCCATTGATCTTTCGGCTTTTGTGACCTTATCCCTGTTTGATGTGTAAGTGTCCAGGTCCAAATGCTGCCCAAGCCAATCTTACTTCTTCCTTGATTTCTTTAATGCTCTTATTATTATTTCCGTAGCGATAGTAGTTTCTGAGATAAATCCAGCTGCCATCCTGATTGTTCGACTTTTCTTTTATTTTCACCTCTGTTATCAATGGAAAAAAATACTACAACTTTGTTAGCAATAGTGCCTACTTAACTTTGAACACCCTGTATTTTTTTAAGGTGTTGTAGACATGCCCTATTCTCCAACCACTTTGGAGAAACTTCTCCAGATTGTAAAATAAACTGTGATTTCTGCAAGGACCAAAAGGCTGTCCTCAAAATGGTTGAATTGTTTCACGTGAAAAGTGTGCAGTATCACACAAAGGCCAGTAGTTACAATGAAATGGATTATCAGGACTTGTATGGGGAGGGAAGAAAAGGAGTTGAGGAGTAAGTTCTTCAGTTAAACACTACTTGACTATAGGTGTTTTATCACATGTGAATGACATGCAAAATGATATGCCAGACTGTAAATTATTTCAGTTCGCAGATGACTGCACGGCAGTAGTATCTGGAAAGTCTTTGGAGGTGATTCAAACAAAAGTGAACACTGTAATAGCTTAGTTCATAAATTACTGTGAAAAAAATCATTTAATAGTAAATCTCGAAACAACATGCTTTATCCAATTTACGGGAAACTACTTAAAACCTTTTCAAAATTTTAATTTTACATTTAATGCTAGACAAATACCTGAAGTAACCAATACAAAATTTATGAGATCATATTTAGATAAAAATTTGAGTTGGGAGTACCAAATAGATCATGTTTGTAATAATTTAAAAAAAACGTGCTTTGCCATAAAAACACTTAAATATTCTATGACAGAAGAAGCAACTTTAGGTTTATATTATGCTAATGCATACTCTGTCTATGCGTACTTCATTTTGTCATGGGACCAAGCAGTAGAAATCGAGCGCGTATTTATTCTTCAAAAAAGGATTTGGTCTGGCGCAACTAGAGTCTTGCAAAAACATATTCAAAGAAAAACAAATTTTGACCGTTTGTGGTATATATTTATTTAAACTATTAAATTATGTCCATGAAAATGTAAACAAATTCAAAAAATTTACAGATGTGCATACCTATAGCACAAGAAATAACAAAGAACTAGTGCAGCCCAAATTTAATCATATTTTTATTAAAAAATCGGCTTACTTTGCCGGTCTAACTTACTATAGCTTGCTTCCAGATAATTTAACATCATTACAAAATAAAAAGTTTAAAAAAGAAATTAAAAAAATGCTACTACTTAATTTAGCACCGTGAATATGCAAAATCCTTAAAAAGCTAGAAAACTGGTTTTGAAATATTTTTAAACATATTCTTTGTTTAATTGTTCATCATTGAAAAAAAAAATGTTTGTCATATACCTAGTGTTTTTTCAGTTACCTCAATTACTTATAATATGAATTATGCAATGTATTTTTTAGAATTGTAAGTACTATCATTTTGTGACAAAGCCTGTATTTGTATAATACTTTGGTGAATAAAAATATCTGTCTATCTATCTATCTATCTTACAAACATCGAAACAGAGGCCTTTTTGGGTATTTAGGGTATGACTTTGGAGAAACGCTCGGGCACATCGATTTTGTTTGCGACGGGACACTTTTTGGCTATCTTGAAGTTTTTGTAGCACGAACCCTCTTCGAGGGGTATACTTTACCCCTATATTTTGAATAGGGAAAGTGGATCTAGTGATACCTTGTTTCGAAGGCCTTTTGAATGTCCTTACAACCATGTAAAAATTTCAAAAATCTATCCATTAGTTTTTGAGATAATTGCCTGCAAACTTTCAAGCTTAACATGGACTGATAAAATAAAAATTTAATTAAAATTTAATAATTTTCGGATTTAATTTTTATTTTATCATTCCATGTTAAATTTGAAAATTTGAAAGCATATATCTCAAAAACTAATCGATGGATTTTCGAAATTTTTACACGGTTGTAAAGATATTCAAGAGAGCTTTAAAATAAGGTATCACTAGACCCACTGTCCCTATTCAAAATATAGGGCTGAAGTATACCCCTCGAAGGGAGTTCGTGCTACAAAAATTTCAAGATAGCCAAAAAATGTCCCCCTCGCAAACAAAAAAGAAAAGAGCAAGCGTTTCTCCAAATTCACACTCTAAATACCCAAAAAGGCCTCTAAACTAAAAAAAAACATATTTACTGAGTTGTGGTATATTAAATTCAATAAGCTCTTTATTACCAAACTTTAAAACTGGAAATTTAAGTTTGTAGTTCTTTAGTGTAAATGCCTTACTTATTTTTAGTTTTTTTTTATTTGTCAAACACACTGTGTTTTTTTTTATTACAATCTAGTCAGTAAGACTAATTAGCAATTTTGTTTTAACTTAATTTACTAGAAAAGTCAGATTTAAACTTAGGGTTCACTCAACAGTTCTGCCCGCTTTGTTTAGTCTGTAACTCACAATTGTGTTGTGTTTATAGCATTATTTTGTTTTATGTGTAATTCACTTAGTTTACTAGCTCAAACGGCTTCACTCTTTACTTATTTTTAGTGAAAGAAAAAATTACACAAATGAAGGAAGTGATAGTGACAATAGCGATTATGCTGCATTTGAGAGAGAACAAGCACATAAAAGAGAGACAACCGCTTTTATACAGAAACAGTTGGCCATAAGACGAAATCCACAGGTAATGGCTATTCGTGTAGAGCACAGATACATCTGGAGCGGTAAAGTGCCGCTAAAAATAACTGTTACAAGGGTACTACTACTTTGTCGGTTTACGTTTGTTTTTCTACGTTGTCCGACGCCTATTCTCCACCTCCTGCGATCCTGACAATCATCTTCTGTCAGGTTTTTTTGACTCATTGATCTTTGGATTGACTGTTGCCATTCTAGTTTAGGACGCTTTGGTAATCTTTCGTCGTTCATCCGTTGTACATGGCCGTACCATATGAGTTGCCTTTTAGTGATGTCATCCGTTATGCTTCCCTCGATTCTCATTCTTTCTTTTATGATCTTATTTCTTATGTGGTCTGTTCTAGATATTCTTATTGATCTTTTGCATCCATTTTGACACTTTTCATTTTTGTTTTGTATTTTTCTGTTATGCGACAAGTCTATATTCTGTACAACAGCGTGCTTTTCACCATTGTTTCATATATGTTAAATTTTACACTCTTTTTTACCTCTCTGCTCTATAAAATACTGTTAAGACATCTAATAACCTTTTTTGCTTTTACTATTTTTTTTTCTTTACAGTCTGTTCCTGTCTTATCAAATGTGACACTGAAGTATACATACTCATTGGATGGAGATATTGTTTGTCCATTGTCTAGTTCTAACTCACTTGATTCGTTTCCAATACATAAGTACTGTGTCTTGTCCACGTTCACTGTTAACCTCCACTTTTGGTATTCTTCCGTTAACTTTCTCATCATATACTCCATGTTTTCTTTATCATTAGCTACAATTACTTGTTCGTCAGCAAACTGTAGTGTGTATATGGTAAATCGGTCGTTAAGTTGTATTCCCATGCCGTGTACTTTAAGTTTTCAGGTTTTTAAAGCTACTGCGATATATATTTTAAAAAGAGTTGGAGAGATACAAACATCCCTCTCTTAAGTCTTTCGTTACCAGGAATTCTTTTGAAAGTCGATTTCCAATTTTAATTTTAGATTTTGCCCGATTATATGGTTGTTTTTATCGCTGTTATATATGTATGATTGCTATTTGTTTGTTCTAACACTGTTTTCAAAACGAGGCACTCCTCATGAGAGGAATCTACCCTGGGTTTTTGGCAATACAACTCTGAAACAACCTTTTTTTTTTAATTTTAGGAAATGTCTAAAAAAAACAATCGACGAGCTGGGATCCTAAAATGCCTCGTTTTATAAACACAAGCTGTTAAAATTTTATAAAAAAATATATTTTTTTTTAAATATCTGCAAACCATTCTAGATATTTATCAGCAAGTTTTTTGGTTTATACCGTCCGCAAGGGACCTAGATATTTTTTGATAAAATAAATGGTACGCCACTGCTTTTTTGTAAAATAGGAATTAATTTTAAAATCGTTGTGTATTTTGTAACAAATGTTATCTCTTGAGTTTTTTTGTAAACCACACGATTTTCGCTTAAAAACATAAAAACCACATACATGCATGGCGAGATCGCCAAAATTTCATTAATTATTTACGAGTAATTTTCGATAGTGAAGAGGGACGGCACTGGTATAAATTTTAAAAAATTGCTGCCCATGGGAAAATGCACATTGATACATACAATACCTTACCCCAAATTTTAGACAAATATCTACAATAGTTTAACAGATATTAAAATAATATACAGGAAACCTCCTCTAAGCGGACACTCACGGTTTCGTCGATTTTGTCCGCTTATTGGAAATGTCCGGTTATGAGAGAGAACTGCGAAATTTTAATATATATTTATTAACAATTTCCGGTGCTTAAGTTTTGTCGATTTTAACTATTTCAGCGATCTTTCGCTGTGATAGATGTTCCTTCTCCGAAACGGTAACAACATCCATTTTTTCACGAAAATTAAGAAGTTTTTTACTAGGCTCCATTTCAAAACGATCTATTACTACTTAACTGAACAATAAAAATAAAACACAGCAGTCCCGCCAATAAAATATGTTGTAAATATGACAGAACTATATCCCCGACTGCAGAGTGCCTTGTTGCCAACATACTACATAATATTTTTGCCCATGTCGTGCAGTCCCAGTGCCGTTGTCAGAGGTTCGCGTCCGATTAAGGGAGGTTTCAAAATTTTTTAATTAAAAAAAATCTTCCGTGTCCGGTTATTAGAGTGTCCGGTTATAGGAGTGAATTTTGCATGTAAAGAAATTGGCAAAAGCTTGGTTCCAACAAATTTGTCCGCCTAAAGGGCGTGTCCGACTAAAGGGAATGTCGGCCTAAAGGGAGTGTCCGCCTAAAGGGAGTGTCCGCCTATAGGGAGTGTCCGCCTAAAGGGAGTGTCCGCTTAGTAGAGTTGTCCGCAAGGAGAGGTTTTACCGTATAAGTTTTCAGGTTTTTAAAGCTACTGCGATATACATGTATTTTAAAAAGAGTTGTAGAGATACAACATCCCTCTCTTAAGTCTTTCGTTACCAGGAATTCTTTTGAAAGTCGATTTCCAATTTTAATTTTAGATTTTGCCCGATTGTATGGTTCTTTTTATCGCTTTTATATATCTATGATTGATATTAGTTTGCTCTAACACTGTTTTCAAAACGAGGCACTCCTTTTGAGAGGAATCTACCCTGGGCTTTTGGCAATACAACTCTGAAACAACCTTTTTTTTTAATTTTAGGAAATGTCTAAAAAAAACAATCGACGAGCTGGGATCCTAAAGTGCCTCGTTTTATAAACACAAGCTGTTAAAATTTTATAAAAAAAAATCTTTTTTTTTTAAATATTTGCAAACCATTCTAGATATTTATCAGCAACTTTTTTGGTTTATACCGTCCGCAAGGGACCTGGATATTTTTTGATAAAATAAATGGTACGCCACTGCTTTTTAGTAAAATAGGAATTATTTTTATAATCGTTGTGTATTTTGTAACAAATGTTATCTCTTGATTTTTTTTGTAAACCACACGATTTTCGTTTAAAAAAATAAAAACCACATACATGCATGGCGAGATCGCCAAAATTTCAATTTACGAGTAATTTTCGATAGTGAAAAAGGACGGCACTGGTATAAATTTAAAAAAATTGCTGCCGATGGGAAAATGCACATTGATACATAGAATACCTTACCCCAAATTTCAGACAAATATCTACAGTAGTTTAGCAGATATTAAAAGAATATACAGGAAACCTCCTATAAGCGGACACTCACGGTTTCGGCGCGATTTTGTCCGCTTATTGGAGGTGTCCGCTTATGAGACGAAACAACAAAATTTTAATATATATTTATTAACAATTTCCGGGCTTGAGTTTTTCCGATATTAAATTTTTCAGCGATCTTTCGCTCTGATAGATGTTCCTTCTCCGAAACTTCCATTTTTTCACGAAAACTAAGAAGTTTTTTATTAGGCGCCATTTTAAAACGATCTATTACTACGCAACTGAACAATAAAAATAAAACACAGCAGTCCCGCTAATAAAATATGTTGTAAATGTGACAGAACTATTTAGTCTCCGCATGAAAACGGAAAGAGATACGTCCCCGACTGCAGAGTGCCTTGTTGCCAACATACTACATAATATTTATGCCCATGTCGTGCAGTCCCAGTCCCCTTGTCAGAGGTTCGCGTCCGATTAAGGGAGGTTTCAAAAATTTTTAACCAAAAAAAATTTTCCGTGTCCGGTTATTAGAGTGTCCGGTTATACTAGTGAATTTTACATGTAAAGAAATTGGCAAAAGCTTGGTTTCAACAAATTTGTCCGCCTAAAGGGAGTGTCCGCCTAAAGGGAGTGTCCGCCTAAAGGGAGTGTCCGCCTAAAGGAAGTGTCCGCCTATAGGGAGTGTCCGCCTAAAAAAGAGTGTCCGCCTAAAAAGAGTGTCCGCCTATAGGGAGTGTCCGCCTAAAGGGAGTGTCCGCCTAAAGAGAGTGTCCGCCTAAAGGGAGTGTCCGCCTATAGGGAGTGTCCGCCTAAAGGGAGTGTCCGCTTAATAGAGTTGTCCGCAAGGAGAGGTTTTACCGTATATATTTTTAATTTTAGGAAATGTCTCAAAAAACAATCGACGAGCTGGGATCAAAGTTTGCGCGTGTCCGGGCCGCAGGCTCAAGTTCCAGCAAAGTGAAAGGTCTGACTTTGGTCACTCGAGAGCAATACGTCACCAAAATTTCGGACACCCTGTATGCGAACTATAGCAAGTGTCAGGAAAATGGTACAACAGATCTCGAGCTGCCACATTTAGATAAAAAAGATATGGAAGATCTTTCAGTCGACCTGGAGTATGAAATATTTAGCGGAAATACCACTATGACGATGTATAGGATGAGTTCTGGAAAATTGGTAAGTTTCTAATAGATATACCTCTCCTCTGATATCGCAACACCATAGTGAATCAAGGCCAACACAAAAATAGAGGCCACGACCCTGAAAAAATCAGCTGTTCTCCCGGGGCTGAATTTTACATTGGGTCTTATGGGAGGTCAGACGTTTTTTTATGGTATTTTTAAAATGGCACTACAGATTTCCGCAAAATTTCAGTGAAATATTCTCAGACACCATCCCGATATTCCACCAAAGGTTTGTAAGGAAGCAACATGATTAAAAGGTTAAAATCTTCAAGATTTAGCATTCCTTATTTTGAATTCAAATTACCCGCCATGTACCACATGCCAACTGTTATATTTGACATGTATTTGACTTTGTCATCTGTGATTATCACATTTGCTTCTGCTTTAAATTTAATTTTTGTGTGAGCTAATGAAGCGTCTATGAAAAATTAAGGATTACTATACATTAAAAAAAATTGTTCTGCCAGAATAAAGTAAAAACAATCTCAAAAATGACTTTATTTTAAAAAAAATCAAATATTCATGAACCGTCATTCCAACTTCAATTTTTTAAAGACAATCAGCTGTGTCGTAACGTGACCATCAAAAAAAAATCAGCCCCGGATGTGACGTCAAGAAAGTGGAGGATCGTGGCCCGTCCGTTTTGATAGCCCTGAGTGAATAAATAATAATTTATTTTTCTACATAGTCCCCTTGTAAGGTAATACATTTGGCCCAACAATGTTCAACTGATTTGATGCCATCACTGAAGTCTGAAGCCCTGGTCTGATCAAGGCCAACACAAAAATAGAGGCCACGACCCTGAAAAAATCAGCTGTTCTCCCGGGGCTGAATTTTACATTGGGTCTTATGGGAGGTCAGACGTTTTTTTATGATATTTTCAAAATGGCACTACAGATTTCCGCAAAATTTCAGTGAAATATTCTTAGACACCATCCTGATATTCCACCAAAGGTTTGTAAGGAAGCAACATGATTAAAAGGTTAAAATCTTCAAGATTTAGCATTCCTTATTTTGAATTCAAATTACCCGCCATGTACCACATGCCAACTGTTATATTTGACATATATTTGACTTTGTCATATGTGATTGTCACATTCGCTTCTGCTTTAACCTAAATTTTGTGTGAGCTAATGAAGCGGCTATGAAGAATTAGGACGTCCATTTTGATAACCCTGGTCTGATTTATCCAACTCGTCAAAATATACGTTTGTATCTGCAATGACTTCTAAATCTGAGGAAAAATGTTTTCCAGCAAGAAACTTTTTTAGGTTTGGAAACTAATAAAAGTCTGACGGGGCTAGGTCTGTCGAATAAGGTTTAACAGTTCAAAGCCAAGCTAATGGATTTTAGCCATTACAAGAGCGGACTTGTGGCAAGGTGCATTGTCCTGATGAAACAAAATTTTCTTTTTTTCCAAACCAGCGCGTTTTTCGCTTATATTCTGCTTGAACTGGTCCAGTAAGTCGCTGTAGTACTCTGAATTTATTGTTCTTCCTTTTTCGAGATAATCTATGAAGAGTTTCCCTTTAGCATCCCATGACCTTTCCAGCAGACGGTACTGCCTTTGCCTTCTTTGGAACTGGTTCGTCCTTTGCTGTCCATTGTTTGGACTGTTGCTTAGTTTGAGGGGTATAATAATGAACACATGTTTCATCAACCGTAATAAATCTACTCAAAAAGTCCCCTGAATCACGTCTAAACAGTGCCAAATCCTCCTCTGAAATGGTTAGACCCAGAACCTTTTGATCTGGCGTGAGCAAACGCGGCACCCATCGGGCGGATAGCTTTCTCATATCTAAAACTTCACATAATATATGGTGAACTAGCTCTTTTGATATGCCCACAGCCTCAGCTACCTCTACCAGTCTTAATCTAGTCCAGTCTTTCTTTAGAAGTTGCATTGTATACAGTTAAATATTTAATAAGTTAGACATAACTTTTAAAGTATCCGACTTGAAATAAAAATAAATGTGTTTGTAGAAATCCTCAAATCAAACAAAAATTTTGATCATTCATTTTGTTAACCCAGTAAATAATACTCAAGGTGATCAAAAATATTTTTGATTAGTATTAACTTAAAACTTAATTTTTCAAGTTGAATTAATTTAAATTGGGGGGAGGGGGCATCCCCCGTCTCGCCCTCTCAAAAGTGATCTTTAACAGTATTTTTCTAATTATTTGCAAACTTTTAAGTTAGTTAAAAACAACTAAGTAATAGTTATTGAGGCTGACCAAAATATATAACACGCCTTTTATAGGCATTTAAATTAATGGAAAAATATTTTTTTAATTATTTTTTTTTTAATTTTGTTGTCGTACATGTCTGGTTTTTACACGCATTTTTAAAGCTGAAGAAATTTACTTTCCAATGATTCAGTCCCCCCTCAAGGCAGCGGTAGATCTGGCATAGACGCACCAAAAATGGTCAAATTTGGTCAGGGCTATCAAAATGGACGGGCCACGATCCTACACTTTGTTGACGTCACATCCGGGAGTGATTTTTTTTTGATGGTCACGTTACGACACAGCTGATTGTCTTTAAAATATTGAAGTTGGAATGACGGTTCATGGATATTTGATTTTTTTTTAAATAAAGCCGTTTTTGAGATTGTTTTTACTTTATTCTGGCAGAACAATTTTTTTCAAATGTATAGTAAGCCCTAATTTTTCATAGCCGCTTCATTAGCTCACACAAAAATTAAGTTTAAAGCAGAAGCGAATGTGACAATCACATATGACAAAGTCAAATACATGTCAAATATAACAGTTGGCATGTGGTACATGGCGGGTAATTTGAATTCAAAATAAGGAATGCTAAATCTTGAAGATTTTAACCTTTTAATAATGTTGCTTCCTTACAAACCTTTGGTGGAATATCGGGATGGTGTCTGAGAATATTTCACTGAAATTTTGCGGAAATCTGTAGTGCCATTTTGAAAATATCATAAAAAAACGTCTGACCTCCCATAAGACCCAATGTAAAATTCAGCCCTGGGAGAACAGCTGATTTTTTCAGGGTCGTGGCCTCTATTTTTGTGTTGGCCTTGATTTGGTATACACTTGAATCTTCATTTAAGACAACCATGTTGAAACAGTGCTAATACACACACTGCGCTCAATGAGAGAAGCAACACACTTGGTATGAATATACAGTATACTTCCCCGAAAATATAATGAGGGGGAACCATGCGCCCACTCTTGGTGGGGGAGTGGTTCTTCCTAAATGTTTTTTTCGACATTTTTTATTACTTGGTATATCAAATTTGACCATTTTTGGGGCGTCTATGCAGGATCAACTGATGCGTTGAGAGGGGAGTGTACTTAGTTGGAAACGAAATTGCTTCCGCTTTAAAAATAAGTTTTATAACCAGACATGTGGGACAGTAAAATTTAAGAAAATAAAAAAAAAAGTTTTTTCTACTCCTCTCATTTATTTAAATGCCTATAAAAAGTACGCCACTGATGTAAGGGGGGCGTGTTATACAGGGAGGAAATTTCATCAGCCTCAATAACTGTTACTTAGTTCTTTTTTGCCAAGTTAAACGTTTGCAAATAAGTGGGAAAATACTGAGATAAGAGAGCACATTTGAGGGGGGCGAGAGGGGGATGCCCTCCACCATCACTCTAAAGAAGGTTAACTAGAAAAAGAAAGTTTTAAGTTATTACTAACCAAAAATTTTTTTTTTCATTCTCATTATTTACTGTGTTACAAACATGAATGTTCAACAATTTTGTTTGATTTAAGGATTTCTACAAACACATTTATTTTTATTTCAAGGCAGCTATTTAAAAAATATATGTATAGCGTAATAAGTATTTAACTATATACAATGGACTTTTAACCAAAAATATTTTTTTAAAGAAAAAAATTGTGTTAAAGAAAGATAAAAATACCACAAACTCACTCTCACTTTTATTTACTGAGTTACAAAAATGAATGTTCAACATTTTTGTTTGATTTAAGGATTTCTACAAACACATTTATTTTTATTTCAAGGCGGCTATTTAAAAAAAATATGTCTAACTCAATAAATATTAAACTGTATACAGTGGACTTTTACACAAAAATATTTTTTGAGAAAATACCACATAAAAAATATATTAAAAATTTTCCCCTTTTTTCATACGCTAATGGAATGTGCACCACTGCCGTCAGAGGGTACTAAGGTACATCGTTGAAAAGGAAATTGTATCCGCTTGAAAAATGATCCCCAGAAGATTTTTGGAAAAGTTGACTGTTTTCGAGTTATTAGCAACAAACGCAGCATATCGCTTGAAAATTCGAATACTTTTAACATATTTTATGAACAGACCCACGAATGCCACTGAACTTAATATTTTAGCCAATTCCTGTTTTTGTTAAATTCAGTGGTCCAATTGGAAAATTGACGTTTATGCTGACGTTTAAATGTCATTTAGCGTGTGAAAAAAATAGTGAAAACTAAAAAACAACTTTTCTTTTTCACGTGTAAAGAAAGTACCTTTCTGTACTAAAAGTACACTTATAAATCTCGTAAATTCTCGTGTGAGTGTCCTGCTGACTTAAGGCTGGTTTTGTTATGGTTATAAGGTATATTTAAGCTATTTTTTATAAGTGGGTTTGTAGGATTTTATAGTAGGTTTATGGTACTTTTTTGATAATTTATTTAATAATGTAACAAAGAGGGATTGAAAAAGTGTTTTTATATTAACCCTTAAAAGAGGAGCAGGGTTTGTGGTTCATTTTATGGTCTGATTGGACTTAAAAGGATTTAGCTCCCATGTGTTAAAGATACATTTATAAATATTGTGCATTATCTATGAATATTGTTCTAATTTAAGGCTAAATTTATACTAGTGTGTAGGGTAACTGGGTTTTTGTTTATATGTTACTTTAAGTGCAGTTTATACAGTGGTGACTTGAAAATCTGAATGAATTAAAACCAGGCTGATCCAAATTGTTGAGGAATCCACATTATTGAGGACATTTTTTAATAAGAAAACAGTTTATAAATATTAGTAAAATGCGGGATTAATAAAATAAGTAACAATTTTATTTAAAATGAACACAAAATCATGTAAAAGAAGTAAATTTAAAAATTTTTAGAATTTTTAAAAAAGTTAAAATAAAAAAATGTCCAAATCAAGCCAAAATTTTAATAATTTCTGCATTTATTCCCTTTCCATCCCCATCTCAGTGTGACAAGTGAAATGAGTTTGGAATGTACCACTTTATTGCACTCATAAGAGTACAGAAAAAGAGGACTTCCCTCAGATGAGAAAAACATATTTACATGGATTTCCAAAGACCAATACAAACCCTTTAATGTTTTCCAAATATATGAAGCATCCTTATTATATTTCTGATTTTTATAATGCTTGGTTAAGATTAAACTTTTGTTTGTTGTTTTTTTGCTATTTTTTCATTTGTTTTTAGATCTCTAGTATAAAAAAATGCACTGAAACAAGCCAAATCTATGAAAAGCTTCTGAGCTTTCAACCGAAGCCAGCCAAGTTTGGAACACTTAGCGATTTGTTTCGTAACATAAAAAAGGAACAACAAAGTAAGAAAGTTGGAAGTTCTGAAGAAAGTCCAGGGATTTTCAAGACTGCAAAGGAACTTTTAGGTACAGGGTGTTCTTTTATTAGTGATCAATAACTTTTGTTATTACCTTAAAGACAAAACAACATAAAGCTATCCTCGAAGCTATCAGGTGAACAATCTTAAAGGCAGTGGTGGCTGGTGACATTATAAATTGGGGGGGCAGACATTTATATTGCATGGAAAAGGAGATTATAATTTTTTATTAATTGCACTAAAATTTTGGTTAATTTTTACGATTTTATGGTCAGGTCTATGTGGCCCTAAAGATTTTATTTGTAATCAAAGTTCATATAGTAGTAGTAGTAGTAGTGGGGGGGTTGACCCACAGGTCTAAAAAGTAGGCCAGAGTAGGCCCTTTTTGCCATGCCCCAAGTCTGTCCCTTAACCCACTCTCTGCACTTCCCTTTGATAGTCGGGTAACTCATTGGGCCTTCCTGTTCTCTTTAGAAAGTCCAGTAAGTCTGCCCATTTGAGCATGTGCAGTTCTTCCTCGCTCAGAGTTGGCGCTCTGAGTGCCTGTTGTCTCATCCTTGCGTAGGCCTTGCATTCTGCCACGAGGTGTCTTGATGTCTCTTCTTCCTGTCCACAGGCTAGGCAGGTAGGGTCATTCTCGACTCCTATATGTGTCATGTGCCTCCTCAACCGGTTATGTCTGGTTAAAGTATGTATCAGCAGTCTGAGATCTTTTCGTGTCCATCCCAGCATCCATCTAATTCTGGTCACTTTTGGACGGTCTATAAATTCTCTGGTCTGTCTGCAACACGTTCCTGTTTCACAGGAGTTTAATAGCGCGGCCTGGACCCATTTGTTGAGTCCGTTTGCACCTGTCTTTTTGCACGCCCAAAAGTGGCTCTGGTCCTACATAGGCGGTTCCTGCCCCGAGTCATGCGAGTTCGTCCGCCTTCTCGTTGCCTGGTACCCCCGTATGTCCCGGAACCCAAACCAGCGTCACCCGTTTGCCATCGCTTAGGGTCTCAAGCGCCTTTGCGCAATCTTCCACCAAGCCGTCAGCAATCTTGGGTGCGTTTAGCGCCTTCAGGGTGGCTTGACTGTCAGAGCATATATATATATATAAGCTCCTCTTCGCTGTTCCGAACCTCTTTTAGGGTTGCCGCCATTATTATGGCATAAAGTTCTGCTTGAAAAACAGTAGGCTGCTCACCGAGCGAGTAGCTCTTCTGAACTTCTAGTTTTTCCACGTATACTCCCGCTCCTGTGGTTTACCTCTCTCAAATATCATTTCGTCTCTCTGCCACGCTTCCCTGTCTGGGATGTGGATTTTGTACCTCTTCTCGAGCCTCCAAGGTGCGTGTGCTCTGCTGACCGTCATTGACGTGAGGGGGGATTTCTCTAATTGTCAGCTCTTCTATAGCTAGATGACCAGCTGTTTCCCCCCTTCCTCTCCACTGACCCGTGTCCCTTAGACATAGGTAGGTCCCCATCGCCTCCCTCTTGATCCAAGTTGGTAGCGATGGTAGTCCCAGAATTGTCTCTAGGGCCAGGATCGGGGTAGTTCTCATAGCTCCGGTTATCTCTCTACACATCAGCCCCTGTAGGCTACTGAGTTTTAGGGATGTGGTCGTTTTCTCCACTGCCGGCCACCAGACTATGGATCCGTATTGGATCCTCGGTCTCAGTATTACTGTGTAAAAAGTTCACCCAATTAATTGCTTAATGTTAATGACAGATAATAAAAAAAATTAGACAATCATGTCGCAAGGGAAGATTTAACTTTTTTTAAATAAATCCATTAAAAATACTGTTTGTCGTCTAGTTTTGGGAGGGCACTGCCCTGTTGCCCCCCCTGTAGCAGCCACTACTGTTTAAAAGGCAATAAATTAAAGAACTATATTTTTTTAGATGAAGAAGATAGAGCTGCTGAAGAAGAAGACAAAATAAATGACTTTTCTAAATCTGCACTTAATGAACCTGTAGAAATGTCAAACATTTATAAAATGTCAAACTTATTTGGTGATTCTGATCAGGAAGGTGAATCTTCAAATCATGAGAGTGAGAAAAAAAATGGTAGAAATAATTCACTATCTGACGGTGAAATTGTAGAAAGTGACAATGAGAAAGGAACAAGTTACAAAAAAGAGAAGTCAAGAGACAAAGACTTTTTTGACATTGAAACATCGAGTTACAAGAAAGAAAAGAATAGAAATAGAGATAGTGATGATTCAGATAGAGAATACACTAGAAAAAACAAAAAGAAAAAAAGGACAGATGATAGTGATGATGATTTGTTTGACTCAAAGGAACACAAGTATAAAAAGAAGGACAAACACAAGGAGAGGTATGTCTTGTTTGCACAATAAGATACCTTATTTTTGCTTTATGGAAAAATTGGTCATAAAATTATTTAATTTTATTTTTAGGCACAGGGACAAACACAAGCACAAAAAGAGAGACAGCGACAGAAGTAGAGATAGAAGCGAAAAGAGAAGGAGACACAGTTCTGACAGAGAGTTCGAAGAAGACACAAAACGAAGAAAAGAAGATAAAGAACGCTTCAAAGACTCCTCCAACAAAAACGGCAAGCTGTCATTCAGCTTTGAGGGAAGCGAGGGAGAAGATCATTCCCTGACTCCAGAACTTCCAATCAGAAGGCAACAGAGTCCCTCCACGCCCGAAGAATACGCCAGAAAAATGAGTTTGACCCCAGAGTATCGAGATTTTGAAGAAAGTTTAAAGGACATTGAGGAAAGTGCCCTCAAAGAAAAGAGGGAGTCGCTGGAAAGAGCGATCTTAAATGAAGATCACAAAGGACATATTGAGGAAGAAGTAGGTCTTTTAGTCCACAGTATACTGTTCTATTTTTTTAAGTTTTCTGCTCTATCGCCTTTCTTGTGTAGAATAATGGTTATCGATTCTTTCTAGTTGTTTGGGATTATTTTTTCTTGTAGTATTTTATTCAGGAAAATTTGTAGGGTACTAACTACAGCTTTACCACTGTAACAGGGGCCTGTGTGTGACAGTGGTACTGTCACCTCAAGTGGCCAAGGCTTAAATGTTGTAAGCTACCAACTTAGGCTACAACTTATATAAATTATAAAAAGATTAAATGTTACTATATGTTATTAAATTTACACGATCTCGTAAGGGAATTTGGCGGTTCTTGGAGGAAAAGTATGCTATAAAGGTTTTTCTCAAATGTATAACTAATGTAGGATAATCATACATACATACCTTTCCAATTTTCTTCTTGTAGCTTCACACTTTCACTTCTTATATGTATTAGTTGAATATCGACTTTTTACTACTATTAAACTTTTGTATTCAAATATTTACACTTATTAAACTTTTAGGTTTTATAAACCTTTTATATATTTGTTGTAAATATATATATTTATCAACATCTTAAACGTTGATTGAATGAGTGAAACTATTCAATCAACTGTTTAATTTACTTAATATTACTGTTTAGGTTTGGGATATGTTATTAATTTAAAATGCCGATTTTAGGGCAACAAATGGTTTGTATTTTGTTGATAAAAAACCATAAAACAGTTAAACACATTATTTCAAAACACTGGAAACAGTAATAATTAATGACTTTAAAATCAATAAACTCCAAAAGAAAAGACTAAAATAATTATGAATAATAAAGATAATAGCTTATACAAAGTTAAAATAATTGACAAATTTCCCCAGTTGAAATAAAACCCCCCTTAAGAAGTGTGAATGAAAGCGTAACGTACCAGGCAAAGGCAAACTAAAGAGTAACGTCCCTGACGACTTTCGAAAGTTTCCCGTCTCAGTTAAAGCGACCCAGCGCTTGAAGGGACAAATATCTTGGCGTTGATTGGCTAGAATTCTACTCCCTTTCGCCTTGGCGAGAAAGAGATAGACTGCGCTTTAAGCGCTCCACTAAGAGACAAAATAGCAATGCAAGCCAGACTTAAAAACCCGTTAGAAAGTAAAATTACACAGTGTGTTTTTTTTAAAATTAAAAATAGTTTAAAATTTGTTTCCAGTTACAAAATAAGAATTATTTTGATGTTAGTGACTCAAAGGACATATTAGCCGAATACAACTTTTATTAAAATACAGCGAACCTGAAAACATGCCTAAAAACAAGTCGCCGAGTTGCCATAAATTTTACTTAATCTTAACCTAGTCTTGCATATAATTAATGCTTGTTGATGTCAAAACAATATTTAATTAAAAATCTTTAAAAACTTATAAATGGCAAAAATACCATTTATGCTCAAATCCCGTTTTGTTACACCACCATATTTAAGAATAAATATTTCTTTTAAATTAAATTTTCGTAAATAATGAAGTTACAGATCCTTCCAAAATGCAGACTTTTCGAAAATCCTCAGTAGGTTTTGAAAATCAAGGCTCGCAAGGAGGGGTGGATCAGTTTTTTTTATGTCTCCCCTAGAAAGACTCCCCAAAAACATTGAGTACACTTTTCCAAAATAAAGATTCTTGAATTTTGGTCTCAGGTGAATGAAAAATCAATTGAAGAAACAGAACCGTATGATCCCGAGGAAGATCTGGTCAATCCTTTTGAAGTGCAAACAGTTAAGACGGGAATTATAGAGAAATTCTTACCTCAACCTGTCGAACCCCCTCCCAAAACTACGGACAAATTGAAGCAACAAAATGGCAGTGGTAGCAGTAAAAATGGTATGTTTTATATGTTTTTCAGTCAATCGTAAAAGCTCGGATTTTGAAATTAATTTAAAAGAAAATTCAAAATTAGAAAGTATACAGGGTGTCTCTAAAAGGTCTGTACAAAATCAGAGATACAGGGTGGTGAATTTAAAAATTAAAAATCGATTGTCTTAAAATTTATGAACATTTCTCAACGCATTACTTTAAAAATTGGTACTCGGGGCTTTTTTGGGATGCGAAACCTAAATATGGATACATTTTCACTGTGGTCGTTAGAGGGCGCTTCACAATGCTCTTTTTATAGTTTAAAATTACTATAACTTTTTTCTCAGTGTAACTTTGAACTTTTTTTGTTAAGAAAATATTTTCCTGAATCTTTTTAAGCCAAAAAGGTACTCTTGTTAACATGCGCTAAAGTAAGTCGTTTTCGAGATATTTCCGTTTTTAGTGTTCAATGCCGCAACGGAATACTGAAATTATTTCGAATGACTATTTTACTAGAGTGTTTTACACTGGCAAAATGTCATAGCAACGGCCAGTTTTCTACTGACTATTGTTCTCAAAGCTTTATTCAAGTTTGTTGCTTTTCGGCAATTTCGCTCATAAAATGTTAATTTGTAAATTCACCACCCTGTATCTCTGAAACGGAGCAATTTTGGACTAAGGTAATTTGCATTAAATCGACTTATTTTGACCTCAGGAATATGTACTAAGATTTTGTATAGACCTTTTCGAGACACTCTGTATATAGTAGTTTCTCTCGTGTCTCGGTAGATGGCGTTTCTTGCGAGGGTTTTCTCACTATAGACATATGATTAGAGACAAAACCGTCTTATTAACTTTGCAGGGGTGTTACATTGACCAAGCAGTGTTTTGAGGGGGCGGCGGACGAAACATCGAAAGACAGAATGTCGAAAGTACAAAATGTCGAAATTACAAAATGTCGAAATGTCGAAGTTACAAAACGTCGAAGTTACAATATGTCGAAAGGCAAAATGTCGAAATTACAAAATATCGAAATTACAAAATGTCGAAATTACAAAATGTCGAAAAGCAAAATGTCGAAATTACAAAATGTCGAAAAGCAAAATGTTGAAATTACAAAATGTCGAAATTACAAAATATAGAAATTACAAAATTTCGAAGTTACAAAATGTCGAAATAAACAAATATCGAAAATCAAAAATAGAAAATTTCTAAACCTTAACCTAACCCGACCCTGACATTACCTAACCTAATCTAACTAAACCTAATCTGACTTAACCACATGAAAATAGAAAGTTTCAAAAGCCTAACCTGACGAAACCTAATCAAATCTTGCCGAACCGAACTGAACCGAACCGAACCATAGCAAACTGAACCAACAATTTAAAAAAAAAAAAAAACTTTCCTGACTTCTTTCCCAGGATCCTAGAGGGTGTGAATCTGAACCGAACCGAATTAAACCGAACCGAACCGAACCAAACCGAACCTAATCAAATCTAGCCAAACCGAACCGAACCAAACCGAACCGAACCTAACCAAATTAAACTACAACACTGCTAATTTTTTGTAATTTCGACATTTTGTAATTCGACATTTTGTAATTTCGACATTTTGTAATTTCGACATTTTGCTTTTCGACATTTTGTAATTTCGACATTTTGTAATTTCGACATTTTGTAATTTCGACATTTTGTAATTTCGACATTTTATAATTTCGATATTTTGTAATTTCGACATTTTGCCTTTCGACATTTTGTAGTTTCGACATTTTAAATTTCGATATTTTGTTTTCGACATTTTGTACTTTCGACATTTTGTGTTTCGATGTTTTGGCCCTCGCCCGTTCTGAGGAGTCCCATAAGGACAAAACAGTTAACTGTCAACACTTATTAGGTGTTCATTAGATCTTGGACCCCTGTAAGGTTAAGCTTTCGAGCTACCCAGGGAAAAATATGAGAGAAACAAAAACTTCTTTTACCCGATTAGCCACGAAAACTTGTTTATTCTTTTTTAAATTCACGTGTATTAAAATTCACGTTTGTTAACAAAATTTTTAGTGAAAATTTTATTTTGTGACAGGAAAAATGCCAGAAGACAAGAAAAAACGGGTACGACCGGGCCAAAAAATGGGCAAGACCGAGATTGGTACTCTGGTTGTGAAACTGATGACCCCGGCGTACGTTGAGCGGCGGTTCGAGTCCCGAGATCTTTTTAAGGCCCTGGCGCGTCAGATATCACACAAACTTGTTGATAAAGGTAAGTTTAAGAGTTTTATTATATACAGTAAAACCTCCTATAAGCGGACACTCACGGTTTCGTCGATTTTGTCCGCTTATTGGAGGTGTCCGGTTATGAGAGAGAACTGCGAAATTTTAATATATATTTATTAACAATTTCCGCTGCTTGAGTTTTTCCGATAATAAATTTTTCAGCGATCTTTCGTGCTGATAGCTGTTCCTTCTCCGAAACGTTAACAACTTCCATTTTCTCATGTAACTAAGAAGTTTTTTTTTACTAGGCGCCATTTCAAAGAAATCTATTACTACCCAACTGAACAATAAAAATTGATAATTTTTTTTTTTGTATTTTTTTAGACGAAAAAGAAATCAGACAGTTTGTAGAAAAATTCCTTCAAGAAAATGCAAAAATCACCTCGAAGACATCCATATAGCGGACACACAAATTTAAGTGGTAAAAATTAATCTTTTTTTATATTAGGTTCTTTTTGTTTTAAAAAAAGAAAAAATATGACTTGAAAAATGTTTATAAAACATCACGTCTTTTGATCGTAATAATTGGTTTTTTTAATATCATATAAAATAATTTTTTGCACCATATAGTAAAAAAAACAAAGTACACTTTTTATTCTTTATTTCAGGCAGAAAATGTCTTTTTTTACTGTATAAAATTTTACTAACTTTTTATTTGTTATCAATAATAATTTATAGTTCACAGTGCCACGGTCTATTTTTTTAGTGATGAAAAACATGGTGAATTTTCGTAAAGTGTAAACACTTGAAAACGGTTAGAGATACTTACTAACCGAAGCGTCGTTTTTAAAATAAATAAAGACAATGGACATCCAAAATTGTGTTTTTCAAAATTTAGACTATTACTGATCACTTCAAAAATAGACCGGTATACTTTGTAAGTGCGACGAATTGTAGCCCTCGCTATGCTCGGTACAACCTTCTGTTCTCGGGATAAAAAGTGTTACTTTATCTCCTGTAGCGCTATTCTTGATTTTCGGGGAAATTTTATTCCTCTCTCCAATACACGATCTGATTGGTCCAAGCATACAAGGCAATGCAAATATGCACACCTGATTGGTCAAATCAATTAATTCATCTCCTTATTTGTATGATTTTTGACCGAAGGTGTTCGTGAGAGAAATAAAAATAATTTTCATCAAAAATGTTGTCATTAAACGGTTTGCTATTTCTTGACGAACCGTGGTCATGAAAGGAAAAGGGGGTGCAGGGCTCTCAACAGATAAACAGCAAAATAATATGAAAAATATGAACTTTTTTAATAAAATTATAAAAAATATGAAATTAAGAAAACAAAATATGAAGGAAATATGAATAAAAAATTAAGTTTTTTTTGGGTCCTCTACCAAATGGCTTGTTAATGTCAAATCCAACTTTTTTTAGGAAAACTCATTTACTAAAATATATATTTCTTAATTTTATTTAGTAAGAAAAGTATTAACAAGCATTTTCAAGTTGAATTAGGCCTGGATGGGGTATGGTCAAACAAAAACAAGGCACATTTTTTAAAGTATATTTTACAACAAGGTATAAGGTGTTTCTGTATTTCGAAACCAAGGTCTACTGCAATTATTCAAAGAAATAGAAAAAAATTATAAATGCAAAAGTTGTAGGATTTATCCTATACCATCAAAAAAAGTTATAGAAAAACACAAACATTGTAAATCTCTTCCAGAACATCTTACAAATTAATATGTTAATGATTTAACTTTAAAAAAATAGATATTTTGTTTCTAAACTCAAAAATATATGATAAACTGCCATTTGGTAAAGCCACTGTTAAAATATTAGCATCCACAATTTCTAGCGGTTTGGTACCTACTCTACATTTCTTGAAAATAGGCACCCTATTTTCTATCTCTTGAAATAAGTGCAGTAGACCTTTGTGGAAATATACCAAAACCCTGTACATCTAGTAATACAGAAAATATAAGTATACTCGATGATAACTTGGTATACTTTAATTACCTAATCCAAACTCAAACATTAAAAAAAAAACTCAACATTACAGAGTAAAAGAATAAAATTCATGAAAAAGCCCTGGTCAATTAGACTTTTTCAGAACTAACCACGGATGACCAAAACAACTGATTAATATAAAAAATGCAACAAACATAAGAATAATAAAACAAAAGGCAAAAAAGCCCTACTTTATTCAGACTTTCTCACAGGCAACAAACTAATAATAGACTAAAAGGAGCAAGTTTAAAAGTTCAAGACTATGAAAAATATTGAAAATTTCCACACTTATTCTATGACTGAAGTTTCTTCATTGGGGAAAATATGAAAAATATGAAGGTTTTTCTAAAAATATGAAGTTTTATGACGAGTCGTTAAATACCGAGATGAATTCCAAGACGTGCGCAAGCGTTGATCTGTCACTTCTGCCAACCAATCAACTGAGAGATATTTCAGTATAGTTTTATACAGCAAAACTTTAATAATTCCCAGTTCTTTTTGATGAAAATTCGTCGTTTTTGTGCTGTGAAAATGCCGGTGACGTGCAAGTTGTGTGACAAATTATTTAGTGCCCAATTTAATTTGAATAAACACTGTCAAAGTAAACATGGCATACAAAAACAAAGGTATTCCATGCAGAAAGTGTTTTTATGTTTAGATGCCTAGAATGTAAATGCTCCTTCCCAAAAAACTTGGATCTGTGTGATCATTTGAAATACAAACACAATCAAGAAATACTGCATATACCTCAAAAAATATTAATCGCAGCACGTAGATATTGTATATTTTTGAAATCAGAAAAAAAGACGAATCTTAAAATGCAAAAATATACAGGGTGTTCCCTCTCAAAAAATCGACTTCATTGTCACAGTCGTTGTTTTTTTGTGATGTCGGGTATTTCTAGGGGAGAAAAAACTGATCCCTCTTTGCGACGCTCAAATTTCAAGAGAAGCCTAAAGGTGAAAACCACATTTAGATATAGCAAGCCGTTTTTAAGCTACGGAGTGTTTTTGTCTGCATTTTGGGAGGGGGTCTATAACTTTTTTGTTTATGAAAATTTTGTTTTTGTGTAAAGAGCTTTCTTATAGATCTTTTCTTGAAGAATTGACAGATGTAAACGGTGTTTATTTATCTCTTTTGGTTTCTAAGATATTGCATAAAGTTGTTATTTTTCTTACAGAATAACTCTTTTTTTCGATTTTTAAAATCAGCTTAAAATTTTCTTTAAAATGTGAAAATAAAAAAAATACAAAAATATAAAGAAATAAAGGGATCCTCCCATAAAGAAAAATTAATTTTATGTGATATCTCAAAAACTAACCGTGACAAATGAAATTTAATTTAACAGTTGAATTCCTCTTAAAAAAGTGTCTTAAGAATGTTTTCACAGAAATAAAAAATATTAATAAATTTTTTTATTTCGCAGTTTAAAAACGGCTTGCTATATCAAAATGCGATTTTCACCTTTAAGCTTCTTTTGAAATTTGAGTGTCGCAAAGTGGGATCAGTTTTTTTAGCCCCTCTAGAAATACCCGAAACCCCCCAAAAACATCGAATTTGGTACACCATGTACATGGTGACGGATAGAAAAAAATTATGTTGCCTTTTAAAGTTGTGATTTCAATGACACCCGGTACCTACATAAAATCATACCTAAAAATTAGAATTGACCATTATTTTTTACCTTGAATTTTTTATTATACGTTAAGCTCTTCGATCTCGCGCCAATCACGGTATTCGCGCCAATAATTTAAATTAGACATTTTGACGTTAATTTTAGCGCATGCTCCTTTGATGGAATTCATCTCGGTATTTAACGACTCGTGTTTTATGAAGTCTGAATAAAAATATAAACATTTTTATAAAATATGAAGGTGTTGAGAGCCTTGGGAGTGGCATAACACGCATGGAGCAACCAGATGTGCATTGGCTTTCATGTGTAGACCAATCAGAGCCAGGAAAGGAATAAAATTTCCCCAAAAATCAAGAATAGGTGTATAATACACTATTTCATTTAAAAGATGTTGGAATGTACTATTTCGTGTGAATTTTTTTTAACAAAAATTTTTGTTGATTTTTTTCCTAAACTTGACGTATTGTACATATTTAGTCGGTTATAATTTTTTGATAGTTGAGAATCTTATATGTAGCTTAAAAACTATGTATTTATTAATTAAAACAAAAAAAATTGGTGAGATCCATTATATAATAACTAGGTTGAAATATAAAAGGGCGTTAGAATTTGATATTTGGCAAGTTTTTTTTGGACCTTTTTTACCCAATATACTGGTTATTCGATACATTCCTTTGGGATGTGATTAAGGTCACTTATCATAAAGCAAGCTTTACAGGTAGCGAAGCCTGACTGATTTCTATTTTTGGGTTATAATAATTCCTGATATGTTTTCCTCGGTTTCGCAAGGCCCTTAAAATTTTTTTCAAAAAAATATTAACATATGATATATGTTTTTTAGCTAATTTAATCGTCCCGAATCCAAATCTGCAATTATTTTTCTGATATCTCATTTAGTTTTCGAATTATGATTAAATAAAAAATCCAAGATGCAGACTTTTTTTTTTTTAATCATAAAAAATCAGTCCATGAAGATAACTTAGATTTTGTTGATCCATTCCGTTCAGAAAGAATCATAATACCGTCAAAAAAATATGACGCGTCAGTATCTCGATGGACGCGTATTTGACAGCTCTCCGGAAACGACCTATTTTTGACACATTTTGACGGTTTCTTTGTTAATTATCTCGGAAACCGTTACAGCTACAGCAAAACTAATTCCAGATTTGGAATCAGGAGAGCCGAATTAATTAAAAAGCATATGTCACATGTTAATATTCCGAAAATATATATTTTCGATTCTTGACAAAATACCATTTGTAGTATGTCAGCGTTAAAGCATCCAGGATATGGAAAAATCCAATGAGCTTCCAACTTTTTATGCTGTTCGGTTTAGAAATGATCACTTATGATGTGTGTTAAATTTTATGCCGTTTTTGAGTTGAGTTTTTTTTATATGACGTTTCAAAGTTCACGTGAAAAGGCGGGAAAATGACTGTTTTTCGCAAAATTTGTAAAAAAAACAACTTTTTCCAAAAAAATATTGGCATATGATATATGTCTTTTATCTAATTCGATCGTCCGGAATCCAAATCTGCAATTATTTTTCTGATATCTCATTTAGTTTTCGAATTATGATTAAAGAAAAATCCAATATGCAGACTTTTTTTTTAAAAATCATAAAAAATCAGTCCATAAAGATAACTTAGATTTTGTTGATCCATTCCGTTCAGAAAGAATCATAATACCGTCAAAAAAATATGACGCGTCAGTATCTCGATGGACGCGTATTTGACAGCTCTCCGGAAACGACCTATTTTTGACACATTTTGACGGTTTCTTTGTTAATTATCTCGGAAACCGTTACAGCTACAGCAAAACTAATTCCAGATTTGGAATCAGGAGAGAGAATTAATTAAAAAGCATATGTCACATGTCAATATTCCGAAAATATATATTTTCGATTCTTGACAAAATACCATTTGTAGTATGTCAGCGTTAAAGCATCCAGGATATGGAAAAATCCAATGAGCTTCCAACTTTTTATGCTGTTCGGTTTAGAAATGATCACTTATGATGTGTGTTAAATTTTATGCCGTTTTTGAGTTGAGTTTTTTTTATATGACGTTTCAAAGTTCACGTGAAAAGGCGGGAAAATGACTGTTTTTCGCAAAATTTGTAAAAAAAACAACTTTTTCCAAAAAAATATTGGCATATGATATATGTCTTTTATCTAATTCGATCGTCCGGAATCCAAATCTGCAATTATTTTTCTGATATCTCATTTAGTTTTCGAATTATGATTAAAGAAAAATCCAATATGCAGACTTTTTTTTTAAAAATCATAAAAAATCAGTCCATAAAGATAACTTAGATTTTGTTGATCCATTCCGTTCAGAAAGAATCATAATACCGTCAAAAAAATATGACGCGTCAGTATCTCGATGGACGCGTATTTGACAGCTCTCCGGAAACGACCTATTTTTGACACATTTTGACGGTTTCTTTGTTAATTATCTCGGAAACCGTTACAGCTACAGCAAAACTAATTCCAGATTTGGAATCAGGAGAGAGAATTAATTAAAAAGCATATGTCACATGTCAATATTCCGAAAATATATATTTTCGATTCTTGACAAAATACCATTTGTAGTATGTCAGCGTTAAAGCATCCAGGATATGGAAAAATCCAATGAGCTTCCAACTTTTTATGCTGTTCGGTTTAGAAATGATCACTTATGATGTGTGTTAAATTTTATGCCGTTTTTGAGTTGAGTTTTTTTTATATGACGTTTCAAAGTTCACGTGAAAAGGCAGGAAAATGACTGTTTTTCGCAAAATTTGTAAAAAAAACAACTTTTTCCAAAAAAATATTGGCATATGATATATGTCTTTTATCTAATTCGATCGTCCGGAATCCAAATCTGCAATTATTTTTCTGATATCTCATTTAGTTTTCGAATTATGATTAAAGAAAAATCCAATATGCAGACTTTTTTTTTAAAAATCATAAAAAATCAGTCCATCAAGATAACTTAGATTTTGTTGATCCGTTCCGTTCAGAAATTTGTATTTGACAGCTCTCCGGAAACGACCTATTTTTGACACATTTTGACGGTTTCTTTGTTAATTATCTCGAAAACCGTTACAGCTACAGCAAAACTAATTGTAGATTTGGAATCAGGAGTACCGAATTAGTTAATAAACATATATCACATGTCAATATTCCGAAAATATTTTTTTTTGCATTCTTGACAAAATACAATTTATAGTATCAGTCAGTCAGCGCCAAAGCATCCAGGATATGGAAAAATCCAATGAGCTTCCAACTTTTGATATTGTTCGGTTTAGAAATGATCATTTATGGTGTGTGTTAAATTTTATGCCATTTTTATGTTTATTTTTTGTTTATATGACGTTTTAAAGTTATGGCGGGGGGTTATGGTAAAAAGACGGGAAAATGACGGTTTTTCGCAAAATTTGTGTGCATTAAAAAAAACCAATCTTTTTCCAAAAAAATATTAACCTAGGATATATGTTTTTAGCTAATTCGATGGTCCTAAATCCAAATCTGCAATTATTTTTCTGATATCTCATTTAGTTTTCGAATTATGATTAGTGAAAAAATCCAATATACAGACTTTATGGTGTACCTTGATAGTGATATTAAATTTTTTTTAAAATAATCGGTCTGTGCGGTTGGTCTGAAAGACCTTGTATACTAATTTTGACAAAAATGTCATAACAAATAATACTTGCTATGGACCATTTATAAAAACTAAAGTTTTTTTCATTGCATGTGAAATCCCTATGTACCGTAGTAAAAAATTTGCACTGTATAAAGTACTGTTAAAGATGTATGTATGTATGTTCTTCATGCATCTTAGAGACCCTGTATATACAGGGTGTCCCATAACTTAGGGGTCATAGGCCAACAGGTGATAGATGAGGTCATGTCTGATAAAAAAGTTCCTATAATGCATGGGCCAAAACTCTTTCTTTGTCGAGATACAGAGCATCAAAGTTGGCGATTTTTTAAACTTTTTTGATAATAACTTTTTAAAAAAACGCAGTAAAAATATGACTGAAATTGGGTAAATTCATGTATTAGAAGAACAGCAATAAATTGAAATAAAAATTATTTAAAAAAAAAATTGTCGGTTAATTTTTTTTTCAAAAAACTATTTTTTTGGTATAAACTTTTCTGAATGCCATATTAAACGCATTTTTTTTTATATTTTTTGTTAATAAAAACAAGTCTTTAGCGAGACATAATAATAAAATATTATTGATATTTTTTAAAAGAATAAGTAAGCAAAAATTAATTTAAAAAAAATTATTATTTTTTATACATTTTTGGAGGTTATTTTGACAGCCTGTATCTATCTACAACTTGTAATTTTATCAAAAATAGAAATACCGCATTTTTGAATCACAATTGACAGATTTTATTTTTTTTGTTAAACCCTGTTTCCCCCCACTCCTCTTAAAATCCTATATCTTAAAAACAGATGTGTGTTGACCCCCATGTTATATAAACTTTTTTCTCGGAAATAACCTCCTCTATTACCTGCTGCACTAGGGCCCCTAAGTTATGGGACACCCTGTATAACATACTCAATTCAAAATCAAAAGAGGGAAATCTCGGCCCTCTATTTCTACATTTGGAGAAACTGAGGGGGTTAGTTTTTTACTTTTTTTAATTAACTACGTCAGTGAACATAAAAAAGAAAGCATATTTGTCTCTCAAAATTTTACCAATCCCACACTGAAAAAAGTCTTAATTGAATTAACAGGCTTCGAAAATTAAACATTTCAACAGATAATTTGGGAGTTAATAAATGTGAGATGTTTATTTTGGGACTTGGAACCACTAATTCAATTCTTGATTGCCTAATAAAAAAATAAATAAACAAAACATTTAGCTTTTTAGATATTTGACCTATTTTTACAAGTTACAATTCAATACGTCTTGAAAAAAAAGAATTGAATAAAATTTTTTGGTAAAAGTTGGTTTCTAGAACTAAGAGTGCGCACAGGGCCCCTACAGTATCATAAAGGACAGTGGCGTATATCAGGGGGAGAGCGCCCCCCTCCCGAAGTTAAGATTTTTTTAGATATTTTCCACATATTTCATGAATACAAACATAAAATACGGCCTCATGGGGTTTCGCCCCCCCCCCCCAAAACTGTCTCGGGCTCAAGAACAAATAAAAAATCGTCTAAGATCATAAAATAAAATGGCATAACAGTCCTATGTTAAAAACGGAATTGTTAATAACCGGACATTATCAAAAACGTCATTCTTCAAAACAAGACAAGAGCAAAATCGAAGTTCTGTATAACGTCTTTTATAAAAACGAGACAAAAAAATAAAATAAAGTGTATTATAAGTTTTTAAGAAAATTTGAAAAAATCTCAACTTTTCAGATTTTGGGGCGTCTGGGGGTTTTTTTGAGCTTTTTGCAGCCATTAAAAAAGAACTAATATGATATTATTTTTTAGTTATACAGGGTGTTCGGTACATGAACCGTCAACATTTTTTGGGATATTGTTGGGGTTATTTGTTACCTTTTTAACCTTGGAACTTGGGTCCTTAGAGTCACGGCTAAAGAAATATGAATTTTTTAATTTTTTTTTAAATTACCCAAAATTCCACCTTTAAATCCTCGTAAGCTTTTTATTAATGTCTAGAAAAGCACCATTTTTTTTATAATTCTGTAATCTTATGCTACTTGAACTAGTTAATAGATTTGTTAAAATTTATGTACAGTCGGGGACTTTTT
This sequence comes from Aspidapion aeneum, assembly GCA_963576565.1. NCBI lineage: Eukaryota > Metazoa > Arthropoda > Insecta > Coleoptera > Brentidae > Aspidapion > Aspidapion aeneum. The sequence goes on from OY755046.1 coordinate 69,923,568, forward strand.
AAATGGCCGCCCTCGAAAATAAAAAAAGTCCTTATTTAAAATTCGGCTCAATCAATCAATTTTAACAAATCTATTAATTAGTTGAAGAAGCATAAGATTACAGAATGATAACAAAAAAATGGTGCTTTTTCAGACATTAATAAAAAGCTTAAGAGGGTTTAAAGGTGGGATTTTGGATAATTTAATAAAAAAAATTTAAAAATTCAGGTCTCTTTAGCCGTGACTCTAGGGACCCAAGTTCCAAGGTTGAAAAGGTAGCAAATGACCCCAAAAATATCCCAAAAAATGTTGACGGTTCATTAGGGTTACCAGATAAAAACGTCTCTAACCAGGACCAGCCGTCAAAAAAATCCGGACAAAATCCGGACGTCAAAATTTTTTCGATGCCACACACAAAAAATCAACTTTGTTTTTATTGAAACAATAACTAATAAATAACATAATATATCTACTATTTTATAGGTACTTTTCACTGCTTTGTATTTTATTCAACAGCGTTGAATTTTTAGGCAGAAGTACAAAATCGTAAAATTCTGACCAGCTGATATTTCTTAAATTGTATGAAGTCATGAGTATTCCTTTTACAGAAGATAAAAGCAGCCTATTTCTTTCTTTGGTCCACTGGGTAGAAATACTTGCATTAATATATTTTGCTCATTTTTCGTGGGTAGGCAAATTGTGGTCATCAGAAGTAAAATTGTCTGATATGTACTTTTTTAGATTACAAACTTCATCAAAAAAATTGTGTGTGCTAAGACCACACGGCAGAAGTGTAAACTTCAACAAGGCGAAATTAATAATACTACTTTAAGCGGGGTCTTAACATAACGTTTTACCTTACGTCTTGCCTGTCAGTCAAAAGGGTCAAGTATGACGGTTAAAAGACTAGCGTAGACACTTGATAGTTTTAACGTACGTTTTTAGATCAGTTTTTGATACAAAACGATGGTTTTATTGGAAAACAATGCGTGATCCGGTCAGTTCTCTAGGCGGTCTTCCGTCTTAAATCAGTTCAAGTAAAACGTCCGTTTTTCCGTCTACACACAAAGTTTACTTGGTGCGTTTTGACTGAACAGGCAAGATGTAAGGTAAAACGTTATGTGAAGACCCCGCTTAAAGGTGAATTAACACTGCTAAATTTATCGACGATTATTGTTTAATTACATTTTTTGAAACTAGTTTATTTTGCATTATTTGATGTTTATAAAGGCGGCTACTTTAAAATCCGGACGTTTATGAAAAATCCGCCCGGACTCACCCGGACGTAGTAACGTCTGGTAACCCTACGGTTCATGTGCCGAACACCCTGTATAAGTATATATTTTAAATGTACACCTGTGTGAATTTGGGTTTTACAGCTGCAATTAAAAATTTGGCCGCCATGTTGGCCGCCATCTTGAATGTCTCAGCATTAGATTTTGAGGTGGCAACAGGGATATTCGGATTCAGCGGGGGTCGAAATAGGGGGAATTAACCATTTGCCAAAAAGTAATACAGTCGAACCTCTCTAACTCGAACCTCTATAACTCGAACCCCTCTATAACTCAAACCTTTTAAGTGGTCCCTGCACTTTTTACATGTATTTTAACCTATGTAACTCGAGTTTCTATAACTCGAACTCTCCATAACTCGAACTGTTTTGGTTGTCCCTTCAGGTTCGAGTTATAGAGGTTCGACTGTATAAAATGCTTCTAGAAAGTGGATTTTTCGAAATCTTGTCTTAACTAAAAGGAAAAACGTTTAAAAAATTTGATGTTATACTTAAAACAATAGTCCAAGTGTTTCTAGAATGTGGTGACCCTAATCTTGGCGGGATTTTAATTAATTTTTTTGCTTAATTAATACGCGCTGAACGCTTTATTTAGCTCGGACTTTATTGCTTTTTGTAAACAGTAATTTTAGACCATTTCTGCCAATCATTTTTATTACGCATACTTTAGATTGCGTTCATTAGGATTTTTTTATTTTATTTTTTTTTAATTTGTTTTTTAAAAGTCTATTTTTATATCTTGGGCACGGCAGTGTCCCGTCAAGTTCGTGTAAACTGTTGTATCATCTTTTCTTGAAACATTTCAGCCCATATTTGACCTATCAAAAAACTTTACTTCGGAATGGGTTAACAACCCCTCCAAGTTTCATGGACTTTCAAAAAGTAGTAAAGTAGTTACGAAATTTTAAATACCGTCGAAATTGCCACTCACTCATGTATAGATCATCAAAATTCTACTGTATTTCCAGACTGATATAAATTATGACCACGCCCTTGGAAAAAATCAAAAAACCCCAAAATTCTAATTTACTCCCCTCCCCTATACATGAAAAATTATGTAAAAGTAACATTGCTCACTTCCAGAAGCGCTAAAGAGCTGAGCTGATATCAGAACACTCAAAAAATTATTTTATGCTTTTTAGTCCATTTTATCTTTTTTCAAAAAGTTTTTTTTTTCTAAATTTATTTAATATTGGTATTTTTTGCAGATAGCGCTAGACAGTGGCGGCTCATGACAGTAAAGTTTGTGAGTTCTGCCGATAGGGTATAAAAAATGCTATTTTTTTACAGTCTCCAGATCACGTATCTATTATAAAAAGTAAAAAATTGCCAAGTTTGGTTTGGCAAAAATTACAATGCCTAGGAAAAAATAGCGTTTTTACAAAAGATTTAATTCACATTCACTACCTTAGCATAATATGTACAGCGTGTCCCATTTTCGATGGGATTAAATGGGAAACTCGGTTATTATTAAAGATATCGATTTTCTGAGTGCACCTTACCGTGCTCTTTTTTGGAGCCCTTAAAAATGGTTTAATCAGATTTTTGCTATACCCCGTGGTTTCGCTAATACAGGGAGTTTTTGAAAAAATTGCATTTTAATTAATTCCTTGTATCTCGCTTATTTTGCAAGATATTTTTATTCTGTAAAAACCTTTCTATGGCAACTTTTTTAGAGCAAAATAATGACGTGGTCAATTTTCTAAAATATTGTTTAGTTTTTGAGATATGGTATTTATCATAAAAAAATTAAATACGGACCTGGACTTTTTTTATTACTACTTTGATTAGTTCCATGCTATTATTACCTTAAAATGATAAAACTTTAATACTTTTTTGATTTAATGTTAAAAAAAACTATTTAATATTTGAAAAAAAAAATTATAGTCCGAACCTGAAAATTTCCAACGTAATTATAAATTAAAAATTGCAAGACACACTAGTTGAACGATTTTTACTTTATCTGTTTTGAAATGATAATTAAAAAATTTATAAATAAAGTAAAAAACGTTAAAAAGTTACAAAAATAATATCATACTAATTATTTGATAACCAAACAGCAGGTCGTGAAATTTACAAAACAAAAGCGTGGAATTGACATTGTCATTTTACTTGTCATTTTTGTAAATGGCTTACAATTATTTTAAACTGGCTAGAAATCGACCATATCCAGACTTTGAAAAATGTGATATGTTTGACTGCTTCATTCAAGCAACAAAATCCCAATATTTAAATGGCAGAAATATTTTTATGCAAAATGCGTTAAGAAATATTACTCAAAAATGCCAACAATGTCTTACACATAATGGTAATCAGAAAGATTAGTTATTTTTCATAAAAAAAATTTTTGTATTTTTCGTAGACTTTGTTTCAAATAAATCTGTAAATTAACGTAAAACCATTTTAATATGCTAGGTATCAAAACAGTTAAACTAAAAATTGTTTAACTAGCAATTTTTAGTTTATATTTATGTTGGAAATATCCAGGTTCGGACTAATTTTTTTTTTTAATAATAAATATTTTTTTTTACCTTAAAACAAAATTTTTTTAAATTTTTATTATTTTATGATAATACTAGCATGAAACCAATCAAAAAAGTAGTAAAAAAAATCTAGGTCCGTATTTAATTTTTTTATGATAAATACCATATCTCAAAAACTAAACAATATTTAAAAAAATTGATAACGTCATTATTTTCTTGTAAAAAAGTTGCCATAAAATAAGCGAGATACAAGGGATTATTAAAAATACAATTTTTTCAAAAACTCCCTGTATTAGCGAAACTACGGGGTATAGCAAAAATCTGATTACGCCATTTTTAACGGCTCAAAAAAAGAGCACGGTAAGGTGCAATCAGAAAATCAATATCTTTAATAATAACCGAGTTTCCCATTTAATCCCATCGAAAATGGGACACGCTGTACTCACCAATGTTTTGCCTGCACGTATTTTCTAGACATCTGAGAACTCGTACTCGTACACTTTTGGGCAGTACTCGGATAAGTTTGTATACTTAAATGTATTTAAATTTAACTTCACATTTAACTCACAAATAATTTTTAAAATTTTAATTTTAACATAATTAAAAAATAATTATATTATGTTTTAAAAATCAAATCATTTTTTCGATTTCGACAAACAACAAACAAGACCATAACCTCCTGCTCATGCGTTTGGCGTCTTTTAAATAAATAAATGCGCCGGCAAACACGCAACGCTGAGACCGCCCGCCCGGAATTGTACTGGAACTGCAAGTTTTGCAGCTCTATTTTTACGAGTCGTTAAATACCGAGATGAATTCCAAGACGTGCGCAAGCGTTGATCTGTCACTTCTGCCAACCAATCAACTGAGAGATATTTCAGTATGGTTTTATACAGCAAAACTTTAATAATTCCCAGTTCTTTTTGATGAAAATTCTTCGTTTTTGTTCTGTGAAAATGCCGGTGACGTGCAAGTTGTGTGACAAATTATTTAGTGCCCAATTTAATTTGAATAAACACTGTCATCGGGGTTCTACTGTATGTCTATGCTACGATAAAGATTTTTTTAAAAGATTTAGCGCATTTAAATTTGTCAATACTCCCATGGCAAAACAAAATAAACGTGAAATGCATATAGAAGAAATACTGCATATACCTCAAAAAATATTAATCGCAGCACATAGATATTGTATATGTTTGAAATCAAAAAGAAAAGACGAATCTTAAAATGCAAAAATATACAGGGTGTTCCCTCTCAAAAAATCGACTTTATTGTCACACCCTGTACAGGGTGTCCCAAATTCGTTGTTTTTTTGTGGTGTCGGGTATTTCTAGGGGAGAAAGAAAAAAACTGAGCCCCCTTTGCGACGCTCAAATTTTAAGAGAAGCCTAAAGGTGAAAACTACATTTAGATATAGCAAGCCGTTTTTAAGCTACGGAGTGTTTTTGTCTGCATTTTGCTTTTGTGTAAATAGCTTTCTTATAGATCTTTTCTTGAAGAATTGACAGATGTCAACGGTTTTTATTTATCTCTTTTGGTTTTTAAAATATTGCATAAAGTTGTTATTTTTCTTACAGAATAACTCTAAAACTCTCTCTAAAATTTCCTTTAAAATGATGTATCACACTCAATATTTTAATTTTTATTTTTTTTATTGTTTTCTTTATTTTTATTTTTTAATCACCTCTTTATTGTTTTTTAATATTAAGCAAACTAAAATATGTGGTAAAAAAAAATATAAAGAAATCCCACTAATCCCATAAAGAAAAATTAATTTTATGTGATATCTCAAAAACTAAACGTGACAAATGAAATTTAATTTAACAGTTGAATTCCTCTTAAAAAAGTGTCTAAAGAATATTTTCACAGAAATAAAAATATTAATAAATAAACAAGTTATAGACCCCTTCCCAAAATGCAGACTTTTTAAAAACACCGTAGTTTAAAAACGGCTTGCTATATCAAAATGCGATTTTCACCTTTAAGCTTCTTTTAAAATTTGAGTGTCGCAAAGGTTAATGAGGTTTTTTTAGTTCCTCTAGAAATACCCGAAACTCCCCAAAAACATCGAATTTGGGACACCCTGTACATGGTGACGGATAGAAAAAAATTATGTTGGCTTTTAAAGTTCATCATCATCATAATTAACCAAAAAAAATCTACAATTTATTATAGCCCTTTATTTTCAATGATAAAGTTGCTGAGTGCTCCGGTTATAAAAAACCACCCGGTACCTACATAAAATCATACCCAAAAATTAGAATTGACCATTATTTTATACCTTGAATTTTTTATTATACGTTAAGCTCTTCGATCTCGCGCCAATCCCGGTATTCGCGCCAATAATTTAAATTAGACATTTTGACGTTAATTTTGGCGCATGCTCCTTTGATGGAATTCATCTCGGTATTTAACGACTCGTCTATTTTTGCCTAGATTTCGCTATCTAAACCTGCGAGCAAGTGCGGTGCGGGGCGAAGGAAGGGGTTCCTAGCCGAGCACAGCTCTCGTTAACCGCCCAGCTACGTTGTGGTGCAATTTAGCAGCGCAACAATGCCAATAACTTCATTTGACCGACTGTGAAATGCAGCCTTCGGCAACGGCGCGCGGCGTCATACTCAACACACGTACGCGATTTGAAGGCCTACTATACCAACACCGCACCGAAAATATACTGCTATTCCAATAATTTTAGAAATAAAATAATTAAATTAGAAAAATAGCAGCTACAAATTGTGCCCTACATCCCTAGAGTGACGGATAGGATCGGACGTATTATGGGAAAACACAACATAAAAATGATCTTCAAGCCATCTAAGAAGATCGAGAACCACCTCAGATCTGCGAAGGATATAAGGAACCCACTAAGTTCTTCGGGGGTATACCGCATTCCCTGTACCTGTGGAAGTGTCTACATCGGAACAACCAAACGGTCCGTAAACACAAGAATCAAAGAACACAAAGCCAACTGTCGACTCGGACATACGGAAAAAATCCGCAGTTGCAGACCACACACTAAACAATGAAGACCACCGAATAAAATTCGAAGACACACAAGTTCTCTGCGCCTCCTCTTCATACTATCCAAGAGTCTATAGAGAAGCAATCGAAATTCATAAACACCAGCAGAACTTCAACAGATCTGAAGAAACTCTTAAAATTAACAGAACATGGGTACCGGTTCTTAAAAACACTAAACGGCTCGCTTATAGCAACAAAACTGAATCTGGGGAAAGTGACCAATCACCGACCAGCTCTGATATACGCCCCGCCCATCATAGCGTATATAACCTGCGCCCGCGACAGACTAACCACCAGTCTTCGAGAAGCCGACAAACAGTCAACATCTCCTGAAGATGCCATCCACTCGAGATGGCGAAACGTCGAGAACGAATTTCCAACGACGACGGCCGAACAGCCCGAAAGCACACCCACCAAAATAGCAGCTGTTGAGAAATAGTCAAATAATGTGAACATTTTGGGGGTTCTGCAGCCCTTGTGCACTAGCCGCCCCGGGCGCTAGACATTCATTGCCCACATGGTGAAATGGAGTGCTAATTGCAGATTAAATCCTTGTTTACTTTATAAAAGAAAACCAATATCTGCTATCAATTGTACCATTTGCTGGGGGCGAGAATATCTACTATATTCCCTCCTGTAAAAAAATCTGACTTGCACATATTGTCAGATCGCCGACGATATTTATTATTATTATTATCTTCTTTTGACCTTTCCTACCACCCCTTAAAGTTTGTGCATCATTTAAATTACACCCTGTATATATTTCTATTACCAGATAAATTTTGCGCTTCTGTTTTCTTTAATGATTTATTAGGGTAGACAAGGGGTAGACAGCCCCTAAATTACTCCAACAAAAATGTAAACACGTGTTAGCCACTTGCTTACGTAAGCACCGCTTCGAAATTCCTTTTTTTTTTCAAATTTAGTGTGATTTTACAAATATCTTCCTCCCATTTTTTTTTTGGTGATTTATACAGGGTGTACATGGTATGATTCACAATATTTTATTAAGTGATGAGTAGGTCAAAATAAAAATAAAGTTCATATAGGGGAAAGGGTGGCAAAATGGGGTACAGCGGTAAACCGGGATACCATGGTTTTAGATAAACTGCGTATGAATAAAACCTCTTAATATCAGATGTTTTATCCTCATGACTGTTTCAACTCTCTGCAATATGATTGGTGCCGGTCGACTGAGCTTAAGTTGGTTTTTGCTTAACATGTGATGTTGTGCGCTGTTTATTGTAAAAATAGCTTGCGCATACCATTCTAGTTTAGAACGCCCTATTGGTTGCCATTCTAGGACCTGCTTTGGTAATCTTTCTTCGTTCATCCGTTGTACATGGCCGTATCATATCGGTTGTCGTTTAGTGATGTCATCCGATATGTTTCCCTCGATTCCCATTCTTTCTTTTATGATCTCATTTCTTATATGATATGTTCTAGATATTCTCATTGATCTTCTTATTGCATCCATTTCGACACTTTCCATCTTTGTTTTGTATTTTTTTATTACGCGACAAGTCTCTCTATTCCATACAATAGCGTGCTTTTCACCATTGTTTCATATATGTTAAATTTTACATTCTTTTTTATCTCTCTGCTCCATAAAATACTGTTAAGACCTTATAACCTTTTTTGCTTTTACTATTCTTTTTTCCAGTTCTTTACAGTCTGTCCCTGTTTTGTAAAATGTGACACCCAAGTATACATACTCATTGCATGGAGATATTGTTTGAGTTCTAACTCACTTGATTCGTTTCCAATACATAAGTACTGTGTCTTGTCCACGTTCACTGTTAACCCCCACTTTTGGTATTCTTCCGTTTACTTTCTCATCATATACTCCATGTCTTCTTTATCATTAGCTACAAGTACTTGGTCGTCAGCAAACTATAGTGTGTATATGGTAAATCGGTCGTTAAGTTGTATTCTCATGCCGTGTACTTACGTTTCCAATTTTTTACAGCTACTGCGATATATATTTTAAAAAGAGTTGGAGAGATACCATGGAACATCCCATAACGAGAAAATTTTAAAAATAAAATTAATTACGGATATCAATAGGGACTTATTGCAATAAAGCCAGGCAAATTTGTGCCGGGCATTATTCTGACAGCTTGACTATAAGATTATTAAAATTAGACCTTTGTGCATTATAATAGCAGGCATTAATAGTGACGCCACTATTAATGGAAAATAAACGACTGTATTTATAAATTCGACTTTGGTATGTGAATTTTGAAAGATCAACTGTCAGTTTTCAATGGAAAACTGTCAGAATAGTGCCCGACACTATTATTGCCTGGCCTAATAACGACGCAATGGACTATTTAGCACACTAGATTTTTTAACTGTGCGTAGAAGATTATAAAATAATCACCCTGTATAACCTGGTAAAATAAATATGTCACACCAAGGCTACTATGCCCGATATTTACCAACTGCACTTATAGAGAAAAATTTAGTAGTTTCGAAGCACTTGTTGAGTTAAAATACTTATCCAAAATTAGTTCTTCAAAATTTGGGGCGCTATTCAATTTATTTTTTAAGACCCGAAATTACGTTTTATTAGGTTAATTCGAAAAAGTAATTGGCTTTAATTTGTTTGTGTGTATAGTGTTTATCAAAGAAATTAAAAAATAAGATAATATAAAATTAAATAAAAAATTAAATAAAAAATATAAATAAATTTTAAAAATCATAATACAGTGTGTTATAAAACAATGCATTATTTGTTTGAAACTCGTAGACAATAGGGACTTATTGCAATAAAGCCAGGCAGTAATTATGCCGGGCATTATTCTGACAGTTTCGCATTATAAGAACAGCTGTTTTCTTTCAAAATGAGGCCTTTGTGTATTATAAGAGCCGGAATTAATAGTGCCGTCATTATTAATGGAAAATAAACGACTGTATTTATAAATTCGACTTTGGTATGTGAATTTTGAAAGATCAACTTTCAGTTTTCAATGGAAAACTGTCAGAATAATGCCCGGCACTATTATTGCCTGGCCTAATAACGACGCAATGAACTTGCTATTTAGCACACTAGAATTTTTGGCTGTGCGTAGAAGATTATAAAATAATCACCCTGTATAACCTGGTAAAATAAATATGTCACACCAAGGCTACTATGCCCGATATTACCAACTGCACTTATAGAGTAAAATTTAGTAGTTTCGAAGCACTTGTTGAGTTAAAACACTTATCCAAAATTAGTTCTTCAAAATTTGGGGCGCTATTCAATTTATTTTTTAAGACCCGAAATTACGTTTTATTAGGTTAATTCGAAAAAGTAATTGGCTTTAATTTGTTTGTGTGTATAGTGTTTATCAAATAAATTAAAAAATAAGATAATATAAAATTAAAGAAAAAATATTAATAAATTTTAAAAATAATATTACAGTGTGTTATAAAACAATGCATTTTTTTGTTTGAAACTCGTAGACAATAGGGACTTATTGCAATAAAGCCAGGCAGTAATTATGCCGGACTTTATTCTAACAGTTTCGCATTATAAGAACAGCTCTCTTCTTTCAAAATCAGGCCTTTGTGTATTATAAGAGCCGGAATTAATAGCGCCGTCATTATTAATGGAAAATAAACGGCTGGATTTATAAATTCGACTTTGGTATGTCAATTTTGAAAGATCAACTGTCAGTTTTCAATGGAAAACTGTCAGAATAGTGCCCGGCACTATTATTGCCTGGCCTAATAACGACGCAATGAACTTGCTATTTAGCACACTAGAATTTTTGGCTGTGCGTAGAAGATTATAAAATAATCACCCTGTATAACCTGGTAAAATAAATATGTCACACCAAGGCTACTATGCCCGATATTACCAACTGCACTTATGGAGTAAAATTTAGTAGTTTCGAAGCACTTGTTGAGTTAAAACACTTATCCAAAATTAGTTCTTCAAAATTTTGGGCGCTATTCAATTTATTTTTTAAGACCCGAAATTGCGTTTTATTAGGTTAATTCGAAAAAGTAATTGGCTTTAATTTGTTTGTGTGTATAGTGTTTATCAAAGTAAATTAAAAAATAAGATAATATAAAATTAAAGAAAAAATATTAATAAATTTTAAAAATAATATTACAGTGTGTTATAAAACAATGCATTTTTTGTTTGAAACTCGTAGACAATAGGGACTTATTGCAATAAAGCCAGGCAGTAATTATGCCGGACATTATTCTAACAGTTTCGCATTATAAGAACAGCTCTCTTCTTTCAAAATCAGGCCTTTCTTTCAATGGAAAACTGTCAGAATAGTACCCGGCACTATTATTGCCTGGCCTAATAACGACGCAATGGACTATTTAGCACACTAGATTTTTTAACTGTGCGTAGAAGATTATAAAATAATCACCCTGTATAACGTGGTAAAATAAATATGTCACACCAAGGCTACTATGCCCGATATTACCAACTGCACTTATAGAGTAAAATTTAGTAGTTTCGAAGCACTTGTTGAGTTAAAACACTTATCCAAAATTAGTTCTTCAAAATTTGGGGCGCTATTCAATTTATTTTTTAAGACTCGAAATTACGTTTTATTAGGTTAATTCGAAAAAGTAATTGGCTTTAATTTGTTTGTGTGTATAGTGTTTATCAAATAAATTAAAAAATAAGATAATATAAAATTAAATAAAAAATATAAATAAATTTTAAAAATCATAATACAGTGTGTTATAAAACAATGCATTATTTGTTTGAAACTCGTAGACAATAGGGACTTATTGCAATAAAACCAGGCAGTAATTGCACCGGGCACTATTCTGACAGTTTCGCATTATAAGAACAGCTGTTTTCTTTCAAAATTAGGCCTTTGTGTATTATAAGAGCCGAAATTAATAGTGCCGTCATTATTAATGGAAAATAAACGGCTGGATTTATAAATTCGACTTTGGTATGTGAATTTTGAAAGATCAACTGTCAGTTTTCAATGGAAAACTGTCAGAATAGTGCCCGGCACTATTATTGCCTGGCCTAATAACGACGCAATGAACTTGCTATTTAGCACACTAGAATTTTTGGCTGTGCGTAGAAAATTATAAAATAATCACCCTGTATAACCTGGTAAAATAAATATGTCACACCAAGGCTACTATGCCCGATATTACCAACTGCACTTATAGAGTAAAATTTAGTAGTTTCGAAGCACTTGTTGAGTTAAAACACTTATCCAAAATTAGTTCTTCAAAATTTTGGGCGCTATTCAATTTATTTTTTAAGACCCGAAATTGCGTTTTATTAGGTTAATTCGAAAAAGTAATTGGCTTTAATTTGTTTGTGTGTATAGTGTTTATCAAATAAATTAAAAAATAAGATAATATAAAATTAAATAAAAAATATAAATAAATTTTAAAAATCATAATACAGTATGTTATAAAACAATGCATTTTTGAAACTCGTAGACAATAGGGACCTATTGCAATAAAGCCAGGCAGTAATTGCACCGGGCACTATTCTGACAGTTTCGCATTATAAGAACAGCTGTTTTCTTTCAAAATCAGGCCTTTGTGTATTATAAAATCCGGAATTAATAGTGCCGTGGTATGTCAATTTTGAAAGATCAACTGTCTGTTTTCAATGAAAAACTGTCAGAATAGTGCCCGGCATTAATTAAAATTGGCACAGTGCATATTCTAGCCATTGCTGCGTGGGCTAGGAAGGTAAAAATATATCGATTTTGAAAAAGCCATGGACTTTATAAACTATCCTCTAAGTTATCAAACCTCAAGTAGTGAAATAAACAGTACAACAAATGTTGAAGTGATAAACAATCAAAATGTGTTCAAAAGTGGATCAGCCAACAAACGAAGAAAATCTAAAGAGTACGATTTGACCGTGCCCTTGAAACAGAGAAGTCAGGCCAATGCGAGGGAGAGAGATAGGACGCACAGGTACTTTTATGCCCATTACAGGTCTTTCTTTTTATGTAAATTGAACACGCTATCTATAAGTTATCCCAAATTTGATATTTGGGAGGCTTTCAGGCATTTCTAGGAGGAATGGGAAAAAAAACTGACCCCCCCCCCCTTGTGAGCCTTGGTTTTTAAGAAATGATACTACTACTACTATGTCGGTTTAGAACGTTTTTCTACGTTGTCCGACGCCTATTCTCCACCTTCTACGATTCTGACAATCACCTTCTGTCAGATTTTTTTGACTCATTGATCTTTGGATTGACTGTTGCCATTCTAGTTTGGGACGCCCTCTTTTTCTGCGCCCTATTGGTTGCCATTCTAGGACCTGCTTTGGTAATCTTTCGTCGTTCATCCGTTGTACATGGCCGTATCAGTTGTCTTTTAGTGATGTTATCCGTTATGCTTCCCTCGATTCACATTCTTTCTTTTATGATCTCATTTCTTATATCATCTGTTCTAGATATTTTCATTGATCTTCTTATTGCATCCATTTCGACACTTTCTATTTTTGTTTTGTATTTTTTTGTTACGCGACAAGTCTCTATTCCATACAACAGCGTGCTTTTCACCATTGTTTCATATATGTTAAATTTTACATTCTTTTTTATCTCTCTGCTCCATAAAATACTGTTAAGACATCCAATAACCTTTTTTGCTTTTACTATTCTTTTTTCCAGTTCTTTACAGTATGTTCCTGTCGTAACAAATGTGACATCCAAGTATACAATACTCATTGCATGGATATATTGTTTGTTCATTGTCTAGCTCTAACTCACTTAATTCGTTTCCAATACATAAGTACTGTGTCTTGTGCACGTTCATTGTTAACCCCCACTTTTGGTATTCTTCCGTTAACTTTCTTATTATATACTCCATGTCATAGTGTCATAGTCATAGTGGGCTTAAAACTTTTTCATAATTAAAAATGAATTTTTAATGTAAATTGCTTTTTTTTAGTTTTTTTTAAAGAGTTAAATTTATCTGTCACTTTTAATTTTTGAGATATTAAAAAAAGGTGGTTTTTTTCTTATGGAATCACGCACTTTTTATTCCCATTTTGAAATCGGGAAAAAATTTCCTTCAAAATGAAGTATCACACTCAATATCTTATTTTTTTTTAAATTTGAATTGTTTTTTATTCTTTTATTTTTTATCTAATTTAATCATCTTAAATTTATTTTAAACTTAGTAAGTCAAATATAAAATAAAATAAAAACAAACAATACAAAAAAATAAAAATAATATGAAGCAAAATGCTTAATTCGATGCTTCGTTAAAAAGTGACCATATTTTTAATTTTTGCTGTCAAAAATCTTTAGTATTCAAAATCTAATCAGCTCGTTACGGTATCGAACACTTTTTTCATAAAAATCTCATAAAAATCGGTTCAGCGGTTTAGGAGCTATTGTGTTACGGACAAACATACACACACAGACAGACATCACAACGGTATTGCTAAGATACGTGTAAATATCAAAATAAGATTTTAATTATGTCTTCATTTTTTTCTATCATCCCTAGAAAAACCTAAAATCTAAAAATTGTTGCTGGAAAAAAGAATTACTTTTTATTTAAATATAGTTCTTATCTTTTTAGTGTGAACACAGCTTTTACAACCCTCAGGACACTAATACCGACGGAACCCAGGGACAGAAAACTGAGCAAAATTGAAACTTTGAGGCTGGCCTCGAGTTATATTTCGCATTTGGGAACACAGTTGTTAGCAGGTAGGTGTTTTTATAGAGTTTTGTCGTCTGCCCACACATCTCTTTGGAATTGGATTTTTCCTTCCATTATTACTCTCATACTTTTGTATTTTCCTCTTCTTTTTGTACGCTAAACCAACGAAAATGATCAAATAAGGTTTGTTTTACAAATTCTACTATTCAAAGAACGGATGAAAATTATTTTTTGCCATGTTTTCTACAAGCACGGATCTGGGTCAAAATCTACGGGGGTAATATTCGACGAAAATTTGTTTGTAATATAATTTTTTTCTAGGGGGTGGGGGGGGGCGGTCATTCTCCTGTTTTTCCTTTAATTATTAGGAAAAAGTGCACATATTTTTTTCTAGGGGGGGTAATTACTCCGTTACCCCCTCAAATCCGTTTTTCTACATCTGGTTTTAGCTCACACATATACATAAAATGTGAGCTATGGTGATCCTAATTTTTTCGAGAAAAAAAAGTTGCTCCGATTACAAAAATTTTTATATATCTTTGCGTTTCAGATGATTTTGAAACTTTTTTGTCGCGCCGTCTGTCTGTCTGTCTGTAACGACCAACGCGCATAACTCAAAAACCGCTAGGCCGATTTTAATGAAATTTGGTACCTAGGCTGGGTCTTGGGTCGAGGTGGTCCCATTTAAAAATGAACAAAAAGGGTGGGGGAAGATTTCAAAAATTAGAGTTTATGTGAAAATATGGCGTGTGTGATATCAAACGAAAGGTGTTTGAGTATGGAGTTAAACAAAATACATTTTAGTTTTTTTTTCTTCAAAAAGGGTGGGGGTAGATTTTAAAAATTAGAGTTTACGTGAAAATATGGCGTGTGTGATATCAAACGAAAAGTAATTAAGTCCGGAGTTAAACAAAATACATTTTCGTTTTTGTTTTTTTTAAGGGTGGGGGTAGATTTCAAAAATTTGAGTTTAAGTCAAAACATGGCTTGTGTGGTATCAAACAAAAGGTAATTTGGTCTGGAGTTAAATAAAATATATTTCCGTTTTTAGTTATATTAACTCACACGTACACTATAACTATAGTACCTAGTGTGAGCTTAGGGGCCCATATATTGGCAGAGTATTTTACACAGACAGACATATACCAAAATTTGGTAGTTAGTTTTTTTTGACCAAATTTAGAGCAGAAATACTGGTTCAAAAAAGCGAAAAGTGCAAAGCGTGTGTTTTGTCATGTAGACACACAGCTGCAGTGTGGATGTACGCCATATTTGTTGTTTATTTACATTTTGCGATTTTTTTAGTTTGTCGTGTAAAATTGAGTTTTTCTGCGAAAAATTGGAAATTATTTACGTAAAACATGGGCGGTTTGTGGGAAAATGGTGTATTTATGCTTTGAGGTATTTATTTTTGATATGATAGTATACTACTAAATCTACTTTGGAAAGCGTTGGAAAACACAAACATAAGCGTACAACTAATTAAGGCCATCAAAGTAACCGCAATAGTAAGGCAAAAGTTAAAATAAAAGCAAAACTAACCAAAGGATTTCAAGTAAATAAAGGTCTTAAACAAGGTTGCTGTATCTCGCCTACGCTCTTCAAGATATACTTGAAACAAGTCCTTAAAGTATGGAAGAGAAAATGCCAAAACATGGAAATTCCGTTGGAAAAAATCACCTTGTATACTTTATGTTTCGCCGATGATCAGATAGTAGTGGCTCAGGATTATGACGACCTCGAATACATGACACGAAAACTAATAGAAGAGTACAATAAGTGGGGACTAGAGGTTAATCTCAATAAGACAGAGTATATGTGTATCGGTGGAATGAAACAGGATCTAATCTTAAATACTGGGCAGCGAATTCAGTCCTGTGAGTATAAATACTTAGGTCTAAAAATTACAGCTGACGGAACACTAGACAAAGCTATAAAAGATCGAAACGTACAATGAAGAAAAGCAATAACTTTATTAAATGGAATAATTTGGGACCAAAGTATATCAAAACATAACAAAAACCTTATATATAACACTATTGTAAAAAGTATTATTACATACGGCTTAGAAGTATTGCCAATCAAGGACAGAACAGAAAAAATGCTTTTCGCTACGGAGAGGGACTATTGGAGAAGAGCAGCAGGGAAATCAAAAAGAGAAAGAGTTACAAATCAAAGAATAAGAGAAATTATGACAGTGGGTGAACGTACTTTAGTGGATAATATAAGAACAAAACAACTGGTGTGGTAGAGACATGTACAAAGAATGAATGATGAAAGACTACCTAAACAAATACTACAATGGAAACCAACTGGCCGAAGAAAACGAGGACGGCCAAGGAGAAGCTGGAGAGAAGGAATAGACAGTGAAATAAGAATAAGAGGCCTAGATGATGAATTATGGGCAAACAGAAACGAGTGGAGATTGGGTATCGGAAGACGTAGAACGTTGTGAAACCGATAAATATGTATATATATTTTTGACCCAAATAACTTATTTTGAGTGAAAACAAAAAAGTTTTTTTTACGATATAACCCTCCATATCTATGGTACAGATCGCTAAAAAAATATAACTACTATAAACAGGGTGTTCCAAGCTAAGTGTCCACCATTGCTAACTTGGTTATTATTAAGGATAGAAAAAAATTTTAATTGGCAAACTAGTAGAATTTTTGACGCTCTTTAATGTTTTTAAAAAAAACTCGAAAAAGTGATGCTCTTTTTTTATATAAGTATCTCAAAGTGCATCAAAAATTCTAATAGTTTGCCAATTTAAACTTTTTTCTATCTTTAATAAAAAAAAGGACACCCTGAATACGTAGAACACTAAAGCTTAAAAGTAAAATTGAGGAAACGCAGGAAGAAGAAAAAATTCCCCGATAATTAAAAATGTTTAAAAATATGAAAACAATTTTTTAATTTGAATACCTAATAAATATTTATAATGATATAATTTAAATAATAGAGATATTTTCATACAACTTCGGGTCATTTACGTTATCAATTACTAAATTAAAATGGCTTTAAAAGTCGTAATTTGCAAAAAATTGTTAATTATGATTACAGTGAAACCTCCTATAAGCGGACACTCACGGTTTCGTCGATTTTGTCCGTTTATTGGAGGTGTCCGGTTATGAGATAGAACTGCGAAATTTTAATATATATTTATTTACAATTTCCACTGCTTAATTTTTTCGATATTAAATTTTTCTACGATTTTTCGTGCTAATAGATGTTCCTTCTCCGAAACGTTAACAACTTCCATTTTTTTACATAAACTAAGAAGTTTTTTACTAGGCGCCGTTTCAAAGAGATCTATTACTACCCAACTGAACAATAAAAATATAACACAGCAGTCCCGCCGAATAAAATATGTTGTAAATACGACAGAAGTATTTAGTCTCCGCATTAAAACGGAAAGAGGTAATTCCCCGGCTGCAGAGTGCGTTGTTGCCAACATACTACATAATATTTATTCCCATGTCGTGCGTAATAAACTACGCTGATTAAAGTCATTTTTATTTAGTATTTGATGACGTCAATGACTCAAATTAGTATGAAAACTTCTCTAAACTAGATTTTAGAGTACCGTGATTTTTGTCTTCTTAATTCTTAAAAATACCTTCAGTTTTTTCTCGTTTTAAAAAATTTATTGACTAATGGCAGCGTTCGCCGCTATACTGGGACTGTTGATCACCTCTCCAAGGCTCTCCAATAATTCTTTCCTGTAATCGTCGAAGTCTCCTTCCATTTCGTTGATCGTTTGGTCTTCAATGACCCACAGGGTACAACCTAAATTAAGAACAAAAAATGTCTGTCTCTATCTATTGATTTAAAAACTCTGACAACAAAAAATTAGCAATTATCAAAAAAAAATTTTCGTCGAAAAATATGCCTTTTCTAGGCATTGCTGTGCGTGTTAAGAAGGTAAAAAATACTAATCGGGTAAAAAGGAGTTTTTGTTTCTCTCATATTTTTCCGTGGGTAGCCTGAAAGCTTAACCTCACGGGGGTCCAAGATCTAATGGACACCTAATAAGTGTTGACAGTTAACTGTTTCGTCCTTATGGGACTCCTCAAAACACTGCTTGGTCAATGTGACACTCTTGCGAAGTTAATTAGACGGTTTTGTCTCTAGGATAAAGATCTTTACTACTACTTTAAACGGGGTCTACACATAACGTTTTGCCTGACGTTTTACTTGATCAGGTAAAACGGATCAGGCAAAACCTTTCGTGTAGACAATAAAACGTACGTTTTGCCTGAACTGAACAGGACTGAAGTCGGACCTGTTGAACTGATCGGTAGAGCCTTTATTTCTGGTAAAACGTCAGTTTTAGCGGCATTTCTTGTGATAGTGCATATAATTTTAATTCCTTTCGAGTGCAACTTAGAAGTTGGTATACGAAACGTCTGACATTAGATAAGATAATTTTTTAGGAAATCAAACAGATTGCATTCCTCCACTAATTTTTAATTTGTTTTAAACAAATAGTCTCGACATGTTTCGTAAGCAGAAACTTAGATCTTCAGGGGACATTACCAAACTAAATCAGCACAAAATTTTGAAAAACTGGTTAAAAAACTATGTTTAGCTGCTGAAACGGTTAAATTATAGATATTTAAAACCAAAAACATTATTGACAAAAGCAGTGCTTCCTCCATGGTGTATCAAAAACTGATAAAAAACGTACGTTAAAACTATCAAGTGTGTACGCTAGTCTTTCAACCGTCATACTTGACCCTTTTGACTGACAGGCAAGACGTAAGGTAAAATGTTATATCTAGACCGGGCTTTAGACTTTAAAATCCGGCCAAAATATTTTATAGATAAAAAAAAACTATTATTTTACGGTATTAAGATGGTAAAAAAATAGGGACCTTTTGCACTCCCTCCTTTAGCTAACTTTATCCTTAATAAATGCGACAGTAAATGACAGATGTCACGTGGTATTTAGAAGCCCAATTTTGACCTTTGCAGCTACCCACAATTTTCTATCCTTTATTCTTTATTTATCTGTCAAATGCCTGTTTTGTGTTCTGTAGGCAAAATTAATTAAAAAGTTCCGAAAACAACTAGGGAAAAACTGAAAGAGCAATACCAGTGAAAAACTGCCAGGAAAATATAGGATTAGATCTGTGTTTACTGTGTACTTTTTATTTTTTTACGCACTTCACAGAAAATTGACGACTTTTAGTTAGTTGGTGAAGCTTGTTGTCAAACAACACATACTAAACAACCATACCAGTTTTTATAAAAAATAGTTTTCAATCACTGACATAAAATTAAATCTGTGGATTTCCCCGCTTTGGTAGCTCTTGAAATAATTGTCTGGTATCAAAAATATTTTAAATTAACATTACATTTTGACATAACGTTATATGCACGGCAACATTGTCTCTAAATAAAGGAACTATAGTTGAGGATGGGTACAAGTGGCACCGCGTCATAGCTATGGTAAACCAAATTTTGCGGCAAAATCTAAGTAAAGAAGCCTTAAAAACAGGTTATTGTCTTCCTCCACTAATTTTTCAAGTTGTTTTAAACAAATAGTCCCGACATGTTTCGTAAGCAGAAACCTACATCTTCAGGGGACATTACCAAACTAAATCAGCACAACATTTTAAAAAACTGGTTAAAAAACTATGTTTAGCTGCTGAAACGGTTAAAACAAAAAACATTATTGACAAAAGCAGTGCTTCCTCCATGGTGTATCAAAAACTGATCTAAAAATGTACGTTAAAACTATCAAGTGTGTACGCTAATCTTTCAAACGTCATACTTGACCCTTTTGACTGACAGGCAAGACGTAAGGTAAAATGTTATGTCTAGACCGGGCTTTAGACTTTAAAATCCGGTCAAAATATTTTATAGAGAAAAAGAAACTGTTATTTTACGGTATTAAGATAGTAAAAAAATAGGGACATTTTGCACTCCCTCCTTTAGCTAACTTTATTCTTAATAAATGCGACAGTAAATGACAGATGTCACGTGGTTTTTAGAAGCCCAATTTTGACCTTTTGCAGCCACAATTTTCTATCTTTTATCCATTATTTATCTGTGAAAAGCCTGTTTTGTTTTCTGTTGGCAAAATTAATTAAAAAGTTCCGAAAATAACCAAGGAAAAACTGAAAGAGCAATAACAGTGAAAAACTGCCAGGAAAATATAAGATTAATTCTGTGTTTACTGTGTACATTTTTTTAAAGCATTTCACAGAAAATTGACGACTTTTAGTTAGTTGGTGAAGCTTGTTGCCAAACAACACATACCAAACAACCATAACAGTTTTTATAAAAAATAGTTTTCAATCACTGACATAAAATTAAATCCGTGGATTGCCCCGCATTGGTAGCTCTTGAAATAATTGTCTGCTATCAAAAATATTTTAAATCATTACATTTTGACATAACGTTATATGCGCGGCAACATTGTCTCTAAATAAAGGGACTATAGTTCAGGATGGGTACAAGTGGCACTGCGTCATAGCTATGGTAAACCAAATTTTGCGGCAAAATCTAAGTAAAGGAACCTTAAAAAACAGGTTATTGTCTTCCTCCACTAATTTTTCAAATTGTTTTAAACAAATAGTCCCGACATGTTTCGTAAGCAGAAACTTACATCTTCAGGGGACATTACCAAACTAAATCAGCACAACATTTTGAAAAACTGGTTAAAAAACTATGTTTAGCTGCTGAAACGGTTAAGTCATAGACATTTAAAACAAAAAACATTGTTGACAAAAGCATTGCTTCCTCCATGGTGTATCAAAAACTGATCTAAAAATGTACGTCTATCAAGTGTGTACGCTAGTCTTTCAACCGTCATACTTGACCCTTTTGACTGACAGGCAAGACGTAAGGTAAAATGTTATGTCTAGACTGGGCTTTAGACTTTAAAATCCAGCCAAAATATTTTATTAAAAAAAAACTATTATTTTACGGTATTAAGATGGTAAAAAAATAGGGACCTTTTGCACTCCCTCCTTTAGCTAACTTTATCCTTAATAAATGCGACAGTAAATGACAGATATAACGTGATATTTAGAAGCCCAATTTTGACCTTTTGCAGCCACAATTTTCTATCTTTTATCCTTTATTTATCTGTGAAAAGCCTGTTTTGTTTTCTGTAGGCAAAATTATTTAAAAAGTTCCGAAAACAACTAGGGAAAAACTGAAAGAGCAATAACAGTGAAAAACTGCCAGGAAAATATAGGATTAATTCTGTGTTTACTGTGTACATTTTTTTACGCATTTCACAGAAAATTGACGACTTTTAGTTAGTTGGTGAAGCTTGTTGCCAAACAACACATACCAAACAACCATACCAGTTTTTATAAAAAATAGTTTTCAATAACTGACATAAAAATTAAATCCGTGGATTACCCCGCTTTGGTAGCTCTTGAAATAATTGTCTGGTATCAAAAATATTTTAAATTAACATTACATTTTGACATAACGTTATATGCGTGGCAACATTGTCTCTAAATAAAGGAACTATAGTTGAGGATGGGTACAAGTGGCACTGCGTCATAGCTATGGTAAACCAAATTTTGCGGCAAAATCTAATTAAAGAAGCCGTAAAAAATTAGTGTTTCACTTTGTACATGCAGTGTGCCGCTCGGGGTTTAATGTTCGAAGGATAAAACAACAACAACCTTTTAAAGGAGAGATCAAATAGGTACTTACCTAATAAATAAAGATCCGAAACATAAAAGAGGATCCAAAATTATATTAAAATGTGCGCAAATATTGATTTAGTTGCAAAAACGATAATTTGTTTTGTAAAAAGCTCCGTCATAATTTGTTTGACATAAACAGTCAAAACAACAACGAATAGAAAACGTCAAAGCCCGGCTAAATCAATAATATGTTCGTAACAACCAGATAAGAGTATATATATGTTCCTCTCTAATGAAATCGATTAGAAGAAGACATCAATAAAAAGCAAGTAAAATAATAAGCTAATGACTAATTAGTGCAGTACCTCATTTTGGGAATCAATATCAATAAAAAAATTAAAGGAAGTGCGTGCCACTGTGTCAAGGTTTTGATGACGCGGTGTCACTTTAATACAATATCAATTATAGTAGCCTGCGTTATAGACACAAGTAAGGTCAAACACTATCTTTTAGTAAAGTATAAGGTTCAAACCAGGTAACTGCGCATGCCTCAAATAGAAGATAAGAGAAAAATGCGACATACAAAAGGTCCCTAATGAGTTAAGTTATCTTGCAGTAGTGACACCTGGTGAGGAACTGATAAACTTACCCGTTTCTCTTATAAGCCGCTCGTCGTGAGAAACGATGATAACGCCCCCTGTGTACTCGTTGATGGCTTCCGCGAGGGCATCTATCGACTCGATATCTAAGTTATTTGTGGGTTCATCAAGGATCAGGACGTCTGGAGCGTTTAGACAGGTTTCTGCTAGAGCTACCCTCGCTTTCTGACCTAAAATAAGCCAAAAATAGCTTTGGTCAACGCTCTACGAGGAGAGGGAGAGGGAGATGGACATGGACATGAAGATGAAGATGAAGATGAAGATGATGAAGATGAAGATGAAGATGAAGATGATGATGATGATGATGATGATGATGATGATGATGATGATGATGATGATGAAGATGATGAAGATGATGAAGATGATGAAGATGATGAAGATGATGAAGATGATGAAGATGATGAAGATGATGAAGATGAAGATGAAGATGAAGATGAAGATGAAGATGAAGATGAAGATGAAGATGAAGATGAAGATGAAGATGAAGATGAAGATTAAAGATAAAAGATTAAGCTGGAGGTAGAGGTAGAGGTAGAGATGGAGATGGAGATGGAGATGGAGATGGAGATGGAGATGGAGATGGAGATGGAGATGGAGATGGAGATGGAGATGGAGATGGAGATGGAGATGGAGATGGAGATGGAGATGGAGATGGAGATGGAGATGGAGATGGAGATGGAGATGGAGATGGAGATGGAGATGGAGATGGAGATGGAGATGGAGATGGAGATGGACATGGAGATAAAGATAAAGATAAAGATAAAGATAAAAATCAAGATGAAGATGAAGATGAAGATGAAGATGAAGATGAAGATAACGATGAAGATGACGATGACGATGAAGATGAAGATGAAGATGAAGATGAAGATGACGATGAAGATGAAGATGAAGATGAAGATGAAGATGAAGATGAAGATGAAGATGAAGATGAAGATGAAGATGAAGATGAAGATGAAGATGAAGATGAAGATGAAGATGAAGATGAAGATGAAGATGAAGATGAAGATGAAGATGAAGATGAAGATGAAGATGAAGATGAAGATGAAGATGAAGATGAAGATGAAGATGAAGATGAAGATGAAGATGAAGATGAAGATGAAGATGAAGATGAAGATGAAGATGAAGATGAAGATGAAGATGAAGATGAAGATTAAAGATAAAAGATAAAGCTGGAGGTAGAGGTAGAGGTGGAGATGAAGATGAACATGAAGATGAAGATGATGAAGATCAAGATGGAGAGAGGGGCGCTTACCTCCAGAAAGGTCCTTCATCTTAATGGTATGGGCGTGGCTGGCCAAACCAAATGTGCCCAGCTGTTTTCTGGCTTTCTCGTAAGGTAAATCAAAAAGTCTCATGAGGTATTCCGAGGGTGTTTCTTCGGCTGTCAGATGTTCACCGGAGTGCTGGTCGAATCTGCCGATTCTTAGTCTGTGATTCTGTCGCTGCTCACCTAATGAAAAACAAGCTTTATAACCTCTAAAGCTAAAAATAAATTCGTAAGGTTTTTATTTGTTTTTTTTTAAAATTTTTCTGGCCACCTAGAAAGTGTTTTTTGTTAGAAAACATAGCTTGAACTTTATTGTCAAAATTTTAAGTTATCACTTTGCCGCAACCCCTACAATAAATCAAGATTAGTATATTAATATACAGGTTGCAGAAACGCTCGGACACGTCGATTTTGTTTGCAAGAAGGACACTTTTTGGCTATCTTGAAATTTTTGTAGCACGAACCCCCTTCGAGGGGTATACTTTACCCCTATATTTTGAGTAGGGAAAGTGGGTCTAGTGATACCTTGTTTTGAAGGCTTTTTGAGTGTCCTTACAACCGTGTAAAAATTTCAAAAATCTGTCCATTAGTTTTTGAGATAATTACCTTCAAACTTTCAAATTTAACATGGACTGATAAAATAAAAATTTAATCAGAATTTTATATTTTTTGGATTCAATTTTTATTTTATCATTCCATGTTAAATTTAAAAATTTGAAAGCAAATATCTCAAAAACTAATCGATGGATTTTTGAAATACATACCGTCAAAGATATCCTAGTTTATACTAACCTTCCAAAGGAGTCAACTCTCCAACCAATAACTTCAAAAACGTTGATTTTCCAACGCCGTTCGGTCCAACAATGGCGATCCTGCTTGACATGTCAATACCAAAGTCAACTTTGACAAAAAGAGGTTTTTGACCGGGCCACGCAAAAGTGACGTTGTGCAGACCCAGGACTGGAGGTTGAAGGGGCGGAGGCTCAGGAAATCTATTTAAAAAAAACAATAACTTTTAGTCAAAAGTGGTGAAAAGATGTAAATTTTAAAAATGACATGAAACAATGGTGAAAAGCAAGCTGTTGTACGGAATAGAGACTTTTCGCTTAACAGAAAAATACAAAACAAAAATGGACAAAATCGAAATGGATGCAATAAGAAGATCAATGAGAATCTAGAACAGATTATACCTATAAGAAATGAGATCATAAAAGAAAAATGAGAATCGAAGAAAGCATAACGGATGACATCACTAAAAGACAACTGATATGAATTCATGAAAATCATTCTCTATTAGATATCTAAGAATTCTATTAATAACAATAAATACAGGGTTTGCCGGTGATAATATCAGACTCGACACCATCAAAGGCTCTTTTGTAATCAATAAAATATAGAAAATAAGGTAAACTTGCCTAAATTTGACAATATACTCTTTGGGTCTTTGAAGAAGTTCTGTGGGTTGACTTTCATCTTCCTGTTTCTGTATTTTGCTTCTGTTCTTCTCTTGTTTTCGAGTGAGAACCTCCTTTTGTTTCCTTTCTGCCTGTTTTTTGGAAGAACCTAAAGAAAAAACAAATTTACAGAAAAAAAAAGACATCGAAATTGAACAATAAGGAAAACAAAGAGAAAGAATGACAACAAAGTAAGGCAAATTATAGAATAAGAAAAGGAATCGAAATAAGTGAATAAATTTGCAGATAAAAGGAAGAAATAGAAAAATAATTTTTTTTCGTAGAAATAAATACCTTCTCTAGCCATTGCTGCGAGGGCTAGGAAGGTAAAACTATAATAACATGAACAAGTAATTAAGAAAGGATACAAAATAAAATAAATATAAAACAACAAATAGGAACAAAACAAAAAATAAAACTATGTAAAAAAGAAATAAAGACAAAGAAACAATTTACAGAAAAACAAATAAAACATAAATAAGCGATTAACCTAGAAAAAAAAAAAGAAAAAACGAAAAAGAAATATACACAAAATACAAATACGTAATTAAAAAAAAAACGCAATAAACAGAATAATCAAAAGGAAATAGCAACAAAAGAATTAATTTACAAAAAAAAAGAAATAATGTCCAAAGTAGTAACACCCTAAAAAAGCAAATTACAAAAAAAAAACAAAACCACAAAAAAAATTACTGATAAAATAATAGAAACACAACCAAGATGTAATAGTTTAAAACAACGATATATTATATACCTGATGATTTTAATTCTTTAATCCTCTTTTCTTGTTTTTCATACTCCTTAATCATCTCTTTTCTTTTTTGAGCGTGCATCTTTTTAAACATGGAATAGTTTCCTTTGTAGTAGTACAGTTTTTGCTGGTCCAAGTGAATGATTTCATTGCACACGTTATCTAAGAAAGACTGGTCGTGAGATACTATCAGCAGAGTTTTTTTCCAACCCTAAAATTTATTTAAAAAAAGTTTCTATATTTTTCAAACACAGATTGCAAATGAAGCATAGTTTTAGTTATAAGATTTAAAACGAAATGTGTTCTTTATGGAGCATTTGAGTTTATTGTATAAAAAAAATTTCAAGTTTATAATTTTTTTTATTACAAAGCAAATACCTCATTCCTCTGGTGTAGTCCCAAACCAAATATTAAAAACTCAGATTGAAAAAAATATCCTAATAAATAATATTTAACCAAGTCTTAACTATTTATCAAAAAATTGATAAAACTTAAGTTTACAGTCATATTTTTGAAAATCTGAATTTACATCTTCTCCGGAAAATCTTACAATTTTAAACGTGCTCCATTTTTAATAACACAATATTTGTGAATACCACCGGTTAATTTCTAGAGAAAGAGACGGCCCTGGATATCTAATTTACTTGTGAGGGTGACAAGTTGTGACAGATAATGTCTTTAGTTTGGTTTAAGTTATAGCTCTTTTTATTTTCGGCAGAAAATTAGTTTTTTTGGGAGAAATCAAAAAGCAACGCTTCAATTATCATTCCTCTGGCAAGTAAATATTCGACTGATATCAATAGTATAATTTTTTTGTTGATTGTTTTAAAATTATAAGTATTTTTTTTATTTAGTCGGCTTAGAACGTTTTTCTACGTTGTCCGACGAATTATAAGTATAGGAATTTAAAAAAAAATATATTTACTGTGCTGTACTGTTATTTAAAGGCAATGACCAAAAATGATATCCATATAGCCCACTTTTGGTAGAATCATCCATATAAATAGGGAATATTTTAAATAATAGGGACTTATTGCAATAAAGCCAAGCAATAATAGTGCTCGACACTAATCTGACAGTTTTCCATTGAAAACTGACAGTTGATCTTTCAAAATTGACATACCAAAGTCGAATTTATAAATACAGTCGTTTATTTTCCATTAATGGTGGCGGCACTATTAATTTCGACTTTTATAATACACAAAGGCCTAATTTTGAAAAAAGACAGCTGTTCTTATAATACGAAACTGTTAGAATAGTTCCCGGCACAATTAGTGCCTGGCTTTAGTACAATAAGTCCCTATTGTAACAAACTTTAACACCAGTATTGACTAGAGGCCCTCGATACATTTGACACTTGTAAAACAAGGGTCAAATGTATCGAGGGCCTCTAGTATTTACTAAAGGCTCTACAGTGCTAAATGCTACAGTCCTAGGTCTACAAGTGTAGATTTTGGTTGAAGGTTTAAATCATTTTTCCCGTGAATTAAATAGTTTTTAATATTTATATAAATCCTTCATAAATACCTTGCGATACGGGTCATCTTTTTCATTGTAACAAAGACATTATTTTCATACAAAGGTTAGATATAAATAAAAAAATACAATATTTTGATTTAAAAATGGTAGCCATATTTAAACCTCCAAACGTCACTAGGAGATGTCCAATAAAAACGGTGTAAGTCAGTGACAGCTGTCCGCTATATTTTACATGTTAATTTTTTAGACAAGTTAGCGATCATTAAACCGATGTTCAATTGTTTTGGTGGATGTGTAATTGAAAACGGATTCTAATATATCTTGTGCTTTTTACAATATCTAAATATTGATGCGTATTTAATACGGTAATATAGACATAGTTTTAAGTTATTTATGTATTATTTAGCTTTGAACATTTTTTCTATTGTTTTCCAAACTTTAAACCACCTCTCAGGGCGGTACTGCAATTTGGACTAAATTTTCAAAAAATTACATTTCGTTACAAATTGTTTAAATTGTATTTCTTTATTAACTTAATTTGAATTTATATGAGATGAAACTCACTGAGAAATGCTTACTATCATATTGCACATTAGAGTGAACCAAATTTTTACAGTTATTTGACCTGTGAGTATAAAAAAATACACTTAAACCGGTCGGTATCAAGTCTATAGACTTGATACTTAAAACCGATCTAAAATGCTGAGTTTTAAGGTGTCAAAAGGTCATGTTCCAGTTACAGCATTTGTCAAGTTTGAGTAGTAAGAAAAAATTGTGAATTTTAAAAATGACATATTTGACAATGGCAAATAATTTTGTTATTTATGATGATCAAAAAACAAATAACCCTTAATGGGTATCAGTTTGTCAATTTTTTAAGAATAAATTCTTTTTATAAGCTATTAAAGTTACAAAAAAATGTTGCTTAAAAAAAAATAATAAAAAAAAAATAAAAAACAAAAACAAAAAAAAAATTATAAAAAAAGTTAAGGATGATTCGACCAAAAGTGGGCTATATGGATATCATTTTTGGTCATTGCCTTTAAATAACAGTACAGCACAGTAAATAATTTTGTTTTTTTAAATTTATGTAACTAATTAAGTGTAAGCTAAAAAGCATTTATTTTCCCGACTTTTAGGAATTATTGCATAAAAATTCCAGAGGGATGAGTACCAGAGGAATGAGTTTTTTAATGGTTTTCCAATTTAAATCAAAATCTATTTAGATTACTTAACTTAAGTTTTATATAAACAAAGTTCCTATACTTATAATTTTAAAACAATCAACAAAAATATTATACTGTTGATATCAGTCGAATATTTACTTACCAGAGGAATGATTATTGAAGCATTCCTTTTTAATTTCTCTGAAAAAAACTAATTTTCTGCCGAAAATAAAAAGATCTATAACTTAAACCAAACTAAAGTTCACATTATCTGTCACAACTTGTCACCCTCACAAGTAAATTAGATATCCAGGGCCGTCTCTTTCTCTAGAAATTAACCGGTGGTATTCACAAATATTGTGTTAATAAAAATGGAGCACGTTTAAAATTGTAAAATTTTCCGGAGAAAATGTAAATTCGGATTTTCAAAAATATGACTGCAAACTTAAGTTTTATCAATTTTTTGATAAATAGTTAAAACTTGGTTAAATATTATTTATTAGGATATTTTTTTCAATCTGAGTTTTTAATATTTGGTTTGGGCTACACCAGAGGAATGAGGTATTTGCTTTGTAATAAAAAAATTATAAACTTGCAATTTTTTTTATACATTAAACTCAAATGCTCCATAAAGAAAACATTTCGTTTTAAATCTTATAACTAAAACTATGCTTCATGTGCAGTCTGTGAATTGAAAAATATGCATTCCCACTCCACAGCACCATTTGTGTAGAATCATCCTTAAATAAAAGTAAAAAATAAACAAACCTGTAAATAATTGTCAAGCCAAATGACGGCGTTCAGATCTAAGTGATTGGTAGGTTCATCAAGCAAAAGGAGAGTGGGTTCAATGTACAAGGCTCTGGCTAGAGACACCCTCATTCTCCAACCTCCCGAAAAATTCTTTGTTGCTCTGTTTTGCATTGATTTTGTGAATCCCAGACCTAAAATTTTATCAAGCTACACACGATTGACCTTTAGAATGATCACAAGTAGAGACCTTGTATGTATGACATACCATATAGGGAAAAGCTATACTGGCCATGAGGAAGCCTACTATCTATCTATCTATTTAGCTTTCTTCGATCCATCTTTGGATATTGGCCTCCCCCAATATCTTCTACTCTTCTCTGTCTGTCGCCATGTTCATCCATCTATCTCCCGCATGATTCTTCAAATCATCTGCCTATCTCATTTGGGGTCTACCCATTAACATACTAACCAGAGGAGACTAGGAAATAAACAAAAAAATCGGCCGTCTAGATAAACAATTTGTTTTAAAAAACGTACTTCTGCAGAAAAGAACTCATCGACTATTTTTGTTTGGTCCATAGAAAACTCTATTTTCTTTCTCTTTAAGAATCACCAAAATTATCCGATCTTTCCTTTACTTTTATTTCTTTTTTAAACCAATGCACCGGAAAAAGACGAAACTGTTCTTCTTACAAACCCTTACCAGATTAATTATACACGACCAAATATGGATATATAACAAGCGGTGATCACTTTAACTTGTGCTTCCAGCATTTATTTTGCTACTCCTTCGTTTTCCTTTATTAAACCAGTGCGAGAGAAAAAAACAAAACTATTCTCGATTACAGTCCCTCACTAAAACAAAAGAAAGATGCCGCAATCGTCTAGGCCCGCGTAAAGTATATTATTTTGTTCCTCTTTTGTTAAACTGATGCGAGAAAAAGAGACAAAACTATTCTTGATTAGAAGGCAGTCCCTTTGGACCCATTAGTATTTTGTAAAGGGTCAATGCGGCGTTTTTGACCTGTCTCTTTACGGTTCGGAATTGTTTTCGTGTTTTTTCTTAAAATATATTTTCGATCTGGACTCAAATTTAATCTTAAAAGACTTTAAAATGGTGTGGGAGTGTATTTTGTGCTAAAATCTCGACTTCGATCTTAATCCAGAAGTTTCGTTTTACAAGTAAGTTAAATAACTTGTTTGACCTTCAAAACAAAACAAAGACCAGTGCCGTAGAAATCAATATAAAATCAGAAAAAAATTTTTTGGGTATTATATAAATAATTATTTATTTGTTAAAACTGTTTAAACATAAGTTTAGTTAAAAATGTACAGGGTGTCCCAAGTTTTGGTGTTTTGATACTTTTAACTGAACTACGAGCCTTGATTTTCAACAGATAAGGTAAAAAAGGTATCTTATTAATATGGAAAGTAATTTTTTTATGTATACCTTTTTTTTAACCGTTTTTTTTGTGTAAACAGTTTTTTTAGATTTGGATTGAGGCAATTTTTTAGGTTGGGTTAGTCCTTTTTACCTACTCTGAATTTTTAACGTTGTCTAACCTAAAATAAAATACACCAAGCTAAAAGCATCCTAATCAAACATCTAATTGTCAATGGGTATCTATTCAGCTGTAAACTAAATTAAATTGCTTGTTTTAATAAGTTAGGTATTTACTTTTAATAAATAAATATTTTGCCGCCGTCACTGGTAAATCGATCGACCATAAAGAATAAACATACGTCTGCTGTGTGTCGCACAGCGTTGCCATCGTCTTTCCAAAAAATATTTCTATTCTTTTCCAACTTATTGAAGCATCTAGGGGTCAAATCGAATTGTTTTGATGAATGAATTTTTGCCGCGGTTCCTGGTCTCCTCCGGTTAATACGTTAATGGGTCTACCCCTACTTCTTTTATTTCCCCAAGGTCTCCAGTTTACAATACATTTGTTTCATCGATCGTGTTTCTGCCTGATATTATGCCTGGCAAATTTCCATTTTAATTTTGCTTCTTCTCCTTTGACATCGCTTACTTTTGTTTTATTTCTTATTCATTTATTCCATTTTCTATCTGTTTGCTTAACTTGTAACATTTGTCTTTCCATTGATTTTTGGGCTTTTGTTACCTTATCCATGTTTGATTTTGTAAGTGTCCAGGTCTGGGATCCATAGGTAAGTACAGAAAGGATACATTGGTTATACACTTTCGTTTTGAGGTACTGAGAATATTTTTTGTTTTTTAATATATAGGGGGAAGCCTACTAAGAAAGAGAAGAACTAGTTAAGCTGGTGTACAATTTCTACTGAAATTTGAGGCTTGCACCACTGAAACCTTTCAAAAACATCGAAAAAAATTTGCTGCACTCTGTCAAAAGCTTTCTCGTAATCGACAAACAACTTACCAGCTAGGATTCTTCTGGCTCTAGGTTCAGCTGAATCGGCTCCAATAGCTTTAAGTTCGGCGTATACTTCGTTCAGACGCTGTATAATTTCTGGTTCTCCAACATTTTCGGATTCTTCCAATTTTTTTTGTTCCTCCAGAAGCTCAGTTCTTTTTACGTCAGCTTTTAGAACTGTTTCAACTGCGCTGAAATCATCAGCTACAACCTATAGGATGATGAAAAATATGTGTTATCATAAAGATGTTAAAAAAAACCGTTTTTGTAGCAAGAACCCTCTTTGAGAAGTATACTTTACCCCTATATTTTGAATAGGGAAAGTGGGTCTAGTACCTTGTTTTGAAGCTCGCTTGAATATCTTTACAACCGTGTAAAAATTTCGAAAATCCATCGGTTAGTTTTTGAGATATTTGCTTTTAAATTTAACATGGAATGATAAAATAAAAATTAACTCCGAAAAATAATTAAATTTGAAAGTTTGAAGCAATTATCTCAAAAAGTAATGGATAGATTTTTGAAATTTTTACACGGGTGTAAGGACATTCAAAAGGCCTTTAAAACAAGGTATCATTAGACCCACTTTCCCTAAACATGCTTTTTGACGGTTTTTTGCTAATAACTCGAAAACGGTCAACTTTTCTAAAAATCAAACAAGTTTCGTGGCTAATCGGGCAAAAGGAGTTTTTTGTTTCCCTCATATTTTTCCGTTGGTAGCCTGAAAGCTTAACCTCACGGGGGTCCAAGATCTAATGGACACCTATTAAGTGTTGACAGTTAACCGTTTCGTCCTTATGGGACTCCTCAGAACACTGCTGGTCAATGTGACAAATCTTGCGAAGTTAATCAGACGGTTTTGTCTCTAATTAAATGTAATTAGTGAAAAAACTATAGCAAGAAGCGCCATCCACCGAGATACGAGAGAAACAAAAAACCAAAAGCAGGCGAAACACTGCTATACAATATCGATCAATGAAAAGATCGAATGCAAATAAAAGAAAACAACTATAGTCCGTGACCTACGACAGCTCTTTGTCTTTCAGGCCGGATCATAGTTGTAGGACAAAGAGCTGTCGTAGGTCACGGACTATAGTTGTTTTCTTTTATTTGCATTCGATCTTCATATGAACCGAACCGAACCGAACCGAACCCTCTGGAATTTTTATGCAATAATTCCTAAAATTCGGGAAAATAAATGTTTCTTAGCTTAGACCTAATTAGTTAAAAATGATAACCATATAGCCCACTTTTGGTAGAATCATCCAAATAATTGAGAAAATACTGTAAAAGAACACTATTGAGGGGGTCAACTTAAAGAAGGTCAACTCAGTTTTAAGTCATTACTAACCAAAAATTATTTTTTACCCACTCTCATTATTATTTATTGAGTTAAAATAAATGTTAAATATATTTGTTTGATTTAAGGATTTCTACAAACACATTTATTATTATTTCAAGGCGTCTATTAAAAAAATATGTCTAGCTTAATGAGTATTTAACTGCATAGAATGGGCTTTCAACCAAAAATATTTCTTTGAGAAAAAAATAGTGTTAAGGATAAAAAATACCACAAAAAAAATATAATTTTTTTTATTTAATTTTTTTTTCGTACGTTAATTGAACGTGCACCACTGCCTTAGAGGGTGCTAAGGTACATCGTTGAAAATGAAATTGTATCCACTTGAAAAATGATCTCCAGAAGATTTTTGGAAAAGTTCCCTGTTTTTGAGCTATTAGCAAAAAACTTTCAAAAAGCACGTTTAAGGGGGGAACCTCCCCCCTGCCACGGTTCGGAAAAAACTGCACTTTGACTTCCGAACCTTAAGTCAGAGTGCGTTTTTTGTAGCCCCACCATACTTCAACTCGGTGCTTTTGTTCCGAAAATGTATAGTTTGAGAAATATGAATTTTTAAAGTTTGACCATATCAGGTTAATATATATACCCAAGGCCAACACCCTGAAAAAATCAGCTGTTCTCGCGGGGCTGAATTTTACATTGGGTCTTATGGGAGGTCAGACGTTTTTTTATGATATTTTCAAAATGGCACTACAGATTTCCGCAAAATTTCACTGAAATATTCTCAGACACCATCCCGATATTCCACCAAAGGTTTGTAAGGAAGCAACTTGATTAAAAGGCTAAAATCTTCAAGATTTAGCATTCCTTATTTTGAATTCAAATTACCCGCCATGTACATACCACTTGCCAACAGTTATATTGGACATGTATTTGACTTTGTCATCTGTGATTGTCACATTCGCTTCTGCTTTACTTAATTTTTGTGTGAGCTAATGAAGCGGCTATAAAAAGTTAAGGATTACTATACATTTAAAAAAAAATGTTCTGCCAGAATAAAATAAAAACAATCTCAGAAACGGCTTTATTTTGAAAAAAATCAAATATTCATGAACCGTCATTCCAACTTCAATATTTTAAAGACAATCAGCTGAGACGTAACGTGACCATCAAAAAAAATCAGCCCCGGATGTGACGCCAACAAAGTGGAGGATCGTGGCCCGTCGGTTTGAATAGCCCTGATATACCCTAAAAATCGCTAAATGAAGTTTCTGTGTGTCAGTGTCATATTTATTTACAATTTTAGGTTGTTAATTATGGCCAATATGGAATCTTACCTCTTGTTCGCAGAGCAAAATATCTATTGTTGGTGGTATAGCAAAGGCTCTTTGGGCCAAATGTCTAAGCAAAGTGGTTTTTCCATGTCCATTAGGTCCCACCAAACCATATCTTCTTCCATTGGCAATCAGAAGATTCGCATTAATAAACAAATCTTGACCTTTCGCGGAAATACTGAAGTTTTCGACTTTAATGTCTATCGCGTTTTCCAGTGCTGCTAACTGTCCTGCAGTTTTTTGAGCTTGACTGACTGTAAAGTTGCTATCCAGTTCGGAATGACCTTGTCCACCTAAATGCCAAAATCACAGTGATCTTTATCATCTGAAGGCACATTAGCCATCAGCCACCATCTTTTCTTGAAACATTTCAGCCAATATTTGACCTATCTAAAACTCTACTTCGGAATGAGCTATGAAACTCAAGCTTTGCACAGTCGTAGATCTTTATGGAGTTAACAATCCCTCCAAGTTTCATGGAATTCCATAAAGTAGTAAAGTAGTTACGAAATTTCAAAAAACGTCGAAATTGCCACTCACTCACTCATGTATAGATCATCAGAATTCTACTGTACTTCCAGCCATGCTACAAAGCTGAAATCTAAGAATGCACTTTTGACAGTACCAGCAAACATGTGGAAGTACAGATTTGTCAACTGATTTAAGTGCATGCAAAAGTGCATTAATTTTTGTGGAGAATACTTCTAGAAACAATAAAGTCTTTAAAATTTATCTACTGTTTTATTCCAGGTCGCAGCCAACGAAAAAGACCGGCCATGGCGTGTTATAAGCAAGTCGGCGGTCACGTGATCTTAGGAGTCCCAGGATTCTTATTGTATTGCTTAATATATTATATGTTTTTACACAATTTAAATAAATTAACAAAAAATTTTTGTTCTTTTATAGGCAAAAATTGAAAAAAATATTTTGTTGATATATGTGTTTATTATGGATAAAAGAACTGAATCTGTAAAATAAAAAATTATACAAAATTTGCACTCTAATATCTTCGGGTACATATATTAGGTACATAATATTGTTAGTAACTTTAAATCTATACAAGTCTTTCAAAATTCGACATATCAAACCTAAGCTTTTAGTTTTTTAATTTTTCTTTGAGTGTCATCATCTTTGTCTGAGTTCTTATTCAAAGATTTATTAGCAGACACTAAATCATTGTGCTTTTTAATAAAATTATTTAAAAAAACTTTACATGCCCTTAAACTAATTTTTTCAAGCTTTGACAATAGTTTTTCTTTACAAAAACACTCGCTAGAGTTATCTGAAGAAAAATTTTCAATATAAAACATTTCACAATAATTTATTAAAAAGAAACAAGTGATTTTGTGAATAAGTGAGATGGTTTTCACATTCAATGAACTGAATGTAGTGGTCGTCAATAATTTTTTGAAAAATTACTGAGCACAAAGTTTAATATATATTTCATTAAAGTGTGAGTTAACCACCAACTCATGTTCTTTTAAAAGCTGTATCTTACTTTTTAAATATTTCACACTACCAGAGAGATTACTATCTGTAAACAATATTTTACAAATCAGTTTTTTAATATTGCAAGGGTGCGGAAGACATATTACCTTAAAATTGTAAATTGATGTGTATGCACTGGATGACTGGATAAACAAAGATGAAGCCAACATTAAAGTGTATCCACCATATCTTCGATTCTCAGGTTACCTTTTCAAGAGACCTAATTGTTCAATAAGAAATGACAACTGAACACATTTTTAACTCTCACTATCGAAAATGTCACTAAGAATGTCTATTACTTGATCAATCTTATCCAAGATCTTATATTTTACCACTTCTTTCCCGTTTGCAACATATTAGGTATCAGTTTTATAGTTGGACCGACAAGGAACAACACTAATTACACGTTCGCGGCATTGTTTATCTTATAGGTATTTTTTTTATAATTTACTCATTAGCTATTAATTATTTTAACGCAGCCCACTACAGTCTTTTTCGTGGGCTGCGTTATTTTAATAACTTTGATAAAATTCACATACAATTCAACAACGTAAACAAACATACCAAAACTGAAAACACACATGTTTTATAATGACAGCGGGCCGTGAGGCGTTTTTTGGTGAGCCTCCTACGGTCACGTGATAATTCCGCGCCCGGGCCGGTCTTTCTCGTGGGCTGCGATTCCAGGTATATACAAAACTTAAAAGACAATCCTTGTACAAAACTACCAAATTTTATTAAATTTGTTTGCAAGATAGCACCATAATGACTCAATTTTTGGAAAAAAAATCATTTTAAGTATTTGTTTAAATTTCTTTTAAAAATTACAAATTTTTGATGAAGCACACAACTCTTCAATTTTGCTTACCTTTTTTTAACATTGTCTCCATTTGCTTCTCATATTCTTGTTGTTTCTTGAGTTTCTTCTTTTCTTTATGTGTTATCTTCTTTTCTCCTTTATCTTCTGTGACAATAACCTTATCTAAAATTAGGCAACATAAATTTCAAAATATTTCTTATAACATTTCCTAGACTTAAATACTTCTTGAATTAAAATATTCTCATTTTGGTTCATTCTAGTGTCTAGAAAAATTACCTACTTCTAAAATTTTTATAAAAACAAACTTTTTGTACTAACCTGCTTGTAAGTTAGTAGATTTTAATTTATCTGTTAATTCTTCTATTTCTTCATCTTTTTTGTCTTCTACAATATTTTCTTTAGTTTTCTCATCAAATTCTTCAACTAGATGATCACTTAAGATTTCTTCTTCAGTGTCCGGAGCTTTTTCAAGTTTTTTATCTTGGGTTTTTTTAGATTTCTTCTCTTTTTTAATTGGTTTTGAAATAACTTCTTCCTCTTCACTCATATTTTTCAAATCATCTAGTGCTTCATCTTCAGAAGATTCCTGTTTGAAGGGTTTTTTATTCTTTCCTTTTTTAGCAACAGGTTTTGGAAGTTCTTCTTTTTCATTTAAATTGTTCAAATCATCTATTGCTTCATCTTCAGAAAATTCTTGTTTAACAGGTTTTTTATTCTTCCCTTTTTTAGCGACTGGTTTTGGAAGTTCTTCTTCTTCACTTACATTCTTTACATTATCTAATGCTTCATCTTCAGAAGATAGCCGTTTAAAAGGTTTTTTATTCTTTCCTTTTTTGGCAATTGGTTTTGGAAGATCTTCTTCTTCACTTAAGTTATTTTTTAGGTCATCAATAATTGCTTCATCTTCAGAGGAGTCTTTCTTGACAAATTTCTTTTTCTTTCCTTTTTTGGCAATAGGTTTCATGACTTCCTCTTCTTCACTCAAGTTATTCTTTAAATTATCTATTGCTTCATCTTCAGAAGAGTCTCTTTTGATAAACTTCTTTTTCTTTCCTTTTTTAGCAATAGGTTTTGCAACTTCTTCCTCTTCACTTAAGTTATTCTTTAAATCATGTATTGCTTCATCTTCTGAAGAATCTTTTTTATTCGGTTTCTTACTTTTTCCTTTTTTAGCAACTGGTTTTGGAATTTCACTTATTTCCACTTGTTCTTCATCATCACTCAAGTTTTTTTTGCCACCTTTCTTCACTTTGGACTTCCCTCCTTTAGGAACAGCATCTTTTATGACAGGTGGTTCTTCAGGAAAATCATCTAAATCCTGTTTCTTCTTATTTCCGCGTTTTTTAGACATTGTTTATGCCTGTCAAAGAAAATGAATAAGATCAAGTAAACCAGTTTTATTATTTAGATATTTAATAAAATAGTCCACAGTACATCAGTTACTGCTTCCCCCCTCCTTCTCTCCTCCCCGCCCACCTTATTAGTAATAGTTGTAACTATACCTTTCAAAAAAATATAAAGTGACTTTTTTCCAACTTCATTCTACTAGTTTCCCCCTCCCTCACCGTCTCTTCTCCCCACCCTCCTTGTTTGTAATAGTTGTAGCTATACCTTTCATAAATATAGAGTGCTTTCAAAAATGCTTTCTACACATACTTTAAGATTTTTTTCAACACCATTTTACTACAAATTGTGAAAGGCTTTCGCGGCCATCGTCCAATGGTGGGTGTGCTTTCGAGCTGTTCCGTCGTCGTTGGAAATTCGTTCTCGACGTTTCGCCATCTCGAGTGGATGGCATCTTCAGGAGATGTTGACTGTTTGTCAGCTTCTCGAAGACTGGTATAAGGAACCCACTAAGTTCTTCGGGGGTATACCGCATTCCCTGTACCTGTGGAAGTGTCTACATCGGAACAACCAAACGGTCCGTAAACACAAGAATCAAAGAACACAAAGCCAACTGTCGACTCGGACATACGGAAAAATCCGCAGTTGCAGACCACACACTAAACAATGAAGACCACCGAATAAAATTCGAAGACACACAGGTTCTCTGCGCCTCCTCTTCATACTATCCAAGACTCTATAGAGAAGCAATCGAAATTCATAAACACCAGCAGAACTTCAACAGATCTGAAGAAACTCTTAAAATTAACAGAACATGGGTACCGGTTCTTAAAAACACTAAACGGCTCGCTTACAATAACAAAACTGAATCAAGGGAATTTGACCAATCACTGACCAGCTCTGATATACGCCCCGCCCACCATAGCGTATATAACCTGCGCCCGCGACAGGCTAACCAGCAGTCTTCGAGAAGCTGACAAACAGTCAACATCTCCTGAAGATGTCATCCACTCGAGATGGCGAAACGTCGAGAACGAATTTCCAACGACGACGGCCGAACAGCCCGAAAGCACACCCACCACCATTTTACTAGTTCCCCTTCCCTCTCTCTTCCCCCACCTTTACTCAATGGAAGGTAACACTGTTCGCGTCCGTAGAAAATCTAGACGTACTTTTTGGGTAAGCTAATTGAATAGTAAATGCATAATGCTTTAACAAGTACTCAACTGTGACTAGTAGTTTTAAGTAAATTTAGCAGTTGGGTGTTTTTTTTTATTTAATTTTTTTTTTATTAGTAGTAGTAGTAGTGGGGGGGTTGACCCGCAGGTCTGACAAGTAGGCCAGAGTAGGCCCTTTTTGCCATGCCCCAAGTCTGTCCCTTAACCCACTCTCTGCACTTCCCTTTGATGGTCGGGTAACTCATTGGGCCTTCCTGTTCAAAGTCCAGTAAGTCTGCCGATTTGAGCATGTGCAGTTCTTCCTCGCTCAGAGTTGGCGCTCCGAGTGCCTGTTGTCTCATCCTTGCGTAGGCCTCGCATTCTGCCACGAGGTGTCTTGATGTCTCTTCTTCCTGTCCACAGGCTGGGCAGGTAGGGTCATTCTCGACTCCTATACATGTCATGTGCTTCCTCAACCGGTTATGTCCGGTTAGATTACCTATCAGCAGTCCGAGGTCTTTTCGTGTCCGTCCCAGCATCCATCTAATTCTGGTCGCTTTTGAACGGTCTACGAATTCTCTGGTCTGTCTGCAACCCGTTCCTGTTTCCCAGGAGTTTAGTAGCGCGTCCTGGGCCCATTTGTTGAGTCCGCTTTGCACTTGTCTTTTTGTC
Source organism: Aspidapion aeneum (assembly GCA_963576565.1). NCBI lineage: Eukaryota > Metazoa > Arthropoda > Insecta > Coleoptera > Brentidae > Aspidapion > Aspidapion aeneum. The sequence continues at coordinate 69,963,616 of OY755046.1, forward strand.
ACGCCCAAAAGTGGCTCCGGTCCTACATAGGCGGTTCCTGCCCCGAGTCATGCGAGTTCGTCCGCCTTCTCGTTGCCTGGTACCCCCATATGTCCCGGAACCCAAACCAGCGTCACCCGTTTGCCATCACTTAGGGTCTCCAGCGCCTCTGCGCATTCTTCCACCAAGCCGTCAGCAATCTTGGGTGCGTTTAGCGCCTTCAGGGTGGCTTGACTGTCAGAGCATATATATATAAGCTCCTCTTCGCTGTTCCGAACCTCTTCTAGGGTTGCCGCCATTATTATGGCGTAGACTTCTGCTTGAAAAACAGTAGCCTGCTCACCGAGCGAGTAGCTCTTCTGAACTTCTAGTTTTTCCATGTATACTCCCACTCCTGTGGTTTGCCTCTCTGATAGTTTGGATCCATCAGTGTAGCAAACTAAAGCGCTCTCCTCAAACATCATTTCGTCTCTCTGCCACGCTTCCCTGTCTGGGATGTGGATTTTGTACCTCTTCTCGAGCCTCCAAGGTGTGTGTGCTCTGCTGACGTGAGGGGGATTTATCTAATTGTCAGCTCTTCTATAGCTAGATGACCAGCTGTTTCCCCTCTTCCTCTCCACTGACCTGTGTCCCTTTTTTTATTAAGGGTTGATTAACAGGCTGAATTTTTGTAGATAGTTTAATTTTACTGAGACACAACTTTTTCCTCTACAAAAATTCTTAAAATTGAAATCTTTTTTAGTGACTATAAACAAGTTATTAAGTAATTACAATTAAGTTTCTGCTGAAATCTGAAGGTTTTGTACACATTGCATGCTTTGATCATTGTGTCCCCCACTCCAAATATGTCAAAATAATGAGATAAAAAAGAAAAAGTAAAGAATAAGTACAGCTACTTATTTTCATTCTGTAACTTAAAAAATGTGTTTGAAAGTAAATGGCAACAGTGAAACTAGAAATCATATGCTTGGTTTGATCAGTTAAAAATGTCTGCACAAGGTTTAATAAATAATAAATAAATATTTATTTCCCAAAATAAGTATTTTTACATAAATGTGATACCTACAGTCATTAATTATTTTCTGTCTACAAGAATCTTGGAAAATAAATAATACTGCCACTGAAGTTGCTAAGTACCACTTGTTTATGGAGGTTGTATCATTTAATTTCTTTGATTACAGTTTTTATAAAGTTCTATGTATGTTTTTTTCTTAATTTGTATCATCACATTTGAAGAACTAAAAAATAATAGTTTGATTTGGTTTTTTTGACTGCTAAAACATTCAGAGGCAGGAAAAATTGTACTACCCTGTAGATCACAAAGGACATTCCTAAGAACTTTAAGTGTTTAAAGATTCACCCTTTTAGAGTAGGTACACATGATTGACAAACTTTCTAACTGAGACACTGACACCCTGACTAAAAAGTTAAAGTTTGGAGTTTGAGTAAAGGTAACAAATCAGCCTGTAATATAATTTTCAGCCACATATTTTTCAGGAGTTTGTATTACTTTTTTTGGAAAAATTGATTATTTCTTATTTGTTTGATTATTACTTTTGGGACCTTTAGTTTCTGAGATATTAATAAATAACAACGTAGAAAAAAATAAGACATTACATCCAAGCCAAGCAACAATTGCCAAAAACATTGTTTCTTATGTATGTGGCGACTGCACAACACATTGGGTGACAAATAATCGAACAATCCCAACTTTATCGAGGCATGCAGTTACCTACTAGATATAATTATACTTGTCATAGAATATTTAATACTTCTACAAACTTTTTGGTTCTCAGAATATAAACAAATAAATAAAACTTAATTTTAAACATATTTTAAAGTTTAAACACACATAGCTCAGAAAGTAGACTTTGTAGGGACAAGCAGTTCTTAACAATATATTTGTAAGGGTATTTTGTGCATTACAAAAGACATTTTATATATCTCAGATGCTTGGTTTCCAAGATATTTAAAAATAATGAAAACAAGTAAAATATTGACAATATAGTGAATGTACATTAATTTTCACTTGCGTCCTATTCTACACTTAATTTAAGTCCGAAATGTGTCACAATATGCTACAAACTCACCTTAAAACACGCAAAAAACGTGGTAGAAAAATAAAAGAGAAAAACAAAAAGTCTGGCACGTAAACGTCACAATTTAAGGTTAGAATCTTTGCAAATCATCTGTTCGCTGTTCAAAAATAGTTCTGCGTTCAAAATTTTCTTTATAAAGGGACAGTTCAAAAATTTTGTATTACCTTACATGATCCCCAAACTACATTTACCGAGAAAATTGCACAGTTAATAAAATATCGACAAGTATACCTTTTTCGTTTTCTACAATAAATATCCTTTAAATTGATACCTATATGATATATTTTTTGCCTTTTTTTTCAGGTCCCATTGATCAACCCTGCCTCAGGCTAGCCAAACCTCTTGAAGATCAAGAAGGGACGCCCCAAGTTTGCACTTTTTGTATTTCAAATAGAAAATTGTCTGTAAGTTAAAAAAAAATGTGTGTGCTTAAGATCGCACGGCAGAAGTGTAAACTTCAACAAGGCGAAATTAATAAAACTGGCCTTCATCTGCATCATCATATCGCTCACTGAATGTTCCTCTCACAGTTAGTCGACTCGAGCCGACTTCACCCGAATGAGCGTTACATAGCCGAGCCTGACGGCTGAGTCCAATTCAGTACCCACAAAAACTGCTAAACGCGCCTAAAGAAATTTACACTTAAAAAATTTCTCGGAACTATTAGCTCACACATATACTATACTATAGTAGTGTGAGCTATGGTAATCCTAATTTTTTCGAGAAAAAAAAAGTTGCTCCGATTTCAAAAATTTTTATATATCTTTGCGTTTCAGATGATTTTGAAACTTTTTTGTCGCGCCGTCTGTCTGTCTGTCTGTCTGTCTGTCTGTCTGTATGTCTGTCTGTCTGTCTGTCTGTCTGTCTGTCTGTATGTCTGTCTGTAACGACCAACGCGCATAACTCAAAAACCGCTTGGCCGATTTCAATGAAATTTGGTATCTAGACTGGGTCTTGGGTCGAGATGGTCCCAAATGAACAAAATCCACCGAACACAAACCAAATAAAAGGGTGGGGATAGATTTCAAAAATTAGAGTTTATGTGAAAATATGGCGTGTGTGATATCAAACGAAAGGTAATTGAGTCTGGAGTTAAACAAAATACATTTTAATTTATTTTAAAAAAAGGGTGGGGGTATATTTTAAAAATTAGAGTTTAAGTGAAAATATGGCGTGTGTGATATCAAACGAAAGGTAATTAAGTCCGGAGTTTAGCAAAATACATTTTAGTTCTTGTTTTTTTTCAGGGTGAGGGTGGATTTCAAAAATTTGAGTTTAAGTCAAAACATGGCTTGTGTGGTATCAAACAAAAGGTAATTTAGTGTGGAGTTGAATAAAATATATTTCAGTTTTTAGTTATATTAGCTCACACGTACACATTGGCAGAGTATTTTTTTTTGCATAGTCTTGACTACTAAACAAGTATACCTATTATCATATGTAATATCAGTGGCGTATATAAAAAAAATGTTTCGTGGGGGGGCCGAGACAGTTTCGGGGGGGGGCCAGAGACTTCATGAGGCCGTATTTGGGGGGCGGGGGGCGGGGGCCCCAGACCTCCCCCTTATATACACCACTGTACGTAATATCATCTTATAATATACATTTATTTGCTACTAAACCAAACCAACCCTTAATTCTATAATATCTATCCTGCTTATTAGCTTTTTTTTTTTTTTTAGAAAACTTCATGTGAAGATCACTTTTGCCAAAATTACCGGAATACCTTCCATGAAATTGGAATTTCGGAATCTTCACCCCCTTTAATGGAAAATGAATATTACACGTCACACTTGATTTGATAATTTGTGTGAATTATTTTTAATGGGCAGCTTTAATTAATCAGTGACTAGGCACTTTTACCAGTGATCGAAAAGCTTTTTCCAGTGATCGGACACTTTAATTTTTTACCAGTTATCGGACAGCTTTTTATAGTGATAGGACAGCTTTATCACTGGTCGGACAGCTTTTTCCATTGGCCGGACAGCTTCTGTCAGCGGACAATTTTTCTAAAACCGACCTTTTTTGTTATGGGACAATTTTTTATGGATAGTACCTAAGATTTCACAGAAAGCTTTACAGAATTTTCACAAACAACCAATAAATAATATTTTTTTAAACTAATTTAATGGCATATACCTAATATTCCATATACGTAATATTACGTATATGTTTAATGGACAATTTTTATAATTGGAAATTTCGTATTAATAAATAGTTTTTCTATATCGTGTATAGGTCAGGTTTTTCTTTAAACGCTTGTTTTTATTTTGTTTTAATGGACGCGAGTGGCGGATCCAGATGGAGGGGTGTGGCACACACAGCGGCCCCTCTCAAACGCGTGTTTCATGGGAAGTAAGGTGCTTATTACCCCCCCTAAAAAAAAATTTTTTTTTAATAAATAAGTAGGGGAAGCGAGAATTATCCCCTCCCCTAGAAAAAGAAATGGATCCATGACGGATCTGATGAACCTTCCTGGCTAGCCTATTCACACTAGCACAATAGCACACTTCAAGTGAAGCCATGATATATACTTTTAACTTTTGAAACAAAAAAAAATAGATTTCTGATAAAAAAGCCTTTTTAATTTTTAAAAACTAACCTAATGTCAAAAAATGTGACAACATCAAAAATTTTAAATTGGAAGGAGGGGGGCATGTAATACCCCATTCGAAAGGTATTGATTCTCTATACAACAGATTTAAAATTTTTAAAATCGGTTTAGTTTCCTAGGAGATATGAGATTTTTCTTCGCGGTCGACTAAAAAAAGTCAATTTTTTATCAAGAAACAAAAAATAATTTATAATTGATTTATTTGATCAAAAATTGAATTTTTATGCTTGGACGGTGTATCACTGATCACGTTTTCTTATAAAAAAAAAATTAATTATTTTTAGGCGGAGAAAAATAAACATATCTCGTAGGAAATTAAACCGATTTTATAAATTTATTGTGTAAAGAATCAAAATACCTTTCGAAGGAGGTATTACATGCCCCCTTTCACTTCAAAAATTTTGATATTATAGTGGGTTTACACATGCATGAATTTAGTGGCGCCAGTGTTCGCGCCAGTTCTATTGGCACGCCAGTAAAGGTTTACACTATTGTGCGAAAATTAAAAAGACTGGCACGCCAGTTTCATTTTTAAAGTGTACACGATACGCGATATGTCGGCTGAACTCTCGGAAGCCTGCAAAATAGTCGCTAAACTTTTATTGAAAAAAAAAATAAAAGAAATTCAGGAAAAGGAACAACGAAAAGGCCGTATCTGCATCGGTTAAAGCATGGATTGCTAGTCGATCTACTTTGGGTGCTTCCGAAAAACTTTTAGGAGAACTTGCAAAACCATCTTCGAATGACAAAGCAACATTTTGATATTCTTCTAGAGTTTCTCTTATTTAAACAACATTCTTTAAAATTCAGTCTGCTACTTTAAACCATGGTACTTTTGGGGTGTATACTTCATTTGCACCGGTGTAAAGGTCGGGGTTTATTTAATAAAATATAAAAATATTTTACCAAAAATATGAGAACTTTTAAGGTTTCCGTTTAGTTGATAATAACATTTAACAAGATGAAAAATAAATAAGTAAAAAAAAATAAATTAGATATTATTTTTTTTAAGAAAAAAAATAATATTCATTAAGTTTAAATTTAAAAAAAAATTAAAATAAAAAAAAAATATATAATAATTAATTAAAAAAAAAAAAGAAAAATATTCATTAAAACCGAAATTGAAAATATTAAAAACATATTCTAAAACTGGCAGAAAATATACAAGTATTATCGAAGCAAGAAAGTAAAAAAATCACAACAATAAAAAAATATTATTTTTAAAATAAAATAATAAAAACCAAAAATTTAAAATAATAAATTAAAAATCATAAAAACAAATATTGAGAGACCAGTCGATGAACAAGTAATATTTAAACCAAAAAAAAAAACAAGAGTTAAAATAAAAATGATTAAGACTCACATAAAACAAGCTGAAGTCAAAACCCTAACACTGATTTTCACTGGAGAGCACTGTTCATTCGGTCGATCGCAAAATTACAAATGAAATTAATTAAATGAGCCACAAAAGAGGTTGACAAAAATCCCAGTTTTACCTGTTTTGTCCACGCCTTAGGAAATTGTTTATATTAGGGAGCAATGAATACACGACTCTATTGTATTCATTAATTAGGGCGATATTCAGAAACACTGGCTCGATCAAAACACATTGACCTGTTTCGTCATAAAAATTTGTGGGGTAAACAAGAGGGGATCGCCTATAAATTCGATTTCTTGAATTATATCCGGGCATTATTAAAGTTCCATTATTAAAGTTGCAGCCAAAAGTGAAAAATAGTAAACAGTTAAAATTAAAGTGAATTAGTAAAAGTTGAGTTAACCATTTTATATAAAAATGTAGTCTTCAAGAAAATCTAGAGTTTTTGCTCTAGAATAAAAAATATATTTTAGTGATTCGATGACAGAAAGTAAGTTAAAACTATTTGAACATTGATTTAAAAAGAAAATATTACCGTTGATTTAATTGCTGTAGACAATTAAATTATTAGACTTTTATACGTAAATATGGATTAGTAATTATAGTAAAGATGAAAAGATGGAGATTGATTTTGAACTTTTGATAGTGCATTTATTATTTGACGAGATCTAGACTAGTGGAGTAAATTTACTGATATGTTTACGGACTTATTATGTATGTGTTACCATTGAGTTAATTTCACAATATTATGTTCTACAACGTTTTTTTTTAGACTCTATCATTTTAATTTGCGAAGACAATTTTGTGACGGAAAAATTGTAATAAAACCAATCAGCTTTGTTCGTAGATAGACTCTAAGGTATTGGCTAATGTTAATTTTAGCGCATTTTCGTAATTAATTTGAATGTTAGGACCATGCTAGACTTTGGATCTACGATTTTGTATTAATAATTTTTGACTTTAAATATAACGTATTCTTTATAACAATTGGTGTCTAATTTAATAACAACCAAAAGTCAATAACAACAACTGGCTTTAATCATAGCTATGTGCAACTAGGACGCCTACCTCCAAATAAATTTAATGTAATCGTGGAAAGGGACAAGTTGTATAAATATACCGCTCGACTAAAGCACCCCTAACCGCGGCGTTACACCGGCTCCGGAACGTTGGCTTTTTTTAATTTTTGTCAATTCCAAAGCATATGTGTTTCTTATGGATCATATTTTTGCTTTTACTTCTGCAACTTCAAAGCCTTCAATAGTCATTATTTTAACAATTTTTTGGGAAGCATTATCTCGACTATCTTTGTTTTTATACGAACTACTATGTACATCCCATAAACAAGGAAAACATTCATAGCCTTCAAGAAACTGTATGGTCAGTTCTGCTGACCACTTTTTTTAACCATATTAAGCTATAAAAACAAAAATAAACAAAATTTTTAAGCTCAAACACAATGAAAATAAAAAATAATGTAAAATAATGAACTTAAAACTGGCGAGCCGACGTGCAAGCACTTGTTTACACATGAAAATTTTCCTTTTCTGCGCGCATGCGTCACCACTGGCGCCAGCAAATTGAGTCAGCTGCAGACTTTTTTGATACATGCATGCAAAAAAATAACCGAACCGAACCGAAGTCGGTGTTTACACTTGCAAATTTAACTTACTGGCGCGCCAGTTTTTATTGGCGCCAGCAAATCCATGCATGTGTAAACTCTCCTTTATGTCAAATTTTTGACATTAGGTTAGTTTGACATAACTCTCTCTTAGCTGAAATATCCAGGGCTATCAAAACTGATAGGCCACGAACCTCGACTTTGTTGACGTCACATCCGGGGCTGATTTTTTTTTGATGGTCTCGTTATGACACAGCTGATTGTCTTTAAAATATTGAAGTTTGAATGACGGTTCATGAATATATTTGATTTTTTTTAAAAATAAAGCCGGTTTTGAGATGTTTTTACTATATTTTTTCAGAACAATTTTTTTTAAATCTATAGTAATCCTTAATTTTTCAGAGCCGCTTCATTAGCTCATACAAAAATTAAGTTTAAAGCAGAAGCGAATGTGACAATCACAGATGACAAAGTCAAATACATGTCAAATACTTATAACAGTTTGCATGTGGTACATTCAGCCCCCGGAGAACAGCTGATTTTTTCAGGGTCGTGGCCTTTATTTTTGTGTTGGCCTTGACATATCCTATCCTATCCTATCCTATCCTAGTCCCATTAAAAAGACTTTTTCCCATAAATCGATATCTCTTTTTGATCAAAAGTTAAAAGAGGCGGGGGTCTATTTAGGTCCGCACTGTATATCATGGTTTTACTTGAAGCATGGGCGTAGTCAGGCACTTGCCCCAGCCTGGCTTGTCACCTGCCCCATCCTGGCTTTAGCTCATTTAGTAATACGAGAATTAAAGAAGAAATAAATATTTGATTGTACATTTTTTTGCTTTTTTGTCCCACCCTGAGCGAGACCCTGACTACGCCCATGACTTGAAATGTGCTAATAGGCTAGGTAGGAAGGTATCAGATCCGTCATGGATCCATTTATTTTTCTAGGGGAAGGATAATTCTCGTTTTCCGTTAATTTACTAAAAAAAGTGCATGCTATTTTACATGAAAATTTTATGAAAATCGGTTTAGCGGTTTAGGAGCTATCGTGTTACGAACCGACACACTCACACATAGACAGACATCACGACGATTAGATCAAAATACACCCAAATAACACATTTTTGGCAGCGGCGTAGCGTGGGGGGCGGGCGGGGGGGTTCCTCGCCTCCCCATCTCAAGGATCCCGGCGCCCCATGAGCACTCTTAAGTACTAAAAACTAAAAATTGGTACAACCGTAAAAAAATAATTTTTTTCCAAAAAACAAAATATTAACCCGCTAGGGTATCGGTAGCCCAACTAACATTTATAGTAGCGGCTACATGTTCTAAAGGCTTTGCTACTTTCTTATAGTAGAAATGTGGTAATCCCAACCAAAATTTGTTACTTTTTAGTTCTAACTACTATTTAGTATCAGGAAATAGTAGATGTTTCGTAAAAACGACCCTCTAAACTACTTCTTAGGATTGTTTCTTGATAGTCGATTCTGATAGTCTTCTTTACCACTATAGGACGTTGCTAAAGTTTTACTTTCTTTTTAGTCGTTATTTCGTAGTCGCCCAGACTTTTATATCCTACTTAATTACCACTAGAAAGTTAAGCTTCATTGGAGTCCCAGACAAGTGTATCCGACAACTACATTATAACTTTAATTTTTACCACAAAAGTTTGTGTCATCATAGTAACATCTGATGTAACAATGTAGACAAAATAACTTTTTGGATCAACTTTAAAGCCGCAACTACTTTGACTTTTTTTTAATGTCGATCTTTTAAAGTAATCTCTCCTTCCTGTTTCTACTTTGAAAACGTAGACTTTTTGAAATCGCATCTTGGTCGCACACATTCTTAACCCTACTTTTTGTGGCTCCTTTTATAATATGGGAATATTAGGAATAGTTTTGCAAATATTTTTTTAACTACCTTGAGCAGTCCATTTTTTCGAGCTCATTGCTTGACCATTTTGCAAAACAATCAAAATGCAAAATATTGATCCAAAGTATCGAGTACCGCACACGGATTTTAAGAATTCCCTGGTAGCATGCCATTTAAATTCGACACTATATTAATATAAGCAATTTAATTAATAATAATAAAAAAAGTAGGAAGCTATTTTAATTTGATACTTATTTCTACGTAAAAAAATTGGCGCCCTTTTAATCCTCTGCCCCCTCCGCCCTTTGGACCACGCTACGCCGCTGATTTTTGGCGTTATCTCAAAAAAATGTTTTTGTCGAAAAGTAAGGCAAAAACATATAATTTTTTCATTGACTGTTAGCCCCCTTAGATTTTAACCCAGATCCGCACTTGGCCCACCTGTGGGGGAATAGCAAACGCTTAAACCGAAATTTCCTAACAAAATTAATTTATTTTTAATTGAATTTTTTTTATATTTTTTTTGTCTTTTTTTCTACAGAAATCCTGGATTCGCCACTGATTGGCGGTGATGGACAGCTTAATAAACAGTTTTCGATCAGGGAAATTTTTCGTAACTGTCCATATTTTTTAAAAATTAATTTTAAATGGTTACTAAAGTTCACTAATTTATTATTTTGATGTTTTGCTTTTTCTCCTTTAATCTAAATTGTAAATACCTATAATTTTAATGTTTCAAATATAGTTTACTTAATATACAGGGTTCATTTTTTTCAAAGAAGTTATGATCCAACAAATATATTATATGAAGTCAAGCTAAATAAAACTGTTTAAACAATTGCCAATGGCGGCGAATTGTCCCGCGGCGAATCGTCTGCGGCGAATTGGCCGCGGCGAATTGTCCCCTACCCTTAGCAATATGTGTATATATATGTGTGTGTGTGTCGGTCCGTAACACGATAGCTTCAAAACCGCTGAACCGATTTTTATGAAATTTTTAGGTAAAATAGTGTTTAACACTGTAACGAGCTGATTAGATTTTGGTCAGAATCTATTTATGCTAATGACATTTTTTTGACAGCTTAAAAATTAAAAATATGAAACTTCGTAGAGGCTAGTTGTCATTTCTTAGGTAGGTATGTCAAATGTCAAATTTTGGCAGCAACTTTCTCAAGTTAAAGGGAACACTCTGAATGTTATTTGTCAGAATCAAAGATATAATCTGCCTCGCCGAAATTCTTTCGAAAATAATTTTTCGAATGCACCTTTTTTCAAAATAAATAGTTTTTTCCAAAAAGAAATTTTTTTGAAAAACTTATTTGAGTGGAAAATTTTTCGAAAAAAAAGACCAAAATGCCGAAATTTTGAAAATTCATATTTTAAAAACTATACAGTTTATCAACAAGAGCACCGAGTTGCAGTATCGTGGGGCCAAAGAGATGCGAAAAAACCTCATACTGGATTAAGATTTGAAAAAAACGTCATTTAGGTAATTTTAGGGTAGGGAATCCCATAAGACCAAAATGGCGAAATTTTGAAAATTCATATTTTAAAAACTATACAGTTTGTCAACAAAAGCACCGAGTTGCAGTATGATGGGGCCAAATAGATGCGAAAAAACTTCGTACTGACTTCAGATTCGAAAAAACCTCATTTAGCGAATTTTAAGGTAGGGAATCCCATAAGACCAAAATGGTGAAATTTTGAAAATTCATATTTTAAAAACTATACAGTTTATTAACAAAAGCACCGAGTTGCAGTATGGTGGGGCCAAAGAGATTCGAAAAAACTTCATTTAGCGAATTTTAGTGTAGGGAATCCCATAAGACCAAAATGGCGAAATTTTGAAAATTCATATTTTAAAAACTATACGATTTCTCAACAAAAGCACCGAGTTGCAGTATGGTATGTATACTATACTAGGTGTACGTAAAATATTTAAAGTATTTCTTTATCCCGTACTCATTAATATAACCAATGACAAAATGACATGCGGCATTTCCGAACACTCTGTATTTATTTTATATTAGTAATAACTAATAATTATTGTATATTAATAATAATATAGATCTTATGTTTTTTATGTATGTTACATTTTTATTAACTATTTACAAACATTGGTACATGTGTCAAGCAAAAACATTAATAAAAACATATAACATAATTTTTTTGTATTTTTTACATATATCGTTTATTAGTTCAGGCCCTCCATCCGAGATTCCAGCGATATGCTGCGTTTATTAATAGAAGCAACACACTTATGGATAGACATAAGACTCACTCAACATTTTACGAAAGGGAACCACCCCTCAACCCGGGCAGGGGGGTGGTTACCCCCCTTTTTGATAGGTTTTGCTAATAACTCGAAAACAGTCAACTTTTCCAGAAAACTTTTAGAGATCATTTTTCAAGGGAATACAATGTTATTTTCAACGATGTACCTTAGTACCCTCTGACGACAGTGGTGCACGTTCCATTAGCGTACGAAAAAAGGGGAAAATTTTTAAAATATTTTTTTTTGTGGTATTTTTTATCCTTAACGCTATTTTTTTGTCCCAAAAAAATCTTTTTTGTTAAAAGCCCATTGTATACAGTAAAATACTTATAATGCTAGACCTATATTTTTTAAATAGCTGCCTTGAAATAAAAATAAATGTGTTTGTAGAAATCCTTAAATCAAACAAAAATTTTGAAGATTCATTTTTGTAACTCAATAAATAAAAGTGAGAGTGAGTAAAAAATTATTTTACTTAAAACTTAAAACTGATTTTTTCTAGTTGACCTTCTTTAAAGTGGGGATGGGGGCATCCCGCTTCTCATCCCCCTCAAAAGGGCTCACTGCAAACTTTTAACTTGGCAAAAAATAACTAAGTAACAATTATTGAGGATGATAAAAACTACTCTCTAACGATGTATAACACGCCCCTCTTACATCAGTGGCGCACCTTTTATAGGCATTTAAATAAATGAGAGGGTGGAAAAAACTATTTAAAAAAATCAAATTTTACTGTCCCGGATGTCTGGTTTTAAAACTTATTTTTTTAGCCGAAGAAATTTCCTTTCCCACGATGTTCATCACTCCCCCCTCAACTCAGTAGTAGATCTTCCAAAGACGCCCCAAAAATGATCAAACTTAATATCCCAAATAATAAAAAATGTCGAAAAAAACATTTAGGGGGGATCCACCCCCCCACCAAGAGTGGGCGGATGGTTTCCCCTCGTTATATTTTCGGGAGAGTATACTGTATATTCATACGATGTGTGTTGCTGGTCTTATTGAACGTAGCGTGTGTATTAGTACTGTTCCAACATGGTTGTCCTAAATGAAGATTCAAGTGTATACCAAATTTGATCATTTTTGATGCGTCTATGCCAGATCTACCGCTGCCTTTAGACGGGAGTGATATATACATCGTTGGAAAGGAAATTTCTTCAGTTTGAAAAATAAGTTATAAACCCAGACATGTGGGACAATAAAATTCAAGAAAATTAAAAAAACATTGTTTTTTCCACACATTTATTTAAATGCCTATAAAAGGGGCGTAAGGGGGGCGTGTTATACATCGTTAGAGAGGACTTTTGGTCAGCGTCAATAACTATTGCCATTGAGTAAATAATCCATATAGAGGAGCCACCGGCGAGCTTAACAATATTGAGGGGCAGATAAGGGCGCTGAAATAAATTCGTCTGGTACGCAATATTCAGAGACAAGTACTATGATCTAATGGCTTTTGAATGATAGGCATGAGCCTCGGAACTCGCACATGTAACTAAATCGTACTAGCAGTCCCTGAATATTGCGTACCAGAGGAATTTATTTCAGCGCCATCTGCCCGTCAATATGGTAAAGCTCGCCGAGAGCTCCTCTATATGGGTTATTTACTCAATGCTATTGCTTAGTTGTTCTTGGACAAGTAAAAGTTGAAAACAATTTGAAAAATACTGGACAATATAATTTTTGAGGGAGGCAAGAGGGGGGATGCCCCTCCCCCCAAGGTAAATGAATTTAACTCGAAAAATTAAGTTTAAGTTAATACTGATGATGATAATAATGAATGTTCAAAATTTTTGTTTGATTTGAGGCTTTCTACAAATACATTTATTTTTATTTCAAGGCGGCTACTTAAAAAAGTTATGTCTAACTTATTAAATACAATGGATTTTTTAACAAAAATACTTTTCTGAAAAAAACAATGTGTAAAGTATACAAAATGCCACAAGAAACATAAAAAAAAACATATTTTAAACATTTTCCCCTTTTTTCGTAGGCCCATGGGTGCCAAAATATGAAGTTAGCGAAGCACCCAAAAAAACGGTTAAAAATAAGAGCGACAAAATTAACTTTAACTAATTCACAACTAATTAGCGGCAAATTATCCACCATATTCGGTTTGTCTTAAGCCATTTTTGACAGGGGTGCTTCGCTAACTTCATATGAAGTTAGCGAAGCACCCTAAAAAACGGTCAAAAATAAGAGCGATAAAATTAATTTTTCCACAACTAATTCACGACTAATTAGCGGCAAATTATTCACCATATTCAGTTTGTCTCAAGCCATTTTTGATAGCGGTGCTTCGCTAACTTCATATGAAGTTAGTGAAGCACCCTAAAAAACGGTCCAAAATAAGAGCGACAAAATTAATTTTTCCACAACTAATTCACGACTAATTAACGGCAAATTATCCACCTAGTCACGATTCGATCTGCGATGGGCGCTTCGCTAACTTCATGCTCATTATTTACACAATGGTTGGCGTTTGATGCAAACAGTCAGAAATAAAGGTACGAAAAATGCACAGATACCAAATTTACATTGATAGAGTTTTTGTCAACTGTACGCCGATGATTTGACGTAACGAATACAAGAATAAAATAATATTCATGCGTAAAAGTATAACCAATCAGGACATTTTATCTTACGGACCGCAAAAAGGATAGACTTATACCCATTGATACTGCTATCTCAAATATGTTTGCATTCTGCATCGTAAGGTACCGTAGGTATTGCAATAATACGTATCATATGGAAATAATATGCATATGTCTTTGAAAGCAACCAATCAGGTCTTTTTGCTTAAGGACCCCAAGGCCCTCATGTTTGCATCATGAATGGTCAGTTACCGTGGGTATTGGAATATTATGTATATGATTGTACCCCGTAGGGCCTGAACTATATCGTTAATCACTGGTTAATATGATTAGTTAATTGCATAATTTAATCTATAAGTCGATAGGTACCTAATTAAACCGTGTTATTTCGTGATCTCTTAATTTTTGTTTGCGTGTTTTTGAGTCAATAATTTTTCTTCTTTAAATTTTCTTACCGCTTCAGGGGGTGCGGGGCTCAGTTTTTCAGATTTTAATACCGGCGAAAAATCCAGATTTCTTATCTGAAAAGTGTAAAAAATTGGTGAGTAATAAAGAATAAAAAACTCTCATAAGTTTTCGAAAACTTTTGTTGATTGTTCAAAAAATTTTAATTTCAAATGACATTTTTTCGAAAAACAAATTTTAATTTTATTAAAAAAAAATCTTATGCTTTTTTTGAAAAAGAAACACTTAAAGCTATAAGTTGATGTTGTATATAAGTGGCACCGCGTCATAGCTATGGTAAACCAAATTTTGCGGCAAAATCTAAGTAAAGAAGCCTTGAAAAATTGGTGTTTCACTTTGTGCATGCAGTGTGCCGCTCGGGGGTTAATGTTCGAATGATAAAACACTAAGACCTTTTAAAGGAGAGATCAAATAGGTACTTACCTAATAAATAAAGATCCGAAATATAAAAGAGGATCCAAAATTATATTAAAATGTGCGCAAATATTGATTTAGTTGCAAAAACGGTAATTTGTTTTGTGAAAAGCTCCGTCATAATTTGTTTGACATAAACAGTCAAAACAACGAATAGAAAACATCAAAGCCCGGCTAAATCAATAATATGTTCGTAACAAGCAGATAAGAGTATATATGTTCCTTTCTAATGAAATCGTTTAGAAAAAGACATCAATAAAATGCAAGTAAAATAGTAAGCTAATGACTAATTAGTGCAGTGCCTCATTTTGGGAATCAATATCAATAAAAAAATTAAAGGAAGTGCGTGCCACTGTATGTACCCCTCTATTCCCTTCCCGCACATCAAGGTTTTGATGACGCGGTGTCACTTTAATACACCAAGTATAGTTTAAAAAAATATAATTTAATTAATTTTTCGAAAATAATGTCATACGAAATTAAATTAGGTTTCTTTTAAAAAAGTTTACCCACGGAAAAATATGAGAGAAACAAAAACTCCTTTTTACCCGATTAGCCACGAAACTTGTTTGATTTTTAAATTCACGGGTACTAAATTTCAAGTTTGTTAGTATTAAAATTTCTGCTGACTGACGTCACATGTCTAATGGCGGGTAAAAACGCAATCAGCGTGGATCTGGCCTGAAAGGCAGAAAAGCTGTCGTAGGTCACGGATTAGTTTGTTTCTTTTTATTTGTAATCGATTTTTTCATTGATTAATAATATGTATATCAGTTTATTTTCGCCTGCTGTTGTTCTGGTTTCTCTCGTATCTAGGTAGATGGCGCCTCTTGCGAGAGCTTTCTCACTATTTACATGGGATTAGAGACAAAACCGTCTAATTAACTTCGCAAGGGTGTCACATTGACCAAGCAGTGTTCTGAGGAGTCCCATAAGGACGAAACAGTTAACTGTCAACACTTATTAGGTGTCCATTAGATCTTGGACCCCTGTGAGGTTGAGCTTCAAGTTTCACACGGAAAAAAATATGAAAGAAACAAACGCTCCTTTTTACCCAATTTGCCACGAAACTTGTTTGGTTTTATTTAAAAAACTGTAAAAAAAAAAATTTAAGTTGTTTTTCAAAAAACGAGTTTTAAAAAAAAATCTTTTTTTGTCAAAACACTTTTTAAAAAAGTGGTTTTTTGAAGACCAATTTTTTGAAAAAGGTGTTTTTGAAAACGACTACAACTATGCTGTATACCTGAGGTAAAACTGAGACCACATAGCTTCTATAATGTGGATGGTTAGCAATGGGATTTCCTTGAAAAGTTATGGTTCCTAGCTCTTTGAGGGCTCTTAGTTTGAACACTTCTTGAAGATCTTGAATACAGTTACCATGAAGATAGAGAATCTTGATTTTCGGAAAATTTACTATGCTCTAAAATCAATAATATACAGTGAAACCTTTATTAAGCGGACACTCCCTTTAAGCGGACAAAATTGTTGGAACCAAGCTTTTACCTATTTCTGTACATGTAAATTTCGTTTTTCGTTTCACTTCTGTAACCGGACACTCTAATAACCGGACGCGGACAATTTTTTTTGGTTAAAAAATTCTGAAACCTCCCTTAACCGGACGTGAACCTCTGACAACGGGACGGAGCGCTGCACGACATGGGCATAAAAATTATTGTAGGTAGAAGAAAATCACGAGCTTTTGGACTCGTAAATTTTTATTGTTGTTAATTTTTACTGACGTTTCGGTAATTGTTTTTCACCTTCTTCAGAGCTAAAAAGACGTTACACTATTTGAATAAAATCTTAATTAACAAAAAAGTTAATCCTATTAGAAACACAAGTGGTAAAAATGTTTAAAAAATAATTAAAAAAAAAAGTTGGGTGAGTTAAAAAGACATGGAAAAGTTGGAGGCGTTAAAAAAAATACAAGTAAAAATAGTTTAGGAGATAAAATCAACATTTTTTGAGGAAATGTTTTATATATCTTGTTTTCTCCACTTACCTCAATTACTCCAACTGACAAAGGTCATAAACTAATTTTTTTAAATTAGTAAAAAACGTAAAATATATAATAAGTACATCAAGAACCATACAAACACACTGAAGACACATTACAACACAATATATTTTTATCGTTTGTTTATTTATTATTAGTTTGTTTTTTTTTTGTAACTAATAATAAATAAACAAACGAGAAAAATATATTGTGTTGTAATGTGTCTTCAGTGTGTTTGTATGGTTCTTGATGTACTTATTATATATTTTACGTTTTTTACTAATTTAAAAAAATTAGTTTATGACCTTTGTCAGTTGGAGTAATTGAGGTAAGTGGAGAAAACAAGATATATATTACATCTCCTCAAAAAATGTTGATTTTATCTCCTAAACTATTTTTACTTGTATTTTTTTTTAAACATTTGAATGTAACTAACTCCTCCAACTTTTTTGTTTTTATTATTTTTTAAACATTTTTACCACTTGTGTTTGTAATAGGATTAACTTTTTCGTTAATTAAGATTTTATTCAAATAGTGTAACGTCTTTTTAGCTCTGAAGAAGGTGAAAAGCCATCACCGAAACGTCAGCAAAAAATTAACAACAACAGACAATAAAAATTTACCAGTCCAAAAGCTCGTGATTTTCTTCTACCTACAATAATTTTCTGGACGTGAATATCACAAAACATAAATATTATGTAGTATGTTGGCAACAGCGCACTCTGCAGCCGGGGAATTACCTCTTTCCGTTTTAATGCGGATACTAAATACTTCTGTTGTTTTTACAATATATTTTATTCGGCGGGACTGCTGTGTTATATTTTTATTGTTCAGTTGGGTAGTAGTAGATCTCTTTGAAATGGCGCCTAGTAAAAAACTTCTTAGTTTACGTGAAAAAATGGAAGTTGTTAACGTTTCGGAGAAGGAACATCTATCAGCACGAAAGATCGCTGAAAAATTTAATATCGGAAAAACTCCAGCAGCGGAAATTTTTCATAAATATATATTAAAATTTCGCAGTTCTCTCTCATAATCGGACACCTCCAATAAGCGGACAAAATTGACGAAACCGTGAGTGTCCGATTATAGAAGGTTTCACTGTATTTAGCTAACCTGATCAATCTCAGAGATATAATTAAAAGACAAATCGATCCAAGACAATTCCAAGGGCCATTCCAAAACTGCATCAGCCAATTCGTAAAGATTCTTAATATTTTTCAGTTTGTTGTTATTGAGCCATAACGATTTCGTTAAAAATTTTCGCTTTTCTCCCTTTTCTGGGACACCTCCCACTCTTGTGTATCGGACACCCTCCAAACCTATCGCTGAAAAATTCAAAATAAAAATAAAATCAACAACGCAGTTACTACAAAAAAAACAACAATTTTTTGTGGTTAAGCAGCCATAGAAATATTTTGTTTCTCTTGTATTTTTGCTCTACACCCACGGGGGTTCAAGATCTAATGGCCACCTATTAAGTGTTGACAGTTAACTGTTTCGTCCTTAAGGGACTCTTCAAAATATATGTATCTCATCTTACGATATTGGTAAGAGAAATGAATAAATAATGCCTGAGATACCGTATGCTTTCACATAAGTGGCGACATCTTAAAATACAAAAGAAACTAACCAGAGAGAGGCGAACAATTTAAACAATACCCATGAACGTGACATTATTTGTCTCTTAGGTCAGATCAATGCATATTGCATTTTTTCCGCCTTTGCGACGTTTTATGTCGAGTCAGCGGAGTGTGAGCCAAAAATACTACAAACGCAAAATTTAGTACCCGTTAATAAAGAAAACAATAATTTTTCGTGGCTAAGCGGGCATAGAAAGATTTTCTTTCTCTTGTATTTTTCCGTGGGCAGCCCAAAAGCTATACATCCACGGTGGTCCAAGATCTAATGGACACCTATTAAATTGACAGTTAACTGTTTCTTCTTTAAGGGACTTTTCAGAATACTGCATGGTCAATGTAACACTTTTGTAAAGCTATAAAGACGGTATATAAATCTTATCTTACGATATTGGTAAGAGAAATGAATAATTCAATGATTTTTAATTCAGATGTTGGTACCATGGTACGATAATCTTACATTCCATGAATTTTGATACATCGATAGACTTCATCTGCCTAAAAGAAAAATCAGCCGGTCTTCCACAGGACAAGAATTCTTTTTCTTTAATTTCCTTTTTTTCCTTGTCCTTTGACGACATTTTTAAAATTTTTGTAGAAAATTGTAAAAAAAATGACAGTTGTTCAAAGTTTACTAAAATTTTTGGTTGACAAAGGGTCCATAGGCGTGCGTTATAATAGAGAAGGGTCTTAATCTACAGCAGTAGCAACTCGTGCCCATTTAAAATGGTAGTGCCAGAATTTTGAAAAAAATTTGGGGTGCTGCGTCAAAATTTTTGCCCAAAATTCATTAAAAAACATGCCTCGATCAATTTTTTAGTGGCGCAAAACCACCCAGATAGCAAGGGGTCATCAAATGACGTCTTTTTTTCATCAAAAAGTGGTCATTTGGATGACCAGCAGGTCATCTACCAAAAAATGGTTAAGTTAAGTTAAGGCGTCAGTTATTTGGCGTCTTTTCGCCGTGTTGTTTTTGACGTCTTAAACACGTCATATATTGGTCACTACCCACACTGCACACTTTGTCCAAGGGACACTCATACTAACATAGATGGTGCCCCAGTCAGTACTTGACCGGATTTATACGAGATGTGGGGGTATGTATGTAAAATAAATTAAATATTAAATCAAGACAAACTTCGAGGCTTCTTTCGCTTCTAGGTGGAGATGTCTAAGTCTAGGTTTAGGTCTATTTTGATCTGTACCTGTTCCAGGGCTTTCTAAGTTTCCTTCAGTGTTCTCAACTGCAGCGAATATTTGATATATTCAGATTCAGACGAGTTTAAAAAAAGTCATAAATATGTCACTGATGTTCTGTTTTGGTCCCAAATACGTCATATTGCTGACGTCTTTAAAACGTCTAAAAATGACGTCATTTTGGGTGTGTCTTTTGAACGTCATTTAAAGGTCATTTACACGTCAGGTTTGAGACGTCAATGGTGATTTAAAATGACCTTTTTTTGACGTTTAAAAAACGTGACATTGCTACCTGGGCAAGAGCGTAAAATTTTGTATTATACGCATGGGCGTACCCAGGGGGGGGCGTGGGGCAAGCCTAATTTTTTTTTAGATATTTTGCACAAAAAATAGCATAAAATATGGCATCATAAGGCCTCGCCCCCCCCCCCCCCCCCGAAAGCCCCCCAAGACCTATTCCTGGGTGCGCCACTGTTATATTTTTACTATTTTTAGGGTTTCTAACCCTAGTTTTTTTAAAGAAACTAACCCAGACCTACCCAAATTACACCATGAAATGACTCAAAATTTATCCATAATTCTGCTAAATTAATTTAAATAATAACTTAACTTACCCTTCGTTTGCCATAGATTCATGGGGAGTCTTAGGTATGGGTATTTACAAAAAAGTTACAAAAATAAACATTATTTTTATCACAAATAGTTTTATTAAATTTACGACAACGCGATTTTTGTCCACTTCCACGTTTGTTTTTCAATTTTTAAATCAGGTAATGACCGGCCTAACTCTTTAATTTTTAGTTTTTCCTCTAGCGAAAAACCACTAAAAGAATTTTTTAAGACGCTAATTTTATTCATTTTCACTTAAAAAAAATAGAAGAATACACAGAAGTATACGGATATCTTTTTTATTGCGTAATTAAGAGGGCGTAAATTAAAGCATAGATGCTCCACGCACAAGAACACGACGACTAACTGCACACCATTTGGCTGGCGTGCCTGGCACAAATTTAAGTTGATTCTTTTCATTAAACAATATAAAAATTATCCAACTCTGTCGCACATATAGGCCACTGTTGGTAAAAATCTCTCTTTGTTCAACGGCGCCAGCAGACAAGCGGCACACATTCCACCCCCCACTTACTCTGCGTTTCAACGGCAGGCAGTGGGCCAGCCAGGCGTCCCACATTATCGATTCGGAGTATGATCCACTAGATTGCACAAGGTTTACCATATTTTATAGAAATGCATAAAATAATAAATATCTACTAACATTAGTTTTTGAGTTATGTGTATCTTTTTTATCTACGCAGGACTGACAGGAAAACTAAAGATAATATGTGCATCTCTTCAATTCAAGAATTTTACAAAAACTCAAAAATATTTATAACAGGCGGAACTGGATTTTTGGGGAAAATCCTAATAGAAAAACTACTAAGAGATACAGAGGTGGACACAATATACCTCCTCGTCCGGGAGAAGAAGGGCAGAGATATCCAATATAGAGTCAGCGAATTATTTCAAAATGTTGTAAGTAACATTAATAAATAAAAAACTATTAAGTTTCGTTATGCTTCATGCTATCAAATGCTTTGTCAATATCTATCAAAAGCTGTACGTTTTCACTGAATCACCATTGAGTAAATTTTTGTTCCAATTTGTTTTGTCATACTCCATGCTATCAAATGCTTTGTCAATATCTATCAAAACCTATAATGAAGAACTTTTTTTTTATTACTGTATTGATTGATTTCATACTATTATTATCCTAAAATGATAAAACATTAATATTTTTTTGATTTAAGGGAAAAAAAAATAATTCATTATTTAGAAAAAAAATTAGTCCGAACCTGAAAATTGCCAACATAAATATAAATTAAAAATTGCTGGCTGAACGATTTATAGTTTAACTATTTTGATACTTAGCAAATTAAAATGGTTTTACGTTAATTTAAAGATTTATGTGAAACAAAGTCTACGACAAATATTAAAAAAAATAACGAATTACAAAAAATATTAACTAATTTTTCTTTAATGATGTAAATGTAAAATTTATTATGTGTACAATATTGTTGGCATATTTATATAATTTTTTCAACGCATTTTGCATAAAAATATTTCTGCCGTTTAAATATTGGGATTTTGTTGCTTGAATAAAGCAGTCAAACATATCACATTTTTCAAAATCTAGATATGGTCGATTTCTAGCCATTTTAGAATAATTTTGAGTGAGCTATTCACAGAAATGACAAGTAAAATGGCAATGTCAATTCCACGGTTTTGTTTTTCCATGTTCAAGTAAATCTCATGAGTTGCTGGGCTACCATCAAATAATTACTATGATATTATTTTTGTAACTTTTTAATGTTTTTTACTTTATTTATAAAACGTTCAACTAGTGTGTCTTGCCAATTTTAATTTATATTTACGTTGGAAATTTCCAGGTTCGGACTAAATTTTATTTTAAAAATATTAAATATTTTTTTAACCCTAAATCAAAAAAATATTAAAGTTTTATCATTTTAAAATAATAATAGCATGAAATCAATCTAAATAGTAGTAAAAAAAATCCAGGTCCGTATTTAATTTTTTTATGATAAATACCATATCTCAAAAACTAAATAAAACTGACAACGTCATTATTTTGCCCTAAAAAAGGTATTTGCAGAATTAAAATATCTTGCAATAAAGCGAGATACAAGGAATTATCAAATATTTTGAGTTATCGAAGTTCGATTTATCGAAGTTTGACTGTAGTTAGAAACAGTAGATGTTGACACGGCAAGGATATTTTTTTTTATTTGCCCATATCTTACAGGATATTTTTTTTTTGGAAAACGTTCCTCTTGGCACTCCAACCCCCCTTCACAAATAAAGTTCTTCGACTCAAAATAACCATTGAGCAACTGCGAAAAGTTGGAATTTTTGGAAACAATCAACAGAAACACAAAATTTGTTCAATTTGGTTCAGTGAAAATGTTTGTTCTACAATTTAATATTTTTTTAGGTATTTTCAAGAATTAAACCAGAAATTAAAACCAAAATTAAACCTATAGCAGGCGATATAGGACTACCAAATTTGGGACTAAGTCTAATTGACAGAAACATTTTAATTCAAAATGTAGATATTATTTTTCACGTCGCCGCCACTGTAAATTTTAATGAGCCAATCAAACAAGCTTTTAAAATTAACGTTAAGGCTACCGATGAAGTGTTGAGGATAGCCAAAGAAGTAAAATATTTAAAGGTAACCCAATCACGGTGCCTAAAATAGAGAGGTGTTCGGATCTTAAGCTACGTTTACATTTGGAGAGTTTACTAGCGGAAAGTACTGGGAGCCACTAAACTTGCCATATGTAAACTACAAGAAAGTTCACTTGCTACTCTCCCGCAAGTACCGCTACGTATACATTTAGAGAGTTTACTGGCGGAAAGTACTGGCAGCCACTAAACTTGCCATGTATAAACTACAAGGAAGTTCACTTGCTTCTCTCCCGCAAGTACTTTCCAAAAGTTGACGGGGTTTAGTGGCTGCCAGTACTTTCTGCCAGTACTCTCCAAATGTAAACACATGTCAGCAAGCGTTCTGTGAGAAAGTGTCCACGTTTTTTACAACGAATAAGTGGGATGGAAATCAGATAATTTCCTCTTTAAACATATATCAAAAATATGAAATTTTATGGAATATCAAGTTCATCATCAACCTAAGTGGGATGGAAATTAGATAACTTTCTTTTTAAACATATATGAAAAATATGAAATTTTGTGGAATATCAAAAGTTTATCATCAACCTCCGGTAAAAAACTGAAATAGTACATTTCGATAGTCTGTATAAATACTGCAAGGAAGCAAAGCTATCACCAGTGGCCAGATAGCGTAATGTGACTTCCAATTTATTTTGGGAGAAATAGGACTGCTCATAAACGTTTCCGATTTGGTCAGTTTATGTTAACCTAGTCTTAACAGTTCTTTAAGTCTTTGCTATGATATGGATCGTTCATACTCGTCTTTTGTCTAGTCTTTTGTCTTGGTTTAGTCATATGTCTTGTCATAAGAAAGTTAAAACCACTGTTTCTTATGGGAGTGTTCATACAATGTTTTTGCTTTTGTTTTTGATTAGTCTTTGTCTTAAGAGTTGCCAACTTTCAATCCTCAGCACTACGACTAAGACGAGTGACAGACATCAGCTGATAGTTGTTGTTTTTTTTTACAGGGCGTCCGAAGAGCGCAAGCGCGCGGCCGTAATTTTGAATTTACCGCCATTAATCATGTTTTTAACAGAAAATCTCAACCTAACCTCAAAATTTTATTTGTTTTTATTTTCTTTTTCGCTTTTGTTCTTTCGTGTCTGTGTTTCGTGTACAGATTAGGTTAAATAAGATTGTTTTGTGTAGAAAATGACTTTTGAAAAGGGCCCTTTTTATTGAAATTGATTTTTTTTTTCAGTGGGTTATGACTAAGACTAATCAAAAACAAAAGACGAGTATGAACACCCGATTTTGTTTAAGACAGCTAAGACTAATCAAAGGACAAAGACTAATCAAAAACAAAAGACTAAGACGAGTATGAACAATACTATAATCTCATGAAATTCCTATAAAAATCGGGATCTTCAGTTGATATCTCCTTTAAGAGTCGTTCTGATGCAAGTACTTTTGCGTCTGATCCAATCTCTAACCCAAACTCGTTTTTTCCTAGTTTTCTTGCGTTCTAACTTATTTATTAAATTATTGGCAATTTCACACATAACAAATTTAACAGCAGCACGCACTACCGCCATTTTGTTTTTAACGACTTGGCAAGTAAACTTGAAAACGTGTAAACACAAAAGTTTAGTGGCTGCCAGTACTTTCCGCCAGTAAATTCTCCAACAAAGCAAGTTTAGTGGCTGAAAGTACTTTATATATCTATATCTATATATATATATATATATATTTAGTTTTGTTGGTTTCTCGGGGATGTGGTTCTAATAAAACTAGCAAATACGGATTCACATTGCACTCATTTGTTTTCAATGACGGCACAGGACAAAAAAAAATTTTTTTGCTTAATTTCTTTAGGTTTTTATGCATGTATCTACGATGTACTCCAATTGCACTGTTCAAGTGATTGAAGAAAAAATCTATAGTAATCCTTACGAAATTGAAAATATAGAAAAGTATTTGGATAGTCTTACTGAGGAAGAGGCCAACACACGAACTAAAGAGTAAGGTTCACCTCTAAAATAATAGAGACTTACTAAAAATTTAAAAGTACCTAATATCTAATCTTTGTTTTTTTAAAGCTAAAGTATCTACATTTCATTGTCAAAAACGTTAATATCTTCATGAATGTAAAAAGCCAATACATTCAGTCTTTCTTCACTTCAAGAAAAAGACCTTTCGCAACAGCAAGTTGCTAGTATAGTATAGCCATAGTTTTAAGTAATTCGTATATACAGTGAAACCTCTCCTTGCGGACACCTCTATTAAGGGGACACTCCCTTTAAGCGGACAAATTTGTTGGAACCAAGCTTTTCTCGATTTCTTTACGTATAAAATTCACTCCTATAACCGGACGCGGACCATTTTTTTTTTGGTTAAATAATTTTGAAACCTCCCTGAACCGGACGCGAACCTCTGCGAAAATTGTTAATAAATATATATTAAAATTTCGCAGTTCCCTCTTATAAGCGGACACCTCCAATAAACGGACAAAATCGACGAAACCGTGAGTGTCCGCTTATGGGAAGTTTCACTGTAATACTTTTGGAAAAAGATTTGAATTCTAAGATTCTAAAGCTTGTGACCAGAGAACTATTTCTCCCTCTGCACCAATTGGATTTCTCTGCAGCAGAAACATTATTTTAAAATGAGTAATATATGCATTTTTTTAAGGATATTGGGAGAATGGCCTAACACATACACATTCACGAAAGCTCTAGCAGAAAAATGTTTGTGTAATTCTGGATCTGGACTGCCTTTGGGCATTTTTAGACCCAGTATAGGTAAAAAATAAATTAAAAAAAAATATATGATTAAAAAAACAACCAAAAATAGGGGAAGGTGGGGTGAGTTTAGACCACTGGCGGATCCAGGGGGGGCCCGCCTCCACCTCCCAGACATATAACTTATTTTTTAGTTTAGCAGCATCACTTATTTAAAATTTGTCACAAATTCTACTTAATTTTTGAAAAAATTTCACCTGCGGCGCCATAAACCTCCTTGAGATGCTAAATTTCACACCTCAGATATATCAAAAAGCGCTTATAAAAAATTGTTTTCTGCCACTTTGGGCCCTCCCCACCGGAAATCCTGGATCTGCCACTGCGGCCCGTGCCCAAACTCGCCGCAACCTCCTCTACTTTTGTGAAAGAAGCGTCAAATCACAATGTATATACTAACAGTGGCATCTGGTGACGTTATAAATTGGGGGGGGAGGGGGGGTCAGAAATTTATATTGCATGGAAAAGGAGATAAAAAGACTTATCTAAACTTTTATTTTAGTACTTTACAGTGGCGTATATAGAAAAAAATTTCGGGGTGGGTATGCTATTTTATGTTTGTATTCAGGAAATATGTGGAAAATATCTAAAAAATCTTAGATTCGGGGGTGGGGGGCGGGTCCCCCAGGCCCCCCCCCCCTTATATACGCCACTGGTACTTTACAAACAAGCAGCTACTTGGTGTAGTTTTTAGTTTAACGTAAGTAAAGCTGGGGGACCACTATAAGGGGCCACCAAATTTCATATGCCAGGATTTGGTGCTAATTGTTGCTAATTTTTTACCGAAGAATTAAATTGGTTGCTGCAGCCGTTAACAAGAAATCGCGACCACTGTGACTTTACGGTGAAGCTGAGGGGCCACCTAATAACTCTGGACTGAAAGGCGATACGAAGATGATTTAAACGCCATAATTTGTTGCTCGGGATGGGGATGTGCAACCAATATTAAAGAATCCCAAAAGACTTATAACTTTCTTTTTTTTTTGAAAAAAACTGTTTTTTGTTAATATTTTTGTTATCCTTGATAATATTAAGGAAGAAACACTTGTAGTAGCCTTATAAAAGGCCGTATACTCTTTAGGTACTATAGATAACTGAAAAAAATCTGTGGTTCTCTAGTTAGTTTTTGAGATACAGGGTGAAAACTCTATGAAACACGTTGAACTTTATAGCAAGTAAAAATTTAATTACTCGAAAACGGAAGCAGCAACAAATTATTTGTTAACACATATTGGCAGTACTCGTTAGGTACTATAAGTCACTAAAAAAAATCCGTAGCCCTTTACTTAGTTTTTGAGATACAGGGTGAAAACTCTAAAACCTATATAAAAAACAGCGAACTTCATAGCAAGTAAAAATTAAATTTCTCGAAAACGGAAGCAGAAACAAATTATTTGTTAATACGTATGGCTACTACTCTTTAAGTACTATAAGTCACGAAAAAAAATATGTGGCCCTCTAGTTAGTTTTGAGATACAGGGTGAAAACTCTATGAAACTCGTCGAACTTCATAGCAAGTAAAAATTCAATTTCTCGAAAACGGAAGCGGCGACAAATTACTCGTTGATACATGTTGGTAGTACCCCTCAAGTGCTATAAACTGCAAAGGTCAATCTGTGACCCCTTAATAAGTTCTTGAGAAAAAGGGTTTTAAGTTTCTAAATAATTTCACGATTGTTGAATTAAAAATACAAAAAATTCAATAACTCGAAAACGGCAGCACCGACAAATTTTCCATTTACATACAAAAGTAGTGCTATTTGAGCGCTAGCAAGTGTATAAACAACTATGTGGCCTTCTAGTTGGGTTTAGAAGTACAAAATATGTACGATTGGAATTAAATAATTTGTTTTACACGATGCAATGAAAGACTCTTAGCAACAAATTATGCTTTATGTTTGAGATTAATATCTTTAAAAACATTTCAGCCCCACGAAGCACCAGATGAACACTTTCATTTAAATGAACCCCATCAAATCGAGGACTATATTAAGCTCACATCACCAAAAGAAATATTAACAGAAATCAAAAATATTAATTCGAAAAAAGCCCCAGGGTATGATCTTATTAACGGGGTAGTCATAAAACAACTCCCCAGAAAAGCTATCGTAAAACTATGCAATTAATGCGTCTTTTAGGCTTAGGTATGTACCTAAACTGTGGAAAGATGCAGAAGTTATCATGATTCCAAAACCGGGAAAACCACTCCATGACGTGTCATCTTACAGGCCAATATCTTTGCTGCCAATTATATCCAAGCTCTATGAAAAATTATTGCTTAAAAGAATAAAACCCATCATAGAAAGACAAGAAATTATTCCATCTCATCAATTTGGTTTTCGAGACAAGCATTCCACGATAGATCAAGTACACAGAATTACTAATATAATAGAAAAAGCACTAGAAGAGGGAAAAGTTTGTTCTGCAGTTTTTCTAGATGTAGCACAAGCATTTGACAAAGTGTGGCATGAAGGCCTTAATTTTAAACTAAAAAGGTTTCTGCCAAAACAATATTCGGATATTTTGGAATCATACATATCTGATAGACATTTTAGAGTAAAACAGGAAGACTCATACTCAAATTTAAGAGAAATTCAAGCAGGCGTGCCCCAGGGTAGCGTACTAGGCCCTTATCTATACTTATTATTCACTTGTGATATCCCAAAGCCAGAAAATTGTCACTTAGCAACATTTGCCGATGATACTGGTTTATTGACGGTAGAAAAATCTATTGAAAAATGCATAGAAAAACTTCAGGATGCAGTCACCCAAATTCACAGTTGGACCACAAAGTGGCGAATAAAATTAAATGAAACCAAATCAATTCATGTTGATTTTACAAACAAAAATATAAATCACATACAAATAACAATTAACAACATTCCAGTACCATATTCGAATCAGGCAAAATATCTAGGTATGACACTTGATGCCAAATTGCGCTGGAAAGCACATGTTAAGAAAAAAAAAGAAGAACTTGAGATAAGGTATAGAAAAATGAACTGGCTAATTGGAAGGAAGTCCAATTTAACAATTTATAATAAGTTACTGCTTTATAGACAAATACTGAAACCAGTATGGACATATGGTATTCAACTATGGGGTTGTGCTAAAGAGAGTAACATTCTAGTTGTACAGAGATTTCAAAATAAAGTATTAAGAAACATTGTGAATGCACCTTGGTACGTTCGAAATAGTGACCTTCATCGAGATCTAAAAATCGAAACTGTAGCAGAGACTATAAAAAAGTACGCAAAAAGCCATGAAGATAGACTCCATCGGCATGTGAATGTGGAAGCAATTCAGCTTCTAGACAATACTATGCTAGTTCGACGACTAAAAAGAGTGAAGCCGTTTGAGCTAGTAAACTAAGTAAATTACACATAAAACAAAATAATGCTATAAACACAACACAATTGTGTGTTACAGACTAAACAAAGCGGGGAGAACTGTTGAGTGAACCCTAAGTTTAAATCTGACTTTTCTAGTAAATTAAGTTAAAACAAAATTGCTAATTAGTCTTACTGACTAGATTGTAATAAAAAAAAACACAGTGTGTTTGACAAATAAAAAAAAAATATCTTTAAAGACTACCGAGATACAAGGTGGCCCCCTCAACTTTACTCGGCGCACAATGGTCTCTGACTCAATTTTTTAATATTTTTTTTATTTTTGCTTAATAACGCTCTCAGACGCTTTAAATAGCGGTAACAAATTCGAACGGCCTTGTATAAAGCTACTACAAGTGTTTCTATCTTAATATTATCAAGCATAACAAAAATATTAACAAAAACAATTCATTAACAAAAACAGTTAAAAAAAAAAAAGAAAATTATAAGTCTTTTGGGATTCTTTAATATTGGTTGCCCCCCATCCCGAGCAACAAATTATGGCGTCCAAATCATCCTCGTATCGCCTTTCAGTTATGAGGTGGCCCCTCAGCTTTACCGTAAAGTCACAGGGGTCGCGATTTCTCGTTAACGGCTGCAGCAACAAATTTAATTCTTCGGTAACAAATTAGCAACAAATTAGCACCAAATACTGGCATATGAAATTTCGTGGCCCCTTATAGTGGTCCCCCCCAGCTTTACTTACGTTTTAGTTTATTTGTTTATAGATAAAGTCTATTCGCCCTTCTTTTACATGCGCAAAGTGCTTGGAATAGCACCAGTTTCATACTCATCATGGCCCCATAGAGCACTATTCAATTGGCACCTAATATTAGTCTTGCCTAGTATAGAAAATTCTATGTAACCGGGTAATTACCCCCCCTAGAAAAGAGTATATGCACTTTTTCCTAATAATAAAAACAGATAAATTACCCCCCCCCCTAGAAAAAAAATTATATTGCAAAAAAAAAATCTTGTGGATTATTACCCCCCCTAGATTTTGACCCAGATCCGCGCTTGATCTATGAAAACTTTTTTTTTAGTAATCTCCACATACAAAGAACCCTTTTCTGGCTGGATAGATAATATTTACGGGCCCACAGGGGTGAGCTTGGGCATTTTATCAGGGGTGATACGGGTAATACGTGGTAAAAAACGTAATATCTCCGATATTATACCCGTTGATATGTGCGTAGCTGGGTTACTAGCGGCAACCTGGGACGTAGCCGAGAGATGTAAACAAAAATCGGAAATTGAAATGTAAGTTTATGTAGTAGTTTGAGTGGTTCATGAAAAAACTGCATTTTGGGAGAGGGCCTATAACTTAGTTATTTATAAAATTTGTATTTTTTTGTAAATTGCAAAAATCTAACTGTAAGATGCATAAAGTTGTTGTTTTTCTTACACGGTAAAAAAATTGTGTTAGATCGAAGCAAATGGCTTTGATGTAAAATAATTTGTGCTTTCCTATTCACCACATTTGGATTCTTTGTAAAAAAGTCTATTAAACAGCATTTTACACTAAAACTAAATTTTTCTTAATAAAAAAGTTATATCCCTCCTTCCTAAATACAGATTTAAAAAAGAAAACTCTGTTCCTTGAAAACAAATATCTGCAAATAGCAAACAAAAAGGTTTCTAGATTTAAGCTTTTAGTTTAGGCGACATTTCCGAAAAGCAACTTTCTAGAAGCATTTTCCTACTAAACATAAAAACATTTTAATAACGTCAAAATAATGTTTAATTTTAAAACATAACGTTAGGTTGGATGTTAATTCTAACGTCATATTCATGAAAAAGAAGCTTAATAACCCATTTTCTGACGTTAGAAAAATAATCTTATGTTTTTATAACGTTTTTTTAAAGTGTTTTTCGAACGTTGATTTTTAACACTGGAAAAGAAATGTTTTTCTAACATTGAAAAATAAATGTTTTTTTAACAATGAAAAAATATATTTTTTTCAAATATCTCTAAAGATAAAGTTCTTTCTATTTTGGAAACACAGGGCAGCAACAGTCTGTTGAGGTTTTCGTGAACTCGACACTCAGTAAAGGAAATTCGGATCCGTATTTTCTGAAAATAAAATTTAAAATTCTATGTAAACAATAATTTTGTAGTAAGTGCCTCGCTACTAGGCCAAACAATTCATGCTCAAGTGAATACCAGGCAAACAATTTCAAGGCGCGTATTCACTTTAGCATGAATGCAAACGAAGCATTCGTTTGGTCCCACTGCGAGGCTTGCGAATTCTGCCTCAAATGAATATGCGGCTTAAGGTCCGGCGGCTAATTGTCTGCGGTGAATTGTCGCATTCCCTGTCTGATTACCTATAACGTTAGGTATGCGATATTCCATACAAAACAATTTTTTTACTTTTGTTTACTTTTCTTACCAAATTTTGTGATGCTTAATTTAAATCACAGCATACAAATTTCGTGTTCTTTAACTATACCATCTTTTCCACATAACTGGTGTATATTCCTATCCAAATCTGTATTCACTATCATTATTAATAACTGTGCTTTTAATTTACCATGTTTTTTTCTACAAAAGGTAAATATTTTAACGAAAATTGCACAAAGCGTATCTGCTACGGACTCGTATAAACTCGCAGCGAAACGCAACTAAAAATGGCGATGGCCCGTTCTGGTAGTGGAACTATGCGGCAGCGCCCTCTATAGTATCATTTTTTTAAATGTTTAAAAAACAAAACATTTATTAGCTTCATATATCTTAAATTCAACGTTAGAAATGAGATCTAGGAAAAACATTATAAAAATAACCATATATTGATGGTATTATTTTTAATGTTAATAAAATTATGGTTTTCTAAATATTGGTTTTTTAACGTTAGAAATATATTTTCGGTAATGCTTTTACATGAAATTTTCGTTAGGATTTTCTACATGTTTTTTTAATGTCAAAAGTTGACTTAATTTTAACACAAATTTGTGCTAGAAAAAAAACATTTTTTTTGTCAACATTTATTTAACGTTTTTTACGATTTTGTGCTTAGTGGGTTTTATTACTGTTTGGTAAATGTTCAATCCCCTGTATTTTGACCCCGCTGAATCCGAATATTGTCACCTTGAAATGTTGACAGAGGTTGAGATGTTCAAAATGGCGGCCAACATGACGGCAATATTTTAAATTGCTGCTGTAAAGCCGGAATTGACACAGATGTACCTACATTCAAAATATATATTTATATTCATTCGAACCTCTATAACTCGAACTTAAGGGGACAACCAAAACAGTTCGTGTTATGGAGAGTTTAAGTTATAGAAATTCGAGTTAGAGGTTAAAATACATATAAAAATTGAAAAATGTTATAGAGAGGTTCGAGTTATAGAGGTTCGAGTTAAAGAGGTTCGACTGTAACTAAAAAATAATATTAGTTTTTTTTAAATGGCTGAAACCCTCCAAAAAACCCCCCAGAACTCCCAATAAAAAAATGTTGTCAAATTTTCTTACAAACGAAGGGGTATAGGATAGAATAAATAAATACGTATTTTTTTTCCTAAGAAGCTTAATCTTCTTTAAAAATACATAAAATATGTAACAAAAATTGATTATTGTGGTTATTTTTGAAAATTAATTTATACAAGTACGCCTCTGGAGACTTTCCTGTAACATAAACCCCACATTATATTACAGCTTTTAAACGAAAATTATATTTACTACAATAAAGTGTACTACAAATGTTTTCCCAAGAAGTGTAGTTTTTGAGAAAATTTTATAAAACTTGTAATAAACATGTTTTTTTTTATATATATATATATTTATCGGTTTCACAACGTTCTACGTCTTATTCTTATTTCACTATCTATTCCTTCTCTCCAGCTTCTCCTTGGCCTTCCTCGTTTTCTTCGGCCAGTTGGTTTCCATTGTAATATTTGTTTAGGTGGTCTTCCATCATCCATTCTTTTTACATGTCCGTACCACACCAGTTGTTTTGTTCTTATATCATCCACTAGAGTACGTTCACCCACTGTCATAATTTCTCTTATTCTTTGATTGGTAACTCTTTCTCTTTTTGATTTCCCTGCTGCTCTTCTCCAATAGTCCATCTCCATAGCGGAAAGCATTTTTTCTGTTCTATCTTTGATTGGCCATACTTCTGAGCCGTATGTAATAATACTTTTTACAATGGTGTTATATATAAGCTTTTTGTTATGTTTTGATATACTTTGGTCCCAAATTATTCCATTTAATAAAGTTATTGCTTTTCTTCCTTGTACGTTTCTATATTTTATAGCTTTGTCTAGTGTTCCGTCAGCTGTAATTTTTAGACCCAAGTATTTATACTCATCACAGGACTGAATTCGCTGCCCAGTATTTTAGATTAGATCCTGTTTCGTTCCACCAATACACATATACTCTGTCTTATTGATATTAACCTCTAGTCCCCAATTATTGTACTCTTCTATTAGTTTTCGTGTCATATATTCGAGGTCGTCATAATCCTGAGCCACCACTATCTGATCATCGGCGAAACATAAAGTATACAAGGTGGTTTCATTCAACGGAATTCCCATGTTTTGGCATTTTCTTTTCCAGACTTTAAGGACCTGTTCCAAATATATCTTGAAGAGCGTAGTCGAGATACAGCAACCTTGTTTAAGACCTTTATTTACTTGAAAGCCTTTGGTTAGTTTTGCTTTTATTTTAACTTTTGCCTTACTATTGCGGTATAACTCTTTGATGGCCTTAATTAGTTGTACGCTTATGTTTGTCTTTTCCAACGCTTTCCAAAGTAGATTTAGTGGTATACTATCATATGCAGATGGAGCTCTTGTCCGTATGCCATTTTCTTTTCAATAACTTGGGTTATACAAAAGAGATGATCTGAAGTCGATCTACCCGCCCTGAAACCAGCTTGTTCTTCTGCCTCCATATCTTTATATTCGCTCTCCACTTTATTTCTTATTATTTTGCCATATATTCTGCTTAGCGTACTAGTTACAGATATACCTCTATAATTGTCACATATATCTTTATATGTTTTTTTAAATAAGACTAATTTACGGACGCCACTGAAGAGCTGCTTACTTTTCCTAACCATATCTACCCATACATCATTGGAAAGGGAATTCTGTTCTCCACAAAAAACTGTTCTTTGCAATTTTCAATAAAAAGGTGAGTTTTCGAGAAAATTGAATAAAACTGAAAAAAACAAGTTTGGGGTTTGGGGGGGATTTTCTGCGTCCCTGTCGATATTTCGAGTTGATAAAAGGGATAGTCAGATTCAGTGGGGTCGAATTAGGGGAAATAGTCTGTTGTTATAGCCTGTGATTTGCTTCAACTATTTTCTTGAAAGTCAAAATGAAGGTGAAATTTCCCCTAGAAACATCTGAAACCTTCAAAAAAACAACCACCAAAGCTGCAGGATTCTGACTGCGATTTTTTTTAGGAAGAAACTAGAACTGCCAGTTTACAATTACGTATCGTCACCCGAGAATCCTATTCGATGGGAAGAATTTGCATCTATCGGTTTAGCATACAGTCTTCAACATCCCTGCTCACACACATTATGGTTCCCCTTCCTCATTTGGGTAGAAACTACGTTTCAGAGGGATATTTTAAGATTACTTTTACACTATTTACCTGCTTTTGTTTTCGACCTAATAAGCTTTGTGACAGGAGAAAAATTAAAGTCCTTCAGAACTTATAAAAAAGTTCATGCACTTTTGGATGCTTTAGAATACTTTGTCACTACAGAATGGAAGTTTGATAATAAAAACGTTCGACATTTGTGGAAAAAAATGTCGCAGTTTGACAAAGAACTGTTTCCTTTTAGCATGAGAGAATTTTCGTGGTTTTTGATGTTTGATCCCTTCATAAAAGGAATTAAAAAAAACGTGTTAAAAGAAGATGACTCAAAACTAGAGTTTGCTAAAAGTAGACAGTTGAAGTTAAGAATATTGAATAATGTTTTTTGTGTACTCTTAATTTGTGCAGGTGGATTTTTAGTATATTGGATATTGTCAAAATTATTTTTAGCTCTATTTTATATTTTTATTTAGGTTAATAAAAATATTTTAATTTGTTGCTTCATTAATAACTTTCTTTCAGTAATTAATGCTCAGGTAGTAAGGGTTCATCAAATGACGTCTTTGTGGGAAACAGCGGTCACAAAATTTTAGACGTTTATGTTGTTTTGACCTACCCATATAATAAGGGGCAGGATAAAACAGTAAACATGACAACAATAATAGGGATTAGTCTGACAGTTTCGCATTATAAGAACAGCTGTCTTTTTAAAACTGTTTGGTTTTCACTATCTCCAACGTCGATCACAAGGATACGAATGATCCCCATCTGGAACACGTCCTGACAATCAGGAACAAGTGATCCATTCCAATCCCCGACCGAACCGGTTTCGACCTTTTGGGCCATCCTCAGGTGAATGTAGGCGATAGCTCCGTGTAGAGCATAAGTTTTGTAAAACCAACAGAAACAACTACTTATAGTGAACAGTTTTAACAAGTTCCTAACGAAAGCATCAAGCCATCAGTATAATTCAATTCCGGTAGGGATATTTTCCCTCGGAGTAGTTGTTTCTGTTGGTTTTATAAAACTTATGCTCTACACGGAGCTATCGCCTACATTCACCTGAGGATGGCCCGAAAGGTTGAAACCGGTCCGGTCGTGGATTGGCATGGATCACTTGTTCCTGATTGTCAGGACGTGTTCCAGACGGGGATCATTCGTATCCTTGTGATCGACGTTGGAGATAATGAAAACCAAACAGTTTTAACAAGTTCCCAACGAAAGCATCAAGCCATCAATATAATTCAATGCCGGTAGAGGTATTTTCCCTCGGAGTAGTTGTTTCTGTTGGTTTTACAAAACATATGCTCTACACGGAGCTATCGTCTACATTCACCTGAGGATGGCCCAAAAGGTCGAAACCGGTCCGGTCGTGAATTGGCATGGATCACTTGTTCCTGATTGTCAGGACGTGTTCCAGACGGGGATCATTCGTATCCTTGTGATCGACGTTGGAGATAATGAAAACCAAACAGTTTTAACAAGTTCCCAACGAAAGCATCAAGCCATCAGTATAATTCAATGCCGGTAGAGGTATTTTCCCTCGGAGTAGTTGTTTCTGTGGTTTTACAAAACTTATGCTCTACACGGAGCTATCGCCTACATTCACCTGAGGATGGCCCAAAAGGTCGAAACCGGTCCGGTCGTGGATTGGCATGGATCACTTGTTCCTGATTGTCAGGACGTGTTCCAGACGGGGATCATTCGTATCCTTGTGATCGACGTTGGAGATAATGAAAAACAAACAGTTTTAACAAGTTCCCAACGAAAGCATCAAGCCATCAGTATAATTCAATGCCGGTAGGGGTATTTTCCCTCGGAGAAGTTGTTCTTGTTGGTTTTACAAAACTTATGCTCTACACGGAGCTATCGCCTACATTCACCTGAGGATGGCCCAAAAGGTCGAAACCGGTCCGGTCGTGGATTGGCATGGATCACTTGTTCCTGATTGTCAGGACGTGTTCCAGACGGGGATCATTCGTATCCTTGTGATCGACGTTGGAGATAATGAAAAACAAACAGTTTTAACAAGTTCCCAACGAAAGCATCAAGCCATCAGTATAATTCAATGCCGGTAGGGGTATTTTCCCTCGGAGAAGTTGTTCTTGTTGGTTTTACAAAACTTATGCTCTACACGGAGCTATCGCCTACATTCACCTGAGGATGGCCCAAAAGGTCGAAACCGGTCCGGTCGTGGATTGGCATGGATCACTTGTTCCTGATTGTCAGGACGTGTTCCAGACGGGGATCATTCGTATCCTTGTGATCGACGTTGGAGATAATGAAAAACAAACAGTTTTAACAAGTTCCCAACGAAAGCATCAAGCCATCAGTATAATTCAATGCCGGTAGGGGTATTTTCCCTCGGAGAAGTTGTTCTTGTTGGTTTTACAAAACTTATGCTCTACACGGAGCTATCGCCTACATTCACCTGAGGATGGCCCAAAAGGTCGAAACCGGTCCGGTCGTGGATTGGCATGGATCACTTGTTCCTGATTGTCAGGACGTGTTCCAGACGGGGATCATTCGTATCCTTGTGATCGACGTTGGAGATAATGAAAAACAAACAGTTTTAACAAGTTCCCAACGAAAGCATCAAGCCATCAGTATAATTCAATGCCGGTAGGGGTATTTTCCCTCGGAGAAGTTGTTCTTGTTGGTTTTACAAAACTTATGCTCTACACGGAGCTATCGCCTACATTCACCTGAGGATGGCCCAAAAGGTCGAAACCGGTCCGGTCGTGGATTGGCATGGATCACTTGTTCCTGATTGTCAGGACGTGTTCCAGACGGGGATCATTCGTATCCTTGTGATCGACGTTGGAGATAATGAAAAACAAACAGTTTTAACAAGTTCCCAACGAAAGCATCAAGCCATCAGTATAATTCAATGCCGGTAGGGGTATTTTCCCTCGGAGAAGTTGTTCTTGTTGGTTTTACAAAACTTATGCTCTAAACGGAGCTATCGCCTACATTCACCTGAGGATGGCCCAAAAGGTCGAAACCGGTCCGGTCGTGGATTGGCATGGATCACTTGTTCCTGATTGTCAGGACGTGTTCCAGACGGGGATCATTCGTATCCTTGTGATCGACGTTGGAGATAATGAAAAACAAACAGTTTTAACAAGTTCCCAACGAAAGCATCAAGCCATCAGTATAATTCAATGCCGGTAGGGGTATTTTCCCTCGGAGAAGTTGTTCTTGTTGGTTTTACAAAACTTATGCTCTAAACGGAGCTATCGCCTACATTCACCTGAGGATGGCCCAAAAGGTCGAAACCGGTCCGGTCGTGAATTGGCATGGATCACTTGTTCCTGATTGTCAGGACGTGTTCCAGACGGGGATCATTCGTATCCTTGTGATCGACGTTGGAGATAATGAAAACCAAACAGTTTTAACAAGTTCCCAACGAAAGCATCAAGCCATCAGTATAATTCAATGCCGGTAGGGGTATTTTCCCTCGGAGTAGTTGTTTCTGTTGGTTTTATATAAGCTGTCTTTTTGTTTGACACTCGTAGACAAAAATTGAGTAGAAATAAAATTTCGGACTTCCATTGTCTTTATTTATTTTAAACACAACGTTTCGATAACAGATACTTACTAACCGAAACGTCGTGTTTAAAATAAATAAAGACAATGGAAGTCCGAAATTTTAATTCAACAGCTGTCTTCTGTCAAAATTTGACCTTTGTGTATTATAAGAGCAGGAATTAATGGTGCCGCCATTATTAATGTAAAATAAACGACTGGAGTTATAAATTCGATTTTGATATGTCAATTTTGAAAGATCAACTGTCAGAATAGTACCCGGTACTATTACTGCCTGGCTTTATTGCAATAAGTCCCTAATATATATTTTTATTAATATTACTAAACTTTTAAAAATAATACCTTGTGACGTGTCGTTTTGATTTTGAACATTATTTTATTTATTATGTCGGTTTAGACCGTTTTTCTACGTTGTCCGACTTCTATCCTCTACCTCCTTCGATCCTGACAATCATCTTTTGTCAGATTTTGGATTGACTGTTGGCATTCTAGTTTAGGACGCCCTCTTTTTCTGCGCCCTATTGGTTGCCATTCTAGGACCTGCTTTGGTAATCTGTCGTCGTTCATCCGTTGTACATGGCCGTACCATATCAGTTGCCTTTTAGTGACGTCATCCGATTCCCATTCTTTCTTTTATGATATCATTTCTTATGTGATCTGTTCTAGATATTCTCATTGATCTTCTTATTGCATCCATTTCGACACTTTCCATTTTTGTTTTGTATTTTTATATTACGCGACAAGTCTCTGTTCCAGACAACAGCGAGCTTTTCACCATTGTTTTATATATGCTAAATATGAAATTCTTTTTTATCTCTCTGCTCCATAAAATACTGTTAA
This sequence comes from Aspidapion aeneum, assembly GCA_963576565.1. NCBI lineage: Eukaryota > Metazoa > Arthropoda > Insecta > Coleoptera > Brentidae > Aspidapion > Aspidapion aeneum. Next base: position 70,003,076 of record OY755046.1, read on the forward strand.
GACATCCAATAACCTTTTTTGCAGTTCTTTACAGTCTGTTTCTGTCTTTTCAAATGTTGAATATTATTTCCTGGATAAAATATCCTAAGTATAAGCGGAAACTTTTAAAGTGGCATTTTGTATAATTTAACTTGTAAAAAAATTAATATACAATTAGAAAAAATTAAAAAAGTTATATGTAACGCAATGGCGCAACAAATTTTTATGAATACAATCGGTTTTTGGAATACGAAATCAAGGTCAGATCATTGGGTCAACATACTGTTTTTTTAGAATGAAAGTTAAAAAAAATATATTTTTTTAAAACTGCTTGTGTAGTTGTAGTATCTAAGCTTAATCATAATTTTAAAATTAAGACAGAAATAATTGAATCAAAAAATTTGGTAATAATTTTTCAAAATAAGTGCAATGGCTTCAACTGAGTTGACAGATATCCAAAGATTCTACAAAAATACAACTTGGTTTTTGACAGGAACAACAGGGTTCATTGGAAAGTTGTACCTGGAAAAAGTTTTGAGATGTCTACCTATCAAAAAAGTGTTCATTATGATTAGACCCAAAAAAAATCTGACTCCGGAACAAAGGTTTGAACAGATTTGTGAATCTCCGGTAAGTACGAGGTGTGACAGTAAAATTATAAGACTGTTGTAAAAAATCTATATATATATATATATATATATATATATATATATATATATATATCGGTTTCACAACGTTCTACGTCTTCCGATACCCAATCTCCACTCGTTTCTGTTTGCCCATAATTCATCATCTAGGCCTCTTATTCTTATTTCACTATCTATTCCTTCTCTCCAGCTTCTCCTTGGCCGTCCTCGTTTTCTTCGGCCAGTTGGTTTCCATTGTCGTATTTGTTTAGGTAGTCTTTCATCATTCATTCTTTGTACATGTCCGTACCATACCAGTTGTTTTGTTCTTATATCATCCACTAAAGTACGTTCACCCACTGTCATAAAAAAACAATGATTAAATAAGAATAACACCCCTAATATCGTATAATTGGGGGAACAAGAATTGGTTTTCGCTTGGACCCCCGTGGGTGTACAGCTTTCGAGCTGCCCACGGAAAAATACCAGAGAAACAAAATCTTTGTATGCCCGCTTAGTCACGAAAAATTGTTGTTTTTTATTCACGGGTACTAAACTTTACGTTTGGAGAATTGGTTTTTTTTGGAAAACACTAAACCGATTTCAATGATTCGTAGATATTTGACACAATCAAAAGAACAGATCCTGATGCATTAAAAAAAGTCGAGGTCCTGGTTGGAGACAGTGTTGAACCTAAGTTAGGGTTAAGTCAAGAAGACAGGAGAAAAATAATCGAAGAAGTTAATGTTATAGTCCACTGTGCGGCGACGACCAGGTTTGATGCCCCTATTAAGGAAGCCACGTATACCAATGTGAGATCCACCAGGGACATCATTATTTTGGCTAAACAGATAAAAAGAATTAAGGTAAATACAGTAGAACCCCGATTATCCGTGCGCTGATTATCCTGGCTGCGTATTTACGTTTCCGTGCTCATTTCACTTCGGCGCGGTTTTGAAATAGACACGGAAATAATATATTTGGGTTCAAATACGTGTTGATTTTAAGAGTTTTGATCTCGAAATGAGCACGGATCTGTAAGAGAACATCGCTCATTAAACTATTACAAAAGCGTATTCAACTGTCAGGTTAAAACGCTATCATAACGAAAGCTAATTAATCAAATATAACCGAACCGAACCAAAGCAAACTGAACCAATAATTTTTTCAAAAAAAAAACTTTCCTGACTTCCTACCCGGGATCCTAGAGGATGTGAATCCGAACCGAGACGAACCGAATTGAACCAAACCGAACCGAACCAAAGCAAACTCAACCAACAATTAAAAAAAAACTTTTCTGACTTCTTTCCCGGGATCCTAGAGGGTGTGAATGAATAGTGTTGTAGTTTAGTTTGGTTAGGTTAGGTTTGGTTCGGTTTAGTTAGGATCGGTTCGGTTTGGATTCACATCCTCTAGGATCCCGGGTAGGAACTCAGGAAAGTTTTTTTTTTGAAAAAAATTATTGCTTCAGTTTGCTTTGGTTCGGTTCGATTAGATTTGATTGATTAGCTTTCGTTAGGTTAGGTTTTTGAAACTTTCTATTTTCATGTGGTTAGAAATCAAGTGAAAATCATTTAAATCATTAAAATTTATTAATAACAGAACAACATCTGTCGTCGTAGTTGCCGGTGTAAGACAATGAACACTGAACTTTGCAGGTATAGTTAATGGAAGAGTGTTCTTCAAACTTCAAAGAGTTTCAAAATCTTGAGTAATATTAGTACAAATACTTTTAAACTGCTCCATAATTTTCATATTAACAAACATATAACCTCAAAATCAAACTAATAAGCAACGTGAATCCAATTTAAGTTTCAAATGTGCACTAATAAGTAAACCCCTGCGCTGCGTAATTCTATACAAATCCGTGCCTTGTTCGAGCCTCGGCGCCTTAAAATCAACACGCATTTGTAACTTAATATGTTGCAACATTTCCGTGTCTATTTCAAAACAGCGCTGCCGTGAAATCAGCACGGAAACGTAAATACGCATCCGGGCTGCGGATTATCCGTGCTATGATTTCCCATCGTCGAAATTGTGTTTTTGAAGTTCTATCGAAATAGGGTTACCGGAAATCACTCGACCAAAACCTTATGTAGAATTATATTTTTTGTTCTGTTATCTTTTTATGCAATACATACATATAAACTTAGTTTGAACTTATGGGATCTTTTTTTTTCTGTCATATTTTGAGTATTTATACATAATATGTATGTAACATGTAATAAATGAATGTTCGGATTATCCGTGCCTCGTCCGGTCCCGTGGAGCACGGATAATCGGGGTTCTACTCGCAGCCAACGATAAAGACCGGCCATGGCGCGTTATAAGCAAGTCGGCGGTCACGTGATCTTAGGAGTCCCAGGATTCTTATTGTATTGCTTAATATATTATTTGTTTTTACACAATTTAAATAAATTAACAAAAAAATTTTGTTCTTTTATAGGCAAAAATTTTAAAAAATATTTTGCTGATATATGTGTTTATTATGGATAAAATAACTGAATCTATACAATAAAAAATTATACAAAATTTGCATTCTAATATCTTCAGGTACATATATTAGGTACATAATATCGTTAGTAACTTCAAATCTATACAAGTCTTTCAAAATTGGACATATCAAACCTAAGCTTCTAGTTTTTTAATTTTTCTTTGAGTGTCATCATCTTTGTCAGAGTTCTTATTCAAAGATTTATTAGCAGACACTAAATGATTGTGCTTTTTAATAAAATTATTTTAAAAAACTTTACATGCCCTTAAACTAATTTTTTCAAGCTTTGACAATAGTTTTTCTCCACAAAAACACTCGCTAGAGTTATCTGAAGAAAAATTTTAAATATAAAACATTTCACAATAATTTATTTAAAAGAAACAAGTGATTTAGTGAATAAGTGAGATGGTTTTTACATTCAATGAACTGAATGTAGTGGTCGTCAATAATTTTTTGAAAATTTACCCAGCACAAAGTTTAATATATATTTCATTAAAGTGTAAGTTAACTACCAACTCATGTTCTTTTAAAAGCTGTATCTTACTTTTTAAATATTTCACACTACCAGAGAGATTACTATCTGTTAGCAATATTTTACAAATCAGTATTTTAATATTGCGAGGGTGCGGAAGACATATTACCTTAGAATTGTAAATTGACGTGTATGCACTGGATGACTGGATAAACAAAGATGAAGCCAACATTAAAGTGTATCCACAATATCTTCGATTCTCAGGTTACCTTTTCAAGAGACCTAATTGTTCAATAAGAAATGACAACTGAACACATTTTTCACTCTCACTATCGAAAATGTCACTAAGGATGTCTATTACTTGATCAATCTTATCCAAGATCTTATATTTTACCACTTCTTTCCCGTTTGCAACATATTAGGTTTCAGTTTTATAGTTGGACCGACAAGGAACAACACTAATTAAACGTTCGCGGCATTGTTTATCTTATAGGTATTTTATTTATAATTTACTCATTAGCCATTAATTATTTTAACGCAGCCCACTACAGTCTTTTTCGTGGGCTTTGTTATTTTAATAACTTTGATAAAATTCACTTAAAATTCGTTCCCGAATTAAAAAAAAATTGACGTAAACAATAATACCAAATCTGAAAACACACATGTTTTATAATGACAGCGGGCCGTGAGGCGTTTTTTTGTGAGCCTCCTACGGTCACGTGATATTTCCGCGCCCGGGCCGGTCTTTCTCGTGGGCTGCGGTTCTCCTGTACAAATAAAAATAAGGTAGGATGAGTTGGGGTAAATGAATCCAAAATTATTGTCCGGCCAAAACAAAATGAGACGCAAAAGAGATGGCATCAATTAGCCCTATCTTTCTCGGTCCAGTGGCCGTGCTATAATTATTTAATTTATTATTATTAGGTATTAATTTATTTAATTACTGCTAAGGACTATTATATTTTTAGTCATTTGTATACATAAGTACCGGATATTCAAACAGTAACAGATCAGAGATCCTGGAAAAAATTTACGAATCCAGAATTTCCGCAGAAAACCTCATTTCCCTATGCGATAGCCTGGACAATGATACCCTGGAATCTATGACACCAAAGTAAGACCTTTAGACATGGGCGCACCCAGGGGGCTTCGGGGCCCGGCCAAGGTTTTTTTAGATATTTTCTAGATATTTCATGAACACAAAAATAAAATAGCATAAAATATTATCTCGCCCCCCCCCCCAAGACATATTCCTGGGTGCGCCACTGCCTAAAAAGAGCCTACGTAGTATAGGCATATTTATTTAGACAAAACCATTTCTTTCGACAACAATATGACTTTAGATGAAGTTGTATTTATTTAGACAATAATGTCCAAGTAGCGGTATATATATGTAGACAATTCTGCCGTCAAAATTACTAAAATTAATTACAAAAATTTACAAAAATTACAAAAATTACAAAAATTACAAAAATTACAAAAATTACAAAAATTACAAAAATTACAAAAATTACAAAAATTACAAAAATTACAAAAATTACAAAAATTACAAAAATTACAAAAATTACAAAAATTACAAAAATTACAAAAATTACAAAAATTACAAAAATTACAAAAATTACAAAAATTACAAAAATTACAAAAATTACAAAAATTACAAAAATTACAAAAATTACAAAAATTACAAAAATTACAAAAATTACAAAAATTACAAAAATTACAAAAATTACAAAAATTACAAAAATTACAAAAATTACAAAAATTACAAAAATTACAAAAATTACAAAAATTACAAAAATTACAAAAATTACAAAAATTACAAAAATTACAAAAATTACAAAAATTACAAAAATTACAAAAATTACAAAAATTACAAAAATTACAAAAATTACAAAAATTACAAAAATTACAAAAATTACAAAAATTACAAAAATTACAAAAATTACAAAAATTACAAAAATTACAAAAATTACAAAAATTACAAAAATTACAAAAATTACAAAAATTACAAAAATTACAAAAATTACAAAAATTACAAGAATTACCAGAATTACCAGAATTACCAGAATTACCAGAATTACCAGAATTACCAGAATTACCAGAATTACCAGAATTACCAGAATTACCAGAATTATCAGAATTACCAGAATTACCAGAATTACCAGAATTACCAGAATTAACAGAATTAACAGAATTACCAGAATTACCGGAATCACCAGAATCACCAGAATTAACAGAATTAACACAATTACCAGAATTATCAGAATTACCAGAATTACCAGAATTACCAGAATTACCAGAATTACAAAAATTACAAAAACTGTCAAATGCGAGGTTTAGGCTTAAGACGGCAGAATCATATCTGTTTATTTTCACAACAGTATTTATTTAGACAACAGCAACGGTATTTATTCGGACAGTAATTTATGTTAGTTTTATTTAAACAATGATGTCTATTTATTTAGACGACGGTTTTTATTTAGACAATGAGATTTGTTTATTTAGACAATGCAGGTTTTGAGATATGACCACTAATAAAAAGAGCCTTTTAGGTTGACAGAGACTTGGCCAAATGATGTCAAGTATATTTATTTAGACAACGCTTTTTATTTAGACAATGAGATCTGTTTGTTTAGACAACGTGGGTTGTTAGACATGACCACTAATAAATAGAGTATTTTAGTTTGAAACTAGTACACAATGATTATGTAGATATAAAATTTTGGACTTCCATTGTCTTTATTTATTTTAAACACAACGTTTCGGTTAGTAAGTATCTCTAACCGTTTCCTAGTGTAAACCGACTAACCGAAACGTCGCACAGTGCGGACAAAAACAGGGTTTTTGGACAATAATCAATATCTTTGTTGTTTTTCAAAAAAGTTAATTTTTTTATAGGGTATGTGATAAAGTGTAGTCTAAAGGTTAAAATAATAAATATATAAATATAAATAAACTTTTTAAAATATATATATGTCATTTTATTTAAAATATTTAAAAAATTAATTAAAGTACATTCAGTTTAACCTACAGTTACGTTAAAAATAAAAATCAATTTACTTTTGTGTTAGAAATTAAACTAAAATTATTTTTTTCATTCTGATTCATGGGCGTAGTTAGGAAGGCTTGGGGGGGGGCTAAGTCCCTTCCAGAAAAATTAAATTAGCAACCCCAAAATAATTATTTTTACCATACACATTGCACCCTCAGTTCCTGTTTTTTAAAGATGATTCTAAGAAAGCCGTTTTAGGCCGTCCACGACTCGGTCCGGGTACGGCCTCTGTTTCCGAATCTGTATTTTTTGATTTTCCTGAATCCGTTTTATAGCAAAATTTCTCAGATATAATATCTTTATTTAACCATTCGAAATAACGGTTTTGAAAATGAAATTTGTTTCGTCCCGATAGCTTCCATTTGAGACTGAGACTTTTGCAAAAATTTAATGATGCCTTATTTAGAATTTGGTTATTTTTGTCAGAACATTCTTCTAAATCCAACAAGGGTTGAATTTTTTTGAAAATATTTAACACCTTCAGATTTTCGTGAGAGGCCACTCATTTAACAAGTCTGAATGTTTTATGCTTATGCGTTCTAAAAGTAAAAAAAAATGTATATTATCTTCTTAGGGACTTTTATCCCGAGAAGAAAAAATTGTATGTAGCTACAGTTCGCCGATTGCTCAAAAGATCATTTTGGGCCCCGTTTTTATTAAAATTATTTTGCAAGAGAAACAGACTTCCCATTTTTATGTTTTATCTTTGAACGTCACTTTTTATCCATTAACTTTATCCCTAAAAGTTGTGATAAAAAGCGCACTTTTGATCTCCAAAGTGCAAAAAAATTATTTTTTTTTTAAATATTCGCCCACACAAACACCAGAATAATTTTTGGCATATATATTTTAAGACTGATAGCAGTATTTTTATAATTTTATTGACTACCTCAAATTATTGTATTTGTGCGTTCCCATTGACAAAAAACGGCCAATACGATATGCGATTCTAAAATATTTAATATTCCATTTTGCTCACAGTAGTATAAGGTGACTAAGTACCATAAATATCTTGGGAATTTTTCAAAAATTTATTATCACCTATAACCACTCGCCATCACCGAATAATATTCCTCATATCTTCTCCAGATTTAGTGCCATTTTTGACACCTTGCTGCCGCCATTTTTGACGTTGATGAGAGCTGTCACAATTTTATATTTGTCCAAATGGTGGCAAGACTGGTTTTAAGGGTATACCTAAACAGGAGATGATGTGAGGCCAGGGCTATCAAAATGGACGGGCCACGATCCTCCACTTTGTTGACGTCACATCCGGGGCTGATTTTTTTTTTGATGGTCACGTTACGACACAGCTGATTGTCTTTAAAATTTTGAAGTTGGAATGACGGTTCATGGATATTTGATTTTTTGTTAAATAAAGCTGTTTTTGAGATTGTTTTTACTTTATTCTGGCAGAACAATTTTTTTTAAATGTATAGTAAGCCCTAATTTTTCATAGCCGCTTCATTAGCTCACACAAAAATTAAGTTTAAAGCAGAAGCGAATGTGACAATCACATATGACAAAGTCAAATACATGTCAAATATAACAGTTGGCATGTGGTACATGGCGGGTAATTTGAATTCAAAATAAGGAATGCTAAATCTTGAAGATTTTAACCTTTTAATCATGTTGCTTCCTTACAAACCTTTGGTGGAATATCGGGATGGTGTCTGAGAATATTTCACTGAAATTTTGCGGAAATCTGTAGTGCCATTTTGAAAATATCATAAAAAAACGTCTGACCTCCCATAAGACCCAATGTAAAATTCAGCCCCGGGAGAACAGCTGTTTTTTTCAGGGTCGTGGCCTCTATTTTTGTGTTGGCCTTGGTGAGGCCTCTCAACCGGGGTCGTAACCAATGTGTTATAAATTATTAGGATGAAATATATTATTAAAAAAATACAGCACCCTTAGTAGCATATGCTACCTTTTTGCTAATTCATTGGACTAATATTTAGGATATATTACAAAAATTACAAAAATTACAATGAACCTTGCAAATCTTTGCAATTTTTATAACCTTAATAGAATTTAAAAAATATTTTTTTTTGTAAGCATAACAGTTTTAATTAAATTATTTTAAAAGCGAGACGTCAATTTGACAAAATTTTATTTAAACAAATAGCGTAAATATATATCACTGAAAAAAGAAATTTTTTTTTATATTTAAATGCAGAACCAGTAAAATTAATTTTCTGATAGGTATTTTATACGATTTTTTTGTACCTGTTTTAAAATAACGACTTTAACGATTTATTTTGTTCACTTTGGCAAGTGTTACTAAAAAATAGGTTATGATTACAGATAAACTGGACATTTATCTATACTTTTGCAATATTAAAACTTTTAAAATGTAACCTCAGTTTTTCGAATATTGCCCACAGGAGTCCGCACTGTGCGTCGCGTTTAAAATAAATAAAGAGAATGGAAGTCCGAAATTTTATTTCTGGAGTATTTTAGGTTGACAGAGACTTGGCCAAATACATATACCTTTAGTAAACAAGTAACAGAAGACCTTATAAACAGAGAATGCAAAGACATGCCAGTTTGTATTTGTAGACCGACTATTGGTAAGTTTTTTTTTGTTCGATTTTAATTTCAATAATTTTGAAAACGACAATAATATTTAATTATTTAGACAGCAGTATTTATTTTATTAGTCAAACAAGTTTCCGTGGCTAATCGGGTAAAAAGAAGTTTTTGTTTCTCTCATATTTTTCCGTGGGTAGCTCGAAAGCTTAACCTCACGGGGGTCTAAGATCTAATGGACACCTAATAAGTGTTGACAGTTAACTGTTTCGTCCTTATGGGACTCCTCAGAACACTGCTTGGTCAATGTGACACGTCTGCGAAGTTTATCAGACCGTTTTGTCTTTCATCCTACGTCTATAGTGAGAAAACGCTCGCAAGAAGCGCCATCTACCGAGATACGAGCGAAACTAGAACAAGGATTTGCGGCGCGGTTCAGTGAGCTTTTATTAGATAGGCAACTCCGGCTGTTTGACAGATCGTTAACTCTGTGGCGCCCACTACTGAGCTTAGTGACGAACTAAAAGTTGAGGCGGGAAATTTGAATCGCCTTTTATAATAAATTTTCTTTAATTTTAAAGTTTTTTTTGAAATTTTTAGTCAGTCAATATTTTATAAAGACATACACTGTCTTTATAAGATATAAACAGATTGAAAATGATATATAAAGTGCAATAAATAAAACATTTTTTAAATGAGTTTTTATTATTATAAAAAAGCTACAAATTAATGACTAACTATTGATGAAATAATAAATAGTCTAATTGATTGGTAAAATAAAATATAATGAAAAACCAAACACTATCTAGTATATTTAAGTTTGCTTTTAACATTTCTGGTGAGTGATGAGTGAATAAATAATGAAACAGTTGTTCGTAAAGAGAATCATTCTTAAATGTCTACTTTTTAACAGCTTGACGAAAATCTGACATGATTTAAAAGTACCTCCTTGTCTTGGTTGTAAGTTGTGTAGGGTATTTTCCAAAGCAGGATATGTGGCAGCACATATCATCCAAAAGCTAAAAACAATAAAAAAAATCTACTTATAACCGTACTAGATTATGGTAAGATAAAGATTTAAAATTAAGGAATACATTTATTCAAAGTACATTACGCTGCTGGGTAATCCCTCGTTTACCCATCAATTAAGCACAAATTTAGTGTTAATTTTGTTTGTGTCTCCCTTTTACTTAATATCAAAAGAAAGGGATAGACATAAAATTAACACTAAATTTGTGCTTAATTGATGAGCAAATATGGCACCTACCAGGCATTGGAAACCTGTATTCAGAGTTCCGAAAAGTAAGCGATAAGAAGTTAAAAAGACACTACCAATACAAATTTTATCAAATGCCAATCTAACCTCAAATGAGAAAATAAGAAAACTTACCTTAAAATGTCTCGGAAAACTATGCATTTTATACTCGTCTGAACTTTAGACACTTCACCCAGAAAAGCAACTAGAAATTCTTATTCTTTTATATTTAAAAATTGCAAAAGTTACAAATTTAACAAAGTTTAATTTTAATGCGTCACAGCAACAAAGATTACATACATAAGCCAAAAAGATAGATTTAAAATGAACCCGAAATAAAACGCGGTGGAAGAGGTTTTTCTACCTGAAAAAAAGGGGGACGGAAAATCCAAACCACAGATAATTCTCAAAAAAAATAGAATAAGGAACAAACGCGCGACCGCAGCTCCTCTTTTGAGCTTAGTGAGAACTTTAACCTAACGACCTGTCAAATTGCATTGAGTTTCCTAGACATGAACAAGAGCAAGCGAGTATAAATTGAATTTTCGATCGATGAGAAGAAGAAGAAAAAGAAACCATCCGTGACCAGAGCAACACCCACGGGGGTCCAAGCAGCGTTGCCACCCTCGACCCTGAGGTCTTCAGGAGCAGTGCTGGAGAACTATTGATAGTTTGGATTGATTTAGTTAGTAAATTGTATTTCTACGATTTGTTTTTACTGACAAAATACCAAAATTAAGATTTAAATAAAAAGATTAAGTACATATTAGGTAGATAATAGATAGTTTAAGTTGTGCTACGTATTTTTATGTAAAACTGCACGTTAAGCGCTCTACGTTTTGTTCCAAATTTGAGTTTAAGTTGAATGTTTTTACGTTACCATAACAAGTCTACTAATAGCAGAGAATATGGAATGCGCCACTGTGTTTTTTTGATGTTACAATTTTGTTTTTTGTCCTTTCAACTACAGTAGGAATATATTTGCAAAGAATCGTTTGTACTGGCAAGGCCAACACAAAAATAGAGGCCACGACCCTGAAAAAATCAGCTGTTCTCCCGGGGCTGAATTTTACATTGGGTCTTATGAGAGGTCAGACGTTTTTTTATGATATTTTCAAAATGGCACTACAGATTTTCGCAAAATTTCAGTGAAATATTCTCAGACACCATCCCGATATTCCACCAAAGGTTTGTAAGGAAGCAACATGATTAAAAGGTTAAAATCTTCAAGATTTAGCATTCCTTATTTTGAATGCCAACTGTTATATTTGACATGTATTTGACTTTGTCATATGTGATTGTCACATTCGCTTCTGCTTTAAACTTAATTTTTGTGTGAGCTAATGAAGCGGCTATGAAAAATTAGGGCTTACTATACTTTAAAAAAAATTGTTCTGCCAGAATAAAGTAAAAACAATCTCAAAAACGGCTTTATTTAACAAAAAAATCAAATATCCATGAACCGTCATTCCAACTTCAAAATTTTAAAGACAATCAGCTGTGTCGTAACGTGACCATCAAAAAAAAATCAGCCCCGTATGTGACGTCAACAAAGTGGAGGATCGTGGCCCGTCCATTTTGATAGCCCTGGTACTGGAAGCGGAAATTATCGTCTAGGCCTCATTTTTCGATCGGTCAATCAACCAATTCTATTCTTTGGTAACGTTAAGGTGCCCGCAGACTGCCGTAAGCTAACGTAAATAAGTAAGCTCCTAACGTGACCTTGACGACGGTGTGAAGAAGTGCGCTTGCATATCTGTCAAATCTCATGCTTACGTAAAAATACGTAGCACAACTTAAACTATCTAATATTATACGTGAAAATCGTGTGAGCAGTAATTTTCTGGGAATCATTCAATTTACTGGCAAGTAACCTCAGGGGAATCACAAGGTCGGAGCCAATCGAATCGCTTCTCGCATCATCCTTTTATAATAGCGTGATCTTTAATGCCGCTTGCGGCTGCCGGCTGAGTAGATCGCAAAATCCAAGAGATGGCGCCATAAATACACTTTTAAAGACAATGGCTTGAAATAAAATTTTTATTCCACAAAGGATCTTACATAAAAAGAATATTTTATTTATGGTGTTTTTTTTAAATCGCGATCACGAGGCGTATAAAAAAAACAAGTTTTTATCGAAAAAAAAATCGGTAGAAAACTATGGTAATTCGGTATATATCGTAAAGTAAAAGGTTAAATCGGTAGATCTACCGAAAAATCGGTAGAGATGGCAACGCTGGGTCCAAGATCTATTAAGTGTTGACAGTTAACTGTTTCCTCCTTAAGGAACTCTTCAGAACACTGCATAGTCAATGTGACACTTTTGTAAAGGTACAGAGACGGTATATGAATCTCATCTTACGATGTTAGTAAGAGATAAATAATGCCTGCATTATCGTATACTTTCACATAAGTGGCGACATCTCCAAATATAAAAGAAACTACCGTAAAAATAAAAGGCAAGCAGATGAAACGAAAAACAGTACTCATGACCGTGACATAATTTGTCCCTCATGTCGGGTTAATGCATTGTAAAGAATCTTCTATGCCCGCTTAGCCACGAAAAATTGTCGATTTTTTTATTCACGGGTATAGTCCTTTCATTTTAAAAAGCCGTCAAAAAAACCCATAATAAAATTTGAAGTGTGAAACCCATTAAAGAATCCTAAACAAATAAAAGAGAATATGGGCCGGACTGGGAACTATTTATAGTATATAGTCAAGTAAAATAAAACGTTTAATCAAAGTTGCTGCTTAATGCGTATAATAATCATTAATAGATAGGTACTATATATACTATGTAGCTTGCCCCTGTAATATGTGTAATATGTTCGTATATTCTGGAACGATTTCCGTAATTTTCTACTGAGTTGCGCATACATATCAAAAATAATATCTTGAGTTTTCCACGTACAATGTGTTTTTAAAAGTTTTGCCTCGTCGTGATGTCTGTCTGCGTGTGTGTATATATTATATATATATATATATATATATATAGGTAAAATAGTGTTCGATACTCTTACGAGCTTATTAGATGTTGGTCAAAATCCATTAATGCGACAGTTTTTTGACAATTAAAAACTTTAAAAAATTCTAACTTTTTAATGGGACATCGTCTTACCAAAAACTTCGTAGGAGCTTTAGTTTCTTAGATATTTAAAAAAAACTGTTTTCAAGGCTCTTATATTATCATGGCTTCACTTGAAGTTTGATAATAGGCTAGCCAGGAAGATGTCAGTACCGTCATGGATCCATTTATTTTTTAGGGTTAAGGTTTGGTTTCTGTAAAACCGCAGACTCTAATGGTACCACCACTTCTTCTTCTCCTTAGTCCTCAAATGGTCTCCAAAAATTTGTTTGTGGTGTTTCAAATGGCTGCCAAAACGCCATCACTTACTAGGTCCTCACTTATAAAAACAAACTAAAATATACAGGTTTATAATTGTTATTATTCACAACAATAATGAAAATCTCACTATAATAATGACATGAATTCAAATCCGTAATATAAACACAACCGCTAACAATTTTAAAATGAGTTTGACCCTGTATTAAAGAATGCAGGTTCGAAAGTCTTTATCCGTGCTTAAAACACAGAAATTCTTCCCAAAATTTGAAAATAAATTTTCAATTTTGCACTCCTGCAAATCTCAAAATGGTTATTATGATTAGGGTGGCACGCGGACAGTTTCTTGTGCGGCTTTTTGAAATGACAGAACTTTACTAAACTTCACGTTAATAATTATTAAAGGAGAGTTTACACATGCATGGATTTGCTGGCGCCAATAAAAACTGGCGCGCCAGTAAGTTAAATTTGCAAGTGTAAACACCGACTTGCACACAAGTTATTTTTTTGCATGCATGTATCAAAAAAGTCTGCAGCTGACTGAATTTGCTGGCGCCAGTGGTGACGCATGCGCGCAGAAAAGGAAAATTTTCATGTGTAAACAAGTGCTTGCACGTCGGCTCGCCAGTTTTAAGTTCATTATTTTACATTATTTTTTATTTTCATTGTGTTTGAGCTTAAAAATTTTGTTTATTTTTGTTTATATAGCTTAATATGGCTAAAAAAAGTGGTCAGCAGAACTGACCATACAGTTTCTTGAAGGCTATGAATGTTTTCCTTGTTTATGGGATGTACACAGTAGTTCGTATAAAAACAAAGATAGTCGAGATAATGCTTCCCAAAAAATTAGTAAACTAATGACTATTGAAGGCTTTGAAGTTGCAGAAGTAAAAGCAAAAATATGATCCATAAGAAAACACATATGCTTTGGAATTGACAAAAATTAAAAAAAAGCCAACGTTCCGGAGCCGGTGCAAATGAAGTATACACACCAAAAGTACCATGAGTAGAGTAGAGTAGAGTATATATTTTATTTGCATAAACTTTTTACAAACATAATTAAGCAAATATCGTCACAAAAAAAATGTTAAAAAGTACCCAATAGTAATAGTAATTACAACATTTAAAATAGTTAAAAAAAAAAGATATTTGGCTATAAAATGACCTTAAAAAACATATAAATGTATATGACATTAGCTAAAACCCACATATTGTTAAAACCCTATAGATAAAATTAAGTTACATTAAAATTAAAAAAGTTGGTTGGTTTAAAGTAGCAGACCGAATTTTAAAGAATGTTGTTTAAATAAGAGAAACTCTAGAAGAATATCAAAAATGTTTGCTTTGTCATTCGAAGATGGTTTTTTATAGCTCGCAGGATCTTCTGCTGCAAGTTCTCCTAAAAGTTTTTCGGAAGCACCCAAAGTAGATCGACTAGCACCATGCTTTAAACCGATGCAGATACGGCCTTTTCGTTGTTCCTTTTCCTGAAATCTCTCTCTTTTATTTTTTTTTTTCAATAAAAGTTTAGCGACTATTTTGCAGGCTTTCCGAGAGTTCAGCCGACATATCGCGTATCGTGTACACTTTAAAAATGAAACTAGCGTGCCAGTCTTTTTAATTTTCGCACAATAGTGTAAAACCTTTACTGGCGTGCCAATAGAACTGGCGCGAACACTGGCGCCACTAAATTCATGCATGTGTAAACCCACTATAAGACAATATAATTTATTTTGACCACGGAACTTAAACATTTTGTTATATTTCCGTGGTTTTGACGAAAACATTTATTCGGACAACGGTATCAATTTAGCAAGTGCATTTGACTTTTTAGTAATTTCCACAGCAGGCAGAGCAATCGTGGGGTTATATAGACAACATATTCAGCGTAGCAGGATTCGTATTAGGCAACGCTCTAGGTTTAACTAGGATCTCGTACTATAAAAATATAATAGTCGATCTAGTACCAGCTGATTATGTCATCAATGAATGCATCGCAGCAGGGTGGCAAGCAGGAGAGTAAGTAGGGGAGAGTCGGGGAACACGAGAGCTCAAAAATGCTTTATACAGGGTGTTCGGCACATGAACCGTCAAAATTTTTTTGGAATATTCTTGGGGTCATTTGCTACCTTTTCAATCTTGGAACTTGGGTCCTAAGAGTCACGGCTAAAGAGATATGAATTTTTAAATTTGTTTTCTCAAATTATCCAAAACCCCACCTTTAAACCCTCGTAAGCTTTTTATTAATGTCTGGAAAAGCACCATTTTGTTTTTATAATTCTGTAATCTTATGCTTCTTCAACTAATTAATAGATTTGTTAAAATTGATGTACCAAAGGGACGTACGAGGTTTTTTATTGAAGAACATTAGTGATTTTGTGAAAGAAAATCAATTTCAAAATTAAAAATCAAAAAAAGTATCGACAATTGAGAACTTCATTTTCTTTTAAAAACTTCTTTAGTTGATTACCTTTCTAACGGTATGCTACACATTGATAGAAAACATTTCTGCTTTAAAATACGGATATTCCGTCAGAAGGGCGAGACTCGTTCGGAATTGGTAAGAAAAACAATTTGATGTTTATGATCGTTTACCTAGTTAAACAAAAGTTAAACTTTTAACAATAATGTATTGTGTTCTTGATTTATAAATTTTGTTCGAAACGATCATAAACATCAAATTGTTTTTCTTATCAAGTCCGAACGATTATTGCCCGTCTCACGGAATATCCGTATTTTAAAGCAGAATTGTTTTTTTTTAAGTCAATGTGTAGCGTACCGTTAGAAAGGTAATCAACTAGAGAAGTTTTTAAAAGAAAATGAAGTTCTCAAGTGTCGATACTTTTTTTATTTTTAATTTTGAAATTGATTTTCTTTCACAAAATGACTAATGTTCTTCAATAAAAAACCTCGTATGTCCCTTTGGTACATACATTTTAACAAATCTATTAATTAATTGAAGTAGCATAAGATTACAGAATTATAAAAAAAAAATGGTGCTTTTCCAGACATTAATAAAAAGCTTACGATGGTTTAAAGGTGGGATTTTGGGTAATTTGAGAAAAAAAATTAAAAAATTCATATCTCTTTAGCCGTGACTCTAAGGACCCAAGTTCCAAGGTTGAAAAGGTAGCAAATGACCCCAACAATATCCCAAAAAATTTTGACGGTTCATGTGCCGAACACCCTGTATAAAGAAATGTAAAGGGTGTAATTTAAACGATACACCGAGTTATAGCATTGGAAAATTGGAGTTTATGTGAAAATATGGCGTGTGTGATATCAAACGAAAGGTAATTGAGTGTGGAGTTAAACAAAATACATTTTAGTTTTTTTTAAAGGGTGGGGGTAGATTTCAAAAATTAGAGTTTACGTGAAAATATGGCGTGTGTGATATCAAACGAAAGGTAATTGAGTCCGGAGTTAAACAAAATACATTTTAGTTTTTGTTTTTTTAAAGGGTTAAGTCAAAAATGGCTTGTGTGGTATTAAACCAAAGGTAATTTAGTCTGGAGTTGAATAAAATATATTTCAGTTTTTAGTTATATTAGCTCGCACGTAGGTACACTTAGGGGCCCATATATTGGCAGAGTATTTTATTCGTGTTAGTAAATATAATTAATAATTTCATTCATTCAAAACAAATGATTTGATAAATCAAAAGTTTGCTCTGAAAGCTGAATTTTCCTACCAGACGATATATTGGAGTTTCTTTTTTAAATAGTTGAAAGTTTTAAAATAGAAGTAGGATTAGGATTTTTTCTAAAAGTTTAATCAATTTAATGTATTGTTTTTGTTGCGGATATAATAAAATACACTTATATTATGTAGTAACAAAAAGTTATTTATTTGATATTACACATCTAATATTGCAATATTTATTATATTATTATGTCAAAAACCAGTCAGTTTTGGGAGAAAACAGCCAAATAAGATCTGTTTTTTAACTTCTTATGCTTTAAATCAATAGATTTTCATAAGTTTTTTTTTCAAATGATTTACATTGTTTGTGTTATGAGTTGTTTTTATCCCACCCAGCGCCCGTTTTCACTCCTTCTCCTGTAACATGTTTCTGAAAACTTCTATAAAGAGACTAAAAAACTTCAGCAAAGAACTGAAACTAAACTTGGAGAAACTGTCTACAAAATAAACTTTCCAAAAATCAGTTTAATAAAAGAAGTACGTGTGCGGCATAATTACCAATGTTCTTCAATGTGATTAATTTAATGAACAAGGAGTTTCCAAAAATCCAAAAAAAAATTAAAGTTTATGTACCTAAATATAATAATATAAAAGTATATATATTTGTATTTCTACACTGAAAGAGGGAACACAAAGCTTTTATTTCAACAATAAATTAATGTGCTTTCTTTATATCAATTCACTTATTTACCTTTATTTACCTCCTAAATAGTCAACCACACCGTCAAATTAATGAAAAAACGCAAAAAAACGGAGATAAAAACGTCAAAGACACCTTAAAATGACACAAACTCTCAATACAAACAAAGCAACTGGTCCGCTGGTGACGTAAGCAGGCAGTGTTCGTCTCGCTTGAGCGACGCTAACATAGAGTTAAATGGAAATAAGCAATCCTGTGTGTTTAGGATCGTTGAGCTAGAAAGGCATCAGATCCGCAGCCAACGATAAAGACCGGCCATGACGCGTTATAAGAAAGTTGGCGGTCACGTGATCTTAGGAGTCCCAGGATTCTTATTGTATTGCTTAATATATTATATGATTTTACACAATTTAAATAAATTAACAAAAAATTTTTGTTCTTTTATAGGCAAAAATTCAAAAAATATTTTGCTGATATATTATGGATAAAAGAACTGAATCTATAAAATAAAAAATTATACAAAATTTGCACTCTAATATCTTCAGGTACATATATTAGGTACATAATATCGTTAGTAATTTCAAATCTATACAAGTCTTTCAAAATTGGACATATCAAACCTAAGCTTTTAATCAAAGATTTATTAGCAGACACTAAATCATTGTGCTTTTTAATAAAATTATTTTAAAAAACTTTACATGCCCTTAAACTAATTTTTTCAAGCTTTGACAATAGTTTTTCTCCTCAAAAACACTCGCTAGAGTTATCTGAAGAAAAAATTTTCAATATAAAACATTTCACAATAATTTATTAAAAAGAAACAAGTGATTTTGTGAATAAGTGAGATGGTTTTCCCATTCAATGAACTGAATGTAGTGGTCGTCAATAATTTTTTGAAAAATTACCCAGCACAAAGTTTAATATTTATTTCAATAAAGTGTAAGTTAACTACCAACTTATGTTCTTTTAAAAGCTGTATCTTACTTTTTAAATATTTCACACTACCAGAGAGATTACTATCTGTTAACAATATTTTACAAATCAGTTTTTTAATATTGCGAGGGTGCGGAAGACATGTTACCTTAGAATTGTAAATTGACGTGTATGCACTCGATAACTGGATAAACAAAGATGAAGCCAACATTAAAGTGTATCCACCATATCTTCGATTCTCAGGTTACCTTTTCAAGAGACCTAATTGTTCAATAACAAATGACAACTGAACACATTTTTCACTATCACTATCGAAAATGTCACTAAGGATGACTCGATCGTACTTGATCAATCTTATCCAAGCGCTTATCTTTTACCACTTCTTTCCCGTTTGCAACATATTAGGTTTCAGTTTTATAGTTGGACCGATAAGGAACAGCACTAATTACACGTTCACGGCATTGTTTATCTTATAGGTATTTTCTTTATAATTTACTCATTAGCCATTAATTATTTTAACGCAGCCCACTACAGTCTTTCTCGTGGGCTGCGTTATTTTAATAACTTTGATAAAATTCACATAAAATTCGTGCCCGAATTAAAAAAAAATCGACGTAAACAAACATACCAAAACTGAAAACACACATGTTTTATAATGACAGCGGGCCGTGAGGAGTTTTTTTGTGGGACTCCTACGGTCACATGATATTTCCGCGCCCGGGCCGGTCTTTCTCGTGGGCTGCGATCAGATCAGTCATGGATCCGTTTATTTATTTTGATAACCTTGATGATAGCTGGTCTTTGATTTTAGCAACTTTAAGCCTACATTAAGAGAGGAAGTACCGATCTACAACATAAGTGCGAGAAGTTCAGACAACCATATAAGTCAGGACGAGGTGTACGCGTACCTGGACACATACTGTCGCGAATGTCCCAGTCCTAAAGAGAAATTGTACCCACTATATTTCCTGACTACGTGCAGGTACAACTACTTGCTCCTGAGATTTCTGATGCACACTTGTGTCGCCCATTTTTTCGATTTTGTCGGCAAATTATCAGGACAGGAACCCAGGTGAGTACAACAGAACGTTTTTCTACGTTGTCCGGCCTATTCTCCACCTCCTTCGATCCTGATAATCATCTTCTGTCAGATTTTTTTGACTCATTGATCTTTGGATTGACTGTTGCCATTCTAGTTTAGGACGCCCTCTTTTTTTGCGCCCTATTGGTTGCCATTCTAGGACCTGCTTTGGTAATCTTTCGTCGTTCGTCCGTTGTACATAGCCGTACCATATCAGTTGCCTTTTAATGATGTTATCCGTTATGCTTCCCTCGATTCCCATTCTTTCTTTTATTATGTGAGATCTGTTCTAGATATTCTCATTAATCTTCTTATTGCATCCATTTCGACACTTTCCATTTTTGTTTTGTATTTTTCTGTTACGCGACAAGTCTCTATTCCATATAACAGCGTGCTTTTCACCATTGTTTCATATGTGTTAAATTTTACATTTGTTTTTTAACATAACATACTGTTAATACATCTAATAACCTTTTTTGCTTTTACTATTCTTTTTTCCAGTTCTTTACAGTCTGTTCCTGTCGTATTAAATGTGACACCCAAGTATACATACTTATTGCATGGAGATATTACTTGTCCATTGTCTAGTTCTAACTCTTTGGATTTGTTTCCAATACATAGTACTGTGTCTTGTCCACGTTCACTGTTAATCCCCACTTTTGGTATTCTTCCAATAACTTTCCCATCATATACTCCATGTCTTCTTTATCATTAGCTACAACTAATTGGTCATCAGCAAACTGTAGTGTGTATATGGGAAATCGGTCGTTAAGTTGTATTCCCATGCCGTGCACTTTATGTTTCCAGTTTTTTAGAGCTACTGCGATAAATATTTTAAAAAGAGTTGGAGAGATACAACATCCCTGTCTTAAGTCTTTTGTTACAAGGAATTCTTTTGAAAGTCGATTTCCAATTTTAATTTTAGATTTTGACTCTTTGTATAGTTATTTTATCGCTTTTATGTATGTATGATTGATATTAGTCTGCTCTAACACTGTCCATAATTTTTCTACTGAAACGGTATCATATGCTTTTTGTAGGTCCACAAAGGTAACATGAGTCTCTATATTTCTGGCGCTCCTTTTTTCAATTACTTGTTTAAGACAAAAATCATTATCACTACAAGATCTGCCTGCACAAAACCCACTTTGCTCTTCTTCTTCTTGTTCATAAAAGCAATGAATACAAACTATATATAGAGTCGTGTATTCATTGATAAAAGTCATTCTCTATTAGATCTCTAAGAATCGTACCGTACAATCTACTTAGAGTACTGGTTACTGAAATTCCTCTGTAATTGTTGCAATCCAGCTTCTTTCTTTTTTTATGTATTGAGGTACTGGATGTCCGTTTATGCATTGATTGATAATATATGTGAGATTTTCGAGTAGTTTCTCTGATCCATATTTGAGCATTTCAGCATATATTCCTCCAGGTCCGCTAGCTTCTCCGGATTTAAGCTTTTCAATACTATTCTTTATCATTTCTTTGTCGATGATTACTTCCTTTCCATGTACTATGTCTCTCCTCGGAGAGGCTGCCAGATATTCGTGTCTCGTCTCCTGCATTTAAATTACAGGTTTTAAAAAATATTTTAATTCAAATATTTAATAGTCCACCTAGATAGCAAACACCAAACTTTTTGTTCTGCGAAAATTCTTAAGAGTGATTCGTACTATGGTCTATAAATCATAATGAATTTTTTTAGATTCGTTAGAGCTATGGAAAAAGTACACAAATTTCAAGAATCGTATGAATTCTTTAGTACAAACGAATTCTTCTTCCACACGGACAATACCAACAGATTGCTAAAGAAAATGACATTTGCTGATCGCGTTTTGTTCAACTTCGACATGGCCACGTTGAATTGGAAAAACTATTTTATGAACTATCCCAAAGGTAAGTAGCTAACCTAGTAACACAGGTACGTTTTAAAAACGTCTATTTCGGACGGTTAAAAACGTACGCCTAGGTCCCTCTAGGTCCGATAGAGGTCCCTGGAAGGTCCCTTGAACGTTTTTGTGGGTCTTTTTAAAACGTTTTTCGGACGTTTGTCACATTTAACTTTTTATACCTTCATCAAAATTTGAGGACGTACGAAAAACGTTTCAGTAATCTAGTGGCGTTTAAGAACATGTTGTGGAGAACTTTTCAAGTGCGAGGGGTCATCAGCTTTCAACAGTACTGTACAAATTTCACAACAGGATCCGACAGTACCACGACCCAACTAACATTTATAATAGCGGCTACATGTTCTAAAGGCTTTGCTACTTTCTTATAGTAGAAATGTGGTGATCCCAACCAAAATTTGTTACTTTTTAGTTCTAACAACTATTTAGTATCAGGAAATAGTAGATGTTTCGTAAAAACGACCCTCTAAACTACTTCATAGGATTGTTTCTTGATAGTCGATTCTGATAGTCTTCTCTACCACAATAGGACGTTGCTAAAGTTTTACTTTCTTTTTAGTCGTTATTTCGTAGTCGCCCTGACCTTTATATCCTACTTAATTACCACTAGAAAGTTAAGCTTCATTGGAGTCCCAAACAAGTGTATCCGACAACTACATTATAACTTTAATTTTTACCACAAAAGTTTGTGTCATCATAGTAACATCTGATGTAATAATGTAGACAAAATAACTTTTTGGATCAACTTTAAAGCCGCAACTACTTTCAAGTAACCTTTTCGACTATCAGGGAATATAGTTTGGGACGCCATGTTTTTATGTAAGAAAGAAAATTTAATATTTTTGTTGTCGTTTTATGAGCTCATATTAAAGAGCCATACTATTTTATAAACAAATTAGTTGAAGCTTACCAAAAATGCTCTTCTTAAGCACCATTTGTTGGAGTTAACTGTCGATTATGAAAACATAACCTCCAAAATCACAACACAAAAATTCCATCAGCTACCAGAAAACGGCTCAATTTTACGGGCGCACCGGTTTTTTGCAATATATATAATGCATGTTATACAAAAAACTTTGCGTCGTACTCGAATTTTGATCCTCTGCTCGTAAATTCTCACACTTTTGGATAACATAGTTCATATTATAACCATAACCAAACAAAAAAACTAAGCGAGTCTGTTTACTGTTGTGTCCACCATATTGTGTAACAATTCTACCAAAAAGAAACGATTATATTATTTGCAACTACATCGCAACTTTTATGCCTTTACGGAAAAAAAAACAGCCACGACAGTACCCAACAGTACTCGACAGTACACGAAAGTACCCAACAGTACTCAACAGGACCCAACAGTACACGTCAGGACCCAAGTCCTGTTGGACACTGTACAAAATTTTAGGGTGCCGATGACCCCTCGTTCAAGTGTGACTTTCGCACATGAAAATAACGAGGAAAAAATGACGTTATACAGGGTGACCCGATCTTTACAAGCCAAACTTTACTATCGTATTGTACGTTGAAAAATATGAAAAAAAAGTCTATACAACATAGGTCGAAAAATGCTTCGTTAGAAAAATACAGTGTGTTAAAGTTTTCTTTAAAAAAACGAAAAAAATTATTATCTAGGAAACTACTTGGGACAATAAAGCCAAATTCGGTACAGAACAAAGGTTAATTTGGCTGTATACTTTTCTTCATAAAGCAATAATTTTGGTTTGCCAGGGGCGTGCGCACGGGCGGTGACTGTCAGATTTTTGAAGAAAAAATGATACGCCAATGGATTTTTTTTTTGCTTTCAAATTATTTTTGAAATCACAGTTTAATTTCAGTTAAAAAATGTCTCTTTACTTTTTTTTCTACGATGCGTCGTTTTTAACTAAAAAATAAAAGTTGTTTTAATTTGTTGCAAACAAAAATAAAACAGTTCAATGATTGATTGAATGATTCAAATTTATTTATTAAATACAACTAGATAAATAAATAAATAGGTTATTGATTAACTTAAAAGTGTTTCAAAATGACTGCCTCTCGCTTCAATGCATTTAGTGCATCTTTGTCGAACTTTTTTAAAATTTGTTGACTATTGCGTATTTTTTAGTTAAAAACGATGCATCGTAGAAAAAAAAAGTACAGACAGTTTTTAACTGAAATTAGAATGTGATTTCAAAAATAATTTCAAAGCAAAAAAAAATCCATTGGCTTATCATTTTTTTTACAAAAATCTGATAGTCATCGCCCGTGCGCACGCCCCTGGCAAACCAAAGTTGTTGCTTTATGAAGAAAAGTATACAGCTAAACTAACCTTTATTTTGTACCAAATTTCGCTTTATTGTCCCAGGTAATTTTCTAGATAATAATTTTTTTCGTTTTTTTTTAAGAAAACTTTAACACACTGTATTTTCCTAACGAAGTATTTTTCGACCTATGTTGACTTTTTTTTCATATTTTTCAACGTACAATACGCTGGTAAAGTTTGGCTTGTTAAGATCGGGTCACCCTGTATACACAGCACCAAAACCTTCAGCAAAAATTATATTTTTTATAGCTTGATACCTCCTTATTTTTAAGTTATCTTTAAGCATGTAGATTTAACAAAACAAATATTACATGGTATGAGGTTGTTTTCTAGTAGAAAATAACTTTATTAATTTTGTTCACGTTTATTTAACGTTGATGTGTTAATTTAACGTTGTGCAAATTTATATTAATCACATTTCCTGCTAGAGCTTATTTTAATTTTTAGGTTTAAGAGTGTACCTTCTTAAAGATCCTCTGGATACTCTGGAAGAAGGTAGAAAACAGCATACAAAACTAAGGAACCAGTTGGCGGTAGCAGCTTTTATTTTTATTGTTGTTTTTTACGGGTTAAGTAAAATATTTTTATTTAGAATTTTACCTGTCATATTTAGTTTTGTTCTGTCGGTTTTAAGGGGCTTTGTTTGTTAAAATAGTTTTTTAAAAATTACAATATATATATTAAAAATGTTTCGAACTATCCTGTTTATCCCACTACCTCTGACGACGACACCGGTCCAGTCCATATAAGGTAATATTTTGCTTTGATGCTACGAAGTAATCAAATACAGAGCTTCAGGTTTTTCACCTTTCATACTTTTGAGCTTTCGCTCTGGCCAGTTTTTCTAAATATAGCCTTAATATAAACAAACTGCTAAGACGTGGCAAGAAATTAGGTAAAAATGAGGATTTTTCTCAACGTGTCATTCGGTTCAATTAATTTATTTCAAAGATATGCATCATTACTTAGAATTAAAATAAACTAACAACCAACGAAAAGTATTAGGTAAAAGTATTAATGACTACATAACTAAGTAATTTTGAATAATCGTGACGGTGTTGATTTTTCCTAAAAAGAAACTATATTTATTATAACCAGCTGATGAAAGACTAATTAGAATACGCACATTTCTTTCCCAGCCAAGTGAAAAAAACACGTGCTGAAAATTTTGCGACGTGTTGTCGCAAATCCACTATTTTACGAAAAAAATCATAAAAATCTAGAAAGTCAAAATAAAAATATTTAGTTTTGTCTGTCGGTTTTAAGGGGCTTTGTTTGTTAAAATAGTTTTTAAAAAATTGCAATATATATATTTAAAAATGTTTCGCACTACCCATATATCCTGTTTATCCCACTACCTCTGACGACGACACCGGGTCAATGTGTTCTTTAAGCTAATTTTCTCGATCCATATAAGGTGATATTTTGCTTTGATGCTTCGAAGTAATCAAATCCAGGGCTTCAGGCTTTTCACCTTTCATGCTTTTGACCTTTCGCTCTGACCAGTTTTTCTAAATATAGCCCTAATAGAAACAAACTGCTAAGACGCGGCAAGAAATTAGGTAAAAATGAGGATTTTTCTCAACGTGTCATTCGGTTCAATTAATTTATTTCAAAGATATGCATCATTACTTAGAATTAAAATAAACTAACAACCAACGAAAAGTATTAGGTAAAAGTATTAATGACTACATAACTAAGTAATTTCGTATAATCGTGACGGTGTTGATTTTTCTTAAAAAGAAACTATATTTATTATAACCAGCTGATGAAAGACTAATTAGAATACGTAAATTTCTTTCCCAGCCAAATTAAAAAAAAACGCGCTGAAAATTTTGCGACCTGTTGCCGCAAATCCACTATTTTACGAAAAAAAATCATGAAAATCGGTTCAGCGGCTTGGGAGATATTGTGTTACGGACAGACATACACACAACCACACAGGGACAGACGTCTAGACGACATTACTAAGATAGGTCAAAATACACCCAAACAACAAAAAAATTGTCGAAAAGAATATCTTCTCTAGCCATTGCTGCGCGGGCTAGGAAGGTCAAAATAAAAATACAAACATAAAAAACTACAAAAAAATTAATATTATATATATATGTATATTTATCGGTTTCACAACGTTCTACGTCTTCCGATACCCAATCTCCACTCGTTTCTGTTTGCCCATAATTCATCATCTAGGCCTCTTATTCTTATTTCACTGTCTATTCCTTCTCTCCAGCTTCTCCTTGGCCGTCCTCGTTTTCTTCGGCCAGTTGGTTTCCATTGTAGTATTTGTTTAGGTAGTCTTTCATCATTCATTCTTTGTACATTTCCGTACCACTCCAGTTTTTTCGTTCTTTATATGTCATCCACTAAAGTACGTTCACCCACTGTCGTAATTTCTCTTATTCTTTGATTTGTAACTATTTCTTTTTTTGATTTCCCTGGTGCTCTTCTCCAAAGTTCATCTCCGTAGCGGAAAGCATTTTTTCTGTTATATGCTTGATTTTCTTCCTTGTACGTTTCGATCTTTTATAGCTTTGTCTAGTGTTCCGTTAGCTGTAATTTTTAGACCTAAGTATTTATAGTCATCACAGGACTAAATTCGCTGCCCGGTATTTAAGATTAGATCCTGTTTCATTCCACCGATACACATATACTCTGTCTTATTGAGATTAACCTCTAGTCTTCACTTATTGTATTCTTCTATTAGTTTTCGTGTCATATATTCGAGGTCGACATAATCCTGTCAAATTAATATTGACTTTTTTTAATTAAAAAAAAACTGTATCATAACTGTATCATATAAAATTACATGTTTAAAAATTGACTTCCGTTTAAAATCTATAAGATAAAAAAACGTGTTTTTTTCGGTAGAAAAAACTGCATAAATATACGGTAGAAGTGATTTAAATACAGTTTATGATTGCACTTTACCTTCAATAGTTGTTTTCTACGACATACGCATTCTATCATGATTTCACGTCATTTTTAATTAAGTAAATTACAAATGTAGTGCAAGAATATTCCCTGCAATAAAGTGATATCAACAGCTCTAATTAGGGAACAAGAGTTGGATGCAACTCTAAAGCGGAGTCTACACATAAAGTTTTGCCTGATGTTTAACTTAATCAGGTAAAACGGATCAGGCAAAGCCTTTCGTGTAGACAATAAAACGTACGTTTTGCCTGAACTGAACAGGACTGAAGTTGGACCTGTTGAACTGATTGGTAGGGGCTTTGTTTCCGGTAAAACGTCAGTTTTAGCGGCATTTCTTGTGGTAGGGCATACAATTTTAATTCCTTTCGAGTGCAACTTTGAAGTTGGTATACGAAACGTCCGACATTAGATAAGATAATTTTTTAGGAAATCAAACAGGTTATTGTCTTCCTCCACTAATTTTTAATTTGTTTTAAACTAATAGTCCCGACATGTTTCGTAAGCAGAAACTTACATCTTCATGGGACATTACCAAACTAAATCAACACAACATTTTGAAAAACTGGTTTAAAAACTATGTTTAGCTACTGAAATGGTGAAAGTCATAGACATTTAAAACAAGAAACATTATTGACAAAAGCAGTGCTTCCTCCATGGTGTATCAAAAACTGATCTAAAAACGTACGTTAAAACTATCAAGTGTGTAAGCTAGTCTTTCAACCGTCATACTTGACCCTTTTGACTGACAGGCAAGACGTAAGGTAAAACGTTATGTCTAGACCGGGCTTAAGAATGATATCCGACGTCATGCCCAACACGGTGTATGTACAGCAGATAGCTATACAACATTATCCTCCCGGAGAGGGAGGAGTGGTTAAAGAACAGGACCAATTTTTCAAATAACGATAGCTTCTGGTATAGCGACTGATCCAAAATGCCATTAGGCGTTGGTTCTGGAGTTGTTAGTATCCAAGAAAAAGTCGAAATTAAACATAGTTGGCCAATAGACCGGTGTTCGGATCTTATATATATATATATATATATATATATATATATATATATATATATATATATATATATATGATTTTTGTAAACAAAAATTAGATCTGATATGAACAACGGAACAACTAATATTTTTTGAATTTTTTGAAAACTAAGGCAATTTTCCTACTATTTTTTAGTATGTTCTTATAAAATAATATTTTTTAGACATAGCAGTCGATATTTTTTTTAGCCCGCTTCATTTCTCTTTACACAAAAATTAAAATTCGAAGAAAATAATGTGTTCGTTTCAGCTTCAAAAATCATCCGCTGACCTACATGTTTGTTTACTTCCCAATAGTCCTCGGTTCACCTTTGATACTAAACGATCACATTCAGTTTGACTTGTAGTTTAAGTTTTGTGTAATAAAAAATAAAGCGGGCTAAAAAAAAATAACGACAATACATCTAGAAAATTACATTTTCTAAGGATGTACTAGAAAACAGTAGGAAAATTGCCTTAGTTTTCAAAAAATTCTAAAAATATTAGTTGTTCCGTTGTTCATATCAGATCTAATTTTTGTTTACAAAAATCATATATATATATATATATATATATATATATATATATATATATATATATATATAAGATCCGAACACCGGTCTATTGTATCCACCGTGATTGAACTGTGTGCCCGGTGGGTTACTGACCACGAATGGAGGTCCATGAATCTTAAGATCGCGTGATTCCTATATGGTCTTATCGAGAGTGAGGAGCTGCAGGGATTCGCTGAATGCGCTTGGTAGCGCTAACAATGTGTCATTAGTATGGATACCAGGGCATTCTGGGAACGAGAGAAATGGGGCCGCAGACCAAGCAGCGAGGGAAGCGGCATCTGCCGAATTTTTCGGCACCAAACCAGCCTTGGGGAAATCATACAATGCTGCTAAGTCAACCATATTAAAATGGATGGAAAAAACCTTCCAACAATACTGGATAAATATACCAGAACTACCAATTTTTCTTTGGCGAAGTTTCGCAGTTTTGTTTCGTCGCCAAAGAAAAACAGTAACTGTTCACTCATGATGCAAACATGAGGGCCTTGGGGCCATTAAGCAAAAAAGACCTGCAATACCTACGGTACCTTACGATGCAGAATGCAAACATATTTGAAATAGCAATATCAATGAGTATAAGTCTATCCTTTTTGCGGTCCTTAAGATAAAATGTCCTGATTGGTTATACTTTTACGCATGAATATTATTTTATTCTTGTATTCGTTACGTCAAATCATCGGCGTACAGTTGACAAAAACTCTATCTATGTAAATTTGGTATCTGTGCATTTTTCGTATCTTTATTTTTGAATGTTTGCATCAAACGCCAACCGTTGTGTAAAGGTAACAGGGAGTATTGGAATATTACGTATATGGTCCCTACACCCAAGAAAACTTCAGGAAACTTAAATGGCAAGAAACGATCTCAGTAATAAAATATCCTATACAGAGTGTTTCATGAACCTCGAAACAGAGGCCTTTTTGAGTATTTAGAGTACGAATTTGGAGAAACGCTTGGACTTTTTGCCTATCTTGAAATTTTTGTAGCACGAAACTCCTTCGAGGGGTATACTTTACCCCTATATTTTGAATAGGGAAAGTGGGTCTAGTTTGTTCTTGTTTTGAAGCTCTCTTGAATGTCTTTACAACCGTGTAAAAATTTCAAAAATCTATCCGTTAAAATTGTTTGGTTTTCACTTTATCCAACGTCGATCACAAGGATACGAAGGATCCCGTCTGGAACACGTCCTGACAATCAGGAACAAGTGATCCGTGCCAATCCATGACCGGTTTCGGCCTTTTGGGCCATCCTCGGGTGAATGTAGGCGATAGCTCCGTGTAGAGCTCTACACCCCTCGAAGGGGTTTCGTGCTACAAAAATTTCAAGAGGCAAAAAGTTCAAGCGTTTCTCCAAATTCGTACTCTAAATACAACGACCGGTTTCGGCCTTTTGGGCCATCCTCAGGTGAATGTAAGCGATAGCTCCGTGTAGAGCTCTACACGGAGCTATCGCATACATTCACCTGAGGATGGCCCAAAAGGCCGAAACCGGTCGTGGATTGGCATGAATCACTTGTTCCTGATTGTCAGGACGTGTTCCAGACGGGGATCATTCGTATCCTTGTGATCGACGTTGGATAAAGTGAAAACCAAACAGTTTTAACAAGTTCCCAACGAAAACGTTAAACCATCAGTATAATTCAATGCCGGTAGGGGTATTTTCCCTCGAAGTAGTTGTTTCTGTTGGTTTCACACAATCTATCCATTAGTTTTTGAGAAATATTGCCTTCAAACTTTTAAATTTAACATGGACTGATAAAATAAAAATTTAATTAGAATTTTATATTTTTCGGATTTTATTTTTATTTTATCATTCCATGTTAAATTTGAAAATTTGAAAGCAAATATCTCAAAAACTAATCGATTGATTTTCGAAATTTTTACATGGTTGTAAAGATATACAAGAGAGCTTCAAAACAAGATACCACTAGACCCACTTTCCCTATTGAAAATATGGGGGTTCGTGCTACAAAAATTTCAAGATGAACCGAGCCGAAAAATGTCCCCCTGGCAAAAATATCGACGTGTCCGAGCGTTTCTCCAAATTCGCACTCTAAATACCCAAAAAGGGCTCTGTTTCGATGTTCCTGAAACACACTGTATTTATTGAAATAAACAGATAAAAACCCTCATTTAAACAAAAATGTTTGTTATCCTCCATGAAAAGGGAGTCATTATTGTCCAGGCAATACAAATTTTTTTGATAAATACGTGTCTGTAAGTAAATACCTATTTCAAAACAAAATTCTAATTAGCAACCCAACAATTTTTGAATTTGGGGAAATTGATTTTATTTTATATGTTGTAATATGGGATAATGGCATGTTTTTTTTGTCGAAAAATTGGTTTTAAATAAATTGATAATTTTACACTATACTTAAACGACCTATGCGAGCCCAAGACGGAAATTTAGGATCTTCTCTGCATTTTCGCGTCATCTATTCTAGGGTGGATCAAATATAAACAAGCCGTTGTTTATAAACTAGTTATTTAGAATCAAGACACAAAACAGGAATCTTTTCTACTTTTCTACACATCCCCCTTCTCGGTTACTACACTTTTTCCAACGGTTTGATAGTTTCTTAATACCGTTTTCATAAAAGGAAGCTGGGCGGGTATCTCATCAGTTGCGCACGAATGCCTCCACCTCTTCATTGGTCTGAAATTGCTCGCCTCCCAGTGAATCTTTGAGAGGGCCAAACATATGAAAATCGCAACGTGACAAATCTGGACTGTATGGAGGGTATTCCAGCACAGACAGCTGCCGTATCAGGTCTAGCGTTGTCATGCAGGAGCAACACGTCTTGGATGGAGTGTGCTCTCCTCTTTTGGCAATAATCAAGCTTTACCTTTTCGAGTAAGTTGCAGTAGTAAGCCGCCTTTATTGTTATTCGCTCGTGCAAAAAATCGACCAACAAAACTCCTCTCCAGTCCCAGAAAACGGTCGCTAAAACTTTGCCTGCAGAAATGATCGTACGCGGACGATGTGTGTGACTCACGTTGTCGACACGCTCACGGCCGTCGTTAATTTCTTTGCACCAAGTTTTTACAGGTACCCACAAAAGCGTCTTATTTCAGAACTGCGCTCGCAATCTGCATCGAATTTCAGCAGGTTTCACGTCTTCGCGTGTAAGAAATTTAACGATTATTCTTTACGCAACACTGCTGTGTCCCTTCTTCTCGCTCATTGCGATTGCTCCTGGCCAAATGAGCATCGCGGCCATTAACGTATTAACCGGGAGACCAGGAACCGCGGCAAAAATTCATTCATCAAAACAATTCGATTTGACCCCTAGATGCTTCAATAAGTTGGAAAAGAATATAAATATTTTTTGGAAAGACGATGGCAACGCTGTGCGACACACAGTAGACGTATGTTTATTCTTTATGGTCGATCGATTTACCAGTGACGGCGGCAAAATATTTATTTATTAAAAGTAAATACCTAACTTATTAAAACAAGCAATTTAATTTAGTTTACAGCTGAATAGATACCCATTGACAATTAGATGTTTGATTAGGATGCTTTTAGCTTGGTGTATTTTATTTTAGGTTAGACAACGTTAAAAATTCAGAGTAGGTAAAAAGGACTAACCCAACCTAAAAAATTGCCTCAATCCAAATCTAAAAAAACTGTTTACACAAAAAAAAAACGATTAAATAAAAAAGGTATACATAAAAAAATTACTTTCCATATTAATAAGATACCTTTTTTACCTTATCTGTTGAAAATCAAGGCTCGTAGTTCAGTTAAAAGTATCAAAACACCAAAACTTGGGACACCCTGTACATTTTTAACTAAACTTATGTTTAAACAGTTTTAACAAATAAATAATTATTTATATAATACCCAAAATTTTTTTTTCTGATTTTATATTGATTTCTACGGCACTGGTCTTTGTTTTGTTTTGAAGGTCAAACAAATTATTTAACTTACTTGTAAAACGAAACTTCTGGATTAAAATAGTCGAGATTTTAGCACAAAATACACTCCCACACCATTTTAAAGTCTTTTAAGATTAAATTTGAGTCCAGATCGAAAATATATTTTAAGAAAAAACACGAAAACAATTCCGAACCGTAAAGAGACAGGTCAAAAACGCCGCATTGACCCTTTACAAAATACTAATGGGTCCAAAGGGACTACCTTCTAATCAAGAATAGTTTTGTCTCTTTTTCTCGCATCAGTTTAACAAAAGAGGAACAAAATAATATACTTTACGCGGGCCTAGACGATTGCGGCATCTTTCTAATTCCTTTGTTTTAGTGAGGGACTGTAATCGAGAATAGTTTTGTTTTTTTCTCTCGCACTGGTTTAATAAAGGAAAACGAAGGAGTAGCAAAATAAATGCTGGAAGCACAAGTTAAAGTTATCACCGCTTGTTATATATCCATATTTGGTCGTGTATAATTAATCTGGTAAGGGTTTGTAAGAAGAACAGTTTCGTCTTTTTCCGGTGCATTGGCTTAAAAAAGAAATAAAAGTAAAGGAAAGATCGGATAATTTTGGTGATTCTTAAAGAGAAAGAAAATAGAGTTTTCTATGGACCAAACAAAAATAGTCGATGAGTTCTTTTCTGCAGAAGTACGTTTTTTAAAACAAATTGTTTATCTAGACGGCCGATTTTTTTGTTTATTTCCTAGTCTCCTCCGGTTAATATGTTAATGATCGCGGCACTACCAGCCGCCTACATGCTGCTGAATATCCCTACTCTACTACTAGTTAGTTGAAAAAGCTTGTTTATATTTGATCCACCCTCGTACCTATTAAGCCTTCTTCGATCCATCTTCCACTCTTTCCTGTCCGTCGCCGCGTTCATCCATCTAGTTCCCGCATGTTTCTTGAAATCGTCCGCCCATCTCATTTGTGGTCTTCCTCTACTTCTTTTATTTTCCCAACATTTGTCTTTCCATTGATCTTTGGGCTTTTGTTACCTTATCCATGTTTGATTTTGTAAGTGTCCAGGACTGGAATCCATAGGTAAGTACAGGTAGAATACATTGGTTATACACTTTCGTTATGGGGTACTGAGGAAATTTTTTATTTTTTCATATGTAGCTTAATTTACCGAATGCTGCCCAGGCCAGTCTTACTCGTCTCTTGATTTGAGCTGTTTGGTTTCCTTTTTTTAGTTTAATAATTTGTTCCAGGTATATAATATATTCCTCTACTTGTTCGATTTTCTCTTAGTTTTATCTAATCGTGATATCTTCATCTGTGATTGCTATGATTTTAATTTTAGTGTAGTTTATACTTCAGCCTATATTTTTAGCTGCTGTGTCCAGGTCTTCAAACATTTTTAAGAGATGCCATTTTAGTGGAGTGGAGAGCCAAGATTGGTGTAAAATTTCCAGAAATATATTATCGGAAATATTTCCTGAAACATTGGAAATATTGGAAATATATGAAATATTAAAAAAATAAGAAAAAAGGAAATATTTATTTATAAAATCATAATAAAACACCGGAAAACGCGGAAGGCTTATATATGAACACAAATCAGGAGTTATCCTTCAAACCAATATACAGAAATAAGGTGAAATTTGTACAACAAAAATCTCATTCTTGACATGCTACACTATTCACTAGTCGAGCAAGAGGCATCTTCATCGCTGTCATCAGCATCACACTCAATAAAATTGTCTTGCCAGTCTACTTCCTTAAAATCTTCAATAGTATCGGAAAAAAAATTGTTCTATAGTAAGTTTAATGCTTATAAGGGCATATCCTTAAATTACGTAATGCTCAAGGGGGGGTTTGTGCCTTGCGTTACACTCCCCACATGGCACAAATCAAAACAACGTTAAAAACACACACTTTTTTAAGTTAATAGGTCGCTTTTTGACGTTATTTTTAAAACCACGTTAAAATCACACCGAAATAACGTGGTTTTGAAAATAACATTAAAAAGCGACTTATTAAACTTAAAAAAGTATGTGTTTTTAACGTTTTTTTGATTTGTGCTATGTGGGTCAATGTTATTTTAATGTGTTTTTTCTTGAAAATGCGTATGCGTAATTTAAGAACGCTCCCTAAGATTACAAAATACAAAGATAATATTTTTTTACATATTTTCAAAATTCCCAATATTTTCAATATTTCCGAGACACCTTCGGAAATTTCCAATATTTCCATTTTCATGGAAATATTTTCAACGGAATTATTTAAATAAAATAGAAATTTGTCGGTCATAATATCAGAAAAAAATGGGATCGATGAAACAAATGTATTTTAAACTTGAGACCTTGAAAAAATAAAAGAAGTAGGGGAAAACCCTAAATGAGATGGGCAAATAATTTGAAAAAACATGCGGGAATTAGATGGATGAACACGGCGAGAGACAGAGAAGAGTGGAAGATATTAGGGGACGCTTATGCTAAATAAATAGATAGATGGATAGAGGTTATTTTAGGGACAAAGAACGACACAGGAGGCCAATGACCAGAAGATTTGGCCTTTTGTTCTGGCGGACTTACTGTCAGCAAAAAAAAATCACGATTATAAAAAAAAACTTATCTTTGGAACCCATACTATTTTATAGAACCTGTAATGCACCACAACTATAATTAAAAATGACCATATATTAAAATAAAATTTGCCAAAGTCTATGCTAATATTTATCGTATGTTGGGACTTTAACAAGCCATTCCATGATTAATTTATTTGCTAAATTTTATCTTAAATATCAAAATCAAAAAAGGAAGGAAAGATATATGTGACAATTATAGAAGTATATCTGTGACTAGTACGTTAAGCATAATATACGGTAAAATAATAAGAAATAAAGTGAAGAGCGAATATAAAGACATGGTGGCAGAAGAACAAGCCGGTTTCAGGGCCGGTAGATCGACTTCAAATCATCTCTTTTGTATAACCCATGTTATTGAAAAGAAAATAGCAAACGGACAAGAGCTGCATCTGCTTTACGGCGATTTGCAGAAGGCATATGATAGTATACCACTAAATCTACATTGGAAAGCGTTGGAAAATACAAACATAAGCGTACAACTAATTAAGGCCATCAAAGAGTTATACCGCAATAGTAAGACAAAAGTTAAAATAAAAGCAAAACTAACCAAAGGCTTTCAAGTAAATAAAGATTGCTGTATCTCGCCTACGCTCTTCAAGATATACTTGGAACAAGTCCTTAAAATATGGAAGAGAAAATGCCAAAACATGGGAATTCCGTTGGACGAAACCACCTTGTATACTTTATGTTTCGCCGATGACCAGATAGTAGTGGCTCAGGATTATGACGACCTCGAAATGACACGAAAACTAATAGAAGAGTACAATAAGTGGGGACTAGAGGTTAATGTCAACAAGACAGAGTATATGTGTATCGGTGGAATGAAACAGGATCTAATCTTAAATACCGGGCAGCGAATTCAGTGCTGTGATGAGTAAACACACAAAGAAGTATAAATACTTAGGTACAAAATTACAGCTGACGGAACACTAGACAAAGCTATAAAATGTATTAAGTGGAATAATATGGCACCAAAGTACAGTCCAACCTCTATAACTCGAACCTGAAGGGACAACCAAAACAGTTCGAGTTATAGAAACTCGAGTTACATAGGTTAAAATACATGTAAAAAGTGCAGGGAACGCCTAAAATGTTCGAGTTATAGAGGTTCGAGTTGGAGAGGTTCGACTGTATATCAAAACACCATTGTAAAAAGTATTATTACATACGGCTCAGAAGTATGGCCAATCAAGGATAGAACATAAAAAATGCTTTCCGCTACGGAGATGAACTATTGGAGAAGAGCAGCAGGGAAATGAAAAAGATAAAGAGTCACAAATCAAAGAATAAGAGAAATTATGACAGTGGGTGAACGTACTTTAGTGGATGATATAAGAACAAAACAACTGGTGTGGTACGGACATGTACAAAAAATGGATGATGGAAGACTACCTAAACAAATACTACAATGGAAACCAACTGGCTGAAGAAAACAAGGACGGCCAAGGAGAAGCTGGAGAGAAGGAATAGACAGTGAAATTAGAATAAGAGGCCTAGATGATGAATTATGGGCAAACAGAAACGAGTGGAGTGGGAATCGGAAGACGTAGAACGTTGTGAAACCGATAAATATATATACTATAAATGGCTTCACAAACCATATTTTGGTTCATGAGTTTTTCTCGCTATAGAATCGTGGAATTGCTTTTTAATCACAAGTAATTATTAATTTTTAGTAATTCACACAAATTTGAAGGTAGTTTATTAAATAAATGCATGTATGGTCTTGCCAAAAGCAAACGTATCGAAGCTTTAACGACTCACTCTATGCAGTTTATCAACAAAAGCACCGAGTTGCAGTATGGTGGGGCCAAAGAGATGCGAAAAAACCTCATACTGAGTTAAGATTCGAAAAAACGTCATTTAGCGAATTTTAGGGTAGGGAATCCCAAAAGACCAAAATGGCGAAATTTTTAAAATTCATATTTTAAAAACTATACAGTTTATCAACAAAAGCACCGAGTTGCAGTATGGTGGGGCCAAAGAGATGCGAAAAAACCTCATACTGAGTTAAGATTCGAAAAAACGTCATTTAGTGTAGAGAATTTTAGGGTAGGGAATCCCCATAAGACAAAATGGCGAAATTTTGAAAATTCATATTCTAAAAACTATACAGTTTATCAACAAAACCACCGAGTTGAAACCACCGAGTTGCAGTATATAGTGGGGCTAAAGAGATGCAAAAAAACCTCACACTGAGTTAAAATTCGAAAGAACGTCATTCAGCGATTTTTAATATAGGGAATCCCATAAGACCAAAATGGCCAAAGTTTGAAAAATCTTATTTCAAAAACTATACAGTTTATCAACAAAAGCATCGAGTTGCAGTCAAGGGCGGATCCAGAGGTGCTTCTCGGGGGGGGGGGGGACTTTAGGTGACATTCTCTGTTGGTAAAAAACGGTATATATTTTTTTAAGCAGCATTTTATTGAATTAGTCAGTGGTTGTAATTTCGATGATAACAATAATAGACAATTTCATGCGCCGCAGGCAAAAATTTTAAGTTTTTATTAGCAAAAACATTACTTTTTACTCATTTTATGTATATT
The DNA here is from genome assembly GCA_963576565.1 of Aspidapion aeneum. Taxonomy (NCBI): domain Eukaryota; kingdom Metazoa; phylum Arthropoda; class Insecta; order Coleoptera; family Brentidae; genus Aspidapion; species Aspidapion aeneum. Next base: position 70,041,008 of record OY755046.1, read on the forward strand.
TAAAAAATTCTCGGGGGAGGGGGGGCAAGTGCCCCTAGTGCCCCCCCTGGATCCGCCACTGGTTGCAGTATGGTAGTATTTGTTAAAAAACTTAGATAGAAGTTAAAACTAGTGGGCTAAATAAGAACTTTTCACTAACCAGCGGCGTAGCGTGCCCGAAAGGGCGGGGGGGGCGACAGCTAAAAAGGGCGCCTCTGAAACCTGATGAAAAATCTTACGGCAAAAAAAAGGCGCCTCTTACAAATCTTGCGCCCAAAAAAAAGAACCGCGCCGTAGAATTTTGAACCACACCGTCTCCAAACAAAAAAAAAAAAAGGTCATCATGTATGAGGGGGCGGCCGATACGACACAAGGGCGCCTCTCCCACCTATGGGGCGCCACTACCCTCGGGCGGGGGGGGGGGGGGGGGCGACGAACCCCCCGCGCCCCCCCCACGCTACGCCGCTGTCACTAACCAAAACTTATGAAGACTGCAAATCAAAAGACAAGAAAGAGCTTTAAAATATACGGCTTTTGACAGCGTTTAAGATATTTAAAGAAAATCAGCAGAACCATACTTTAAGCAAATTGTTAGTAAAATGACTCTAATATGGTCAATCTTTAGTTGAGCAATATGAGTACCGAATGTTGGTACTTACGCGGTTTAACAAATTAATAACAACTGGTACAAATCGACGATAATTTGAAGCTTTTTTTTATAAGTGAGCTTATAAACTTTAGTGTTTAGCAATCGTTTTAGATCCGTGCTAAGAGGTGAGCAAAACTTTTTTATTAAAAAAAAATAAAACCTTTTTTTGCACATTTTGTTTCCTATTTACGGATAGAAAATTGTCACTTTTAAATCTTAAAACATCTAGAGCATCATTAGCGGTTCTATGGGGGAGTAAAGGGGGTAATTACCCCCACAGAGCCCAAAAAAATAAAGGTATGTAGGCTGGTAGTTTCTATAAATAAGTTTAGGGCTGAAAAAAATTAATTACTGTTTTTTTGCTTTATCTCAGAAATAAGTGCACAGGAAAAAGTACAAGTGTACACACCACTTTAAAGCAAAGTTTAAAAAAACATTTCCAAACTAGTAAGAACGTTTCATTTTGAAATTTGTATTGGAGAACTTGGCTTTACATTTATCTCAATTCTTTTTACAGAATACCGGTTTCGCGTACTTGGCTTTTTTGTTCGATGTTGATAGCTTATTATTTTAATATTTGATAGTAGGTTTTGTTTTTTTTATTTGTCAAACAAACTGTGTTTATTGTATTACAATCTAGTCAGTAATACTAATTAGAAATTTTGTTTTAACTTAATTTACTAGAAAAGTCAGATTTAAACTTAGGGTTCACTCAACAGTTCTCCCCGCTTTGTTTGGTCTGTAACTCACAATTGTGTTGTGTTTATAGCATTATTTTGTTTTATATATAATTGGCTTAGTTTACTAGCTCAAACGACTTCACTCTTTTTAGTCTTCGAACTAGCATAGTATTGTCTAGAAGCTGAATTGCTTCCACATTCACATGCCGATGAAGTCTATCTTCATGGCTTTTTGCGTACTTTTTTATAGTCTCTGCTACAATTTCGATTTTTAGATCTCGATGGTCACTATTTCGAAGGTACCAAGGTGCATTCACAATGTTTCTTAATACTTTATTATGAAATCTCTGTAAAACTGGAATGTTACTCTCTTTAGCACAACCCCATAGTTGAATACCATATGTCCATACTGGTTTCAGTATTTGTCTATAAAGCAGTAACTTATTATGAATTGTTAAATTGGACTTCCTTCCAATTAGCCAGTTCATTTTTCTATACCTTATCTCAAGTTTTTTTTTCTTAACATGTGCTTTCCAGCGCAATTTGGCATCAAGTGTTATCCGAGATATTTTGCCTGATTTAAATATGGTACGGGAATGTTGTTAATTGTTATTTGTATGTGATTTATATTTTTGTTTGTAAAATCAACATGAATTGATTTGGTTTCATTTAATTTTATTCGCCACTTTGTGGTCCAACTGTGAACTTGGGTGACTGCATCCTGAAGTTTTTCTATGCATTTTTCAATAGATTTTTCTACCGTCAATAAACCAGTATCATCGGCAAATGTTGCTAAGTCACAATTTTCTGGCGTTGGGATATCACAAGTGAATAATAAGTATAGATAAGGGCCTAGTACGCTACCCTGGGGCACGCCTGCTTGAATTTCTCTTAAATTTGAGTATGAGTCTTCCTGTTTTACTCTAAAATGTCTATCAGATATGTATGAGTCCAAAATATCTGAATATTGTTTTGACAGAAACTGTTTTAGGTTTTGTGAGAGATTTTTTTTCGAAAATTTTTAACTTATATTTGAGTACCTATGTGTTTACAGTAAGCGTGAATATGCCAAAACAATGCCAATTATTGGCTACCCTGCACATAATGCAATATTTTTACCTTCCTAGCTCGCACAGCAATGGCTGGAGAAGGCATTGTTTTCAGCGATTTTATTTTTCAGATAACGTATTTTGACCTACCCTAGCAGTCGTCGTGATGTCTGTCTGTCTGTCTATGTGTGTGTGTGTGTAACTCTGTCCGTAACACGATAGCTCCTAAACCGCCCAACCGATTTTCATGAAATTTTTGGGTAAAATAGTATTTGATACTGCAACGAGCTGATTAGATTTTGGTTGAAATTCATCAATGCTAAGGACAGTTTTTTGACAGTTAAAAACAGTTAAAAAGTTTAAGAAATGCTAATTTTTTAACGGAGCGTCGCATTAATATGCGGTTTTCGGAATATTGTAGTGCACATTTTTTAAAAAAAATTGTTTTATAATCAAAAACTTGGTAGGAGCTTTCGTTTCAGGGATATTTACAAAAAACTGTTTTATAGGTTCATATAGCATGGAGTGTGCTAATGAGTAGGAAGGTATCAGATTCGTCATTGGTAAGGAATAAAAACAAAGATACAAAAATTGTGGTACGATCAAGCGATGGCTACAATTGCCGAGGAGTGATAAAACCTAAGAACTCGCAAACAGTTTAAAAATCTCTGAAAAAAGTGCGAAAAATAGCGTATATTTCATGACAAAAGTATCTTTGTATCCCTTGGTATTAATATATATATATATATATATGCTATTTCACATTTAAGGAATAAAAATTGCACTCTTATCCCCCATTTTAGATATTAAATGTTTCAATTTTTATCTCCGTGATTAAAAGTGAGGGATCAGGGATAAAAAGTGACAATCAAAAAAAAATCTTGAAAAAAAATTGCGTATAATCGTCGTGATTTTTTTTTTTTATTTAGCCGGTTTAGAGCATTTTTCTACGTTGTCCGACGTCTATTCTCCACCTCCTTCGATCCTGACAATCATCTTCTGTCAGATTTTTTTGACTCATTGATCTTTGGATTGACTGTTGTCATTCTAGTTTAGGACGCCCTCTTTTTCTGCGCCCTATTGGTTGCCATTCTAGGACCTGCTTTGGTAATCTTTCGTCGTTCATCCGTTGTACATGGCCGTACCATATCAGTTGTCTTTTAGTGATGTCATCCGTTATGCTTCCTTCGATTCCCATTCTTTCTTTTATGATTTCATTTCTTATGTGATCTGTTCTAGATATTCTCATTGATCTTCTTATTGCATCCATTTCGACACTTTCCATTTTTGTTTTGTATTTTTCTGTTATGCGACAAGTCTCTATTCCATACAACACCGTGCTTTTCACCATTGTTTCATATATGTCAAATTTTACATTGTTTTTTATCTCTCTGCTCCATAAAATACTGTTAAGACATCCAATAACCCTTTTTGCTTTCACTATTTTTGTTTTCTGTTCCTGTCTTATCAAATGACACCCAAGTATACATACTCATTGCATGGAGATATTACTTGTCCATTGTCTAGTTCTAACTCACTGGATTCGTTTCCAATACATAAGTACTGTGTTTTGTCCACGTTCACTGTTAATCCCCACTTTTGGTATTCTTCCATTAACTTTCTTATGATATACTCCATGTCTTCTTTATCATTAGCTACAATTACTTGGTCGTCAGCAAACTGTAGTATGTATATGGTAAATCGGTCGTTAAGTTGTATTCCCATGCCGTCGTGATAAGAGTGTTATTTTATCCCTCGACGAATTGCAGATTATAACTTATTAATAATCGATGGTTTTCGTAATGTATTTTTAACATCAGCTAATAAACCGTAAGATTCTTAATGAATTTAAAAATTAAAAATCTTTGAAAAACTATTAAACATAATAGGTAAGTAATAGCGGAAAATATTTCCAAGAGTCTATTACCTTTCTAATTACTAATTTTTATTTAAATATTTTTATTACGTAAGCAACAAAATATGTAAAAATAACTAATTATAATCATAATAAATATCTCATAAAATGTAAGTACGCCATATTGGTAATAAAAAAATTGTTTTTTTTTAAATATTTTCCTTGAAAATTAAAAGCATATAAAGAAAAACTTATTTTGAGAGGAATATTTAGGACATATTAATTTATGACAGAAAAAAACATGTGATTGGTTCTAAAATAATAATTAAAGCACATAAATGTATCTAATTAATTATTGTTTTTATACAGGGTGTCCCATAACTTAGGGGCCATAGGCCAACAGGTGATGGAGAAGGTCATGTCTGATAAAAAGTACCTATAATGCATGGGTAAAAACTCTTTCTTTATTGATATACAGAGCATCAAAGTTGGCGAATTTAAAAAAAAATTTAATAATAACTTTTTAGAAAAACGCCTCGAATATATGACACGAAAACTAATAGAAGAGTACAATAAGTGGGGACTAGAGGTTAATATCAATAAGACAGAGTATATGTGTATTGGTGGAACGAAACAGGATCTAATCTTAAATACTGGGCAGCGAATTCAGTCCTGTGATGAGTATAAATACTTGGGTCTAAAAATTACAGCTGACGGAACACTAGACAAAGCTATAAAAGATAGAGACGTACAAGGAAGAAAAGCAATAACTTTATTAAATGGAATAATTTGGGACCAGAGTATATCAAAACATAACAAAAAGCTTATATATAACACCATTGTTAAAAGTATTATTACGTACGGCTCAGAAGTATGGCCAATCAAAGATAGAACAGAAAAAATGCTTTCCGCTACGGAGATGGACTATTGGAGAAGAGCAGCAGGGAAATCAAAAAGAGAAAGAGTTACCAATCAAAGAATAAGAGAAATTATGACAGTGGGTGAACGTACTCTAGTGGATGATATAAGAACAAAACAACTGGTGTGGTACGGACATGTACAAAGAATGGATGATGGAAGACTACCTAAACAAATATTACAATGGAAACCAACTGGCCGAAGAAAACGAGGGAGGCCGAGGAGAAGCTGGAGAGAAGGAATAGATAGTGAAATAAGAATAAGAGGCCTAGATGATGAATTATGGGCAAACAGAAACGAGTGGAGATTGGGTATCGGAAGACGTAGAACGTTGTGAAACCGATAAATATATATACATAGAGAAAAACGCAGTAAAAATATAAAAGTGGGTAAAGTTGTGTATTAGAACAAGAACAATAAAATGAAATAAAAAGAAATTAAAAAAAAATTAGTTGGTCAATTTGTTTTAGAAAAAAGTATATTTTTGGTATAAATTTTTATGAATGCCATATTAAACGCAATGTTTTTTTTTATATTTTTTGTTAATAAAAAAGTATTTAGCGAGACATAATATTAAAATATTATTGATATTTTTTAAAAGAATATTAATTTTTCAAAAAAATTATTATTTTTTATACAATTTTGGAGGTTATTCTGACAGCCTATATCTTCTCAACTTATAATTTTATTTAAAAAAAGAATACCACATTTTTGAATCACAATTAGCTCAGTATTCAGCTGGCTGTGACAGGTTTTCTTTCTTTTTCTGAAAGCCTTTTTTCCCCCCCAGTCCTCTTTACTTACTTTTATTTTAAAAATCCTATATTTTAAAAACAGATGTGTGTTGACTCCCATGTTATATAAAGTTTTTTTTCGGAAATAACCTCCTCTATCTGCTGCTGCACTATGGCCCCCCAAATTATGGGACACCCTGTATAGAAGAAAATCATCCAGGGCTATCAAAATGGACGGGCCACGATCCTCCACTTTGTTAACGTCATATCCGGGGCTGATTTTTTTTGATGGTCACGTTACGACACAGCTGATTGTCTTTAAAATATTGAAGTTGGAATGACGGTTCATGGATATTTGATTTTTTTTTAAATAAAGCCGTTTTTCAGATTGTTTTTACTTTATTCTGGCAGAACAATTTTTTTTAAATGTATAGTAAGCCCTAATTTTTCATAGCCGCTTCATTAGCTCACACAAAAATTAAGTTTAAAGCAGAAGCGAATGTGACAATCACATATGACAAAGTCAAATACATGTCAAATATAACAGTTGGCATGTGGTACATGGCGGGTAATTTGAATTCAAAATAAGGAATGCTAAATCTTGAAGATTTTAACCTTTTAATCATGTTGCTTCCTTACAAACCTTTGGTGGAATATCGGGATGGTGTCTGAGAATATTTCACTGAAATTTTGCGGAAATCTGTAGTGCCATTTTGAAAATACCATAAAAAAACTTCTGACCTCCCATAAGACCCAATGTAAAATTCCGCCCCGGGAGAACAGCTGATTTTTTCAGGGTCGTGGCCTCTATTTTTGTGTTGGCCTTGAATCATCAATTGCTTTATTCTGTAAAGGTTCTACCGAATATTCACATCAATCCACGATTACCGGTCGTCCGTTTATAGTAGATATCTGACTTTAAACTGACGTGGAAGAGATCATTTTTGGGTGAACGTTTGACATAACTGCTTTTCTGCTTTGTAATAGAAGAACTTTCTATTAAACACATGTCATTACTATCAAATTAATGTCGGATGTCTGATATCGACCAATGGTAACCGTGCATTGATGTGAAAATTCACTCCTGGGAGATATTTTTAAAGCACCAGGACTTTTTCAACGAAATTTCTTAGTAGGTCAAAATGGTGGATCAAAAAACACCCATCCAATCTTTTTACGCCCATCAAACAATTTTCATAACTGGAGGCTTGGGTTTTCTGGGAAAACTGCTGATAGAAAAACTCCTGAGAACCTGTTATGACATCACGAGAATCTACCTGCTTGTGCGACCGAAAAAGGAACAGGATGCTAGAGAACGCCTAAGCAAAGAATTTGAAAAAGAGGTAAGTCTGATCAGTTTAGATTATACCCGAGAAGATGTGTTTGCTTTTTCGGATTACACTGGTCTGCATGAAAATCGGCCCTGATATCATTGTTGCCTATTCCTATGTAAAATGACCTCCTTATCCCCTACGTATTTTTACTGCTTTTTGATAGTTTGGAGGGATGGAAAGGATTATTTTGGCCTTAACATCACTATTTCTGAGGTACTGGAGACGTTTAGTGTTCGCAAACATTAATATTTTAGTAAGGTGGTAGGCCCTTTTTTTTTTGGGGGGGGGGGGTTATTGACATTGACGATTTTTTCGTTTTATATGCATTTTTTTAATTATTAGCTCACACATATACTATACTATAGTAGTGTGAGCTATGGTGATCCTAATTTTTTCGAGAAAAAAAAAGTTGCTCCGATTTCAAATTTTTTTATATATCTTTGCGTTTTAGATGATTTTGAAACTTTTTTTTTGCGCCGTCTGTCTGTCTGTCTGTCTGTCTGTCTGTCTGTCTGTCTGTCTGTCTGTCTGTCTGTCTGTCTGTCTGTCTGTATGTCTGTCTGTAACGACCAACGCGCATAACTCAAAAACCGCTTGGCCGATTTTAATGAAATTTGGTACTTAGGTTGGGTCTTGGGTCGAGATAGTCCCATTTAAAAATGAACAAAATCCTCCGAACACAAACCAAATAAAAGGGTGGGGATAGATTTCAAAAATTAGAGTTGATGTGAAAATATGGCGTGTGTGATATCAAACGAAAGGTAATTGAGTCTGGAGTTAAACAAAATACATTTTAATTTATTTTAAAAAAAGGGTGGGGGTATTATTCAAAAATTAGAGTTTAATTGAAAATATGGCGTGTGTGATATCAAACGAAAGGTAATTGAGTCCGGAGTTTAACAAAATACATTATAGTTTATGTTTTCTTTAAGGGTGGGGGTAGATTTCAAAAATTTGAGTTTAAGTCAAAACATGGCTTGTGGTAAAGATAATTTAGTCTGGAGTTGAATAAAATATATTTCAGTTTTTATTTATATTAGCTCACACGTACAATATAACTATAGTACCTAGTGTGAGCTTAGGGGCCCATATATTGGCAGAGTATTTTTTTTAAATTTCAGCTTCCAGCAGCTTAACATCCCAAGTAGGTAATAAACATTTTAACGATCCTTTAGTCCTGAAAGATAATATTTACTTGCCGCCTTTGCACATTAAATAGTTTGTAAAAGCACTAAGCAACTAAATTTCCTCATCTTATTGAGGATAAAATCAAGGAAGATGTTTTTGTGGGGCCCCAGATTAGACAACTTTTTCAAGATTCGACGTTTATTGAACACTTGAATCAAAAAGAAAAACGAGCATGGTTTGCAGTCAAAACGTGTGTTCTTTTGGGTAATCACAAAAGTGATGATTATGTCGCTTAAGTCGAGGAATTGCTCTTAGCGTACTAGGCCATGGGATGTAACATGTCTCTTAAAGTGCACTTCTCTACTCGCATCTAGACTTCTTTCCTGAAAATTAAGGAGCAGTCTCGGATGAACACGGGGAACGGTTTCATCAAGACATCGATAAGTTGAATAAAAATTTGCAGGGAAGTGGAATGAAAGCATGTTGGCGGAGTACTACTTGTTTTTGAAACGAGAAGTTTGTACCTCAGGGTATAAAAGGAAAGCATGCTCTAAGTGAAGACCTTTTTATTTGTTATTGTTTATAGCTAAAATATTTCTCTTCTCCTAAAAATTTAAATTTATGTCGATAAGATTATTATTATTATCGAAGAACAGATAAAAGAGCTGCTCCCCTAAAAATGGTGGGTGGTAGAAGAAAGCGCCAGCTATATTTGGAATCAGGGCGTCACTTTACATAGGAATCAGAGGAAATAAGGCCAGAGCTCAAGATTTTTTTTCTTTTTGCCGACCAGTGTTATACTTGAACTTTCCTTAGCACAGTAGTAATTATTGATAAACTAAGAACATAGATAGTAGTAGTAGTGGTGGGGAGACTAGTTTTGGTCTAGCGACTAGGCGCCTTGTTCGCAAACTCCGATTTATCCGTACATCATATATCAAACTGATGCACGTGCCCCGTAGGATACAAGTTGTCTTTCTTTAAGAGGACTTAATTTTGCCTGACACCTCTTTGTCGAGGGCAGGGATCTTTATACTGCGTAGCAAGTATACACAGTGGACCCACGCTTTTACACCCTTTCCGAAAGGTGGTCCTGCTACATGTTAGACTTGCATATATATAACACCGCTATCGTCCCAGTAGAACTTGGTTATAGACGATAGACTTCTTTCCTTTTCAGCGCAATAGTCGGGGTCGTCGTGAGTTGACTGTAGGAGATTTATGCTGGCGCCATCTTGGTTTCGACTATAATATAGCACTTATAGCAGGCTCCTAGGTTATTATCCCTGGTTCCTCGGCGGGCTGCGTATCGGCTCCTGGACTACACCTGCGTATATTCTCGATGTTCAAGGTCAACTTATATTTTTGCGTGCATCGCATCGCATGCTTATTCGATGACGCTGAAAGGGAAGTGCGCGACGGGGCGACAGATTTTTGTTTTTGCATCGTTGTTCGAGACGCGAGCCTGGTACCTTCTGCATGTGATGCCGACGACCATACCACGGCACTACCCTGCCGCCACAAGAACATACACAGATACAAAAAAATTCAAATAAAAAAAAAAAGTGTGGCAACCCCGGTCTCCTCTACAATACATAAGTTTCATCCACCAATAAACATTCTTTTTTGTAGATTTTCCAGAACCTTTCAAAATTTCACCCAGACTTTCTGTCAAAACTAGAAATAATCCCAGGAGACCTGACCGAACCTAATTTAGGTTTAAAAAGAGCTGACGTAGAGCTACTGAAGAACGAAGTGAACGTTATCTTCCACGTAGCAGCTACGACAAACTTCAATTGCAAACTGAGGGAAGCTACGCGGATTAATGTAGCTGCGACGGGAGACTTGGTCCAGTTAGCCAAAGATATGAAGTATTTGAAGGTAGGTAAATATACAGGGTGTCTCTAAAAGGTCTGTACAAAATCTTAGCACATATTCCTCAGGTCAAAATAAGTCGATTTAAAGCAACTTACCTTAGTCCAAAATTGCGCCGTTTCGGAGATACAGGGTGGTAAATTTAAAAATTAAAAATCGATTGTCTTAAAATTTATGAAAATGATTAAACGACAAAAAAAATTAATAACTCATTTACTGACTAAATTTAATTCTTAAAGGTAGCAGCAAAATCTTTTGATAAAAATAATTTCAATATTCCGTTGCGGCATCGAACACTAAAAACGGATATATCTTGAAAACGGCTCACCCTAGCAGCTTTTATCAAAAATACCTTTTTTGCTTAAAAAAGTTCAGGAAATTATTTTATCAACAAAAAAAGTTAAAAGTTACACTGAGAAAAAAGTTATAGTCATTTTAAACTATAAAAAGAGCATTGTGAAGCGCCCTCTAACGGCCACAGTGAAAAGGTATCCATATTTAGGTTTCGCATCCCCAAAAACCCCCGAGTACCAATTTTTAAGTAATGCGTTGAGAAATGTTCATATATTTTAATAAAATCGATTTTAAATTTTTAAATTCATATCTGTATATATATATATATATATATATATATATATATATATATATATATATATATATATATAAAGTCCATATCATTATTTTTGGGATAACTTTTGACGATTTTTTTTCGCTGGTCTATGCTATTTGTTATGGTAACAGCTGATTACTATCAAAAAGTTATCTCACAAATTATGGAATAAACTATATATATATATATATATGTCTGAAACGGAGCAATTTCGGGCTAAGGTAAGTTGCTTTAAATCGACTTATTTTGACCTCAGGAATATGTGCTAAGATTTTGTACAGACCTTTTAGAGACACCCTGTACAGAGCAACCCAGGGCCGTGCCTAGAAAAAAATTTCGGAGGTGAAGAAGTTTAAAATAAAATTTTGAAAAATTTACGTTTTGTCAAACGTCAAATTTAGTACCCGTGAATTTTCGTGGCTAATCGGGTAAAACGGAGTGTTTCTCTCATATTTTTCCGTGGGTAGCTTGAAAGCTTAACCTCACGGGGGTCCAAGTTCTAATGGATACCTAATAAGTGTTGACAATTAACTGTTTCGTCCTTATGGGACTCCTCAGAACACTGCTTGGTCAATGTGACACCCTTGCGAAGTTAATTAGACGGTTTTGCCTTTAATCCAATGTATATAGTGAGAAAACTCTCGCAAAAAGTGCCATCTACCGAGATAAGAGAGAAACTAGAACAAAAGTAGGCGAAACTAAAATATCGATCAATGAAAAGATCGATTGCATATAAAAAGAAACAAACCATCCGTGACCTACGACAGGTCTTCTGTCTTTCAGGCCAGATCAACGCTGATTAGCGTTTTTACCCGCCATCAGACACGTGAGTGTCAATCAGCGGAATTTTTAAGATAAATAACACTAACAAACGTGAAATTTGGTACCCGTAAATTTAATAGTTTCGTGGCTAATCGGGTAAAAAGTTTGTGTTTGAAATTACACAAAATGTCCCTTTGTGTCCAGTGGCGGATCCAGGGGGGGGGCAGAGGGGCTCAGACATTAAATTTATTTTTTAGTTTAAGAGCATCAGTTATTTAAAATTTGTCCCAAAGTCTACTTATTTTTTTTGAAATTTCGCCTGCGGCGCCATACATCTCCTTAAGATACTAAATTTCACACCTCAGATCTATAAAAAACCGTTAATAAAAAATATTTTTATGTTTGCTGGCACTTTGGCCCCTCCCCCTCGGAAATCCTGGAACGCCACTATTTGACTCTATCAAAAAAGTCTGCTAAAATTTTTGTCAATTTTGCACTCACTTGTGGCCCTTTAACAATATTAATGTTAATCCTGGAATAAAATACATAAACGGAGTAAAAGGGATTTACTACCTTTCCAACTAAAATACACTAAAATTGAATTTTGCGTTTCTTTTTAATATCTCGAAAAGCAAAGTTCTTACTACAAAATGGTTGCAAGAAATTTATCCAACACCAAATTTTTCACTAAACCCACTTTCCCTATTCAAAATATAGAAGTAATCAGATAGCCAAAAGGTGTCCCCCTCGCAAACAAAATCGACGTGTCCGAGCGTTTCTTCAAATTCGCACTCTAAATACCCAAATAGGCCAGCTCTGTTTCGATGTTCGTGAAACACCCTGTATGGTGTCACACTCGTGTCTCTAATCTGCCATAAAATAGATATATATTTTAATGATCAGTATAGTGCTAAATAAAAAAAAATGTGACCACTTTTTTAGGCCTTTGTGCACGTTTCAACAGCGTTTTCGCACTGCACAAGAAAAGAAATTTACGAAGAAATACATCAGCCCAGATTATCTGGGAAAAGTCTGATAGCAGTTTGTGATGCTCTTGATGACAAAATTTTGGATTCCATTACCCCACAGTAAGTGACAACATGGGCGCAACCAGGGGGGGGGGCGTAGCCAAACTTTAGAATTTTTTACATATTTTCAACATATTTCAGAAAAAAACACAAAAAATAGCTTAAAATTCGACATCATGAGGCTTCGGCCCCCCCCAAGAGGCCTCGGCCTCCCAAGATATATTCCTGGGTGCGCCACTGAGTGACAAGACGCTGCTTTGGCCCATTGATCGTGTCGCGTGGCGTCGGAGTATCATCCATAGAAATTTCGCATAATTAATGAACCAAAAAGAAATGCATAAAATAAAATATAAAACTATAAAGATGTTTTAAAAATGGGAAAGAAACGTGTTTTTGATAGTGTCAATAGTCCTAGTGATATGACGTATGGACATAACGATATTTTTTAAGTAGATAATAAATTTTAGGTTGCTTGGGGAAGTGCCAAATACATACGTGTTTACCAAAGGTATTGCCGAAGAACTTTTGCAAGAAAGTGGAAAATCTCTGCCGATTGCTGTGGTGAGGCCCTCTATTGGTAAGTATGAATAAGTATACCAATATACCCTCAATAATATAATTATTTTGGTGACCACCTGTGCATTAACACTCTTGGACATTTGACCTATGCAAATTCGTACCTAGCACACGATGTGAGGTCGCCCTGTGCTCTGTATCCCAAAATCTAATTTTTTTATTATGTGAAAATTTTGCCTAAGTATAAACCTATATTTCAGTATTGTATTTGTATAAATTGCTTTAACAGTTAACCACAGACTAAAAAAAAGAACTAGACATGTCGTAAGGAAAGATTTAATTTTTTTTTGAGTGGTTTCTAACCACTGTATGCCTAATCCTCCAAAAAGGCTGGCTATCAGTTTGTGTGGAGACTGTTCAGATCTTTTGAGTCAATCTGAGGTTGCCGAAATTGTTCTGACGTAAACGTGGAATAGCCGGACATTCGCACAGGACGAGTGACGTTTACAATGTCGAAATACATTTAATCGAAAATCAAAATCTCGAACTCTTTATATCGAAAATCAAAATCTCGAATTATCAAAATGTCGAATAATTAAAAGATAGATAATCAAAATCTCGAAAAATCAAAATGTAGAAAATAATAATATCGAAAGTTAAAATATCGAAAATTAAAATGTCGAAATAAAAAATGTCGAATGGTTAAATTATCGAAAAATTAAAATATCGAAAATACAAAATATCGAATAACAAAATATCGAAAATACAAAATATCGAAACAACAAAATATCGAAAAAACAAAATATCGAAAAAACATAATATCGAAAACACAAAATATCGAATAACAAATTATCGAAACAACAAAATATCGAAAATCAAAAACAGAAAATTTCGGAACCTTCACCTAACCTGACCCTGACCTAATCAAACGTAACCTAATCTGATATAACCACACGAAAATAGATAGTTTCAAAAACCTAACCTAATGAAACCTAGTGAAATCTAACCGAACCGAACCGAATCAAACCGAACCAAAGCAAACTAAACCAACAATTAAAAAAAAAAAACTTTCCTGACTTCTTTCCCGGGATCCTAGAAGGTGTGAATTCGAACCGAACCGAACCGAACCTATTAAAACCTAACCTTACCCAACCAAACGACATTTTGATTATTCGAGATTGTAATTTTTCGATATTTTGTGGTTTCGATATTTAATTCTCTCGACATTTTAATTTTTAATATTATCCTTTTCGATATTTTGTTATTTCGATATTTTAATTTTCGACATTTTTCGCACAGTACATGTCTGACTGTTTCGTCATCCTCCATACAGAGTCTATATTCGGTCTCTTCTGTTAGTCCCATTCTGTGCATGGGTACTCTCAGTCGACAGTGAAAAAGACCAGTCACTATACGTATCTCCTGTCTGGTAAGTCCAATAATGTTCCTGGCTCTGTTTCTACAAGGTCATTTAATGAACTCTTTAGAGTGAGCCAGTTCTGGTAAATTTATCCAGTATTGTTGGAAGCTATTCTCCATCCAATTTAATATGGTTGATTTAGCAGCATTGTATGATATCCACAGGGCTGGCTCGGGGCCGAAAAAATCGGCAGATGCCGCTTCCCTCGCTGCTAGGTCTGCGGCCTCATTTCCCTCTATTTTTTTTGCAGTACTGTCCACCTACAAAGAGCCCCTTGCAGGCTGGACAGACAACGTCTACGGAGCCATAGGCGTAGCAGTGGGGGTGGCCATGGGCGTGATTCGTAGTCTTCACGGAGAGGAAACTAACAAAGCTGACATGGTCCCTGCCGACATGGTTGTCAATAATATCATAGCTGCGTGTTGGGACATTGCGCAGAGGGAGGGCGGAGTCAACAGGTGAGTTTTGGCCACGGTCTCTAGAATAGACCGGTCTTCGGTTCGGTTCACCGAACCGAACCGAAAATGCAATTCAGAAAAATAATATTGACCACCCTTTATTGTTTATGCCATTTGTTAACTCTTCAATTCCCGTAATAGTCCGGGAGAATTGGATGAAAAATGTTAAAAAAATTGCAGAATAAAAACTAAAAAAGGTTTCACCGTAGTAGTCCAGAGGAATTGGATGACAAATGTAAAAAAATTGCACAACTAATGTTATAAATCAGAAAATTCGTCAGATTAATCTGCAAATTAAATAATTTTAAATTTTAGTGAGATTATTAACGACCATCCCCTCTACAACGGTCACAAAGACATGACTGTCTACAATTTCGTTTCCTCCCCACAAAACCCAATCACGTGGGGCGGGTACCAGCAACTCCTTCAAGAAAGTGGCAACAAATATGGTTCCATGAAAATGATTTGGTACCACGGTCTCTTCAAGATGAGAAGCAACTTGTTAATGCACCAAATAAGCATATTTTTTTTGCATACTGTGCCTGCCTATGGTATAGATTTGGTTAGGGTACTCCTGGGAAAAAAGGCAATGTAAGTGTGTTTTGGTGTTTTTTTTTTAATCCTTTTTGACCAGAAACGTAAGAGTGGGTCCACACCAAACCAACAAAACAAAACAGCAACTCAATGTTCTCCAACAATTTTGAAACAAAATGAGAACAATTCGGCAACTTTTTTGTTTTGTTGGCGTTTTCAGCAACTTTTTATTTTCCTGTCGCCTGTCTGTAAAGATCAAATTGTTGATGTTTTCTTTTCGTTTTGGGCAACTTTTTTGGTCTAGTCTGTATGCGAATAAAACAGAAACAAACATCGTTGTTCAGTTTGTGTACTTTCTGAGTGCAAAATTATTATGTCCGGAGAAAAAATTAAATGGGGTGTTGAAAATACATGTGAATTAATTGAGCTTTATCGTGAAACTATATTGTTATGGGACGACAGACACCCTGAATATAAAAATCGTTATAAAAAGGTCTTCAGAGGAAGTGGACAGAAGAATAAATAAATTGGTAAAAAAAAATTTTTAAGTCACAAGCTTTTATAAAATGCACTAAAAATTAAAAAATAATTTTCTAACATTTTATTATTATCATAATAATAAAAGCGATGGCCGACTGATGGAAATTTTGACGATGTTAGCACGATAAGATATCCGTATCAATTAAATATCACTATTTGCAAGAATCAATCTAGCAGAAAAATGCAGAGGTACCAAACCCACCCAACCCGACCCAAGATACCCCAGCATTTCTCTGACATAGGTATGGCAATGGCATAACATTGCGGCACATCGAATATATTTTTGATGACCTGCTATGTTGAATATTCTTTAAGTGTTTAGATCACAAATTTAGATTAACTTATGCTTTGATTTGCGGCCATCGCTTTTATTATTATGATAATATTAGAATGTTAGAAAATAATTCTTTAATTTTTAGTGCATTTTATAAAAGCTTGTGACTTAAAAAAAAAATTTTACCAATTTATTTTCTACTTTTTAGTCTCAGCTATCTACTCTATTAAATGAAAATATTTGTTCAATAACAGAATAGAACAGTTTATTCTAGATTATAATGAAATCGCTGATCGTGAGTTGTTTGGAAACTCATTTTTCTATTGGGGAAGGAGAGGGTGGGGGTAGAGGTAGAAATATATTTTTTGTTTGGGCTGTATTGCCATCGGACCTTTATGCATATACCAAATTTTATAAAAGTCATTTGAAGTGAAGTGTGTCAAAAACGCATTTTTTATGGAAGGGGGTGGGGGGTAGGGTGGGAGGACATTTTTTCATCATTGTTGTATTGTCATCGGACCTCTATATATATACCAAATTTCATCCAAATCGGATAATGGGAAGTGTGTCAAAAACGCATTTTTCTATAGATGGGGTGGGGGTAGGAGTGGTAGGATTTTTTTTTCAATGTATTGTCATCGGACCACTATATGTATACCAAATTTCATTCAAATCGGATAATGGGATGTGTGTCAAAAACAAATTTTTATACGGAAGGGGGTGGGGGTAGGGCTGGAAGGATATTTTTTTCTTATTGTTATATTATCATCGGACCACTTTGTGTATACCAAATTTTATCCAAATCGAATAACGGGAAGTGTGTCAAAAACATATTTCTCTATAGAAGGGGGTGGGGGTAGAAGTTGGAGGATATTTTTTTCTTATTGTTGTATTATCATCGGACCACTATGTGTATATCAAATTTTATCCAAATCGAATAACAAGAAGTGTGTCAAAAACACATGTTTCTATAAAAGGGGTGGGGGTAGGGGTGGGAGAATATTTTTTTGTTAATGTTGTATTGTCATGGGACCACTACGTGTGTACCAAATTTCATCCAAATCGGATAATGGGAAGTGTGTCAAAAACGCTTCACAAAATTTGATAGATAGTTAGTTAGATAGTTAGTTAGATAGTTAGTTAGATAGTTAGTTAGACAGAACATCTGAAGCTAAATAAAAGCTTGTAAAAACATCAATAGCCAGTTCGAAAGAGGATACAGAAATTATCAGTTTTGTTGTGTTGCTGTTTTGTTGATGTTTTTGTTTTGTTGGTTTGATGTGGACCCGGCATTAGGGCTTTTAGACGGCTGTGCCCAAAGTTAAATTCACCCCGTCTGGGAAAACAGATGCTTATTGAACTAAAACAAAGGAAAAAAATCGGCAACACGCTAGAAGCTTACCTTCTTTCATTTAACAGCAGTTCCACAGTTTCACTCGCGGCACCGCGGATTTTCTTGTGGTTGGAATTTGGTCTTAATCTAAAAGCACGTGTGACTTTTACGGTGGTTTTTGCGCAAGTGGTTCTTTATCTAAAAGCACGTGTGACTTTTACGGTGGTTTTTGCGCAAGTGGTTCTTTATTCCCCTGTCAAATACAGGGTGGCGCTTCAAACTCCCAGCGTGTGCAAAGCGCGCAAGATTTTTGCCAAAATGATCAGGTATTCAAAAAGAAAATAACTTTCAACAAAGAGAAAAATTATCACCTGATCGGAATTTTTCCAAACAAGGAGTTTGTTTTTTAGAGGTTTGGCTAAAAAGCCCAAAAATATCAAAACAAATTTAAGGTTAGGTTTTCCCAAAAATTCAAATAAAAACAAAAACAAAAAATAACTGGCAGCACTTAACAGCTTTCGTTTTTGAGATATTTACAAGTTTGCCAGTGGGCTAGGATGTTATCAGACACCAGTAACGGATCCGCAGGGGGGTCAGAGGGGCCCGGGCACCCCCCCCCCTCCCTCCCTGACATAAAACTTTTTTTAGTAGAAGGGAAGCAAATGCCATTGCATCAACCACAAGTTTGAATAAAATTTACCCCCAACATCAATTTTTTCAAGTTTTTTTTCTAAAAAACATTGAGTGGTTCAAAAATTTTCGCATTTTGTCACTTGTAATTTTTAATTTCAGACCCAAGAATTATTAAAAATTAACGCAAACCAAGAACTATTTTGGTTTTTGCTTCCTTGGCTCCTCCCCCCTGGAAATCCTGGATTCGCCACTGTCAGACACTGGCGGCTCGTGCGCATTCAAAATGGTAGTGCCAGCATTTTGATAGCCATTAAAAAAAAATTCGGGGTGCTTCGTCAAATTTCTTGAACAAAATTCGTTAAAAAAACATGCCTCGATCAATTTTTTTTGTATTATATGTTTACTATTTTTAGGGTTTCTAACCCTAGTTTTTTAAAGGAACTAACCCAGACCTACCCAAATTACACCATGAAATTACTCAAAATTTATCAAAAATTCCGCTGAAATAATTTTTGATAATAATTTAACTTACCCTTAGTTTGCCATCCAGTATTTACAAAAAATAAACATTATTTTTATTAATAGTTTTATTAAATTTACGACAACGCGCGATTTTTGCCCACTTCCACGTTTGTATTTCAATTTTTAAATAAGGTAATGATCGGCCTAATTCTTTAATTCTTAGATTTTCCTCGAGCGAAAAAACCACTAAAAGAGTTTTTTAAGGCGCTAATTTTTATTCATTTTCACTTGAAAATAAGAACAATATGCAGAGTATACGGATATCTTTTTTATTGCGTAATTTAGACGGCGTAAATTAAAGCATACATGCTCCATGCACAAAAACAAGAAAAATAACCGCACACTAACTGGCTGGCGTGCCTGGCACAAATTTCAGTTGATTCTTTTCATTAAAAAATGTAAAAATTGTCCAACTATGTCGCACATATAGGCCATTGGTAAAAATCTCTCTCTGTTCGACGGCGCCAGCAGACAAGCGGCACACATTCCACCCCCTACTTACTCTGCGTTTCAGAGGCAAGCAGCGGGCCAGCCAGGCGTCGCGCAATATCGATTCGGAGTGTGATCCACTGAATTGTACAGGGTTTACCATATCGCACCCCCGCTAAAAAATAGTCACAACTCAAAAAACATGGTTTTGAGAAAATCGCTGTTAAAGAATTTAGTTCATTAGAGAGATTCATTTTTCACTTACATGACAAATTACGAGTTAACATGTTATTTTATCTCAACAGGAACCTATTAACTCAGTGTAATTGGTGCAGTACGTTTCTCAGAAAAAATGATTTTTGTCGTTTTTAGTTAAAAAAAAGACAAAAACCCGATATTGTGACACTTTTTTAGAACAAGGCATCATGACGTTGTAAATCAGGATGTCACGCAGGATGGTAAATAATATAAAAAGAGAAAACAAATAAAGAATAAACTTTGTATTTATTTTTACAACGAGTTATAAAATGCTGAATAACAACTGGGAATGTGATTATTCTCTAATAAATTTAAAAGATTTTTTTCTTATTCTCCTTAATTCTAAGTACACTGAACAATTCGAAAAAACAGTCACAACACAAAAAAGAACAGGATTTTACTTGTTATATGGGTCAGATTTAACCAATAGTTCACACGAAAACCTTCACAACTCGAAATGTGACTCTTTTCAGCATGAAACTCCACGTTCACGCTGTTATAAAGTCAAAAGTGACACTGTAAAGGAACGCATCCTCAGCTAAACTGGACAAAATAAAAGAGTCACATCGCCATTTCGCGGTGAATTGTCGAAACATAAATGTGACGCTTTTATGGAAAAAAGTGCAAGTTATTTCGATGATGGCGGCAGGTTTATCGCAATAAGGGCGATTTTTGAGTTGTGACTCTTTTTCAGCGGGTGTGCCATATTTTATATAAATAAAAAATAAATGCATAAAATAACAAACATATTAGAATGTTTTAAAAATTTAAAAAAAAAACGTGTTTTTGTAGAAAAATATCAGATCCTTTACGAATCCATTTATTTAAAATACTATCTTATTTTTACAAATTTAAGTTGATTCTTTTCACAAAACAATGTTAAAATTGTCCAACTCTGTCGCACATATAGGCCACTGGTAAAAATATCTCTCTGTTCGACGGCGCCAGCAGACAAGCGGCACACATTCCACCCCCACTTACTCTGCGTTTCAACGGCAGACAGCGGGCCAGCCAGGCGTCGCGCAATATCGATTCGGAGTGTGATCCACTGAATTGTGCAGGGTTTACCATATTTTATATAAATGAAAAATAAATGCATAAAATAACAAACATATTAAGATGTTTTAAAAATTTAAAAAAAAACGTGTTTTTGTAAAAAAATATCAGATCCTTTATGAATCCATTTATTTAAAATACTATCTTATTTTTACAAATTTAAGTTGATTCTTTTCATAAAACAATGTAAAAATTGTCCAACTCTGTGGCACATATAGGCCATTGGTAAAAATCTCTCTCTGTTCGACGGCGCCAGCAGACAAGCGGCACACATTCCACCCCCCACTTACTCTGCGTTTCAAAGGCAGGCAGCGGGTCAGCCAGGCGTCGCGCAATATTGATTCGGAGTGTGATCCACTGCATTGTACAGGGTTTACCATATTTTATATAAATGAAAAATAAAAGCATAAAATAATAAACATATTAAGATGTTTTAAAAATCAAAAAAAAAACGTGTTTTTGTAGAAATATATCAGATCCTTTATGAATCCGTTTATTTAAAAAACTATTAAATTTTTATAGGGCCGTGAAAGGTTACAAAAAAATTGAGACATTCCTGAACGTGATCTCATATTTTTCGATGCGGGAGTGGAATTTTAAAAATGGAAACGTTCGAGAATTGTACAAAAAGATGAGCGAAGAGGATCAAAAAATTTACAACTTTGACATCGCCAGTATGAATTGGAAGGATATGTTGGAAGGTAAACCAAAATAATAATTTTTTTCTACGAGCATGCGGAAAATGGCATTTTTCACATTATTTTTAATGCGAAAAATCCTTTATCAATGTTGCAAAAAAGTGTAAATTTAGTCTGATGTAAATTTACACTATTTTAAAAATACTCTGCCAATATATGGGCACCTAAGCTCACACTAGGTACTATAGTTATAGTGTACGTGAAAGCTAATATAACTAAAAACTGAAGTATATTTTATTGAACTCCAGACTCAATTACCTTTCGTTTGATACCACACAAACCATGTTTTGACTTAAACTCTAATTTTTCAAATCTACCCCACCCTTTTTTTTTTAACTAAAATGTATTTTGTTTAACTCCAGACTCAATTACCTTTCGTTTGATATCACACACGCCATATTTCCACTTAAACACTAATTTTTTAAATTTATTTTCACCCTTTTTTTAAATTAACTAAAATGTATATTGTTTAACTCCAGACTCAATTACCTTTCGTTTGATATCACACACGCGATATTTTTACATAAACTCTAATTTTTGAAATCTACCCCCACCCTTTTATTTGGCTTGTGTTTGGTGGATTTTGTTCATTTTTAAATGAGACCATCTCGACCCAAAACCTAGCCCGGGTATCAAATTTCATTAAAATCGGGCAAGCGGTTTTTGAGTTATGCGCGTTGGTCGTTACAGACAGACAGACAGACAGACAGACAGACATACAGACAGACAGACAGACAGACAGACGGCGCAACAAAAAAGTTTCAAAATCATCTGAAACGCAAAGATATATAAAAATTTTTGAAATCGGAGCAACTTTTTTTTCTCGAGTGTGAGCTAAAATTGTAAAAAATGTGTAAACTCAAAAAATTATCAAATTTTGCAAAAGGTGTAAATTTCGTAGAAAGTTTGTGAATTAACACTTTTTTGGCGAAACTCGTAAAAAGTTTGTAATTATATGTTTTTTGTTATCACATAAAAATTTTTTTTTACAAAATTTTGTAAAAAAAAAAATTCTACGCTTTCCCCATTTTGCCACATTTTTGGCAAAATTTAAGCTATACAAAAAAGGCCGATATAACTTTTTTTATGTGTAAATTTTTTAAAAAGTTTTTATATTTATACTTTTTGTGAAATTATTAAATTTAACATTTTTTAGGAGCTGTAATTGGAGGTAGAGTGTATCTGGTAAAAGACCCTTTAGAAACAGTCCCAGCAGCGAGGAGAAAATTAATTTTTTTCAAATACCTTCATTATACTTTAGTTTCTATTTTAACATTTTTCTTGATAAGATTTTTACTGTGGTTTTTGAGATTTATTTTCGACATTTAGATTTAGTATATAACCTTTATAATTTTTTAGATATATTTTTTTGACTCTGGTACAAAATGGCGCGGGCAAAATAGCGCAAAAGTAACTAGCGCTGGACAAAATAGCGCAGAATAAAATGGCACAAATAGCGCAAAATAGCGCATATCACGAAATAAACCTCGTTTACCAAACTCAACACAACTTATATAGTTCGATTAACGGGTCTTTTTAAATCTCTATTATATATATGTTTGACCACATTTTTTTGCGCTATTTTGTCCTGCGTTTATTTCTCCCACGCTATTTTTTTCCTTTGTTTTTTTACTGCGTTATTTTGTTCCACGCCATTTTTCCTGCGCTACTTTGTACTGCGCTATTTTGTCCTGCGCTATTTTTACACGCTATTTTGTCATGCGCTGTTTTGTACCAAGCCATGTTTTAGACCTTAGACCTTAGAATAATAAAAAAAAATTATATTCAATTTTTAATTTTTATTTCTTACGCAGAATATAAAAAATATAATCTAAAAAAATCCCACTAGTTAGACTATTCGATTTCAAAAATTCATTGTTAAAATACTTTATTAAATACAAATATGTACAGGATGGGCCAAATTCATTTTTTTTGGAGTTTTAGTTATTTCTAGCCAAGATAGATAAAAACTTTTATAAATAAAAAGTTATAGGCCACTCCATAAATGCAGACTTTTTAAAAAAAGTACGAGCCCTATCAAGCAGCATTTTTGATATTTAAAGACCTCCAGAAACTCGAGCACATGGAATGTCTACTCGTTTTTATGTATCTTAGCTAAAAATACCTAAAAACCCTTAAAAAACATCGAATTTGTCCCACCCTGTACATAATTGTATGAAGAGTAAAATTCTCTTAAATCAGATTCGAAATTTTAACTTTATGTTTATTAATTGTTTTCATTCAATTCCATTTTACTAAAACAGTCAACCATTGAACCATCTGCAGCAATTCCCCAACTTTGAGGAACATCAACAAAAAACTCGTTTTTTGGTTCTTCGGTTGGTTTCGTTGTTAAGGCTGACCTTCCTCTAGGACGAAAACCAACAGGCAGTTTGCGACATTGTTGTGTCGCTCTAAGAATACCTGCTTCAGGAGTAGCTACTTCCTGAATTGCTTTTATTAACACCAAACTGCTATTTTCATAACAAAATTCCTTTTTAACTTCAGAAGGCTCAAGATCATTATTTTTTTCATCTGCGATACTTTCTACTTGTGTTTTTTTTTTAAATAAACTACTTTCCTCCTCACTATTTTGTTTTTCTACCACTAAATTATTTTTTTCACTAAAAGTTATCTTTTTTATTTCAGAATCATCCTTTTTCACCTCTACGCTGGTTGTCACTTTAGATTTTAGTTTAGATGATCCATATTCCTTCCTGATATCTTCTTGTGCATCATTATTTTCAGCAGAAAATTGTTTTTTTATATCAACATCCTTTGAATCAATATTTACTTTATTTTTCATATCGGTTTCTATTCTAAATATCCCACTACTTTCTTCCTTACTGTCTCTATTTTTCACTATCAAATTATTGTCTTCAGAAGAGTCGAAATGAGTTTTCTCTACCTCTGCAGTTTGTTTCACTTTATTTTTGATTTTGCACATTGTTTTTGGCACTAATTTTACAGATATGTGCTTAGTTTGACCTTCTGTGTGAATATCATCTTGTAAATTAATATTTGTGTCCTTCTCCACATCTGAGTTATTTTCTACTTTTGCTTCAAAGTTTATAATATTTTTTTGATTTTTGTTATCATTAGGATTACTAAAAGAATCTGTTTTGAATTCCATTTTAACAGGTTTTGTTTTTAGTTTGAATGTTTTAACACTATTTTCTAAAATTTATTACAAACAAGTATTTCGCAATTTTTTATGCCGGCGTTTGAAATGTTTTCAAACATCGTACTAATTAATATTATCTCAAAAGGAAATCTTATAGATTTCATTGTTATTGATTAGTTTTGTTGGTGCCAGATAAAGTACATTTAAAAATTTTTAAACCAATGCATTGTTTTTAGTATTATATGGATAGGTATTTTAAACAGATTTTTGAACTTTTTCGAGGACTTTTCAATCTAAAAATTATGCAATGCAACAAATAATAACAGAATTTTCAGTCCAAAACAAATTTATAATTAAAAAAATATAAATAGTGTTTATATTATTATCTACGAGCCCTATCAAGAATTATTTTTTATATTTGAAGACTTCTCAAAAATTAAGAGTAAAATTCTCTTGAATCTAATTCGAAATTTTGACTTTATGTTCATTCATTGTTCTTATTTAATTCCATTTTACTAAAACAGTCAACCATTGAACCATCTGCAGAAATACCCCAACTTTCTGGAACATCAACAAAAAACTCGTTTTTTGGTTCTTCGGTTGGTATTTTTGTTAAGGCTGAACTCCCTCTAGGACGAAAACCAACCGAAGCTGACATAGGAACATAGAAGTGGTCATCCACTAAGCTACGCTTTGGACGTGTACCATGTTTTTCTTTTTCACAAACTTCTTCTTTCGTCACCACATTTTTATTTTCAGCAGAAATTTTTTTGTCAATATGAGAATGCTCAAACTTATTCCTTTCCATTTCTACCTGATATTTTAATTCAGTTTGTATTTTAGATATCTCACTACTTCCCTGTTCACAGTTTGTATTTTGCTTCATTAAAATATTGTTTTTATTTAACTCGAAATCCAATTCAATTTCAATTGTTTGTTTTTCTTCCTTGCAAATTGTTTTTGGCACCCAGTTATTATTTCCATATTTACTTTTATCTTTTGAGTAAATTTTACCTTCTGATATATCTGATTTCTTTTCTATTTTCAATTTAATTGCTTTTGTTCTAAAGTTTAAAGTATTTTTTTGTGTTTCTTGAGAGTTGTTACCAGCTTTTTGATAAAAATCACTTCGAATACTTTCGTTGGCACATTTTTGACCTTTGTGATCACTAGGATTACTTAAAGAATCTGTTTTGAGCTCCATTTTAACAGTTTTTAGTTTTAGTTCGAATGTTTTAGCACTATTTTTTAAAATGTATTACAAATAAATATTTTGCAATTTATTTGAATCAGCGTTTAAACTGTTTTCGAAAAGCGCACTAATTAATATTATCACAAAAGAAAATTTTGTAGATTTCGTTATAATTGATTAGTTTATATATATAATAATAACAGAATTTCTAGTTAGAAAAAATTTATATTGAATGAAAAAAATATATGGTGTTAATTTATTAATGTTTTGGTTTAAATTTTATTTCAAAGATACCTGTGCAGGTGTTTGGAGACTTAGATAAGATAGATAATAATTAATCAATAAACAGTGGAAATGAGTTATGCTGCGTCAATACAGACTCTGCTGGATCATGACATTCGTATTTTTTTTAAAATTCGGCAGAAAATCATTTGTATTAAATGAGTAGGTATATCCTAGAGACCCTGTATGTATGACATATTAAAATATGTCATACATACAGGGTTTTTAGTATATCCTATTTATTCTTTGTTTTTTTTTTTAAGTTAGTCGATTCCCGCAGCCGATTTGCTGCGGGCCATTCCTGTTCTTGTCTTATCAAATGTGACACCCAAGTATATATACTCATTGCATGGAGATATTGTTTATCCATTGTTTAGTTCTAGCTCACTTGATTCGTTTCCAATACTACTGTGTCTTATCCACGTTCACCGTTAACCCCCACTTTTGGTATTCTTCCATTAACTTTCTCATCATATACTCCAGGTCTTCTTTATTATTAGCTACAATTACTTGGTCGTCAGCAAACTATAGTATGTATATGATAAATCGGTCGTTAAGTTTTATTCTCATACCGTGTACCTTACGTGTGCAGTTGTTTAAAGCTAATGCGATATATATTTTAAAAAGAGTTGGAGAGATACAACATCCCTGTTTTAAGCCTTTTGTTACAAGGAATTCTTTTGAAAGTTGACTTCCAATGTTAATTTTAGATTTTGACCCTTTGCATAGTTTTTTTGTCGCTTTTATGTATGTACGATTCATATTAGTCTGCTCTAACACTGCCTATAATTTTTCTACTAGAACGGTATCATACGCTTTCTGTAGGTCCACAAAGGTAACATGAGTCTCCATATTTCTGGCGCCCCTTTTCTCAATTACTTGTTTAAAACAAAAAATATTGTCATTACAAGATCTGCCTGCACGACACCCACTTTGATCTTCTTCTTCTTGTTCATGAAAATCATTCTCTATTAAATCTCTAAGAATCCTACCGTACAATCTTCTTAGAGTACCGGTTACTGAAATTCCTCTGTAATTGTTGCAATCCAGCTTGTTTCCTTTTTTATGTATTGAGGATATGAATGCAATTTTCCAATCATTAGGTACTGGATGTCCGTTTATGCATTGATTGATAATATATGTGAGATTTTCGAGTAGTTTCTCTAATCCATATTTTCCGGATTTAAGCTTTTTTATACTATTCTTTACCATTTCTTTTTCGGGTCTCTCCTCGGAGAGGCTGCCAGATATTCGGGTCTCGTCTCCTGCAGCAGTTCCTTGTAGTGTTCTGTCCATTGTTCTGGTTTGATGATCTGAATGTTTACTTTTTCTTTTGTTGGGTTTTTACTGTAGAAATGAATTTCCATACTTCAGAGCTCTGCCTATCTCCTACGTGTGTATTTATATCGTGGCATTTGCGCTCGAACATTTCATTTTTTTCTGTGCGTATCAAACTTCTTAGCTGTCTTCTGGTTTCTCTGTATATTTCTAGGTCTCTTTGCTCTTTAGTACTGAGCCATTTCAAGTATGTGCGTTTTTTTCTCTTTGACCATTTCCTGTATTTTCTCCGTCCACCACATCTTCCTATATATATACTATCTAAGCTATTTTTTCTGTACTACAGGATGACATGACCCAGAGTACTACAGTCATAATTTCAAAACTAAACATTTTTTAAATGTTGCATCTATTTTAAAATATTTTCGTTCAATTTTCAATTTTGAAATGTTTTTAAGAAACCAAAATCTTTTAAGAAACAAAATTAGTATTAGGAAGATAGTAATTGGCCGTATCATGGGGCCTAACCTGGATTTCAAAAAAAATAAAAACAAAAGACTTTTTAAAAACATAAACCAAGACTGGGCGCAATCAGTGGCCAAGTTTAGAAAAACATACTCAAACTAGTAAGAACCTTTCATTTTAAAATTTGTATTGGAGAACTTGAGTTTACTTTTATCTTATTTTTTTTAACGGAATATAATAGTTCAATGAATAGAGGCCAAAATAGGGGGGTTACCCTACAAAAGGTCCGGTAGTTCTGAATTTTGAATGTGTTGTTAAGCTCAGGAGGGTAGTTAAAAATCTGAGTTTTCGTCACCCCCACCCCTGTGCTCCCTCTGCCATCTTGAAAAAACCATCAAAAATTGGCACTTTTTTTAGTTTTTTGCCTTTAATGTCGTTCCAGTACACTAAATCGCAAAAAGAGTTATATGAAATTTTTTGAAGGATATAATTATCTACAATCGGGTGGTTTGTTTAAAAAAAAATCCAATAAATCATGGAAAAAACATGGATATTTGTTTACTTTTTTAAATTACTTCAATTAACGAACGCCGCTGAAGAGTTTATAAATAGTTGACTTCCATCGAGTTGTACTTTTTTCAACAGGAAATTTCATTGTCTACAATAAAGTATATTACACATTTTTCTCTTAGAAGCGTATGTTTTGAGAAAACTTCAGAAAACCTAAATATGTTAGATTTTGGGGGGGTCTGGGGGGGTTTTGAAGAGGTGGTTAGTTTAAGGAGGTGTTTGACCCCTAAGCTCTCTTACCTTTTTGTACGTCACTAACTTTATACAAAAAAAAATAAAATAAATAAAAATCGTGCCGTTTAAAGCACTAAATTTTATGATGAACTTAATTACTTTAAGTTAAAAGTTACTCCCACTCCATTACAATATTTAAAAATACATTTAAAGAATTGATTTTGTAGCTGATAAAATTCTCTACAAGATATGTTCTTAGAACTTTTTTATTGATAATATATGTGAGATTATCGAGTAGTTTCTCTGATCCATATTTGAGCATTTCAACATATATTCCTCCTGGTCCGCTAGCTTTTCCGGATTTAAGCTTTTTAATACTATTCTTTATCATTTCTTTTTCGATGATTACTTCTTCTCCATGTACTTCTATGTCTCTCCTCGGAGAGGCTGCCAGATATTCGAGTCTCGTCTCCTGCAGCAGTCTCTTGTAGTGTTCTGTCCATTGTTCTGAATTGATGATCTGGATATTTACTTTTTGTTTTGTTGGGTTTTTTACTGTCGAAATGAATTTCCATACTTCAGAACTCTGCCTACCTCCCACGTGTGTATTTATATTGTGGCATTATTAATTTACCAATAATACCTTTTCATATCTTTCTAAAATTAAATAATTTGCTTAAGTTTATTTATAATTATTGTTATCAAACTTATAATATCACATATTTCCTGCATAACAAACTATTACTAGGCTTATTTTATTTTTAGCAAAATGTGCAATTTTCCGAAAATATGTTGCAATATTAAATCACCAGGAAAATTTAAATAAAACGTAATTCGGTCAATAACACAAGTTAAAAATAACTTGGCGCTTAAATTTTTCCTGTAGATCGTAATTTTTATTTTTTTTTCTGACTCAATACTTCTATTTACCTATATTGTTATCTAATCTATACAGTTAAACGGGTTTAAAACAGTTCGCACCCTATGCGTGTCCACAGTGGCGGATCCAGGATTTCCGAGGGGGAGGGGCCAAGTAGTAGTAGTAGTAGTGGGGGGGGGGGGGTTGACCCGCAGGTCTGACAAGTAGGCCGGAGTAGGCCCTTTTTGCCATGCCCCAAGTCTGTTCCTTAACCCACTCTCTGCACTTCCCTTTGATGGTCGGGTAACTCATACTCGCGCCTACAGACTAAAATGCACTCTGGCTCCTTCGATTTCGAGGTTATGTTTTAATTGTTTTGTTTTTGTTCAAATAGCCTGGGACTGTTTAAAGTTTGAAGTCCCTTCCAGTATTAAAAATTAGTCCGTGTTTTATATTTGTCGTGTAGTTAGTTCGGTCAAATTTATTTTGTGTTATTGTTTCAATTCATATAAAAATACATCGACCTAAAAATATGCAATGTACCGAGTGCACTCAAGAGATCAGTTTTTCTTCCAAGTCTAATTCAAGAGCTCATTTAAAAAAATTTCATCCAGGTAAATTTTTGACCCTGATGCTTTTTATTATTTATTATTATCACACATATACCATACTATAGTAGTGTGAGCTATGGTGATCCTAAATCCGCGCATAACTCAAAAACTGCTTGCCCGATTTCAATGATATTTGGTACCTAGGCTGGGTCTTGGGTCGAGATGGTCCCATTATGAACAAAATCTACCAAACACAAGTCAAATAAAAGGGTGGGGGTAGACTTCAAAAATTAGAATTTAAGTGAAAATATGGCATGTGTGATATCAAACGAAAGGTAATTGAGTCTGGAGTTAAACAAAATAAATTTTAGGCAAAAAAAGGGGTGGGGGTAAATTTCAAAAAATAGAGTTTAATTTAAAAACATGGCTTGTGTGGTATCAAACGAAAGGTAATTTAGTCTGGAGTTGAGCCTAAGCCAGAAGAGACAATTGTAATAGCAAATCAATTGTTACATTCTTGATTCCTAAAAATAATAAAAACCTAATAGAGTAAATACCTGGAAGAATAATTTATTTTTGCATCTGCCCACTTGTTATTTTTGTGTTCATTATAAATGTGATTTAATTATATAGTACCAAATTTTTCATAAATCCTAAACCTCAAAAAGATTTAGCCTGCATTCCTATAGTTCGGAGCCTAAGCCACTTTTGTCTGCATTTTTGGGTACCGTAATGATACTTGGTACGAATATAGTACAACACTGTAGTATTATTTTATTGGCTGAACTGAATACCGGGTGTCCCATCTAAAAAAATGTGTTTTTTTTTAACAAAACTCACCTACTCGTCATTTGATTTTCTTTTCGTTCATCACCATCGTAATCAGAGAAAAAAAATACCACAACAATGAACCGACCCTGTAGCTCTAATATTAACGAAGTAAGTAATAGTGGCGACTTAACTCTTAACACCCTGTACATTATAATTCAAAAATTCCAGAAACTTCATTTTTACTTAATTTATCAAATTTTATTAAGTTAGGTTTGATTAGGTGTTTTTAATATTCTCTCACGTAGATCTCAGAACAGGTACATTTCAGGTGTCAGTTTTTGATATATCATGTGAACAGTTTGACGTTTTGACTTAATTTATATCTGTCCTCGTTCCTTTTGCTCCCTCCCCTGAAAAAAACCGTTTTCAAAACTTTACTTTTTGTAAATTTTTTGGATTTACAAGCTATAAGGTGAAACAAACAAAAAACTGTACGCGAAATGAGTTTCATATTTAATTTATACATTTTTTCTTGCCCACCTCAAGTACGCCCCTGTATCTGGGCCCTGCACTGGGTTCCATCGGAGCACCTCTTCTAAAATGGCATCTCTAGGTGTCTACTACCTCTGTGCCAAATTTTATTACGGTACGGAAAAATGCAGACAAACCCCAAAATTTCCCTCTTAGGCCCCGAACTACTACGAATTTTAAAAATATACGTTCAAATTAACCCGCGAAATCGAAGGAGCCAGAGTGCATTTTAGTCTGTAGCCGCGAGTGTAACTCATTGGGCCTTCCTGTTCTCTTTACAAAGTCCAGTAAGTCTGCCCATTTGAGCATGTGCAGTTCTTCCTCGCTCAGAGTTGGCGCTCCGAGTGCCTGTTGTCTCATCCTTGCGTAGGCCTCGCATTCTGTCACGCGGTATCTTGATGTCTCTTCTTCCTGTCCACAGGCTGGGCAGGTAGGGTCATTCTCGACTCCTATACGTGTCATGTGCCTCCTCAACCGGTTATGTCCGGTTAGAGTACCTATCAGTAGTCCGAGGTTTTTTCGTGTCCGTCCCAGCATCCATCTAATTCTGGTCGCTTTTGGAAGGTCCACGAATTCTCTAGTCTGACTGCAACCCGGTCCTGTTTCCCAGGAGTTTAATAGCGCGTTCTGGGCCCATTTTGTCAAGGGGCCAAAGTGGCAGCAAACATAAAAAAAAAATTGTGGTTTTTGATTGAAATTGATGTGTGAAGTTTAGTAGCTAAAGGAGATTATTGGCGCCGCAGGCGAAATTAAAAAAAAAATTAAGTGGAATTTGTGACAAATTTTAAATAAGTGATGCTGCTAAACTAAAAAATATATGTTTGGGGGGCTCTGGCCCGCCCTGTATCCGCCACTGCGTGTCCATTTTAGACAAGACGCTTTTTTTTGGAACCAAAACCTAATTTTGGCAGACTAGAAAAAAGATATGAAAATATTTGTAATAACATTTTATTAAGGAAACAAAATTTCCTTTCCAGCCATGTATGGAGTATATGATGAGAAAGTTAACGAAATAATACCAAAAGTGGGGGTTGTGAGCTCCCGCTAAATTTCGCGGTTGTTTATATATATTTTTAAAACCACACAATTGTATGAAGGACAAAGCGCATTTCACGTATTTGGACATGCGCACCAACAACCAGGGAGATCCTTGTCGACCGCCTCGAGAAAATGGCGTGTTAATTTCGTTCTCCAACTATTTCAAATATCTACACCTGAAAGTGCTCGATTTTTGTGTACTGAAGCATAGAACTAGAAACTTCAGCCCTTCAGCTACGTGGTGACATCATTAGATCCAATCAGGGGCCCCTTGGAACGTGGAGAAAGTGGATGCAAAGTGGTGAGTGCATTTGTCTCTGATTACCGTTGTGTGGCACAAATAATTTTACCTATGGACGTTTGATTATTTCGTAATTTCATATCAATATATTTATGTTTGCTCGCGCTTTCATTAATTAACTTATACAGTCCATTGCATTTATCGTTTTTCTTACCGCGAGCTATCAGGCGTTAACAGTAAACGTGGACAAAACACAGTACTTATGTATTTGAAACGAATCAAGTGAGTTGGACCTAGATAATGGACAAACAATATATCCATGCAATGAGTATGTATACTTGGGTGTCACATTTGATAAGACAGGAATAGACTGTAAAGAACCGGAAAAAGAATAGTAAAAGCAAAAAAGGTTATGGATGTCTTAACAGTATTTTATGGAGCAGAGAGATAAAGAAGAATGTAAAATTTAACATATATGAAACAATGGTGAAAAGCCCGCTGTTGTATGGAATAGAGACTTGTCGCGTAACAGAAAAATACAAAACAAAAATGGAAAGTGTCGAATTGGATGCAATTATAAGATCAGTGATAATATCTAGAACAGATCATATAAGTAATGATATCATAAAAGAAAGAATGGGAATCGAAGAAAGTATAACGGATGACATCACTAAAAAGCAACTGGTATGGTACCGCCATGTACAACGGATGAACGACGAAAGATTACCAAAGTAGGTCCTAGAATGGCAACCAATAGGGCGCAGAAAAAGAGAGCGTCCTAAACTAGAATGGCAACAGTCAATCCAAAGATCAACGAGTAAAAAAAACCTGACAGAAGATGATTGTCAGGATCAAAGGAGGTGAAGAATAGGCGTCGGACAACGTAGAACAACGTTCTAATCCGGCATAGTAGTAGTAGTAACAGTGAAGTCCATAAATCGGAATTTTTTACAGAAATTTTTGGGTCAAGAGAAAAAAGAAATGATAAAGAATAGTATAAAAAAGCTTAAATCCGGAAAAGCTAGCGGACCTGGGGGAATATATGCTGAAATGCTCAAATATGGATCAGAGAAACTACTCGAAAATCTCACATATATTATCAATCAATGCATAAACGGACATCCAGTACCTAATGATTGGAAAATTGCATTCATATCCACAATACATAAAAAAGGAAACAAGCTGGATTGTAACAATTACAGAGAAATTTCAGTCACCAGCACTCTAAGTAGATTGTACGGTAGAATTCTTAGAAATCTAATAGAGAATGATTTTCATGAACAAGAAGAAGAAGAGCAAAGTGGGTTTCGTGCAGGCAGATCTTGTAGTGATAATGTTTTTTGTCTTAAACAAGTAATTGAGAAAAGAAGCGCCAGAAATATAGAGACTCATGTTACCTTTGTGGACCTACAAAAAGCATATGATACCGTTCCAGTAGAAAAATTATGGACGGTGTTGGAACAAACTAATATCAATCATACATACATAAAAGCGATAAAAGAACTATACAAAGGGTCAAAATCTCAAATTAAAATTGGAAATCGACTTTCAAAAGGATTCCTGGTAACAAAAGGCTTAAGACAGGGATGTTGTATCTCTCCAACTCTTTTTAAAATATATATCGTAGTGGCTCTAAAAAACTGGAAACGTAAAGTGCACGGCATGGGAATACAACTTAACGACCGATTTACTATATACACACTACAGTTTGCTGACGACCAAGTAATTGTAGCTAATGACAAAGAAGACATGTAGTATATGATGAGAAAGTTAACGGAAGAATACCAAAAATGGGGACTAACAGTGAACGTGGACAAGACACAGTACTTATGTATTGGAAACGAATCCAGTGAGTTAGAACTAGACAATGAACAAACAATATCTCCATGCAATGAGTATGTATACTTGGGTGTCACATTTGATAAGACAGGAACAGACTGTAAAGAATTGGAAAAAAGAATAGTAAAAGCAAAAAAGGTTATTGGATGTCTTAACAGTATTTTATGGAGCAGAGAGATAAGAAAGAATGAAAATTTAACATATATGAAACAATGGTAAAAATCACGCTGTTGTATGGAATAGAGACTTGTCGCGTAACAGAAAAATACAAAACAAAAATGGAATGTGTCGAAATGGATGCAATAAGAAGATCAATGAGAATATCTAGATTAGATCACATAAGCAATGAGATCATAAAAGAAAGAATGGGAATCGAGGGAAGCATGACGGATGACATCACTAAAAGGCAACTGATATGGTACGGCCATGTACAACGGATGAACGACGAAAGATTACCAAAACAGGTCCTAGAATGGCAACCAGTAGGGCGCAGAAAAAGGGGACGTCCTAAACTAGAATGGCAACAGTCAATCCAAAGATCAATGAGTCAAAAGAATCAGACAGAAGATGATTGTCAGGATCGAAGGAGGTGGAGAATAGGCGTCGGACAACGTAGAAAAACGTTCTAAACCGACATAGTAGTAGTAGTAGCTTTTAAATGCGTTAGGCTTTTGTCCAGTAGTAAGTAGTAATAAAATGAAGCTTTCAGCTTGTTTTTTTTAAACTATAAAAATACTTTTAATTGTAGCCTGTTTTACGTAAAAATTTTTTGAAAATCTAATTTAAGTACCTTTAATGATTAGAGTACGTCCTTTATGTTTTTTTATGTAAATAAAAGTCTAAACAAGCTGAAAACTACCTTTTATTGCTTGTTTTTCTCTGCTTGTAATTACTTAAGTGGGGTCTACACATAACGTTTTGCCTGACGTCTTGCCTGTCAGTCAAAAGGGTCAAGTATGACGGTTGAAAGACTAGCGTACACACTTGATAGTTTTAACGTACGTTTTTAGATCAGTTTTTGATACACCATGGAGGAAGCACTGCTTTTGTCAATAATGTTTTTTGTTTTAAATGTCTATTACTTAACCGTTTCAGTAGCTAAACATAGTTTTTTGACCAGTTTTTCAAAATGTTGTGCTGATTTAGTTTGGTAATGTCCCCTGAAGATGTAAGTTTCTGCGTACGAAGCATGTCGGGACTATTTGTTTAAAACAAATTAAAAATTAGTGGAGGAAAACAATAACCTGTTTGATTTCCTAAAAAATTTTCTCACCTAATGTCGGACGTTTCGTATGCCAACTTCTAAGTTGCACTCGAAAGGAATTAAAATTGTATGCTCTACCACAAGAAATGCCGCTAAAACTGACGTTTTACCAGAAACAAAGCCTCTGCCGATCAGTTCAACAGGTCCGACTTCAGTCCAATTCAGTTCAGGCAAAACGTACGTTTTATTGTATACACGAAAGGTTTTGCCTGATCCGTTTTACCTGATCAGGTAAAACGTCAGCAATGAATACTAGAGTCGTGTATTCATTGACGTCAGGCAAACGTTATGTGTAGACCCCGCTTTACTTATAAAGATTTATTTTTGGGGTTGGAGTTATTTCATAACGACTAAAAATTTATAATTATAAATAAAATTATATTTATTGTTACCATTGCTTTCATAAATAAATACAGATAAATAAATAAATAAAAGTTAATACTGAAATGATTTTCTTAAATCTATATAAACTATACCTAATAGTTTTCTTATTTTACATTTATTAAAAAAATAAATTGAAAATATTCGAGTTAGAAAAAAAATCAGTCTTTAAGATCTGGATTTTTTGGTTTTTGATAATACGTTAAATAAATCATATTCGAGATAAAAAATACGTGTTTTACAAATATATTACAAATAAAATTAGTGTATCAAAAAATAAATATGGACTTTGCACAGACATTCCCTTTCGTCACATTTTTATACAATTTTTAAAATGATGTATTTATAAAATATAATAGTTGAAAGAACGTAAAATAAAAAAATATTTAAAAAAATATACACGAATTTTTTCAGTCCCTAATTTTGCAAATGTCTTTTAGAGTAAATGTCTTTTAGAGTTATTCTTCCTTTTATAACAGATGACTTCTTTTCTTCTGCGCGTTTGTTTCACGATCTGAAGGGTCCAAAAACTTCTTCAGGACTAATTTGACAGTTTTAAAGTTGGTTTATAAAAAACAAAAGAATCAGTACACTATCAACATTATTTTGCGCAATGTCCATAAAGTTTTCTAAAATTCTTTTGGTATAATTCTTCATTTAGGTGGAGTTCTTAAAGGTTCTTATTGAGTTCGTCGGTTAAGATACTTTTTTATTTCTAAAAAGCTCTTGTCACCACTAGGTTTTAATTTTTTTAAAACTCAGTGATGTTTTAAATTTTGTTTTTCAAAAAAACAAAAGAATCAGAATACCATCAGCGCCAACATTACTTTGTGGAACGTCTATAAAATTTTCCAAATTTGGGCTGTTATAATTCTCCATTTGGTTTAACTAAACTTCTTTTTACTCTCAGGTTATTTTTTCAGCATTCAACTTTTGTTGTTTAAAAAGCCAGTAGAATCAGGATACCATCTGCTCCAACATTGCTTTGAGGAACATCAACAAAATTTTTTAAAACTATTTTTTCATTGATTTCACTCATTTTTAATAAATTGTATTTAGCTTCTTCTTGGCACAAAATAAATAAATAAATAAATATAGTTTATGTAATTTTTTTTTGTCACACAGTAAAGTTGTGGTCAATAGTTCTTTTCGCTTTATCAATCACTATTTTTTTAAATTTTTTGGATGACGTGTTTGAACACATAATGTCAACAAATGCACAAAAATTGTTTAACATGAATCAGCTTTGATTCTTCCTTGTTGATACATTTTCTTCCTTTAAGAAATTTTTAACACTAAATAAATTATTTTAAAACTTTTTTTAAAGCTTTACTTTACAAAAAAAAACCTCACTGGATATAATTTTTAGATTTGACACTGTATAAATCTTTATTTGATTTTTATCACTTTTTTTCTCAAAGTTGGAATTCGTCAAGACACACCTGTACTTCAGATAATTGTATTACACAATTTAAGTTTCAAAACGATGTTGAAATATAGTATTAAAAATACTTAATAATAGATGTACTTGTGTGGTTTTTTTGTCAATGAATTAAACGTAAATCCTATCAGGTTTTTATAGGATTTGACATGGTGATATCTGTACGTTTCAACTTAATTGCATAAGTTTGCGCGATGAATCAGGTTCGAAATTGTGTACATAACGTTTATAGGTCTGAACGTGTCCTCAGATTATTTCATTATTTGAGATGAAATGCTGTTTTTATTATTTATATAAGGCATCCATACATATGTAATACACATTAGCCCATATAAATGTGTGTTTGCATATTTATTTTTATTTTACTTTGAATTTTTGAATTTTTGAATTTTTAAATTTTTGAATTTTTGAATTTTTGAATTTTTGAATTTTTGAATTTTTGAATTTTTGAATTTTTGAATTTTTGAATTTTTGAATTTTTGAATTTTTGAATTTTTGAATTTTTGAATTTTTGAATTTTTGAAT
This sequence comes from Aspidapion aeneum, assembly GCA_963576565.1. NCBI lineage: Eukaryota > Metazoa > Arthropoda > Insecta > Coleoptera > Brentidae > Aspidapion > Aspidapion aeneum. The sequence continues at coordinate 70,078,806 of OY755046.1, forward strand.
TTTTGAATTTTTGAATTTTTGAATTTTTGAATTTTTGAATTTTTGAATTTTTGAATTTTTGAATTTTTGAATTTTTGAATTTTTGAATTTTTGAATTTTTGAATTTTTGAATTTTTGAATTTTTGAATTTTTGAATTTTTGAATTTTTGAATTTTTGAATTTTTGAATTTTTGAATTTTTGAATTTTTGAATTTTTGAATTTTTGAATTTTTGAATTTTTGAATTTTTGAATTTTTGAATTTTTGAATTTTTGAATTTTTGAATTTTTGAATTTTTGAATTTTTGAATTTTTGAATTTTTGAATTTTTGAATTTTTAAATTTTTAAATTTTTAAATTTTTAAATTTTTGAATTTTTGAATTTTTGAATTTTTGAATTTTTGAATTTTTGAATTTTTAAATTTTTAAATTTTTAAATTTTTAAATTTTTAAATTTTTAAATTTTTAAATTTTTAAATTTTTAAATTTTTAAATATTTAAATTTTTAAATTTTTAAATTTTTAAATTTTTAAATTTTTAAATTTTTAAATTTTTAAATTTTTAAATTTTTAAATTTTTAAATTTTTAAATTTTTAAATTTTTAAATTTTTAAATTTTTAAATTTTTAAATTTTTAAATTTTTAAATTTTTAAATTTTTAAATTTTTAAATTTTTAAATTTTTAAATTTTTAAATTTTTAAATTTTTAAATTTTTAAATTTTTAAATTTTTAAATTTTTAAATTTTTAAATTTTTAAATTTTTAAATTTTTAAATTTTTAAATTTTTAAATTTTTAAATTTTTAAATTTTTAAATTTTTAAATTTTTAAATTTTTAAATTTTTAAATTTTTAAATTTTTAAATTTTTAAATTTTTAAATTTTTAAATTTTTAAATTTTTAAATTTTTAAATTTTTAAATTTTTAAATTTTTAAATTTTTAAATTTTTAAATTTTTAAATTTTTAAATTTTTAAATTTTTAAATTTTTAAATTTTTAAATTTTTAAATTTTTAAATTTTTAAATTTTTAAATTTTTAAATTTTTAAATTTTTAAATTTTTAAATTTTTAAATTTTTAAATTTTTAAATTTTTAAATTTTTAAATTTTTAAATTCTTAAATTCTTAAATTTTTAAATTTTTAAATTTTTAAATTTTTAAATTTTTAAATTTTTAAATTTTTAAATTTTTAAATTTTTAAATTTTTAAATTTTTAAATTTTTAAATTTTTAAATTTTTAAATTTTTAAATTTTTAAATTTTTAAATTTTTAAATTTTTAAATTTTTAAATTTTTAAATTTTTAAATTTTTAAATTTTTAAATTTTTAAATTTTTAAATTTTTAAATTTTTAAATTTTTAAATTTTTAAATTTTTAAATTTTTAAATTTTTAAATTTTTAAATTTTTAAATTTTTAAATTTTTAAATTTTTAAATTTTTAAATTTTTAAATTTTTAAATTTTTAAATTTTTAAATTTTTAAATTTTTAAATTTTTAAATTTTTAAATTTTTGAATTTTTAAAATATGAAAAAGATTTTCACCATGTAGGTATTTCTTTTTTTAAAGGTATTGAGACCTCTTATGAAAATGTATTTTTTTGGATTAATTTTTTTGACGTTAGAACAGTTTCAAGAAAACTGGAATCACCAGCTGTTTTTAAAATCCAATCCGACTGGTATTAAATAATTTACATTACAATTCGTAACATAGGTTAATCATTTATCAAACAAAATTACACGTTTTGTCTATAGCACATAATTTATTCATGTGATCTATTGGACTATAATAGTCTAAAACGACAAACATGTGATATATCGTCGCTAAAAATAGTCAGAGCATATTATTTTAAAAGGCTTTCCGTTTTCGGTCTAGAAGCAAATCATATTACTTTTTGGCAACAGACCATTTGACCCCGCTGAATCCGAATATCTCTGTTGCCAACTCGAAAAATCGACAGGGACGGAGAAAATCGCCCCCAAACCCCCAAAAACCTGTTTTTTTTTTCAGTTTTATGTAAATTTCTCGAAAACTAATTTTTTTATCAAAAATTGCAAAGAACAGTTTTTTGTGGAGAATAAAATTCCCTTTTCAACGATGTATTGGTCAATACGGTTAGGAAAAGCAAGTAGCTTTTCAGTGGCGTACGTAAATTGGGATTATTTAGAAAAAACATGTTTATTATAGGTTTTTCGAAATTTTCTCTAAAACTAAACTTTTTAGGAAAAAATATGTAGTATACTTTATTGTAGAACATAACATTTTCTTTTAAAAACTTTATTAAAATGTCGGGTTGTTGCCATATTTAAGGCTTCAGGGGCGTACTAATATAAACTTATTTTCAAAAATAACTGAAATAATCAGTCTCTCTTGCATATTTAAATATCTTTTCTAGCTAAGATTTTCAGAAAAAAATGTGCCTTTATTCTTTATTGAGGATAAGACAATTTCTTTTTAAATGATATATTACAAAGTGAGGTTAATGTTATGATAAATACTTAACTAAATAAATGGTTTATTTTCTGTTTTATTTATAAAATCGATTTAATCACGTTATATTGAAGGAAATTTTAGTGAGTATACCAAACTGTAAAACATAGTTTTTTGTAGATATTAGTTTTTAAAAAAATTAAATAAATCTTGGAAGAAACATAGGTATTTTTTCAACTTTTTTTAATTACTTCAATTAACGGACGCCGCTGGAGAGCTTGTTATTAGTCCAACTTTATTAAGTTATACCATGTTGAAAAGGGAATTTTATTGTCTACAATAAAGTATATTATACATTTTTCTCTTAGAAGCTTAGTATTTAAGAAAATTTGAAAAAACCTCAAACTTTCAGATTTTGGGGGGTCTGGGGGGGTTTTTGGAGGTCTTTGCAGCCATTAAAAAAAAATAATATGTTATTATTTTTTAATTATACAAATATATATTTTGAATATATATATACCTGTGACAATTTGGGCTTTCCAGCGGCAATTTAAAATTCCGCCGCCATTTTGGCCGCCATCTTGAATATCTCAGCCCCTGTCAATATTTCGAGTTGGCAACAGGGATATTCGGATTCAGCGGGGTCAAAATAGGGGGAATTGCGCATTTGCCAAAAAGTAATATAAAATGCTTCTAGAAAGTGGATTTTCCCGAATCTTGCCTGAACTAATAGTCCAAAACAACAAACATGTGATATATCGTCACTGAAAAGGCAAACGGGCGAATGCCACATTTTTTTCGTACTGGAGTTATGTCTCCCAAGTGATAAGATTTATTGGTATTTATGAACTGACAAAGAGGCGAACGTCCATCTGTAGTCGCTTAAAGTATACAGCAATATCGTCTACAGGCGAAAGCGACATTATTTATATTAGCTTCGTTCCATCATCGCGTGCAACATTCATAAAACGAAAAATCCTTTTTACATTCCAGGTCGACGTTGTACTGTTATCGAACAGTCAGTTTTCCGTTCCATCAAGCCATTTAAACTGGTTTCGGTTTTCTCTGAAATACAAGGATTGAAAACAGGCGCATTAGAAATGATTGCTCTCTCACTCTCTTTTCTTTGTCTGTGTTTATCATATGTTGCACTGGAAAAATTGTATGTAAAATAAACACAGCTATAGTTTACAGCACCTGAGCAAAAAACAGTGAATAACGCAAAAAATTACAGTTTTTGCCAAAATAAATTTTAAGAAGAGTTTCACAACCAATTTTAACATGTGAACAAATGCCGGGAAAGCTACGTAAATATACAAATATTTTTTAAATTTCCAAAAAAAATTGTGCAACATCTGCAGCATCTGTTGCTTTTTTTGCAAGAGCCTCTTAATTTTTATTATTACGGGACTGTAAGTTAACTACCAACTCATGTTCTTTTAAAAGCTGTATCTTACTTACTATATGTTAACAATATTTTACAAATCAGTTTTTTAATATTGCGAGGGTGCAGAAGACATATTAACTTAGTTTTGTAAAATTACATGTATGCACTGGATGACTGGATAAACAAAGATGTATCCAACATTAAAGTGTATCTACAATATCTTCGATTCTCAGGTGACCTTTTCAAGAGACCTAATTGTTCAATAAGAAATGACAATTTAAAACATTTTTTATACGACTGTCTTGTGAAAGGGAGTTTTGCGCACGGAGAACACGATCTGAAAATGGCATTTTGCGCACGCTGTGTGCAAAACGTTTTGCACACGCTTTTGTCATTTTTGCGCACGACTATGTCATTTCTGCATACGGGTCTTCCGTCATTGTGATTTTTGTTGTTGTCACCCATCAATATAAGTTGGCTTAGTTCCGTAGCAACCGTCACTGCTCGTATGTTTTGTTGATTAGATACGTCAAAAAATTGTTGAATTTTTAAAGTTTTGTTGTAAAAATGTCGGAAATAAAAACAAGTTAAATTAAAATTTGATTTTTCTTTCTTTATTAGCAGTCGTATAAAAAATATTGTAAAAAACTCGTTTGAAAACCTCTTTGCACACTCCCTCGACTTGTCTCGATCGTGTGCAAAGAGTCGTTTTCAAACCTTGTTGTTTAAATAACTATTTCACTCTCAGTATCGAAAATGTCACTAAGGATGTCTATTACTTGATCAATCTTATCTTTTACCACTTCTTTACCGTTTGCAACTTGCATTTCAATAAACTGCATTAGCTTTCAAGTGTATCGGGGCTGTCCAAAAATAAAACTTCTACTTGTTAACATTTACAAAAAATGACAGATCTCCCTCAACAACTAGAGATGCTAACAGTGATGGATTGTTTAAAAATGTCATCAGGCACAGGCAGATTGTGTCACGTTCTTGGGTTAAAATCCAATTTTTGTTTATTTTATTATTGATAGAACAATAAAATTTTGAAATGTCCTCAATATTTGATTAAACATTTGATTTCTTATGAGCTTGAAGTGTTTCAAGAATTTCTTGTATTGCAGTTTCCATTTGTTGCCTCTCGACATCAGCTAATCGAACAGTAGATACAGGTTCGGTTCGGTTCGGTTCATCGGTCTACTTAGGTATTTCGGAACATTTTTAAAAATCGTAGGTACATCATTTTCTGTTAATTTGGGTCTTTGTCTTTTAACATTTTTTAGCTCTCCATTAACAACACATTTATCAAACCAAATAACCTGCTCGTTAGGAATATGTTTGATGCAAACTTGTGGACGTTTTAAGATACTTAAATCATTAGGAGTTTTTCGCAACCAAATTTCATGCATTTGTTGATCCACTGGCAAATTAAAAGTTGACACATATTCGATTTCAGTTTTATAGTTGGACCGACAACCAACAACCATACTACTCGTTCGCGGCATTGTTTATCTTATAGATATTTTCTTTTTAATTTACTCATTAGCCATTAATTATTTTAACGCAGATCACGAAAGTCTTTTTCGTGGGCTGCGTAATTTTAATAACTTTGACAAAATTCACATGAAATTCGTGCCCAAATTAAAAAAAAAATCGACGTAAACAAACATACCAAAACTGAAAACACACATGTTTTATAATGACAGCGGGCCGTGAGGCGTTTTTTTGTGAGCCTCCTACGGTCACGTGATATTTCCGCGCCCGGGCCGGTCTTTCTCGTGGGCTGAGGAACAGACCTATTATAGGATCAGACAAAGGGGCGAACATCCAAAAAATGAAGTTTCGCCTATCTTATCGCTTTCGCCCCTTTGCCTTTTCAGCGACAATATCTTCTAATTATTTTATGTAAGAGATCATCATTTTCAGTTGTGATGAGATCACCATTTTCAGTTGTGATACCACCAAGTAACATAGTGACACGTCCGTGCATGAAAAAAAATTTATGAGATCATATTGAAAATATTTTGCGTTAATCAATATCTTATCTTATATCTGAAAATTTGGGATTTTTTAACTGATTCTACTTATTCTGTCTATCAAAGATATCTTTAATATTTTTTGTAAAAATATTTTTTAACGATTTTTTTTTAATTAATAACATTTTAAAATAAGTTGTATAGACATTTCTAATACAGTGAAACCTCCTATAAGCGGACACTCACGGTTCCGTCGATTTTGTTCGCTTATTGGAGGTGTCCGTTTATGAGAGGGAACTGCGAAATTTTAATATATATCATGGGCGGCTAGTGCATATGGGCTGCAGAGCTGCAGAACCCCCAAAATTTTCACATTATTTGACTATTTTTCAGCCGCTGCTATTTTTCTAATATAATTACATTATTTCTAAAATTATTGGAATAGCAGTATATTTTCGGTCCAGTGTTGGTATAGTAGGCCTTCAAATCGCGTACGAGTATTGAGTATGAGGCCGCGCGCCGTCGCCGAAGGCCGCATTTCACGGTCGGTCAAATAAAGTTATTGGCATTGTTGCGCTGCTAAATTGCAACACAACGTAGCTGGGCGGCTAACGAGATCTGTGCTCGGCTAGGCACCCCTTCCTTCGCCCCGCACCGCACTTGCTCTTGGGTTTAGATAGCGAAATCTAGGCAAAAATAGAGCTGCAAAACTTGCAGTTCCAGTACAATTCCGGGCGGGCGGGCTCAGCGTTGCGTGTTTGCGGGCGCATTTATTTATTTAGAAGACGCCAAACGCATCAGCGGGAGGTTATGGTCGTGTTTGTTGTTTGTTTTTGTATATTTGTGTCACAATGAATGTGGTGGATAATTTAATTAATGTAAAAAAATTCTCTCTCTTTACTTATGAAGAGAAACTAAAACTGAAAGAAGGACGGCCGCCCGATATTTTAATAGTAAAGTGTGGTTCAAGCCGGGGAAAATCGTATAAAAGGATTTTTACAAGAGATATTTTTTTCTTTTTATAATAGACACATGATTTGGATTTAAACAAAAAGAGGTAATTACCTGGCTGCAGAATGCGTTGTTGCCAACATACTACACAATATTTATGGCCATGAGGTGCATCGCTCCGTCCCGTTGTCAGAGGTTCGCGTCCGGTTAAGGGAGGTTTCAGAATTTTTTTACCAAAAAAAATTGTCCGCGTCCGGTTATTAGAGTGTCCGGTTATAGGAGTGAATTTTACAGGTAATGAAATAGGGAAAAGCTTGGTTCGAACAAATTTGTCCGCTTAAAGGGAGTGTCCGCTTATTAGAGGTGCCCGCAAGGAGAGGTTTCACTGTATTGACATTTATTAGTACCGTTGTTTGATGAATCCTCTATCAAACAACATTGGTAGCTTAGTCACGAGGTCTTTTTGTAAATATAATATAACATTTATATATAAAACGCAAAAACATTATTTGTAAAATATTATCCAGCATTAAAAAAAAATTGTTAACCCATACAATAGCAAAACCTTATCAAAACGTTTTGTTCTGATTATCAAAATTAATCATACATACAGAAATACCTTTATTATTACTATATATCTCGACACACCTCCAAAAAAAATCCCCTTAGCGCAAACCATTGACTTCTATACCCTGCGCAAACGCATTATTTAACACGGGGGGTCACGATCCTCCACTTTGTTGACGTCACATCGGGGGCTGATTTTTTTTTGATGGTCACGCCACGACACAGCTGGTTGTCTTTAAATTATTGAACCTGGAATGACTGTTCATAAATATATATTTTTTTTTAATAAAGCCGGTTTTGAGATTGTTTTTACTATATTCTTACAGAACAATTTTTTGTAAATGTATAGTAATCCTTAATTTTTCAGAGCCGATTCATTAGCTCACACAAAAATTAAATTTAAAGCAGAATCGAATGTGACAAACACAGATGACAAAGTCAAATACATGTCAAATATAACAGTTGGCATGCGGTACATGGCGGGTAATTTGAATTCAAAATAAGAAATGCTAAATTTTGAAGATTTTAACCTTTTAAACATCTTAACAAGAGAGAGGACGCGTAAAGCGGGGTCTACACATAACGTTTTGCCGGACTTTTTACTTGATCAGGCAAGGCCAACACAAAAATAGAGGCCACGACCCTGAAAAAATCAGCTGTTCTCCCGGGGCTGAATTTTACATTGGGTCTTATGGGAGGTCAGACGTTTTTTTATGATATTTTCAAAATGGCACTACAGATTTCCTCAAAATTTCACTGAAATATTCTCAGACACCATCCCGATATTCCACCAAAGGTTTGTAAGGAAGCAACATGATTAAAAGGTTAAAATCTTCAAGATTTAGCATTCCTTATTTTGAATTTAAATTACCCGCCATGTACCACATGCCAACTGTTATATTTGACATGTATTTGACTTTGTCATATGTGATTGTCACATTCGCTTCTGCTTTAAACTTAATTTTTGTGTGAGCTATTGAAGCGGCTATGAAAAATTAGGGCTTACTATACATTTAAAAAAAATTGTTCTGCCAGAATAAAGTAAAAACAATCTCAAAAACGGCTTTATTTAAAAACAATCAAATATCCATGAACCGTCATTTCAACTTCAATATTTTAAAGACAATCAGCTGTGTCGTAACGTGACCATCAAAAAAAAATCAGCCCCGGATGTGACGTCAACAAAGTGGAGGATCGTGGCCCGTCCATTTTGATAGCCCTGGATCAGGTAAAACGAATCAGGCAAAAACCTTTCGTGTAGACAATGAAACGTACGTTTTGCCTGAACTGAACAGGACTGAAGTCTGACCTGTTGAACTGATCGGTAGAGGCTTTGTTTCCGGTAAAACGTCAGTTTTAGCGGCATTTCTTGTGGTAGTGCATACAATTTAATTCCTTTCGAGTGCAACTTAGAAGTTGGTATACGAAACGTCCGACATTAGATAAGATATTTTTTAGGATATCAAACAGGTTATTGTCTTCCTCCACTAATTTTTAATTTGTTTTAAACAAATAGTCCCGAAATGTTTCGTAAGCAGAAACATACATCTTCGGGGGACATTACCAAACTAAATCAGCACAACATTTTGAATAACTGGTTAAAAAACTATGTTTAGCTACTGAAACGGTTAAGTCATAGACATTTAAAACCAAAAGCATTATTGACAAAAGCAGTGCTTCCTCCATGGTGTATCAAAAACTGATCTAAAAACGTACGTTAAAACCAAAGAAATTCAAGTTGAATGTTTTTGGTTAAAACTCTCAAGTGTGTACGCTCGTGTTTCAACCGTAATACTTGACCTTTTTGACTGACAGGCAAGACGTAAGGTAAAATGTTATGTCTAGACCGGGCTTAAAGCCCATCACACACAAACTTGAATTGGCCGCATAACGCGTATCGTAGGAGTTTCAACCAATCAGCGATCGAATAGCAGCGGCCATATTGGTTTTGCAAAAGTCCGTAAGGTTGCATGCGATGCCTTTTTTTGGTGCCAAACATTGAGTGTGACACAAGGTTTAGTTTTTGTGATTTTGTGCTAATACGGGCTTAAATACGCTGGTATTTTTGTGGTATTATAATGGTGTTTTGTTCAGCTTTTGGCTGCAAGAGTTGAAGTAATAGAAAGTATCAGGAATAACGTTTTATAGGTCAATATTTAGAGATAAAAATATAGCTTCATCGAAAAAAGACATTGTATTAATTTTATACCGCCTTAATTAATTTAATACCCATTAAAAAAATTTGAGGGGTCGACCGTCCCGGTTCTCTTGGTTTAAATGCGAGAATTAAACAAAGAGCTTTTAACCAAGCAACGTCAAAAAGTTATATATTTAGAGCTCTATGAGATTATAATTAACTTTAAGCGTTGATTGCAGTGGCATAAATAAGGGGGGGCCTGGGGGGCCCGGGCCCCCCTGAAACCAAGATTTTTTTAGATATTTTCCACATATTTCATGAATACATACATAAAAAGCATTAAATACGGCCTTATGGGGTGTCGCCCCCCCCCCCAAAACTGTCTTGGCCCACCCTGAAACTTTTTTCTATATACGCCACTGGTTGATTAAATACTTAACTCAGATTATTCAAAAAACCTTTTATGAATAAAAATGGCTTGGAGTCATTGTTTTCTTTTGGTTGTAGTTTAAAAGAAAAACGAGTAAAAAATAAGAAAACATGATAATTTTAGCTCACACTACTACTATACTATAGTAGTGAGTGATCCTAATTTTTTCGAGAAAAAAAAAGTTGCTCCGATTTCAAAATCCACCCTTAACGGCTTGACCGAACTCCGCTCCGCGTCGTTCGGCCAACTGCCGTCGCGTGCGGTAAAGTATTACTTTCCGCACTTGTTACGTAAGTAACTAAATCGCACGCTTTGAAATTATTTATGTAGCGCAGAAAATTTAAACTGTTTTAATCTGCCCCGCTTTCCCCCACAATAGAAATCACTAGAATAGGATGGACCCGATGGGCCCTAGATTAGTAGACTAGATCCGTATTAATTGTTTACCTAGGTTAAATAAAAAATTTCGTTTTATTAATAAAAACATTAAAAATATCGGCGGAACTTCACATTAAACAAGGATTTGGCTTTTCCCAAATTTTCAGAAAAATTGTGACGTAAATTATGTAAATTTTAAAATTGCTGAATAGGTACGTTATCGACATACAGAAACTCTTTACTTTAAAATTCGAATTCACTCTCCTCCCCCATACATATAAAGTTATGTAAAAGTAACATTGCCCACTTCCAGAGGCGCTAGAGTGCTTTGGCAGAGAGATATATATAGGAAATATAATAAAACTATATAAGGCATTGCAAAAGTTTTGAATAATATTATGCATATTTTACTACTTTAAAGTGGTATAAGTCCCTAATGTTTTTCTAAACTTGGCTATGCTGCAAATACCTTTTAGCATCGAAGAAATTTTAGGCACTGTGCTAAATTGAACCATATTGAACATAAAATGAATTGTTTTTGTTATGATTATTTTTTTTAAATAATTTTTTCTATACCAAAGTGCCTCGGGATTAAAGGTACAACTTTATAGACCCTAGGGTTATAATGTACTAATAATTCATACATATAATGTTTCTTTACTTTTGTTTATTATTAAAAAAATCAATCACGTACATTCAAAGTAAAATAAAAAAATAAATACCTAAACAAATAAATAAAAAATAAATAAATAAATCACACCTTAACTAATCATTTATTACAACACAAAACATATTAGGAAAGCACCTCAAATTGCATAATGTTTTTCAAATTCCATTTATAACAAAATATTCCTCGAATACGCACAAAATATTCGTCGAATACGCCATTCGAATGTAGGGAATCACAGGTCGAAACATTGTAAATACCTGAAAAAATAAAAAAAAAGTTTTTTAACCCATACTATATTTTATTGAACTGGCAAAGCATTAACTAGGCGCTAGAAGATATAGAGAAAAACCCATAAAACGCAAAAAATATCTCGCCATAGTTACTTTTAAATCTTCGACAATCTTTCACAGTACCTACAACAGTCTTTCTTCAATCCATATTTGGACATAGGCCTCCCCCAGTCTCTTCCACTCTTCTCTGTCTGTCGCCGTGTTCATCCATCTAGTTCCCGCATGTTTCTTCAAATCGTCCGCCCATCTCATCTGGGGTCTTCCCCTACTTCTTTTATTTTCCCAAGGTCTCCAGTTTACAATACATTTGTTCCAGCGATCGTCTTTCTGTCTGATACTATGACCGGCAAATTTTTATTTTAGTTTTGCTTCTTCTCCTTTGACATCCCTTGCTTTTGTTTTATTTCTTATCCATTTATTCCTTTTTCTATTTGTCAGCTTTATATGTAACATTGTAAATGTTACCTACAACAGTACTGGAGTTAATTTGTGCTCTTCTTGACTTTTTCCATAGCACTGTCGCAATTGCAAGTTTAGGAGTTGCCCTTATTATCAAATTAAATTTGTCCATTAGCAAGAATCGCAAGCTGTCTAATTTTAACTTTCTAAAATGTGTTTATTTGCTAGAAGTACTCTTGAAAGCAATTTTCGAAAATTTTTGAAATGGTCACGTCTTTTAGTTCAGGCCCTATGGGGTCCGATGGTATGGAAAGGGAACCACCCCCTCCTCCCAACTCTGGTAAGATCATTTTGCAAGCGGATTAAATGTCCTTTTTAATCATGTACCTTAGTACCCTCTAAAGGCAGTGGTGCGCGTTCTATAGGCCTACGAAAAAAGGGGGAAAATATGCTCATTTTTATTTACTCAGTTGGGATTTCTACAAACACATTTTTTTTTACAAGCTTTTATTTAGCTTCAGATGTTCTGTCTAACGTTTTTGACCCACTTCCCATTATCCAATTTGGAACACACATAGGGGTCCCATGACAATACAACATTAAGAAAAAAATATCCTCCCCCCCTACCCCCACCCATTCTATAGAAAAATGTGTTTTTGACACACTTCCCGTTATCCGATTTGAATAAAATTTGGTATACACATAGTGGTGCGATGATAATACAACAATAAGAAAAAAATATCCTCCCACCCCTACCCCCACCCCCTTCCATAGAACATGCGTTTTTGACACCCTTCCCATTATCCGATTTGGATGAAATTTGGTATACATATAGTGGTCCGATGACAATGCAACAATAATAAAAAAATGTCCTCCCACCCTAACCCCCACCACCTTTCATAAAAAATGCGTTTTTGAAACACTTCACTTCAAATGACTTTTATAAAATTTGGTATATGCATAAAGGTCCGATGGCAATACAAAAAATATATTTCTACCTCTTCCCCCACCCTCTCTTTCCCCCAATAGAAAAATGAGTTTCCAAACAACTCACGATCAGCGAATTCATTATAATCTAGAATAAACTCTTCTGTTCTGTTATTGAACAAATATTTTCATTTAATAGAGTAGATAGCTGAGACTAAAATGTAGAAAATAAATTGGTAAAAATTGTTTTTTAAGTCACAAGTTTTTTTAAAATGTACTAAAAATTAAAAAATAATTTTCTGAAATTCTAATATTATCATAATAATAAAAGCGATGGCCGCAAATCAAAGCTTAAGTTAATCTAAATTTGTGATCTAAACACTTAAAGAATATTCAAGATAGCAGGTCATCAAAGATATGTTTGATGTGCCGCAATGTTATGCCATTGCCATACCTATGTCGGAGAAATGCTGAGGTTTCTTGGGTCGGGTTGGGTGGGTTTGGTACCTCTGCATTTTTCTGCTAGATGGATTCTTGCAAATAGTGATATTTAATTGATACGGATATCTTATCGTGCTAACATCGTCAAAATTTCCATCAGTCGGCCATCGCTTTTATTATTATGATAATATTAGAATGTTAGAAAATTATTTTTTAATTTTTAGTGCATTTTATAAAAGCTTGTGACTTAAAAAACATTTTTTACCAATTTATTTTATTTCAAAGCGACTATTTAAAAAATATATTTTTAGCTTAATAAGTATTTAACTGTATACAATGGGCATTTAACCAAAAATAGTTTTTTGAGTAAAAATAAATAAAATAATAAAAAAGACCACAACAAAATATTTAAAAAAATTCTTAAAAATTTTCCCCCTTTTTCGTACGCTAATTAAAAGTGCACCACTGCCGTCAGAGGGTACTAGGGTACGTCGTTAAAAAGGAAATTATATCCGCTTGAAAAATGATCTTCTATCATTAAACGCAGCATATCGCTGGAATCTCGGATGTAGGGCCTGAACTATCTAGCTTACAATGGATATAAAGTCCCGCCTTTACGTATCTGGGTTGCATAATAATTTTTAAAAAAAGTTTCCACTTACTATTCTTACGACATCTTCGCCACTTCAACCTTGTTGAAGATATCCACTATGGACCCATCAGCAGCAATACCATATGAATCTGGCACGTCTACGAAAAAGTGGGGAGCCATACTCTTGGGGGTATAACTCTGGGCCATTAATTCCGATGGAGGTCGATTGTATTGGGTTTCTTCCTCGAGTTTCGACTTGCTTCTTGAGAACTGTTGAAAATTGATCGAGAAGTCGAAGTTTGTTTCGGTAGTTCTATTTTCAACAATATCTTCGAGCCCTGTGGCGTTTTTTCTTCGTAAAATCACGGGTTCTTCGTCTTTTTTAGAGTCTTTTAACCTAACTTTATTTAATTCCTTAACCAAACTATCTAAGGTACCTTCCTTATCACTTTTATTGGCAGTTTCAATTTCAGAAGCGTCTATTAACTCTGCTTCTTCAATTGTTAACTTGTCGTCCTCATGATCTTTATTCTCTTGATAAGAGTTATCCACGTATATTTCGTCTAATATAGCATTGGTTTCAAGGGTATTTTTATTTTCCTCTACTGTAGAACTAGCTATTACTTGGTTTTCCTTTTTATAGTTTTGATAAGAAATTTTTTTATCAGTTGCATCTATTGGAAAAATGCTTTTGTGAGCATTTTTAACTTGTACTAACTTGAAAGATGTCATTTGTTTATGCTCTGAATTATTTTCATCAGAAACATTTGGACCTATTACGTCATCTTTAATTACTGCATCGTTAAAACTATTTTCTCTTAAAATTCGAAGCCTTTCTTCAAAACTAAGTTCACATTGATCATCAGTTTTTAAATATGTTTCCATTTCAAAATCGGGATGTTTATTTTCGTTTTCAACAGAATTTTTACCTTGTTTAGCTTCTAAATTGTGATATATCTCCAGTTTTTCTTGAAATGTGGTTTCTGTTGGACTTGCACATTCCAGATTCACTGTCGCCACTTGTTCATTTGTCTTGAATTGTATAATAGATATTGCGCAATCGGTTTGGTCATCTAAATCGAATTTTTTTTGGAAATAAACACCAGTGTCTGTCGTCGTTGACCTATTTTGATTAGTTTCTGAGACATTACACTCCATTTTTTTGCTTTTTTTACAAAATCTTAACATTTTGTTTTAAGTAGCTTTACACAGGACGATAAATAATGCGCGTTTGAGGATGTTATCAAGAGTGTTTGTCGGTTTTATGTGTTTTGTCGGTATAGATAAGACGTGTGGCACCTTAAATATTTTATCGATTAATTATGTTAATTGAAATCATTTTTCTGATAACAAATCAATACTAAAAATTTCGTTTATAGAGGACCTAAATGGTTCTTCCCACAATATTAATAACATTTTGGTTTATCCCATATTTTATACCAAATATAATAAATAATTCCTGGTAACGAAAGGTGTAAGACAGACAACTCTTTTTAAAATATACAGGGTGTCCCATAACTTAGGGGCCATAGTGCAGCAGGTGATAGAGGAGGTTATTTCCGAGAAAAAAGTTTATTTAACATGGGGGTTAACACACATCTGTTTTTAAGATATAGGATTTTTAAAGTTAGAGGAGTGGGGGAAAGAGGGTTTTACAAAAAAAAGAAAATCTGTCACAGCCAGCTGAATACTCAGCTAATTGTGATTCAAAAATGTGATATTTCTTTTTTTGATAAAGTTACAAGTTGAGGATATACATAATATTTTTAAAAAATTTATTTTTGCTCACTTATTCTTTGAAAAAATATCAATTATATTTTATTATTATATCTCGCTAGAGACTTGTTTTAATTAACAAAAAATATAAAAAACATTGCGTTTATTAGGGCATTTATAAAAATTTATACCAAAAAAATTGTTTTTTCAAAAAAAAATTGACCGACTAATTTTTTTCAAAATAATTTTTATTTCAATTTATTGCTCTTGTTCAAGTACATGATCTTACCCAATTTCATATTTTTTAAAAAAGTTATTATCAAAAAAGTTTTTTTAAATTTGATGCTCTGTATCTCGACAAAGAAAGAGTTTTGACCTATACACTTAATACAACTTAACGACCGATTTACTATATACACACTACAGTTTGCTGACGACAAAGTAGTTGTAGCTAATGATGAGGAAGTTAACGAAAGAATACCTAAAGTGGGGGTACTTATATGTATTGGAAACGAATCAAGTGAGTCGGAACTAGACAGTGGACAAACAATATCTCCATGCAATTAGTATGTATCCTTAGGTGTCACATTTGATAAGACAGGAACAGACCGTAAAGAACTGAAAAAAAAATAGTAAAAGCAAAAAAGATGTAATGTTAAATTTAACATATATGAAACAATGGTGAAAAGAACACTGTTGTATGGTATAGAGACTTGTCGCATAACAGAAAAATACAAAACAAACTGTGAAGTGTCGAAATGGATGCAATAAGAAGATTAATCAGAATATCTAGAAACCGATCATTATAAGAAAAAGATAGGTCAAAATTCAGCAAAATATCAGATTTTCAGCTTTATCTCAAAAAATGTTTTTCGTCGAAAGCAATACATTCTCTAGCCATTGCTGCGCGGGCTAGGAAGGTAAAAATGAAGGGGAGGTACTCTAGTACGAAATATGTCATAATTTTCAGGAAAGTTGATATAATATGATTTAGAGGAAAGGTGTTTGTGTAAATAATGTAATAATGTAAAAATTATAGATTTCTTAGAAAATGAAACTCCTGGCGAAATCAGGCTTAAAAAAAATTCCAGAAATATTTATGGTGCTTAAATTTCAATTCCAGTGGCATCCCAATCAGGAAAACAATATTTTATTAATTATTAGTGAATCCATTTAATTTAAAATATTTAGGTATTCATTAAAATAAATTAAAAACATTCTATTTACAAAATATAAAAACACCAAATTCGCTACAAAAACTACAGGATCTCTCTAGTGGCGGTCTGACATCTTTCAATAATTGAGATGAGAAACCCTTAATTTTTTCACAAATGTCAGACATACTATCAAAAACTAAAGCATACATAGGGACGTATCTAATTTTTTTAAGGTACTCTTAACTTTTTAGCTTAAAACAAAGGTATCACAATTTTTAAAATTGCTCATGTGAAACTAATTAAAATGAAACACAAAACAGTTTTCACAATTTGATGCGCCCACCACAACCTCATCCACTTTCTTCTGGCTTTGGGAAGCGATTCAATGGGATCTCCAATCAAGAAGATTCTGACTTCCTTCAAATAAGTCTGGAAAAAGGTTTTTTTTTAAATAAAAGCTGCAAGTGTATTTTAAAATAATATTTATTAAAATAAATTACAACCATTCTATTTACAAAATATAAAAACACCAAATTCGCTACAAAAACTACAGAATCTCACTACTGGCGGTCTGACATCTTTCAACAATTAAGATGAGAAACCCTTAATTTTTTCACAAATGTCAGACATACCATCAAAAACTAAAGCATACATAGGTACCTATCTAAATTTTTTTAAGGTACTCTTAACTTTTTAGTTTAAAACAAAGGTATCACAATTTTTAAAATTGCCCATGTGAAACTAATTAAAATAAAACACAAAACAGCTTTCAAAATTTGATGCGCCCACCACAACCTCATCCACTTTCTTCTGGCTTTGGGAAGAGATTCAATGGGATCTCCAATAAGGAAGATTCTGACTCCTTTTAAGTAGGTGTGGAAAAATTCATCCCAGTCCAATTGTTTCAAGTCGCTGAAAAAGATAGTCTTATCTTTGTCGGACAAACGTCGGCACAGAGACTGAACTTTTGAAGATCTGATTACCCAGCTTCTTATTGAGAAGTACGAGCTCACAGTGGTGAAGGAACTCTCAACTTTTTAATTTAAAACACAGGTATCACAATTTTCAAATTTGCCCACGTGAAACTAATTAAAATAAAACACAAAACAGCGTTTACAATTTGATGCGCCCACCACAACCTCATCCATTTTTTTCTGGCTTTGGGAAGAGATTCAATGGGATCTTCAATTAGGAAGATTCTGACTTCTCTCAAATAAGTCTGGAAAAGGGTTTTTTTTTAAATAAAAGCTACAAGTGTATTTTAAAATAATATTTAATAAAATAAATTAAAACCATTATATTTACAAAATATAAAAACACCAAATTCGCTACAAAAACTACAGGATCTCACTACTGGGGGTCTGACATCTTTCAACAATTAAGATGAGAAACCCTTAATTTTTTCACAAATGTCAGACATACCATCAAAAACTAAAGCATACATAGGTACTTATCTAAATTTTTTTAAGGTACTCTTAACTTTTTAGTTTAAAACAAAGGTATCACAATTTTTAAAATTGCCCATGTGAAACTAATTAAAATAAAACACAAAACAGCTTTCAAAATTTGATGCGCCCACCACAATCTCATCCACTTTCTTCTGGCTTTGGGAAGAGATTCAATGGGATCTCCAATAAGGAAGATTCTGACTCCTTTTAAGTAGGTGTGGAAAAATTCATCCCAGTCCAATTGTTTTAAGTCGCTGAAAAAGATAGTCTTATCTTTGTCGGACAAACGTCTGCACAAAGCCTGAACTATTGAAGATCTGATGACCCAGCTTCTTATTGAGAAGTACGAGCTTACAGTGGTGAAGGAACTCTCAACTTTTTAGTTTAAAACACAGGTATCACAATTTTTAAAATTGCCCACGTGAAACTAATTAAAATGAAACACAAAACAGTTTTCACAATTTGATGCGCCCACCACAACCTCATCCACTTTCTTCTGGCTTCGGGAAGAGCTTCAATGGGATCTTCAATTAGGAAGTTTCTGACATCCCTCAAATAAGTCTGGAAAAGGGTTTTCTTTAAATAAAAGCTACAATTGTATTTTAAAATAATATTTATTTAAATAAATTAGAACCATTCTATTTACAAAATATAAAAACACCAAATTCGCTACAAAAACTACAGGATCTCACTACTGGCGGTCTGACATCTTTCAACAATTAAGATGAGAAACCCTTAATTTTTTCAGAAATGTCAGCATACCATCAAAAACTAAAGCATACATAGGTACTTATCTAAATTTTTTTAAGGTACTCTTAACTTTTTAGTTTAAAACAAAGGTATCACAATTTTTAAAATTGCCCATGTGAAACTAATTAAAATAAAACACAAAACAGCTTTCAAAATTTGATGCGCCCACCACAACCTCATCCACTTTCTTCTGGCTTTGGGAAGAGATTCCATGGGATCTCCAATCAGGAAGATTCTGACTCCTTTTAAGTAAGTGTGGAAAAATTCATCCCAGTCCAATTGTTTTAAGTCGCTGAAAAAGATAGTCTTATCTTTGTCGGACAAACGTCTGCACAGAGCCTGAACTTTTGAAGATCTGATGACCCAGCTTCTTGTGGAGAAGTACGAGATCACAGTGGTGAATTTGTGGATTTTTGTATAGGCTTTCATCATTCTAAAACAAGAAAAAAGTACTGTCAAAAAAACTTTTTGTGTTTTACCTTTAAGAATTTTTTTGTAAGACTTCTACTTAACAAGATTTTCTTCTTCATCTTTAGGTTTTTAATGACTGCTACTTACGGTGGATAGAATATACCGGTGTTCGGATCTTATGTCGAATGTTTCACGTCACTGGTGGTCCAGCTGATTTTTGTAAACAAAAGTTAGATATGATATAAACAACGGAACAACTAATATTTTTTGAATATTTTGAAAACTAAGGCAATTTTCCTACAGTTTTCTAGTACATCCTTATAAAATGTAATTTTCTACACGTATTGTCGTTATTTTTTTTTAGCCGCTTTATTTTTTATTACACAAAACTTAAACTACAAGTCAAACTGAATGTGATCGTTTAGTATCAAAGGTGAACCGAGTTATTGGGTACAGACAGACAGACAGACAGACAGACAGACGGCGCAACAAAAAAGTTTCAAAATCATCTGAAACGCAAAAATATATAAAAATTTTTGAAATCGGAGCAACTTTTTTTTTCTCGAAAAAATTAGGATCACCATAGCTCACACTACTATAGTATAGTATATGTGTGAGCTAAAATAAACAAATCAACCAGCCTAATATAAAAAAAGAAAAAACAGCTGATTTTGACGTAACTGACATTCATCGAAGATTGCTCACCGACCCCCAGAGTCGGTGAGCATTGAGGCCATCGATTGGTGACTTGGTGGAATTCATCAGATAATTTACAAACCCGATGGATTTCAACGAATTGCACTGATTAATTTAAGAACTTGAGTGTTGTCATCGATGAACTCATCGATTACTTTACGAACTCGCCCATATTTATAAGATCCGATCACCGGTCTATTCTATCCACCGTGACTGCTACATGCCTTCCGCCATATTGGATTGAATTGAACCCAAACGGAATAAACAATAAAATGAGAAAGGGACTGCTTTCAAATGCGGTGATTTGACGTTATTATCCTGAGTTGATGTAGCTGCTAACTTGGCTTGTATTTAAACAAATTAAAAGGAATTTATCCTAAGGCAGTGAACTCTATAAGGTAACTGATAATGGGTCTTTTTAAGCTTAGAAAGGAGATGGCGCTGAGTACCCTGAATTTATCCAAGCCATACGTCTTAAATAGATCTGTACTAGGATAGGGCCTTCACAAATAACTGCTAAAAGCGTGCCATCATGTTGGATTTCGAATGAACCCAAACGTAACGCTTGGATAAATTCAGGCTACTGATAATGGGGGCTGCGACCTCAGCGCCATCTCTTTTCGAAGCTTAAAAATACCCATTATTAGTTATCTTTCGATAAAAATATGTTTTAATTTCATTAAAAAGCGGCTACGTCAACATAACATAATGGCTTTGTCTTCCAAAATACAAAGAATTTTCCTAAATTTAAATCAAAAATAAAAGTTAACCCCAATTTTGACAACGTCAAATCACGGGATTGACAAATTGTCAACGTCATTTGAAAGCACTCCCTTTCAAATTTTATTAAAAGCGTCTACATTTTTAATCCAAGCCATACGTTTCGGTTTAATACACGCTTTAGCAGTACAGATATATTTAAGACGTACGTGGCTGGGGTTCACTTGTAATACAACATGGCGGCATGCCTTCCGCCATATTGGATTGAATTGAACCCAAACGGAATAAACAATAAAATGGGAAAGGGACTGCTTTCAAATGCGGTGATTTGACGTTATTATCCTGAGTTGATGTAGCTGCTCACTTGGCTTGTATTTAAACAAATTAAAAGGAATTTATCCTAAGGCAGTGAACTCTATAAGGTAACTGATAATGGGTCTTTTTAAGCTTAGAAAGGAGATGGCGCTGAGTACCCTGAATTTATCCAAGCCATACGTCTTAAATAGATCTGTACTAGGATAGGGCCTTCACAAATAACTGCTAAAAGCGTGCCATCATGTTGGATTTCGAATGAACCCAAACGTAACGCTTGGATAAATTCAGGCTACTGATAATGGGGGCTGCGACCTCAGCGCCATCTCTTTTCGAAGCTTAAAAATACCCATTATTAGTTATCTTTCGATAAAAATATGTTTTAATTTCATTAAAAAGCGGCTACGTCAACATAACATAATGGCTTTGTCTTCCAAAATACAAAGAATTTTCCTAAATTTAAATCAAAAATAAAAGTTAACCCCAATTTTGACAACGTCAAATCACGGGATTGACAAATTGTCAACGTCATTTGAAAGCACTCCCTTTCAAATTTTATTAAAAGCGTCTACATTTTTAATCCAAGCCATACGTTTCGGTTTAATACACGCTTTAGCAGTACAGATATATTTAAGACGTACGTGGCTGGGGTTCACTTGTAATACAACATGGCGGCATGCCTTCCGCCATATTGGATTGAATTGAACCCAAACGGAATAAACAATAAAATGGGAAAGGGACTGCTTTCAAATGCGGTGATTTGACGTTATTATCCTGAGTTGATGTAGCTGCTCACTTGGCTTGTATTTAAACAAATTAAAAGGAATTTATCCTAAGGCAGTGAACTCTATAAGGTAACTGATAATGGGTCTTTTTAAGCTTAGAAAGGAGATGGCGCTGAGTACCCTGAATTTATCCAAGCCATACGTCTTAAATAGATCTGTACTAGGATAGGGCCTTCACAAATAACTGCTAAAAGCGTGCCATCATGTTGGATTTCGAATGAACCCAAACGTAACGCTTGGATAAATTCAGGCTACTGATAATGGGGGCTGCGACCTCAGCGCCATCTCTTTTCGAAGCTTAAAAATACCCATTATTAGTTATCTTTCGATAAAAATATGTTTTAATTTCATTAAAAAGCGGCTACGTCAACATAACATAATGGCTTTGTCTTCCAAAATACAAAGAATTTTCCTAAATTTAAATCAAAAATAAAAGTTAACCCCAATTTTGACAACGTCAAATCACGGGATTGACAAATTGTCAACGTCATTTGAAAGCACTCCCTTTCAAATTTTATTAAAAGCGTCTACATTTTTAATCCAAGCCATACGTTTCGGTTTAATACACGCTTTAGCAGTACAGATATATTTAAGACGTACGTGGCTGGGGTTCACTTGTAATACAACATGGCGGCATGCCTTCCGCCATATTGGATTGAATTGAACCCAAACGGAATAAACAATAAAATGGGAAAGGGACTGCTTTCAAATGCGGTGATTTGACGTTATTATCCTGAGTTGATGTAGCTGCTCACTTGGCTTGTATTTAAACAAATTAAAAGGAATTTATCCTAAGGCAGTGAACTCTATAAGGTAACTGATAATGGGTCTTTTTAAGCTTAGAAAGGAGATGGCGCTGAGTACCCTGAATTTATCCAAGCCATACGTCTTAAATAGATCTGTACTAGGATAGGGCCTTCATAAATAACTGCTACAAGCGTGCCATCATGTTGGATTTCGAATGAACTCAAACGTAACGCTTGGATAAATTCAGGCTACTGATAATGGGGGCTGCGACCTCAGCGCCATCTCTTTTATAAGCTTAAAAATACCCATTATTAGTTATCTTTCGATAAAAATATGTTTTAATTTCATTAAAAAGCGGCTACGTCAACATAACATAATGGCTTTGTCTTCCAAAATACAAAGAATTTTCCTAAATTTATATCAAAAATAAAAGTTAACCCCAATTTTGACAACGTCAAATCACGGGATTGACAAATTGTCAACGTCATTTGACAGCACTCCCTTTCAAATTTTATTAAAAGCGTCTACATTTTTAATCCAAGCCATACGTTTCGGTTTAATACACGCTTTAGCAGTACATATATATTTAAGACGTACGTGGCTGGGGTTCACTTGTAATACAACATGGCGGCATGCTTGTAGCCATGTTGGATTTTAGAGGCCCTTTTCCACACGGTAAAAAATTTTGTCTACAATGAAAACACGTTCTTTTCTTGAATAAATTGTTTTACCTTAAAACAATTTGTTTTCAATTAAAATATTTCTTTTTAGTTTAATCTTGAAATGGGACTTTATTTTTCTTCTTTAATTGTTTTGTTTCAGTAAACTCCGTTTTGTAACACAGCAAATTGTCTTCATATAAGTAATGTTTTGTTTCCAGAGAAAACGCTGCCTTAGATTAATTCAATTCCAATTTATATTAAAACAATTTCTGTTTCACATTAAAATAAAGAGACACGACATTTTTTGTGTTATATCAAGAAAATATTCTCTTAGTGAATAGGAAAGCACAAATTATTTTACCTCAAAGCAATTTGCTTTAATCCAAGACAATTTTTTTTACCGTGCAGTACAGAAGTATATAGATACGTGGTATAGGTACTTACTTTCTTTTTTTGCCCATAAACACCAACGCAATATCAGTCAAAATGGCAGGAATAGTGTGCAGCAGGAATGCCATTATGTAGTAGAGGTAATAGTTGCTGTATATATTGAAGCAGTAGTACCAAATGGCTTTAGTAGTAGGAGTCTGAAAAAAAAATATATATTGCTACAAATTTAAGTTATTTAAATTTTAGAGTTAGAATTGATTTAAGTTTAGTGTAGTATTAGGTTGACGTATCTTATGGTTGTATTCTTAGTCTAGGTTTGTTGCGTTATCTATGACTCACACTCGCACTCGGGCGTGAACCTTCTAGCAGAAACTACTATACTCGTGAATCGAAAAAGGATAGATGGTTCGCGAAAGTTCGACGGGCCGGACATCGCGCATCGAGAGTCAGTCAGAGATAACGAACTGTAGTAATCGCGAGATATTAACACAAAGAGCTGTCGTAGGTCACGGATGGTTTGTTTTTTTTCTTTGCAATCGATCTTTTCATTGATGGATATGTATAGCAGTTTATTTTCGCCTGCTCTTGTTCTAGTTTCTCTCGTATCTCGGTAGATGGCGCTTCTTGCGAGAGTTTTCTTACTATTTACATAGGATTAGAGACAAAACCGCCAATTAACTTCGCAAGCAGTGTTCGAGGGGTCCCATAAGGACGAAACAGTTAACTCTGTCCACACTTATTAGGTGTCAATTAGATCTTGGACCCCCGTGAGGTTAAGCTACCCACGGAAAAATATGAGGGAAACAAAAACTCATTTTTACCCGATTAGCAACGAAACGTGTTTGATTTCTAAATTCACAGGTACTAAATTTCACGTTTGATAAGAATAATATCAGCACGCGTCTCTGAAAGGATTGTCCCGCTTTTTGTTAAAAAAAAACTGGCAACCCTGGACGGATCTCATGGCCCACTCAACACTCAAGTTTTTTGTAGGTATCTCAAGAACGAAAGCCGCACGAAGTTTCTGTTTATTACAGGCGTGGCCTGGACTGTTTAAATCTATCAAAATTGACGTTTTGTGACGCCCTAAAAGTTATTATTTCTAGGGTCACTGCATCCTAGAAGCCTGGCTTCCAGGATGCAGTGACCTTATTCCTGTCTTACCTGCATGCCGTATCTCGACGACAAATCCATAAATGTACCCCATGCAATAGGTTGGTCGTTGCTTGATTCGTAGTTGTATACTGGGGTTTCATATGACTTATTTTCTTTTATCGCTAAAATAAATAAAGATGGGTTGAGTGGAAGGAAGAGATAGAAACTCTTAAAAAGCGTACATGTCTACATGAGAATGTTGGAGGGGGGGTTAGAGACTGTCAATGCCGAGTGGGGTTTTATGGCTTTCTCGTTTTGCTGTAACTTTTTTTTTGTCTTCTTTTATTTGTATGTATAATAAAATAAAAGTAAGGGATGTCAGAGTATAGCAAAATTAAAATGGAAATTTGCGGGTCATAATATTAGACAGAAAGACGATCAATGAAACAAATGTATTGTAACCTGGAGACCTTGGGAAATGGAATATCGGAGATTTTAAATTTTAAATGTACCTTTTTGGAAATTCTCGTCAATCTCCCACGCACTGGCTATCATAGAATTGACACACATGTCAACCGGAACCAAGTTGGCGTTGGAATCTCTATCGCAATGTAGTACTCTAACCAGGCCCACTCCTGCTCCTGCACACACACCAGTTGGTCCGTACAAGTTTGATATCCATGCTTTGATAGGTTCTTTGTATGTGGAGACCACTAAAAAATAAGTTTAATATTTTATTTAATGTAAATAAATAAAAAAACACTGACAAAATGTCCAAACTCGCTATGAAATACAATGCAACTGCTAATTTCTTAAATAGCTCTGACGTAGCACTGACGTAACGGACGCCATGACACCCGAGTTACCAGGTAACCTTTGCTTTACAAACCGTCGCGCGGTAATGGAGAGTGGGCTTTATAGAAACAGCTGATCATTGACAGACCGTGGGGAACAACTGATCAGCAGTTTAAGACCTTCACACACACCTCCGTAGCATGGTGCATAACGCGAAGCATGGGGCTTTCAACCAATCAGCGATCGAATAGCAGCGGCCATATTGGTTTTGCATAAGAAAAGTCCATAAGGTTTAACTTCTATGCGCCCTGCTATGCGCTATACATTTTTGTGTGTGATCGGCTTTACCAGAGAACAGCATCCTTATGCATATGCTCTTACCCGCAGCCCACGAGAAAGACCGGTCCGGGCGCGGAAATATCACGTCACCGTAGGAGTCCCACAAAAAAACGCCCCACGGCCCGCTGTCATTATAAAACATGTGTGTGTGTGTTCACTTTTGGTATGTTTGTTTACGTCGATTTTTTTTTAACTCGGGCACGAGTTTTATGTGAATTTTATTAAAGTTATTAAAATAACGCAGCCCACGAAAAAGACTGTAGTGGGCTGCGTTAAAATAATTAATGGCTAATAAGTAAATTATAAAGAAAATACCTATAAGATAAACAATGCCGCGAACGTGTAATTAGTGTTGTTCTTTGTCGGTCCAACTATAAAACTGAAACCTAATATGTTGCAAACGGCAAAGAAGTGGTAAAAGATAAGATCTTGGATAAGATTGATCAAGTAATAGACATCCTTAGTGACATTTTCGATAGTGAGAGTGAAAAATGTGTTCAGTTGTCATTTCTTATTGAACAATTAGGTCTCTTGAAAAGGTAACCTGAGAATCGAAGATATGGTGGATACACTTTAATGTTGGCTTCATCTTTGTTTATCCAGTCATCCAGTGCATACACGTCAATTTACAATTCTAAGGTAATATGTCTTCCGCACCCTCGCAATATTAAAAAACTGATTTGTAAAATATTGTTAACAGATAGTAATCTCTCTGGTAGTGTGAAATATTTAAAAAGTAAGATACAGCTTTTAAAAGAACATGAGTTGGTAGTTAACTTACACTTTAATGAAATATATATTAAACATTGTGCTGGGTAATTTTTCAAAAAATTATTGACGACCACTACGTGAATGTGAAAACCATCTCACTTATTCACAAAATCACTTGTTTCTTTTTAATCAATTATTGTGAAATGTTTTATTTTGAAAATTTTTCTTCAGATAACTCTAGCGAGTGTTTTTGTGGAGAAAAACTATTGTCAAAGCTTGAAAAATTTAGTTTAAGGGCATGTAAAGTTTTTTTAAATAATTTTATTAAAAAGCAATTTTATTAAAAAGCACAATGATTTAGTGTCTGCTAATAAATCTTTGAATAAGAACTCAAAGATGATGACAGTCAAAGAAAAATTAAAAAACTAAAAGCTTAGGTTTGATATGTCCAATTTTGAAAGACTTGTATAGATTTGAAGTAACCGAACCGAGTGCAAATTTTCTGTAATTTTTTATTTTATATATTCAGTTCTTTTATCCATAATAAACACATATATCAGCAAAATATATTTTTCAATTTTAGCCTATAAAAGAACAAACATTTTTTGTTAATTTATTTAAATTGTGTAAAAACATATAATATATTAAGCAATACAATAAGAATCCAGGGACTCCTAAGATCACGTGACCGCCGACTTGCTTATAACGCGCCATGGCCGGTCTTTATCGTTGGCTGCGCTCTTACCTCAGATTATTTCTTACTCTAAAGCGGGGTCTACACATAACGTTTTGCCTAACGTTTTACTTGATCAGGTAAAACGGATCAGGCAAAACCTTTCGTGTAGACAATAAAACGTACGTTTTGCCTGAACTGAACAGGACTGAAGTCGGACCTGTTCAACTGATCAGTAGAGGCTCTGTTTCCGGTAAAACGTCAGTTTTAGCGGCATTTCTTGTGGTAGTGCATACAATTTTAATTCCGTTCGAGTGTAACTTAGAAGTTGGTATACGAAACGTCCGACATTAGATAATATAATTTTTTAGGAAATCAAACAGGTTATTGTCTTCCTCCACTAATTTTTAATTTGTTTTAAACAAATAGTCCCGACATGTTTCGTAAGCAGAAACTTACATCTTCAAGGGACATTACTAAACTAAATCAGCACAACATTTTGATAAACTGGTTAAAAAACTATGTTTAGCTACTGAAACGGTTAAGTCCAAAAAACAATATTGACAAAAGCAGTGCTTCCTCCATGGTGTATCAAAAACTGATCTAAAAACGTACGTTAAAACTATCAAGTGTGTACACTAGTCTTTCAACCGTCATACTTGACCCTTTTGACTGACAGGCAAGACGTAAGGTAAAATGTTATGTCTAGACCGGGCTTAAGGCTCTTACCAATGGCAGGTCTGAAGATTCCTGTAGGAAGCATTTCACCGTTTTCTTTTACCACGGCCTCTGCTACTTGTTTGGTAAAGGCGTAGGTGTTGGGGTACTCATCCAAAATTCTAAAAAAAAATTAAGTTTATTTTTTGTTCTAGGGTAAAGTAACAGTTATTTTTCCCAGTGGCGGCGCGTGGTAAAAAGCTTTCGGAGTGCACACCAAAAAAAAATAAAAAAATCCGGCGCAGGCGGATTTTTTTTTTTGCAAATAATTAAAAAATGAGATATTTAGTTAGATATTAGTTACCTACCTATTATTATTGAAATTATAAATAAATAATAAATGTATCATACCTAGTTTACATATTTTCTCTTCTAATGGCAAATATGAAAATTTAATTGTTTTTCAATATTGCACGCTAATGCTATCAGAATTAGAAACTTCCGCCATTGTCGTAAATACCAAATCGTTGAAATCAAAACAAACCGCCAGCGCCCGACAGATAATGCCAAATTAGTGGTGTGCAAATACTATCTACTCGATACTGTATTATCTGATACATGGGCGGATTCGAAGTAATCGAATATCTTTCGACACCAAATACTCGTTACTCGAATCCCGAATGGGACCGAAGCCGAAGTGTTACTTTCGTATCAATCGTATCGGCATCGGCCGTAGGAGTAACGAGTTTGGAGTACTTGTAATCATTTGGACCGATATTTATATATTGGCTTTACCGATAATATAATATAAATAATAATAAAATCTAATACTCGAATAGGAAGTATCAGTATCTACTCAATATTTGCAAAAGTAATCGTTGCACATCACTATGCCAAATTGTCTAAGTGCACTAATTAAAAGTGCCCGTGAGCTCCTCTAACATGCAACGCGAACCATGGGTACGGGGGGCGTCACGGGGGTGCGGGCGGCATCGAGGCTAGTTTTTGCACAGATTCTGTCCTAGGCACTGCCGCAGGAAGGTTCAGATTCTATGTACTGTAAAATTCTATTGGGACATGTCGTCCTCTCTTTCTATATTTCGTAATTAGAATGCGACACAACATATACGGAGCAAATAAAAGTGAATAATTAGATTCGAACTAACTATATAGCGCATCCGCCAGCATGCACCGCAGGTGGTTTGAACACGAATACAAACACATACATACTGGGTATTAAATGTAGGTAATATTCCAGTCTTTAGTGAATTTCGTTTGGGGTAATTATTAATTAAATTTTAGTATTTTTTTAAGTAAAATTTGGGAGTGCACGTGCACATGTGCACTTATGGAGAAACCGCCACTGATTTTTCCTTAGATAATTTTTTTGTAAAAATTTATAGGTACGCCACTGGTTTGTTTGATATACCAACTCACCCAGGTGTGATATCATCCAATACGTTATCGGGAAGATTTTCAGTCAAACATAACAATTTCTCGCTTTCGATTGTAGTGGGATAAACCCTTTCTTCGATGACGTTTTTAACACAGTTTGCGTATAAAGTCGACACGTGTATGAACGCCTTTAGATTCGTCATTTCTTTCGATAGATAAAGGAGGTCCTTGACGCTACGAATATTGATGGCTACGGCGGTTTTTAGTTTTTCGTCAAAACGAACTGTTGCCGCAACGTGAAAGACGACGTTTATCTGAAAAATAAAAATAAAATAAAATTCCCACATAGCACAGAAATCATATGGCACAGAAATCACATCAACGTTATATTAACGTGAACAAAAATAAGAAAGTTATTTTTTTAGTAGAAAATAACCTTGTAATATTTGTTTTGATAAATCTACATGCTTACGGATAACATAAAAATAAGGAGGAATCAAGCTAAAAAAATGTAATTTTTGCTGAAGTTTCTGGTGCTGTGTATTTAAC
Source organism: Aspidapion aeneum (assembly GCA_963576565.1). NCBI lineage: Eukaryota > Metazoa > Arthropoda > Insecta > Coleoptera > Brentidae > Aspidapion > Aspidapion aeneum. Next base: position 70,108,359 of record OY755046.1, read on the forward strand.
GTCTTTTTTACCATCGTTATTTTCATGTACCTGAAGATAGAGCAGAATTCAAGGAAGAAGAAAGAGACAATATAATTAGAACGATGGCGGAAAGCATTTTTTCTATAAGCGTGCGGAAAAGTCCACTTTCCGCACGCATTTTAGTGTGGAAAGTGCCACTTTTCCGCACTAGTGCGGAAAAGTAAATTTGTTACGATTTTGAGGTGTTCTATAACATTTAGACCGTTCAAAATACATTTGTATCTTTCCTAGCACACGAAATATCCTAAAAATATTCAAATTGACTAAAATTCTGCTATATTTTCAATATTTTCGATAAAATAAAGTTTTCAGTAAAATAGGTTCAAATTATAAGTTTTAAACCTCCCCGGTATATATATCGTCATTGTCAATGTCAAACAACAATGAACACTAGTGGTTTTAGATTTGGCATCTTAAATCACCATAGCAACAAAGTACAAACAAACTGTCAAAACAAAGCCAATTTTGCAGATACAAGCGTCTTTTGAATTTTTCAAACAAAAAAGTCAGATTTTCAATGGATTCTTCGGACGAAGATCTACCCCAGTCAGTTCTAGAAGCCGCTAGAATGTGAATAATAATAATTGATTTGATTAAAACGTTTTGAATATAAATAATTTTCTGATTAATTTTTAGTTTTTTCCTCACGCTTATAGAAAAAATAGTGTACCTAACTCGTGCGTAAAGTGTCTTTTCCGCACTTGATTGCTGGCCAAACTCCGCTATCGCGTCGTTTGGCCATCTGCAATCGCGTGCGGAAAAGAGGCACTTTCCGCACTAGTTAGGTAAACTACTATTTTCTGTTCTATCCTTGAATGGCCATTCTTCTGAGCCGTATGTAATAATATTTTTTACAATGGTGTTATATATAAGCTTTTTGTTATGTTTTGATATACTTTGGTCCCAAATTATTCCATTTAATAAAGTTATTCCTTTTCTTCCTTGTACGTTTTGATCTTTTATAGCTTTATCTAGTGTTCCGTCAGCTGTAATTTTTAGACCTAAGTATTTATACTCATCACAGGACTGAATTCGCTGCCCGGTATTTAGAATTAGATCCTGTTTCATTCCACCGATACAGATATACCCTGTCTTATTGAGATTAACCTCTAGTCCCCACTTATTGTACTCTTCTATTAGTTTTCGTGTCATATATTCGAGGTCGTCATAATCCTACCCCACTACTATCTGATCATTCACTTGAAAATAATGTAAAAACATTCCTGGTTTGCGTTTGTTTAAAGATCACCTTTCCGAAAATTTTTGTTACTTTCCAAATATATTATAATAAATTATTTAAACAATCCATAAATAAATTTTTGCAAATTCATTCCGATACCAAAAAACAGGTATTTTAATTTTAAGTGTTAATTATTTATGAGTAAAAATTGTCAAAAAATATGGCCTTAGACATTAAAAACCTGTATTAACAAAGTTAAAATTTTGGTAGGTATAGATTTATATTAAAAAAATGCGTTGTTTTTGGGGGTAGTTGCACAAGTGCATCAACATTATCGATAGATTTTGTATAGAAGCTGTTTTTTACCTTCCTAGCCTGCGAAGCAATGGCTAGAGAAGGTATTATTTTCGACGAAACAAAATTTTTGAGCTAATGTACAGCGTGTCCCATTTTCGATGGGATTAAATGGGAAACTCGATTATTATTAAAGATATCGATTTTCTGATTGCACCTTACCGTGCTCTTTTTTTGAGCCCTTAAAAATGGTGTAATCAGATTTTTGCCATACCCCGTAGTTTCGCTAATACAGGGAGTTTTTGAAAAAATTGTATTTTTAATAATCCCTTATATCTCGCTTATTTTGCGAGATATTTTTATTCTGTAAAAACCTTTTTATGCCAACTTTTTTAGAAGAAAATAATGACGTTATCAACTTTTTAAAATATTGTTTAGTTTTTGAGATATGGTATTTATCATAAAAAAATTAAATACGGACCTGGATTTTTTTTATTACTATTTTGATTGGTTTCATGCTAGTATTATCATAATATAATAAAAATTTTAAAAAATTATGTTTTAAGGTAAAAAAAAATATTTAATAAAAAAAAATTAGTCCGAACCTGGATATTTCCAACATAAATATAAATTAAAAATTGCTAGTTAAACAATTTTTAGTTTAACTGTTTTGATACTTAGCATATTAAAATGGTTTTACGTTAATTTTCAGATTTATTAAACAAAGTCTACGAAAAATACAAAAGAAAACAAATTACAAAAAATAACTAATTTTTTTGATTACCATTATGTGTAAGACATTGTTGGCATTTTTGAGTAATTTTTCTTAACGCATTTTGCATAAAAATATTTCTGCTATTTAAATATTAGGATTTTGTTGCTTGAATGAAGCAGTCAAACATATCACATTTTTCAAAATCTGGATATGGTCGATTTCTAGCCAGTTTAAAATAATTGTAAGCCATTCATAAAAATGACAAGTAAAATGACAATGTCAATTTCACGCTTTTGTTTTGTAAATTTCATGACCTGCTGTGTTACCATCAAATAATTAGTATGATATTATTTTTATAACTTTTTAACGTTTTTTACTTTATTTATAAATCTTTTAATTATCATTTCAAAACAGATAAACTAAAAATCATTCAATTAGTGTGTCTTGCAACTTTTAATTTATAATTACGTTGGAAATTTCCAGGTTCGGACTATAATTTTTTTTTCAAATATTAAATAGTTTTTTTTTACCTTAAATCAAAAAAATATTAAAGTTTTATCATTTTAAGGTAATAATAGCATGGAACCAATCAAAATAGTAATAAAAAAAATCCAGGTCCGCATTTAATTTTTTTATGATAAATACCATATCTCAAAAACTAAACAATATTTTAAAATATTGACAACGTCATTATTTTGCTCTAAAAAAGTTGCCATAGAAAGGTTTTTACAAAATAAAAATACCTTGCAAAATAAGCGAGATACAAGGAATTAATTAAAATGCAATATTTTCAAAAAGTCCCTGTATTAGCGAAACCACGGGGTAAAAATCTGATTACACCATTTTTAAGGGCTCCAAAAAAGAGCACGGTAAGGTGCAATCAGAAAATCGATATCTTTAATAATAATCGAGTATCCCATTTAATCCCATCGAAAATGGGACACGCTGTACATCGCCGTACCATATTAGTTGTGTTTTAGTGATGTCATTCGAGATGCTTCCCCATATACGTAATATTCCAATACTTCCTGTTACCTATTTACACAATGGTTGGCGTTTGATGCAAACATTCAGAAATAAAGATACGAAAAACGCACAGATACCAAATTTACATAGATATAGTTTTTGTCAACTGTACGCCGATGATTTGACGTAACGAATACAAGAATAAAATAATATTCATGCGTAAAATTATAACCAATCAGGACATTGTATCTTAAGGACTGTAAAAAGGATAGACTTATACCCATTGATATTGCTATTTCAAATATGTTTGCATTCTGCATCGTAAGGTACCGTAGGTATTGCAATAATACGTACTTTATGGAAATAATATGCATATGTCTTTGAAAGCAACCAATCAGGTCTTTTTTGCTCAAGGACCCCAAGGCCCTTATGTTTGCATCATGAATGAGCAGTTACCGTGGGTATTGGAATATTATGTATATGCTAGAAAGGTATCAGATCCGTCAGTGGCGTATATAGAAAAAAGTTTCGGGGTGGGCCCGAGGCAGTTTTGGGGGGGGGGGCCAAGACCCCATGAGGGCGTATTTTATGCTATTTTATGTTTTTCTTCATGAAATATGTCGAAAATATCTAAAAAAATCTTAGCTTCGGGGGGGGCCGGGCCCCCCAGCCCCCCCCCCCATATATACGCCAGTGAGATCCGTCATGGATCCATTTATTTGGTTTTATTTTTACAAAAAAGAAGGAATAAAAAACTTAACTATTATTAGGTAGCTTATTAATCCATTTTATGTAAGAAAAAAGTTGCTAATTTGCATTTTTCGTGACAGACAATTTTTTTATTGATTAAGATGAATATTAAATTAGGTGTGACTTTGACCACCAAAAAAACAGTTGAAAATCCAAACCGGTAACTATCTAAATTTCTATCCATAAATTTGCCTTCAAGCTATACTTATCCTCGATTCGATATTATGAATAAATGATTAATATATTAGGAAAAAGTAATTTTTTAATATCAGAACGAAGAATTAATATCAGGAAATAAAAGAAACAGAGAAGTCATTTATTGTGTAGGTATTGAGGTTATTAAGAAAAAATCTGATAATGAATTTGTTTCAAAATAAATGGATGCATGAGGGATCTGATAACTTTCTAGGTAGCCTATTATAGTAGAGTTTAAAAGCGCGTAAAACGCTTCTAGAACCGATTTTCGTGTGCACTTCATTGCTAAAATGTAAGACACAATTTAAATCATTGCTTACACCTTAAGAATGCAAAATCGACTGGTCGTCCAAAAATGAAGGGGGGTAGTTTTTCCAAAAATTTGGAATTTTTTTTTTGCATTTTTTGAATCTATAAAGTGTGCTCATGACTCCACCAAAAGCATATAGTAATATTACTATCAGAAACATTTATTTTTCAATGTTGAAAATATCGTTCTCAATGCTTTTATATGGAGTTCCCTATTAAACAAGTGCTCGCCCTGAAAACGCGTATTTATAATAATTTATAACTTGTTATAACTCGAGAACCCTTTGCTTAGTCTAAAAAATACCTTTTGTAAACTCGAGTTATAACAAGTTAAAAATTATTATAAATACGCGTTTTCAGGGCGAGCACTTGTTTAATAGGGAACTCCATATAAAAGCATTGGGAACGATATTTTCAACATTGAAAAATAAATGTTTTTTATAGTAATATTACTATATGCTTTTGGTGGAGTCATGAGCACACTTTAAAGATTCAAAAAATGCAAAAAAAAATTTCAAAATTTTTGGAAAAACTACCCCCACCACCCCCTGCACACGACGATTTTTGGACGACCAGTCGATTTTGCATTCTTAGGGTGTAAGAAATGATTTAAATTGTGTCTTACATTTTAGCAATGAAGTGCACACGGGGTGACACGATAGAAGCGGCTTTTAACTCTACTATTAGCACACTTCAAGTGAAGCCATGATAATCCCAACTAACATTTATAGTAGCGGCTACATGTTCTAAAGGCTTTGCTACTTTCTTATAGTAGAAATGTGGTGATCCCAACCAAAATTTGTTACTTTTTAGTTCTAACTACTATTTAGTATCAGGAAATAGTAGATGTTTCGTAAAAACGACCCTCTAAACTACTTCATAGGATTGTTTCTTGATAGTCGATTCTGATAGTCTTCTCTACCACAATAGGACGTTGCTAAAGTTTTACTTTCTTTTTAGTCGTTATTTCGTAGTCGCCCTGACTTTTATATCCTACTTAATTACCACTAGAAAGTTAAGCTTCATTGGAGTCCCAAACAAGTGTATCCGACAACTACATTATAACTTTAATTTTTACCACAAAAGTTTGTGTCATCTTAGTAACATCTGATGTAATAATGTAGACAAAATAACTTTTTGGATCAACTTTAAAGCCGCAACTACTTTCAAGTAACCTTTTCGACTATCAGGGAATATAGTTTGGGACGCCATGTTTTTATGTAAGAAAGAAAATTTAATATTTTTGTTGTCGTTTTATGAGCTCATATTAAAGAGCCATACTATTTTATAAACAAATTAGTTGAAGCTTACCAAAAATGCTCTTCTTAAGCACCATTTGTTGTAGTTAACTGTCGATTATGAAAACATAACCTCCAAAATCACAACACAAAAATTCCATCAGCTACCAGAAAACGGCTCAATTTTACGGGCGCACCGGTTTTTTGCAATATATATAATGCATGTTATACAAAAAACTTTGCGTCGCACTCGAATTTTGATCCTCTGCTCGTAAATTCTCACACTTTTGAATAACATAGTTCATATTATAACCATAACCAAACAAAAAAACTAAGCGAGTCTGTTTACTGTTGTGTCCACCATATTGTGTAACAATTCTACCAAAAAGAAACGATTATATTATTTGCAACTACATCGCAACTTTTATGCCATTACGGAAAAAAAACAGCCTCTACGACGTAGTAGATACCTGGCTACGACGTAGTAGTGTAGTTGTTACTACAGTGACTTTAAACACTTGGCCAAGTAGTTATAACCAGAAATTGGTTCCCCACTTAGGGAATTATAACGTCGCTGTATGGTATACTGAGACGTAGCGGGAGTACGTTGCGGTTACTTTTAAGAAATTCTTTCTAGTTGGGGTTTCGTCGTTACAACTTTAATTGTTTGTTGGGATATATCAGCCTTGAAAACAGTTTTTTGTAAATATCTCAGAAACTATAGCTCCTACGAAGTTTTTGGTCAAAACACAAATTATTAAGCAAAATGTAGTCTACTATATTCCGAACCGCATATTGATACGATGCTCCGTTAAAAAGTTAGCATTTTTTAAAGTTTTTAATTGTCAAAAAAACTGTCATTAGCAATAAAGGATTTTGACCAAATTCTAATCAGCTCGTAAGAGTGTCAAGCACTATTTTACATGAAAATTTTATGAAAATCGGTTTAGCGATTTAGGAGCTATCGTGTTACGGACAGAAATAATATACATGTTACCGGACAAACCCGATTTTTAGGATAAACTAGTTTTCCTAGGCCAAATCCTTAGAGTAATAAAAATATATACTCTAAGATCTTAACTCAGAGTGTGGTTTTTTCGCATCACTATGGTCCCACTATACTGCAACTCGGTGTTTTTGTTGATAAACTGTATAGTTTTTAAAATATGAATTTTCAGTTTGGCCAATTTGGTCTTATGGGATTCCCCACCCTAAAATTCGCTAAATGACGTTTTTCCGAATCTTAACTCAGGGTGTGGTTTTTTCGCATCTCTATGGCCCCACAATACTGCAACTTGGTGCTTTTGATGATAAACTATATAGTTTTTCAAAATATGAATTTTCAAAGTTTGGTCATTTTGGTCTTATATGGGATTTCCTACCCTAAAATTCGCTAAATGACGTTTTTCCATACTGCAACTCGGTGCTTTTGTTGATAAAATGTATAGTTTTTGAAGTATGAATTTTCAAAGTTTGGCTATTTTGGTCTTATATGGGATTTCCTACCTTAAAATTCGCTAAATGACGTTTTTCCGAATCTTAACTTAGGGTGTGGCTTTTTTGCATCACTATGGTCCCACCATACTGCAACTCGGTGCTTTTATTGATAAAATGTATAGTTTTTGAAATATGAATTTTGAAAGTTTGGCCATTTTGGTCTTATGGGATTCCCTACCCTAAAATTCGCTAAATTACGTTTTTTCGAATCTTAACTCATGGTGTGGTTAGGGTTTATGTTTTTTGAATATTTCCATAAATAAAATAATTATAAGCCCTCTACCAAAATGCACATTTTCAAAAACTTTTGCGACTTTTACTGTTCTTAAAAATTAAGATTTTTTCTGCCTCTTCTAGAAATATCTGAAACTTCCCAAAAACATTGAATTTGAGACACTCTGTACAAATGTAAAGCAAAAACCCACCGGTTATTATAAGGTCATAAAAAAAGAAGAGAAACAAGATTACGCAAACGCATTCTCATAAAATTGAACATCTTTATTTATGGCTAAACCGGCTATAACCCAAAAATATTACAAAAGGCAAGTACCGTTTTATCTTTTTGTTTGTTATCCGTTAGGTTAAAGAAACTGCTGTGAAAGTAACTAGTTCCTAATATTCACACTTGTAATAAAGTGTTTTATATACAGGATGTTATATGTGAAAGAAGAAAGAAGAAAGAAGAAAGAAGAAAGAAGAAAGAAGAAAGAAGAAAGAAGAAAGAAAAAAGAAGAAGAAGAAAGAAGAAAGAAGAAAGAAGAAAGAAGAAAGAAGAAAGAAGAAAGAAGAAGAAGAAAGAAGAAAAGAAGAAAGAAGAAAGAAGAAAGAAGAAAGAAGAAAGAAGAAAGAAGAAAGAAGAAAGAAGAAAGAAGAAAGAAGAAAGAAGAAAGAAGAAAGAAGAAAGAAGAAAGAAGAAAGAAGAAAGAAGAAAGAAGAAAGAAGAAAGAAGAAAGAAGAAAGAAGAAAGAAGAAAGAAGAAAGAAGAAAGAAGAAAGAAGAAAGAAGAAAGAAGAAAGAAGAAGAAGAAGAGAAAGAAGAAAGAAGAAAGAAGAAAGAAGAAAGAAGAAGAAGAAAGAAGAGAAAGAAGAAAGAAGAAAGAAGAAAGAAGAAAGAAGAAAGAAGAAAGAAGAAGGAAGAAGAAGAAAGAAGAAAGAAGAAAGAAGAAAGAAGAAAGAAGAAAGAAGAAAGAAGAAAGAAGAAAGAAGAAAGAAGAAAGAAGAAAGAAGAAAGAAGAAAGAAGAAAGAAGAAAGAAGAAAGAAGAAAGAAGAAAGAAGAAAGAAGAAAGAAGAAAGAAGAAAGAAGAAAGAAGAAAGAAGAAAGAAGAAAGAAGAAAGAAGAAAGAAGAAAGAAGAAGAGAAAGAAGAAAGAAGAAAGAAGAAAGAAGAAAGAAGAAAGAAGAAAGAAGAAAGAAGAAGAAGAAAGAAGAAAGAAGAAAGAAGAAAGAAGAAAGAAGAAAAAAGAAAAAAGAAAGAAGAAAGATGAAAGAAGAAAGAAGAAAGAAGAAAGAAGAGAAGAAGAAAGAAGAAAGAAGAAAGAAGAAAGAAGAAAGAAGAAAGAAGAAAAAATGCAAAATAAAAAAGATAAAAGACAAAAAATTAGAAAGATTTTTAGGTTACCTCATTTTGTAAGAGCTGCCTATCATCAATGCTGATGCCACAGTCTGGAAGGGAGCAATCTCCGCTGATTCCAATAACCTTGTGTCTGAACTTCGGGTTTTCTTTTTGCAGTCTTTCGAAAATTATGTCGTTAAAAATATCGTCCACCCTTTCTTCCATTGACTTCCCTTTCTTGTTGCGTATTATCTGTAAGAAATAAAATATTACATAACAAGAGAAGAAAGTGACAAATTTCACAAGAGCATGAATGTTGTGAACAAGGCGTTATGACAGGATTTTTTCAAAAATTAATTTATTTTTAGTTTATTAATTTAAGGTTGTGTAGGGGAATGTTGAATAAGATGTTGAAAGACTGCAATCTAAGATTTAAAAAAGTATGTTTTTTTTATTACAAGCTTTTATTTAGCTTCAGATGTTCTGTCTAACTATCTATATAACTATCTAACTATCTATCAAATTTTGTCAAGCGTTTTTGACACACTTCTCATTATCCGATTTGGATGAAATTTGGTACACACCTAGTGGTCCCATGACAATACAACAATAAGAAAAAATGTCCTCCCACCCCTACCCTCCACCCCCTTCCATAAAAAATGCGTTTTTGACACACTTCACTTCAAATGACTTTTATAAAATTTGGTATATGCATAAAGGTCCGATGGTAAAAAAATTTCCTATCACTCCTACCCCCACCCCATCCATAGAAAAATGCGTTTTTGACACACTTCCCATTATCCGATTATGCGTTTTTGACACACTTCCCATTATCCGATTTGGATGAAATTTGGTATACATATAGTGGCCCGATAACAATACAACAATAATGAAAAAATGTCCTCCCACCCCTACCCCCCACCCCCTTCCATAAAAATGCGCTTTTGACACACTTCACTTCAAATGACTTTTATAAAATTTGGTATATGCATAAACGTCCGATGGCAATACAGCCCAAACAAAAAATATATTTCTACTTCTACCCCACCCTCTCCTTCCCCCAATAGAAAAATGAATTTCCAAACAACTCACGATCAGCGATTTCATTATAATCTAGAATAAACTCTTCTGTTCTGTTATGGAACAAATATTTTCATTTAATAGAGTAAATAGCTGAGAATAAAAAGTAGAAAATAAATTGGTAAAAAATTTTTTTTAAGTCACAAGCTTTTATAAAAAGCACTAAAAATTAAAAAATAATTTTTTACATTCTAATATTATCATAATAATAAAAGCGATGGCCGCAAATCAAAGCATAAGTTAATCTAAATTTGTGATCTAAACACTTAAAGAATATTCAACATAGCAGGTCATCAAAGATATGTTTGATGTGCCGCAATGTTATGCCATTGCCATACCTATGTCAGAGAAATGCTGGAGTATCTTGGGTCGGTTTGGTACCTCTGCATTTTTCTGCTAGATTGATTCTTGCAAATAGTGATATTTAATTGATACGGATATCTTATCGTGCTAACATCGTCAAAATTTCCATCAGTCGGCCATCGCTTTTATTATTATGATAATATTAGAATGTTAGAAAATAATTTTTTAATTTTTAGAGCATTTTATAAAAGCTTGTGAATTAAAAAAAATTTTTACCAATTTATTTATTTGTTAACTTACCAAATACAACGTAGATATGGTGGGACACGATCTGAGCAACTTCTCAACCAAAATCTTCCCCAGGAACCCGGTGGAGCAGTAATGAGCACATTGGCACCACTGTAAAACTTTTGGATCGGTGTTAAGTCGAGTTCCGTGTCTGAATCTCCGTAGTACTTCGAGTTTTTTAGGTTGTTGTTAATTTCTGCTGTTTTTGAGGGTTCCTCTATGAGCGGTGAACAAAATTCTAAAACAATTATTTAATGTACTATTCAAAAATGCATGGTTCATTTCAGCCCTTATTTTTACGCAGTGTGATTGAATAAAGTATAGGTTACATAAAAATGGTACCAAAAACTAATTGCACATTTTGAATATTGATTATTTTTTGACTTCAGAGCGATATTCATATAAATCCTAGCTGATCCTCTTCTCGAAATTTTGGAAATTTTTCTAGTTAGTCTGGGCGCTGGCTCCTGTCACGTGTGACCTAATATGTGCGCTCAGGTTTACTGCGGGGGAACCGAACCGAAGCCATGGGAGTATAAAAAATGTTTGGTCACGTGGTCGAACTCATGGTCGTTTACGAGTCGTTAAATAGCGAGATGAATTCCAAGATGTGCGCAAGCGTTGATCTGTCACTTCTGCCAACCAATCAACTGAGAGATATTTCAGTATGGTTTTATACAGCAAAACTTTAATAATTTCCAGTTCTTTTTGATGAAAATTCGTCGTTTTTGTGCTGTGAAAATGCCGGTGACGTGCAAGTTGTGTGACAAATTATTTAGTGCCCAATTTAATTTGAATAAACACTGTCAAAGTAAACATGGCATACAAAAACAAAGGTATTCCTATGCAGAAAGTGTTTTTATGTTTAGATGCCTAGAATGTAAATGCTCCTTCACAAAAAACTTGGATCTGTGTGATGAATTGAAAGACAAACACAATCAAGAAATACTTGAAGAAACATTGGAGTTGAGAGTCAATACACCCATGGCAAAACAAAATAAACGTGAAAGGCATAAGATCATATAGAAGAAATACTGCATATGCCTCAAAAAATATTAATCGCAGCACATTGATATTGTATATTTTTGAAATCAGAAAGAAAAGACAAATCTTAAAATGCAAAAATATACAGGGTGTTCCCTCTCAAAAAATCGACTTCATTGTCACACCCTGTACAGGGTGTCCCAAATTCGTTGTTTTTTTGTGGTGTCGGGTATTTCTAGGGGAGATAGAAAAAAAACTAACACCCCTTTGCGACGCGCAAATTTCAAGAGAAGCCGAAAGGTGAAAACCACATTTAGATATAGCAAGCCGTTTTTAAGCTACGGAGTGTTTATGTCTATAACTTTTTTGTTTATGAAAATTTTGTTTTTGTGTAAATAGCTTTCTTATAGATCTTTTCTTGAAGAATTGACAGATGTAAACGGTTTTTATTTATCTCTTTTGGTTTTTAAGATATTGCATAAAGTATTTTTCTTACAGAATAACTCTTTTTTTATTCGATTTTTAAAATCAGCTTAAAATTTCCTTTAAAATGATGTATCACACTCAATATTTATTTTTTTATTGTTTTCTTTATTTTTAATTTTTAATCACCTCTTTATTATTTTTTTATTTTTATAATTTTATAATATTAAACCGAACCGAACCGAACCGAACCATTAAGTAAACTAAAATATGTGGTAAAAATAAAAAAAAATACAAAAATATAAAGAAATAAAGGGAAAAAAATTAATTTTATGTGATATCTCAAAAACTAACGTGACAAATAAAATTTAATTTAACAGTTGAATTCCTCTTAAAAAAGTGTCACAGAAATAAAAAATATTAATAAATAAACAAGTTATAGACCCCTTCCAAAATGCAGACTTTTTAAAAACACCCCGTCGTTTACAAACGGCTTGCTATATCAAAATGCGATTTTCACCTTTAAGCTTCTTTTGAAATTTGAGTGTCACAAAGGGGGATCAGTTTTTTTTAGCCCCTCTATAAATACCCGAAACCCCCCAAAAACATCGAATTTGGGACACCGTGTACATGGTGACGGATAGAAAAAATTATGTTGGCTTTTAAAGTTGTCATAATTAACCAAAAAAATCTCAAATTATTTTCAATGATAAAGTTGCTGAGTGCTCCGGTTTTAAAAAACCACCCGGTACCTACATAAAATCATACCTAAAAATTAGAATTGACCATTATTTTATACCTTGAATTTTAGCTCACACATATACTATACTATAGTAGTGTGAGCTATGGTGATCCTAATTTTTTCGAGAAAAAAAAAGTTGCTCCGATTTCAAAAATTTTTATATATCTTTGCGTTTCAGATGATTTTGAAACTTTTTTGTTGCGCCGTCTGTCTGTCTGTCTGTCTGTCTGTCTGTATGTCTGTCTGTCTGTCTGTCTGTCTGTCTGTCTGTCTGTATGTCTGTCTGTAACGACCAACGCGCATAACTCAAAAACCGCTTGGCCGATTTTAATGAAATTTGGTACCTAGGCTGGGTCTTGGGTCGAGATGGTCCCATTTAAAAATGAACAAAATCCACCGAACACAAACCAAATAAAAGGGTGGGGGTAGATTTCAAAAATTAGAGTTTATGTGAAAATATGGTGTGTGTGATATCAAACGAAAGGTAATTGAGTCTGGAGTTAAACAAAATAAATTTTAATTTATTTTAAAAAAAGGGTGGGGGTATATTTCAAAAATTAGTGTTTAAGTGAAAATATGGCGTGTGTGATATCAAACGAAAGGTAATTGAGTCCGGAGTTTAACAAAATACATTATATTTTTTGTTTTTTTTAAGGGTGGGGGTAGATTTCAAAAATTTGTCAAAGTCAAAACATGGCTGGTGTGGTATCAAACAAAAGGAAATTTAGTCCGGAGTTGAATAAAATATATTTCAGTTTTTAGTTATATTAGCTCACACGTACACTATAACTATAGTACCTAGTGTGAGCTTAGGGGCCCATATATTGGCAGAGTATTTTATTATACGTTCAGCTCTTCGATCTCGCGCCAATGACGGTATTCGCGCCAATAATTTAAATTAGACATTTTGACGTTAATTTTGGCGCATGCTCCTTTGATGGAATTCATCTCGGTATTTAACGACTCGTGGTCGTTTGGCCGCCATCTTTAAAAATGGCCGCCAAATTATTAGATATTTTTTGTTTAACCCTACCCAGTAGTCCGATTTTAATTTTTTAAAGCTTGTTTGACTCCTTTTTTAAGGGAAAATTTTGTAATAAAACGTTTTATAATAAATCAAGTAATTTTTGCGATATATACCAAGATTATTAATATTTCCGCTTGCCAAAGAATTAAAATAATACCCATGTTCATTTTATTGTAGCTACAATAATATTGACATTTGTTTTTCACAAGATAATAGAAAAAGTGAATTTGCAGCAAAACCATGCATCGTAGCAAGAAACGTTAAAAATAATTTTTTATAGTATTTTTCATTCCGCTTCTTTTGCTGTATCATTTGGCATCCTAGCTTTAGTAGTTAGTTGTACATACAAGCCAGCTAAAATATATAATTTTGTAAAAATTCCAAAAGTACAAAAAAAAATTGTTTTTAAGGTTTTTTGCTAGGATGCATCCTTTCGCTGCAAATTCAGTTTTTAGCTCACACATATACTATACTATAGTAGTGTGAGCTATGGTGATCCTAATTTTTTCGAGAAAAAAAAAGTTGCTCCGATTTCAAAAATTTTTATATATCTTTGCGTTTCAGATGATTTTGAAACTTTTTTGTTGCGCCGTCTGTCTGTCTGTCTGTCTGTCTGTCTGTCTGTATGTCTGTCTGTCTGTCTGTCTGTCTGTCTGTCTGTCTGTGTGTCTGTATGTCTGTCTGTAACGACCAACGCGCATAACTCAAAAACCGCTTGGCCGATTTTAATGAAATTTGGTATCTAGGCTGGGTATTGGGTCGAGATGGTCCCATTTAAAAATGAACAAAATCCACCGAACACAAACCAAATCAAAGGGTGGGGGTAGATTTCAAAAATTAGAGTTTATGTGAAAATATGGCGTGTGTGATATTAAACGAAAGGTAATTGAGTCTGCAGTTAAACAAAATAAATTTTAATTTATTTAAAAAAAAGGGTGGGGGTATATTTTAAAAATTAGAGTTAAAGTGAAAATATGGCGTGTTTGATATCAAACGAAAGGTAATTGAGTCCGGAGTTTAACAAAATACATTTTAGTTTTTGTTTTTTTTAAGGGTGGGGGTAGATTTCAAAAATTTGATTTTAAGTCAAAACATGGCTTGTGTGGTATCAAACAAAAGGTAATTTAGTCTGGAGTTGAATAAGATATATTTCAGTTTTTAGTTATATTATAACACACGTACACTATAACTATAGTACCTAGTGTGAGCTTAGGGGCCCATATATTGGCAGAGTATTTTATTATCTTGTGTACTTGATTAATTATAAAATGTTTTATTACAAAATTTTCCCTTAAAAAAGGAGGCCCTGGCCCCCCCGAAGTCAAGATGAATACAAACATAAAATAGCATAAAGTACGGCCTCATGGGGTCTCGCCCCCCTCCCCCAAAGCTGTCTCGGCATCACCCCAAAACTTTTTTCTATATATACCACTGTACACCACGGTTATAATTAGTGGCGCACCCAGAAATATGTCTTGGGGAGGGCCGAGGCCTCTTGAGGGGGGGGCCGAAGCCTCATAATGTGCAATTTTAAGCTATTTTTTGTGTTTTTTCATGAAATATGTAGAACATGTATAAAAAAATCTAAGGCTTGGGGGGGGTTGGGCCCCAAGGCCCCCCCCTGGGTGCGCCCATGTTATAATTATACATAAATAAAAGCCTAACCATTGATTGTGCCTCTCTAAACATTGCTTGATATTTGAAATAATTTTTATTAGATTGATCGTTGGTTTCTTGAATACACAAGGAACCTCCAATGCTATCAATTGGGTCAATGTTTAGATTGGTTCAAGATCAATAGAACCATTTTTGTGCTTAGCGTTTGGCAAGGTGTATAAAATCAAGAACAACGAAATTTTCGTCACGTATTTTAACTATTTTTTTTTACGTAACACTAGAGGTACCTATCAATTCTTGGTTTCTTACAGAATACTTTAAAAAATTTGGAATAAACTTTAAAATTAGGTAGGTACCGGTAAATAAATTTATTTATTTTTATATGTGTTAGATAACATTTTATTTTTTATTATTAATTATGAACACAGAGAAGTATATTCTCTATGTTATGAGTAAGTACAGGTGCGGATCTACGGGAGGGGAAAAAGGGGAAATCCTCCCCAAAATCTCAAAACATATTTAGTTTTGACACACAGAATACACATCCTGGTCACAATGCAAAATAGTTTTATGCAATATTTAGTATGATATTCCCCCCCCCCAAATAAAGTTCCTATATCCATAGTAAATATTCCTTTGAAATACTTTAAATACAGGACGGAAGTCAAGTTTTTTGTAAAAAATTTTGACCGCATAATTTTCTTCAAATTAATTGTTATTTTTATAGTCCAAGACAACAAAATTTCCTACAAAAATGTTGCAATGTGTTTTTTTGGCGGACTAATTGTTCTCGAGTTATGATATCAAATATTTTGCCGCCCTTTTGGA
Source organism: Aspidapion aeneum (assembly GCA_963576565.1). Classification (NCBI taxonomy): domain Eukaryota; kingdom Metazoa; phylum Arthropoda; class Insecta; order Coleoptera; family Brentidae; genus Aspidapion; species Aspidapion aeneum. The sequence continues at coordinate 70,124,367 of OY755046.1, forward strand.
TTTTGCTCATCTGATTTTCTCAAAAACTAAAGGCATGAAAATATATAAATAAATGTATAAATAACTTTATTATAGGAAATTAAATTATCTTTTAAACGATGTATCATTTGACATTATAAAATGAAAAATAGAAAAATCCAAAGCTTTGTATAAATGTGTCCTTTCCTTTATATTTTTTAGCTCACACATATACTATTATAGTAGTGTGAGCTATGGTGATGCGAATTTCTTTGAGAAAAAGAAAGTTGCTCCGATTTCAAAAATTTTTATATATCTTTGCGTTTCAGATGATTTTGAAACTTTTTTATCGCGCCGTCTGTCTGTCTGTCTGTCTATCTGTTTGTAACGACCAACGCGCATAACTCAAAAAACGCTTGCCCGATTTTAATGAAATTTTGTACCTGGGCTGGGTCTTGGGTCGAGATGGTCCCACTTAAAAATAAACAAAATCCACCGAACACAAGCCAAATTATATGAAAATATGGCGTGTGTGATATCAAACGAAAGGTAATTGAGTATGGAGTTAAACAAAATACATTTTAGTTTTTTTTTTCTTCAAAAAGGGTGGGGGTAGATTTCAAAAATTAGAGTTTACGTGAAAATATGGCGTGTGTTGTATCAAACGAAAGGTAATTGAATCCGGAGTTAAACAAAATACATTTTAGTTTTTGTTTTTTTCAGGGTGGGGTAGATTTAAAAAATTTGAGTTTAAGTTAAAACATGGCTTGTGTGGTATCAAACAAAAGGTAATTTAGTCTGGAGTTGAAGAAGATATATTTCAGGTTTTAGTTTTATTAGCTCGCACGTACACCATAACTATAGTACCTAGTGTGAGCTTAGGGGCCCATATATTGGCAGAGTATTTTACAATGTCAAAGCTTTTAATTTTTGTGAAGAAAAATGTAATCCCACAAATGATTTTTTTTTATTTCTTTTTAAAAACCTCAGTTTATTAGTTAGGTGTCAGGTTGAGTACCCAATATTTTTTTTAATCGCCCATTAAAAAATCAAAATATGGTCTTGCCTGATTATTAACCTTGAGGGAAAAAAATGTTTCGGAAAATCTATTAGGTACTCGGTTGCAACAAAATACTTGCGTGCGTCCAAAATCAAATGTCTCAAGTTCAAGTGGGTATAGACCAGTCATTAGAGCGAAAAAAAGCCCCCCAGCTTTCAAAAGGTGATCTAGTCGCGATTTTGACATAGACAATAGACAATAGACAACTTTATTAATCTTTTCAGCTACAATAATGTAGATAAGCTACGTCAAATACAAAAAATATAACATTAAGTGTAAATAATAATAGTGTAAATATTTAAAGAAATAAAAACGAAAACACATTTACAAAATTTGTATATATATATGTATATAAATATTGAGAAAAAAATTTACCTTCTGCCCAACATGTAGTTTTCAAATTCAATTAAACTATAAAAAGTTTTTTTTAATAAAAGATTTTTGATTTCTTTTTTGAATCTTGGCAGCGACGTAGTTTGTTTGATTTTGTTTGGCAACAAGTTAAAGAATTTGCATCCAAGATAATGAGTACTTTTTTTTATATACTCATGGTTGTGTTTATGGATGCTGAAGTGGTTACGACTTCTAGTTGGATAGTTGTGATAAGAACTATTTAATGTAAAAATATTTTGGTGTTGAAAAATGAAAATGAGTAGTTTATATATGTAAATACTTGTTATTGTCATAATTTTATTATCCTTAAATGCAGAGTGACAAGTACCGTTGTAAGGTATATTGAAAATTAATCTTATAAGTCTCTTTTGACCTACCAATACTCTTTCCACATCCTGAGCACTACCCCATACTGCCACACCATAGGCTAGAGCCGAGTATGCATTAGCATAATACACAGTAATGAGATTTTTTATACTGAGAGAGTTTTTAAGTGACTTAATCATGAAGTAGCATGTATTAAGTTTTGAGCATACACTGCTTATGTGTAAACTCCATTCGAAATGAGTATCGACAATAGTTCCCAAAAATTTTGAGCTATCGCTAACTGGCAAAGGGATGTCATTAATAGATTATATTGAGGTCGGTAGGTTTACGGGACTTTGTTCTAAATTCCATAAAGACATTATTCACACTGGAGCCCACTAAGCACAAACTCGTAAAAAACGTTAAATAAATGTTGAAAAAAACATTTTTTTTTCTAGCACAAATTTGTGTTAAAATTAAGTCAATTTTTGACATTAAAAAACCATGTTGAAAATCCTAACGAAAATTTCATGTAAAAGCATTACCAAAAATATATTTCTTAATAACGTTAAGAAACCAATATTTAAAAAACCATAATTTTATTAACATTAAAAATAATACCATCAATATGGTTATTTTTATAATGTTTTTCCTAGATCTCATTTCTAACGTTGAATTTAAGATATATGAAGCTAATAAATGTTTTGTTTTTTAAACATTAAAAAAAATTATACTATAGAGGGCGCTGCCGCATAGTTCCACTACCAGAACGGGCCATCGCCATTTTTAGTTGTTTTTCGCTGCGAGTTCATACGAGTCGGTAGCAGATACGTTTTGTGCAGTTGGTTAAAATATTTACCTTTTGTAGAAACAAACATGGCAAATCCAATACATATTTGGAAACGAATATACACCAGTTGTGTGGAAAAGATGGTATAGTTAAAGAATAACAAATATGTATGCAATGATTTAATTGAAGCATCACAAAATTAGGTAAGAAAAGTAAACATAAGTAAAAAAATTGTTTTGTATGGAATATCGCATACCTACGTTATAGTTAATCAGACAGGGAATGCCACAATTCACCGCGAATGATTTGCCGCCGGACCTTAAGCCGCGTATTTATTTGAGGCAAAATTCGCAAGCCTCGCAGCGGGACGAAACGAATGCCTCGGCTCGGGACCCCATCCGAACAGAGTGCGAATTTCAAACGAGCATTAAGTTGAATATTGTTTGCCTTGTATTCACTTCAGCATTAATGAGAACGAGAGCCAGGCACTTACTACAAAATTATTATTTACATATAATTTTAAATTTTATTTTTAGAAGCTACGGATTTGAATTTCCTTTAATAAGTGTCGAGTTTACGAAAAACTCAACGGACTCTTGCTGCTCTGCTTTTCCAAAATAGAAGAATTTTATTTACATTATTTAAGTTACCTTTAGAGATATTTGAAAAAAATATTTTTTGATTGTTAAAAAAACATTTATTTTTCAATGTTAGAAAAATATTTTTTTTTCACTGTTAAAAATCAATATTTTTTAACGTTTGAAAAACACTTTAAAAAAACGTTATAAAAACATAAGATTATTTTTCTAACGTCAGAAAACGTTATTATGTTTTTAAATTAAACATTATTTTGACATTATTAAAATGTTTTTGTGTTTAGTGGGAGTCTATATACAGTGTGTCCACGTAAGTTGGCGGCATATGGGAAACTTTTTTATTATTAGCTTTATGAAAAAAAGTTACACATTGTATATATTATGAATAATATATACTATAAAATATTTTGAATTTTCCACCTTGGGGGGGGCGACTCCCCCCGCCATCTTGAATTTAGTGTGCATGAAATGGGTTTTTCTTTAAATTATTTGGCTGCGTTACATTTTAGAAAAAAAAGTTTTTTACAAAAATTGAAGATAATAAAATTTCCTACAAAAGCTCTTAAAAACGTTTTTCAGTCAGGCGACTGGTTTTTGAGTTATGGGGCTAAACGTTTCGGCGCCATTTTGGATATTGACCAATTTTTTTTAGTTGCTTTTATCTTAGAAACTGCTTATGTTTGAGAAAATTTATAAAAACAAAAAAAAAGAACATTTTATTTTCTCTAGAAAAGGTTGCTTAACATTTTTTTTCTAAAATTCTTAGTTTTTTAAAACTGAATAAAACCTGTTAAAAAAAGTTTTTTTTCAGTATTCCAAAAAAATAGCCTCAATTTCGGGAAGCCAATTAAATGCTAACCGTAGACTTGACCCACTTGGGTGATACATCGTTTAAAAGCTAGTTTAATTTTCTACAATAAAGTTTATTACACATTTTCTGTAAAATGCTTACCTTTTTAAGAAAATGACATAAGACTTAATAATTTCAGTTTTTTTTTTGGAAATACTATGGAAATACATAGGAAACGGGTGTACAGCGTGTCCCATTTTCGATGGGATTAAATGGGAAACTCGGTTATTATTAAAGATATTGATTTTCTGATTGCACCTTACCTTGCTCTTTTTTTGAGCTCTTAAAAATGGCGTAATCAGATTTTCGCTATGCCCCGTAGTTTCGCTAATACAGGGAGTTTTTGAAAAAATTGTATTTTTAATAATCCCTTGTATCTCACTTATTTTGCGAGATATTTTTATTCGGTAAAAACCTTTTCATAGCAACTTTTTTAGAAGAAAATAATGACGTTGTCAACTTTTTAAAATATTGTTTAGTTTTTGAGATATGGTATTTATCATAAAAAAATTAAATACGGACCTGCATTTTTTTTATTACTATTTTGATTGGTTTCATGTTAGTATTATCATAAAATAATAAAAATTTTAAAATTTTTTGTTTTAACGTAAAAAAAAATATTTAATATTTAAAAAAAAAATTTGTCCGAACCTGGATATTTTTAACATAAATATAAATTAAAAATTGCTAGTTAAACAATTTTTAGTTTAACTGTTTTGATACTTAGCATATTAAAATGGTTTTACGTTAATTTACAGATTTATTTGAAACAAAGTCTACGAAAAAAAAAAAAACAAATTACCAAAAATAACTAATTTTTCTGATTATCATTATACGTAAGACATTGTTGGCATTTTTGAGTAATTTTTCTTAACACATTTTGCATAAAAATATTTCTGCCATTTAAATATTGGGATTTTGTTGCTTGAATGGAGCAGTCAAACCTATCACATTTTTCAAAATCTGGATATGGTCGATTTCTAGCCAGTTTAAAATAATTGTAAGCCATTCACAAATATGACAAGTAAAATGACATTCAATTACACGCTTTTGTTTTGTAAATTTCACGACCTGCTGTGCTACCATCAAATAATTAGTATGCTATTAATTTTTGTAACTTTTTAACGTTTTTTACTTTATTTATAAATCTTTTAATTATCATTTCAAAACAGATAAACTAAAAATCGTTCAACTAGTGTGTCTTGCAATTTTTAATTTATAATTACGTTGGAAATTTCCAGGTTCGGACTATAATTTTTTTTTCAAATATTAAATAGTTATTTTTTAACCTTAAATCAAAAAAATATTAAAGTTTTATTATTTTAACGTAATAACAGCATGGAACCAATCAAAATAGTAATAAAAAATATCCAGGTCCGTATTTAATTTTTTATGATAAACACCATATCTCAAAAAGTAAACAATATTTAAAAAACTTGACAACGTCATTATTTTGCTCTAAAAAAGTTGCCATAAAAAGGTTTTTACAGAATAAAAATATCTTCCAAAATAAGCGAGATTACAAGGAATTAATTAAAATGCAATTTTTTCAAAAACTCCCTGTATTAGCGAAACCACGGGGTATAGCAAAAATCTGATTACACCATTTTTAAGGGCTCCAAAAAAGAGCACGGTAAGGTGCAATCAGAAAATCGATATCTTTAATAATAACCGAGTTTCCCATTTAATCCCATCGAAAATGGGACACGCTGTTACTGCTAACACTTCAGGGTTCGTATATCAGCAAGGGTACTACCCAGACAACTCAGAGATATATTATATATTTTATAGGCTATTAATTAGTCTTTATTTTATGTTTTACAGATTTGCTCATAACTCAAAAACCAGTCATCTGACGAAAAAACATATCAAAGCACTTTTGTAGAAAATTTTATTGTCTCTAACTTTTATTTAAAACTTTTTTTTCTAAAATGTACACAAATCAAATAATTTAATAAAAAATTTTTAAATTCTTATTCAGCCTTATAAAAAGCACTCTATATTTGTGAAAGGTATAGCTATAGCTATTACTAATAAGAAGGGAGGGGAGAATATACGGAGGGGGAAAGAGGAAACTAGTAAAATGATGTTGGAAAAAAGTCTTCAAGCGTGTGCAGAAACAACTTTTGAAATCGCTTTATATTTGTGAAAGTTATAGCTATTACTAATAAGGCTAACTGGGAGGAAAGAGGGAGGAAAGAGGGAGAGGCGGGGGGGGGGGGGTTGAACTAGTAAAATGGTGTTGGAAAAAATCTGAAAGCGTATGCAGAAAGAATTTTTAAATTCGCTCATAATTTGATAGGGTGGGGGGAATGACAGGGGGAAGATGGGTGGAAGCAGGGAGGACTACAAAGTAATTACAGCAAATTAGAGGACATTTGCAATGGGTACTCAAAGGAATTTTAATAAATTTAAATAATTTGTATGCCTTAAAGCCTACATCATTTGACAAAATGGCGTCTGAAGACCGCCAAGTTGATTCCTGTTTAAAAAAATATAGCCTATAGCACCCTCGAGACCCGTAGCATATCAACGACACCTTCTTTGTCAAAATCGGTTCAGCCGTTTAGCCTATAGCGTGACACAAACATATATATTTACATACATACAACAATCGAAAAAGTTTACCCTTCCTTTCGCCGTGCTGCAGTTGGGTTCCTGCAAACTAAATTCAAGGTGACGGGGGGAGCCCCCCCCCCAACAGTCGAAAACTTTTTTTTTTGTGACTTCAATGTAAATAACATATTATGTCAAAATAGCAATTTTTTTGCAAGCTTAAATTCTATTCTGACTGGACTAGTATATTTGTTTTAATTTTTTGTTGATTAATAAATTTAAAAAAATTGTTTACTCTATGAGGTCAATGCCCATATAACAAATAGTTACAGAGTGATTTAAATTCAAGAATTTTTGGAGGTTTTAAAAAAGTGACCACCTTGATGTAAAAATCGTATTTTTCGATTTTGGCATCAAAAAGAAGCCTATAAATAGGGTTACCAGATAAAAACGTCTCTAACCAGGACCAGTCGTTAAGAAAATCCGGACAAAATCCGGACGTCAAAATTTTTTCGATGCCACACAGAAAATCAACTTTTTTTTATTGAAACAATAACTAATAAATAACATAATATACCTACTATTTTATAGGTACTTTTCACTGCTTTGTATTTTATTCAACAGCGTTGAATTTTTAGGCAGAAGTACAAAATCGTAAAATTCTGAGCAGCTCATATTTCTTAAATTGTATGAAGTCATGAGTATTCCTTTTACAGAAGATAAAAGCAGCCTATTTCTTTCTTTGGTCCACTGGGTAGAAATACTTGCATTAAAATATTTTGCCCATTTTTCGTGGGTAGGCAGATTGTGGTCATCAGAAGTAGAATTGTCTAATATGTACTTTTTTAGATTACAAACTTCATCAAAAAAATTGTGTACGCTTAAGACCACACGGCAGAAGTGTAAACTTCAACAAGGCGAAATTAATAATACTACTTTAAGCGCGGTCTTCACATAAATTTTTATCTTAAGTCTTGCCTGTCAGTCAAAAGGGTCAAGTATGACGGTTGAAAGACTAGCGTAGACACTTGATAGTTTTAACGTACATTTTTAGATCAGTTTTTGATACAAAACGATGGTTTTATTGGAAAACAATGCGTGATCCGGTCAATTCTCTGGGCGGTCTTCCGTCTTAAATCAGTTCAAGTAAATCGTCCGTTTTTCCGTCTACACACAAAGTTTTACTTGATGCGTTTTGACTGAACAGGCAAGATGTAAGGTAAAACGTTATGTGAAGACCCCGCTTAAAGGTGAATTCACACAGCTAAATTTATCGATGATTATTGATTAATTACATTTTTTGAAACTAGTTTATTTTGCATTATTTGATGTTTATAAAGGCGGCTACTTTAAAATCCGGACGTTTATGAAAAATCCGCCCGGACCCACCCGGACGTAGTAAAAATCCGGACATGTCCGGATTAATCCGGACGTCTGGTAACCCTACCTATAAAGAAGTTACGGATCGTTCTTAAATTACGTAACGCATCGAATTTAGGACACCCTGTACACAGGTTAAAGGCTTTTATTTAAAATCGATTATAAATCACAACCAAAATAAAAAATTAAGCAATTTCCGCATTTTGCTAGGTACCTATACTGTCACAAAATTTAGGTAAATAGGTAAAGTAAAAAAAAAGCTATAAAAACAGCAGAAAATGGTCGTAAAATTAATAATACTCAAAGCCAACTACTGGTCAGTAGGAAACAGAGAAGGAAACAACCTATTTCTTCTAGGCGTGTGCCTATTTTTAAAGATATGTTACACTCTCAGAGTAATAACATATAAAGAGAAGTAGTAACCCCGGTTTCGGCGGTCATTCATTCATTTGTTGGTAAACAATGTAGCTTTTCCGCTTTTGCCGGCTCCTCCGCCTCTGTAAAATTTTATAAATAATAAGTAAGGTTCAACTTCTTACCTTACCAAATTTTTAGTGCTTTGAGTTGGTTAGGCTATTTAAACCGTGCGATAATTTGTCATTCGCTTATAGCCCGCGTCGCGTCGTTTTATGCTGTGTATTTATAATTACAATCTGTGATAAAAACTCATTTAGACAACATAATTTATGAACGGCCCCTTTTCCCACAATTTTTTCAGGACGTGGCAACAGGTGTATGACATCATATTACGGATTTCGTGTTAGCAGGGCCGGGTTTCGTTTTGAGCTACTTGGACTATATCCCCGCGCTACTATTTTCCGAAAACCGCATATTGATGCGACGTTCCATTAAAAAGTTAGCATTTTTTAAACTTTTTAACTGTCAAAAAACTGTCATTAGCATTCACGAATTTTGACTAAAATCTAATCAGCTCGTTGCAGTATCGAGTACTATTTTACCTGAAAATTTCATGTAAATTGGTTAAGCGGTTTAGGAGCTATCGCGTTACGGACAGATATACATACACACACAACACAGACATATCATGACGATATTGCTAGGGTAGGTCAAAATACCCCAAATAACACATTTTCGGTGTTATCTCAAAAAAAATTTTTTGTCGAAAACAATACCTTCTCTAGCCGTTGCTGTGCAGGCTAGTAAGGTAAAAAAGGGGCGGGCCGACTGCACAACAAGTTGTATAAGTAGTAGCCTTTAGACTGGATTGTTTAGTTTACACTTGAAAACGGTTAGATATACTTACTTACTGAAACGTCCTGTTTAAAATAAACCAACACAAGAACATTTCATGTAAAAAAGAGCCAAGTACGCGAAAATGGCATTCCGTAAAAAGAATTGAGATAAAAGTAAGGCCAAGTTCTCCAATACAAATTTCATAATGAAAGATTTTTACTAGTTGGAAATGTTTTTCTAAACTTTGCTATTTCAGCCAATCTTCTTTATGTTCAATTAAGCATTGTGCCTGAGTCATTTACAGCCGTAATAGCCAAGTTTAGAAAAACATTTCCAAACTAGTTTCTTACTTTCATTTTGAAATTTGTATTGGAGAACTTGACTTTACTTTTATCTCAATTCTTTTTACGGAATGCCGCGTACTTGGTTATTTTTACATGAAATGTTTTTGTTATGATTTCACTTCTTTTTTAAAGGAATTGGATAATATTTAATTTTTAAAATAGTAAAATATGCGGAATATTGTTCAAAAATTTTGCAATGCCTTACTTAAAATTTTGAGGTCTTTTAATTTTTTCCCATGGTTTTATCATAGCTGCCATCAGCCTTCCAAAGCTCAGCTCTCTAGCGTTTCTGAAAGTGGACAATGTTACTTTTGCATAACTTTACATGTATAGGGGAGGGAAGTAAAATAAAATGTGTGTTTTAAAATTTTTTCCTATAGTTTTATCATAGTTCCTATCAGGCTGCCAAAGCTCAGCTCTCTAGCATTGCTAGAAGTGGGTAATGTTACTTTTAAATAATTTTACATATATAGGGGAGGGTAGTAAATTAGAATTTTGGGGCTTTTTGATTTTTTCCAGGGGATTGGTCATAATTTCTATCAGTCCGCCAAATTTCAGCTTTATAGTAGGTCTGGAAGAACAGTAGAATTTTGGTGATCTATACATGAGTGAGTGAGTCAGTGAGTGAGTGGCAATTTCGACATTTTTTGAAATTTCGTAACTACTTTACTACTCTATAGAAGTCCATGAAACTTGGAGGGGTTGTTAACTCTATGAAGTTCTACGACTGTGCAAAGTATGAGATTCGTAGCTCTTTCCGAAGTAGAGCTTTAGATAGGTCAAATATGGGCTGAAATGTTTCAAGAAAAGATGGTACGGCAGCGCGAACTTTGCGAGGCACTGCCGTGCCCTCAGATAAAGACAATGGAAGTCCAAAGTTTTATTTCTACTCAATCATTGTCTACGAGTTTTAAACAAAAGATTATTTTTTCACTTATATAATGGCAACAAGTCTAACTAGGTGGGTCCTCAAGTCGTGAACGGTTAGCCCAGATATTCCTAAGCTCTAAGGTCGACACTGACAGTAACATGTGTTTGTATTAAATGCAGTGTTGCCTTGGCCGTCGGACTCGGTATATTGAATTTTTGGTGTTTTTTTTCTGTGTGCTGAGTTTTATTTTTGTAAAAAAGAACTTAGTTGGACGTAAAAATAAACAAGAAGTGCTATGTTTCTGAAAATACTGTGAAAATTCAGCCCAGTGTGGTTTTTTCGAAATGATTCCAGTGAGGCAGCTATGTTGCCATCGCCGGGGATTCTGCAAATTCTAAGTTTTCAGGAATGACCGCCACGAATAGGGAAAATTTACACGGGGCCGCGGTTTACTTCTTCTCTTTATATTATTATTACTCTAAGGTTACACTACTATAACCTCATAAACATAAACTTCATTTCGGCCAATTTTTTTAATTGTTTATATAGCTTTTATCCGTATAGGTACTATCTTTTTAATTATAGTAGAAAAACTTATTTAAAAGGTATTAAAACTGTTTTTGTTGCAATTGTTGCTACAAATTATATAGTTAACTTTGACTACAAGGTCAGCTTTTTAGATAACAATTTGAGTAAATATTATAATAATAAATAAGATATCGGTTTTTTCGGTAGCTATATATCCTCTTCCAATCCTTCTCTACTGATCTTTTTCGTAAAATTTTATTTTTTCCTATAATATTCTGGGGTACGGGACAATTCGCCGCATGATTTTTTTGTTTTTTGATATTAACATTGGCAATTGTGCTAAAGAGAGTAACATTCTAGTTGTACAGAGATTTCAAAGTAAAGTATTAAGAAACATTGTGAATGCACCTTGGTACGTTCGAAATAGTGACCTTCATCGAGATCTAAAAATCGAAACTGTATCAGAGACTTTAAAAAAGTACGCAAAAAGCCATGAAGATAGACTCCATCGGCATGTGAATGTGGAAGCAATTCAGCTTCTAGACAATACTATGCTAGTTCGACGACTAAAAAGAGTGAAGCCGTTTGAGCTAGTAAACTAAGTGAATTACACATAAAGCAAAATAATGCTATAAACACAACACAATTGTGAGTTACAGACTAAACAAAGCGGGGAGAACTGTTGAGTGAACCCTAAGTTTAAATCTGACTTTTTCTAGTAAATTAAGTTAAAACAAAATTGCTAATTAGTCTTACTGACTAGATTGTAATAAAAAAAAAACCGTGTGTTTGACAAATAAAAAAAATAAAAAAAAACATTGGCAATTGTTTAAACATTTTTATTTAGCTTGACTTCATATAATATATTTGTTTATTAGTTTGGTTATAAATTTTTTCAAACTTTTACAATTAGGTATTTGGTGGTAAGTATACAAATCAACATTTTTTTATTAAAAAAATAAATAAAATTATTAGTTCTAATTAAAAAATTTAAATGGCGGATTTTCCCATTTATGAACCGATTTGCATCAAACTCGGAATTTTGAGATTTTTCAGGTCGCTTATTATTATTTTTATCCTAAATTTATAAAAATCAAAATGGCGGATCCAAAATGGCGGACTTTACCATTTATGAACTAACATGCATCAAATGCGGAACTTTGAGATCTTTCAGATCGCTGATTCTGATTTCTAACTTAAACTTTAAAAAATCAAAATGGTGGTTTCAAAATGGTGCAATTTCTGATTTATCGCGGCGCTTGAGGTAACTCTATACAATTTTTGACTTAAATTTAATAACATGAAAATAGCTTTTGCGTTTTACCGTTTGCAAGCAGTTGAAGTACAAAATTAGTACAGTTCCGTTGGGTAGTTACTAAATTTAATTAAAAAGTAACTAAATTTATATTAATTTTGCTAAATCTGCTTAAATAATGTATATATATTTATCGGTTTCACAACGTTCTACGTCTTCCGATACCCAATCTCCACTCGTTTCTGTTTGCCCATAATTCATCATCTAGGCCTCTTATTCTTATTTCACTATCTATTCCTTCTCTCCAGCTTCTTCTTGGTCTTCCTCGTTTTCTTCGGCCAGTTGGTTTCCATTGTAATATTTGTTTAGGTAGTCTTCCATCATCCATTCTTTGTACATGTCCGTACCACACCAGTTGTTTTGTTCTTATATCATCCACTAGAGTACGTTCACCCACTGTCATAATTTCTCTTATTCTTTGATTGGTAACTCTTTCTCTTTTTGATTTCCCTGCTGCTCTTCTCCAATAGTCCATCTCCGTAGCGGAAAGCATTTTTTCTGTTCTATCTTTGATTGGCCACACCTCTGAGCCGTATGTAATAATACTCTTTACAATTGTGTTATATATAAGCTTTTTGTTATGTTTTGATATACTTTGGTCCCAAATTATTCCATTTAATAAAGTTATTGCTCTTCTTCCTTGTACGTTTCTATCTTTTATAGCTTTGTCTAGTGTTCCGTCAGCTGTAATTTTTAGACCCAAGTTTTTATACTCATCACAGGACTGAATTCGCTGCCCAGTATTTAAGATTAGATCCTGTTTCGTTCCACCAATACACATATACTCTGTTCGGTTCGGTTATTTATATTAATTTTGCTAAAGCTGCTTAAATAATGTTAACTCCGCATTAAGGCAGGTATTGTTATTTTCCTTATATTGTGTAAAATAATAAAAATAAAATCGATAACAATTGAGTATCAATTATTCGACAAAAATGCACTGAGACAATCAGCTGTATCCGTTTTGAATACAAAATGTAAAATTATAACAAAAGGTACTCCCAAGTACCTAACTAGATTTGAATAAAAATAACATGAATTCAAAAAACAATAAGAAAATAAAACAAGGCATAAACTACGTGTAAGAAACTAAGACAGCTGTAATAGTTTTTATGTGGTATTAATTCAGGCGCGGATATACAGGATGGGAAAAAAGGGAAATCCCCCCCTCAAATCTCAAACTATTTTTAATTTTATATATATATATATATATATATTTATCGGTTTCACAACGTTCTACGTCTTCCGATACCCAATCTCCACTCGTTTCTGTTTGCCCATAATTCATCATCTGGGCCTCTTATTCTTATTTCACTGTCTATTCCTTCTCTCCAGCTTCTCCTTGGTCGACCTCGTTTTGTTCGGCCAGTTGGTTTCCATTGTAGTATTTGTTTAGGTAGTCTTTCATCATTCATTCTTTGTACATGTCCGTACCACACCAGTTGCTTTGTTCTTATATCATCCACTAAAGTACCTTCACCCACTGTCATAATTTCTCTTATTTTTTGATTTGTAACTATTTCTCGTTTTGATTTCCCTGCTGCTCTTCTCCAATAGTCCATCTCTGTAGCGGGAAGCATTTTTTCCGTTGTATCCTTGATTGGCCATACTTCTGAGCCGTATGTATTAATACTTTTTACAATGGTGTTATATATAAGCTTTTTGTTATGTTTTGATATACTTTGGTCCCAAATTATTCCAGTTAATAAAGTTATTGCTTTTCTTCCTTGTACGTTTCGATCTTTTATAGCTTTGTCTAGTGTTCCGTCAGCTGTAATTTTTAGACCTAAGTATTTATACTCATCACAGGACTGAATTCGCTGCCCGGTATTTAAGATTAGGTCCTGTTTCATTCCACCGATACACATATACTCTGTCTTATTGAGATTAACCTCTAGTCCCCACTTATTGTACTCTTCTTAGTTTTCGTGTCATATATTCGAGGTCGTCATAATCCTGTGCCACTACTATTTGATCATCGGCGAAACATAAAGTATACAAGGTGAGTTCATCCAACGGAATTCCCATGTTTTGGCATTTTCTCTTCCATACTTTAAGGACTTGTTCCAAGTATATCTTGAAGAGCTTAGGCGAGATACAGCAACCTTGTTTAAGACCTTTATTTACTTGAAAGCCTTTGGTTAGTTTTGCTTTTATTTTAACTTTTGCCTTACTATTGCGGTATAACTCTTTGATGGCCTTAATTAGTTGTACGCTTATGTTTGTGTTTTCCAAGGCTATTTTTAATTTTGACAGACAAAATACACCTCCTATGCAAAATAGTTTTATGCAGTATTTATTATGATGTTTTCTCCGTTTTTTTAATTTTTAATTTTTACCTTGCACGTTTAATTTTTTTAAATCAAAATACCTACTTAAAAGAAAACCAAAAATTGCCCAAGTATTAAAAACAGTGACGTCAATTTTTAGGTGTTGTAAAAAAATTAACATCACTATGGAAAATTTTGACAGGAAATACAAAAAAACGACATGAAGAAAATCAAAAATAGCAGGAAAGAGATTGATATTAATATAAATTATATCACAGTTATTTCACTTTTTTAATACAGTTTAAATTCTGTTTTTTGCCAAATGTTTCCATAGTGATCTTAATTGATTTATACCATTTAGAAATTGACGTTCATTAAAAAAAATGTTTCCAGAATTTAGATATTTTCGGATGAATAAGGCGCCTCATTTTAATTTTTAAAACAAATGAAAATGATAAAACAATAATTATTTTAATTTAAAAAAATTGACGTTCATTAAAAAAAATGCTTCCAGAACTAGATATTTTCCAGTGAATAAGGGGCCTCATTTTAATTTTTAAAACAAATGAAAATGATAAAACAATAATTATTTTAATTTAAAAAAATTGACGTTCGTTAAAAAAATGCTTCCAGAACTAGATATTTTCCAGTGAATAAGGGGCCTCATTTTAAGTTTTAAAACAAATTAAAATGTAAAAATAATTATTGTAATTTAAAAAAATGATAACTTGTCAAGGGCACAAATAGACATGTTATCATAAAATTGTGCTAAAAAAAAATAGAAGATAAAAATTTAAAACAAGGAAAACGGTTTTTTAATTTTTTCGGAAAATTTTAGGTTTGTAATCTAAACTTAAATGGATCCATGACGGATCTGATACCTTCCTAGCTAGCCTATTAGCACACTTCAAGTGAAACCATGATATATCAGCCATAAAAACAGTTTTTTGTAAATATCTTTGAAACTAAAGCTCTTACTAAGTTTTTGGTCTTAACACAAATTATTGAGCAAAATGTAGTCTACTATATTCCGGAAACCGCATATTAATACGACGCTGTATTAAAAAGTTTTCTTTTTTTAAATTCTTTATTTGTCAAAAAACTATTAATAGCATTAATTGATTTTGACCAAAATCTTATCAGCTCGTAAGGGTGTCGAATACTATTTTATCTAAAATTTTTATCAAAATTGGTTAAACTGTTTAGGAGCTATCGTGTTACGGACAGAAATAATATCCACACACACATACACACATACAGACATAACGACGATATTGCTAAAATAGGGGTCAAAAGACACCCAAATAACCCATTTTCGGCCCATCTCAAAAAAAATTTTTTCGTCGAAATTAATACCTTTTCTAGCCATTGCTGCGCGAGCTAGGAAGGTAAAGATAGTTTCTACAAAAAATTTAAACCTTTTTATTTTCTATAATTCTTATATTTATCTTCTTTTAATATTGATTGATCTAGTATGCAGTTATCAATTTTTTCTTTGTCTTTTATTTTGTATCGTCACCGGTATATTAAATTTAAAAAACTAAAATTTTACAATAATTTTTTTTCATTTACCTCCTCCTGCAACCACTTTTCTTTCTCCGCAAAAAAGAACACCCGTAAAAAAAAATCAAATTTAAAACCGCGCAGATTTGCTTCCTGTCAAGGACATAAATAGATGTGTTTTATAACATTTTGTTAAAAACAAAAAGAAATATGGAAGATAAAAATTAAAAACAAAGAAACCGGTCTTTTATTTTTCTCGGAAATTTTTAGGTACCTATTTTAAAAAAATTGTTTATTGTATTTAAGTTAAGATCTAGTCTAATTTATTTTTCCTGTTGCAAAATATTTTCTTTAATCTTCAATAGTTTTTATGTTGTTACTATTTTTTGCCCTTGTTTGTTTTTTTTTTATTTTGTATCGGCACCGGTATATTAAATTTAAAAAACCTAAATTTTACTATAATTTTTTTTTTTCAATTACCTCCTCCTGCAACCATTTTTCTTCCTCCGCAAAAAAATCACCCGTAAAAAAAATCAAATTTAAAACCTCGCAGATTTGCTTCCTGTGAAGGACACAAATAGATGTGTTTTCATAACATTTTGTTAAAAAGAAAAAAAATATAGAAGATAAAAATTAAAAATAATGAGACCGGTCTTTTATTTTTCTCAGAAAGTTTTAGGTACCAAATCTAAAAAAATTGTTTATTGTATTTAACTTTTTTCGACAGGTGGTCTAGTATCGTTGAAAAACCAGTATCACCTCTAAAACTTCGCCCCATTTCACCATAATAACTTAGATCGAGTTTAATTTATTTTTCCTGTTTTTTCCCTTGTTTGCTTCTGTTATTTTGTATCCGCACCGGTATATTAAATTAAAAAAAACTTAAATTTTACCATAATTTTTATTTTTACTTACCTCTTCCTGCAACCATTTTTGTTCCTCCTCAAAAAAGACACCCGTAAAAAAAATCAAATTCAAAACCGCGCAGATTAGCTTCTTGTCAAGGACAGAAATAGATGTGTTTTTATAACATTTTGTTTAAAACAAAAAAAAATATAGAAGATAAAAATTAAAAACAAAAAAACCGGTCATTTATTTTTCTCGGAAAATTTTAGGTATTAAATCTAAAAAAGTTGTTTATTGTATTTAACTTTTTTCGACAGAACGTCTAGTATCGTTGAAAAACCATTATCACCTCTAAAACTTCGCCCCATTTCACCATAATAACTTAGATCGAGTTTAATTTATTTTTCCTGTTTTTTCCCTTGTTTGCTTCTGTTATTTTGTATCCGCACCGGTATATTAATTTAAAAAAAACTTAAATTTTACAATAATTTTTATTTTTACTTACCTCCTCCTGCAACCATTTTTGTTCCTCCTCAAAAAAGACACCCGTAAAAAAAATCAAATTCAAAACCGCGCAGATTAGCTTCTTGTCAAGGACAGAAATAGATGTGTTTTTATAACATTTTGTTTAAAACAAAAAAAAATATAGAAGATAAAAATTAAAAACAAAAAAACCGGTCATTTATTTTTCTCGGAAAATTTAAGGTATCAAATCTAAAAAAGTTGTTTATTGTATTTAACTTTTTTCGACAGGACGTCTAGTATTGTTGAAAAACCATTATCACCTCTAAAACTTCGCCCCATTTCACCTTAATAACTTAGATCGAGTTTAATTTATTTTTCCTGTTTTTTCCCTTGTCTGCTTCTGTTATTTTGTATCCGCACCGGTATATTAAATTTTAAAAAACTCAAATTTTACAATAATTTTTATTTTCACTTACCTCCTCCTGCAACCATTTTTGTTCCTCCTCAAAAAAACACCCGTAAAAAAAATCAAATTCAAAACCGCGCAGATTTGCTTCTTGTCAAGGACAGAAATAGATGTGTTTTTATAACATTTTGTTTAAAACAAAAAAAAATATAGAAGATAAAAATTACAAACAAAAAAACCGGTCATTTATTTTTCTCGGAAAATTTTAGGTACTTAATCTAAAAAAATTGTTTATTGTATTTAACTTTTTTCCACAGGACGTCTAGTATCGTTGGAAAACCATTATCACCTCTAAAACTTCGCCCCATTTCACCATAATAACTTTGATCGAGTTTAATTTATTTTTCCTGTTTTTTCCCTTGTTTGCTTCTGTTATTTTGTATCCGCACCGGTATATTAAATTTAAAAAAACTCAAATTTTACAATAATTTTTATTTTCACTTACCTCCTCCTGCAACCATTTTTGTTCCTCCTCAAAAAAAAACACCCGTAAAAAATCAAATTTAAAACCGCGCAGATTTGCTTCTTGTCAAGGAAACAAATAGATGTGTTTTTATAACATTTTGTTTAAAACAAAAAAAAATATAGAAGATAAAAATTTTAAAAAAAGAAACCGGTCGTTTATTTTTATCGGAAAATTTTAGGTACCAAATCTAAAAAAATTGTTTATTGTATTTAACTTTTTTCGACAGGACGTCTAGTATCGTTGAAAAACCATTATCACCTCTAAAACTTCGCCCCATTTCACCATAATAACTTAGATCGAGTTTAATTTATTTTTCCTGTTTTTCCCTTGTTTGCTTCTGTTATTTTGTATCCGCACCGGTATATTAAATTTAAAAAAACGCAAATTTTACAATAATTTTTATTTTCACTTACCTCCTCCTGCAACCATTTTTGTTCCTCCTCAAAAAAACACCCGTAAAAAAAATCAAATTCAAAACCGCGCAGATTTGCTTCTTGTCAAGGACAGAAATAGATGTGTTTTTATAACATTTTGTTTAAAACAAAAAAAAATATAGAAGATAAAAATTAAAAACAATGAAACCGGTCTTTTATTTTTCTCGGAAAATTTTAGGTACCAAATCTAAAAAAATTGTTTATTGTATTTAACTTTTTTCGACAGGACGTCTAGTATCGTTGAAAAAACATTATCACCTCTAAAACTTCGCCCCATTTCACCATAATAACTTAGATCGAGTTTAATTTATTTTTCCTGTTTTTTCCCTTGTTTGCTTCTGTTATTTTGTATCCGCACCGGTATATTAAATTTAAAGAAACTTAAATTTTACTATAATTTTATTTTCACTTACCTCCTCCTGCAACCATTTTTGTTCCTCCTCAAAAAAAAACACCCGAAAAAAAAATCAAATTCAAAACCACGCAGATTTGCTTCTTGTCAAGGAAACAAATAGATGTGTTTTTATAACATTTTGTTTAAAACAAAAAAAATATAGAAGATAAAAATTAAAAACAAAAAAACCGGTTTTTTATTTTTCTCGAAAAATTTTTGGTACCAAATCTAAAAAAATTGTTTATTGTATTTAATTTTTTTCGACAGAACGTCTAGTATCGTTGAAAAACCATTATCACCTCTAAAACTTCGCCCCATTTCACCTTAATAACTTAGATCGAGTTTAATTTATTTTTCCTGTTTTTTCCCTTGTTTGCTTCTGTTATTTTGTATCCGCACCGGAACATTAAATTTAAAAAATCTTAAATTTTACAATAATTTTTATTTTCACTTACCTCTTCCTGCAAACCATTTTAGTTCCTCCTCAAAAAAAACACCCGTAAAAAAAAATCAAATTCAAAACCGCGCAGATTTACTTCTTGTCAAGGAAACAAATAGATGTGTTTTTATAACATTTTGTTTAAAACAAAAAAAATATAGAAGATAAAAATTAAAAACAATGAAACCGGTCTTTTATTTTTCTCGGAAATTTTTAGGTACCTAATGTAAAAAAGTTGTTTATTGTATTTAACTTCTTTTGACAGGACGTCTGGTATTGCTAAAAAGCCATTATCACCTCTAAAAGTTCACACCATTTCACCATAATAACTCAGATCGGGTCTAATTAATATTTCCTGTTTTTTTCCCTTGTTTGCTTTTGTTATTTTGTATCGGCACCGATATATTAAATTTAAAAAACTTAAATTTTACAAAAAAAAAACACTTACCTCCTCCTGCAACCATTTTTCTTCCTCCGCAAAAAAATCACCCGTAAAAAAAAAATCAAATTCAAAACCGCGCAGATTTGCTTCCAGTCAGGGAAAGCGAAAAACTATTAAAAAAATAATTTTTTTGCTCGCGCGCTTTTGTGTTTTTGTCTTTGTCACGACCAAAAGAAAAATAAACACTGAGGACGACTCGCGCGGTACTAAATAGTTTTTTAGAAGTACCTTAACACCACTGGTACTATCTAATGTCGCGTCACTCTGGTTCAGCCTAATCCGCTAATTTTTTGAATAAGTTTTCGTTGTTTATAATTGTTATATAGACAATTTTGTTTTACTACTTTTTGGGATTAGTTGACTTTTAGTCGTGATATTTGTCTTGTCCCTAAATTTTTCTTAATTAGTATTAATATTAGACTAGTTCACAGGTACATATTATAATATAGACTATTATTTCTTATTAAGGAACTTAAGTTTATATATTTTAATTTTCGAAATTTGATTTTAATAATGTTTTTGGGGATTTTTTATGTAACGTCGGTAACTAATTCGATTTTAATGAGGTGAAAATTTTCAGGAATGGAATAAAACCAAATCAATCGATATTAATTAAAAGAAACCACTTATTGTTATTCTTCTTTCGAAAATGTTATAAGAAAAAAATGTAGGACCTCAAGATATTTGAAAATAAGCTTTTTTTGATATACAATACCTATATTAAAGCAAATTGCATTATTTTTCCATATTTTTACCCAACTGCAGCGAAAGGAAGAGTAATGTTTTTCGTTTGAGATATGCATGTATGTAAATATGTATGTTTGGGTCACGCTAGAGACTAAACGGCTGAACCGATTTTGACAAAAAAGGTATCGCTGAATTGCTACTGACTATATTTTATTAAACAGGAATTAACATGGCGGTCCTCAAACGACTTTTTGTCACAAGATGTAGGCTTTAAAGCATACAAACTATCTAAATTTTATGTGATTTTATTGAAAGTCCTTTGATCACATATTGCAAATATCCTCTAATTTGCTGTAGTTACTTTGGAGTCCCCCCTTCTCCCACCCATCTCTCCTTCTGTCATTCCCCCCACCCTATTCAAAAACCGTATTCGCATAATTTTATCAAATATAGAGCGATTTCAAAAGTTCTTTCTGCATACGCTTTAAGACCTTTTTCTCAACATCATTTTACTTTCCCCCTCCCTCTCTTCTCTCCTCCCTCCTTATTAATAATAGTTGTAGCTATACCTTTCACAAATATAGAGCGATTTCAAAAATACTTTCTGCACACGCTTTAAGACTTTTTTTCCAACATCATTTTACTATTTTCCCCCTTCCTCTCCCTCTCTTCTCCCCACCCTCCTTATTAGCAATAGTTGTAGCTATACCTTTCACAAATATAGAACGATTTCAAAAATACTTTCTGCACACGCTCTAAGACCTTTTTTTCAACATCATTTTACTAGTTTCCCCCTCCCTCTCTTCTCTCCTCCCTCCTTATTAGTAATAGTTGTAGCTATACCTTTCACAAATATAGAACGATTTCAAAAATACTTTCTGCACACGCTCTAAGACCTTTTTTTCAACATCATTTTACTAGTTTCCCCCTCCCTCTCTTCTCTCCTCCCTCCTTATTAGTAATAGTTGTAGCTATACCTTTCACAAATATAGAGCGATTTCAAAAATACTTTCTGCACACGCTTTAAGACTTTTTTTCCAACATTATTTTACTAGTTTCTCCCTTCCTTTCCCTCTCTTCTCCCCACCCTCCTTATTAGTAATAGTTGTAGCTATACCTTTCACAAATATGGAGCGATTTCAAAAATACTTTCTGCACACGCTTTAAGACTTTTTTTCCAACATCATTTTACTATTTTCCCCCTTCCTCTCCCTCTCTTCTCCCCACCCTCCTTATTAGCAATAGTTGTAGCTATACCTTTCACAAATATAGAACGATTTCAAAAATACTTTCTGCACACGCTCTAAGACCTTTTTTTCAACATCATTTTACTAGTTTCCCCCTCCCTCTCTTCTCTCCTCCCTCCTTATTAGTAATAGTTGTAGCTATACCTTTCACAAATATAGAGCGATTTCAAAAATACTTTCTGCACACGCTTTAAGACTTTTTTTCCAACATTATTTTACTAGTTTCTCCCTTCCTTTCCCTCTCTTCTCCCCACCCTCCTTATTAGTAATAGTTGTAGCTATACCTTTCACAAATATGGAGCGATTTCAAAAATACTTTCTGCACACGCTTTAAGACTTTTTTTCCAACATCATTTTACTATTTTCCCCCTTCCTCTCCCTCTCTTTTCCCCACCCTCCTTATTAGCAATAGTTGTAGCTATACCTTTCACAAATATAGAACGGTTTCAAAAATACTTTCTGCACACGCTCTAAGACCTTTTTTTCAACATCATTTTACTAGTTTCCCCCTCCCTCTCTTCTCTCCTCCCTCCTTATTAGTAATAGTTGTAGCTATACCTTTCACAAATATAGAGCGATTTCAAAAATACTTTCTGCACACGCTTTAAGACTTTTTTTCCAACATTATTTTACTAGTTTCTCCCTTCCTTTCCCTCTCTTCTCCCCACCCTCCTTATTAGTAATAGTTGTAGCTATACCTTTCACAAATATAGAGCGATTTCAAAAATACTTTCTGCACACGCTTTAAGACTTTTTTTCCAACATCATTTTACTATTTTCCCCCTTCCTCTCCCTCTCTTCTCCCCACCCTCCTTATTAGCAATAGTTGTAGCTATACCTTTCACAAATATAGAACGATTTCAAAAATACTTTCTGCACACGCTCTAAGACCTTTTTTTCAACATCATTTTACTAGTTTCCCCCTCCCTCTCTTCTCTCTTCCCTCCTTATTAGTAATAGTTGTAGCTATACCTTTCACAAATATAGAGCGATTTCAAAAATACTTTCTGCACACGCTTTCAGACTTTTTTTCCAACATCATTTTACTAGTTTTTCCCTTCCTCTCCCTCTCTTCTCTCCACCCTCCTTATTAGTAATAGTTGTAGCTATACCTTTCACAAATATAGAGCGATTTCAAAAATTCTTTCTGCACACACTTTAAGATTTTTTCCTTCTTCCCTCCTCCCTCTCTCCCCCCCACCTTCACTAAATAGAAGGTACTACTACTACACGTACTTTTTGGGTAAAACTAAATAAATTGTAATTGGATAGTGTTTTTTATAAGGCTGAATAAGAATCAAACTTAAAAGTTGGAAATAAAAAAAGTTTTAAATAAAAAAAACACCCAACTGCTAAATTTACTTGTAACTACTAGTCGCAGTTGGGTACAAAATTACCCAATAACCTGATTCATAAAAATACAAAACTGTATAATTTCGTAAACGCACTTTGGGCATCAAAACTAAAAGTTGAAGCATGTCGTACATTATAGGTATACCTATCAATTTTGTACCCAACTGCGACTGGTACTTACAAGTAACTTTGGCAGCTGGGTGTTTTTTTTTATAATTTTTTTTTATTTATGGTTTTTCAACTGCTTAAAACAATCGTCGTTCAAAAATGTTTGTATTGACCCCAACGAGACTTCTTTTAGACATAATTTTTTTCAGCAAATAAAGTGGAGAGCGAATATAAAGATATGGTGGCAGAAGAACAAGCCGGTTTCAGGGCGGGTAAATCGACTTCAGATCATCTCTTTTGTATAACCCAAGTTATTGAAAAGAAAATGGCATACGGACAAGAGCTGCATCTGCTTTACGTAGATTTGCAGAAGGCATATGATAGTATACCACTAAATCTACTTTGGAAAGCGTTGGAAAAGACAAACATAAGCGTACAACTAATTGAAGCCATCAAAGAGTTATACCGCAATTGAAAGGTAAAAGTTAAAATAAAAGCAAAACTAACCAAAGGCTTTCAAGTCAATAAAGGTCTTAAACAAGGTTACTGTATCTCGCCTACGCTCTTCAAGATATATTTGGAACAAGTCCTTAAAGTCTGGAAGAGAAAATGCCAAAACATGGGAATTCCGTTGGATGAAATGAAAGCACCTTGTATACTTTATGTTTCGCCGATGATCAGATAGTGGTGGCTCAGGATTATGACGACCTCGAATATATGACACGAAAACTAATAGAAGAGTACAATAAGTGGGCACTAGAGGTTAATATCAATAAGACAGAGTATATGTACGAGACGCTAGCCCTACCAAGTCCACTTTCAATCCCTGACTTCGCATGCGCAGATCTACCAATATTATTTACCTCATGTATTAGAATAGATGAATACAGGGTGATTTTCACTTGAATGATTCTAACCACATGAAAATAGAAAGTTTCAAAAACCTAACCTAACAAAACCTATTCAAATCTAACCGAACCGAACCAAAGGAAACTGAACCAATTATTTTTTTCAAAAAAAAACTTTCCTGACTTCCTGCCCGGGATCCTAGAGGATGTGAATCCGAACCGAACCAAGCCGAACCTAACTAAACTGAACCAAACCTAACCAAACTAAACTACAACACGTACTGCTAATTAGGTTTAGTTGGGTAGGGTTAGGTTTGGATAGATTCGGTTCAGTACGGTCCAGTTCGGATTCACATCCTCTAGGATGCCGGGTAGGAAGTCAGGAAAGTTTTTTTTTTGAAAAAAAATATTGGTTTAGTTTGCTTTGGTTCGATTCGGTTAGATCTAATTAGGTTTCGTTAGGTTAGGTTTTTGAAACTTTCTATTTTTATGTGGTTAGAATCATTCAAGTGAAAATCACCCTGTAAATCTATTCTAATACATGAGGTAAATAATATTGGTAGATCTACGCATGCGAAGTCAGGGATTGGAAGTGGACTTGGTAGGGCTAGCGCATTGAGTTGTATAAAGCCCTGAAAGGGTATAGAAGTCAATCGGCTAGCGTCTTGTAGTATCTGTGCATTGGTGGAACGAAACAGGATCTAATCTTAAATACTGGGCAGCGAATTCAGTCATGTGATAAGTATAAATATTTAGGTCTAAAAATTACAGCTGACGGAATACTAGACAAAGCTATAAAAGATCGAAACGTACAAAGAAGAAAAGCAATAACTTTATTAAATGGAATAGTTTGGGACCAAAGTATATCAAAACATAACAAAAAGCTTATATATAACACCATTGTAAAAAGCATTATTACATACGGCTCAGAAGTATGGCCAATCAAAGATAGAACAGAAAAAAATGCTTTCCGCGACAGAGATGGACTATTGGAGAAGAGCAGCAGGGAAATCAAAAAGAGAAAGTGTTACAAATCAAAGAATCAGAGAAATTATGACAGTGGGTGAACGTACTTTAGTGGATGATATAAGAACAAAACAACTGGTGTGGTACGGACATGTACAAAGAATGGATGATTGAAGACTACCTAAACAAATATTACAATGGAAACCAACTGGCCGAAGAAAACGAGGACGGCCAAGGAGAAGCTGAAGAGAAGGAATAGACAGTGAAATAAGAATAAGAGTCCTAGATGATAAATTATGGGCAAACAGAAACGAGTGGAGATTGTGTATCGGAAAACGTAGAACGTTGTGAAACCGATAAATATATATATTTTTTTCACCATTTATCAATCAGACTGGTGTTTGTCATATTGGTTAGTTTTTTTTTACAAAAGCTGTTTTTAGAATCAATAACGGATATGTAAATAAAAAAAAGTGTTACATCATTTTCGTTAAAAACACTTTTTTTTCGTTGCGTCAATAATCGAAATTTAAATTTCCTAAAATTAGGCTAGTTTTTTTTAATACATTAGAAACTAATTAATTTTTGATACGCAAACACAATACAATTTTTCCTGGCTTGAGTTCATTAGAATTAAATTAAATTATGATTTTAAAAAAATCCAAAAAGCAAGTTTGTGATTATTTAAATTCAACGGTACAACTACAAACGAAGTAATATCAATAATACTTTTAAAATACAAATAATTTATACTTAAAAATTAACAATAACAATGTAAAAATTAAATAAAAATACAAATAAAATAAAGGAAAGGTAAAAATCCACACCCTCACATCCTTCGATAAAATAATAAAAAAAAAAAAAATCATCCCGACCGGAATTTACTGGGATAGTCCCCAAAACTGCTGCAGAATTTTCTCTTTGTATGGCCAAACTTATTTTCTGTGTTATAAAATTACTTGCACGTTTATTTTTTGTTTTTAATTTATTTTTTTCCCGAACACAAAACGATATAAACGTGTTTTGATAGTTTTTTCATAATAACTCGAAAACAGTCAACTTTTCAAAAAATCTTCTAGATACCATTTTTCAAGCGGATACAATTTCCTTTTCAACGATGTACCTTAGTGCCCTCTGACGGCAGTGGTGCACGTTCTATTAGCGTACGAAAAAAAGGGGGAAAATTTTTTAAAGTATTTCTTTTTATATTTTTTTGTGGTATTTTAGCTCACACATATACTATACTATAGTAGTGTGAGCTATGGTGATCCTTATTTTTCGAAGTAAAATAAAGTTGGTCCGATTTTAAAATTTTTTATATATCTTTGCGTTTTAGATAATTTTGAAACTTTTTTGTTGCGCCGTCTGTCTGTATGTCTTTCTGTCTGTCTGTATGTCTGTCTGTAACGACCAACGTGCATAACTCAAAAACGGTTTACCCGATTTCAATGAAATTTGGTATCTAGGCTGGGTCTTGGGTCGAGATGGTCCCATTTAAAAATCCACCCAACACAAGCCAAATAAAAGGCTAGGGGTAAATTTCAAAAATTAGAGTTTACATGAAAATATGGCATGTGTGATATCAAACGAAAAGTAATTGAGTCCGGAGTTAAACAAAATACATTTTAGTTCTTGTTTTTTTTAAGGGTTGGGGTAGATTTCAAAAATTTGAGTTTAATTTAAAACATGTCTTGTGTGGTATCAAACGAAAGATAATTTAGTCTGGAGTTGAACAAAATATATTTCAGGTTTTAGTTATATTAGCTCACACGTACACTATAACTATAGTACCTAGTGTGAGCTTGAAGCCCATATATTGGCAGAGTATTTTATCCTTAACGCTATTTTTTTCTCAAAAAAATAATTTTGATAAAGCTTATTATATACAGGTAAATGCTTATTAAGCTACACAACCATTTTTTAAATAGCCCTCTTGAAATAAAAATAGATTATTTGTAGAAATCCTTAAAAGAAGCAAAAATGTTGAACAATCATTTTTGTAACTCAGTAAATAAAAATGAGAGTGAGTTAAAAATTATTTTTGGTTAGTAATAACTTAAAACGGACTTTTTCTAGTTGACCTTCCTTAAAGTGGGGATGGGGGGCATCCCTCCTCTCACCCCCTTCAAAAGTGCTCTCTAACAGTTTTTTCCACATCTCTCATTTAATTAAATGCCTATAAAAGGTGCGCCATTGATGTAAAGGGGGGCGTGTTATAAATCGTTAGAAAGGACTTTTGGTCAGCCTCAATAACTATTCAATTTTGAGAGAGAGGAGAAGGGGGATGCTCAGTCCCCCCAATTTAAATGAATTTAACTCGAAAAATTAAGTTTTAAGTTAATACTAATCAAAAATATTTTTTTACTCACCTTGGGTATTATTTACTGAGTTACAAAAATGAATGATCAAAATTTTTGTTTAATTTGAGGATTTAAACACATTTATTTTTATTTCAAGGCCGCTATTTTAAAAAGTTATATCTAACTTATTAAATATTTAACTGTACACAATGGGTTTTTGAACAAAAATACTTTTTTGAAAAAAATAATGTAGGATACAAAATGCCACCAGAAAATTTTAAAAAACATATTTTAAACATTTTCCCCCTTTTTCGTAGGCCTATCGAACGTGCACCACTGCCTTTATAGAGTACCAAGATACTTGGTTAAAAAGGAAATTTTATTTGCTTGTAAAATGATGTTTAGAATATTTTTAGAAAAGTTTACCGTTTTTGAGTTATTAGCAACAAACCGTCAAAAAGCACGTTTAAGGAGGGGGAACCACCCCCCTGCCAGGCTTGGGGGGTGCTTCCCTTTCGTAAAATGTTCGGGCGAGTCTTATGTCAAAATTTTTGATTTAGATCGTCTGGAGAAGGGGGGTTCGGTTCGGTTCGGTTCGGTTCGGTTCAAGACCCCCTTTTGTATATACCACTGAGGAAAATATAACTTATCATCCTGTACACATTTCTACAATTTTTTATTCTGGAAATCAAGTGAACCTTCGAGTCAATGTCCTAAAAGTTTAAATAAACAATAGAAAAGACCGACTCTGAAAATTCCGAAAAATTTGTATTCAACAAAATTGCCCATAATATGCATCATTTATATTTGTTGAAATCATTATTTATTCCGTAAAATCGATGCGATGTGTAAAAAAATGAGTGACGAATTGTTTTTTATAGGTATCTAGGTACAGTGAAACCTCTCCTTACGGACACCTCTATTGAGCGGACACTCCCTTTAGGCGGACAAATTTGTTGGAACCAAGCTTTTTCCTATTTCTGTACATGTAAAATGCACTCCTAGAACCGGACACTCAATAACCGGACGCGGACAATTTTTTTGGTTAAAAAATTCTGAAACCTTCCTTAGCCGGACGCGAACCTCTGACAATGGGACGGAGCGCTGCACGACATGGGGATATATATATTAGAATCTCACCTCAAGGTGTGGTTTTTTTTCATCTATATGGCCTCACCATACTGCAACTCGGTGCTTTTGTTGATAAAATATATACTATGTAAAATATGAATTTTTAAAGTTTTACCATATTGACCTTATGAGATTCTCTACCCTAAAATTCGCTAAATGACGTTTTTGTGAATCTTAACTCAAGGTGTGGATTTTTCGGATCTTTATGGTCCCACCATACTGCAACTCGGTGCTTTTGTTGATAAAATATATAGTTTGTAAAATATGAATTTTTAAAGTTTTGCCATATTGGCCTTATGAGATTCCCTACCTTAACATTCCCTAAATGACGTTTTTTCGAATCTCACTTTAAAGTGTGGTTTTTTCTCATCTATATGGCCTCACCATACTGCAACTCGGTGCTTTTGTTGATAAAATATATACTATGTAAAATATGAATTTTTAAAGTTTTGCCATATTGGCCTATGAGATTCTCTACCCTAAAATTCACTAAATGGCGTTTTTGTGAATTTTGACTTAAGGTGTGGGTTTTTAGGATCTCGATGATCCCACCATACTGCAACTCGGTGATTTTGTTGATAAACTGTATAGTTTGTAAAATATGAATTTTCAAAGTTTCGCCATTTTAGTCTTATGGAATTCCCTAGCCTAAAATTCGCTAAATGACCTTTTTCCGAATCTCAACCCAAGGAGTGGTTTTTTCGCATCTGTCTGACCTCACTATACTGCAACTCGGTGCTTTTGTTAATAAACTAAATAGTTTGTAAAATATGATTTTTTAAAATTTTGCCATTTTCGTCTTATGGAATTCCCTACCCTAAAATTCGCTAAATGACGTTTTTCGGAATCTCAACTTAAGGTATGGTTTGTTCGCATCTCTATGACCCCACCATACCACAACTCGGTGCTTTTCTTGATAAACTGTATAGTTTGTAAAATATGAATTTTTAAAATTTTGCCATTTTGGTCTTATGGAATTCCCTACCCTAAAATTCGCTAAATGACGTTTTTCCGAATTTCAACCCAAGGTGTGGTTTTTTTGCATCTGTACGACCTCACTATACTGCAACTTGGTGCTTTTATTAATAAACTAAATAGTTTGTAAAATATGAATTTTTAAAGTTTTGCCATTTTCGTCTTATGGAATTCCCTACCCTAAAATTCGCTAAATGACATTTTTCGGAATCTCAACTCAAGGTGTGGTTTGTGCGCATCTCTATGACCCCACCATACCACAACTCGGTGCTTTTGTTCATAAACTGTATAGTTTGTAAAATATGAATTTTTAAAGTTTTGCCATTTTGGTCTTATGGAATTCCCTAGCCTAAAATTCGCTAAATGACGTTTTTCGGAATCTCAACTCAAGGTGTGGTTTTTTCGCATCTCTATCACCCCACCATACCACAACTCGGTGCTTTTGTTGATAAACTGTATAGTTTGTAAAATATGAATTTTTAAAATTTTGCCATTTTGGTCTTATGGAATTTGTATATGTTTGTTTAAAAATGCTTTAACTTTGCGAAACTGGGCGATTGATCCTGATTGAATGGAAAGTCCCAGTATAAATAAAAAATATAAAAAAATTACTATCATTTAATAGGAGAAATAAGTCAATAAAATTAAGTGACTCATTTCGCCCCCCTTTTCCCTACGTAAAATTAAGCACAAGAAAAAATCATAACTTTCAGTTAAATGTTGCTCCTCCTACATTGGTAGACAATAGAAAATATTTTTATGTTTATTTATTTTATTTAGATTTTTTTTTACTATAGTAAATTGGTTCGTCAAAGCCATCTAAAACTACAAGTTAAGTATGTACGAGGATGGTATGAAAAGTTTCAACATCATAGTGACTAAATAATAATATATTTTTTGCAATTCAGGGACTAAAAACGCATTTTAGTCCCTCATTTTAGGGACTAAAATAGTACTTTTTATCCCGGGGACTAAAATATTTTACTCCCGGGGACTAAAATATTTTAGTCCCTGGACCCGCATTCATGGTTTTTTCAAATTTTGTATTTTTGTATTTGGGAGCATCTAAAAATAGGCCTATACACTATCAAAATAAACTACCTAGCCTAATCTATACATTCCTACGTTATTTGACATTATTATTGTTTGTTATATTGATATTCAAAATAGCGCCGCTACAGCCAACTAAATGAATCAATGATCGTGGATCTGAATCGATTTCGCTTCGCTGTTGGTTGAGGTTGATGTTTTGCAGTGGAGATCCGAAAATTGCTGGTTCGGTGTGATCAGTGCTGCTGTCTTCGTTGATTGTGGGTTCTGGAAAATTGCATACTGTTACGGTACGTGATTGGCCTTGGCTTTTATGACTCTTGACATCTGTCCTCAAGTTTTGACTGAATATTTTATCCGCCACATTTTTTTTGTTTTCGATTGATTGCTCAACATACCCTTCAGCAACGGTAGCACTTTTCCAACCACCGTGTCTTTTGAGCTGGTCAATATTCGCTCCAGAATCTGCTAAAAGGGAAGCAGAGGTACGCCTGAAGCAGTGTCCTGTGTATGAAACGGCCTCTGGCAGGTTCAGGAAGGCAGCTATTTTTCGCGGGAAAAGCCCAAAAGTATTCTTTCCAACAGGTTGTGATAAACATTTGCCGTCTTTATAGCCAATGAAATATCTCGATATTGTCAAATTTGTTGGTCTCAGAGCCATGTAGGATTTACAGATTTTCACTACGTCTGTAGCGTTGCTTTCTTTGGAGTTCTTCACTATGAAGCATCGGTCAGTTTGATTTTTCGTGTTTCGAACTGTGACAACAAGATGAAAATCTTGGACTTGAACATCTTCATTCTGTAGCTGGCACAGTTCAACACCCCTGCATGCACCGGCAACTCCCATTATCAACGCCACCTGGAAAAAAAAGATTTTTCAGTTACTAAGTAGCAATACAATTTTTTGTACAAACTACGTAACCTGATAGCAACAAATGATAGTTCGAATCAGTGACGTTAACATGGTTCAAAATAATGTAAAAACAGTTCACTTTACCTTGATCATCAAATATTCTTGATTTGGTGCTTCCTGGAGGAACTGCTGGATATGATCCATGTCCAGTATTCGAGACTTCTTTGGGCGGTAGCCATCCCCATTTCTTTTCGAAAATGCCTTCAATTTTGAATATTTTCCAATGTCCAAACTTTTTTCAACGATCAGCTTTGATTTAATCATTGAATAATGTGACCAAACCGTTGAAGCCTTCAAATTTTTCGCATGATGGAAGAAATATACAAGAAGTACCTTCTCCTGTGTAACATCAGCAACATGCTTAGCTTGACACCAATCCAGGAAATGTTTGTATTGTTTTTCATATATTTTCTCCGATTTAGCGGGCAGCAGTGCCTTCACTGCCTCTGCGGCAGCTGTATCAATATCAATATCCATTTTTTTTTACTTTTGGGAACGCACTAGCAAATCGCAGAAATCTCCACGGCGTTGTTTGTATTTTAACAGTTATTTTATGGTACCTTGACAACACCCTGACAACCAAGTATTATCCAAGGCTATCTAAGAAATATCAACTGACTTAACGTCAGAGAATGAATGGTACTTTATTGGTTGTCACATTTTATAGGCCAATCAATAGTGCAGTAGAGATGACTTTCTTTTCGAAAAATTTAATTAAAAATTTGAATGAAACTATGCCCAGAATTGCAAAAAATAGTATATATACCACTTGACTAAAGTGTCTTTTTATCCCTCAGCGAATTGTAGCCCTCCCTGCGGTCGGGCTACAAATATTTCGCCTCGGGATAAAAAGTATCACTTTAGTCCCTGGGTATATAATGTACTATTGCCACATAGTCCCCTTGTAAGGTAATTCATTTGGCCCAACGATGTTCAACTTATTTGATGCCATCATTGAAGTCTGATTTATCCAACTAGTCAAAACAGACGTTTGTAGCTGCAATTAGTTCTAAATCTGAGGAAAATTTTTTTCCACTAAGAAATTTTTTTAGGTTTGGAAACAGTTAGTAACAGTTCAAAGCCTAGCTGATGGATTTTAGCCATTACAAGAGCGGACTTGTGGCAAGGTGCATTGTTGCACTTACAATTTATTTAGAGTAAAAGTTAACTGTTTTAATGTTCATTTTCATATGGCATGTACAGCGTGTCCCATTTTCGATGGGATTAAATGGGAAACACGGTTATTATTAAAGATATCGAATTTCTGATTGCACCTTACCGTGCTCTTTTTTGGAGCCCTTAAAAATGGTGTAATCAGATTTTTGCTATACCCCGTGGTTTCGCTAATGCAGGGAGTTTTTGAAAAAATTGCATTTTAATTAATTCCTTGTATCTCGCTTATTTTGCAAGATATTTTTATTCTGTAAAAACCTTTCTATGGCAACTTTTTTAGAGCAAAATAATGACGTTGTCAATTTTTAAAAATATTGTTTAGTTTTTGAGATATGGTATTTATCATAAAAAAATTAAATGCGGACCTGGATTTTTTTTATTACTACTTTGATTAGTTCCATGCTATTATTACTTTAAAATGATAAAACTTTAATATTTTTTTGATTTAAGGTTAAAAAAAGCTATTTAATATTTGAGAAAAAAATTATAGTCCGAACCTGGAAATTTCCAACGAAATTATAAATTAAAAATTGCAAGACACACTAGTTGAACGATTTTTAGTTTATCTGTTTTGAAATGATAATTAAAAGATTTATAAATAAAGTAAAAAACGTTAAAAAGTTGCAAAAATAATATCGTACTAATTCTTTGATAACCAAACAGCAGGTCGTGAAATTTACAAAACAAAAGCGTGGAATTGACATTGTCATTTTACTTGTCATTTTTGTAAATGGCTTACAATTATTTGAAACTGGCTAGAAATCGACCATATATCCAGATTTTGAAAAATGTGATATGTTTGACTGCTTCATTCAAGCAACAAAATCCCAATATTTAAATGGCAGAAATATTTTTATGCAAAATGCGTTAAAAAAAATTACTCAAAAATGCCAACAATGTCTTACACATAATGGTAATCAGAAAGATTAGTTATTTTTTATAATTTGTTTTTTTTTGTATTTTTCGTAGACTTTGTTTCAAATAAATCTGTAAATTAACGTAAAACCATTTTAATATGCTAAGTAACAAAACAGTTAAACTAAAAATAGTTTAACTAGCAATTTTTAGTTTATATTTATGTTGGGAATATCCAGGTTCGGACTAATTTTTTTAAAAATATTAAATATATTTTTTTTTACCTTAAAACAATTTTTTTTTTAATTTTTATTATTTTATGATAATACTAGCATGAAACCAATCAAAAAAGTAATAAAAAAATCCAGGTCCGTATTTAATTTTTTTTATGATAAATACCATATCTCAAAAACTAAACAATATTTTAAAAAATTGATAACGTCATTATTTTCTTCTAAAAAAGTTGCCATAAAAATGTTTTTACAGAATAAAAGTATCTCGCAAAATAAGCGAGATACAAGGGATTATTAAAAATACAATTTTTTCAAAAACTCCCTGTATTAGCGAAACTACGGGGTATAGCAAAAATCTGATTACGCCACCTTTAAGGGCTCAAAAAAAATGCACGGTAAGGTGCAATCAGAAAATCGATATCTTTAATATTAACCGAGTCTCCCATCCCATCGAAAATGGTATGGGACCAAGCCCATCGAAAATGGGACACGCTGTACAGGTGCCCTTATTGAATATTTACACATAAATAGTACACTTAAATCCACGCTTACACTTCAATAAAAAATACACTTACAATTTGGCTTAGATATCTGCCTAATTTAAAAACAAAGGAAAACAATGAAACGAGAAAAAAAGATTATTTTGTAAAGTCATTAATTGAATAAAGTTCTAAATCACAGAAATACTTGAAACATGTCCTTTTAAACCTTTTGAAATACTCTATGCTTGAGTTAAGATTCACAAAAACGTCATTTAGCGAATTTTAGGGTAGGGAATCTCATAAGGCCAATAAGGCAACACTTTAAAAATTCATATTTTACAAACTATATGTATGTATGTGACCTTTTAATTTGGCTAATAGAAATATAAATAAATAATTTTAAAAATTATACAAAAAATACTTTTCATTTTTTGTGATCTTTCTTTTTTTTTGCAAGGATCTTCCTTTTGTGCTGCTCCAGCCATTGCTGCGCGGGCTAGGAAGGTAAAAATATTTAATTCGTAAATTTAAATTGATTTTTAAAGCACAAATATCGCAAAAAGATATCTAGTGACTTTTAATTTACATAATACAAAAAAACTAAAAAGTGTAAAAATTCTAAAAATATTTGTTTAACATTTTTTGTAATCTTTTTTTTTCTGCAAGGGTCTGGCTTTTGGTCTCCACATAATTCCTTGTCTTCTTACTTTTTGCAAGGATCTTCCTTCTTTTTGCAAGGATCTTACTTTTGCGCTGATCCACATCCCTCCTGGTCTTTTTTCACCATAAACTCCAAAAAGTCTACCATATTCATTGTCATACCATGAAAAAAATTTATACATAATAAAAAAAAATATTTCGTAAATTTTAATGGTCTTTTAAAGCACAAAAATCGCAAAAAGATATCTTGACTTTTTAATTTACATAGTATAAATATAAATAAACTAAAAAGTGTAAAAATTAAAAAAAAAATTGTTTAACATTTTTTGTCATCTTTCTTTTTTTTTGCAAGGGTCTTGCTTTTGGTCTTCACATAATTCCTTGTCTTCTTTCTTTTTTTTTTGCAAGGATCTTCTTTTTTTTTGCAAGGATCTTCCTTCTTTTTGCAAGGATCTTCCTTCTTTTTGCAAGGATCTTCCTTTTGCGTTGACCCACATCCCTGCTTGTCTTTTTTCGCCATAAACTCCAAAAAGTCTACCATTCTTGTGGCATACCCATATTTATTGTCGTACCATGAAATAAATTTGACAAAGTTGTCAGTACTATCCTATTGCTTTTGCTTGAACCCTTAAACCATACATAAACACATAATTAAATAAATGGATCCATGACGGATCTGATACCTTCCTAGCTAGCCTATTTTAGCACACATCAAATAAAGCCATGATTTATAAGCCTCAAAAACAGGTTTTTGTAAATATCTCAGCAACTAAAGCTCCTACGAAGTTTTTGGTTATAACACAAATTATTGAGCAGAATGTAGGCAAAAATCTGTCATTAGCATGAATGGATTTTCACCAAAATCTAATCAGCTCGTTAGAGTGTCAAACACTATTTTACCTGAAATTTTTATTAAAATTGGTTCAGCGGTTTAGGAGCTATCGTGTCACGGACACACAGACAGACATCACGACGATATTGCTAAGATAGGTCAAAATACACCCAAATAACACATTTTCGGTGTTATCCCAAAAAAAAAATTTTCGTCGAAAATAATACCTTCTCTAGCCATTGCTGCGCGGGCTAGGAAGGTAAAAATATTTAATTCGTAAATTTAAATTGATTTTTAAAGCACAAATATCGCAAAAAGATATCTAGTGACTTTTAATTTACATAATACAAAAAAACTAAAAAGTGTAAAAATTTAAAAAATATATGTTTAACATTTTTTGTCATCTTTTTTTTTTCGGCAAGGGTTCTTTTGGTCTCCACATAATTCCTTGTCTTCTTACTTTTTGCAGGGATCTTCTTTCTTTTTGCAGGGATCTTCCTTTTGCGCTGATCCACATCCATCCTTGTCTTTTTTCACCATAAACTCCAAAAAGTCTACCAATCTTGTGGCATATCCATATTCATTGTCGTACCATGAAATTAATTTGACAAAGGTGTCCGTTAGTGCCATACTAGCTTTTGCGTCGTAAATCGAGGAACAAGAACAACCTAAAAAAAAAGGGTTTATAGTTGAGACTTTTTTTTTTAAAAATCAGTTTTAAAAATTTTTTTTCGCATAAATATAATGGTTTTTTGAAAAACAAAATTTTGAAATAATATTAACATTTACACGTGGTTTTGCCAAATGTTTCAGGAGAGTCAGACCCACAGCCAATACCTGTCCTCTATGCGCCCCGGTAAAGTGAAGGGTGGAAATTTATGTCACAGATTGTTTCCTCTAGCGCGGCGATCTGTCCTTTCGTTCGATCGTTCGTAAAGCAAATCGATCGAGGTAAGGATAAAAAATACCACAAAAAAAATATAAAAAAAACATTTTAAAAAATTTTTCATTTTTTCGTACGCTTATGGAACGTGCACTACTGCCGTCAGAGGGTTCCAGAGTACATCGTTGAAAAGGAAATTGTATCCGCTTGAGAAACAGTCTCCAGAAGATTTTTGGAAAAGTTGACTGTTTTCGAGTAATTAGCAAAAAACTATCAAAAAGCACGTTTAAGGAGGAGACGAACCATCTTTCTGCCAGGGTTGGGGGGGGGGTTGTTTCCCTTTTGTAAAATGTTCTGGCGAGTCTTATGTCTATCTAGGGTCGACCGGGGTAAATGTAAACGATTTTGAACATTTTGAGAAATTTTAGATTTAAAATCAAGAAATAGACACTACCGTTTATAAAAAAAAATTATACAAAAATTTTGTGGTAATATTTGGACATTATCCTTTGTTCCAAAAACAAAATTAACAAAAAAACAAAAGTGCTTTTAAGAAAAAAAAATTGTTTAAAAAACTCTCATATGTTTACATTTATCCTAACAAAGCGGGGTAAAGGTAAACTGGTATTTTAGCTCATCAAGAAGCCTTTTTCCTCGAGGTTACTAGTCACTCATTTAAGTTACTCGAAATGACGTCACGGTTACTCGGAGTAACCGCTGTATGACGTCAGACAGTCAGCTGTGGATGACATTTCCAATTGTTTGTTTTTGTTTTTACCAGGAGCTTCCGAAATGCAGAAAATAATTCATTGTTTCCACCAATGCATGCCCACCCCGATTCAAAAAACGTATCACGGGACATGGATTTACACCAGTTTTAAATGCAGCGTTACCTGATGCGTTTTTTGAATCGGGGTGGAAACAGGGTGCTCCTTTGGTATTCTGTGGTAAGGCCGCAGTACCACAGAACACCAAATGCAGTACATTTTAAGACTAGTTGCAGTTGAATTGATATAGGACCAACTTCAAGGGATGTGCTTCATTTTCTACCGTTACCAAACATAATTCGTTGGTTATATATTAAAATCATTGAGTTGTATAAGCCCTGTAGGGTATAGAAGTCAATGATTAAAATCAAACATTTTGAAAAAAAAAACAAAACAAAACGATCTTAACCTCAAAATATTTCAGCAACCACGTCTGCTAGGCTGGTTACACTGTGTGGTTACTCGTGACGTCATAGTTAGTGTTACTCAGCGAAGAAAAACAGACAACGAGTAACCAGGTTACCTGGTAACTTGTAGTTACTGCGAGGAAAAAGGCTTTTTGTCGCACAGATATCTTGCCCTGGCCAGTAGGCAATCTACAATGTTGGATTCTACGTCTACATTAAACGCCATTTTGCGACCGGGACCAGTTGAATCTAAGCAATTCCTTCGACCATTGAGCCGATGGAATATTACAGATATCGGAACATTGTAGAAACTTTGAGCTTCACATTATGTTTTATTCCTGTTTTGCACATCAGCTATAGCGTTCAGCAAATCCTCCTCCTACTGTATGATGGCCAATTTGTCTTGCACACATATTTTCGAGGCATCTGGAATTAAATTATTAATTATTTTAGCTATGTTTACAATTACACCACGTGTGTTTACATTTACCTCAAAAGTGTGTTTACATTTACCCCTAGGCAAATATTGCTAGCCCAACTAACATTTATAGTAGCGGCTACATGTTCTAAAGGCTTTGCTACTTTCTTATAGTAGAAATGTGGTGATCCCAACCAAAATTTGTTACTTTTTAGTTCTAACTACTATTTAGTATCAGGAAATAGTAGATGTTTCGTAAAAACGACCCTCTAAACTACTTCTTAGGATTGTTTCTTGATAGTCGATTCTGATAGTCTTCTCTTACCACAATAGGACGTTGCTAAAGTTTTACTTTCTTTTTAGTCGTTATTTTGTAGTCGCCCTGACTTTTATATCCTACTTAATTACCACTAGAAAATTAAGCTTCATTGGAGTCCCAAACAAGTGTATCCGACAACTACATTATAACTTTAATTTTTACCACAAAAGTTTGTGTCATCATAGTAACATCTGATGTAACAATGTAGATAAAATAACTTTTTGGATCAACTTTAAAGCCGCAACTACTTTCAAGTAACCTTTTCGACTATCAGGGAATATAGTTTGGGACGCCATGTTTTTATGTAAGAAAGAAAATTTAATATTTTTGTTGTCATTTTATGAGCTCATATTAAAGAGCCATACTATTTTATAAACAAATTAGTTGAAGCTTACCAAAAATGCTCTTCTTAAGCACCATTTGTTGGAGTTAACTGTCGATTATGAAAACATAACCTCCAAAATCACAACACAAAAATTCCATCAGCTACCAGAAAACGGCTCAATTTTACGGGCGCACCGGTTTTTTGCAATATATATAATGCATGTTATACAAAAAACTTTGCGTCGCACTCGAATTTTGATCCTCTGCTCGTAAATTCTCACACTTTTGGATAACATAGGTCATATTATAACCATAACCAAACAAAAAAACTAAGCGAGTCTGTTTACCGTTGTGTCCACCATATTGTGTAACAATTCTACCAAAAAGAAACGATTATATTATTTGCAACTACATCGCAACTTTTATGCCATTACGGAAAAAAAAACAGCCTCTACGACGTAGTAGATACCTGGCTACGACGTAGTAGTGTAGTTGTTACTACAGTGACTTTAAACACTTGGCGAAGTAGTTATAACCAGAAATTGGTTCCCCACTTAGGGAATTATAACGTCGCTGTATGGTATACTGAGACGTAGCGGGAGTACGTTGCGGTTACTTTTAAGAAATTCTTTCTAGTTGGGGTTTCGTCGTTACAACTTTAATTGTTTGTTGGGAGGGGTAAATGTAAACACGATAATAATAATTTATTTTGTTAATATTATGCAATTAAGCATATTTAAACAAATAAAATAATGGATTGTGTTACTAGTAATTACTTTAGTTTAAAACTTACCTTCCTGACAAAAAAACACTGACAGATTTTAGTGTCTCTGAAAAAATTAAATACGGTTAATTTACAGAGGTGCATCTGAACTTCTCACCACACTATACCAAACTGACCTGGAAGCTAATTTCCATTGCCGCTTACTGTCAAGGAAGCGTGGTATTAGAATTGGCGCCAATATCGAATTTAGAGGCAAATTTAAATTTTTTATTAGGACCATTTACATTTACCCCTGTCTACATTTACCCCGGTCGACCCTATACCAAGTTTGCTGCTTCTATCATTAAACGCTGAAATCTCGGATGTAGGACCTGAACTATTTCCCCTAACTTACATATTAAGTCTGTCGAGACAAGCATTTCTTCAGTATAAGCTAGAATACCATTCATTGGTCCTTCGGCAGCTTCTTTTATTGCTTGGTTGATTTCAGCTAACTTAGCTGGCTTGCACAGTCTTGCCGTCAGGTCTACTACGGACACGGTTACCGTAGGGACTCTAAAAGCCATACCTACAAAAAGCAATAAAATATAAATGAAAAAAATGTCGATTTTGTTCTTAAAAATAATTTTTTCGAAAAAAAATTCCATTTTAAAAAAATCTTTTCCGAAAAAGTTGTTTAATTAAAAAAAAATCAAAAAATTTTTTCTACAAAAGAAGTGCTCTGAATCACCAAGGCTCGTGTTGGATACTGTCGTAGGCATTTTAGATATCCATGAAAAAAAATCCACGTATACCAGTTAATTTTCCTTCAAAATCAGGCAACCGGTTAGGATAACACCGATTTCGAACTTTTAAAAGAAGAAGAGAAAAGGTTATAGTTTTTTTGTCTTCAAAAACATTTTTGTCGAAAAATATTCCGTTCAAAATATGTTGTTTAAAAACCGATTGTTCGAAAAAATTTATTCTTATTTGTTTTTAAAAAGTACGTTGTCAAAAAAAATTCTGCGACGCGCACTAAATCAACAAGGCTCGTGTTAGATACTGTCGTAGGCCTTTTAGATATCCATGAATCCACGTACCAGTCAATTTTCCTTCTAATTCAGGCATAACCTTTCCAACTGCTTTTGCGGCTCCCGTGGAAGCTGGGATAATGTTGTTGAGGGCAGCTCTCCCGTCTCTCCACGTTTTGTGAGAATAGCTGTCCAATATTTTCTGAGTGGCCGTTGCCGCGTGCACAGTGGTCATAAGCCCTAAAATACCAATCAATCAATCAATCAATCAATCAATCAATTTTTTAGAGGTTAAAAAAAGAGACGAGCCCTTCGTGGCGTTACATGTGGATCTGACCACCATCTGGTAAAAGCAAAAATATTATTCCTTTTAAGAAAAACAAATAAAGACGAAAGTATTGGAGAAAATGAAACCTAAAAGGCTACGAAGAAAATCAAAAATACAACTTCAGAAGTATAGAAATCAAAAGTACGCAAAGATTGTATCAGAAACGATTGGATGAAAAATTATTAAACACACAGCATTCATTTGAAGAGATATATACAAACATAGTAATAAGCTTGAAGGAAGCAAGCAAAGAAGCTGTTGGATACCAAGATAATAGAAATAGCAATAAGATTTGGTGGACGGAGGAAATACAGGAAATGATCAAGGAGGAAAAACGCACATACTTGAAATGGCTCAGTACTAAAGATCAAAGAGACCTAGAAATCCAGGGAAACGAGAAGACAGCTAAGAAATTTGATACGCACGGACAAAAATGAAATGTTCGAGGGCAAATGCCACGATATTCATTTCTACAGTAAAAAACCCGAACAATGGACAGAACACTACAAGGGACTGCTGCAGGAAACTAGACCCGAATGTCTGTTAGCCTCTCTGAGAGGACGTAATCATGGAAAAACAAATGATAAAAAATAGTATTAAAAGGCTTAAATCCGGAAAAGCTAGCGGACCTGGGGGAATAAACACTGAAATACTCAAATATGGATCAGAGAA
This sequence comes from Aspidapion aeneum, assembly GCA_963576565.1. NCBI lineage: Eukaryota > Metazoa > Arthropoda > Insecta > Coleoptera > Brentidae > Aspidapion > Aspidapion aeneum. The sequence goes on from OY755046.1 coordinate 70,165,898, forward strand.
ACTACTACATAAACGGACATCCAGTACCTGATGATTGGAAAATTGCATTTATATCCTCAATACATAAAAAAGGAAACAAGCTGGATTGCAACAATTACAGAGGAATTTTAGTAAGGAGTACTTTTAGTAGATTGTACGGTTGGATTCTTAGAGATCTAATAGAGAATGATTTTCATGAACAAAAAGAAGAAGAATAAAGTGGGTTTCGTGCAAGTAGATCTTGTAGTGATAATGTTTTTTGTCTTAAACAAGTAATTGAAGAAAGGAGTGCCCGAAATATAGAGACTCATGTTACCTTTATTGACGTATAAAAAGCATAATTATGATACCGTTCCAGTAGAAAAATTAAGGAGAGTATTGGAGCAAACTAATATCAATCATACATAACATTAAAGCGATAAAAAAACTATACAAAGGGTCAAAATCTAAAATTAAAATTGGAAATCGACTTTTAAAAGAATTCCTGGTAACGAAAGGTTTAAGACAGGGATGCTGTATCGATCCAACTCTTTTTAAAAAATATATCGCAGTAGCTCTGAAAAACTGGAAGCATAAAGTATACGGCATGGGAATAAAACTTAACGACCGATTTACCATTTACACACTACAGTTTGCTGATGACCAAGTAATTGTAGCTAATGATAAAGAAGACATGGAGTATATGATGAGAAAGTTAATGGAAGAATACCAAAAGTGGAAGTTAACAGTAAACGTGGACAAGATTCAGTAATTATGTACTGAAAACGAATGAAGTAAGTTAGAACTAGACACTGGATAAAAAATATCTCCATGCAATGAGTATTTATACTTGGGTGTCACATTTGATAAGACAGGAAGAGACTGTAAAGAATAGTAAAAGCAAAAAATGGTTATTGGAAGTCTTGACATTATTTTATGGAGTAGCGAGATAAAAACGAATGTAAAATTTAACATGAAACAATGGTGAAAAGCACGCTGTTGTATGGAATAGAGACTTGTCGCGTAACAAAAAAATACAAAATAAAAATGGAAAGAGTTGAGATGGATGCAATAAGAAGATCAATGAGAATATCTAGAACAGATCATATAAGAAATGAGATCATAAAAGAAAGAATGGGAATCGAGAGAAGCATAACGGATAACATCACTAAAAGACAACTGATACAGAAATAAAATTTCGGACTTCCATTGTTTTTATTTATTTTAAAACACGACGTTTCGGTTAGTAAGTATCTCTAACCGTTATCAAGTGTAAACTAAACAATCTAGTCTCTAGGCTACTACTTATACTACTTGGTGTGCAGTCAGGTGTGACGGCCCGCCCCCTTTTTAATCCTAAGACGCCTGTTTTCCTTAAGGAGTGGTTTCCATATGTTTGGTATGTCCATGCTTGGTTGACTGAAAACTTCTTTATTCTACATTATAAACGCAGCTTCAATAAACTTTCGTTTTCGCCAATGCGACTCCTTATGTAAAACTTTAGCTTCTGACCACTGAATCCTGTGATCATTTGACCAAGCATGATTTGCTAAACCAGATTTATTTTTCAATATCCCCTAATTGGGTACTTTTTACATGTTCATTTACTCTAACTTGAAGAGGGCGTTTCGTTTCACCTACATATGATTTACCACACGCCCTCTTCAGGTTAGAATAAATGAACATCTAAAAAGTACCCAATTAGGGGATATTGAAAAATCTGGTTTAGCAGACCATGCTTGGTCAAATGATCACAGGATTCAGTGTTCAGAAGCTAAAGTTTTACATAAGGAGTCGCATTGGCGAGAACGAAAGTTTATTGAAGCTGCGTTTATAATGCAGAATAAAGAAGTTTTCAGTCAACCAAGCACGGACATACCAAACATATGGAAACCACTCCTTAAGGAAAACAGGCGTCTTAGGATTAAAAAGGGGGCGGGCCGTCACACCTGACTGCACACCAAGTAGTATAAGTAGTAGCCTAGAGACTAGATTGTTTAGTTTACACTTGATAACGACTAGAGATACTTACTAACCGAAACGTCGTGTTTTAAAATAAATAAAGACAATGGAAGTCCGAAATTTTATATCTACACAACCATTGTCTACGAGTTTCAAACAAAGACAACTGATATGGTACGGCCATGTACAACGGATGAACGACGAAAGATTACCAAAGCAGTTCCTAGAATGGCAACCAATAGGGCACAGAAAAAGAGGGCGTCCTAAACTAGAATGGCAACAGTCAATCCAAAGATCAATGAGTCAAAAAAATCTGACAGAAGATGGTTGTCAGGATCGAAGGAGGTAGAGATTAGGCGTCGGACAACGTAGAAAAACGTTCTAAACCGACATAGTAGTAGTAGTAGTAGTAGTAGTAGGTACCACGTACCTTCTGCTATCTTAAATTTATCATGAACAACTTTCGCTACCGGTGCCAGACAATTGGTGGTACAACTCGCCATGGAAACGACCTTGTCGCTGGTTTTAAACTTGTCGTCGTTGACGCCCAAAACGTACATAGGAGCGTCCTTGGATGGGGCCGAAATCGCCACCCTTTTTACAGATCCCTTGATGTGTTTACTTGCTTTTTCTACTGTCGTAAACTGACCGGAGCATTCTAGGACATAGTCGACACCCAAGCTGTCCCAAGGGATCTACAAGTACGCAGAAATTGATCCTGGGGACACATAGGCGCACCTAGAGGGGTAGTCCGATTTTCTTTTAGACATTTTTTATATATTTCACGAATAAAAATATAAAATAGCACAAAATACGACATTAGGAATTCTCGGGCACCCCCCAGAGGCCTCGGCCATGCATGGACGCAGTAAGGGGGGGCCTTGGGGCCCGGGTTCCCCCCTAAGCCTAAGATTTTTTTTAGTTATTTTCTGCATATTTTATGAATAAACACAAAAAATAGCATGAAATAGCATGAAATACGACATTATGAGGCCTCGGGCACCCCCAAAAAGGCCTCGCCCCCCCCAAGACATATTTTTGGGTGCGCCACTGCATTATGGCTTCTTTTATTTTCTTATAGGTTGTGTAATACACACCTTGGCAAGATCTCTTTCTGTCGTTAGCTGAATTTTCTTATCATTGATCACCAAACTTTTTCCGTCATCGCAGACCGTACCGAAAAATCTTCCGTGAGTTGAATCGTGTTTAAATACGTAAGCTAAATACTTGGCATCACTTGCTGCGGGATCGTTTATTGCCACAGGAACCAGGGATGCTTTTTTTTCAAACATGATCCTTAAAACCAAGCGACCGATTCTTCCGAACCCATTAATACCGACTTTGGCCATTTTTCATCTGAAATATTATAAAATATAATTTTGATTTGTAACAAATTATAAAATAATATTTTAATGAATTTCTTAACACATGTCAAATTGCTGATTTTGCAATAATATAATACCAGTTCTCTTCATTACCCTCTGTAATATAAAGGGGGAACTGTTCCAATTAAGGCTAGGGTCACTGCAGTTTTATGTATATTCTAAAATATAGAAAACTATTATGTTGGGTTTTATATCATTTAATAAATTTCTTTATGCTCTCTAGGGAATAAAAGTGTACGTTTAACCCCTTTTTTCAAGGGGGTAGTATTTCTTGTCCCCAGTGATTAAAAGTAATTTCTATAAAACCATAAAGGCAAAATAGGTTTTTGAATTATTTTATTTTATCATAATACAAAAAACAAAAAGGAATCAAGATATATACACGATAACGATTATTTTGTTGCTTCTAGCTTGCCGTAAGCTTACTGTACTTTGCTGATGACTTGGTTCGTTTCGATTCTTATTGTGTCCTTCGGCATAGAATATTACTTCTATATAAACGAAGCATTTAACTTTCTAGACTTCTCCAGGATGTAAACCAAGAATACCTTTTCGGTGAAATTTTCGAAATTCTGTTTATTGCATCATTTTCGGTACTGAAATCTGCGTTCTTTGGTGGCCTTTTCCATGCCCATCTCAGAGTAAGAATAGGCTTTATTCTTTGGTCCTTTGTTTGTTCCATCTTCAAGAAATGTAATTCGAACTTTTTCTCGACTAAACTTATTTAGTTATACTGTGTTATGAAATAAATAATATTTTTTCCACATTTTTTGTTTTTTAGCCTCTGATTGACTTTTGTTTAATGTCATGACATGACAACTATCACTGCCTACTGTTTTATTATATACGGGGGGTTGACATGCTAAAACTACAGTACCGGTAAGTGGTTTAATACCAAATTATATGAGTTGTGTTAAGTTTGGCAAACCAGGTCTAAAAATTTGTTTTTTGAAAAATTTGTTTTCAAAGAAATGTTTTTGAACAAATTTCCATTTGAAGAAAATATTTTCGAACAAATTTCCATTCAAAGAAAATATTTTCGAACAAATTTCCGTTCGAAGAAAATGATTTCGAACAAATTTCTGTTTGAAGAAAATGTTTTCGAACAATTTTCCTTTCGGAGAAAACGTTTTCGAACATTCTTTTGTTAGAAGAAAATGTTTTCGAACAATTTTCCGCTTGAACAAAATGATTTTCGAAGTTTATGCTTTCGAACAATAATATTTATATGAAATGTACTATAAAATTTTAGTAGTAGTTAAAGCCGAACCTTACGAAAACTCGAACTGTATTTGGGCATTTTTTTTCTTTTGATAAAATGTAAAAATCGGGATAAAAAGGGACTAAAAAACCACAAAACCTAAAAACACCCAAAAAGTGTGAAAAAGCTTGGAAAATAAACTAATCAGTGCGAAAAATAGCGTATAAACATAATGATAAAAGTTTCATTTTATCCCTTGATATGTTATTATATACTATTAATAAACTTTTAACATTGAAATGTATTTTTGTCTTATTTGTGTATTTATTTAGTACGTATTATTTTTCTACAAAAAACACAAATAATATGTACTGTATAAAAATGAGTTTTTTTCACGAACGTCTATGGAAATTTGAGTGCGGTTTTGATACTCGTGTCGCTACCCCTAGAGACGCCAGGCTTCCAGGCGCAGTGACCCTATCCCAGGCCACATGGTATTGTCCCAGGAAACGATAAAGCGGACGAACTCGCCAGGGGTGGATCCCGGCAGAAATGCGTCGGGCCCATTGACTTCTATACCCTCGGGCCAGAGCCTTTCCTGGGGCTTACAAGAAGGCAAATGAAGTCGGCTCTAATAGAGTGGATCCAGAAAGAGATACAAAAGGAATGAATCAACACAGGAAACGCCAGACAGGTGAAGGAGTGTGTGACAGGATACAACAAGTCCCGGAGGGACTGGCTGCTTCGTAGAACACGAAGAAAGGTTCACTTGGCGAAGATAAGAGTGAAGAGTGAGACCTCGGCACATACAAGGAGGCACGAACAGGGGTATTCAAAGAGGAAGCCTTTGAGACGGAGGACCTTCTGAATCTAAGGTGGCCCAATATTCTGTCCTTTGTACAGATGATGGGCAGATTCCTTAGAGAAGGAAAGATGCAGTAGGAGGGATGCCCGGAGGTTGGCGAAAAAGGCGCTTCATGTGCCTAGAGCTTACCCCACACTACTACTACTATCGCTCTAAAAAATAAATGGATTCATCACGGATCTGATACCGTTCTAGCCCATTATCACACAGTTCTTCTATTGAATTGAAGTCCTGTGAATAGGTCCAAACCACAGTAAACTAATTATTTCGTCTATGGTCCAAACTCTAAATTACTACTACTATGTCGGTTTAGAACGTTTTTCTACGTTGTCCGACGACGCCTATTCTCCACCTCCTTCGATCCTGACAATCATCCTCTGTCATTGATCTTTGGATTGACTGTTGCCATTTTAGTTTAGGACGCCTCTTTTTTTCTGCGCCCTATTGGTTGCCATTCTAGGACCTGCTTTGGTAATCTTTCGTCGTTCATCCGTTGTACATGGCCGTACCATATCAGTTGCCTTGCAGTGATGTCATCCGTTATGCTTCCCTCGATTCCCATTCTTTCTTTTATGATCTCATTTCTTATGTGATCTATTCTAGATATTCTCATTGATCTTCTTATTGCATCCATTTCGACACTTTCCATTTTTGTTTTGTATTTTTCTGTTACGCGACAAGTCTCTATTCCATACAACAGCGTGCTTTTGACCATTGTTTCATATATGTTAAATTTCACATTCTTTTTTATCTCTCTGCTCCATAAAATACTGTTAAGACATCCAATAACTTTTTTTGCTTTTACTATTCTTTTTTCCAATTCTTTACAGTCTGTGCCTGTCTTATCAAATGTGACACCCAAGTATACATACTCATTGCATGGAGATATTGTTTGTCCATTTTCTAGTACTAACTCACTGGATTCGTTTTCAATACATAAGTACTGTGTCTTATCCACGTTCACTGTTAGTCCCCACTTTTGGTATTCTTTTGTTAACTTTCTCATCATATACTCCATGTCTTCTTTATCATTAGCCACAATTACTTGGTCGTCAGCAAACTGTAGTGTGTATATGGTAAATTGATCGTTAAGTTGTATTCCCATGTCGTGCACTTTACGTTTCCAGTTTTTTAGAGCTACTGCGATATACATTTTAAAAAGAGTTGGAGAGATACAACATCCCTGTCTTAAGCCTTTTGTTACCAGGAATTTTTTTGAAAGTCGGTTTCCAATTTTAATTTTAGATTTTGACCCTTTGTATAGTTCTTTTATCGCTTTTATGTATGTATGATTGATATTAGTTTGCTCTAAAACTGTCCGTAATTTTTCTACTGGAACGGTATCATGTGCTTTTTGTAGGTCCACAAAGGTAACATGAGTCTCTATATTTCTGGCGCTCCTTTTCTCAATTACTTGTTTAAGACAAAAAACATTATCACTACAAGATCTGCCTACGCGAAACCCACTTTGCTCTTCTTCTTCTTGTTCATGAAAATCATTCTCTATTAGATCTCTAAGAATCCTACCGTACAATCTACTTAGAGTACTGGTTACTGAAATTCCTCTGTAATTGTTGCAATCCAGCTTGTTTCCTTTTTTATGTATTGAGGATATGAATGCAATTTTCCAATCATTAGGTACTGGATGTCCGTTTATGCATTGATTAATAATATATGTGAGAAACTCTAAATACACCCAAATAAGACGTTTTCGGTTTTATCTCATTTTTCTTTTTCTTCCTCGTACTGAAGGTAAAAATTGCCCCTTTTCATTACAGTCTTATGTCTCACAGAACTGATTTTACGAAAGCAATTAAACATAAAAACAAATTAATTATAGGCCTAAATATTCTAGGAATAATTCATATCTTGTAAGTAATGTTAGGGTGACCAGATATAGAGTATTATACTCTTTTGACCCTTGCAAAACCCGCTTTTTTTCTCGAAATTTAGACAAAATATACTTTTTTGGGTCAACAAAGGTCAAACCATTATAATTTAACTTGTGAAGAACTTAGACAAATTAGTGCTCAAAAATACAATATAGTAGTTTACCTAACTAGTGCGGAAAAGACACTTTACGCACGAGTTAGGTACACTATTTTTTTTATAAGCGTGAGGAAAAAACTAAAAATTAATCAGAAAATTATTTATATTCAAAACGTTTTAATCAAATCAATTATTATTATTCACATTCTAGCGGCTTCTAGAACTGACTGGGGTAGATCTTCGTCCGAAGAATCCATTGAAAATCTGATTTTTTTGTTTGAAAAATTCAAAAGACGCTTGTATCTGCAAAATTGGCTTTGTTTTGACAGTTTGTTTGTACTTTGTTGCTATGGTGATTTAAGATGCCAAATCTAAAACCACTAGTGTTCATTGTTGTTTGACATTGACAATGACGATATTTATACCGGGGAGGTTTAAAATTTATAATTTGAACCTATTTTACTGAAAACTTTATTTTATCGAAAATATTGAAAATATAGCAGAATTTTAGTCAATTTGAACATTTTTGGATATTTCGTGTGCTAGGAAAGATACAAATGTATTTTGAACGGTCTAAATGTTATAGAACACCTCAAAATCGTAACAAATTTACTTTTCCGCAATAGTGCGGAAAAGTGGCACTTTCCACACTAAAATGCGTGCGGAAAAGTGGACTTTTCCGCACGCTTATAGAAAAAAGAACAAAAGCAGCAAATTCTGTCAATTTTATTATAATTTCTAGTCATTTATACCTTGGGTCAAAAAATACCTACAAATAACCACCAATTTTTGTGATGTCTGTCCATCTGTCTGGCAGTGGCGGCTGAGCTACAGTGCCCTCCAAAAACTGAGGACCGGAGGAATGTTTAATTTAGTTGACGTCGGCCATATTCATCGTGCGAAAACGTTCATTGCTCCTCCTACGCGTTGCCGGTTTTATCATCACGGAAGACGTATGAGTTTGTTTTGATTTGGGGTAGGTCAGTATGCCAAGCAAGACTGATATTAGGTGCCAATTGAATAGTGCCTATAGGCAACACATTACCGAACATAATGAAAATGTGGCAAAAATAGACATATACTTAGTAGGTTAATAGACTGTTTAAAATTCTGTGGGATTTTTGAGGTTGCTCTACGGAGCCATGAGGAGTCTGAAACTGGTGGTAATCCAAGCACTTTGCGCATATAAAAGAAGGGCGAATAGATTTTATTTATAAACAAATAAACTAAATGAACCAAGTAGCGGCTTGTTTGTAAAATGCTAAAATAAGATTGTTTAGGTAAATGTTTTTATCTCTTTTTTCATGCAATATAAATTTCTGCCCCCCCTCCCCAATTTACAACGTCACTGGTAGTTAATGAGCATATTTAAACTTCTATATTTTTTTAATTATTCTAAACATGATTTGTAAAAAAAAATCTGGTCACCCTAAGAACGACAATAATACCCTAAGAAAAAAATGCTTGGTAATCTTGTTTGGTCCATATATTTATTGACCCTTTACTTAATCTTGTTAATGATAAGAAATTCCTCAATTCGTTTTAACTTAATGTGACTTTTCATCTTTGTTTGACTTATGCCTACAGGGTATACCTTTGTCTTTGTTTTTTAAAAACAAATTGAGGCGAGATGGGTTCATTTATTGAAGAATTTCAGTAAAATTAGTTAGTTTGTAAATCAGATCCAAAAACAAAGATTTTTGCACATTGTTAGTAACGTTTATAGTTTTTTAAGAAAATAATGAAGATTTTTTGTGTTTTTGTGCTAGTTTTTGGTACAAATATTTTAAAAATAAATACGGTAGGATTAACTTTTTATTTGTTTTATTTTTATATGCTTTACTTTCTTCAATATTATTGCAAAATTTAGTATTTTTGCTGTAGGGTAGTGTTTCTATCTATCTATCTATCTATCTATCTATCTATCTATCTATCTATCTATCTATCTATCTATTTATCTTTCACTCTTCTCTGTCTGTCGCCGTGTTCATCCATCTAGTCCCCGCATGTTTCTTCAAATCGTCCGCCTATCTCATTTGAGGTCTTCCCCTACTTCTTTTATTTTCCCAAGATCTCCAGATTAAAATGCATTTGTTCCATCGATCGTCTTTCTGTCTGATATTATGACCGTGTGATTGTGGTAAATCATTTGTAGGTGAAACGAAACGCCCTCTTCAGGTTAGAATAAATGAACATCTAAAAAGTACCCAATTAGGGGATATTGAAAAATCCGGTTTAGCAGATCATGCATGGTCAAATGATCACAGGATTCAGTGGTCAGAAGCTAAAGTTTTACATAAGGAGTCGCAGTGGCGAAAACGAAAGTTTATTGAAGCTGCGTTTATAATGCAGAATAAAGAAGTTTTCAGTCAACCAAGCACGGACATACCAAACATATGGAAACCACTTCTTAAGCAAAACAGGCGTCTTAAGATTAAACAATGGGGCGGGCCGTCACACCTGACTGCACACCAAGTAGTATAAGTAGTAGCCTAAAGACTAGATTGTTTAGTATACACTTGATAACGGTTAGAGATACTTACTAACCGAAACGTTGTGTTTTAAAATAAATAAAGACAATGGAAGTCCGAAATTTTATATCTTCTAGGGCCTGGTTAAATAGTTTAGGGGATATTGTGTCACCCTGGCTGATACCTCTTTTTATGAGGATTGACTTGGTTCCTTCGTGGATTTTGATTGATGTTGTTGCTTCGCTATATATATTGGCTATTAAGTCTGTGTATCTGTGATCTAGTCGGCTATTACCCAACAAACATTTAAAGTTGTAACGACGAAACCCCAACTAGAAAGAATTTCTTAAAAGTAACCGCAACGTACTCCCGCTACGTCTCAGTATACCATACAGCGACGTTATAATTCCCTAAGTGGGGAACCAATTTCTAGTTATAACTACTTGGCCAAGTGTTTAAAGTCACTGTAGTAACAACTACACTACTACGTCGTAGCCAGGTATCTACTACGTCGTAGAGGCTGTTTTTTTTCGTAATGGCATAAAAGTTGCGATGTAGTTGCAAATAATATAATCGTTTCTTTTTGGTAGAATTGTTACACAATATGGTGGACACAACAGTAAACAGACTCGCTTAGTTTTTTTGTTTGGTTATGGTTATAATATGTACTATGTTATCCAAAAGTGTGAGATTTTACGAGCAGAGGATCAAAATTCGAGTGCGACGCAAAGTTTTTTGTATAACATGCATTATATATATTGCAAAAAACCGGTGCGCCCGTAAAATTGAGCCGTTTTCGGGTAGCTGATGGAATTTTTGTGTTGTGATTTTGGAGGTTATGTTTTCATAATCGACAGTTAACTCCAACAAATGGTGCTTAAGAAGAGCATTTTTGGTAAGCTTCAACTAATTTGTTTATAAAATAGTATTATGAGCTCATAAAACGACCAAAATAATATTAAATTTTCTTTCTTACATAAAAACATGGCGTCCCAAACTATATTCCCTGATAGTCGAAAGGGTTACTTGAAAGTGAGCCTAAGTTACGGCAACGTGTCACTTACGACTTTTATGTCGGCATTCCTTTTTAGTTCTAGATAACACACTCGAATTTCTACTCCTTCGTTGCAGAAACGTATTATTAACTAGCTTTCGCCACTAGAAAACGTCTACAGAGTGATAGGAACCACGCGATAAGTATAACTACTACCCTCAAATTATTGGGGTGTCGCCATAACATATTGTGCAAAGCGGACCGAACCGTGGTCTTCTGTGGGTGTCGCCACTTGTCATTTGCCGCTTCTGTCAACAACAGCACCACTGCTTATAGGTTATGTACGAGCGTGAATTTGTGGTAGGTTTTAAAACAAAAACAAGATAAATTAAAGTCCATTAGAACAATAAATGAAGTGCCAATAAAAAGTGTTTTTTAAAAATGTATGTTGCAGTCGAGAGCATGATTCCTATTCTAGAATTTCTAAGAAGTGTTGGTCAAGGAACTAAAAGAACGTAGTCACATCAATGAAATCAACTTATTGTTACTTTTTTTATTTACACATTGCTCTCACAATTCGTATGTAATATGTTTTATTGTTTTTAGATATTTTGGCATTGTCAATATTCAGTAATTTTTATTATTATAAGCCCTATAAGTAAAAAAACAATCTCTGAGACTTGTTAGATCGCTTAGAAATCCGCATGTAACCACGATATATTTAACTTGTTTTTTTATTAGCCGCAAACAGCGCAAAAGTTCCTAGATGAAGTCTAGCATTCTAGCATATCCCAGAGGTTATTTTAGGGGCCGTGCATAAATTAGATATTAGGGACCTATTGCAATAAAGCCTGGCACATTGTACACAGCAGAAATTTACTTCCAAACCAAGCTTTAACAACAGCACAAATTTGAAGAAAACCAAAAAGACAATGACCCAAGCTCAACACATAAAATGAGTCACAGTGAGACACGACACGTCAGCACAAGAGGGTTACGATGGCGATAGGGTGGTGCCACAGCACAAACCACGAACGACCGTAAAGACAGTACAAGAATAGAACAGCAACAAGTAGCGTAAAAGATTAAGGATGGAGATTAAGCATGGACCAGGAAATTCTTAAAATCCGCGTGCGGTACTCGTTACTTTGGATAAATATTTTGCATTTTGAATGTTTTGCAAAATGGTCAAGCAATAAGCTCGAAAAATGGACTGCTCAAGGTAGTTAAAAAAATATTTGCAAAACTATTCCTAATATTCCCATATTATAAAAGGAGCCACAAAAAGTAGGGTTAAGAATGTGTGCGACCAAGATGCGACTTCAAAAAGTCTACGTTTTCAAAGTAGAAACAGGAAGGAGAGATTACTTTAAAAGATCGACACGGTAATTAAGTAGGATATAAAAGTCAGGGCGACTACGAAATAATGACTAAAAAGAAAGTAAAACTTTAGCAACGTCCTATTGTGGTAGAGAAGACTATCAGAATCGACTATCAAGAAAAAATCCTAAGAAGTAGTTTAGAGGGTCGTTTTTACGAAACATCTACTATTTCCTGATACTAAATAGTAGTTAGAACTAAAAAGTATCAAATTTTGGTTGGAAGCACCACATTTCTACTATAAGAAAGTAGCAAAGCCTTTAGAACATGTAGCCGCTACTATAAATGTTAGTTGGGTAATTAAAGATGCTTTTATTGCCCAGTGCTCAATGCTATCGAAAGCTTTTTCAAGGTCCTTAAACGCAATATATAGTGGAATTTTGTATTCGTTGGCTCGTTCTATTAGGATTTTCATGGTTAATAGGTGTTCAACTGTACTGAAACCTTTTCTGAAGCTTACTTGTTCTTTTAATTGATATCCGTCAAATTTTGTTGTTAGTCTATCTGTTAATATTTTCGTGACAGTTTTTTAGGTCTGCTCTATTTGCCTTTCTTGTATAGAATAATGGTTATGGATTCTTTCCAGTTGTTTGGGATTATTTTTTCTTTTAGTATTTTATTCAGTAGGATATGGAGGATTACATTTTTACCACCGTACTTGAGCATTTCTACCGTTACTCCGTCTTTTCCAGGTGATTTGTTATTTTTGATTTTTTTTAATGCTCTCTTTATTCCCACTTTGCTTATTTCAGGTTGTAGCTCTGAGTTTATGTTCTTCATTTTTGTTGTGGTTCCCTTTTTGTTTGGTATAATTCTGTATAGAGTAGTTTTGTGATATTTATAATATCCTCTTTAAAGTTTGTTTCTATGCCGTTCATATCCTTTATTTTAATTATTTCATATCTACCTAGAGTCGGCTTTAGACATTTTATATTTCTATTATTTTCTATAACACTCTCAACTTTTATTTCTTGGCTCTTTCTCTTATTTTCTTTTATCTTTTTTCTCTAAAGTATATAATACGCTAATAATAAATAATATTTTTTAGGTATATGTTCCTAATACCTCATCCTCAACCGCCAAGCCTTATACCTCATCCCTCAAACTCCCTCATTCAAAATCACCCTCCGAACCCCTCTACCATTCGAGTTACAGCAAAGTGTATGTTCATAATGAAAAAAATTATACTTCAAGCTTAAATAGCTTAAATAATCAAGGTGAAAACGTGTATCCAGTCTATTCTGGTTCTGAAAAGGAACATAAGCTGTCCAAGAAGATTGAAGATTTACTAGATGAACATAATTCTAATATTGTGGAGAAAGACACCCTTAACAATAGGGTGGTTTACAAGAGGAGGATAGAAAAAAGCAAACAGATTCCTGTTTTTAATGCGTAAGTTAGCTTTAAATTACTTTTAGAATGGTCTATTTTACACAATTTTTTATATTTTAGCTGCCCAAAAGATGAATCAGGTCAGTTTGTGTATGATCTATCTTGTAACCAGTATTTAGATTGTTGGAAAGGGAGAGGAGGGCCACGGAACTGCGCTCCTGGCACTTTATTCAACCCTAAAACTCTAGAATGTGACTTTCCTGAAAAAGTTGAATGTTTAACAGGTATGTCTCTCTCTTCTCCTTATCTTCTATATCTACTATTTGACTTTATTTCTTTTTTAGGTCCGGGAAGAACATCAAACATAATCCAACAGAGATCAGCAAAAATTGAAGCATTCGAACAAGCAGAGTGTCCTGAAGGCTTTAGTGGTCTAATTCCCAACTACACTGACTGTTCTAAGTTCATTCAATGCCACAATGGAAAGCCTTTCTCACAAAACTGCCCACCGGGTACTCTATTCGACACAACTTTAAGTATCTGCAATTTTCCTGATAAATGTACCTGCTTCTCCAATCAGGGCACCTATCTTTACCACAAAGAAACCCCACAACAGCAATATCAATCAATATCTGACAACCAACTTGAATCTGGATGGTCTCAAGAACACAACCACCCAACGCAAAATACTAATTACCAAGAACAAACTTCTTGGAACGTACCAACAAAAACCCAAGGACTTCAGTACACTCAGTATATATCATGTGACCCAAACAAATATAACTGTAGTCAATACTCTGAATCCAGAACAGTTACGACGGGCTGCAACCCTTTGACACTGGAATGTGAAGAAATACCAGATCAGCAAAATCAAAACTATCAAGAAAGTAGAACATACTCTGGGTATGGTAAGCATCAAACAACTGAAACTAAGAATTATGACACCATTTGTAACATTAACGATAAAAATTGTTATAGAGGTACACCAAATACGCATCAATCATATCAGACTGGTAAAAGTTATGAATCTCATTCTCATGGTAGAGAAAAAGGTACACCAAAATGTCCCCAAGGTTTTCAAGGCATCACCAAACATCCTACTGATTGTAAAAAATTCTTAAACTGTGCAAATGGTATTACATATATCCAAGACTGTGCACCTGGTACTCTTTTCAACCCTTTGAACAATATTTGTGATTTCCCTTACAACGTAAAATGTGACCGAAGCGGTGGGGATCAGGAAGGAAGAGATGTGGAAGAAGAAAACAACAACTTCATTCCTCCTGAGTTTCACAGAGCACCACCTCATGCGGGCGATAGGCAGGGGAAATGCCAAGGAACCTCATGCGACGAAGAGCAATGGAACCAAGGTGGCTCATATAATTCAAACCTAGATCAAAAGGGATACCAGTGGAATCAAGGTCAACCTCAACCAGGACATCATATTAGCACTTATCAAGGACATACTCATACACAATCAGGATATTATCCAGGGCAAAACAAACCAAGCTATTCAACTGGGGAACCTCAATATTATCAACCAGGTTATACTACCACTCAGCAAGGTTCTTATGACCAAAGGTTATGCCAACCTGGCCAACAAGGGTGTCAAACTGTGTCTTCTCAAACAGGTTCCACTGGGCATACTCAATATTATCAACCAGGTTATGGCTCTACCACCCAGCAAGGATCTCACAACCAAGTTTTGTGTCAACCTGGGCAACATGGATGTCAAAATGTGCGTCCTCAATCAAGTTCCACTGGACAAACTCAGTATTATCAACCAGGTTATGGTTCAACTACTCAGCAGGTGTTGTGTCAACCTGGACAGCATGGATGTCAAAATGTGCCTTCGCAATCAAGTTCCACTGGGCATACTCAATATTATCAACCAGGTTATGGTTCAGCTACTCAGCAGGTGTTGTGTCAACCAGGGCAGCATGGATGTCAAAATGTGCCTTTGCAATCAAGTTCTACTGGGCATACTCAATATTATCAACCAGGTTATGGTTCAACTACTCAGCAAGTTTTGTGTCAACCCGTGCAGCAAGGGTGTCAAAATCAGCCTTCTCAACCAAGTGCCACTGGGTATACGACTCAGTATTACCAACCAGGTTATGGTGCCACTACACAGCAAGGTTCTTACAACCAAGTATTATGTCAACCTGGTCAACCAGGATGTCAAAATAAGCCTCCTCAACCGACTCCGCCTGGGCAGACTCAATATTACCAACCAGCACCTCAGCAAGGTGGTAATAATCAAGGATATTACAGTCATACCAATTGTCAACCAGGACAAACAAATTGCCCACCTAGCGTCGAAGAAAAAGGTTCAAATTGTCCTCCTGGGTATAGTTGCCAACCAAACTACCAACCCAGCCAAGGTCAGGGAGGATATCAAATTAGTAGTAGTGGGTATGGACAACCCAGTTCCGGAGGATACAATATCACACAGGTAGGTTTGTTTGCGATATTTGGAATACTTTATAAACATGGTAAATTAAATATCAATATTTGTTTTAGAGTGGTGTAGCTCCTTGTCACCCCAGTCAACAAGGTTGTGTTCCAGTACAACCACCATCTAGAGGCAATAAAAAATTCTACGTCGTTGAAGAAACTCAAACACCAGAAGGAGGTTATGGCAACGTTTATCCAGTTTACCAAGTAGGAGAAAACCCACAAAATCCACCACAAGCACCTCAGATAGGGGGAAGTGCTAGTTATATCCCGTCTTCAGGAGGTAGTGGAAGTCAGCCTACGTATATCACAAGACCGGAAGGCCAAATTCTGCCTGGTAAGTCAGAAAAAAATTTCTATTTATGATACTTCTAATTATTCTTATTCATTTCCCTCGTGCCCAGAATGCTCTGGTATTCTGGTATCCATACTAATAAAACATTGTTAGCGCTACCAAGCGCATTCAGCGAATCCCTGCAGCCCCTCACGGTTCTCGATGAGACCGTATAGGAATCAAACGCTCTTAAGGCTGCTTGACTGTCGGATTTTTATTGTCCTGTTGGTCCATTCGTGGTCAGTAATCCACCGGGCACACAGTTCAATGGCTACGAGTTCGGCCTGAAATATAGTAGCCAATTGGCCGAGACTATGTTTAATCTCGACTTTTTATTGGATACTGACATTTCCAGATCCAACGGCTGATGGCATTTTGGATCCGTCGGTATACTAGAAGCTATCGTTATTTAAAAAATTGGTCCTGTTCTTTAACAAGTCCTCCCTCTTTGGGAGTGTAATTTTGTATAGCTTTCTGCTTTCCGTGTTGGGCATGACGTCGGATATCATTCCTAGAGTTGCATCCAACTCTTGTTCCCTAATTAGGGCTGTTGATATCACTTTGTTTGCTCTGCTATCCTGGTGGTTGACCCTTATTCTATAAGTTGTTCTTCGTGCCTTCGCCTGTAAGAAAATGTGACGCGGAGATAAGTTTAGTAAGCATTCAAGCGCAGTCGATGGGCTAGAGCTCATTGCACCACATATGGCAAGACTGGCCTGTCGTTGTAAACTGGTTAGTTTGGCCCTTGACGTTCTTCTCAAACCAGACTATGCAGTCAGTATATTTGTTTGGGGCTAGTGCCCCAGGTTTTTAAACAAATACTTTTGCACGTCCATAAGGATAAGTGTGACTTTGCGGGTTACCTTTTCTAAATGGGCATTCCAGGTGAGAGTTTTATCTAGGAGTGACCCCTAGGTATTAACTTCTGACGCAAATAAAATTATTTCACCGTTAAGCTCCGGAGGAGTCAGGAACTCTAGCTTTCTTTTACGGGTGAACGGTATAATGAGTGTTTTGCTGGGATTAACAGACATCTGTTCCCTATTACACCAGTCTTTTACCGTGTTTAGTACTTCTTCTAATTTTATAGGTCTTCGCACTCCTAATGTCACCTCTCAGCAAACTGGTGGTATAGGTACACCTTCAAGGACTTATCAACCTCCACGTCAAGGAGGTTATCAAGTTCCTGTAGATAACAAGGGTTACAAAGGAGTTGAACCAATCAATAAGGACGATGAAAGAACCTATCAGGGTTACTCCAGTCAAAGATTGCCGGGTTAGTATAAAGAAAGTGACCTCTGTCATCTCAAATATTGCCACTTGCACATTCACACCTCAGGAGACATATTTCTATATTACTACACATATTTTTTTTTTTTAATATTTTTTTTTTATTATAAATTAATTTTTGAAAAAACTGATTTTTGAAAAAGTATTATTTAAAAAAAATAATAATATTTTTTACCTTCCTATCCGCGTAGCAATGGTTAGAGAAGGTATTATTTTTGACAAAAAATTTTTTTTTGAGAAACGCCAAAAATGTGTTTTTTGGATGTATTTTGACCTTGCCTAGCAATATCGTCGTGATGTCTGTCTGTGTGTGTGTGTATATTATTTCTGTTATTTTTAAAAATAATTTTTTTGATTTTTTTTTTGTTTTTTCAATAAATTAGTTTTAAGAAAACTACTTTTTACTATATTTTTTTTTCGAAAACCATTTTTTGTTTTTTTTAGATTACGTCGATGTTTTTGATCCCAGCGAAACAAAAGCCAATTCCCTAGCCTCGACAAAGAGGCCTAAATCGCAGAAAAATCTCGAAATAGATCAGCAGGTGGCCTACAGTTTTCCTGAATACGTTTTCGAATACGAAGATGGGGAGCAAGTCACTTTGGCCCCAGAAAATTTCGTTTTGTTGGATAAAAAAGTGAAAACCAAGTGCGAGAAAGGAGATTTTAAGTGCGATAAGAACAAGTGTATCGAGAAGATCTTTGTTTGTGACGGAGAAAAGGTTAGTGATGGCAGTGGCGGCAGGTGACGTTATAAATTGGGGGAAGGGGGGGAGGACAGAAATTTAAATTGCATGAAAAATGAGATAAAAATCTTATATATATATATATATATATATATATATATATATATATATATATATTTATCGGTTTCACAACGTTCTACGCCTTCCGATACCCAATCTCCACTCGTTTCTGTTTGCCCATAATTCATCATCTAGGCCTCTTATTCTTATTTCACTGTCTATTCCTTCTTTCCAGCTTCTCCTTGGCCGTCCTCGTTTTCTTCGGCCAGTTGGTTTCCATTGTAGTATTTGTTTAGGTAGTATTTCATCATTCATTCTTTGTACATGTCCGTAACACACCAGTTGTTTTGTTCTTATATCATCCACTAAAGTACGTTCACCCACTGTCATAATTTCTCTTATTCTTTGATTTGTAACTCTTTCTCTTTTTGATTTCCCTGCTGCTCTTCTCCAATAGTCAATCTCCGTAGCGGAAAGCATTTTTTCTGTTCTATCCTTGATTGGCCATACTTTTGAGCCGTATGTAATAATACTTTTTACAATGGTGTTATATTTAAGCTTTTTGTTATGTTTTGATATACTTTGGTCCCAAATTATTCCATTTAATAAAGTTATTGCTTTTCTTCCTTGTACATTTCGATCTTTTATAGCTTTGTCTAGTGTTCCGTCAGCTGTAATTTTTAGACATAAGTATTTATACTCATCACAGGACTAAATTCGCTGCCCGGTATTTAAGATTAGATCCTGTTTCGTTCCACCGATACACATATACTCTGTCTTATTGAGATTAACCTCTAGTCCCCACTTATTATACTATTTTAGTAGTTTTCGTGTCATATATTCGAGGTCGTCATAATCCTGAGCCACTACTATCTGATCATCGGCGAAACATAAAGTATACAAGGTGGTTTCGTCCAACGGAATTCCCATGTTTTGGCATTTTCTCTTCCATACTTTAAGGACTTGTTCCAAGTATATCTTGAAGAGCGTGGGCGAGATACAGCAACCTTGTTTAAGACCTTTATTTACTTGAAAGCCTTTGGTTAGTTTTGCGTTTATTTTAACTTTTGCCTTACTATTGCGGTTTAACTCTTTGATGTCCTTAATTAGTTGTACGCTTATGTTTGTGTTTTCCAACGCTTTCCAAAGTAGATTTAGTGGTATACTATCATATGCCTTTTGCAAATCGACGTAAAGCAGATGCAGCTCTTGTCCTTATGCCATTTTCTTTTCAATAACTTGGGTTACACAAAAGAGATGATCTGAAGTTGATCTACCCGCCCTGAAACCAAACCTATTATTGACCCCCCTAAAAATTTACCTCATTTTACCCTAACAACTCGGATCTGTTGCCTGCGATATATTTATTTCCATTAATTTTCAATAGTTTTCAGCTGTTATATTTTTTTCCTTCCAAACGAATCAAAATCTATTTTTTTTAGGATTGTTCAGATGGCAAGGACGAGAAAAACTGCAAAGATTACGTCAATCAATTTGACGTCCACGAAAACTCCAGACTGGACGTTTTGGAGAAGCAAAGATATGACAACGTTACTCAATTTACTTGCGCATTGTTGTGCATACAAAACCGTCAGTTTGAGTGCAAATCGTTCAATTATAGGTAAAACAGTGGTTTTGGCGCAGCCCACGAGAAAGACCGGCCCGGGTGCGGAAATATCACGTGACCGTAGGAGGGTCACAAAGAACGCCTCCCGGCCAGCTGTCATTATAAAACATGTGTGTTTTCAGTTTTGGTATGTTTGTTTACGTCGATTTTTTTTTTAATTCGGGCACGAATTTTATCAAAGTTATTAAAATAACGCAGCCCACGAAAAAGACTGTCGTGATCTGCGTTAAAATAATTAATGGCTAATGAGTAAATTAAAAAGAAAATACCTATAAGATAAACAATGCCGCGAACGTGTAGTAGTGTTGTTGGTTGTCGGTCCAACTATAAAACTGAAACCGAATATGTTTCAGCTTTTAATTTGCTAGTGGATAAACAAATGCATGAAATTTGGTTGCGAAAAACTCCTAATGATTTAAGTATCTTAAAACGTCCACAAGTTGATAGCTAATGCAGTTTATTGAAATGAAAGTTGCAAACGGGAAAGAAGTGGTAAAAGATAAGATTGATCAAGTAATAGACATCCTTAGTGACATTTTCGATAGTGAGAGTGAAAATGTGTTCAATTGTCATTTCTTATTGAACAATTAGGTCTCTTGAAAAGGTCACTTGAGAATCAAAGATATTGTGGATACACTTTAATGTTGGCTACATCTTTATTTATCCAGTGCATACATATCAATTTCCAAAACTAAGGTAATATGTCTTCTGCACCCTCGCAGTATTAAAAAACTGATTTGTAAAATATCGTTAACAGATAGTAATCTCTCCGGTTGTGTGCAATATTTAAAAAGTAAGATACAGCTTTTAAAAGAACATAAGTTGGTAGTTAACTTACAGATTGATGAAATATATATTAAACTTTGTGACAAGACAAAGAAAAATTTAAAAAGTTAAAGCTTAGGTTTGTTATGTCCAATTTTAAAAGACTTGTATTGATTTGAAGTAACTAACGATATGATGTACCTAATATATGTACCTGAAGATATTAGAGTGCAAATTTTATATAATTTTTTATTTTATAGATTCAGTTCTTTTATCCATATTAAACACATACATCAGCAAAATATTTTTTTCAATTTTTGCCTATATGAGAACAAAAGAATTTGGTCAATTTATTTAAATTGTGTAAAAACAGATAATATATTAAACAATACAATACGAATCCTGGAACTCCTAAGATCACGTGACCGCCGACTTGCTTATAACGCGCCATGGCCGGTCTATATCGTTGGCTGCGGGTTTTGGATAGTCCCTGGGATAGTTTATGGTAGTACCAGTAGTGGCGTATATAGAAAAAAATTTCGGGGTGGGCCCGAGGCAGTTTGGGGGGGGCCCGAGGCCCCATATGGCCGTATTTTATGCTATTTTATGTTTGTATTTAGGAAATTTGTGAAAAATATCTAAAAAAATCTTAGCTTCGGGGGGGGGGGGCCCGGGCCCCCCAGGCCCCCCCTTATATACGCCACTGGGTAGCACATTATACCGCGTGAGCAAATTCACATCTAGGGATATAAATTTCTATAAGAGAATAAAAAACCGATAGATGATAGCATCATTTTTTTTTTAGAAAAATTGACAAAGCCTGTTTTTTGACCGACGAAAACATTGGTCAATCTGGCGCTCTTCAAACGTACTATCCATGTGACTACTACGAAAGAAAATCAACTAAAATGGATTGTTCTTCAATGCACAATTGTCCAAATGGCAAATGTCTAACTTCAGAACAAGTCTGTGATGGTAAGACTAAAGCGGGGTCTACACATAAGGTTTTGCCTGACGTTTTACTTGAGCAGGTAAAACGGATCAGGCAAAACATTTTGTGTAGACAATAAAACGTACGTTTTGCCTGACCTGAAGAAGACTGAAGTCGGACCTGTTGAACTGATCGGTGGACGCTTTGTTTCCGGTAAAACGTCAGTTTTAGCGGCATTTCTTGTGGTAGTGCATACAATTTTAATTCCTTTGGAGTGCAACTTAGAAGTTATATGAAACGTCCGACATTAGATAAGATAATTTTTTTAGGAAATCAAATAGGTTATTGTCTTCCTCCACTAATTTTTAATTTGTTTTAAACAAATAGTCCCGACATGTTTCGTAAGCAGAAACTTACATCTTCAGGGGACATTACCAAACTAAATCAGCACAAGATTTTGAAAAACTGGTTAAAAAACTATGTTTAGCTACTGAAACGGTTAAGTCATAGACATTTAAAACAAAAAACATTATTGACAAAAGCAGTGCTTCTTCCATGGTGTATCAAAAACTGATCCAAAAACGTACGTTAAAACAATCAAGTGTGTACGCTAGTCTTTCAACCGTCATACTTGACTTTTGACTGACAGGCAAGATGTAAGGTAAAACGTTATGTGAAGACCCCGCTTAAGAGTATCTCATATAGCACATCCCAATTCGCGGAATCACAATTTATATTAAGTAGTAGTTGATGGAATATGTAATACCATTAAAAATGGATAAGATGGATGTTATTTGTAGGTTTTAACGACTGTGGAAATCGTGAAGACGAAAAAAATTGCAGACCTGAAGATTTCGGATATGAAGTAAAGTTAGCTGGTTCAAATTCAGGACACGAAGGCCGGGTTGAAGTTACCGGTAAGATTTTACTCCTTTCATTTCTTTAGGTATTCTAATTTAACTTTATCCTTAATTTTAGTATTCAACCAAACGGGATATATATGTGACGATCAGTTCAGTATAACGGACGCAAACGTCCTCTGCAAAGAGCTGGGTTTCGTCCTAGGCGCAGCCGAGGTACGAGGCAACTCGTTCTTCGCCAAAGAGATCAAAGAAAACCACACTTTATATATGATGGATGATATTGAGTGTCTTGGAAACGAGACTAGTTTGATGGACTGCAACTTTGCTGGTTGGGGAATACACAATTGTGGCGACTTTGAGGTAAAGGTTGTGACTAATGGAACTTTAAAGTAAACATTATGACTTCAAAGTAGAAGTTATTACTTTAAAGTAAACATTATGACTTCAAAGTAGAATTTATTACTTTAAAGTAAATTTTGTCACTTTAAAGTGAATGATGTTACTTTTAAGTAATCTGTATTACTTTAAAGTAAATTTTATGACTTTAAAGTAATTGACCTTATAGTAATTTTTTTGCTTTAAATAAAATAATGGCAATCTTTAAAAAATTTTGGTAGCGGGTAAGGTGAAAAATTAATATATTTTAGATAGCTGGAGTGGTGTGTAAAACTCCAGAAGACAGATGTGGGGATGGATTTTGGAAATGTGACACCGGAAACGAGTGTGTACGAGTTCAATTCGTCTGTGATGGAATTTATGACTGCACTGATAATTCTGACGAGTCCAGTGGTCACTGTGACGTAAGTACCATTAATTTACTAATTATTTATTTTAAAGTTTTTTGCGATAAGCAGGTAACAATGTTCACCCAGCCTTTCTACAATTGTCAATTATTTTAGGCCCCTACACAGGTGCGATTAGTTAATGGGACCACAGAAAAAGAAGGAAGACTAGAAGTATCTCATCACGGTATTTGGGGAACCGTTTGCGATGATGATTTCAATGAAGATGCTGCCAAAATTGTCTGCAAATACTTGGGCTTCAAAGGTTCCGCGCTGGTTCAAAAGGAAGCATTTTATGGATCAGGTAAGTTTCAAAGATTAAAATACATATCATACAAATATTTTTTTATTATTTTCTTTATCTCGATATCTTTTCTTACTTTTTAAATGTTTAAAATTTGTCGATTTTTTTTTATTACAAGCTTTTATTTAACTTCACCTGTATGTATGTATGTAATCAAATCTTGCAACTCATTTTTGAAGAACTTCCAATGACTTCAAATTTCGCACAGCGTCTTAGTTCCGATGACAATACAATAATATGGTTTCATCGGGTACCTACCTCACCCCAAACATGGGGGGTGGAGAGGGGGTAAAACTTTAGTTTGTCCGATTTCAACCAAAATTGGTATCTGGGGGTTTTTGAGGACGAGAATTACGAGTTTTTGATCAGATTACAAAAATTCAATATGGCGGATTCAAAATGGACGATTTAATGTCAAGTTTTTCTGATTACTTTCAACTGACTTCAAATTTCGCATACGGTTATAGTTCCAATGACAATCCAATAATGAGGTATCAATGACTGCCTACCTCACTCCTAACATGGAGGGCGGAGAGGGGGTAAAATTTTAGTTTGTTGGATTTCCATCAAAATTGGTATCTGGGGGTTTTTGAGGATGAGGATTACGAATTTTTGATCAGATTACCAAAATTCAATATGGCGGATTCAAAATTGACGATTTAATGACGAGTTTTTCTGATTACTTTCAACTGACTTCCACGTAGGTATCTGATTGATTTAAAAATTTACATGCTCTCCCGCTAAAAAAGGGGTGGGGGGCGTAGGAGAGGTAAGGCTTTAGTTTGTTCGATCTCGACCAAAATTAATTAATCCTTGCGTAAAATGATCATAATAATAACGAACAGTTTTACGGTTTGACAGGAAAGACTCTCTGCAATATTGATGCGCTAGCTGAAATGCATAGACAAATCTAAAAATTTAAAAATAATTTTAGAAAAAAAACTTTTTGAAAACAAGCTTTTATAAAATGGACTAAAAAGCATAAAATAATTTTTTGAGGGTTCTGATATCATAATAATAAAAGCGATGGCCGTAGTTAATATTAGGAAAATGCCTTTCCATGCGCATTTGGTGGATCGTCCACAACCGATGATGGGCCGACTCTTCTTTTTTAATGTGACAAAATTAATCGACACACTGCCGGTCGCGGATGATCTGCCTAATATGAAGCAGGGATAATAATGTCCATCCATATCACAAAAATGTAAGGGTAGTTTGAGTAGGGTTGGGGTGGGTTGGGTTAAACTGTCTACCGTTACATTTCTCTGCTATAAGTTAATGAATTTGGATTTTCACTAAACTTCGAGTTAACAAGGCTAAAACAAAAACGGGTAAATATCCTTACGCCCGTTGCTTTTATTATTATGATATCAGAACCCTCAAAAAATTATTTTATGCTTTTTAGTCCATTTTCTAAAAGCTTGTTTTCAAAAAGTTTTTTTTTCTAAATTTATTTTAAAATTATCTCCGGATTATAAGTGACAATTTCTTTCAGGACCTGGTCCAATTTGGCTTGACCAAGTCAGTTGTCTTGGTAACGAAACTACACTGGAACAATGCACTCATTGGGAGTGGGGGGAACATAATTGTGATCACTCAGAAGACGTAGGAATCATCTGTGCTGCGAAAGACTCTGATGTAGAGTCTGTGCAGAGTGCCAGAAGTTCCAAAGTTGACAAGGATCAGTATGTTGCTGCTGAAAGTAGTTTAGGTAAAAATAAGAAAAAGTTTACTTCTGTGAACCATCATCACAAAGAGAGACCTAAGGAGTGTTCTTTTGGCGATCTGACATTAAAATCCACAGAACTAACTTCTTATTTTAACTGAGTATCTTTAAACAGTTAAAGGATTAGTGGAAAGTGACCAAAACTGGAATACTTTATCTATCTATCTATTTAGGCTTCTTTCAACCATCTTTGGACATAGGCCTCCCCAATACCTTCCACTCTTCTCTGTCTATCGCTGTGTTCATCCGTCTAATTCCCGCATGTTGCTTTAAATCGTCCGCTCATCTCATTTTGGGTCTTCCCCTACATTTTTTATTTTCTCAAGTCCTTCAGTTAACAATACATTTGTTAATCTTCGAATCTTAGAATGCTTTATAGTCTTCCAAATATGTTTTTTTCTAGGTTCCAACCACAATTCAATAGAACCAACACAATGTGGATATAGAAAAGACAACATATTTCTTCAGTCAGAAGATGTTCACTTTAGAGTGGTCCAGGGATCAGTGGCAAGACCTGGAGACTATCCTTGGCAAGTAAGTAGGTACCTAACCTAAACTCTTTTGATTTTCTCGTTGATAAACAAATACCAATACTCTATGATTCTCTTCAAAAAATTATATGTAGGTATGAATTCTTTAAATAATTTAAAATTAAGTAATCCATTCATCATTCAATAATTTATACACTGGGCATCTCTTCAATATTTCTCCTTGGCGAAATTGCAACTTGTCGTTTTTGGAAAGATAGATATTTTTAGAAAACTTTTTTTCGAGGGTATCTATTTTTGTAGGCAGCTCTAAAAGTGAAGGCTCACGACAAGACGGCGCATTGGTGTGGCGCTGTTGTCATATCGTCCAGATGGATTTTGACAGCTGCACATTGCCTCGAAGGCTACCCCAAAGGAGCATATGTGGTCGTGGCTGGTGAATATAACATTGATGAAAATGAAGGTAATAGAGAATTGTTGGAATAAAGCCAGGCTGTAATAGTGCCAGGCAGTATTCTGACAGTTTCATATTGAAAACTGACAGTTGATCATTCAAAATTGACATGTACATTTAAAACTCATTTATTTTATTTTCCATTAATAAAGGAAGGCATTATTTATTCCAAACTGGATAATCCTATTTTAAAAAGTGAAAATCTTAAAACTTCGATTTTCATTCTATATATATTTATCGGTTTCACAACATTCTACGTCTTCCGATACCCAATCTCCACTCGTTTCTGTTTGCCCATAATTCATCATCTAGGCCTCTTATTCTTATTTCACTGTCTATTCCTTCTCTCCAGCTTCTCCTTGGCCGTCCTCGTTTTCTTCGGCCATTTGGTCTCCCTTAGTATTTGTTTAGGTAGTCTTTCATCATTTATTCTTTGTACATGTCCGTACCACACCAGTTGTTTTGTTCTTATATCATCCACTAAAGTACGTTCACCCACTGTCATAATTTCTCTTATTCTTTGATTTCTAACTCTTTCTCTTTTTGATTTCCCTGCTGCTCTTCTCCAATAGTCCACCTCCGTAGCGGAAAGCATTTTTTCTGTCCTATCTTTGATTGGCCATACTTCTGAGTCGTATGTAATAATACTTTTTACAATGGTGTTATATATAAGCTTTTTGTTATGTTTTAATATACTTTGGTCCCAAATTAATCCATTTAATAAAGTTATTGCTTTTCTTCCTTGTACGTTTCGATCTTTTATAGCTTTGTCTAGTGTTCCGTCAGCTGTAATTTTTAGACCTAAGTCACAGGACTGAATTCGCTGCCCGGTATTTAGGATTGGATCCTGTTTCATTCCACTGATACACATATACTCTGTCTTATTGAGATTAACCTCTAGTCCTCATTTTCATTCTGACGGTGCGATATATTAAAATTTGCACGCTGAGGGTCTTTTCTTCGCTCTAATAACTGGCCTACTAATTTTAGTTAGTTCAATGGAAACAAAAAGTTAATAACTGTTTCTAAAAATTTCATGTTTATGGCAAATAAATCGTAACAAAAACTTAATGTTGCTTAAGACTCATTTTCTGGATGCGTATTTTATTCTTTGGTAATTTAGGCACAGAACAACAAGCTTTTATAGAAGAGTACTACGTCCACGAACAGTTTCGACAAGGTCACAAAATGGGCAATGACATTGCTCTTATCAAACTCAAAGGTTCTGGATTCAAGTTAAACCAAGACATTCAACCAATCTGTCTTCCAGAGGAAACAACAAATTATGAGTCAGAAGACTTAAATTGTACTATTTCCGGCTTTGGTACTGTTCAAACAGGAAAATCAGGTGAAAATTCTTTAAAAACGGTTTATTTTGTTCTAAATATTCATAAATCAGAAAGAACTTGTCCAAAAAAAAAAGGAAACATCAACAATAAAAAATTTCCTCTAAACCAGTATTGTCTGGGATTGTTCCTAGAATTGAAGCTGCGTTGCCGCGGTAAATTGCAAGACCTATTTGTCGTTTAATGAAGCATTTTGCATTTGTATTATTTATTAATTTTGATAATTCTTGAACAAAAGATTTAGCCTCTTCACCCCAGAGCCCCAATGTTTCAACGCTAAAGGGTACGAAAATGTACCCTTTGGCTTCCAGCTCTTCGTATTTTTTTTGCTTTATTATAATCTTTATTTTAGCCTATTCCCATACGCTAAGAGCTGCATGGATCCCAGTTCAAAAACTGGACATATGTAAAATGGCGCATGTTTACGGCGAACAAATTGGGGACGGGATGATATGCGCTGGGGACTTGGAGGGAGGAGTCGACGCTTGTGATGGTGACAGTGGAGGTCCTTTGGCATGCCTCGATAATGGTAAGTAAAAGAAAACAAAACAATATACTACCGCTACTACGTACGTTTAGAACGTTTTTCTAGGTTGTCCGACGACTATTCTCCACCTCCTTCGATCCTGACAATCATTTTCTGTCAGATTTTTTTGACTCATTGATCTTTGAATTGACTTTTGCCATTTTAGTTTAGGACGCCCTCTTTTTTTGCGCCCTATTGGTAGCCATTCTAGGACCTGCTTCGTAATATTTCGTCGTTCATCCGTTCTACATGGCCGTACCCAACTAACATTTATAGTAGCGGCTACATGTTCTAAAGGCTTTGCTACTTTCTTATAGTAGAAATGTGGTGATCCCAACCAAAATTTGTTACTTTTTAGTTCTAACTACTATTTAGTATCAGGAAATAGTAGATGTTTCGTAAAAACGACCCTCTAAACTACTTCATAGGATTGTTTCTTGATAGTCTATTCTGATAGTCTTCTCTACCACAATAGGACGTTGCTAAAGTTTTACTTTCTTTTTAGTCGTTATTTCGTAGTCGCCCTGACTTTTATATCCTACTTACTTACCACTAGAAAGTTAAGCTTCATAGGAGTCCCAAACAAGTGTATCCGACAACTACATTATAACTTTAATTTTTACCACAAAAGTTTGTGTCATCATAGTAACATCTGATGTAACAATGTAGACAAAATAACTTTTTGGATCAACTTTAAAGCCGCAACTACTTTCAAGTAACCTTTTCGACTATCAGGGAATATAGTTTGGGACGCCATGTTTTTATGTAAGAAAGAAAATTTAATATTTTTGTTGTCGTTTTATGAGCTCATATTAAAGAGCCATACTATTTTATAAACACATTAGTTGAAGCTTACCAAAAATGCTCTTCTTAAGCACCATTTGTTGGAGTTAACTGTCGATTATGAAAACATAACCTCCAAAATCACAACACAAAAATTCCATCAGCTACCAGAAAACGGCTCAATTTTACGGGCGCACCGGTTTTTTGCAATATATATAATGCATGTTATACAAAAAACTTTGCGTCGCACTCGAATTTTGATCCTCTGCTCGTAAATTCTCACACTTTTGGATAACATAGTTCATATTATAACCATAACCAAACAAAAAAACTAAGCGAGTCTGTTTACTGTTGTGTCCACCATATTGTGTAACAATTCTACCAAAAAGAAACGATTATATTATTTGCAACTACATCGCAACTTTTATGCCATTACGGAAAAAAAACAGCCTCTACGACGTAGTAGATACCTGGCTACGACGTAGTAGTGTAGTTGTTACTACAGTGACTTTAAACACTTGGCCAAGTAGTTATAACCAGAAATTGGTTCCCCACTTAGGGAATTATAACGTCGCTGTATGGTATACTGACACGTAGCGGGAGTACGTTGCGGTTACTTTTAAGAAATTCTTTCTAGTTGGGGTTTCGTCGTTACAACTTTAATTGTTTGTTGGGTACCATATCAGTTGTCTTTTAGTCTTTTATGATCTTCTTTTTTAGATGATCTGTCCTAGATATTCTCATTGATCTTCTT
This sequence comes from Aspidapion aeneum, assembly GCA_963576565.1. Taxonomy (NCBI): domain Eukaryota; kingdom Metazoa; phylum Arthropoda; class Insecta; order Coleoptera; family Brentidae; genus Aspidapion; species Aspidapion aeneum. The sequence goes on from OY755046.1 coordinate 70,195,608, forward strand.
ATTGCATCAATTTCGACACTTTCGATTCTTGTTTTGTATTTTTCTTTTACACGACAAGCCTCTATTCCATACAACAGCGTGCTTTTCACCATTGTTTCATATATGTTAAATTTTACATTCTTTTTTTATCTCTCTGCTCCATAAAATACTGTTAAGACATCCAATAACCTTTTTTGGTTTTACTATTCTTTTTTCCAGTTCTTTACCGTCTGTTCCTGTCTTATCAAATGTGACATCCAAGTGTACATATTCATTGCATGGAGATATTGTTTTTCCATTGTCTAGTTTTAACTCACTTGATTCGTTTCCAATACATAAGTAATGTGTCTTGTCCACGTTCACTGTTAATCCCCACTTCTGGTATTCTTCTGTTAACTTTCTCATCATATACCCCATGTCTTCTTTATCATTAGCAGTGGTTTTTTATAATTTTTTAAAGTAATTTTTCCTTACTAGTGGCGTAATACCCAGAAAAAGTTGTGTTTGTAATACAATTACTTGGTCATCAGCAAACTGTTGTGTGTATGGTAAATTGGTCGTTAAGTTGTATTCCCACACAGACATCGATATTTAAAGGCGATTTTACTGGTCTAAAATGTCCCTCTACTATTGTGGACAAACTAACAGTGTTTTTTTTGTTTTTTAGGAGTTTTTACCCTCTACGGAGTGACTTCATGGGGACAAAGATGTGGATATGCAAACAAACCGGGAGTTTATGTGAAAGTGTCGCACTATAAAAAGTGGATAGACAATATTATAAAGACCCATTCTTAGAAAAATTTGTTGATTTTTAAGTTTATTATTTTAAGAATAAAATTGTTATTTATCTAGTCAGTAAATTATATTTTGTACAGGGTAAAAAATAAATCTGTATATTTTTTAAAGGCGTTATGACCCCGGACTATTATTCCGATTTGTTAAAAGATCTTAAATTACGCAAAAAAATAAATATAAAATCAGGGTCAGTTTCAAAAATTAGATAAAAACGGAAGCAAATCTGAAAAAACCTCGGTGTTTCCCCAACATGGATTTTAAAACCGAGTCAAGTTATTATAACATAAATTTCTCAGAAAAATTTATCAATGTTAAAAAACTACTTTTACTACAAATATTTTTGATCCGTATTATATTGACTCAATAAAATCCACTTTTTAATTAAAAAAACAACTGTGATTTCAACAACAAAAATTCTTTGAATTTTCGTTTTTCTTGTTTGTTTATACATGCAACAGTATTGGAAAAACCGTGCAATCATAGATTTATTTAAATCCTTATTCCTTTTAAACAATTTTTGTCACTGTGATGTGCATGCCAATTATATATGGGTTTCCTACAAGGCCGTACCTAAAGGGGGATCAAGAGGATTAATCCCTCCAGGTGCTGTATTCTTGAATCACGTGCCCGTGAGTGAATAGCTTCTCACTTACTTTAACCTAGGTGATTGTGAGAGAGGATAGCTGCACTCACCCTGCACTCGAATCACGGACCGTCAAGAATACGGCCTCTGGAGTCGTATTCTTCAAAGTTTGTGAAGGGAGTGCTCCCGGGAACGTTCCCGGGAAATCAAACTCACTTTTTCTCCCGGGAATCAAAATGTCGTATTCTTGAACGCTCGAAGCGGTGTGTGAGTGCAGGGTTTAGAATCACAACGTGCAACTCCAGTGCACAACGTTGCCGCGTATCTCGCAACTAACCAAAGTGCGTTTTATGCCATTTTATTTTTGAATTCAGGAAGTTTTTTTTAAAAATTAGGGACTTATTGCAAATAAAACCAGACAGTTATAGTGCCGGGCACTATTCTGACAGTTTTCTATTGAAAACTGACAGTTGATCTTTCAAAATTGACATACCAAAGTCGAATTTATAAATCAAGTAGTTTATTTTCTATTAATAATGGCGGCACTATTAATTTCGGCTCTTATAATACACAAAGGCCTAATTTTGAAAGAAGACAGCTGTTCTTATAATGGAAAACTGTCGAATAGTGCACAATTAGTGCCTGGCTTTATTGCAATAAGTCCTTAATTATCTAAAAAAATGTTGGCTTTAGGGAGCCCTGGCTCGAGACCCTACCCTTGGTGCACCTATGTCTACACAAACATAACTCACACTTATTTCTGTCAGTTATTTCAGGCCAAATGGAGTCATGATTATTAATATTTAACACTTTGTTTATAGAGGCCTATTAAAGTGCTTTTATATAAGGACACTTTAAAAATGTAGTTGTAAGAACACTACGTTATACATTATTTTAAACCGCCTTTAGGTTCAGATAAACGTTTCTCTGTAGTGTCAAATTAATAAACACGCGGCTTTTCTCGCTTCTAATGGATCGTTCATACTCGTCTTTTGTCTAGTCTTTTGTCTTGGTTTAGTCATATGTCTTGTCATAAGAAAGTTAAAACCACTGTTTCTTATGGGAGTGTCCATACAATGCTTTTGCTTTTGTTTTTGATTAGTCTTTGTCTTAAGAGTTGCCAACTTTCAATCCTTAGGACAAGGACTAAGACGAGTGACAGACATTAGCTGATAATTGTTGTTTTTTTTTACAGGCCGTCCGAAAAGCGCAAGCGCGCGGCCGAAATTTTGAATTTACCGCCATTAATCATGTTTTTAACAGAAAATCTCAACATAACCTCAAAATTTTATTTGTTTTTTTTTCTTTTTCGCTTTTGTTCTTTCGTGTCTGTGTTTCGTGCACAGATTAGGTTAAATAAGATTGTTTTGTGTAGAAAATGACTTTTGAAAAGGGGCCTTTTTATTGAAATTGAATTTTTTTTTCAGTGGGTTATGACTAAGACTAATCAAAAACAAAAGACGAGTATGAACAGCCGATTTTGTTTAAGACAGCTAAGACTAATCAAAGGACAAAGACTAATCAAAAACAAAAGACTAAGACGAGTATGAACAATATTTAAGATGTAATATATAATATGTTATATAGGTACACATTTATATTATGCATTAAATTAAACACTCTCACTCAATTGGGTCTGAAAGTGGAGATATTGCTTTTAACCTACGCACCGCAGTTTCAATGCATATACATACATATATTTAAATGGGGTTTACTTGAAAACTCTATTTTTACTTTCACAAAAAAAAACAAATCACGAAACAAAAAAGTAAGGTTAGAAACTTTCCCGGGAACTCGTTTTCACTTCGTGAGAGGTGAATGAACTTGAATTCACGGGAGTGTGCTTTGGGGAATAGAGCATTCACCTTTTTACGGTGAGGACTACTCACATTCTCCTCCCAAAAATTCAAGAATACGTATCCAGAAATAGCCGATAGGGGAAAGTGGGGTGAGTTTCGCCACGGGGAGACTATGGATGGAGATAGATAGATCGTATTGTAGATTTAAAAAATAAATAACTTTTGTTTAAAACTTTTCAATTTTCTCATGTCTGATCTTATTTTAACAATAAAAAATAGGTTTTTTAATTTTATAATTCAATAAAATATTTTTATCTTATTACTACTGCTACGTCGGTTTAGAACGTTTTTCTACGTTGTCCGACGCCTATTCTCCACCTCCTTCGATCCTGACAATCATCTTCTGTCAGGTTTTTTTGACTCATTGATCTTCGGATTGACTGTTGCCATTCTAGTTTAGGACGCCCTCTTTTTCTGCGCCCTATTGGTTGCCATTCTAGGACCTGCTTTGGTAAGCTTTCGTCGTTCATCCGTTCTACATGGCCGTACCATATCAGTTGTCTTTTAGTGATGTCATCCGTTATGCTTTTCTCGATTCCCATTCTTTCTTTTATGATCTCATTTCTTATATGATTTGTTCTAGATATTCCCATTGATCTTCTTATTCCCAACAAACAATTAAAGTTGTAACGACGAAACCCCAACTAGAAAGAATTTCTTAAAAGTAACCGCAACGTACTCCCGCTACGTCTCAGTATACCATACAGCGACGTTATAATTCCCTAAGTGGGGAACCAATTTCTGGTTATAACTACTTGGCCAAGTGTTTAAAGTCACTGTAGTAACAACTACACTACTACGTCGTAGCCAGGTATCTACTACGTTGTAGAGGCTGTTTTTTTCCGTAATGGCATAAAAGTTGCGATGTAGTTGCAAATAATATAATCGTTTCTTTTTGGTAGAATTGTTACACAATATGGTGGACACAACAGTAAACAGACTGGCTTAGTTTTTTTGTTTGGTTATGGTTATAATATGAACTATGTTATCCAAAAGTCTGAGAATTTACGAGCAGAGGATCAAAATTCGAGTGCGACGCAAAGTTTTTTGTATAACATGCATTATATATATTGCAAAAAACCGGTGCGCCCGTAAAATTGAGCCGTTTTCTGGTAGCTGATGGAATTTTTGTGTTGTGATTTTGGAGGTTATGTTTTCATAATCGACAGTTAACTCCAACAAATGGTGCTTAAGAAGAGCATTTTTGGTAAGCTTCAACTAATTTGTTTATAAAATAGTATGGCTCTTTAATATGAGCTCATAAAACGACAACAAAAATATTAAATTTTCTTTCTTACATAAAAACATGGCGTCCCAAACTATATTCCCTGATAGTCGAAAAGGTTACTTGAAAGTAGTTGCGGCTTTCAAGTTGATCCAAAAAGTTATTTTGTCTACATTGTTACATCAGATGTTACTATGATGACACAAACTTTTGTGGTAAAAATTAAAGTTATAATGTAGTTGTCGGATACACTTGTTTGGGACTCCAATGAAGCTTAACTTTCTAGTGGTAATTAAGTAGGATATAAAAGTCAGGGCGACTACGAAATAACGACTAAAAAGAAAGTAAAACTTTAGCAACGTCCTATTGTGGTAGAGAAGACTATCAGAATCGACTATCAAGAAACAATCCTATGAAGTAGTTTAGAGGGTCGTTTTTACGAAACATCTACTATTTCCTGATACTAAATAGTTGTTAGAACTAAAAAGTAACAAATTTTGGTTGGGATCACCACATTTCTACTATAAGAAAGTAGCAAAGCCTTTAGAACATGTAGCCGCTACTATAAATGTTAGTTGGGTTGCATCCACTTCGACACTTTCCATTTTTGTTTTGTATTTTTCTGTTACGCAACAAGTCTCTATTCCATACAACAGCGTGCCTTTCACCATTGTTTCATTAATGTTATATTTTACATTATTTTTTATCTCTCTGCTCCATAAATTACTGTTAAGACATCCAATAACTTTTTTTGCTTTAACTATTCGTTTTTCCAGTTCTTTAGAGTCTGTTCCTGTCATAGCAAATGTGATATCCAAGTATATATACTCATTGCATGGAGATATTGTTTGTTCATTATCTAATTCTAACTCAGTTGATTCGTTACCAATACATAAGTACGCAGACCCTTTGGGCACTATTAATTTGAGCGCCGATCATTCGGACGATGACCATTTGGGCACTGAACGTTTGGACAATAATAGTGCCTTAATACCCTTAATGCGACGAATCTTTGAACGAACAATACACAAATTAGTGGGTGTGCTTTCGGGCTGTTCGGCCGGCGTCGTTGGAAATTCGTTCTCGACGTTTCGCCATCGCGAGTGGATGGCATCTTCAGGAGATGTTGACTGTTTGACCGAACCGAACCGAACAGCCCGAAAGCACACCCACCATTGGACGATGGCCGCGAAAGCCTTTCACAAGTTGTAATACACAAATTTTTATTTAAATTATTGAATCCCTCCCGAAATTTTTTCCTCGGTACAGGCCTGGTTTCCTATAAATATTAATAATTAAAAGTGACCAATTATAAATTCAGACGGACCACAATAAACAACACTATAATTGCAAAAAAAATTAAAATTTTTAGGACTGTATAGAGGTAATTTGTTTTATGATGTTTTGTGTAATACTTGTATAGTTTAGCAAAAATAAAATGTTGTTGTTACAATACAGGTTGTTTTTTTGAGGAATTTTGATGAGAATATCTCAAAAAGAAATAGACATATTTTCGATATTTTTTCCCGGTTGTAGACAGCATGGGCGCGCCCAGGAGAGGGGCCCCGGGGCCCGCCCCCCCCCAAGCCTTAGATTTTTTTACAAATTTTCCGCATTTTTCATGAAAAAACACAAAAAATAGCTTAAAATTGGACATCATAAGGCATCGGCCCCCCCCAAGAGTTTTCGGGCGCCCCCCAAGACATATTCCTGGGTGCGCCACTGGACAGACATTTAAGACATTTTAAGAAAGCGAAGAAACAAGCGAATTTTAATACCCGTCAATTTTAAAATCAAACAAGTTTTTGTAGCTAATCGGGTAAAAAGAAGTTTTTGTTTCTCTCATATTTTTCCGTGGGTAGCTCGAAAGCTTAACCTCACGGGGGTCCAAGATCTAATGGACACCTAATAAGTGTTGACAGTTACTGTTTCGTCCTTATGGGACTACTCCGACTCAATTTTCCTGTTAAAAAAATAGGTGTAAAGTTTGTTTCTCTAAGGGAGAGATGCAATTTTTTAAAAAGATATTCTTAAAGTGTCCTCGCAAACAATTCACAAATTCACTTGTTCGAGCCTTTTTTTAAACGATTTTTTAAAAAGAAAATTTGAAAAATATACTTTTTTGTGCCAAGAGTCTATATGTATTTAGTTAAGAATAAAAAACCCTAAAACTGTAGTAACCTTTTCAATTTATCCGTGACCCTATAAATTTTTTAATATTTTATTATTGTTTTAAAAAAACGAAAATTGTGAAACTTGGTAATATTTTTATATGATATTTTTATTAACAATTTTATTTTACATTAACTATATATCAAGCCTATTACATCCTACCACAGATTTAAAAAAAAAACCATGTCCTATTTAATTAAAATAGTATAACAAATACATAAGATAGTTAATGTTTTAAATATTTTCTTACTTTGACAGCGTTTACAATTTGAACTGAAAAACTAATATCAATCATACATACATAAAAGCGAAAAAAAGAAATATGCGAAGGGTCAAAATCTAATATTAACATTTGAAAGCAACTTTCAAAAGAATTCCTGGTAACGATAGGCTTATGACATGGGTGTTGTATCTCTCCAATTATTTTTAAAATATATATCGCAGTACCTCTAAAAAACTGGAAACGTAAAGTACACGGCATGGGAATACAACTTAACGACCGATTTATCACATACACGCAGTTTGCTGACGACCAAGTAATTCTAGCTAATGATAAAGAAGACATGGATATGATGAGAAAGTTAACGGAAGAATACCAAAAGTAGGTGTAGACAAAGTACTTATGTATTAGAAACGAATTAAGTGAGTTAGAACTAAACACTAAACAAACAATATCTTCATGCAATGAGTATGTATACTTAGGTGTCACATTTGATAAGACAGGAACAGACTGTAAAGAACTGGAAAAAAGAATAGTAAAAGCAAAAAAGGATATTAGATGTCTTAATAGTATTTCATGGAGCAGAGATATAAAAAATGATGTAAAATTTAACATATATGAAACAATTTAGAAAATCACGCTGTTGTATGGAATTTTCGCGTAACAAAAAAAAACCAAAACAAAAATGAAAAGTCTTGAAATGGATACAATAAGAAGATCAATGAGAATATCTAGAACAGATCACATAAGAAATGAGATCATAAAAGAAAGAATGGGAATCGAGGGAAGCATAACGGATGACATCACTAAAAGACAACTGATATGGTACGGCCATATACAACGAATGACCGACGAAAGATTACCAAAGCAGGTCCTAGATTGACAACCAATAGGGCGCAGAAAAAGATGGCGTCCTAAACTAGAATGGCAACAGTCAATCCAAAAGATCAATGAGTAAAAAAAACTTGAAAGAAAATGATTGTCAGGATCGAAGAAGGTGGAGAATAGGCGTCGGACAACGTAGAAGAACGTTCTAAACCGACATTGTAGTAGTAGGTATGTACATCAATTTGTGACATAACTTGTCCCCTATTTCAAAAATTATATAATATCGGATCTTTTTTATTCAGTTAAAAATTTTATTTTACAACTAGGTATTTAATGGCAATTTTTTCATTAAATTAATTATATATATATATATATATATATATATATATATATATATATATATATATATATATATATATATATATTTATCGGTTTCACAACGTTCTACGTCTTCCGATACCAATCTCCACTCGTTTCTGTTTGCCCATAATTCATCATCTAGGCCTCTTATTCTTATTTCACTGTCTATTCCTTCTCTCCAGCTTCTCCTTGGCCGTCCTCGTTTTCTTCGGCCAGTTGGTTTCCATTGTAGTATTTGTTTAGGTAGTCTTTCATCATTCATTCTTTGTACATGTCCGTACCACATTGTTCTTATATCATCCACTAAAGTTCGTTCACCCACTGTCATAATTTCTCTTATTCTTTGATTTGTAACTCTTTCTCTTTTTGATTTCCCTGCTGCTCTTCTCCAATAGTCCATCTCCGTAACGGAAAGCCTTTTTTCTGTTATATCCTTGATTGTATGTAATAATACTTTTTACAATGGTGTTATATAGAAGCTTTTTGTTATGTTTTGATATACTTTAATCCCTAATTATTCCATTCAATAAAGTTATTGCTTTTCTTCCTTGTACGTTTCGATCTTTTATAGCTTTGTCTAGTGTTCCGTCAGCTGTAATTTTTAGACCTAAGTATTTATACTAATCACAGGACTGAATTCGCTGCCCGGTATTTAAGATTAGATCCTGTTTCATTCCACCGATATACATATACTCTGTCTTATTGAGATTAACCTCTAGTCCCCACTTATTGTACTCTTCTATTAGTTTTCGTGTCATATATTCGAGGTCGTCATAATCCTGAGCCACTTCTATCTGATCATCGGCGAAACATAAAGTATACAAGGTGGTTTCGTCCAACGGAATTCCCATGTTTTGGCATTTTCTCTTCCATACTTTAAGGACTTGTTCCAAGTATATCTTGAAGAGCGTAGGCGAGATACAGCAACCTTGTTTAAGACCTTTATTTACTTGAAAGCCTTAGTTAGTTTTGCTTTTATTTTAACTTTTGCCTTACTATTGCGGTATCACTCTATGATGGCCTTAATTAGTTGTACGCTTATGTTTGTGTTTTCCAACGCTTTCCAAAGTAGATTTAGTGGTATACTATCATATGCCTTGTGCAAATCGACGTAAAGCAGATGCAGCTCTTGTCCGTATGCCATTTTCTTTTCAATAACTTGGGTTATACAAAAGAGATTATCAGAAGTCGATCTACCCGCCCTGAAACCGGCTTGATCTTTCGCCTCCATGTCTTTATATTCGCTCTCCACTTTATTTCTTATTATTTTACCGTATATTCTGCTTAGCGTACTAGTCACAGATATATCTCTATAATTGTCACATATATCTTTCCTTCCTTTTTTGTGTATTGTGGATATATATGACGTTTTCATTAAATTAATTAAAGAGATAAATTCAGTTAAATTTTTATTTTAGCGTACCTTTCCACAGATACATTTTCTGCGTTACATTTTCATTTAAAATGTGCTTGACCTAACATATAATCACAATTTTGTCCATACAGAATATACGATTTTAACGCAAAATCATAATATAAAACATTATTACAAACTCGAATCTTGAAGACTGTAGATCTCCTGTGAAAAACAGTGTTCGAAGATGAAGGTCAACCGCATCAACATCAATTAGTAGCAGATTTTAGCATAATTTTTTTAAATAAATAAAAAAACAACAAAAAATTTACATTAAAACCAAGAAAATAAAAATAAAAAAAATTATTTGTGTCTGTCATATTTTTTATCAACCAGTAAACTAAATATGTCTATAAAACTACTTAGTGTGCCAAGTTTCATAGTAATACTAGCATTGTTAGTGTCAATAATCAAGTGTCAAGTGCCTTGTGAGACGCCGGACTCTAGATATGGAGTGTGTATACCCGTGAAACAGTGTCAAGAAATTTTAAAGTTGTTAACTCAACCCAATTTAACTCCACAGCTTAGAAGTTACATTAGGAGTTTTCAATGTGATCTTCAAGGTAAGCTTTAAATCAGTCCCAGGAGCGCAACTAGCTCGGAAAATTCGGGGGGGGGGCTACTGCCCACAGTGTACCTGAATGGGGTAGGGGACAATTCGCCGCCGGCCGATTCGCCGCGGGACAATTTGTCGCCGGCCGATTTGCCGCGGGGACAATTCGCCGCGAGATTTTTTATTTTATGATGTTACCATTGGCAATTGTTTAAACAGTTTTATTTAGCATGACTTCATATAATATATTTGTTTATTTGTTTGATCATAACTTTTTTGAAACTATTCCAACTAGGTATTTGGGGTTAGTATACAATTCAACAATTTTTTCTATTAGAAATATAAATAAAATGGCAGATCCAAAATGGCATTTTGGATCAAACTCGGAACTTTAAGATCTTTCAGGTCGCTGATTATTATTTTTAGCTTAATTTTAAAAAATGAAAATGGCGGTTCCACAATGGCGCACTTTCTTATTTATAAACCGATTTGCCTCAAACTTGAAGCAAGGTACAATTTTTAATCTAAATTTTAAAACCTGAAAATGGCGGATTCCTCGGGGTCTAGGCCCCCCCCAAGCCTAAGATTTTTTTAGATATTTTTCACATATTACATAAATAAAAAGAATAAATAGTATAAAATTCGCCATCATGAGGCTTCGCCCCCTCCCCCAGAGAAATCAGCCCCCCCCCCAATTTTGAGGCAAATCGGTTTATTAACAAGAAAGTGCGCCATTGTGGAACTGCCATTTTGATTTTTTGTAAATTTTAGTTAAAAATAATAATCAGCGAGCTGAAAGATCTCAAAGTTCCGAGTTTGATGCAAATCGGTTTATAAATGGGAAAATCCGCCATTTTGGATCCACCATTTTCATTTTTTTAAATTTAAGTCAAAAATTGTATTAAGTTACCTTAAGCGCCGCGATGTTTCAAGTTTGAGGCAAATCGGTTCATAAATAGGAAAATCCACCATTCTATTTATTTTTCTAATAAAAAAAATGTTGAATTGTATTATACTAACCACCAAATAACTAGTTGATAAAGTTATGATCAAACAAATAAACAAATATATTATATGAAGTCAAGCTAAATAAAACTGTTTAAACAATTGCCAATGGTAATATTGTCACGAAGGGCGCGTAACATAACGTCAAACCAATATTTCCCAAATAATTAAAAAGAAACTTAATAATTATTATAATTATATTTATTAACTTTTTGGGACAACCTATAAGTCGATATAAATCGATTGACGTCAATAACTATTATTGCAATTTGGCAGAAATAGTTTATAAATTCGCGGGCAATGCATATTTCCGGGCTTTTTTCTGACAGAGACTCGGGAGAACTAAATACTGCGGGGCGGGGCGTCGCCTCGCAGGACTAAAGTTTCGGCTTTTTTCCTTATAACGAACGTTACGACCGGGTGAGTGCGGGCGGCCACATCGAGTGACGTAATCGACTGACGATAATTTGGGCGTGAACTGGGGTTCCTAGATAACCAGCCGGCCGCAAATCCTGTTGTTTCCAGGTAAGTCCGGGTGTCGCCCCCATAGCCAACTCACCAACCTTTGTTGTATCAGTTACCGGTTCTTAGTTTTATAATACATCTTTTAACCCCCTACAGGTGTTATTTAATCTGCATCCCTTAGTTTTTAAACAAAGATCTCCGTCGGCTCGAATCGAAATAACTCCGTTAGATCGATTCGACCGGCGCGGTATCATTTAAACAAATTGTTAATAACGAATAGTATTGGGGTTGTAAGGTAGTGGCTGGTAATTAACGACCGGGCAATACCTGTAACCAGCCCCGGCCCCCCTATTGGTGACAATATCATTAAAAAAAAATCTCGCGGCGAATTGTCCCCGCGGCAAATCGGCCGGCGGCGAATTGTCCCGCGGCGAATCGGCTGCGGCGAATTGGCCGCGGCGAATTGTCCCATTCCCAGCTGATCCTCTTCTCGAAATTTTATCAATTTTGAGCCATTTTTCCAGTTAGTCTAGGCGCTGGCCCCTGTCAAGTGTGATCTATAATGTACGCTCAGTTTGACTGCGGGGCTTTGTTAAGCACCCATACGAGTATAAAAAAAGTTTGGTCACGTAATCGAACTCATGGTCGTTTGGCCGCCATCATTGAAAATTGCCGCCAAATTGATAGATTTTTTGTTTAAGCGTATCTCCCTGCCCAGCAGCCCGATTTTAGTTTTTTAAAGCTTGTTTTACTTCCTTCTTAAATCCAATAAAATTTTGTCATTACACATTTTTTGATAAATCAATTAGTTTTTGATATATACATACATTATTAGTATTACCGCTCGCAAAACAATTAAAATAATACCCATGCTCATTTTATTCTAGCTACAATATTATTGACATTTGTTTTTTTTTGTTACATAGAAGGCTTTAAACCTTTCACAGAAGAGGATATTGACTTTATATTTTTTTGATGAATGTACCCCTAAAGATTGCCTTAAAAAGGGGGGTTTCTAAAACTGTTCATTATAGAAGATTATACAAAAAGTGAATTTGCAGCGAAACGATGCATCCTAGCGAAAAACGTTAAGAATAATTTTATGAGCATGAAGTTAGCGAAGCACCCATCGTAGATCGAATCGTGACTAGGTGGATAGTTTGCCGTTAATTAGTCGTGAATTAGTTGTGGAAAAACTAATTTTGTCGCTCTTATTTTTGACCGTTTTTGAAGGTGCTTCACTAACTTCATATGAAATTGAGTTTTTGAGGGTGCTTCGCTAACTTCATATGAAGTTAGCGAAGCACCCTCAAAAACGGTCAAAAATAAGAGCGACAAAATTAATTTTTCCACAACTAATTCACGACTGATTAGCGGCAAATTATCCACCATATTCGATTTTAATAAAAGCCATTTTTAAGAGGGTGCTTCGCTAACTTCATATGAAGTTAGCAAAGCACCCTCAAAAACTGTCAAAAATAAGAGCGACAAAATTAATTTTTCCGCAACTAATTCACGACTAATTAACGGCAAATTATCCACCTAGTAGCGGTTTGATTTGCGATGGGTGCCAAAATATAAAGTTAGCGAAGCACCCAAAAAAAGGGTCAAAAACAAGAACGACAAAATTAATTTTTCCACAACTAATTCACGACTAATTAGCGGTAAATTATCCACCATATTCGATTTTGATAAAAGCCATTTTTACAAGGGTGCTTCGCTAACTTCATATGAAGTTAGCGAAGCACCCTCAAAAACGGTCAAAAATAAGAGCGACAAAATTAATTTTTCCACAACTAATTCACGGCAAATTATCCACCTAGTAGCGGTTCGATTTGCGATGGGTGCCAAAATATGAAGTTAGCGAAGCACCCAAAAAAAAGGGTCAAAAATGAGAGCGACGAAATTAATTTTTCCACAACTAATTCACGACTAATTAGCGGCAAATTATCCACCATATTCGATTTTGATAAAAGCCATTTTTACGAGGGTGCTTCGCTAACTTCATATGAAGTTAGCGAAGCACCCTCAAAAACGGTCAAAAATAAGAGCGACACAATTAATTTTTCCACAACTAATTCAAGACTAATTAACGGCAAGTTATCTACCTAGTCACGATTCGATCTGCGATGGGTGCTCCATAATAATTTTTATAGTACTTTTATTTCCGCTTCTTTTGATCATTGTCATATCTTTCTTTAAGAAAAAAATCAATTTTGGAGAGAAAACATGGAATTTTTACAAAATTGTATATTCTAGCTGGCTTGTACAGCTAACTATCAAAGGTAGGATGCTAAGGGATACATTAAAAGAAGAGGAATTAAAAGTACTATAGAAAATTAATTTTATAGTTTTTCACAGCATGCATCGTTTCACTGCAAATTCACTTTTTATATATTCTTGTGAACAGTTTTAGAAACCACCCTCTTTAAGGCAGTCTTTAGGGGTACCATCAATCAAACTTTAAAAACATATAGTCAATATCCTCTTCTGTGAAGGGTTTAAAGTCTTCTATGTAACAAAAGAAAAACAAAGGTCAATAATATTGTAGCTACAATAATTGATTTTCGTTACTTTTGAATACTCGTTACTAGTCGTTACTCGACTAGTAAGTAATCATTTTATATATTCGTTACTATCGTTACTTTGATTACTGTAACTGTATTCAATTATTCAATCATATAAAATTCTCGGACTTTCGTTAATTCAAAGTTGTAGGTATATTTTTCTTGTTGATATTATGGAAATATTCATTTAAAATAAAAAATTAAAAAAATTTAGGTAGGAATTACATAGGAACTGTTCTGTGTACAAGCTTGTTTTAAAAATCTAATGCCTTACATTCAAAGAAATACTTGCCATTTTTGGTTTGGTTTGGCAAAAATTACAATGCCTAGGAAATACTCTGCCAATATATGGGCCCCTAAGCTCACACTAGGTACTATAGTTATAGTGTACGTGTGAGCTAATATAACTAAAAACTGAAATATATTTAATTCAACTCCAGACTAAATTACCTTTTGTTTGATACCACACAAGCCATGTTTTGACTTAAACTCAAATTATTGGTAAATCTACCCCCACCCTTAAAAAAACAAAAACTAAAATATATTTTGTTAATCTCCGGACTCAATTACCTTTCGTTTGATATCACACATGCCATATTTTCACTTAAACTCTAATTTTTAAAATATACCCCCACCCTTTGTTTTTAAATAAATTAAAATGTATTTTATTTAACTGCAGACTCAATTACCTTTCGTTTGATATCACACACGTCATATTTTCACATAAACTCTAATTTTTGAAATCTACCCCCACCCTTTTATTTGGTTTGTGTTCGGTGGATTTTGTTCATTTTTAAATGGGACCATCTCAACCCAAGACCCAGCACAGGTACCAAATTTCATTAAAATCGGCCAAGCGGTTTTTGAGTTATGCGCGTTGGTCGTTACAGACAGACATACAGACAGACAGACAGACAGACAGACAGACAGACAGACAGACAGACATACAGACAGACAGACAGACAGACAGACAGACAGACAGACGGCGCAACAAAAAAGTTTCAAAATCATCTGAAACGCAAAGATATATAAAAATTTTTGAAATCGGAGCAACTTTTTTTTTCTCGAAAAAATTAGGATCACCATAGCTCACACTACTATAGTATAGTATATGTGTGAGCTAAAAATAGCGTTTTTACAAAAGATTTAATTCAAAAAGAGAATTATTTTTATTGCATCCGTATATCCTGGCATAAATTTCTCTTGTAAAAATCCTTTTATACGATTTTCCCCGCCTTGAACCACACTTTTCTATTAAAATATCGGGCAATGGCCGTCCTTCTTCTTTCAGTTTTAGTTTTTCTTCATAAGTAAAGAGAGAGAATTTTTTTACAATAATTAAATTATCCACCACATTCATTGTGACACAATTATACAAAAACAAACAACTAACACGACCATAACCTCCCGCTCATGCGTTTGGCGTCTTCTAAATAAATAAATGCGCCCGCAAACACGCAACGCTGAGCCCGCCCGCCCGGAATTGTACTGGAACTGCAAGTTTTGCAGCTTTATTTTTGCCTAGATTTAGCTATCTAAACCCAGGAGCAAGTGCGGTGCGGGGCGAAGGAAGGGGTTCCTAGCCGAGCACAGATCTCGTTAGCCGCCCAGCTACGTTGTGTTGCAATTTAGCAGCGCACCAATGCCAATAACTTCATTTGACCGACTGTGAAATGCGGCCTTCGGCGACGGCTCTACTCAACACACGTACGCGATTTGAAGGCCTACTATACCAACACCGGACCGAAAATATACTGCTATTCCAATAATTTTAGAAATAAAATAATTATATTAGAAAAATAGCAGCGGCTGAAAAATAGTCAAATAATGTGAAAATTTTGGGGGTTCTGCAGCTCTGTAGCCCTTATGCACTAGCCGCCCCTGCTACAAGAGGCTGCAAGCTTTCAAACAAACTTCCTGATTTTGGATTACCGACTTTCGAGTGATTACTGATAACTAAAATAATCGAAAAAATCAAAGTAATGAAAGCACTAACATATTAACCGGAGGAGACTAGGAAATAAACAAAAAAATCGGCCGTCTAGATAAACAATTTGTTTTAAAAAACGTACTTCTGCAGAAAAGAACTCATCGACTATTTTTGTTTGGTCCATAGAAAACTCTATTTTCTTTCTCTTTAAGAATCACCAAAATTATCCGATCTTTCCTTTACTTTTATTTCTTTTTTAAGCCAATGCACCGGAAAAAGACGAAACTATTCTTCTTACAAACCCTTACCAGATTAATTATACACGACCAAATATGGATATAACAAGCGGTGATAACTTTAACTTGTGCTTCCAGCATTTATTTTGCTACTCCTTCGTTTTCCTTTATTAAACCAGTGCGAGAGAAAAATACAAAACTATTCTCGATTACAGTCCCTCACTAAAACAAAGGAATTAGAAAGATGCCGCAATCGTCTAGGCCCGCGTAAAGTATATTATTTTGTTCCTCTTTTGTTAAACTGATGCGAGAAAAAGAGACAAAACTATTCTTGATTAGAAGGTAGTCCCTTTGGACCCATTAGTATTTTGTAAAGGGTCAATGCGGCGTTTTTGACCTGTCTCTTTACGGTTCGGAATTGTTTTCGTGTTTTTTTTTAAAATATATTTTCGATCTGGACTCAAATTTAATCTTAAAAGACTTTAAAATGGTGTGGGAGTGTATTTTGTGCTAAAATCTCGACTATTTTAATCCAGAAGTTTCGTTTTACAAGTAAGTTAAATAATTTGTTTGACCTTCAAAACAAAACAAAGACCAGTGCCGTAGAAATCAATATAAAATCAGAAAAAAATTTTTGGGTATTATATAAATAATTATTTATTTGTTTAAACATAAGTTTAGTTAAAAATGTACAGGGTGTCCCAAGTTTTGGTGTTTTGATACTTTTAACTGAACTACGAGCCTTGATTTTCAACAGAAAAGTTAAAAAGGTATCTTATTAATATGGAAAGTAATTTTTTTATGTATACCTTTTTTATTTAACCGTTTTTTTTTGTGTAAACAGTTTTTTTAGATTTGGATTGAGGCAATTTTTTAGGTTGGGTTAGTCCTTTTTACCTACTCTGAATTTTTAACGTCTAACCTAAAATAAAATACACCAAGCTAAAAGCATCCTAATCAAACATCTAATTGTCAATGGGTATCTATTCAGCTGTAAACTAAATTAAATTGCTTGTTTTAATAAGTTAGGTATTTACTTTTAATAAATAAATATTTTGCCGCCGTCACTGGTAAATCGATCGACCATAAAGAATAAACATACGTCTGCTGTGTGTCGCACAGCGTTGCCATCGTCTTTCCAAAAAATATTTATATTCTTTTCCAACTTATTGAAGCATCTAGGGGTCAAATCGAATTGTTTTGATGAATGAATTTTTGCCGCGGTTCCTGGTCTCCCGGTTAATACGTTAATGAATGAAAGTAATCATTTAATTTTCGGATCGGTATTCATTACTCCGTTATTTGTCTAGTAACGAGTATTCCAGTAACGAATAGTTACTTTTTCAATTCATTGAATCAATAAGAATCATTTTACTTTCAGGTGGAATAACGTACGTATGTTGCCCGACGACACGTGAACGTAACACAAACGTAGACGTACCCGTAAACAACTTTGATAACGAAAACAACAGAAACAACAACGGAAACAATAACGGCAACGAAAACAACAACAGTAACGACGGACAAAGTGTGGAGCTGCTAAGGCCTCCGCATTGTGGAAAGGGGATACAGAACGTCCCCAGAATCGTTGGAGGGGTTCCAGCCTTGTTAGGGGAATTTCCCTGGATGGCGGCGTTAGGGTTTCAGAATCCCAAGAACCCGGATATGCCAAAATGGTTGTGTGGAGGTAAGTTCAAAAAAAATTCCAATGGAAATATTTTTCGAAAAATTTAAATCGTCGGCCCTTCACATATGGTGTTTTCCACTATTTCTTCTGATTTCCAAGGTCTCCAGCTTTCAATACTTTAGTTTTATTTCTTATCCATCCATTCCTTGGAAACAATAACGGCAAGGAAAATAACAACAGTAACGATGGACAAAGTGTGGAGCTGCTAAGGCCTCCGCATTGCGGAAAGGGGATACAAAACGTCCCCAGAATCGTTGCAGGGGTTCCAGCCTTGTTAGGGGAATTTCCCTGGATGGCGGCTTTAGGGTTCCAGAATCCCAAGAACCCGGATATGCCAAAATGGTTGTGTGGAGGTAAGTTCAAAAAAAATTCGAACGGAAATATTCTTCGAAAATATGGTGTTTTCCCCTATTTCTTCTGATTTCCAAGGTCTCCAGTTTTCAATACTTTAGTTTTATTTCTTATCCATTCATTCCTTGGAAACAATTACGGCAAGGAAAATAACAACAGTAACGACGGACAAAGTGTGGAGCTGCTAAGGCCTCCGCATTGTGGAAAGGGGATACAGAACGTCCCCAGAATCGTTGGAGGGGTTCCAGCCTTGTTAGGGGAATTTCCCTGGATGGCGGCGTTAGGGTTTCAGAATCCCAAGAACCCGGATATGCCAAAATGGTTGTGTGGAGGTAAGTTTAAAAAAGGCTCACTCTAAAGAGTTCATTAAAGGACCTTGTAGAAACAGAGCCAGGAACATTATTGGACTTACCAGACAGGAGATACGTATAGTGACTGGTCTTTATACGGGTCACTGTCGACTGAGAGTACCCATGCACAGAAAGGGACTTTGGCTTGTTCCATTAGGATTTTCATAGTTAATAGGTGGTCAACTTTACTGAAACCTTTTTTGAAGCCTGCTTGTGCTTTTGATTGATATCCGTCAAATTTTGTTGCCAGTCTATATCTGTTAATATTTTCTTAAAAAGCTTATAAATTTAATTGAGGAGTGTTATAGGTCAAGAAGTTTTCTAGGTCTGCTCTATCGCCTTTCTTGTGTAGAATAATGGTTATGGATTCTTTCCAGTTGTTTGAGATTATTTTTTCTTTCAGTATTTTATTAACTACAGTTTTACTACCGTACTTGAGCATTTCTGCCGTTGCTCCGTACTTCTTTTTCAGGTGATTTGTTATTTTTCATTTTTTGTAATGCTCTCTTCCTTTTATTAATAGGGGCTCTTGTGACAAAAAGACACGTGATAACAGCAGGTCACTGCATAAAAGACACCCTGTACTTAGTGCGTCTTGGAGAACATGACCTTTATGACGACAACGACGGGGCACACCCTATAAATGTCAGAATCAAGCAGAAAATAAGACATGAAGACTACGATGCCTCAGCGCACACCAGCGACTTAGCCATCTTGAAACTGGAAGACTATGAAGCCCCCCAGGGGAGTATGATCTACCCCATCTGCCTTCCCTGGGAGGGAGAGTTGAGAACCAAGAATTTTGAGAGGTAAGACCCAAAAACATTGACATTTTTGTTAAAATTATTATCTCTAACTGTAGGGGAGGCTATGGAGATTTTTAGTTTTTCTTCAATATTTTGTAAAATACAGTGCGCACCTAAATAGACTCCTCCCCCTTCCAACTTTTGAACAAAAATATCGATTTCTGGTAACTTTTTGTGAAGATATTTGAGCTAAGTGACAGTTATGTCAAACTAACTTAATGTCAAAAATTTCACATAACATCAAAAAAAAGGGGGGGAATGTAATACCTTTTTCGAAAGGTATTTTAATTCTCTATAAAACACATTTAAAATTTTTTAAATCGGCTTAGTTTCCTAGAAGATATGTTTATTTTTCTTCGCAGTCGACTAAAAATGTCAATTTTTTAGCAAGCAAAAAAAATAATTTAAATTGATTTATTTTATCATAAATTAAATTTTATGTTTTAAGGAACTCTATTTTTCTTGCATAAAAATGTTTGCATAGTGACCAGGTGTATTTTGTGTGTCAAAATTAAATTTAGTTTGAGATTTGGGGGAGAATACCCCTTTTTCGCCTCCCGTAGATCCGCGCCTGAACTAAGGTATATATATATATATATATATATATATATTTATCGGTTTCAGAACGTTCTACGTCTTCCGATACCCAATCTCCACTCGTTTCTGTTTGCCCATAATTCAACATCTAGGCCTCTTATTCTTATTTCACTGTCTATTCCTTCTCTCCAGCTTTTCCTTGGCCGTCCTCGTTTTCTTCGGCCAGTTGGTTTCCATTGTAGTATTTGTTTAGGTAGTCTTACATCATTCATTCTTTGTACATGTCCGTACCACACCAGTTGTTTTGTTCTTATATCATCCACTAAAGTACGTTCACCAACTGTCATAAATTCTGTTATTCTTTGATTTGTAACTCTTTCTCTTTTTGATTTCCCTGCTGCTCTTCTCCATTAGTCCATCTCCGTAGCGGAAAGCATTTTTTCTGTTCTATCCTTGATTGGCCATACTTCTGAGCCGTATGTAATAATACTTTTTACAATAGTGTTATATATAAGCTTCTTGTTATGTTTTGATATACTTTGGTCCCAAATTATTCCATTTAATAAAGTTATTAAGCTTTTCTTCCTTGTACGTTTCGATCTTTTCTAGCTTTGTCTAGTGTTCCGTCAGCTGTAATTTTTAGACCTAAGTATTTATACTCATCACAGGACTGAATTCGCTGCCCGGTATTTAGGATTAAATCCTGTTTCATTCCACCGATACACATATACTCTGTCTTAATGAGATTAACCTCTAGTCCCCACTTATTGTACTCTTATATTAGTTTTCGTGTCATATATTCGAGGTCGTCATAATCCTGAGCCACTACTATCTGATCATCGGCGAAACATAAAGTATACAAGGTGGTTTCGTCCAACGGAATTCCCATGTGTTGGCATTTTCTCTTCCATACTTTAAGGACTTGTTTCAAGTATATCTTGAAGAGCGTAGGCGAGATACAGCAACCTTGTTTAAGACATTTATTTACTTGAAAGCCGTTGGTTAGTTTTGCTTTTATTTTAACTTTTGCGGTATAACTCTTTGATGGCCTTAATTAGTTGTACGCTTATGTTTGTGTTTTCCAACGCTTTCCAAAGTAGATTTAGTGGTATACTATCATATGCCTTCTGCAAATCGACGTAAAGCAGATGCAGCTCTTGTCCGTATGCCATTTTCTTTTCAGTAACTTGGGTTATACAAAAGAGATGATCAGAAGTTGATCTACCCGCCCTGAAACCGGCTTGTTCTTCTGCCTCCATGACTTTATATTCGCTTTTCACTTTATTTCTTATTATTTTACCGTATATTCTGCTTAGCTTACTAGTCATAGATATACCCATAGACGAATGAACCTCTATAATTGTCACATAATATATGAACTAAGGTATGGATGGCTAATTAGGACAGGGGTCGCACAGGGCTCACAGATCAAAAATTAAACTAAATAATAATGTACACAAATTTGTTATTATTTTTATTTTTTGTTTACATTATTTATTTTAAATTGTTTTGCTCTGATTCCGAGTTATGTTATTTTATATCAAACCTATTTTTCGCTACTGGGAAATAGGTCAATATCGCACATTTCCGTGAGTTTATCATTTTTAAAACATGTCATATTTTCAGACAGAAATAAACTGCAAATATGATAAAATTTATTAATTATATTAAAGTCTCATTAATCTAATTAATACTCTATGCAAAGGAAAAGCATACAGGGTTCGTCAACGATCGTTTGGCCATTGAAAATATGTGAATTGAAGTAGGATCGCTATTTAAATAAATGGCACTAAGAGAGATAAATAGTTTAGCGCTGTTGTCAAGTTAGCAATTCAAGAAAATTGTTTTCTTTTCGCGATCTAATGTGGTTACTCTTATCGGCTGAGTAGGCTCAACAGGGAGGACGGTTTGAGCATCTAATAAATACTCTGCCAATCTATGGGCACCTAAGCTTACACTAGGTACTATAGTTATAGTGTACGTGTGAGCTAATATAACTAAAAACTGAAATATATTTTATTGAACTCCAAGCTCAATTACCTTTCGTTTGATACCACACAAGCCATGTTTTGACTTTTTCAAATCTACCTCCACCCTTTTTTTTTAACTAAAATGTGTTTTGTTCAGACTCAGTTACCTTTCGTTTAATATCACACACGCCATATTTCAACTTAAAGAATAGTTTTTGAAATTTACCCCCACCTTTTTTTTTTAAATAAACTAAAATGTATTTTGTTTAATTCCAGGCTCAATTACCTTTCGTTTGATATCACACACGCCATATTTTTACATAAACTCTAATTTTTGGAATCTACCCCTACCCTAATATTTGGCTCATGTTTGGTGGATTTTGTTCATTTTTAAATGGGACCATCTCGACACAAAACTCAGCCTAGGTACCAAATTTGACCAAGCAGTGTTCTGAGGAGTCCCATAAGGACAAAACAGTTAACTGTTAACACATATTAGGTGTCCATTAGATGTTGGACCCCCGTGAGGTTAAGCTTTCAAGCTACCCACGGAAAAATATGAGAGAAACAAAAACTTCTTTTTACCCGATTAGCCACGAAACTTGACTTTTTAAATTTACGGGTACTAAATTTCATGTTTGTTAATATTTTTTTTTTATTTCTTAGGTACGAACCGGCTATAGCAGGTTGGGGTGCCGTAAACTTTAACGGTCCATCCAGTTCAAAACTGATGAAAGTCTTCCTTCCTGTCATTAATAACAACAACTGTCAAAATAAGTACGGCAATCAGGCGACTATTGACGATAGAATTTTATGCGCTGGGTAAGTTTGAGAGTAGGGACCAAGAACATTCAACATTCAACTAAAGGGTAGGGACCCAACCCTGAAATTTTTGGTGAAAATTTTCCTGACCAAAGGGGTACCCAAAAAGTGCAGTTTTTTAATTTTTTTTAAATTGTTAACTTTGTAAAAATATATATTATAATACATTAAATTAAACTTCTCGGGCCCTCTATATAGCGATATAAAAGGTAAAGGACAGGTCGCCAAAGTCACTTCAGTTTTGAGTTTTGGCAATTTATAATTTTATTTATTTCTTACAAACACTAAACTTTAGAGCAACTTTTAGAGTCTTTTTTATTTCTTTGTGAGGCAAGCAATAAAAATATAACAATTGTTTATACTTATATACACATTTTTGGTGAAAATTTTCCTGACCAAAGGGGTACCCACAAAGTGCAGTTTTTTAATTTTTTTAATTTGTTAACTTTGTAAAAATATATAATATAATGCATTAAATTAAACTTCTCGGGGCTTTCTATACAACGATATAAAAGATTAAGGACAGGTGTTTATAATAATGCCAAGAAAGGCTGCCAAAGTCACTTCAGTTTTGAGTTTTGGCAATTTATAATTTTATTTATTTCTTACAAACACTAATCTTAAGAGCAACTTTTGGAGTCTTTTTTATTTCTTTGTGAGGCAAGCAATAAAAATATAACAATTGTTTATACTTATATACAATAGCAAAAAAATTGATTTTTTTTTAAATTTTTTGAAAATTTTTAACTTTTGAATGTATTTTTCTCGATAACTATTACATATACAACTGTAATATTTTCAGGTTGGTATAAGGGATTCCATAGCTTCTTCGTCGCACAGTATCAACGAAATGTTTTTTTTTGACATTTTTGGTGAAAATTTTCCTGACCAAAGGGGTACCCACAAAGTGCAGTTTTTTAATTTTTTTAAATTGTTAACTTTGTAAAAATATATAATATAATACATTAAATTAAACTTCTCGGGGCCTTCTATACAACGATATAAAAGAGTAAGGACAGGTGTTTATAATAATCCCGAGAAAGGCTGCCAAAGTCACTTCAGTTTTGAGTTTTGGCAATTTATACTTTTATTTATTTATTACAAACACTAACCTTTAGAGCAACTTTTGGGGTCTTTTTTATTTATTTGTGAGGCAAGCAATAAAAATATAACAATTGTTTTGACGTTTATTCAATAGCAAAAAAGTTGACTTTTTTTTCTAATTTTTTCAAAATTTTCAATTTTTGAATGTATTTTTCTCAAGAACTATTACATCTACAACTGTAATATTTTCAGGTTGGTATAAGGGACCCCGTAGCTTCTTCGTGGCACAGTATCAACCAAATGTTTTTTTTGTTGAAATTTTTGGTGAAAATTTTCCTGACCAAAGGGGTACCCACAAAGTGCAGTTTTTTAATTTTTTAAAATTGTTAACTTTGTGAAAATATATAATATAATACATTAAATTAAACTTTTCGGGGCCTTCTATACAACGATATAAAAGATTAAGGACAGGTGTTTATAATAATGCCAAGAAAGGCTGCCAAAGTCACTTCAGTTTTGAGTTTTGGCAATTTATAATTTTATTTATTTCTTACAAACACTAATCTTAAGAGCAACTTTTGGAGTCTTTTTTATTTCTTTGTGAGGCAAGCAATAAAAATATAACAATTGTTTATACTTATATACAATAGCAAAAAAGTTGATTTTTTTTTAAATTTTTTGAAAATTTTTAACTTTTGAATGTATTTTTCTCGATAACTATTACATATACAACTGTAATATTTTCAGGTTGGTATAAGGGATTCCATAGCTTCTTCGTCGCACAGTATCAACGAAATGTTTTTTTTGACATTTTTGGTGAAAATTTTCCTGACCAAAGGGGTAGCCCACAAAGTGCAGTTTTTTAATTTTTTTTAAATTGTTAACTTTGTAAAAATATATAATATAATACATTAAATTAAACTTCTCGGGGCCTTCTATACAACGATATAAAAGAGTAAGGACAGGTGTTTATAATAATGCCGAGAAAGGCTGCCAAAGTCACTTCAGTTTTGAGTTATGGCAATTTATACTTTTATTTATTTCTTACAAACACTAACCTTTAGAGCAACTTTTGGGGTATTTTTTATTTATTTGTGAGCCAAGCAATAAAAATATAATAATTGTTTTGACGTATATCCAATACCAAAAAAGTTGACTTTTTTTTTTAATTTTTTTAAAATTTTCAATTTTTGAATCTATTTTTCTCGAGAACTGTTACATCTACAACTGTAATATTTTCAGGTTGGTATAAGGGATTCCGTAGCTTCTTCGTCGCACAGTATCAACCAAATGTTTTCTGTTACATTTTTGGTGAAAATTTTCCTGACCAAAAGGGTACCCACAGTGCAGTTTTTTAATTTTTTTAAATTGTTAACTTTGTAAAAATATATAATATAATACATTAAATTAAACCTCTTGGGGCCTTCTATACAACGATATAAAAGATTAAGGACAGGTGTTTTTATAATAATGCCAAGAAAGGCCGCCAAATTCACTTCAGTTTTGAGTTTTGGCAATTTATACTTTTATTTATTTCTTCCAAACACTAACCTTTAGAGCAACTTTTGGGGTATTTTTTATTTATTTGTGAGGCAAGCAATAAAAATATAACAATTGTTTTGACGTATATCCAATAGCAAAAAAGTTGACTTTTTTTTTAAATTTTTTCAAAATTTTCAATTTTTTAATGTATTTTTCTCGATAACTATTACATCTACAACTGTAATATTTTCAGGTTGGTATAAAGGATTCCGTAGCTTCTTCGTCGCACAGTATCAACCAAATGTTTTTTTTGACATTTTTGTTGAAAATTTTCCTGACTAAAGGGGTACCCACAAAGTGCAGTTTTTTAATTTTTTAAAATTGTTAACTTTGTAAAAATATATAATATAATACATTAAATTAAACTTCTCGGGGCCTTCTATACAACGATATAAAAGATTAAGGACAGGTGTTTACAATAATGCCGAGAAAGGCCGCCTAAGTCACTTCAGTTTTGAGTTTTGGCAATTTATGCTTTTATTTATTTCTTACAAACACTAACCTTTAGAGCAACTTTTGGGGTATTTTTTATTTATTTGTGAGCCATGCAATAAAAATATAACAATTGTTTTGACGTATATCCAATAGCAAAAAAGTTGACTTTTTTTTAAATTTTTTCAAAATTTTTAATTTTCGAATGTATTTTTCTCGAGAACTATTACATCTACAACTGTAATATTTTCAGGTTGGTATAAAGGATTCCGTAGCTTCTTTGTCGCACAGTATCAACCAAATGTTTTTTTTTTTTCATTTTGGGTGAAATTTTTCCTGACCAAAGGGGTACCGACAAAGTGCAGTTTTTTAATTTTTTAAAATTGTTAACTTTGTATAAATATATAATATAATACATTAAATTAAACTTCTCGGGGCCTTCTATACAACGATATAAAAGATTAAGGACAGGTGTTTATAATAACGCCGAGAAAGGCCGCCAAAATCACTTCAGTTTTGAGTTTTGGCAATTTATACTTTTATTTATTTCTTACAAACACTAACCTTTAGAGCAACTTTTGGGGTATTTTTTATTTATTTGTGAGGCAAGCAATAAAAATATAACAATTGTTTTGACGTATATCCAATAGCAAAAAAGTTGACTTTTTTTTAAATTTTTTCAAAATTTTCAATTTTTGAATGTATTTTTCTCGATAACTATTACATCTACAACTGTAATATTTTCAGGTTGGTATAAGGGATTCCATAGCTTCTTCGTCGCACAGTATCAACCAAATGTTTTTTTTTACATTTTTGGTGAAAATTTTCCTGACCAAAGGGGTACCCACAAAGTGCAGTTTTTTAATTTTTTTAAATTGTTAACTTTGTAAAAAATATATAATATAATACATTAAATTAAACTTCTCGGGGCCTTCTATACAACGATATAAAAGATTGAGGACAGGTGTTTATAATAATGCCGAGAAAGGCCGCCAAAGTCACTTCAATTTTGAGTTTTGGCAATTTATACTTTTATTTATTTCTTACAAACACTAACCTTTAGAGCAACTTTTGGGATCTTTTTTATTTATTTTTGAGGCAAGCAATAAAAATATAACAATTGTTTTGACGTATATCCAATAGCAAAAAATTTGACTTTTTTTTTTTTAAATTTCAAAATTTTCAATTTTTGAATGTATTTTTCTCGAGAACTATTACATCTACAACTGTAATATTTTCAGGTTGGTATAAGGGATTCCGTAGCTTCCTCGTCGCACAGTATCAACCAAATGTTTTTTTTGACATTTTTGGTGAAAATTTTCCTGACCAAAGGGGTACCCACAAAATGCAGTTTTTTAATTTTTTTAAATTGTTAACTTTGTAAAAATATATAATATAATACATTAAATTAAACTTCTCGGGGCCTTCTATACAACGATATAAAAGATTGAGGACAGGTGTTTATAATAATGCCGAGAAAGGCCGCCAAAGTCACTTCAATTTTGAGTTTTGGCAATTTATACTTTTATTTATTTCTTACAAACACTAACCTTTAGAGCAACTTTTGGGATCTTTTTTATTTATTTTTGAGGCAAGCAATAAAAATATAACAATTGTTTTAACGTATATCCAATAGCAAAAAAATTGACTTTTTTTTTTAAAAATTTCAAAATTTTCAATTTTTGAATGTATTTTTCTCGATAACTATTACATCTACAACTGTAATATTTTCAGGTTGGTATAAGGGATTCCGTAGCTTCTTCGTCGCACAGTATCAACCAAATGTTTTTTTTAACATTTTTGGTGAAAATTTTCCTGACCAAAGGGGTACCCACAAAGTGCAGTTTTTTAATTTTTTTAAATTGTTAACTTTGTAAAAATATATAATATAATACATTAAATTAAACTTCTCGGGGCCTTCTATACAACGATATAAAAGATTAAGGACAGGTGTTTATAATAATGCCGAGAAAGGCCGCCAAAGTCACTTCAATTTTGAGTATTGGCAATTTATACTTTTATTTATTTCTTACAAACACTAACCTTTAGAGTAACTTTTGGGATCTTTTTTATTTATTTTTGAGGCAAGCAATAAAAATATAACAATTGTTTTGACGTATATCCAATAGCAAAAAAATTGACTTTTTTTTAAAAAAATTTCAAAATTTTCAATTTTTGAATGTATTTTTCTCGATAACTTTACATCTACAACTGTAATATTTTCAGGTTGGTATAAGGGATTCCGTAGCTTCTTCGTCGCACGGACAATGCTTTTTTTTGAAATTTTTGGTGAAAATTTTCCTGACCAAAGGGGTACCCAAAAAGTGCAGTTTTTTAATTTTTTTTAAATTGTTAACTTTGTAAAAATATATATTATAATACATTAAATTAAACTTCTCGGGGCCCTCTATATAGCGATATATCAGGTAAAGGACAGGTGTTTATATTAAAGCCGAGAGAGTCGAATTTTTAATTAACAAAATTTGAACCACTAATATTTTTTGAATTTTTTGAAAACTAAGGCAATTTTTCTCATGTTTTTGAGTATAGTCTTATAAAATAATATTTTTGAGACATACCAGTCGTTATTTTTTTTAACCTGCTTCATTTTTCTTTACACAAAAATTAAAATTCGAAGAAAATAATGTGTTCCTTCCAGCTTCAAAAGTAATCCGCTAACCTACTTGTTTGTTTACTTCCCAAGTCCTCGGTTTTCAAAAAAATTAAATTTTTTTTTTTTAAGTTTCAAAAAAATCGAAAAAGTTTAATGTAATACTCGTTACTCGAATCCCGAATGGGACCGAAGCCGAAGGTTACTTTCGTATCAATCGTGTCGGCATTGGCCGTATGAGTAACGAGTTTGGCGTACTTGTAATCATTTGGACCGATATATATACGATTGACAACATAGAAAATCTCAGTATTTATTGGATTACCGATAATATTGCAAGGGCGGATTATTGAATTAGTCAGTGGTTGTAATTTCGATGATAATAACAATAGATACTTTCATACGCCGCAGGCAAAAATTTTGAATTTTCATTAGCAAAAACATTACTTTTTACTAATTTTTTGTATATTCAAAAAATTCTTGGGGGGGGGGGGCAAGTGCCCCTAGTGCCCCCCCTGGATCCGCCACTGTAATATTGTCACGTGGGGGTTGTCGTGACTATTTGCGTACGTGTTGCGCACAAATAAAGTAGATTGCGAGAGAGTTTAAGGGTTTTAATACTAAGTACAAAGATACTTACTCACTAATCACTACTGTTTGGCTCAGTTTTCTGATACAAATATTATTCACGTGTAGGTCGGGTTCAGCTCTCGATCAGAATCTCTTTACTGTTTCTATACTTGACTATTGAGAACTTACGTACTTAGCGTACTCACTGAACTGAACCCCGACTATCCGTTCTTGATTGGTTTTATAGAAGCATGTGATTACAAACGTGTTTTAATCTTAAACATAAATCGTTTGCACCACATACTTCCTAGGTTGACGTTCTAATACTTTTACTTCAGATTAACCAACCAAGTTCTGG
Organism: Aspidapion aeneum; assembly: GCA_963576565.1. Taxonomy (NCBI): domain Eukaryota; kingdom Metazoa; phylum Arthropoda; class Insecta; order Coleoptera; family Brentidae; genus Aspidapion; species Aspidapion aeneum. Next base: position 70,224,879 of record OY755046.1, read on the forward strand.
ATCGCATGCCCAAATTACATACATGACAATATAATGATTACTTAGTACCGAATACAAAATATCTGATTCTGATACTCGAATAGGAAGTATCAGTATCTACTCGATACTTGGAAAAGTAATCGTTGATTTTTTGGCTTAAAAATTCAGCTGATTGACGCTCACGTGTCTGATGGCGGGTAAAAAAAGTTTTTGTTTCTCTTGGATAAAAACTTTTTTATCCATTTAAGCCAAGAAAACCTGTTTAATTTATTGTTTTGTTTTTCAGGTTTCCAACAGGCGGTAGAGACAGTTGTCAGGGGGACTCTGGGGGGCCTATGATGTTGGGCCGGTCGATCGGACTGAACAGTTCATACTATTATCTCATTGGGGTGGTGTCCTACGGGTTTAGGTGTGCAGAGCCTGGATACCCTGGAGTATACAGTAGAGTTACCAAGTTTCTTCCTTGGATAACGAAAAATTTGGTTTAGCAGTTGTATTATTTAAGTATTATAAATATATATAGGTACAGAGCGTCCCAAAAAAAGCGATTTTAATGAGTTCCTGTAAGTCAAAGGAAGATGTTTTCTAAGCTTGGTTTTTGGGATGGGCTGTAGAATGTTGAAGCTTTTATATTGTGATATACATATCTAATAAAATTTTTAATAAATAAATCGTTTTTATTTTAATTCCTAATAACGGTCGCTATGAAAAATACTTCGCCAAATTATGGGCACCTAAGATCACACGAATAATGATGTAAGTTTTACCCATTTTTGTCCTCGAAAATAACCACCTATCCGCCAGGTGGGGGCTAGGGGGGTTTTACACCCAATGTTAAAAATTAGACTTCTCAAACGAAATGAGCATAATTTCTCAGGCCGGGCGAACCCAATATAACCGTGAACATTTCCGTCTAAAACTCTTATTTTTATAAAACTTATTCTCAATTTCTCGTTATATCTATCTATAAATTTTTTTCTACGGTGCCGATTTTGGATAAAAATTTTACCTGCGGCGCATTTTTTACAACTTTTCAGTGATTTTTTTAATTTGCAAGAATTTTATTCTGTAGAGATATTTTTACCTTCGTAGCCCGCATAGCAATATCGCCGAAAATGTGTTATTTGGGTGTTTTTTGATCTACCCTAGCAGTATCGTCCTGACGTCTGTCTGTGTGTGTGTGTGTGTGTGTAAATCTGTTCGTAACACGATAGCTCCTAAACCGCCTAACCAATTTTCATGAAATTTTTAGGTAAAATCGAAACGAAAGATCCTACGAATTTTTTAGTTATCAGACAAATTATTGAGCAAAACGTAGTCCACTATATTCCAAAAACCGCATATTGATGCAATGCTCCGATAAGAAGTTAGCATTTTAAAAAAATTTTAATTGTCAAAAAACTGTCATTAGCATTAAAAAATTTTGACCAAAATCTAGCTCGTTAGAGTGTCAAAAACTATTGTACCTGAAGATTTTAAAAAAATCGGTTTAGCCAGTGGCGTATATAGAAAAAAGTTTCGGGGGGGGGCGAGACAGCTTCAGGGGGGGAGGGGGGATCGAGACCTCATGAGGCCATATTTTATGCTATTTTATGTTTTTATTCATGAAATATGTGGAAAATATCAAAAAAATCTTCGTTTCGGGGGGGGGGCCGGGCCCCCCACAGACAGGCATTACGATAATATTGCGAAGATAGGTCAAAATACACCCAAATAACACATATTCGACGTTATTTAAAAAAAAAAATTCTTCGAAATTAATAACTTCTCTCTGGCCATTGCTGCGCTGGCCGCCAGGGGCGCTGGTACAAAATAGCGCAGGACAAAATAGCGCGGACAAAATAGCGCGGGACAAAATAGCGCAGGACAAAATAGCGCAGGACAAAAGAGCGCAGGACAAAATAGCGCAGGAAAAATAGCGCGGGACAAAATAGCGCGGGACAAAATAGCGCAGGACAAAATAGCGCGGGACAAAATAGCGCAGAAAGATAAAAAAAAAAATCGAAAATAATAACTTCTCTCTGGCCATTGCTGCGCTGGCCGCTAGGGGCTCTGGTACAAAATAGCGCAGGACAAAATAGCGCGGACAAAATAGCGCGGGACAAAATAGCGCAGGACAAAATAGCGCAGGACAAAAGAGCGCAGGACAAAATAGCGCAGGACAAAATAGCGCGGGACAAAATAGCGCGGGACAAAATAGCGCAGGACAAAATAGCGCAGGACAAAATAGCGCAGAAATATACAAAAAAAATAACCTAACTTTACTTGGTTAGTTTAATATACTATAACCTTACCTGCAGACCTTACCTGACCTGATTAAGTTAGTAGACTAAAAAATAAACTAACCTGTCTTGGTTAGGTTGGGCCTAATATATTAAAACTTAACCTGCAGGCCGTACCTGACCTGGTTAGGCTAGTTTTGTTTATGTTATTATTATTCTTACGGCAGTGGTACAAAATAGCGCAGATCGAGCGCAGATCCAAATCGCGCGGACTAAATCGCGCAGGTAATAATAGTGCAAGACCAAAATAGCGCGAGCCTTGAAAGCGCATTATACTAAAATAGCGCATTACTGAAATAGTGAAGGCCTAACCTTATCAATCAAATGGCCCCATCCGAAGTGGATCAGGGGCCGAGGATAGGTTAGGTTAGTATCCCAACCTAACCCGGTTAGGTTTTTTTACAAAAAACAAACTTACCTGATCTGTTCAGGTAAGTTTTTTTTGTAAAAAAACCTAACCGGGTCAGGTTGGGATACTAACCTAACCTATCCTCGGCCCCTGGTCCACTTAGGCTGGACAGGGCAAATCGACAAATCGCCTTGGGATTTTTTAGCGTGCGCTATTTTGTCCTGCGCTGTTTTGTCCTGCGCTATTTTGTATCAGAGCCCTGGCTAGGAATTTAAAAATTAATCAGTAATTCTTGAACATACCCAGCATTGGGCATGTTCGAAATTGACCTGTGTTCCAAACTTAACTCTTATGTCATCGTCAGCTGTTTCAAGTAGGGGATCTTGGTGAAAAATTATGGCAAATTTGCTAAAAAAAGTGATTTTCAAGAACCCCACAGGGTTTCTGCCCTCAAAATTGCTATTCAAAAACGGGGCCGCTTTGGTGCATACCAGGTAAGTTAGTGGCATTCCCTAGAAATCGGGATTTTTATGTTATTTTTTAAATTAATTTAGGATTATGTAAGTTTGTAGGTTATGTTTTGTTCATATTTTTGTGTTTTTTTCGTTATTTTAAAGTTTATTTTGAGGTTTTTAAAGTTTTTTAGTAGCTAGAAAGCTATCTTAATCTGCTAGCAACAGAAACACCCAGTAAAACTTTTTAAAAATACCAAGAAACCAATGCTTTCATGTGTTCATAGATAATTAACTCTATCTCGATAAATTTTTGAGTGAGAGACTTGATATTTAGGAAATGTCTTGACGGATTAGCCCTTTATTTTCACCTCTAATTTTGTAAAAGTTGTTTAAGTAGTTTTTAAGATATGACCTTTTAGAGAATTTAAATATTCAGCATATCCCAGAGGTATAAAATCAACAAATTTTTAAGAAAAATTGCACCTTTTGACAAGGTTTTTACACAATAGGTGGCCATACACACACAGGTTGATCCGTCAGTTTGGAACGGCACAGATAAATCTGACCGTTTTGTCTGCAACGGTTTAAAACTGCTGCAGTCCACTAACACAAAAAAAATCTTTCGAATCGATCCTTCATATCGGTCTGTGGCAGACTGCACGTTAGTGGGTGAAAACTCAAGATTTATTTGCCGGTTCAACCAAAACTGTGGAATTTCGTCAAGTCAAAAGTTTTATGTGGCACAGTATTTTAAGCATAGTGTATGTAAAATGTTTTGTGCTAAAAAGAAGCAGGCTCTGTGTATGGGAATGATTATTAATATGAAAATAATGCATAGTGGTGTAAAAAAGAGACTTTTGAAGTGGGTTAAGAGTTATTTGCTTAAGAGGAAACTATTTAGCCATGACCTTCTATTAAAAGAATTAAGAGAAAATAATCCAGACGATTTTAAAAATTATTTAATAATGGATATTAACACGTATGACCTTTTATTAATTTTGGTAAGAGAGGATCTTACGAAACAAGATATCCAAATGAGGGATGCCATTGGACCAGAACCGCGATTAAATGCTGCCCTTTGTCTCCTTGCCACGGGAAAATCATATGAAGATCTGAAATTTTCAGTGGGAATTTCTGCACAGGCTCTTGGTTATATCATTCCGGAAACATGTGCCATAATATTCAACTAATAAATTAAAATATGACCAGTATGTTATTCCTGGCAAACCGACAGACAAGTCTGCGCGTTTAAAATATCGAGCGCGGCACCCACAAGTTTCGCCCGCCGGTCTGAACTCACAGATAAATCTATACCGGCTATAACTGGCGCGTGGAATGTCCACTAATTGAAAGACAAATCCGCCAGTTTGAACCATGCTGTTCCAAACCGGCGGATCAACCTCTGTGTGTATGGCCAGCTAATGAGATATACAAAGAGAACACCTATCTCTTTTTTTCTTATAGTGCAACTACCAATGCAGGAAAATGGTTTCCTGATGCAGAATACTTCCAGGCCTTCAGTGGTCCCGTTATGTACCCAGATGAAACTACCAGCAAGTGGGCTCTTCAACCCTGGAACCCTGTCAAGGCACCCATGGAAAAAGGTGTCAAAAATGTCACTCTAAATTTTGGCCCACAGCATCCTGCGGCTCATGGGGTATTGAGATTGGTCTTGGAACTGGACGGAGAGGTATTGTTTTTAGTTTTGTCCCGTTTTATTATGATGTATAAATCACTGGATGATTTAGAGTAAGGAAAATACTATTTCTGGTAAAACTTACCATGTAATTGTTTTTTTTTTTTCATTACAGACAGTAAAACGATCTGACCCCCACATTGGGTTGCTGCATAGAGGCACTGAGAAACTAATCGAATACAAAACCTACACACAAGCTTTGCCCTACTTTGACAGATTGGACTATGTGTCAATGATGTGCAATGAGCAGTGTTTTAGTTTGGCAGTTGAAAAGCTGCTCAATATTGATGTTCCTCTTCGGGCTAAATACATCAGAGGTAAGTATGAGTTAAGCTGAGCCACAATAGACCCACTAGAGGTCGCAGTAGATGGGCTTCAAGGCCCACTCACATATGAATCATTATCATGAGTTAAGGTCCTTTTCATATTTTTTCTTTTTTTATTTTCTTTCAAGTTGACACTTGTAAAATGGATGTTGGTCCCTATAGAAGTGTTCAGTATGTTTGGTAGAAATAGTGGACTGGCTTTTAATTACGTTGGGTAAAATATTTTAAGACAATGGACAAGTAACATCTCCATGCAATGAGGATGTATACCTGGGTGTCACATTTGATAAGACAGGAACAGATTGTAAAGAATTGGAAAAAAGAATAGTAAAAGCAAAAAAGGTTATTGAATGTCATAATAGTATTTTATGGAGCAGAGAGATAAAAAATAATGTAAAATTTAACATATATGAAACAATGGTGAAAAGCACGCTGTTGTATGGAATAGAGACGCGTACCAGAAGAATACAAAACAAAAATGGAAAGTATCGAAATGGATGCAATAAGATCAATGAGAATATCTAAAAGAGATCATATGGATGATTATACCAAAAGTGGGCTATATGGATATCATTTTTGTTCATTGCCTTTAAATAACAGTACAGCACAGTAAATAATTTTGTTTTTTTAAATTTATGTAACTAATTAGGTGTAAGCTTAGAAACATTTATTTTCCAGAATTTTAGGAATTATTGCATAAAAATTCCAGAGGGATGAGTACCAGAGGAATGAGTTTTTTAATGGTTTTCCAATTTAAATCAAAATCTATTTAGACTACTTAACTTAAGTTTTATATAAACAAAGTTTCTATACTTATAATTTTAAAACAATCAACAAAAAAATTATACTGTTAATATCAGTCGAATATTTGCTTACCAGAGGAATGATAATTGAAGTGTTCCTTTTTAATTTCTCCAAAAAAAACTAATTTTCTGCCGAAAATAAAAAGATCTATAACTTAAACCAAATTAAAGTTGACATTATCTGTCACAACTTGTCACCCTCACAAGTAAATTATATATCCAGGGCCGTCTCTTTCTCTAGAAATTAACTGGTGGTATTCAGAAATATTGTGTTATTAAAAATGGAGCACATTTAAAATTGTAAAATTTTCTGGACAAGATGTAATTCGGATTTTCAAAAATATGACTGCAAACTTAAGTTTTATCAATTTTTTGATATATAGTTAAGACTTGGTTAAATATTATTTATTAGGATATTTTTTTCAATTTGAGTTTTTAATATTTGGTTTGGGACTACACCAGAGGAATGAGGTATTTGCTTTGTAATAAAAAAAATTATAAACTTGCAATTTTTTTTATACATTAAACTCAAATGCTCCATAAGAAAACATTTCGTTTTAAATCTTATAACAAAAACTATGCTTCATTTGCAGTCTCTGTTTGTTTTTGTTGTTTGAAAAATATGCATTCCCACCACAGCACCATTTTTGTAGAATCATCCATAAGAAATGAGATCATAACAGAAACAATGGGAATCGAGGGAACAATAACGGATGACATCACTAAAAGACAACTCATATGGTACGGCCATGTACAACGGATGAACGACGAAAGATTACCAAAGCAGGTCCTAGAATAGCAACCAATAGAGCGCAGAAAAAGAGGGTGTCCTAAACTGGAATGGCAACAGTCAATCCAAAGATCAATGAGTCAAAAAAAACCTGACAGTAGATGATTGTGAGGATCGAAGGAGGTGGAGAATAGGCGTCTGACAACGTAGCAAAACGTTCTAAGCCGATATAGTAGTAGTAGTAGTTGAATACGCAAAAATTGACTTAATATAAATAATTTTTTGTTTGATTGCAGTGATGTTTGGCGAGCTGACGCGAATCCTGAATCACATCATGGGCATTTGCACTCACGCCCTGGATATCGGGGCCATCACTCCGTTTTTCTGGATGTTTGAAGAACGTGAGAAAATCATGGAATTCTACGAGCGAGTGTCTGGGGCCCGCATGCACGCAGCCTATGTCCGTCCTGGAGGAGTTGCTTTGGTAAGACCATGATATTGTTTGTTAATTTTTCTTTCCATAACCATTATTCTACACACGGGCCAACGTATACATTACCAAACACTATACCTAGTGTGAGCTTAGGTGCCCATAGATTGGCAGAGTATTTTTCTTAAACATAAATTTTTTCAAAACTTTTATACTTATTATATTATATAGGTACCTCTAGGGAATCCAATCCCGGGATCCCGTAAAAAAATACTCTGCCAATCTATGGGCACCTAAGCTCACACTGGGTACTATAGTTATAGTGTATCTATGTGAAAGCTAATATAACTAAAAACTGAAGTATATTTTATTGAACTCCAGACTCAATTACCTTTCGTTTGATACTACACAATAGCGATGTTTTGACTTAAACTCTATTTTTTAAAATCTACCCCCACCCTTTTTTAAAAAACTAAAATGTATTTTGTTTAACTCCAGACTCAATTACCTTTCGTTTGATATCACACACGCCATATTTTTACATAAACTCTAATTTTTGAAATCTACCCCCACTCTTTTATTTGGCTTGTGTTCGGTGGATTTGGTTCATTTTTAAATGGGACCATCTCGACCTAAAATCCAACCTGGGTACCAAATTTCATTAAAATCGGGTAAGCCGTTTTTGAGTTATGCGCGTTGGTCGTTACAGACAGACACAGACAGACAGACAGACAGACAGACGGCGCAACAAAAAAGTTTCAAAATCATCTGAAACGCAAAGATATATAAATTTTTTTGAAATCGGAGCAACTTTTTTTTTCTCGAAAAAATTAGGATCACCATAGCTCACACTACTATAGTATAGTAGTAGTGTGAGCTAATTACAATTTTTCAATCCCGGGAAATTCCGGGATTAAAATGTGTATGAAACGTGCCTAGTCCAGCAATAACAGCAATAACAATAGAAACTCAATATAAGGGTGTGAATTGTGAACGGACGGAGTCTAATTGTGGACCAAATAAAAAAAAACTGTCTAAATTTGAAAACAAATTGGCAACTGTCCCAAGTTTTGGTTCTAATATAGATTCTATTGGTATTTGTTATAATATGGCCGAGTATAAAATTGATATTTTATAAAATTCACACAAAAAATTATTTTTGAAAATTTGAACTTGTCTGAAGCCAAAATCGCACTTGGCCGGTTTAAAACAAAGGGTGTGAATTATGAACGGGCTGGAGTCGATTTCGTTAAACGTACCAGACTAGTACCGTTTTTTCTTGTAATATTAAAACTTTGTTCTTGTAAATTTGCTAAAAATGTAGACCACCCAGTAAGACAAGTGCTGTCAATAGAGAGAGATAGATTGAGACGGAACACTAGACAAAGCTATAAAAGATAGAAACGTACAAGGAAGAAAAGCAATAACTTTATTAAATGGAATAATTTGGGACCAAAGTATATCAAAACATAACAAAAAGCTGATATATATAACATCATTGTAAAAAGTATTATTACATACGGCTCAGAAGTATGGCCAATCAAAGATAGAACAGAAAAAATGCTTTCTGCTACGGAGATGGACTATTGGAGAAGAGCAGCAGGGAAATCAAAAAGAGAAAGAGTTACAAATCAAAGAATAAGAGACATTATGACAGTGGGTGAATGTACTTTAGTGGATGATATAAGAATAAAACAACTGGTGTGGTACGGACATGTATAAAGAATGGATGATGGAAGACTACCTAAACAAATATTACAATGGAAACCAACTGGCCGAAGAAAACGAGGAAGGCCGAGGAGAAGCTGGAGAGAAGGAATAGACAGTGAAATAAGAATAAGAGGCCTAGATGATGAATTATGTGTAAACAGAAACGAGTGGAGATTGGGTATCGGAAGACGTAGAACGTTGTGAAACCGATAAATATATATATATATATATATATATATATATATATATATAGATTGCGACTCATTTTATTCTGGCCGGACAGTATCAGATTCATCATGTATCTATCGATTTATTTTCTCTAGGACTTGCCTTTGGGTCTTCTGGACGATATTTACGATTTCAATGCGAAATTCGCCGAACGTATCGACGAACTTGAAGATGTTTTGACTTGCAACCGAATTTGGGTACAGAGAACTGAAGATATCGGCATTGTTTCGGCTGAAGATGCATTAAATCTTGGATTCAGGTAAATATAACGTGGAAAATCCGTTTCCCATTTTAACCCTGAATAAAAATTATATTAGGATGATTCTACAAAAATGGTGCTGTGTAGTGGGAATGCATATTTTTCAAACACAGACTGCAAATGAAGCATAGTTTTAGTTATAAGATTTAAAACGAAATGTTTTCTTTATGGAGCATTTGAGTTTAATGTATAAAAGAAATTGCAAGTTTATAATATTTTTTATTACAAAGCAAATACCTCATTCCTCTGGTGTAGTCCCAAACCAAATATTAAAAACTCAAATTAAAAAAAATATCCTGATAAATAATATTTAACCAAGTCTTAACTATTTATCAAAAAATTGATAAAACTTAAGTTTGCACTCATATTTTTGAAAATCCGAATTTACATCTTCCCGGAAAATTTTACAATTTTAAACGTGCTCCATTTTTAATAACACAATATTTGTGAATACCACCGGTTAATTTCTAAAGAAAGTGACGGCCCTGGATATCTAATTTACTTGTGAGGGTGACAAGTTGTGACAGATAATGTCAACTTTAGTTTGGTTTAAGTTATAGATCTTTCTATTTTCGGCAGAAAATTAGTTTTTTTCGGAGAAATCAAAAAGGAACGCTTCAATTATCATTCCTCTGGTAAGTAAATATTCGACTGATATCAATAGTATAATTTTTTTGTTGATTGTTTTAAAATTATAAGTATAGGAACTTTGTTTATATAAAACTTAAGTTAAGTAGTCTAAATAGATTTTGATTTAAATTGGAAAACCATTAAAAAACTCATTCCTCTGGTACTCATTCCTCTGGAATTTTTATGCAATAATTCCTAAAATTCGGGAAAATAAATTTTTCTTAGCTTACATCTAATTAGTTACATACATTTAAAAAAAACAATTATTTACTGTGCTGTACTGTTATTTAAAGGCAATGACCAAAAATGATATCCATATAGCCCACTTTTGGTAGAATCATCCATTTTAGCAATAAAATAAATTTTAAATAAAAAAACACTTAACTGCTAAATTTACTTGTAAGTACTAGTCGCAATTGAGTACAAAATTGATAGGGATGTCTATAATGTACGACATGCTTCAACTTTTAATTTTAATGCCCAAAGCGCACTTACAAAATTATACAGTTTTGTATTTTCATGAATCAGGTTATTGGGTAATTTTGTACTCAACTGCGATTAGTAATGACAAGTAAATTTAGCAGTTGGGTATTTTTTTTATTTAAAATTTTTTTTATTTCCAACTTTTAGGTTTAATTCTTATTCAGCCTTATAAAAAGCACTATGCATTTACACTTCATTTAGCTTTACCCAAAAAGTACGTGTAGATTTTCTACGGACGCAGTTCTAGAGAGGCAACTGGCGAGCTTTGCCTTATTGAGGGGCAGATGGCGCTGAAATAAATTCGTCTAGTACTCAATATTCAGAGACAAGTACTATGATCTAATGGCATTAATATGATAGACATGAACCTCGGAACTCGCACATGTAATTAAATCGTACTAGTAGTCCCTGAATATTGCGTACTAGACGAATTTATTTCAGCGCCATCTGCCCCTCAATGTTGCAAAGCTCGCCCGTTGCCAGTCTATATGTAGACGACTGAGTGCCCGAAGGGGAGAAGACTAGAGATTTCACAAAAAATTACCCCAAAGTTAAATTCACCCCGTCTGGGAAAACAGACGTTTATTGAACTAAAACAAAGGAAAAAAATAGGCAACACGCTAGAAGCTTACCTTCTTTCATTTAACAGCAGTTCCACAGTTTCACTCACGGCGCCGCGGACTTTCTTGTGGGATGGAATTTTGGTCTTAATCTTAAAAGCACGTGGGACTTCTTCGGTGGTTTTTGCGGAAGTGGTTCTTCATTCCCCTGTCAAATACAGGGGGGCGCTTCAAATTCCCAGCGTGTGCAAAGCGCGCATGAATTTAGCAAAATGATCAGCCCAAGTAACATTTCTTTATTTATAGCAGAAGCTAAAAGGTTGCCAGCGCCTTTCCTTAAAACCATTAGTTTCAATGTTTGGTCGCTAGCATGTTCCCATTACCCTTATATACCCCTTAGACCTCCTAAATGGGACTTCCCAATTGGTGGTGGCAACCTATGTATTAAACTCACTATAAAACCATAAGAAATAAACTCCAGCTTCGCCCTCTAGCGGTTCCACCAGTATAGAACCTTTTAGAGCCTAAAGCTATTATGCCAGGTTCTAAAAGCAACTCAGAAACGTCCTCTATCCTATTATAAAACTAGATTTGGTAATTTGGTATTCTGGCGATTCTGTTGAATACCATAATACCTTTAGAGTAATAAAGAAGTTCTCCTATAAAAGCTATGGCGATATTTTAGATTCACAATGGCTATATAAAATAATTTAGGTCACAAAATTGCCAAAAATGTCAGAATCCCAAAATTATTTTATCACATAAAAATATACCGAGTTTGTCGTTTTGTTGATGATCAAATTGCCTGCCAGATTTATTTTTCTGATAAAATCGTATCTGAAAAGCTCTCAAAACAAGCGCGCCAGCTCAAGAATGCTTTTTAATAGTTTTTTGATAACAAAATAACAAATATTTAAAATTAAAAAAAAAATCATTTACACTATTCACCATTAAAAAAGTCTGTTTGGTTTACATAAATCAAAATTAAAGTAAAATTATTGTTAAAAAACACTGATAAAACGACTAGATAAATATTTTCTCTTTACAATATTTACTAAATCAATTTATATACGCCATTATGGTTTTATAGTGGTCACTTGGTTTTTATTTGTTACTGTATCGCAACAAGGATTTTTGAGTGCCCTTATGAAACCAACAAAAAAGAACAATGTAAACATAGTCAACATAACCTCACTTAAATTTTTTGTATTTGTTTTTAAAGTGTTTAAAAGCGTATAATTCAACACTTTTAAATGTTTTTTAAAATGCCTAAAAGTAATGGCAAAAACCAAAAGTCTAAAGTTTATATTTACCACTCTTAAAAACCTTAAGGAAACTAGGTTCTATATGACCGCCTATCTAATCATATTTACTTTTAAACTACTGGTAACTATAAAAACAAAACGATATAAGATAACCTTTTAGCTCTATTATAAAACACTTTTGTGATGACCTAAAGTAATGAAAAAAACTAAATGACCAAAGTTTATATTTATTTCTTTTTAAAAACTTTAGGTAAAATGGTTTTATAAGACCATCTTTATAAATCAGAAATCAATCAAACCAAAAGTATCTAAAAGGAACAGAAGGAGTATCAGTTTTATTATACTCCCTTTATAAATCACTTTTTGGTTGTATAACACTCCTTTAGGTAATTGGCAATATAAATTACCTTTATGTAGCCAAATTGATCCTAAAACCCATAACAGCACCCTCTAAATAACCTAGGAACCAAATTAATAAAACCTTGAGTGGTAATAATGTTACTTGGGCAGGTGTTCAAAAAAGGAAATAACTTTCAAGAAAGAGAAAAATGATCACCTGATCGAAATTTCCTCAAACAAGGAGGTTCTCTTTTAAAGGTTTGGCTAAAGAGTCCAAAAAATATCAAAACAAAATTTAAGGTTAGATTTTCCCAACAATATGGGTCATATACTCATTCCTAGCAATGACTTGACAAATTTACTGTATCTTATATTGTTTTTTAGTGGTGTAATGTTGAGAGGATCCGGCATCAAATGGGACTTGAGGAAGGTCCAACCTTATGATGCTTACGACTTGGTGGAATTTGACATACCAATTGGCACCAAGGGTGACTGTTATGACAGGTAAAAGACTACGTCCTCTATCCTCTTCTACTACTACTATATCGGTTTAGAACGTTTTTCTACGTTGTCCGACGCCTATTCTTATTATATTATTATAGCCATTAACATATTAACCGGAGGAGACTAGGAAATAAACAAAAAAATCGGCCGTCTAGATAAACAATTTGTTTTAAAAAACGTACTTCTGCAGAAAAGAACTCATCGACTATTTTTGTTTGGTCCATAGAAAACTCTATTTTCTTTCTCTTTAAGAATCACCAAAATTATCCGATCTTTCCTTTACTTTTATTTCTTTTTTAAACCAATGCACCGGAAAAAGACGAAACTGTTCTTCTTACAAACCCTTACCAGATTCATTATACACGACCAAATATGGATATATAACAAGCGGTGATAACTTTAACTTGTGCTTCCAGCATTTATTTTGCTACTCCTTCGTTTTCCTTTATTAAACCAGTGCGAGAGAAAAAAACAAAACTATTCTCGATTACAGTCCCTCACTAAAACAAAGGAATTAGAAAGATGCCGCAATCGTCTAGGCCCGCGTAAAGTATATTATTTTGTTCCTCTTTTGTTAAACTGATGCGAGAAAAAGAGACAAAACTATTCTTGATTAGAAGGTAGTCCCTTTGGACCCATTAGTATTTTGTAAAGGGTCAATGCGGCGTTTTTGACCTGTCTCTTTACGGAATTGTTTTCGTGTTTTTTCTTAAAATATATTTTCGATCTGGACTCAAATTTAATCTTAAAAGACTTTAAAATGGCGTGAGAGTGTATTTTGTGCTAAAATCTCGACTATTTTAATCCAGAAGTTTCGTTTTACAAGTAAGTTAAATAACTTGTTTGACCTTCAAAACAAAACAAAGACCAGTGCCGTAGAAATCAATATAAAATCAGAAAAAAATTTTTTGGGTATTATATAAATAATTATTTATTTGTTAAAACTGTTTAAACATAAGTTTAGTTAAAAATGTACAGGGTGTCCCAAGTTTTGGTGTTTTGATACTTTTAACTGAACTACGAGCCTTGATTTTCAACAGATAAGGTAAAAAAGGTATCTTATTAATATGGAAAGTAATTTTTTTATGTATACCTTTTTTATTTAACCGTTTTTTTTTGTGTAAACAGTTTTTTTAGCTTTGGATTGAGGCAATTTTTTAGGTTGGGTTAGTCCTTTTTACCTACTCTGAATTTTTAACGTTGTCTAACCTAAAATAAAATACACCAAGCTAAAAGCATCCTAATCAAACATCTAATTGTCAATGGGTATCTATTCAGCTGTAAACTAAATTAAATTGCTTGTTTTAATAAGTTAGGTATTTACTTTTAATAAATAAATATTTTGCCGCCGTGACTGGTAAATCGATTGACCATAAAGAATAAACATACGTCTGCTGTGTGTCGCACAGCGTTGCCATCGTCTTTCCAAAAAATATTTCTATTCTTTTCCAACTTATTGAAGCATCTAGGGGTCAAATCGAATTGTTTTGATGAATGAATTTTTGCCGCGATTCCTGGTCTCCTCCGGTTAATACGTTAATGATTATAGCCTATAAAGCTTTGTTTATGATGCTTTTACTGCCCAGTGCTCAATGCTATCGAAAGTTTTTTCAAAGTCTATAAACGCAATATATAGTGGAATTGGTGGGAAAGTGACTTCGGTAGTTCAGTGGTTAGAATGTTTGCCTAGATAACAAGAGATCCCGGGTTCGATCCCCGGCCGAAGCAGAAAACTTTTTTATTATTTTTCTTTCTTTAATTTCACTTGTTGTTTATAGTTTTAGGTCCTTGTATTATTTGCAATTTGGTATTTGATAATATAGTGCAATGTTGTGTCCATTGGCTCGTTCTGTTAGGATTTTCATAGTTAATAGGTGGTCATCTGTACTGAAACCTTTTCTGAAGCCTGCTTGGTTTGTTCTTTTGATTGATATCCGTCAAATCTTGTTGTTAGTCTATTTTTTTTACGGGTATGCGCACTCGCAAGGAGATCCCTATCACGCTCGAGAAGCGGCAAGTGCGCGGAAATGTTGGTGTGTGTTGGTTTTGAAACGGTTCAGGTTGTAACCTGCAGGGAAAACTGTCGCAGGGAGTTTATTCCACAGCGATGCTGTTCTCCAGAGATATGAATTCTGATATAATGAGGTTCTTGGTGCCTCTATTTTGACAATAAATTGATGGTTACCGTCTGTTTGACGTGTTCGCCTAGTAGGTGCTACTCCCGGGGGGATCATACGTGCCAACTCTTCAGAGCATTTTCCGTGATAATACCTGTAGAAGAGAGATAGATCGCCCACAGTTCTTCGATGTTCGAGACTATCCAAGCTACGGGTAAGTGCGGGGTCATTGATCAGCTTGATAGCTCGTTTTTGCACGGTGTTCAAAAACATTAAGGTATGTTTGGGTGCCGCACTCCATATATGTGAGCAGTACTCCATAGTTGGTCGAATCTGGGCTTTGTAGAGTGTCAGCAGTTGGATTGGTGTATACAGATGTCTTGTACGAAATAGCACCCAAGCTTTTGGGACGCCCTTTTAGCTATATCTGCCACGTGACTGTTCCAAGACATGTTGGTCTCTGCAGTGACTCCTAAGATGTTCAACTGGCTCTGCAATGCGACAGCACTTCCAGATAGCATGATGTTTGGCTCACCGGGCTTTTTTGAAAAAAGGGCTGCTTGTGTTTTCTGCGCGTTGAACTGTACAAGGTTTTTGTTGCCCCAGTCCTCTATTATGTCCAAGTCGTTATTTATCTGTGATATTTCATCACTTCATTCTATCTGTTAGTACTTTCGTGAAAAGCTTATAAATTACATTACGGATTGTTATACGTCGATAGTTTTTTAGGTCTGCTCTATCGCCTTTCCTGTGTAGAATAATGGTTATGAATTCTCTCCAGTTGTTTGGGAATATTTTTTCTTTTAGTATTTTATTCAGCAGAATCTCTATTACCACTAACGTCAAATTTAAGATATTATTCGTTTGTGTTTAGGTACTTGTGCCGCATTGCTGAAATGAGAGAATCAGTCCGAATTATCCACCAGTGTTTGAACCAAATGCCACCAGGGGAAGTTAAATCAGATGATGCCAAGATTACACCACCACCCAGGGCAGAAATGAAGGTATGACAATGAGTGGCGAATCAAAGAATGGCTCTCCTAGATTTAAAACCTAATTTTTAGTTTCAGTGAAAAAATATGTTAAACACTGTTTTTAATTTATTCACGAAAATTTTTGTATTTTTAAATTTTTTTAAAAATAAGTTAAATTTGCTTCCAGTTACGAAATAAAAACTATTTTGATGTTAGTGTCTAAAGGACAAATTACCCGAATCCAGGTTTTATACAAATACAGCGAATCCTGAAAATCTGCCCAAAAACAAGTCGCTGTCTGCCATAAAATTTCTTTGGTCATGCATAAAACAATATTAAATAAAATATATTCAATATACTACTACTATGTCGGTTTAGAACGTTTTTCTACGTTGTCCGACGCCTATTCTCCACCTCCTTCGATCCTGACAATCATCTTCCAGCAGATTTTTTTGACTCATTGATCTTTGGATTGACTGTTGCCATTCTAGTTTAGGACGCCCTCTTTTTCTGCGCCCTATTGGTTGCCATTCTAGGACCCGCTTTGGTAATCTTTCATCGTTCATCCGTTGTACATGGCCGTACCATATCAGTTGCCTTTTAGTGATGTCATCTGTTATGCTTCCCTTGATTCCCATTCTTTCTTTTATGATCTCATTTCTTGTGTGATCTATTCTAGATATTCTGATTGATCTTCTTTTTGCATCCATTTCGACACTTTCCATTTGTCTACTTCTCGCCCAGTTAAAATTGGTTTGCATAGCGGACTGTAATTCGAAATTAGAATTTTATATTTTATTTTATTTTTTAGAATTATTATGGATTATGTTTATTTTAATTTTACAAGCATTTAAGTTGGCCGATAATATCAAGCTGAAAGGGCAGAAATTTCCCTAAATAAAAATATATGATTACTAAAAAACCAGCTCCGCTCAAAACTTAGCACTAAAATTATGCATTAAGAAATTATTATTGTTAATATAATTTTATAAGCGAATTTCGACACTAAAAAATATAATCACTTACTGCTGTGTTGTCTTCATTCCAGATCGTGGAAGGCCTTCCAGAGAGATGACTCCATGTGTCCAGCTTCTATTCCAGTAATATTGAGCACACGCGTAATCGCGTTAATTAGCAAAGTGAAAATTTTATTGTGTGTTTGGTTTAATGTTAAATATATTGATATTAATCATAGCCGAAAAACGTGCAGGCGATATTCATTGTCACGTATTTCTTATCAGAAAAAATGCATTGTTTTTCATTATTTTTAAACTGTTCGGTTGATCGTGAGAGACTCGCTGAAGGCGCGACGGCTTCTATTTTTCATTATTGAAATCACAAGCGAGTTCGCGCATATATGTCCAGTTTTAACTTTTAGAGGGGCGCTAAGGGAGTTTCACTGGTGTATTTTTATTTTAATTTAAAAGTAGAAAAATGGATTTAAGATTTTATTCTTAATTATAATTATTTTAACAACTAATTAACCATTTAATTATGATTGATTAGAGTAACTTATAGGAAGCCCAATTATGGCCTAATTAATTCAAAAGGCCGTATTTAAAAATATAGTAAAAACAAAAAAATGCTTAAAAAATAAAATTAAACAAAATAAATTATTTTTTAAATAAATAATAACCCGGAATGAACACCATTTTTGTTTTGTATTTTTCTGTTACGCGACAAGTCTCTATTCCATACAACAGCGTGCTTTTCACCATTGTTTCATATATGTTAAATTTTACATTCTTTTTTATCTCTCTGCTCCATAATATACTGTTAAGACATCCAATAACCTTTTTTGCTTTTACTATTCTTTTTTCCAATTCTTTACAGTCTGTTCCTGTCTTATCAAATGTGACACCCATGTATACATACTCATTGCATGGAGATATTGTTTGTCCACTTTCTAGTACTAATTCACTGGATTCGTTTCCAATACATAAGTACTGTGCCTTGTCCACGTTCACTGTTAATCCCCACTTTTGGTATTCTTCTGTTAACTCTCTCATCATATACTCCATGTCTTCTTTATCATTAGCCACAATTACTTGGTCGTCAGCAAACTGTAGTGTGTATATGGTAAATCGGTCGTCAAGTTGTATTCCCATGCCGTGCATTTTACGTTTCCAGTTTTTTAGAGCTACTGCGATATATATTTTAAAAAGAGTTGGAGAGAACATCCCTGTCTTAATCCTTTTGTTACCAGGAATTCTTTTGAAAGTCGATTTTCAATTTTAATTTTAGATTTTAACCCTTTGTATAGTTCTTTTATCGCTTTTATGTATGTATGATTAATATTAGTTTGTTCTAACACTGTCCATAATTTTTCTACTGAAACGGTATCATATGCTTTTTGTAGGTCCACAAAGGTAACATGAGTCTCTATATTTCTGGCGCTCCTTTTCTCAATTACTTGTTTAAGACAAAAACATTATCACTACAAGATCTGCCTGCACGAAACCCACTTTGCTCTTCTTCTTCTTGTTCATGAAAATCCTTCTCTATTAGATCTCTAAGAATCCTACCGTACAATCTACTTAGAGTACTGGTTACTGAAATTCCTCTATAATTATTGCAATCCAGCTTGTTTCCTTTTTTATGTATTGAGGATATGAATGCAATTTTCCAATCATCAGGTACTGGATGTCCGTTTATGCATTGATTGATAATATATGTGAGATTTTCGAGTAGTTTCTCTGATCCATATTTGAGCATTTAAGCATATATTCCGTTATATACAGTGTGTCCACGTAAGTTGGCGGCATATGGGAAACTTTTTTATTATTAGCTTTACGAAAAAAAGTTATTCTTCATAAAAAGTTCTGCATGGTCCAAAACCTAAAATGAACCATCAGATGTTAATTTTTTTCAGTCATATTACGAGGTTTGTCAAAAAATGTGATTTTTGCTCTAGAGTAAAGTACCTTTCTTTTTGACAATATCGAAAATTGTTATAAAGAAAAGATGTTTAGAATTAAAAATAACTTTCAAATATTCAACATTGTTTATTTACATTAAAAAAATATTTTTTTTTATTTAATGTGCAAACTTAAATTTCCAACGTAATCGCAGAGAAAATGTAGAAAAAAATATTTTTTTAATGTAAATAAACAATGTTGAATATTTGAAAGCTATTTTTAATTCTAAACATCTTTTCTTTATAACAATTTTCGATATTGTCAAAAAGAAAGGTACTTTACCCTAGAGCAAAAATCACATTTTTTGACAAACCTCGTAATATGACTGAAAAAATTTAACATCTGATGGTTGAATTTTAGGTTTTGGACCATGCAGAACTTTTTATGAAGAATAACTTTTTTTCGTAAAGCTAATAATAAAAAAGTTTCCCATATGCCGCCAACTTACGTGGACACACTGTATATTTTTATTTTAATCTTTTTAATCAAAAAAATATTTATCTTTAAATCCCATTTTGTTACACTACTATGAGGTTGTTTTAAAATAATTTATCACAGTTTTTATTTTTTTTTTACAGACTTCAATGGAAGCCCTGATTCACCATTTCAAACTGTTTACCCAAGGGTATCAGGTACCTCCTGGTTCCACTTATACCGCCATAGAAGCACCCAAAGGTGAATTTGGTGTCTATTTGGTGTCTGATGGAAGCTCGAAACCATACAGGTAAGACAAAGTTTGATGGTGATATCTTAAAAACTACATGACCGATTTTAAAAAATATATAAAATAATGTATAATTTAAGTTAGGTTGGATGTTAGTTTTAACGTCATATTCATAGTGAAAAAGAAGCTTAATAACCCGTTTTCTAACGTTAGAAAAATAATCTTATGTTTTTATAACGTTTTATTAAAGTGTTTTTCGAATGTTAAAAAAATATTGATTTTTAACAGTGAAAAATAAATGTTTTTCTAACATTGAAAAATAAATGTTTTTTTAACATTGAAAAAATATATTTTTTTCAAATATCTCTAAAGATAAGGTAACATAAATAACGTAAATAAAATTGTTCTATTTTGGAAACGCAGGGCAGCAACAGGTTGAGGTTTTCGTGAACTCGACACTCAATAAAGGCAATTCGGCTCGTTTCTGAAAATAAAATTTAAAATTTTATGTAAACAATAATTTTGTAGTAAGTGCCTCGCTACGAGGCCAAACAATTCATGCTCAAGTGAATACAAGGCAAACAATTTCAAGGCGCGAAGTAGCAGTTTGCTAAACCTCGCCTATTTAACATTTATTTATCAATAAAGACGATTTATTATTATTATTATTATTATTATTATATAATTCTACCTCAAATGAATACGCGGCTTAAGGTCCGGCGGCTAATCGTCCGCGGCGAATTGTCGCATTCCCTGTCTGATTACCTATAACGTTAGGTATGCGATATTTCATACAAAACCATTTTTTTTCTTTTGTTTACTTTTTCTTACCTGATTTTGTGGTGCTTCATTTAGATCACTGCACACACATTTGTTGTACTTTAACTATACCATCTTTCCCACACAACTGGAGTAATATTCCGATCCAAATATGTATTCACTATCAATATTAATAATTTTGCTTTATTTAAAAATGTTTGTTTCTACAAAATGCAAATATTTTAACCAAAATTACAAAAAGCGTCTTTGCTACCGACTCGTATCAACTCGCAGCGAAATGCAATTAATGGCGATGTTCAGGTAGTGGGACTGCTATAGTATAGAGGGCGCGATAGTATATATTTTTTTAATTTTTAAAAAACAAAACATTTATTAGCTTCATATATCTTAAATTCAACGTTAGAAGTGAGATCTAGGAAAAACATTATAAAAATAACCATATATTGATGGTACTATTTTTAATGTTAGTGAAATTATGGTTTTTTTTAATGCTGGTTTCTTAACGTTATTAAGAAATATATTTTTGGTAATGCTTTTATATGAAATTTTCGTTAGGATTTTCTACATGTTAATACATTTCTTTATAAATAATAAAAAAAATTTTGGTTAGTAAATATATTTTCCAAAAAAAAATTTGCCGGCCATACGGAAAGGGAAAACAAACTTTTTATTCATATTTCCTTCATATTTTTTTTTCGTAATTTCATATTTTTTAAATTTTTATTAAAAGGTTTCATATTTTTCATATTATTTTGCTGGGTTGAGAGCCCTGTATTCATAACAATTCATATTTTGAGTTGATATTAGCTCACACATATACTATACTATAGTAGTGTGAGCTATGATGGTGATCCTAATTTTTTCGAGAAAAAAAAATGCTCCGATTCCAAAATTTTTTATATATCATTGCGTTTCAGATGATTTTGAAACTTTTTTGTCGCGCCGTCTGTCTGTCTGTCTGTATGTCTGTAACGACCAACGCGCATAACTCAAAAACTGCTTGCCCGATTTCAATGAAATTTGGTACCTAGGCTGGGTCTTGGGTCGAGATGGTCTCATTTAAAAATGAACAAAATCCACCGAACACAAGCCAAATAAAAGGGTGGGGGTAGATTTTTAAAATTAGAGTTTATGTGAAAATATGGCGTGTGTGATATCAAACGAAAGGTAATTGAGTTTGGAGTTAAACAAAATATATTTTAGTTTTTTTTTAAGGGTGGGGGTAGATTTCAAAAATTACAGTTTACGTAAAAATATGGCGTGTGTGATATCAAACGAAAGGTAATTGAGTCCGGAGTTAAACAAAATATATTTTAGTTTTTGTTTTTTTAAGGGTGGGGGTAGATTTCAAAAATTTGAGTTAAAGTCAAAACATGGCTTGTGTGGTATCAAACGAAAGGTAATTTAGTCTGGGGTTGAATAAAATTTATTTTAGTTTTTAGTTATATCAGCTCACACGTACGCTATAACTATAGTAGATACCTAGTGTGAGCTTAGGGGCCCATATATTGGCAGAGTATTTTTATAACTATGACTTTTAACGTCATTCTTGGATGTTTTTGTTGGGTCGCGGAACTTTGTCCGAAAACACCTTGTTCGAAAACCATTTTTTTGAAAGCAATAGTTCAAAAACATTTTCTTCGAATGGAAATTTGTTCGAAAACAGTTTCTTCGAACGGAAATTTGTTCGAAAACAGTTTCTTCGAACGGAAATTTGTTCGAAAACAGTTTCTTTCAACGGAAATTGGTTCGAAAACATTTTCTTCGAACGGAAATTTGTTCGAAAACATTTTGTTCGATCGGAAATTTGTTCAAAAACATATTGTTCGAACGGAAATTAGTTCGAAAACATTTTTTTCGAACGGAAACTTGTTCGAAAATATTTTATTCGAACGAAAATTTCTCCGAAAATATTTTGTTCGAACGAAAATTTGTTCGAAAAAATTTTCTTCGAACGGAAATTTGTTCGAAAACATTTTGTTCGATCGGAAATTTGTTCAAAAACATATTGTTCGAACGGAAATTTGTTCGAAAACATTTTGTTCGAACGAAAATTTGTTAGAAAACATTTTGTTCGAACAAAAATTTGTTCGAAAGGATATTTGTTCGAAAAAATTTTGTTCGAATGGAAATTTGTTGGATAAAAATTTGTTTAAACAGAAATTTGTTCGAAAACGTTTTCTTCAAACGCAAATTTGTTCGAAAACATTTTGTTCATTAAAAACAGCAACTGTTTGACTAAGGGGTCTCTTTCTGACATTAAAAAAAAACTTTCCTGACTTCTTTCGCGGGATCCTAGAGGGTGTAAAACCAAATTGAACCGACCGGCATCCTAGAGGTTGTGAAACCAAACCGAACGAAGCCGATACTTCGATTCGGTTCAGTTCGGTTCGGTTCATGTTCATGAACAAAATGTTTTCGAACAAATTTTCGTTCGAACAAAATGTTTTCGAACAAATTTCCGTTTGAAGAAAATGTTTTCGAACAAATTTCCGTTCGAACAAAATGTTTTCGAACAAATTTCCGTTTGAAGAAAATGTTTTCGAACCAATTTCCGTTCGAACAAAATGACTTTCGAAGAAAATGTTTTCGAACAATTTTCCGTTCGAACAAAAAAATTCGAAGAAAATTTTCGAAGAAATTTCCGCGAGCCGTTTTTGTTTTGTTTTTCTGCAATTATTTTGTTATTTTTCAGGTGTAAAATCAAGGCACCCGGCTTCGCACATTTGGCAGCGTTGGATAAAGTAGGCAAAAACCACATGTTGGCCGACATTGTTGCCATTATTGGTACACTTGATATTGTATTCGGTGAGGTGGACCGATAGGGTAAGAAATATTTTATTAAAAAATTATTTATAAAAAATGTGAACTAAGTGAGACGTATTTTAAGTAAACAAAAAATCAATTTTTATTTAATGTTAAACATATTTTTTTTGTTTTATTTTAAAAATAAAACCTTATATCCGAAAAATAAACTTGTTTTCAAATAGTTTTGTTTTGCGCACTCTTATACAGGGTGTCCCATAAGTTAGGGACCATAGTACAGCAGAAAAGGTTATTTCCGAGAAAAAAATTTATACAATGTGATGGAGTTCACAAGAGGAAAAAATCCTTTATTTTTGATTTTACGAAAAAAACTCACTATTTATAAAAAATTCTGCTTGTTGAAAAATTAAGATTATATATATATACATATTACAATATATTACAATATATTTTGTTTTGGAAAAAAAAAACAAATATTTTTCTTTGATTTTTTTTTATTTTGCTTTTCAAATACCTTACATACTACCACAGCTTTTTTGATTTCTACAAAAAGTTATAAAAAAAGTATCATATACATGTTATAAATATTAAAATATAAATTATCTTAAAACTATAACTGACCATAAAAAATCTAGACTAAGGCAAGAATAGGTCTTACACTATATTTTTAAAAAAATAATTACAAAAAGAAGTGCAAAAATTTATTCAAAAAACATACTTATTTTATAACCCAAAATTTTCAAAAAATACTCTACTACTCTATTATAGCACCATACTACAACACAAAACAAAATTTATCAGTTTTGATACCTATTAAGTTTGATAAGTACCTACTACTAAAGTCCCTATATGTTGACATATCGATTATATCCATATATGTTAACATACAGGGACTCTAACTACTACATATTTAGGTACTTTCAAAATAAATATCAGAACTGTATTTATGTTTTCAAAAAGCTAGTTTTTTCTATTGTAAAAAAATTTGACCCTAATTTTGTCAAATTTTTGAATAATAGATTTTATAAAGTAAGGTTTTACTCAAAATATAAATATGAAATTTAAAAAATTGTTTAACAAATCATACAAAATTAAATTTAAATGAATATACAGAAAACTCTTTTTTAAATATTTTTTTCACCATTTTTAATTTCTCTAAAAAAACCCTACTTTTAAGTTAAAGGTGTGTTTTTTTGCATCTCTATGATCCCACCATACTGCAGCTCGGTGTTTTTGTTGATTAAATATATGGTTTATAAAATATGAATTTTCATGGTTTGGCCATTTTGTTTTTATGGAATATAAATCGAACTATATATTATATAATATAATATATTTTGTTTAAGAAAAAAAAACACAAATATTTTCTTTGATTTTTTTTATTTTGCTTTTCAAATACCTTACATACTAACCACAGCTTTTTTGATTTCTACAAAAAGTTATAAAAAAAGTATCATATACATGTTATAAATATTAAAATATAAATTATCTTAAAACTATAACTGACCATAAAAAATCTAGACTAAGGCAAGAATAGGTCTTACACTATATTTAAAAAAATAATTACAAAAAGATGTGCAAAAATTATTCAAAAAAGCATACTTATTTTATAACCCAAAATTTAAAAAAAATAGTCTCCTACTCTATTATAGCACCAAACTAAAACACAAAACAAAATTCATCAGTTTTGATACTTATTAAGTATGTTAAGTACCTACTATTAGGGTCCCTATGTGTTGACATATTTATTATATCCAAATATGTTAACATACAGGGACTCTACCTACTACATATTATGTAGGTACTCTTAAAATAAATATCAGAACTGTATTTATGTTTTCAATATTTTTAAAGCTAGTTTTTTCTATTGTAAAAAAATTTGATCCTAATTTTGTCAAATTTTTGAATAATAGATATTATAAAGTAATGTTTTACTCAAAATATAAATATGACAATTTAAAAAATTGCTTAACAAATAATACAAAACTAAATTTAAATGAAAATACAAAAAACTATTTTTTAAATGTTCTTTTTTCACCATACTTTTATTTCTTTAAAAAAAACCCTACTTTTAAGTTAAAGGTGTGTTTTTTGCATCTCTATGATCCCACCATACTGCAACTCGGTGTTTTTGTTAATTAAATATATGGTTTATGAAATATGAATTTTCATGGTTTGGCCATTTTGTTTCTATGGAAAATGAATCAAACTATATATTATATTAATATAATATATTTTGTTTAAGAAAAAAAAACACAAATATTTTTCTTTGATTTTTTTTTATTTTGCTTTTCAAATACCTTACATACTAACCACAGCTTTTTTGATTTCTACAAAAAGTTATAAAAAAAGTATCATATACATGTTATAAATATTAAAATATAAATTATCTTAAAACTATAACTGACCATAAAAAATCTAGACTAAGGCAAGAATAGGTCTAACACTATATTTTAAAAAAATAATTACAAAAAGAAGTGCAAAAATTTATTCAAAAAAACATACTTATTTTATAACCCAAAATTTGAAAAAAATAGTCTCCTACTCTATTATAGCACCAAACTAAAACACAAAACAAAATTCATCAGTTTTGATACCTATTAAGTATGTTAAGTACCTACTATTAGGGTCCCTATATGTTGACATATTTATTATATCCAAATATGTTAACATACAGGGACTCTACCTACTACATATTATGTAGGTACTCTTAAATAAATATCAGAACTGTATTTATGTTTTCAATATTTTTAAAGCTAGTTTTTTCTATTGTAAAAAAATTTGACCCTAATGTTTTCAAATTTTTGAATAATAGATTTTATAAAGTAAGGTTTTACTCAAAATATAAATATAAAATTTAAAAAATTGTTTAACAAATAATACAAAATTAAATATAAATGAATATACAGAAAACTCTTTTTTAAATATTTTTTTTCACCATACTTATATTTCTCTAAAAAAAACCCTACTTTTAAGTTAAAGGTGTGTTTTTTTGCATCTCTATGATCCCACCATACTGCAACTCGGTGTTTTTGTTGATTAAATATATGGTTTATGAAATATAAATTTTCATATTTTGTTTAAGAAAAAAAAACACAAATATTTTTCTTTGATTTTTTTTTATTTTGCTTTTCAAATACCTTACATACTAACCACAGCTTTTTTGATTTCTACAAAAAGTTATAAAAAAAGTATCATATACATGTTATAAATATTAAAATATAAATTATCTTAAAACTATAATTGACCATAAAAAATCTAGACTAAGGCAAGAATAGGTCTTACACTATATTTTAAAAAAAATAATTACAAAAAGATGTGCAAAAATTATTCAAAAAAGCATACTTATTTTATAACCCAAAATTTGCAAAAAATAGTCTCCTACTCTATTATAGCACCAAACTAAAACACAAAACAAAATTCATCAGTTTTGATTCCTATTAAATTTGATAAGTACCTATTACTAGGGTCCCTATATGTTGACATATTTATTATATCCAAATATGTTAACATACAGGGACTCTACATACTACATATTATGTAGATACTCTCAAATTAAATATCAGAACTGTATTTATGTTTTCAATATTTTTAAAGCTAGTTTTTTTTCTATTGTAAAAAAATTTGACCCTAATTTGGTCAAATTTTTGAATAATAGATTTTATAAAGTAAGGTTTTACTCAAAATATAAATATGACAATTTAAAAAATTGTTTAATAAATCATACAAAATTAAATTTAAATGAATATACAAAAAACTCTTTTTTAAATATTTTTTTTCACCATTCTTAATTTCTCTAAAAAAACCCTACTTTTAAGTTAAAGGTGTGTTTTTTTGCATCTCTATGATCCCACCATACTGCAACTCGGTGTTTTTGTTGATTAAATATATGGTTTATGAAATATAAATTTTCATATTTTGTTTAAGAAAAAAAAACACAAATATTTTTCTTTGATTTTTTTTTATTTTGCTTTTCAAATACCTTACATACTAACCACAGCTTTTTTGATTTCTACAAAAAGTTATAAAAAAAGTATCATATACATGTTATAAATATTAAAATATAAATTATCTTAAAACTATAATTGACCATAAAAAATCTAGACTAAGGCAAGAATAGGTCTTACACTATATTTTAAAAAAAATAATTACAAAAAGATGTGCAAAAATTATTCAAAAAAGCATACTTATTTTATAACCCAAAATTTGCAAAAAATAGTCTCCTACTCTATTATAGCACCAAACTAAAACACAAAACAAAATTCATCAGTTTTGATTCCTATTAAATTTGATAAGTACCTATTACTAGGGTCCCTATATGTTGACATATTTATTATATCCAAATATGTTAACATACAGGGACTCTACATACTACATATTATGTAGATACTCTCAAATTAAATATCAGAACTGTATTTATGTTTTCAATATTTTTAAAGCTAGTTTTTTTTCTATTGTAAAAAAATTTGACCCTAATTTGGTCAAATTTTTGAATAATAGATTTTATAAAGTAAGGTTTTACTCAAAATATAAATATGACAATTTAAAAAATTGTTTAATAAATCATACAAAATTAAATTTAAATGAATATACAAAAAACTCTTTTTTAAATATTTTTTTTCACCATTCTTAATTTCTCTAAAAAAACCCTACTTTTAAGTTAAAGGTGTGTTTTTTTGCATCTCTATGATCCCACCATACTGCAACTCGGTGTTTTTGTTGATTAAATATATGGTTTATGAAATATAAATTTTCATATTTTGTTTAAGAAAAAAAAACACAAATATTTTTCTTTGATTTTTTTTTATTTTGCTTTTCAAATACCTTACATACTAACCACAGCTTTTTTGATTTCTACAAAAAGTTATAAAAAAAGTATCATATACATGTTATAAATATTAAAATATAAATTATCTTAAAACTATAACTGACCATAAAAAATCTAGACTAAGGCAAGAATAGGTCTTACACTATATTTTAAAAAAATAATTACAAAAAGAAGTGCAAAAATTATTCAAAAAAGCATACTTACTTTATAACCCAAAATTTGCAAAAAATAGTCTACTACTCTATTATAGCACCATACTACAACACAAAACAAAATTTATCAGTTTTGATACCTATTAAGTTTGATAAGTACCTAGTACTAGGGTCCCTATATGTTGACATATTCATTATATCCATATATGTTAACATACAGGGACTCTAACTACTACATATTTAGGTACTTTCAAAATAAATATCAAAACTGTTTTTATGTTTTTAATATTTTTAAAGCTAGTTTTTCCTATTGTAAAAAAATTTGACCCTAATAAGTTGTCAAATTTTTGAATAATAGATTTTCTAAAGTAAGGTTTTACTCAAAATATAAATATGACAATTTAAAAAATTGTTTAACAAATAATACAAAACTAAATTTAAATGAATATACAGAAAACTCTTTTTTAAATATTTTTTTTCACCATACTTATATTTCTCTAAAAAAAACCCTACTTTTAAGTTAAAGGTGTGTTTTTTTGCATCTCCATGATCCCATAATACTGCAACTCTTTTTTTTTTGTTGAATAAATATATGGTTTGTGAAATATGAATATTCATAGTTTGGCGATTTCGTTTTTATGGAATATATATGAACTATATATATATATATATATATATAAATATATTTTTATATATATATATATATATATTATACAATTATTTTGTTTTGAGAAAAAAGACACAAATATTTTCTTTGATTTTTTTTTATTTTGCTTTTCAAATACCTTACATACTAACCACAGCTTTTTTGATTTCTACAAAAAGTTATAAAAAAAGTATCATATACATGTTATAAATATTAAAATATAAATTATCTTAAAACTATAACTGACCATAAAAAATCTAGACTAAGGCAAGAATAGGTCTTACACTATATTTTTTTAAAAATAATTACAAAAAGATGTGCAAAAATTATTCAAAAAAGCATACTTATTTTATAACCCAAAATTTGCAAAAAATAGTCTCCTACTCTATTATAGCACCAAACTAAAACACAAAACAAAATTCATCAGTTTTGATACCTATTAAGAATGTTAAGTACCTACTATTAGGGTCCCTATATGTTGACATATTTATTAGATCCAAATATATTAACATACAGGGACTCTACCTACTACATATTATGTAGGTAGTCTTAAATAAATATCAGAACTGTATTTATGTTTTCAATATTTTTAAAGCTAGTTTTTTCTATTGTAAAAAAATTTGACCCTAATTTTTTCAAATTTTTGAATAATAGATTTTATTAAGTAAGGTTTTACTCAAAATATAAATATGACAATTTAAAAAATTGTTTAACAAATAATACAAAACTAAATTTAAATGAAAATACAAAAAACTATTTTTTAAATATTTTTTTTTCACCATACTTATATTTCTTTTAAAAAGAAACCTTACTTTTTATTTTAAATCACCTAATAAATATAATATCACACATTATAGAATATTATTAAAATCATAAAAAAATTGAGTTTTTTTTCACACACTAAAACGTGTATTCAGCGTTTAAAACTTATAGTATACTCATACCATTTTACAAAGTTTTTAAGCGTAAACCATTTTACCATTTTTTTAACATTTTACAGACATAAAAATCGTGACCTTTAAAAAAAGTGTTTACAAATATTTAAAAAAAAACTGTTTTAGAAAAAAAATATGGTCTAATAAAATATTTTACTGTATTTTTGCCTTCCTCGCCCGCACAGTAATAGCTAAAGAAGGTATTGTTTTTGACAAAAGTTTTTTTTTGAGATAACGCCGAAAATGTGTTATTTTGGCGTATTTAGAACTATCCCTAGACGATAGCTCCTAAACCACTGAACCGATTTTCATGAAATTTTCGGGTCAAATAGTGTGCAACACTGTAACTAGCTGATTAGATTTAGGTCAAAATCAATTATTGCTAATGACAGTTTTTTGATATTTAAAAAATTGAAAATATGCGGTTTTTGGAATATACGTCGATTTGCAGAAAGCATATGATAGTATACCGCTAAATTTACTTTGGAAAGCGTTGGAAAACACAAACAAAAGCGTACAACTAATTAAGGCCATCAAAGAGTTATACCGCAATAATAAGGCAAAAGTTAAAATAAAAGCAAAACTAACCAAAGGCTTTCAAGTAAATAAAGGTCTTAAACAAGGTTGCTGTATCTCGCCTACGCTCTTCAAGATATACTTGGAACAAGTCCTTAAAGTATGGAAGAGAAAATGCCAAAACATGGGAATTCCGTTGGACGAAACCACCTTGTATACTTTATGTTTCGCCGATGATCAGATAGTAGTGGCTCAGGATTATGACGACCTCGAATATATGACACGAAAATTAATAGAAGAGTACAATAAGTGGGGACTAGAGGTTAATCTCAATAAGACAGAGTATATGTGTATCGGTGGAACGAAACAGGATCTAATCTTAAATACCGGGCAGCGAATTCAGTCCTGTGATGAGAATAAATATTTAGGTCTAAAAATTACAGCTGACGGAACACTAGACAAAGCTATAAAAGATAGAAACGTACAAGGAAGAAAAGCAATAACTTTATTAAATGGAATAATTTGGGACCAAAGTATATCAAAACATAACAAAAAGCTTATATATAACACCATTGTAAAAAGTATTATTACATACGGCTCAGAAGTATGGCCAATCAAGGATAGAACAGAAAAAATGCTTTCCGCTACGGAGATGGACTATTGGAGAAGAGCAGCAGGGAATTCAAAAAGAGAAAGAGTTACAAATCAAAAAATAAGAGAAATTATGACAGTGGGTGAACGTACTTTAGTGGATGATATAAGAACAAAACAACTGGTGTGGTACGGACATGTACAAAGAATGAATGATGAAAGACTACCTAAACAAATACTACAATGAAAACCAACTGGCCGAAGAAAACGAGGACGGCCAAGGAGAAGCTGGAGAGAAGGACACAACAGAAACGAGTGGAGATTGGGTATCGGGAGACGTAGAACGTTGTGAAACCGATAAATATATATAGTGGAACAGATTTTTCTCAAAATTTGTGTTATTACCAAAAACTTCATAGGAGCTGTTCCTGAGATATTTACAAAAAACTGTTTTCATGGCTGATATAGAATGGAGTTTAGCTGGAGTGTACTAATGGGCCAGGAAGGTATCTATTTATTTACAATATAAATCTTGATAGAACATAACAACCCTATAAAATAAAAAAAAATGGCAAGATGATTTGGTCCTTAATAGCTAATAAGGGAAAACAAATTCTATGAATTTGTTTTAAAAACTATACATCTACAAGTATAGATGGCAAAATAGATGTTAAAAAATAATAAATAATTAACAACAATATTTAACAACAAACTGGCTTAAATGCGTTTTTTTAAACAATAAAAAAATCAAAGAACCGATCTTAAATCGTTTTTATAAAAAAGTTTAAAAATATATTTTTGAGCCAATGGAATCATCTTTTTTTTTGGAGAAAAAAGATTCATTTTTTTAAAATAATAATTAATATGACAAAATACGTGTCTGTAGGGCCACTTTGTTATGAGGTAAGTCCACGTACTGATACAGGGTGTTCTGAGTTCAGTGTTCACCATTGCTAACTTTTTTAATATTAAAGATAGAAAAAAGTTTAAATTGGTTTTTAGAGTTTTTTAAAAAACATGTGGAATACCCTGTATTTTATAATTTTTTCTGATAGGTCTTTCAATTCTAAACAAAAATGATCTTTTGATTTTTTTCCTAAAGTTAAAAGAAACGAAGATATTTTTAATTCAAAATTACGAATTGAAATTTTATTTAGTAGAAAAAAGTCTAAGTGTGATTTTTAATTTGCAATATTTTTGTTATTTTTAACTTTAGGGAAAAAAATCAAAAGACAATTTTTATTTAGAATTGAAAGACCTATCAGAAAAAATTCTAAAATACAGGGTGTTCAATAAATTTTTTTTAATGTTTTTTGAAAAAACTCAAAAACGCGATTTTTGATTTTTCTTTTTTTTTTTGATTTAAGCATCTTAAAGAGCATCAAAAATTCTACTAGTTTGTCAATTTAAACTTTTTTCTATCTTTAATAACAACCAAATTAGCAATGGTGGACACCTAACGTGGCCCATTAAATTTAATATGTTTATGAGTTTTTTTACTGCCGATTTTTTTTAAATATCCATTGGCCAATTAATAAAGAAATAGGCAATTAAGTAGGGAGCCGAATTTTTACTAAATGTTTTCGGGCAGTACCTAAACTGTTTTCCCAAAATTCAAAGACACTGGACAAATATTTTTTCCTTCTCCATGTAAATCTACAATTTTTAACTTTCCATGATTATTGCTATATATAAAACCCACGTTTTTCGTCATAATAAATTTAAACTAATTTTGTTCCAAAAACTTTTAAAAAAAATTTTATTTTTGAGATTTACAAGGGTGTATTTTAAATGATGCACAGGTAAGGGGTGGTAGAAATGATCACAAGTAGAGAAAAAGTTTAAATAACTTTAAAGCGAAAAAAAGACTCTCAGCTTACAAAAGATGGTGTACTCGCGATTTTGAAATATGTTGTTCACATTGGAATCCTAAAAAAAATTGAGTTTTCGACATTGAGGGGGGGCTCCCCCCGCCATTTAGCTATTTAGTGTGCATCAAAAGGTTTTTTTTAAATTACTTGGTCCCTGTACATTGTAGAAAAAAAAGTTTTGGACAAAAGTTAAAGACAATGAAATTTCCTACAAAAACAATTTTGTACGTTTTTTTGTCAGATGATAAATTTTCGAGTTATGACGCTAAACATTTCGACGCAATTTTGGATTTTGACCAATTTTTTTATTTAGTGCCCTTTAAATATTATTTTTGAGAAAATCTGCATTTTCTTTAAAAAGGCATTTTAACATTTCTCCCTAAAATGCTTAATTTTTTTGAAAATAAAAAATAAAACCTAAAAAAACATGATTTTTTTTTCGTGATCTTAAAAAATAACCCCAATTTATTGATGCTAATTAAGTGCTAACCGTGGACTTGGCCCACTTATGTGATACATCGTTTAAAAGATAATTTAGTTTTCTACAATAAAGTTGATTACACACTTTCTGTAAAATGCTTACCTTTTGAGAAAATTATAAAAAACTGAATAATTTCGGTTTATTTTGCATATACTATGGAAATACATAGGAAACGAGTGTTCTGCTAACACTTTAGGGTTCGTATCTCAGCAAGGGTACTACCCAGAGAACTCAGTGATGTCTTATTTTATAGGCGATTAGTTGTTCTTTATTTCATGTGATTACAGATTTTCTCAAAAATAAGCAGTTTTGAAGTTAAAGGCCCCTAAAAAAAAATTGGTGAAATGTTTAGCGTCATAACTCGAAAACCATTCGTGCAAAAAACAAACGTATTATAGCGTTTTTGTGGGAAATTTTATTGTCTTCAACTTTTGTTTAAAACTTTTTTTTCTAAAATGTACAAGAACCAAGTAATTTTAAAAAAACCTTTTTCTGCACACTAAATCCAATTTTTTAGGACTCCAATGTGAACAACATACGTCAAAATCATGACTACACCGCCTTTTGCAAGTTGGGGGTGTTTTTTTCGCATTAATGACTGGTCTATAGCAATAATCACGCATATTAAAAAAATGACACTTCCCAATATTGGGTGGGGCATAAAAACAAGTATTTTAAATTTAAATAGTAAGGGATAACCCTTTACATATATGCAAACCGAGGCAAAATTATTAATATTTTTTGTAGAGAGAGCACGCTGCGCAGGAGGTGCTACCTTTCCTTTTTTACTTCTACTCTCCGATGATATTTTGTGGTTTTGAAAGTTCGCGGACGTTTGATTTTTAATCTACAACTAAATCTTTACTGCGATTAGGTACTTATAAAGTTCTTTAAATAGTCAAAGCTACTTAGTTCAAAAAGGAAACCAGGTTTTCACTATTATAAAACTCGTTTTTACAAGCAACGCATCGTATTCCCTTTTTTTTATTTTTGTTCAACAAAAACAATGTCAAAAATATACTGACAAGATTGACAAACACTTTAATGATAAACCACAAATGACAATATCTTTGAAGTATTAAGTTCACAGAATACCACGGGTGATTAGAACTAGAGAGAGAAAGGTTGCAATGCTTAGCATTCATTGTATGTTCTCACTCTAAAAGAACTCTTTAAATGTTTGCCTCAGTGTTCCATATACGTAAAGTATAGCCGTGGCCGTTCCATTTACTTCGTATATAATTCATTAACTAAAGCGGGGTCTACACATAACGTTTTGCCTGACCTTTTACTTGATCAGGTAAAACGGATCAGGCAAAACCTTTCGTGTATACAATAAAACGTACGTTTTGCCTGAACTGAACAGGACTGAAGTCGGACCTGTGGAACTGATCGGTAGAGGCTTTGTTTCCGGTAAAACGTCAGTTTTAGCGGCATTTCTTGTGGTAGTGCATATAATTTTAATTCCTTTCGAGTGCAACTTAGAAGTTGGTAGATATACGAAACGTCCGACATTAGATAAGATAATTTTTTAGGAAATCAAACAGGTTATTGTCTTCCTCCACTAATTTTTAATTTGTTTTAAACAAATAGTCCCGACATGTTTCGTAAGCAGAAACTTACATCTTCAGGGGACATTACCAAACTAAATCAGCACAACATTTTAAAAAACTGGTTAAAAAACTATGTTTAGCTACTGAAACGGTTAAGTCATAGACATTTAAAACAAAAAACATTATTGACAAAAGCAGTGCTTCCTCCATGGTGTATCAAAAACTGATCTTAAAACGTACGTTAAAACTATCAAGTGTGTACGCTAGTCTTTCAACCGTCATATTTGACCCTTTTGACTGACACGCAAGACGTAAGGTAAAATGTTATAATGGCTGAGTTTTTGATCATTATGCCCCACCAATTTTAAATTAGGAAAAAAAACCAACCGAAAAAAAAAACAAACAAAAAACTACGCATCATCCATGTTAATCCTGGGATCGTACGACGTACAAAACTGATCGACAAAAACTTCCAACTCTTTCGCATTGACAGCCAAACTGTTTTTCCTGCTGGGAATATAACTTGAGAGTTTCCTGTCAATATTCATCACAAAATCGTCTTCTAACCAAACAGGTTTCTGATTTTGTTTTTGTCTCCTGGTCACTATGAATCGATAGATCGAGTAGGCTAGGAGAAGAGGTCCGGTGATCAGGAGACCGTACATGAGGCAGGTCTGGCCTATTGGGAGGATGATGAGGTAGAGTTTGAATCTGAGTGCCAGAGAGGATGGGAGTCCGTACATACCCTGAAAATAAAATAATATAAATGTAAAGCAATTTTAGGGTCGGTTAGTTCATAGAAAATGTCTTGAAAACAAGTAATTCAGAAAAGGAGCGCCTGAAATATAGAGACTCATGTTACCTTTGTAGAGCTACAAAAAGCATATGATACCGTTCCAGTAGAAAAATTATGGACAGTGTTAGAGCAAACTAATATCAATCATATATACACAAAAGCGATAAAAGAACTATTAAAAGGGTCAAAATCTAAAATTAAAATTGGAGATCGACTTTCAAAAGAATTCCTGGTAACGAACGGCTTAAGACAGGGATGTTGTATTTCTTCAACTCTTTTTAAAATATATATCGCAGTAGCTCTAAAAAACTGGAAACGTAAAGTACACGGCATGGGAATACAATTTAACAACCGATTTACCATATATACACTACAGTTTGCTGACGACCAAGTTGTTGTGGCTAATGATAAAGAAGACATTGAGTATATGATGGGAAAGTTAACGGAAGAATACCAAAAGTGGTGCTTAACAGTGAACGAGGACAAGTCTTATGCATTGAGTATGTATACTTGGGTGTCACATTTGATTAGACAGG
Source organism: Aspidapion aeneum (assembly GCA_963576565.1). Classification (NCBI taxonomy): domain Eukaryota; kingdom Metazoa; phylum Arthropoda; class Insecta; order Coleoptera; family Brentidae; genus Aspidapion; species Aspidapion aeneum. The sequence goes on from OY755046.1 coordinate 70,261,031, forward strand.
AACAGGCTGTAAAGAACTTGAAAAAAGAATAGTAAAAGCAAAAAAGATTATTGGATGTCTTAACAGTATTTTATGAGACAGAAAGATAAAAAAGAATGTAAAATAACATATATGAAACAATGGTGAAAAGCACGCTGTTGTATGGAATAGATACTTCGCGTAACAGAAAAATACAAAACGAAAATGGAAAGTGTCGAAATGGATGCCATAAGAAGATCAATGAGAATATCTAGAACAAATCACATAAGAAATGAGACCATAAAAGAATGAATGGAAATCGAGGGAAGCATAACGGCTGACATCACTAAAAGACAACTGATATGATACGGTCATGTATAACGAATGAACGAAGAAAGATTACCAAACCAGGTCCTAGAATGGCAACCAATAGGGCGCAGAAAAAGAGGGCGTCCTAAACTGGAATGGCAACAGTCAATCCAAAGATCAACGTGTCAAAAAAACCTGACAGAAGATGATTGTCAGGATCGAAGAAGGTGGAGAATAGGCGTCGGACAACGTAGAAAAACGTTCTAAGCCGACTAATAGTAGTAATAATAGTATATCCAAATATGTCAACATAAATAATGGAAAACTAGAGTGCCGTTATGGCCACATTGTAATTTAATAACAAAAGAAATACTTACAATTTCAGTCCACAAAAGCGGCAAAACCATATTGCTGAATTTCTCAGAGTTGGCGATATTCTGCAAGTTGCTCAAAGCCATGTTGATTTGATATCTCACAGCCAGATTGATTGGCAAGCCTGCTTCCTTCTCGATGATGAAATAAGATCTGTGTCTTTCTGGATCAGGATTCATTCCGCTTTCCACTTTGTTGTAAAGCGATTGGTCACCGTCCAAAAAGTGGGGGTAGCTTAGAGCTATGGGGAAGCCATAGTAACATCTGCAAAAAAAATTAAGTAAATAAAAAAACTATATTGAGACATCAAAAAATTTTGCATGAAGAATTAACTTTGATGACTTGGTCGAGTTAATACCCTGAGAGTCTCTCGTTCTTGTATTGAGAAATCGCAGCCTGCATAGATCGCAGCATGCTTAGAACGTTTGCCTAGAGAGCAAGAGATCCCGGGTTCGAGTCCCGGCCGAAGCAGAAAACTTTTTTCTTATTTTTCTTTCTTTAATTTCACTTGATGTTTAAAAAAAATAAATACTTACTCTCTGACGTCCAAAAGTCCAACTGGAAGACATTTTTCGATGTCATCTTCCTTACAGAAGCATCTATTCTTCTCGTGGATTCTTCCGTTGTCGTCCACGTCATTGGCAAAATGGTAAACATTTGCTTGGAAGCCTTCCATTACAGTTTCGTTTACTTTTACCTTAAAAAAATACAAAAAATTTATACTATAATAAACTACATTTCTTCTTCTTGTCTTCTTCTAAAAGTTCGATGTCTTTGGAAGAATCCAAGAACAAAAACTTTTAAAAAAGTGATATGGAGTTTAAAAAAAATTATACTCATGGTTTCGGTGGTCTAATTGGTACTTAGCCAAGTGATGTTTGATACTACCCTAAACTACCATTCCTCAAACTACTTTTAGACTGATCGTATATCTTATCTTAGACGTTTTGTTGTTGTTTTCTTACCATTTTTTTGGCACGACACATACTCTTTCTGAAAAAGATCATTGTATCGTTCTCTTGATAGTTTCCTAGGAATTTTGTGCCATCGGAAGAACCGCTAATATCTCCGCATGGAGAGTCCCATTGAGGAATCTTGGTGTCTCCATTGTATTTCTCTATCAGACCGATGTTATTGAGGCCGTGTTTAGTGCCGGTGTAGACAGTCTCGTAGTCTCCAGAAAATTCGTACATCTAATAAAATAAAAAAATAAATTAATTAAATAAAATACTCTGCCAATATATGGGCCCCTAAGCTCACACTAGGTACTATAGTTATAGTGTACATGTGAGCTAATATAACTAAAAACTGAAATATATTTTATTCAACTCCGGACTAAATTACCTTTTGTTTGATACCACACAAGCCATGTTTTGACTTAAACTCAAATTTTTGAAATCTACCCCCACCCTTAAAAAAACAAAATCTTAAATGTATTTTGTTAAACTCCGGACTCAATTACCTTTCGTTTGATATCACACACGCCATATTTTCACTTAAACTCTAATTTTTAAAATATACTCCCACCCTTTTTTTTAAATAAATTAAAATGTATTTTGTTCAACAGCAGACTCAATTACCTTTCGTTTGATATCACACACGCCATATTTTCACATAAACTCTAATTTTTGAAATCTACCCCCACCCTTTTATTTGGTTTGTGTTCGGTGGATTTTGTTCATTTTTAAATGGGACCATCTCGAGCCAAGGCCCAGCCTGGGTACCAAATTTCATTAAAATCGGCCAAGCGGTTTTTGAGTTATGCGCGTTGATCGTTACAGACAGACAGACAGACATACAGACAGACAGACAGACAGACAGACGGCGCAACAAAAAAGTTTCAAAATCATCTGAAACGCAAAGATATATAAACATTTTTGAAATCGGAGCAACTTTTTTTTGCTCGAAAAAATTAGGATCACCATAGCTCACACTTCTATAGTATAGTATATGTGTGAGCTAAAAATAAACAATTAAAATAAAAAAGTAAACTAATAAAATAAAAAAGTAAACTAATAAAACAAAAAAGCAAACTAAGAAAATAAAAAAATAAACAAATAAAATAAAAAAGTAAACTAATAAAACAAAAAAATAAACTAATAAAATAAAAGAATAAATAATTAAAATAAAAAATTAAATAAATAAACTAAAATAAAGAAAATATTGTTAATAAATTTAAAAATGGAAACTCACTCTATCAATCAGCCCCAATTTGTCAAAATAGATCCATTTGCCCATAAACTTGTTGCCCAAAGTCATCAAAGTGCTTTTGTATCCAAACATGAATTCTTTTGCAGTCATTTGAACCAACGGCTGGGTCTTTGTTTGTCTTATGATGAGATTGAGGCCTACGCGGGATAAGAAGCTGTTCTGTCTTGCTACCACGTCAGCTATACTCTGGAAAAAAAAATAAGAAAAAATTAGTTGAAATAAAATATATATCGCAGTAGTTTTAAAAAACTGGGAACGTAAAGTACGCGGCATGGGAATACAACTTAACGACCGATTTACCATATACACACTACAGTTTGATGACGACCAAGGAATTGTAGCTAATGATAAAGAAGACATGGAGTATATAATGAGAAAGTTAACGGAAGAATACCAAAAGTGGGGGTTAACAGTGAACGTGGACAAGACACAGTACTAATGTATTGGAAACGAATCAAGTGCGTTGGAACCAGACAATGGACAAACAATATCTCCATGCGATGAGTATGTATACTTGGGTGTCACATTTGATAAGACTGTAAAGATCTGGAAAAAAGAATAGTAAAAGCAAAAAAGGTTATTGGATGTCTTAACAGTATTTTATGGAGCAGAGACATAAAAAAGAATGTAAAATTTAACATATATGAAACAATGGTGAAAAGCACGCTGCTGTATGGAATAGAGACTTGCCGCGTAACGGAAAAATACAAAACAAAAATCGAAAGTGTCGAAATGGATCAATAAGAAGATCAATGAGAGTATCTAGAACAGATCACATAAGAAATGAAATCATAAAAGAAAGAATGGGAATCGAGGGAAGCATGACGGATGACATCACTAAAAGACAGCTGATATGGTACGGCCATGTACAACGGATGAACGACGAAAGATTACCAAATCAGGTCCTAGAATAGCAACCAATAGGGCGCAGAAAAAGAGGGCATCCTAAACTAGAATGGCAACAGTCAATCCAAAGATCAATGAGTCAAAAAAATCTGACAGAAGATGATTGTCAGGATCGAAGAAGAAACCGACATAGTAGTATTATTTACTGGTCTATGTATGACATATTCGAAAGAATCTCTCTAGTCTAAGGTCACTGTTTTCGTATGTGCGTTTAATCAGGTTCATATTAACGGAAACCCCTGAGGTCGTTTTTAATGGTTGGTAATTATTATATAATGTGTTTAAGATTTTTGTTAAAATTTTATAGGTAATATTTTCCTATAACTTGAAGAAATTTCCAAAATCAATAACCCATTAATTACTAATTTGTCTCTGACGCAAAACGATATTATTATTATTATTATTATTTTTACCTTCCTAGCCCACGTAGTAATGGCTAGAGAAGGTATTGTTGTGAAATATTTTATTTTATTATATTATAAAAATTATAATAATTTTTATACCTCATTGTTTAAAAAAAATATATTTCTTAGAATGTTACCTTACTGGGATCATTGTTTTGTTTTGTTTTTGTCCCTTTTGGGGTATTTGGTATACAATAATTTAAAAAAATACCAAAAAATATCATTTATAGCAGGGATAAAACCCAAATCTCATAATTTGTTCCAGTTTTTATTTAATTGGCCTAAAGATCCTACATTGGCGGATCCACGGGGGGGGGGGGGGAACTAGGGGCACTTGCCCCCCCCCCCCGAGAATTTTTTGAATATACAAAGAATGAGTAAAAAGTAATGTTTTTGCTAACAAAAATTCAAAATTTTTGCTTGCGGCGCATGAAAGTGTCTATTGTTATTATCATCGGAATTACAACCACTGACTAATTCAATAAAATGCTACTAAAAAAAATATATACCGTTTTTTACCAACAGAGAGTGTCACCTAAAGTTCATCCGTTGTACATGGCCGTACCATATCAGTTGCCTTTTAGTGATGTCATCCGTTATGCTTCCCTCGATTCCCATTCTTTCTTTTGTGATCTCATTTTTTATGTGATCTGTTCTAGATATTCTCATTAATCTTCATATTGCATCCATTTCGACACTTTCCATTTTTGTTTTGTATTTTTCTGTTACGCGACAAGTCTCTATTTCATGCAACAGCGTACTTTTCACCATTGTTTCATATATGTTAAATTTTACATTCTTTTTTATCTTTCTGTTCCATAAAATACTGTTAAGACATCCAATAACCTTTTTTGCATTTACTATTTTTTTTCCAGTTCTTTACAGTCTGTTCCTGTCTTATCAAATGTGACACCCAAGTATACATACTAAATGCATGGAGATATTACTTGTCCATTGTCTAGTTCTAACTCACTGGATTCGTTTCCAATACATAAGTACAGCGTGTCCCATTTTCGATGGGATTAAATGGGAAACTCAGTTATTATTAAAGATATTGATTTTCTGATTGCACCTTACCGTGCTCTTTTTTGAGCCCTTAAAAATGGCGTAATCAGATTTTTGCTATACCCCGTAGTTTCGCTAATACAGTCAGTTTTTGAAAAAATTGTATTTTTAATAATCCCTTGTATCTCGCTTATTTTGCGAGATACTTTTATTCTGTAAAAACATTTTTATGGCAACTTTTTTAGAAGAAAATAATGACGTTGTCAATTTTTTAAAATATTGTTTAGTTTTTGAGATATGGTATTTATCATAAAAAAATTAAATACGGACCTGGATTTTTTATTACTATTTTGATTGGTGTCATGCCAGTATAATCATAAAATAATAAAAATGAAAAAAAATTGTTTTAAGGTAAAAAAAAATATTTAATATTTAAAAAAAAAATTAGTCCAAACCTGGATATTTCCAACATAAATATAAACTAAAAATTCCTAGTTAAACAATTTTTAGTTTAACTGTTTTGATACTTACCATATTAAAATGGTTTTACGTTAATTTACAGATTTATTTGAAACAAAGTCTACGAAAAATACAAAAAAAAACAAATTATAAAAAATAACTAATTTTTCTGATTACCATTATGTGTAAGACATTGTTGGCATTTTTGAGTAATTTTTCTTAACGCATTTTGCATAAAAAATATTTCTGCCATTTAAATATTGGGATTTTGTTGCTTGAATGAAGCGGTCAAACATATCACATTTTTCAAAATCTGGATATGGTCGATTTCTAGCCAGTTTAAAATATTTGCCATTCACAAAAATGACAAGTAAAATGACAATGTCAATTCCACGCTTTTGTTTTGTAAATTTCACGACCTGCTGTTCGGTTATCAAATAATTAGTATATTATTTTTGTAACTTTTTAACGTTTTTTACTTTATTTATAAATCTTTTAATTATCATTTCAAAACAGATAAACTAAAAATCGTTCAACTAGTGTGTCTTGCAATTTTTAATTTATAATTACGTTGTAAATTTCCAGGTTCGGACTATAATTTTTTTTTCAAATATTAAATAGTTTTTTTTAACCTTAAATCAAAAAAATATTAAAGTTTTATCATTTTAAGGTAATAATAGCATGGAACTAATCAAAGTAGTAATAAAAAAAGTCCAGGTCCGTATTTAATTTCTCTATGATAAATACTATATCTCAAAAACTAAACAATATTTTTAAAAATTGACAACGTCATTACTTTGCTCTAAAAAAGTTGCCATAGAAAGGTTTTTACAGAATAAAAATATCTTGCAAAATAAGCGAGATACAAGGAATTAATTAAAATGCAATTTTTTCAAAAACTCCCTGTATTAGCGAAACCACGGGGTATAGCAAAAATCTGATTACACCATTTTTAAGGGCTCCAAAAAAGAGCACGGTAAGGTGCAATCAGAAAATCGATATCTTTAATAATAACCGAGTTTCCCATTTAATCCCATCGAAAATGAGACACGCTGTACTGTGTCTTGTCCACGTTCACTGTTAATCCCCACTTTTGGTATAAGATTCCTTTTGAGGTTGAAATTCATTTAAAAAAAGAGATATCAATAGGAAATAACAACAGAAAACCTATGACTCGTTGTTAATTATACTGGAAAATAGCTTTATATATATATTTATCGGTTTCACAACGTTCTACGTCTTCCGATACCCAATCTTCACTCTTTTCTGTTTGCCCATAATTCATCATCTAGGCCTTTTATTCTTATTTCACTGTCTATTCCTTCTCTCCAGCTTCTCCTCGGCCTTCCTCGTTTTCTTCGGCCAGTTGGTTTCCATTGTAATATTTGTTTAAGTAGTCTTCCATCATCCATGTCCGTACCACACCAGTTGTTTTGTTCTTATATCATCCACTAAAGTACGTTCACCCACTGTCACAATTTCTCTTATTCTTTGATTTGTAACTCTTTCTCTTTTTGATTTCCCTGCTGCTCTTCTCCAATAGTCCATCTCCGAAGCGGAAAGCATTTTTTCTGTTGTATCTTTGATTGGCCATACTTCTGAGCCGTATGTAATAATACTTTTTACAATGGTGTTATATATAAGCTTTTTGTTATGTTTTGATATACTTTGGTCCCAAATTATTCCATTTAATAAAGTTATTGCTTTTCTTCCTTGTACGTTTCTATCTTTTATAGCTTTGTCTAGTGTTCCGTCAGCTGTAATTTTTAGACCTAAGTATTTTTACTCATCACAGGACTGAATTCGCTGCCCAGTATTTAAGATTAGAAAATAGCTTTAAATGTTTAGAAAATTTTTGCTAAATTTTTAACCTAGTGGGTATTTATCGACATATTGGGAAAAATTTCTAAAATATAAAACCCATAAATTAATAATTTGTCTGTGACGCAATACGATACTATAAAAATTCGCACCTAACTGTTTTGTAAAAGATGATTTTTCAAATTACAAGCATGTCCAATTAATAAGATTCATCTACATTAAAAAAGAGACATCAATAGTCAATAATAACAGAAACCTATGACATCATTTTTTAATTTATATTAAATAGTTTTTTATGTGTGTTAAACTTTTGTCAAAATTTTTTAGTAGGTTTTTTCCGATATGTTGAGAGAAATTTACAAAATCAAAAAGCCATTAATTAATAATTTGTTTTTAACGCAATGCAATATTATAAAAAGTACTATGCCACTTTATGCGCACCTAAGCTCACCACCTTTCTTTCTGGCTTATGTCCGGTCCGTTGGATTTTATTAAATCGGACTCTAGAGCCAAAACTCATCCTAGATACCAAATTTTATTATAATCGGGCAAGCAGTTCTTGAATTATGGGAGTTGGTCGTTACAGACAGACAGACGGCACGACAAACAAGTTTCAAAATCATCTGAAACGCAAAGATATCAATTTTTTATGGATCTTTACGTTTCAGATGATTTTATAACTTTTTTGTCGCGCCGTCTGTATGTTTTTTTTATTTACTCGGTTTAGAACGTTTTTCTACGTTGTCCGACGCCTATTCTCCACCTCCTTCGATCCTGACAATCAATTTCTGTCAGATTTTTTTGACTCATTGATCTTTGGACTTTTGCCATTCTAGTTTAGGACGCCCTCTTTTTCTGCGCCCTATTGGTTGCCATTCTAGGACCTGCTTTGGTAATGTTTCGTCGTTCATCCGTTGTACATGGCCGTACCATATCAGTTGTCTTTTAGTGATGTCATCCGTTATGCTTCCTTCGATTCCCATTCTTTCTTTTATGATCTCATTTCTTATGTGATCTGTTCTAGATATTCTCATTGATCTTCTTATTGCATCCATTTCGACACTTTCCATTTTTGCTTTGTATTTTTCTGTTACGCGACAAGTCTCTATTCCATACAACAGCGTGCTTTTCACCATTGTTTCATATATGTTAAATTTTACATTCTTTTTTATCTCTCTGCTCCATAAAATACTGTTAAGACACCCAATAACCTTTTTTGCTTTTACTATTCTTTTTTCCAGTTCTTTACAGTCTGTTCCTGTCTTATTAAATGTAACACCCAAGTATACAAACTCATTGCATGGAGATATTACTTGTCCATTGTCTAGTTCTAACTCACTGGATTCGTTTCTAATACATAAGTACTATGTCTTGTCCACGTTCACTGTTAATCCCCACTTTTGGTATTCTTCCATTAACTTTCTCATCATATACTCCATGTCTTCTTTATCATTAGCTGCAATTACTTAGTCGTCAGCAAACTGTAGTGTGTATATGATAAATCGGTCGTTAAGTTGTATTCCCATGACGTGCACTTTACGTTTCCAGTTTTTTAGAGCTACTGCGATATATATTTTAAAAATAGTTGGAGAGATACAACATCCCTGTCTTAAGCCTTTTGTTACCAGGAATTCTTTTAAAAGTCGATTTCCAATTTTAATTTTAGATTTTGACCCCTTGTATAGTTCTTTTATCGCTTTTATGTATGTATGATTGATATTAGTCTGCTCTAACACTGTCCATAGTTTTTCTACTGGAATGGTATCATATGCTTGTTGTAGGTCCACAAAGGTAACATGAGTCTCTATATGTCTGGCGCTCCTTTTCTCATTTACTTGTTTATGACAAAAAACATTATCACTACAAGATCTGCCTGCACATATGTCTGTCTGTATATCTGTCTGTCTGTAAAGACCAACGCGATTAACTCAAAAAGTACCTGTTCGATTGTAATGAAATTTGGTTACTAGGTTGGGTTTTAGATGATTCATTTGAAAATAAATAAAATTCACCGGACATAAGCCAAAAAAAAGATGGGGGTAGAACAGTTTGAATTTAGGTGCTCATAAATTGGCAAAGTATTTATTATAGCTACCTAACTACATTGTAAAAGATGAACTTTGAATATTAAAGCATCATAACAAACGTGGAATTTCGTACCCGTGAATTTAAAAATCAAACAAGTTTCGTGGCTAATCGGGCAAAAAGGAGATTTTTTGTTTCCCTTATATTTTTCCGTGGGTAGCTTGAAAGCTTAACCTCACGGGGGTCCAAGATCTAATGGACACCTAATAAGTGTTGACAGTTAACCGTTTCGTCCTTATGGGACTCCTCAGAACACTGCTGGTCAATGTGACAAATCTTGCGAAGTTAATCAGACGGTTTTGTCTCTAATTAAATGTAATTAGTGAGCGAACTATAGCAAGAGACGCCATCTACCGAGATACGAGAGAACAAAAAACCAAAAGCAGGGAAAAACACTGCTATACAATATCGATCAATGAAAAGATCGAATGCAAATAAAAGAAAACAACTATAGTCCGTGACCTACGACAGCTCTTTGTCTTTCAGGCCGGATCAACACAGATTGCATTTTTACCCGTCTTCAAGACAGTGAGCGTCGATCAACGGAATTTTTAAGCCAAATAATACTAACAAACGTGGAATTTCGTACCCGTGAATTTAAAAATCAAACAAGTTTCGTGGCTAATCGGGCAAAAAGGAGATTTTTTTTTCCCTTATATTTTTCCGTGGGTCGCTTGTTTTATTAAAAAGGTTCATCTTCATTAAAAAAAGAAACATCAATAGTCGATGAAAACAGAAACCTGTGTCGTCGTTTTTTAATTATTGTTAAATAGTTTTTTGTTTGTAAAATTTTTTTGTAGGTATTTTCCGATATATTTAAAGAAATTCCCAAAATCAAAAATCTATTAATTATTAATTTGTTTCTGACGCAATGTGACATTATAAAATTTATAATAATTTTTATTGTATGGAGTAATATATTATCTACTTAAACAAAATGGACATCCTGTCCTGATTTTTATAATTTAGTAAAATTATCTCTAAACATTTAAATTATTGGCTTTGTTTAAAATAAACTGAGTAGAAAATATGCCTTCTGGAGAAAATAGGGACGCTCAGGCTTAAATAAAAATTATCTTAGTAATATTTTAATTTTATGATAAATGCGTTTGTTAAACATTTTATTTTTACCTTCCTAGCCCGCGCAGCAATGGCTAGAGAAGGTATTATTTTCGACGAAAAAAATTTTTGGATGTATTTTGACCTATCCTACCAATATTGTCGTGATGTCTGTCTGTGTGTGTGTATATTATTACTGTCCGTAACACGATAGCTCCTAAACGGCTGATCCGATTTTCATAAAATTTTCAGGTAAAATAGTATTCGACAATCTTACGAGCTAATAAAATTCTGGTCAAAATCCATTATTGCTAATGACAGTTTTTTGACAATTAAAAAATTTTAAAAATGGTAACTTTGTAACGGAACATCACATTAATATGCAGTTTTCGGAAAATAGTAGGCCATATTTTGCTCAACAAAATTTGTGTTATCCCCAAGGAACGTAGGAGCCTTAGTTTCTGAGATATTTACAAAAAACTGTTTTTAAGGCTGATTATCATAGCTTCACTTCAAGTGTGGTATGATAGGCTAGCTAGGAAGGTATCAGATCCGTCATGGATCCATTTATTTAATTTTTTAGTAGAGAAAAATATGTTATAAAACCAATTTCTGGAAATTTTGAAAAATATTTTGAACATTAAAAAGAATCAAACAAGTTTCGTGGCTAATCGGGCAAAAAGGAGTTTTTTTGTTTCCCTTATATTTTTCCGTGGGTAGCCTAAAAGCTTAACCTCACGGGGGTCCAAGATCTAATGGACACCTAATAAGTGTTGACAGTTAACCGTTTCGTCCTTATGGGACTCCTCAGAACACTGCTGGTCAATGTGACAAATCTTGCGAAGTTAATCAGACGGTTTTGTCTCTAATTAAATGTAATTAGTGAGCGAACTATAGCAAGGGGCGCCATCTACCGAGATACGAGAGAAACAAAATACCAAAAGCAGGCAAAAACACTGCTATACGATATCGATCAATGAAAAGATCGAATGCAAATAAAAGAAAACAACTATAGGCCGTGACCTACGACAGCTCTTTGTCTTTTAGGCCGGATCAACACAGATTGCATTTTTACCCGTCTTTAAGACAGTGAGCGTCAATCAACGGAATTTTTAAGCCAAATAATACTAACATAATCTTTTCATTGATCGATATCGTATAGCAGTGTTTTTGCCTGGTTTTGGTTTTTTTTGTTTCTCTCGTATCTCGGTAGATGGCGCCTCTTGCTATAGTTCGCTCACTAATTACATTTAATTAGAGACAAAACCGTCTGATTAACTTCGCAAGATTTGTCACATTGACCAGCAGTGTTCTGAGGTTCCCATAAGGACGAAACGGTTAACTGTCAACACTTATTAGGTGTCCATTAGATCTTGGACCCCCGTGAGGTTAAGCTTTCAGGCTACCCACGGAAAAATATAAGGGAAACAAAAAAAAACTCCTTTTTGCCCGATTAGCCACGAAACTTGTTTGATTTTTAAATTCACGGGTACGAAATTCCACGTTTATTAATATGCAGTTTTCGGAAAATAGTAGGCCATATTTTGCTCAACAATTTGTGTTATCCCCAAGGAACGTAGGAGCCTTAGTTTCTGAGATATTTACAAAAAACTGTTTTTAAGGCTGATTATCATAGCTTCACTTCAAGTGTGGTATAATAGGCTAGCTAGGAAGTTATCAGATCCGTCATGGATCCATTTATTTAATTTTTTAGTAGAGAAAAATATGTTATGAAACCAATTTCTGGGAATTTTGAAAAATATTTTGAACATTAAAAAGAATATTCTTTATTATCGATTTTTAAACACCGATTTAAAAAAAAAATTCAATCAAATAAATATGCAAAAATATTATAATGTTTTCTGGACAACACCGTAGGACCCATTCAAATAATTAAACATTTATATTTATTTATTCCGTACGCTGAATCGGCAAAAAAAAAATCCGCATTTTATGTAAATTATCACTAAACACACATTTTTGTCATCTGGAAATATTAAAAAAAAAAACACTTTACAAGAAATATTAAGATTAATTTTTAGATATTTTTAAAAATCCATGGAAGGCTATTGGGGTCGTCAAAAACATTTTTGGGTCATAAATGGCCTGACTGCCAAATGTGTGTCTAACTGAGACACGAGAACTCAAAAACCGATAAACCGGTTTTAACCAATTTGGTGTATTGAAAAAAAAAATTTTCCTCAATAATTTTAATACTTATTTATTACTACTACTACTATGTCGGTTTAGAAAGTTTTTCTACGTTGTCTGTCGTCTACTCTTCACCTCCTTCGATCCTGACAATCATCTTCTGTCAGGTTTTTTTGACTCATTGATCTTTGGATTGACTGTTGCCATTCTAGTTTAGGACGCCTTCTTTTTCTGCGCCCTATTGGTTGCCATTCTAGGACCTGCTTTGGTAATCTTTCGTCGTTCATCCGTTGTACATGGCCGTACCATATCAGTTGTCTTTTAGTGATGTCATCCGTTATGCTTCCCTCGATTCCCATTCTTTCTTTTATGATCTCATTTTTTATGTGATCTGTTCTAGATATTCTCATTAATCTTCTTATTGCATCCATTTCGACACTTTCCATTTTTGTTTTGTATTTTAATATATAATTTTAATAACAAACTCCCAAAATATCTTAAAGATGTTCGGGGCCTGTATAAATTTAAAAAACATTTGAGAAGCTTTTTAACAGAAAAGTGTTACTATTCGGTTGGTGATTATTTTAATATTAGTTAATGTATGTCTTTAGGATTTTAGAATATTGCAATAAATTGGGTTGAATTGTGTTTACAATCTATATTTATATATTTTTATTTTTTTTCTAGAGCCAATCAAATATTTAGCGCACTACTAGGTATGTTAGTATAATTAATTTTTTTATCTTATTGTATCTTGTTTTAAGGAAAGCTTTTTTAGAAGAACTAATTCCCATAAAAGTGTAATGCATTAAAACCACGTGGTTATGTTTATTAGGCATTTTCTTCACCGTAAAAAATTTTGTCTACAACGAAAGCACGTTCTTTTCTTCAATGAGTTGATTTACTTTGGAGCAGTTTGTTTTGAATTAAAATATTTTTTTGGTTCAACGCAGCGTTTTGTGTTGAAGTGAGACTTTGGTTTTCTTCTTTAATTGTTTTGATTTAGTATTCTCCATTTTGTAACAAAGCAAATTGTCTTCATATAAGTAATAATTCCGTTCCAATTTATAATAAAACAATTTCTGTTTCACATTAAAATAAAAGGCAGGACATTTTTTGTGCTATATCGGGGAAATATTCTCTTGGTGAATAGGAGTGCACAAGTTATTTTGCTTCAAAGCAGTTTGCTTTGATCTAAGACAATTTTTTTTTTGCCGTGTTCAATGTTCAATTTTGGTGAAGTTTTTTTTTTGTAATGAAATCGTTTTAATTAGTTTTACTATTTTGACAATGTCCATATTTACACTGTAAATCGTTGACTAATAAATGAATTGAATTGAATTGAATTGAAATTATTTTTCTGTTGCGTCTCCATTCCATATAACAGCGTGCGTTTTTTATCTATTTGATTCATAAAATACTACTAAGACATCCAATAACCTTTTTTGCTTTTACTATTCTTTGTTCCTGTTCTTTACAGTCTTTTCCTGTCTTTTTATATGTGACACTTAAGTATACATACACATTGCATGGAGATTCGTTTCCATATGAGTACTGTGTTTTGTCCACGTTCACTGTTAACCCACACTTTTGGTATTCTTCCGTTAACTTTCTCATCATATCTCCATGCCTTCTTTATGATTAGCTGCAATTACTTGGTCGTCAGCAAACTGTAGTGTGTATATGGTAAATCGGTCGTTAAGTTGTATTCTTATGCCGTGTACTTCACGTTTTATTTTTTTTTCGAGCACTACACACTGACATGTACTATGTATTTCTGTTGTGTAATTTTTAACAAAAAAGCAAAACAAAAAAATGTTAATTTAGAACTCTGTACTTCAAAAACAAAGATTCTCGTGTGTGTTCTCGTGTCCCAGTCCATCGCAATATTTGGCAGTTAGTAATTAAAAATTACTTTACCTTAACATGGGCGCACCCTTAGATTTTTTTTACATATTTTCGACACATTTCAGAAAAAAACCTACAAAAAATAGCTTAATATTCGACATCATGAGGCTTCGCCCCCCCCCCAGAGACCTCGGGCCCCCCCCCAAGACATATTCCTGGGTGCGGCACTGCTTAATATAGTTTCTAGACACTTACCAAAAGTGCAATGTTAGGCAAAATCAGCAGATCGTCTTCTTTGCGTCCTTCAGATAATTCCGGAACCCACACTAGTGGATGACTAGGGTTCGCCATTAAGGTACCATTGTTGTTGAAGGTGACATTTTCGTGTGTCATCAATTCTCTGAAAAAAAACCAAAATTAAGAATTTAGCAATTCTGATTCTGAACAAAATCAATGGTAAATGTAAAGCCAACAGATAGAAAAAGGAATGAATGGATAAGATATAAAACAAAAGTAAGGGATCAAATGAGATGGGCGGATGATTTAAAGAAACATGCGGGAATTAGATTGATTGGCGTCAGATCAAGAAGAGTGGAAAATATTAGAAGAGGCCTATTTCCAAAGATGAATTGAAGAAAGCTAAATAGATAGATGGTAGTTTTTATAAGGCCTAAGAAATGAAGACACTATAGATTTACTACAGGTCTTGATTTTTTTTTTAAATTTCTTAATATTATTGGTAAAACAATTTTATGCAGATCGATTTGTTTGTTGCCCGTGGATTTTTTTAAAGAATCAAGTTCAAGAATTAGGTTCAAGATCTCTATTCAAATTCTAAGAAAATTTGACACTTAACATTTCTGCTGAAATAATTTTATGAGATTGCTTTTTGTCCGTGAAAAAATTTTTTTTTCGAAGTTCAAGAATCAAATTTAATATCTTTACTTAAAATGTAAGAAAATTTGACACCATAAATCTTACAGATCTTGATTTTTTTTTAAATGATTTTTTAACATTATTGCCAAAATAATTTTATTTAAATCCCTTTTTTTTGCCCGTGAAATTTTTGTTCTGAATTTCAAGAATTAAATTCAATATCAGTCTTTAAATTGTTAGAAAATTTGTCACCATAAATCTTACAAATCTTGATTTTTTTAAATGATTTTTTAACATTATTGCCAAAATAATTTTATTTAAATCGCTTTTTTTGCCCGTGAAATTTTTGTTTTGAATTTCAAGAATTAAATTCAATATCAGTCTTTAAATTGTAAGCAAATTTGTCACCATAAATCTTACAAATCTTGATTTTTTTAAATGATTTCTTTATCTATCTATCTATCTAGCCTTCTTCGATCCATCTTTGGACATAGGCCATTCTTCTCTACCTCCTGCATGTCTCTTCTCTGCCTCTACTTGTTCTATTTTCTCTTTATTTATTTTTTAATATCATTGCCAAAACAATTTTATTCACATCGCTGTTTTGCCCGTGAAAAAAAATTCAATCAAGATCAAGAATTAAGTTCAAGATTTTTATTTAAATGTTGAGAAAATTTGACACTATATATCTTACAGGTTTTATTTTTTTAAATGATTTCCTAACATTATTGCCGAAATAATTTTAATGAACTCGCTTTTTTGCCCGTGAAAAAATAATTTTTTTGAAGTTCAACTATCAAGTTCAAGATCTT
Organism: Aspidapion aeneum; assembly: GCA_963576565.1. Lineage (NCBI taxonomy): Eukaryota > Metazoa > Arthropoda > Insecta > Coleoptera > Brentidae > Aspidapion > Aspidapion aeneum. The sequence continues at coordinate 70,277,307 of OY755046.1, forward strand.
TCTTTAAACGCTGTTAAATATTTTTATTAGCACTGCTAAACGAGTTCAGTAGTTCTTGCTACACAGAGTACTACCCGCGTGCTACTGGTCATAGTACAAGAACAAATAAACCAAGTATGGACCTACTATCTTCGCATTAGAGAATTATTGAAAAATTCCAAAATACTGCTAGCGGTAATAAGGCAACAACTTAGTTTAAATACTACTAGACCCTAACACTGCTGGGACAAATAAGTTTATAGACACTTATTGGAATAAATCCTGACGTTATTTTAAAATCGACCATATTGTGACAGATTTACATATAAAAAGCAGCTGCTTTCTTTCAAAATTCGGCCTTTGTGTATTTAAGAACCAGATTTATTAGTGTCTGTTTTTATTAAATGAGAGCTAGCGACTTTATTTTTAAATTTGACTTTGGTATGTCAATTTTCAGAGGTGAGCTGTCAATTGTCTTTATAAATCTGTCACCTTGGAGGCTCGAGAAGAGGTACAAAATCCACATCCTAGACAGGGAAGCGTGGCAGAGAGACGAAATGATGTTTGAGGAGAGCGCTTTAGTTTGCTACACTGATGGATCCAAACTATCAAAGAGGCAAACCACAGGAGCGGGAGTATACGTGGAAAAACGAGAAGTTCAGAAGAGCTACTCGCTCGGTGAGCAGGCTACTGTTTTTCAAGAAGAGGTTCGGAACAGCGAAAAGGAGCTTATATATATATGCTCTGACAGTCAAGCCACCCTGAAGGCGCTAAACGCACCCAAGATTGCTGACGGTTGGTGGAAGAATGCGCAGAGGCGCTGGAGACCCTAAGCGATGGCAAACGGGTGACGCTGGTTTGGGTTCCGGGACATACGGGGGTACCAGGCAACGAGAAGGCGGACGAAATCGCACGACTCGAGGCAGGAACCGCCTATGTAGGACCGGAGCCACTTTGGGGCGTCACAAAAAGACAAGTGCAAAGCGGACTCAACAAATGGGCCCAGGACGCGCTATTAAACTCCTGGGAAACAGGACCGGGTTGCAGACAGACCAGAGAATTCGTAGACCGTCCAAAAGCGACCAGAATTAGATGGATGCTGGAACGGAGACCAAAAGACCTCGGACTGCTAATAGGTACTCTACCGGACATAACCGGTTGAGGAGGCACATGACACGTATAGGAGTCGAGAATGACCCTACCTGCCCAGCCTGTGGACAGGAAGAAGAGACATGAAGACACCTCGTGGCAGAATGCGAGGCCTACGCAAGGATGAGACAACAGGCACTCGGAGCGCCAACTCTGAGCGAAAAAGAACTGCACATGCTCAAATGAGCAGACTTACTGGACTTTGTAAAGAGAACAGGAAGGCCCAATGAGTTACCCGACCATCAAAGGGAAGTGCAGAGAGTGGGTTAAGGGACAGACTTGGGGCATGGCAAAAAGGGCCTACTCTGGCCTACTTGTCAGACCTGCGGGTCAACCCCCCCACTACTACTACTATCTCCTCACACCATACGGACCATCCCATAAGCTTACAATGAAGAAAAAAAGCAGAATCTAATAGTACCTTAACAAAGTTTGTGTATTGAGATGGTTCTATGGCTTTTACCTGATTGAAAAATCTTATTTTCCAGAATGTTCTCAAATTAAATAACGCAGTCTTATATAGACGTTGAGTAACTATAGCAAATCATACACCTAATTCAGATTGATTAACAAAAAGAATAGAAAGAAATTAATTTTTGATCAAATACTGTTATTAGTTCAAGCACAAAATTAATTAGAATCAGATATGAAATTTTATTTTAAAAAAAATAGTTATAATAATGTAATATATTTTTTGAATATAACATTCCATTTTTATTCCTGTCAGCTTTTCCTCCGGTTCAGTTTTTTTTTCGTGGCTGTTTATTGACCTATTATTATGTTTCTATTGTTGGTTTTACTAGTTTTTGGTGTTGTTTTTGAATGTTTGGTTCTTTTTGTTATAAGCGAATTTTTTCTCTTCCACTATATATTGCGTTTATAGACTTTGAAAAAGCTTTCGATAGCATTGATCACTGGGCAGTAAAAGCATCTTAAATTAATAGCCAAATAGATCACAGATATACATACTTAATAGCGAATATATATAGCGAAGCAACAACATCAATCTAAAACCACGAAGGAACCAAGCCAATCCGCATAATAAGAGGTGTTAGGTTAGACAGGGTGACACAATATCCCCTAAAATATTTAATCAGGCCACAGAAGATGTTTTTAAAAACTTAGATTCAGGTACCTACCTATGGATCCCAGACCTGGACACTTACAATATTAAACATGGATAAGGTAACAAGAGCCCAAAGATTAATGGAAAGACAAATGTTACATGTAAAGCTAACAGATAGAAAAAGAAATGATTGGATAAGAAATAAAACAAAAGTAAGGGATGTCAGAGGAGAAAGAGCAAAATTAAATCCAGGCAGTTATAGTGCCGGGCACTATTCTGACAGTTTTCCATTGAAAACTGACAGTTGATTTTCCATTAATAATGGCGGTACTATTAATTCCGGTTCTTATAATACACAAAGGCCTAATTTTAAAAGAAGACAGCTGTTATTATAATGCGAAACTGTCAGAATAGTGCTCGGCACAATTAGTGCCTGGCTTTATTGCAATATGTCCCTAATATCACTATAGTTCGCTCGTGTGTAAATAATGCAAATTTTTTTAATGCTTTCAAAAAAAAGTTTCGAATAATTCAGAACTCAGAAAACTTTTTAACTTGTTAACACGTTTAAATCCGATAATATTCAAGAATTTCAAATTACAAAAACACACACACACTTTGGCAATATCAAAACCAAAACGGTATAATTTTGTCAGTGCTAAAATTAAGTAAGAATAAATATTTTAAGACTTTTACTACTACTACTATTTCTTTGGTAAAGACTATATGGTTGTCCTAGATTGTCCGAAACCAATCAACTCCACTATCTTGCATTTTTACCACATTTTATTCAAAACAAGATTTTTTTTTATTTTATCGATGTGATTTTAATTCCGTTTCTTGATTTTATAAACTTAAATGATTTATTAATAAAAAAACACCCAACTGCTAAATTTACTAGTAACTACTAGTCGCAATTGGGTACAAAATTACAATAACTTGATTCATAAAAATACAAAACTCTATAATTTCGTAAGTGCGCTTTGAGCATCCAAACTAAAAGTTTTTTTTTTTTACGGGTATGCGCACTCGCAAGGAGATCCCTATTACGCTCGAGAAGCGGCAAGTGCGCGGAAATCTTGGTGTGTGTTGGTTTTGAAACGGTTCAGGTTGTAACATGCAGGGAAAACTGTCGCAGGGAGTTTATTCCACAGCAATGCTGTTCTCCAGAGATATGAATTCTGATATAATGAGGTTCTTGGTGCCTCTATTTTGACAATAAATTGATGGTTACCGTCTGTTTGACGTGTTCGCCTAGTAGGTGCTACTCCCGGGGGGATCATACGTGCCAACTCTTCAGAGCATTTTCCGTGATAATACCTGTAGAAGAGAGATAGATCGCCCACAGTTCTTCGATGTTCGAGACTATCCAAGCTACGGGTAAGTGCGGGGTCATTGATCAGCTTGATAGCTCGTGTTTGCACGGTGTTCAAAAGCATTAAGGTATGTTTGGGTGCCGCACTCCATATATGTGAGCAGTACTCCATATTTAGTCGAATCTGGGCTTTGTAGAGTGTCAGCAGTTGGCTTAGTGTATATAGATGTCTTGTACGAAATAGCACCCCAAGCTTTTGGGACGCTCTTTTAGCTATATCTGCCACGTGACTGTGCCAAGACATGTTGGTCTCTGCAGTGACTCCTAAGATGTTCAACTCGCTCTGCAATGCGACAGCACTTCCAGATAGCATGATGTTTGGCTCACCGGTGCTGGTCTTTTTTGAAAACAGGGCTGCTTGGGTTTTCTGCGCGTTGAACTGTACAAGGTTTTTGTTGCCCCAGTCCTCTATTATCTCCAAGTCGTTATTTATCTGTGATATTTCAGTTAGTCTAAGGTAATGGAATTCACGTGCGGAGAGACATGTGGGTGGTATGACTGAGGAGACTACATTGCCATCATCTGCAAAGCAATAAAGTGGATTTACTGTTTTATCTATGAGGTCATTTATGTAAATCAGAAAAAGTGTTGGCGAAAGGATTGCTCCCTGTGGCACACCAGCATTTATTTGGTAAGAGTTGGAGTTCCGGTCATCCAGTGCAACATAAATGGATCTATCCTTAAGGTAACTTTCAAACCAAGTGCAAAGTCTCGGCGACAATTCCGTTGCTTTGAGCTTGTTGAGCAGATTTTCGTGTCAGACTTTATCGAATGCTTTAGATATATCTAAGACAATTGTTCTTGTTTCACCTCGCAACTCAATCGCTTTTTGCCATAAGTGAGTGACGTATGTAAGTAAATCGCCAGTTGACCTATATTTTCGAAATCCGTATTGCTTGTCGTTGATAATTTTGTACTTTTCCAAGTACTTGGTTAGGTGATTGTTCACAACTCTTTCCATTACTTTTGATATCACCGGAAGTAGAGCAATTGGTCTATAGTTTAACGGATCTGTCTTTTTTTCTTTCTTTGGAATGGGTTGTACTGCGGCAGACTTCCATGATGATGGATATACTCCTTGCCTATAAGACAAATAGTTTGGACAGTTTACCTTAAAAGTTAAAGCATGTCGTATTATTATAGGTATACCTATCAATTTTGTACTCAACTGCGGCTAGTAGTTATAAGTAAATTTAGCAGTTGGGTGTTTTTTTATTAAAAAATTTTTTTATTAATAAAAGTAATTTGTTTATAAGAAGTCATAACTAATTTTTTTCATCAAACATTATAAATTGACAAATGATCCCAATTAAAAAAAAGGGAAAATTATAAAAAAAACACTCACCTATTTAAATATTTAAATAAAATAAATTATTTCTAATTAAACTAAAATTTAATTTTTTCTATTTACATATTTGTTCATTTTTATATACAGTTGCGGACCACCTCTATTAAGCGGACACTCCCTTTAGGCGGACAAATTTGTTGAAACCAAGGTTTTGCCTATTCCTTTACGTGTAAAATTCACTCCTATAACCGGACACTCTAATAACCGGACACTCTAATAACCGGACGCGGACAATTTTTTTTGGTTAAAAAATTCTGAAACCTCCCTTAAGCGGACGTGAACCTCTGACAACGGCACGGAGTGCTGCATGACATGGGCATAAATATTATGTAGTATGTTTGCAACAACGCACTCTGCAGTCAGCGAATTACCTCTTTCCGTTTTAATGCGGAGTCTAAATACTTCTTTCGTATTGACAACATATTTTATTTCGCGGGACTGCTGTGTTTTATTTTTATTGTAATTGGTTTTAAAGAAATATCTCAACAAATTATAAATATAAATAATAATAAAATTAATACTACAGATAATATTAAATTTTTAGGACTTAACATAGACGAAAATTTAAAATTTCAAAACCATATTCATAATTTAAATAAAAAATTAAGTTCGGGTTGTTATTGTGTAAAAATTATTACAAATGAATTAGGTAAATCAATAGGCAGAAATGTATACTTTTCTTTAATTGAATCAAACTTACGATATGGCATTCCTTTCTGGGGTACATGTTCAATGTATTTATTTAGATCAGTGTTTATTCTTCAAAAAAGAGCAATTAGGTATTTATGCAATGTAAATTCTAGATATCACTGCAAAGACTTGTTTATCAAAAATAATATTTTGACTCTTCCTTGTTTATATATTCTTGAAACAATTTGTCTGATAAATAAACATCTAAATTACTTTGAAATAAACCAAAATACTTATTCAACGAGACAAGTTAATAATCTTACATTACCTATACCACATTCATTTTTATTTAAAAAATCCATAATTTATAACGGTATAAAATTGTATAATAATCTGCCAAACAATATAAAACTTAATAATAACTATAACATATTTAGAAATAAGTGCAAGGATTTTCTTATCACTAAAGCTTTTTATTCAATTAACGAATTTCTTGATCAGAGTTACAATTAAGGAATTATTTTAAACTTAAAATTCTTAATTATTATAAAAAAAAACAAGTAAATTAAAAATATATATATATATATATATATATATATATATATATATATATATATATATATATATATATTTATAATCAAACAACATAATTAAACCACTTATTGGATGGATTTATATATTTTATATTTTTTAAATGATTTTTTCTAATATTATTATTAGTTATGTATTTGCTTTGTCTACAAAGTTTTATACTTTATATAAGACAATAAAGCTTGATTTGATTTGATTTGATTTGGTAAAAATGGAAGTTGTTAACGTTTCGGTGAAGGAACATCTACCAGCACGAAAGATCGCTGAAAAATTTAATATCGGAAAAACTCAAGCAGCGGAAATTGTTAATAAATATATATTAAAATTTCACAGTTCTCTCTCTTAAGCGGACACTTCCAATAAGCGTACAAAATCGACGAAACCGTAAGTGTCCGCTTATAGGAGGTTTCACTGTATCTACTTAAATTACAAGTCAGAAACTAGATTATGTCAGGGGTAAACAAATCAATGTAACAAAAAACAAAACAATCATACGTTTCAAAGCAATATCGTTATTTAACTGGTATAAAACCGCACAAGAAAACGTAATTATTGTTGGTTTTGGACCTTCGAATCATTTGAAACAAATAGGATTTTATCAAGAATAAAAAGCTAATATGGAGCAAATATATACAATAATTAGAACAGATATACAGACTTAATAGCCAATATATATAGCGAAGCAACAACATCAATGAAAATCCACGAAGGAACCAAGCCAATCAGCATTAGAAGAGGTGTCAAACAGGGTGACACAATATCCCCTAAACTATTGACCCAGAAGATGTTTTTAAAAACTTAGATTTGAAATAAATAGGCATCAAAGTGAGCGGACAATACTTGAACCACCTAAGATATACTGATAATATCGCCTTAATAACAGATAAGAAAGAACAACAGATAAAAATGCTGAAAGAACTGGATACAGCAGCTAAAAATATAGGCTTGATTGTGAACTACACTAAAACTAAAATCATAACAAACACAGATGAAGATATTACGATTAATATAAACCAAGAAAAAATAGAACGAGTAGAGAAATATATAATATACCTGGGACAAATTATTAAAATTAAAAAAAAAAGAAAACCAAACAGCTGAAATCAAGAGACGAGTAAGATTGGCCTGGGCAGCATTCGGTAAATTAAACTACATATTGAAAAATAAAAAATATCCCAGTACCTCAAAACGAAAGTGTATAACCAATGTATCCTTCCTGTACTTACCTATGGATCCCAGACCTGGTCACTTACAAAATCAAACATGAATAAGGTAACAAAACCCCAAAAGTCAACGGAAAGACAAATGACAACACTAAACAAATCAAGTTACACATTTTCTTTTGAAATCAGATTTGATTGAAGACTTTACAGATTTGAGAAGCCTATTATTTTTCAATGCTTGAAAAATCAGGACATTTGCTTTACTGAGAAGGGTGTTGTCATGACGCAGGACCTTTTGCTAAAATTCAGGAAAATCCTGAGAAATCGGGACAAGTTTGCAAGTAGAGGTGTTGAAAAAGAAAATATTCGTTACGAGTACTCGACAAATGACGGAGTAACGAATACCGATCTGAAAATTAAATGATTACTTTAGTTACTTTGATTACTTTGATTTCTTCGATTATTTTAGTATTTAGGAATCACTCGAAAGTCGGTAATCCAAAATCAGGGAGTAACTATGATAACTTAAGTAACTAACGCATTTAGATTGTATTTGTTACAATATTATAAATTATTTTAAGATATGTTTTTTAAATATGTAGTATCTACAATCTACGTATTATACAGAATGTTTTTTTTTATTTTTGTTGTTTTAGTCCAAACTTTTTCTATATGTTTTGAATTATCGTCTAAGATTGTTATTTTTGTCTCTATTAGCTCACACTACTACTATACTATAGTAGTGTGAGCTATGGTGATCCTAATTTTTTCGAGAAAAAAAAAGTTGCTCCGATTTCAAAAATTTTTATATATCTTTGCGTTTCAGATGATTTTGAAACTTTTTTGTTGCGCCGTCTGTCTGTCTGTCTGTCTGTATGTCTGTCTGTCTGTCTGTCTGTCTGTCTGTCTGTCTGTCTGTCTGTCTGTCTGTCTGTCTGTCTGTCTGTCTGTCTGTCTGTCTGTCTGTCTGTCTGTCTGTCTGTCTGTCTGTCTGTCTGTCTGTCTGTCTGTCTGTCTGTCTGTCTGTCTGTCTGTCTGTCTGTCTGTCTGTCTGTCTGTCTGTCTGTCTGTCTGTCTGTCTGTCTGTCTGTCTGTCTGTCTGTCTGTCTGTCTGTCTGTCTGTCTGTCTGTCTGTCTGTCTGTCTGTCTGTCTGTCTGTCTGTCTGTCTGTCTGTCTGTCTGTCTGTCTGTCTGTCTGTCTGTCTGTCTGTCTGTCTGTCTGTCTGTCTGTCTGTCTGTCTGTCTGTCTGTCTGTCTGTCTGTCTGTCTGTCTGTCTGTCTGTCTGTCTGTCTGTCTGTCTGTCTGTCTGTCTGTCTGTCTGTCTGTCTGTCTGTCTGTCTGTCTGTCTGTCTGTCTGTCTGTCTGTCTGTCTGTCTGTCTGTCTGTCTGTCTGTCTGTCTGTCTGTCTGTCTGTCTGTCTGTCTGTCTGTCTGTCTGTCTGTCTGTCTGTCTGTCTGTCTGTCTGTCTGTCTGTCTGTCTGTCTGTCTGTCTGTCTGTCTGTCTGTCTGTCTGTCTGTCTGTCTGTCTGTCTGTCTGTCTGTCTGTATGTATGTATGTATGTCTGTATGTCTGTCTGTAACGACCAACGCGCATAACTCAAAAACGGCTTGCCCGATTTCAATTAAATTTGGTACCCAGGCTGGGTTTTGGGTCGAGATGGTCCCATTTAAAAATGAACAAAATCCACCGAACACAAGCCAAATAAAAGGGTGGGGGTAGATTTCAAAAATTAGAGTTTATGTAAAAATATGGCGTGTGTGATATCAAACGAAAGATAATTGAGTCTGGAGTTAAACAAAATACATTTTAGTTTATTTAAAAAAAAAGGGTGGGGATAAATTTCAAAAATTAGTGTTTTAAGTGGAAATATGGCGTGTGTGATATCAAACGAAAGGTAATTGAGTCTGGATTTAAACAAAATACATTTTATTTTTAAAAAAAAAGGTGGGAGTAGATTTGAAGAATTAGAGTTTAAGTCAAACCATGGCTTGTGTGGTATCAAACGAAAGGTAATTGAGTCTGGAGTTCAATAAAATATACTTCAGTTTTTAGTTATATTAGCTTTCAAATAGATACACTATAACTATAGTACCCAGTGTGAGCTTAGGTGCCCATAGATTGGCAGAGTATTTTTATTTACTTTTAGATTTTAAGTATGTATTTGTTTGTATGCAAGTCATTCGATTTTTTAAGCAAAGTTGTACACAGAATAGTTCCTACGTAATTCCTACCTTTATTTTTTTAATTCTAGCTTTTATTTTGAAAATTTTAATTGAATATTTCCATAATATCAACAACAAAAATATACCTACAAGTAAATGATCTGTGCAAAGCGGACTCAACAAATGGGCCCAGGACGCGCTATGAAACTCCTGGGAAACAGGAACGGGTTGCAGACAGACCAGAGAATTCGTAGACCGTCCAAAAGCGACCAGAATCAGATGGATGCTGGGACGGACACGAAAAGACCTCGGACTGCTGATAGGTACTCTAACCGGACATAACCGGTTGAGGAGGCACATGACACGTATAGGAGTCGAGAATGACCCTACTTGCCCAGCCTGTGGACAGGAAGAAGAGACATCAAGACACCTCGTGGCAGAATGCGAGGCCTACGCAAGGATGAGACAACAGGCACTCGGAGCGCCAACTCTGAGCGAGGAAGAACTGCACATGCTCAAATGGGCAGACTTACTGGACTTTGTAAAGAGAACAGGAAGGCCCAATGAGTTACCCGACCATCAAAGGGAAGTGCAGAGAGGGGGTTAAGGGACAGACTTGGGGCTTGGCAAAAAGGGCCTACTCTGCCCTACTTGTCAGACCTGCGGGTCAACGACAGTCCGAGAAGTTTGCTCTAATTGTATGATTGAATTAAATACAGTTACAGTAATCAAAGTAACGATAGTAACGAATATATAAAATGATTCCTTAGTAGTCGAGTAACGATTAGTAACGAGTATTCAAAAGTAACGAAAATCAACACTTCTATTGGCAACCCTAGTTGTTGTTTAGTCATTGTTTTAAATATCACCAAGACTATGATATCTTACAAAAAATCAAGTCACCATGATTTGAATATGATTTCAATAATTAAAAAAAATCGCAAAAATATCGAATGCGGATATGTTTAGAAGAATTACGTCATCTAATTGAAACAGACAATTTTCGATTTTGGAGCTAATTTATGACCTTGGAGAAACTTTTTCGCAAAAATTTTAATATTTGAACATTTGATTATTTTTTTTGCCAATAGAAAATAACCATAATTTCTCCATTTATCATTGATATGCTAAATCTTAATTTAATTTTTTGTTTAATAGAAATTTTTGTATAATTGAAAACGTTTCGTATATGTTAATATGATATACAGGGTGTCCCATAACTTAGGGGCCATAGTGCAGCAGGTGATAATATAATATATTTAAAATTAAGTCACAAGCTTTTATAAAATGCACTAAAAATTAAAAAATAATTTTCTAACATTCTAATATTATCATAATAATAAAAGCGATGGCCGACTGATGGAAATTTTGACGATGTTAGCACGATAAGATATCCGTATCAATTAAATATCACTATTTACAAGAATCAATCTAGCAGAAAAATGCAGAGGTACCAAACCCACCCAACCCGACCCAAGATACCGCAGCATTTCTCTGACATAGGTATGGCAATGGCATAACATTGCGGCACATCAAACATATTTTTGATCACCTGCTATGTTGAATATTCTTTAAGTGTTTAAATCACAAATTTAGATTAAATTATGCTTTGATTTGCGGCCATCGCTTTTATTATTATGAAAATATTACAATGTTAGAAAATTATTTTTTAATTTTTAGTGCATTTTATAAAAGCTTGTGACTTAAAAAATATTTTTTACCAATTTATTTTCTACTTTTTAGTCTCAGCTATCTACTCTAACAAATGATATTTGTTCAATAACAGAACAGAAGAGTTTATTCTAGATTACAATAATAATAAGAGGAGGTTATTTCCGAGAAAAGAGTTTAAATAACATAGGGGAAGATTAAGAAGATTTTTATAGTTCGGGGTGTGGGGGGAAAAAGGGTTTTACAAAAAAAAAGAAAATCTGTCACAGCCAACTGAATAGTCAGCTAAGTGTGACTCAAAAATGTGTTATTCCTTTTTACAAGTGGAGGAGATACAGGCTGTCAAAATACCCTCCAAAAATAGATAAAAAAATAATAATTTTTTTTTAAAACTTATTTTTGCTTACTTATTCTCTTAAAAAATATCAATAATATTTTATTATGTCCCGCTAGAGACTTTTGTTTTTATTAACAAAAAATATTTAAAAAACCATTGCGTTTAATATGGGATTTATAAAAGTTAAAAAAAAATGTTTTTTCAAAAAAAAAATTAACTACTAAATTTGTTCAAAATAATTTTTATTTCAGTTTATTGCTCTTATTCTAGTACACGACTTTACCCAATTTCATATTTTCACTGCGCTTTTGTTAAAAATTATTAATAAAAAAGTTTAAAAAATGGCCAACTTTGATCCTCTGTATCTCGAAAAAGAAAGAGTTTTAACCCATGCATTATAGGAACTTTTTTATCAGATATGACCTCCTCTATCACCTGTTGGCCTATGGCTCCTAAGTTAAGGGACACCCTGTATATATATATATATATATATATATATATATATATATAAATAAAATCTTTATTATGTAGCGAAAAACCACCAATACTACCAAAAGATGGCTAATAGGCTATTAACAACACACAAAGATAATAAACATGACATTTTTTATAGTATTTATTGTCAAAATCATCGATAGTTACTGTATCTCAGTAAGGAATGGCCATTAAAAAAAAAACGTTTAAATTCAACAAAACCACAAAAATTAATTTACGAAGGGGAGCTACTGGAATGTCAAAATCAGACATATATATATTTATCGGTTTCACAACGTTCTACGTCTTCCGATATCCAATCTCCACTCGTTTCTGTTTGCCCATAATTCATCATCTAGGCCTTTTATTCTTATTTCACTGTCTATTCCTTCTCTCCAGCTTCTCCTTGGTCGTCCTCGTTTTCTTCGGCCAGTTGGTTTCGATTGTAGGATTTGTTTAGGTAGTCTTTCGTCATTCATTCTTTGTACATGTCCGTACCACACCGGTTGTTTTGTTCTTATATCATCCACTAAAGTACGTTCACCCACTGTCATAATTTCTCTTATTCTTTGATTTGAAACTCTTTCTCTTTTTGATTTCCCTGCTGCTCTTCTCCAATAGTCCATCTCCGTAGCGGAAAGCATTTTTTCTGTTCTATCCTTGATTGGCCATACTTCTGAGCCGTCTATAATAATACTTTTTACAATGGTGTTATATATAAGCTTTTTGTTATGTTTTGATATACTTTGGTCCCAAATTATTCCATTTAATAAAGTTATTGCTTTTCTTCCTTGTACGTTTCGATCTTTTATAGCTTTGTCTAGTGTTCCGTCAGCTGTAATTTTTAGACCTAAGTATTTATACTCATCACAGGACTGAATTCGCTGTCCGGTATTTAAGATTAGATCCTGTTTCGTTCCACCGATACACATATACTCTGTCTTATTGAGATTAACCTCTAGTCCCCACTTATTGTACTCTTCTATTAGTTTTCGTGTCATATATTCGAGGTCGTCATAATCCTGAGCCACTACTATCTGATCATCGGCGAAACATAAAGTATACAAGGTGGTTTCGTCCAACGGAATTCAGACAGACAGTGTATAAGAAATAAGAGTAAGTATTTAAAAAAAATAGTAGTGTTTAACATAAGATAACAAAAACTATAAATATTTTGGGTAAGTTAAAATAACAGAAAATTTGATAGCTGTTACCTTTATTATTACTAAGAATAACGGCAACATTCAGGGCAAAAAATATAGATTTTGAAACACTAAAGATAATTTAGTAGTTTCACACTCCTTCAACTTTTTGTTTATTTATATTTGTTTATTTATTTGTTTTAGATTTATGGCTTTTATCAAACCAAACTACCGAATTTTAGTAAAACATTGTAATCACACTTTTGTAATGCTACAGAAACGGTATATGAACCTCATCTTACGATGTTGGTAAGAGAAATAAATAAATAATGCCTGCGATACCGTTTGCTTTCTCATAAGTGGCGACATCTACTAATACAAAAGAAACTATCATAGTAAAAATAAAAGCAGGCAGATGAAATGAAAAACAGTACTCATGACCGTGACATAATTTGTCCCTCGGGTAGGGTCAATGCATATTGCATTTTTTCCGCCTTCGCAACGTTTTATGTATATATCTATATATATATATATATATATATATATATATATATATATATATATATATATATATATATATATATATATATATATATATATATATATATATATATATATTTATATTTACCTGTAAACGTAGGGTCCCACTTCTTCAAATTTGAGCTTGGTCGCTTTTCCGCTCATGTATTCGTCTTTGTTGGTGATGTTCCAAAGGTACACCTTCAAAAATAACTGAACTGGAGGCTTGTGCCATAGCTCGTAGATTTCGCCGCCATCTCCGAATGTTAGTTTCTGCAAAAAATAATCGAAAATAACTAAACAGAATATTGATAATAAATAATAAAATTATAGCAGACACAGATGAAGATATCACAATCAGAATAAACCAAGAAAAAATAGAATAATTAGAGGAAAATATTTGGGAGAAATTATTAAACTAAAAAAATAAAATCAGCTGAAATCAAGAGACGAGTTAGATTGTCCTGGGCAGCATTCGGTAAATTAAGGTACATATTAAAAAATGCCCAAGGCCCCATGATCCCGTATTTTAGACTATTTTATTCCTAAAATATGTCAAAAATGCTTTAAAAAATTAAGGCTTCGGGGGTCTATGGCCCGAGCAAGAATCCTCCACCCCCCCCCCCTTCCCGACGGGTGCGCTCATGATAACTATAATAACTTACCCAATTGAAAAGCATTTTGTAGGGGTCCACCAAAAGAATAAAAACTCCGGTGAAAATCGTCCCCAGTCCAAAGAACACATAGGCCAAGGCACCTGAAATTAAAAAAATAAATAAATAAAAATTGAGAAAATTAAAAAAAAAATCTTATTTTCTGAAAAACACTAATTTTATTTATTACTTTCTACTATATATATATATATATATATATATATTAAACAAATGAATTAAAGAGTTTTTTATACAATATTTACATTTGTAGATAGTAGTTTTTTTTGTTAACAAAGTACTAATGACCTGAAGGTTTGATAAAACCAAAATAGGTATAATTATCTAATAAACAAGTGTTGTTACTAAGAATATGATTTTTTATTTGTTCTATTCACTAACTAATGAGCTAATTAGATGCAAACAATTTTTTTATATATTTTTGTTTTTGGCGAAAATTCCATTAAAGAAAAAACTGCGAAAAATCAGGATATGAACATTACCATATTTATTAGGTATTATTTTGTTTTTGTTTTTATTATTCTGTAACAGTCATAAAACAACAAGTTTTGAGTTTGGTTATATCTCTGGATACAATTTATAGGTAGTATTTTTTTTTCTTACCATTTTTATTTTTGGAAAAACGCTAATTTTATTTATTATTTTCTACTATATATATTAAACAAATGAATTAAAGGGTTTTTTATACAATATTTACATTTGTAGATAGTCGTTTTTTTGTTAACAAAGTACTAATGACCTGAAGGTTTGATAAAACCAAAATAGGTATAATTATCTAATAAACAAGTGTTGTTACTAAGAATATGATTTTTTATTTGTTCTATTCACTATTAATGAGCTAATTAGACGCAAACAATTTTTTTTATATATTTTTGTTTTTGGCAAAAATTCCATTAAAGAAAAAACTGCGAAAAAGCAGGATATTTAGAACATTACCATATTTATTAAGTATTATTTTGTTTTTGTTTTACTGCTTCTGTAACAGTCGTAAAAACAACAAGTTTTGAGTTTGGTTGTATCTCCGGATACAATTCATAGGTAGTATTTTTTTTTCTTACCATTTTTATTTTTGGAAAAACGCTAATTTTATTTATTATTTTCTACTATATATATTAAACAAATGAATTAAAGACTTTTTTATACAATATTTACATTTGTAGATAGTAGTTTTTTTGTTAACAAAGTACTAATGACCTGAAGGTTTGATAAAACCAAAATAGGTATAATTATTTACTAAACAAGTGTTCTTACTAACAAAATCATTTTTTATTTGTTCTGTTCACTATTAATGAGCTAATTAGGCGTAAACAATTTTTTTTATAAAATTTTGTTTTTACAAAAATTCCATTAAAGAAAAAACTGCGAAAAATCAGGATATTTATAACATTACCATATTTATTAGGTGTTATTTTGTTTTTGTTTTTATTATTCTGTAACAGTCATGAAAACGACAAGTTTTGAGTTTGGTTATATCTCTGGATACAATTCATAGGTAGTATTTTTTTTCTTACCATTTTTATTTTTGGAAAAACGCTAATTTTATTTATTACTTTCTACTATATATATTAAACAAATGAATTAAAGACTTTTTTATACAATATTTACATTTGTAGATAGTAGTTTTTTTTTTGTTAACAAAGTACTAATGACCTGAAGGTTTGATAAAACCAAAATAGGTATAATTATTTACTAAACAAGTGTTCTTACTAACAAAATCATTTTTTATTTGTTCTGTTCACTATTAATGAGCTAATTAGGCGTAAACAATTTTTTTTTATATATTTTTGTTTTTACAAAAATTCCATTAAAGAAAAAACTGCGAAAAATCAGGATATTTATAACATTACCATATTTATTAGGTGTTATTTTGTTTTTGTTTTTATTATTCTGTAACAGTCATAAAAACGACAAGTTTTGAGTTTGGTTATATCTCTGGATACAATTCATAGGTAGTATTTTATTTTCTTACCATTTTTATTTTTGTAAAAACGCTAATTTTATTTATTACTTTCTACTATATATATTAAACAAATGAATTAAAGACCTTTTTATACAATATTTACATTTGTAGGTAGCAGTTTTTTTTGTTAACAAGGTACTAATGACCTGAAGGTTTGATAAAACCAGAATAGGTAGGTATAATTATTTACTAAACAAGTGTTCTTACTAACAAAATCATTTTTTATTTGTTCTGTTCACTACTAATGAGCTAATTAGGCGTAAACAATTTTTTTTATATGATTTTGTTTTTACAAAAATTCCATAACAGAAAAAACTGCGAAAAATCAGGATATTTATAACATTACCATATTTATTAGGTGTTATTTTGTTTTTGTTTTTATTATTCTGTAACAGTCATAAAAACGACAAGTTTTGAGTTTGGTTATATCTCTGGATACAATTCATAGGTAGTATTTTATTTTCTTACCATTTTTATTTTTGTAAAAACGCTAATTTTATTTATTACTTTCTACTATATATATTAAACAAATGAATTAAAGACCTTTTTATACAATATTTACATTTGTAGGTAGCAGTTTTTTTTGTTAACAAGGTACTAATGACCTGAAGGTTTGATAAAACCAGAATAGGTAGGTATAATTATTTACTAAACAAGTGTTCTTACTAACAAAATCATTTTTTATTTGTTCTGTTCACTATTAATGAGCTAATTAGGAGTAAACAATTTTTTTTTATATATTTTTGTTTTTACAAAAATTCCATGAAAGAAAAAACTATGAAAAATCAGGATATTTATAATATTGCCATATTTATTAGGTGTTATTTTGTTTTTGTTTTTATTATTCTGTAACAGTCATAATAAACGACAAATTTTGAGTTTGGTTATTTCTCCGAATACAATTCTTAGGTGGTATGTTTTTAAAAAAAGTCATTATTGATCTTATATAACGAGAAAGTTAAGGAAAGAATACCAAAAGTGGGGGTTAACAGTAAACGTGGACAAGACACAGTACTTATGTATTGGAAACGTATCAAGTGAGTTGAGAACTAGACAATGGACAAACAATATCTCCATGCAATGAGTATGTATACTTGGGTGTCACATTTGATAAGACAGGAACAGACTGTAAAGAACTGGAAAAAAGAAAAGTAAAAGCAAAAAAGCTTATTGAAAGTCTTAATAGTATTTTATAGAGCAGATAGATAAAAAAATAATGTAACATTTAACATATATGAAACAAGGGTGAAAAGTACGCTGTTGTATGGAATAGAGACCTGCCGCGTAACAGAAAAATACAAAACAGAAATGGAAAGTGTCGAAATGGATGCAATAAGAAGATTAATGAGAATATCTCGAACAGATCACATAAGAAATGAGATCATAAAAGAAATAATGGGAATCGAGGGAAGCATAACAGATGTACAACGGATGAACGACGAAAGATTACCAAAGCAGGTCCTAGAATGGCAACCAATAGGGCACAGAAAAAGAGGGCTTCCTAAACTAGAATGACAAGAGTCAATCCAAAAATCAATGAGGAAAAAAACCTGACAGAAAAAGATTGTCAGGATCGAAGGAGGTGGAGAATAGGCGTCGGACAACGTAGAAAAACGTTCTAAACCGACATAGTAGTAGTACAAATTCATAGGTGGTATGTTTTTTTTAGTTATTATTGACATTATTTTAATAGGTTACAATAATAATAATTATAAATTATAAAAAACTAAATATAATTATTAGTAAGAAAACCTGCTTATTTGTGGTATGGTTTATTTATTGCAAGACATCTAATTGGCAGGTATGTTCGGAGAAAAACCGCATTTTTCTTGGGTAAAAATTTAAGAAATCAAGTAATTGTTTTTGTTGTTCAAAAAACCACCAATCATATAAAATGTCAAGATCAAAATAAATATTATATATTAAGGGAAATTAAAAAAAATTAAGGCATAAAGTAAGGAAGGTTATTAATAGGGGTTTATTGGAATAAAGCCATGCAATGACCCTATTATTGCAGTATTTTGACAGATTTACATTGCAGGCTGACAGTTGATCTTTAAAAATTGACATACCAAAGTCAAATTTAAAACAAAGTAGTTTTTTATCTATAATTAAAATCGACAGTATTTATTTTAGTTCGTATAGTAAACCAAATCCTTATGATGAAAGATTAGCTGTCATATTCCAATGCAAAACTGTCAAAATACGGCCTGACACTATTATTCTATGGCTTTATTCCAATAAGTCCCTATAATGACTGAGAAAAAGGCCACAAATTAACAAAAGTGTTTAAAAAATTCGACACCATTTTTAGCTCACACATATACTATACTATAGT
The DNA here is from genome assembly GCA_963576565.1 of Aspidapion aeneum. Taxonomy (NCBI): domain Eukaryota; kingdom Metazoa; phylum Arthropoda; class Insecta; order Coleoptera; family Brentidae; genus Aspidapion; species Aspidapion aeneum. The sequence goes on from OY755046.1 coordinate 70,295,884, forward strand.
AGTGTGAGCTATGGTGATCCTAATTTTTTCGAGAAAAAAAAAGTTGCTCCGATTTCAAAAATTTTTATATATCTTTGCGTTTCAGATGATTTTGAAACTTTTTTGTTGCGCCGTCTGTCTGTCTGTCTGTCTGTCTGTCTGTCTGTCTGTATGTCTGTCTGTCTGTCTGTCTGTCTGTCTGTCTGTGTGTCTGTATGTCTGTCTGTAACGACCAACGCGCATAACTCAAAAACCGCTTGGCCTACTACCTAGGCTGGGTCTTGGGTCGAGATGGTCCCATTTAAAAATGAACAAAATCCACCGAACACAAACCAAATAAAAGGGTGGGGGTACATTTCAAAAATTAGAGTTTATGTGAAAATATGGCGTGTGTGATATTAAACGAAAGGTAATTGAGTCTGCAGTTAAACAAAATACATTTTAATTTATTAAAAAAAAAAAGGGTGGGGGTATATTTTAAAAATTAGAGTTTAAGTGAAAATATAGCGTGTGTGATATCAAACGAAATGTAATTGAGTCCGGACTTTAACAAAATACATTTTAGTTTTTGTTTTTTTGTAAGGGTGGGGGTAGATTTCAAAAATTTGAGTTTAAGTCAAAACATGGCTTGTGTGGTATCAAACAAAAGGTAATTTAGTCTGGAGTTGAATAAAATATATTTCAGTTTTTAGTTATATTAGCTCACACGTACACTATAACTATAGTACCTAGTGTGAGCTTAGGGGCCCATATATTGGCAGAGTATTTTTTAATGTATTGATTTAGCTCACACATATACTATACTATAGTAGTGTGAGCTATGGTGATCCTAATTTTTTCGAAAAAAAAAAGTTGCTCCGATTTCAAAAATTTTTATATATCTTTGCGTTTCAGATGATTTTGAAACTTTTTTGTTGCGCCGTCTGTCTGTCTGTCTGTAACGACCAACGCGCATAACTCAAAAACCGCTTGCCCAATTTAAATAAAATTTAGTATCTAGGCTAGGTCTTGGGTCGAGATGGTCCCATTTAAAAATGAACAAAATTCACCGAACGCAAGCCCAATAAAAGGGTGGGGGTAGATTTTAATAATTAGAGTTTAAGTGAAAATATGGCGTGTGTGATATCAAACGATAGGTAATTGGGTCTGGAGTTAAAAAAATACATTTTAGTTTTTTTTAAGGGTGGGGGTAGATTTTGAAAATTAGAGTTTAAGTCAAAACATGGCTTGTGTGGTATCAAACGAAAGGTAATTGAGTGTTGAGTTGAATAAAACATATTTCACATTTTAGTTATATTAGCTTACACGTACACTATAACTATAGTACCTAGTGTGAGCTTAGGTGTCCATAAATTGGCAGAGTATTTTAATAGGTATTGTTTTTGGATTTTTCTCAAACATTTTCGGAAAAAGTGCCTTGTATAAAACATAACCAATTTTCACTGTTATCAAATAGTAAAAAAAATGAAAATACGAAAACATGAGGAAGGAGTCCTTGCACATTAACATAGTTGTTATTGAAAAAATACCTAAATAAAATTATTTAAGAAAAAAAAAGAAAATAATTTAAATGCAGTTCCGCCACTTTTGCGCCCTTGATTTTGGTTTTACCCGTTCTCAAGACTCGACTTTGAAAAAAAAAACTAGATTTGTTGCATTTTGGTTTTAATTACATTATTTGTGAATGAAAAAAAAGTATAATGACCACCAATTAGTAAAATTAAATATTACAAAAGATTTATTTTTTGCATAAATGTGTAAGTATAATTTTACACATTTGTTTCCAGGATTACTACTTCCCATCATGGGCGTATACAAAGGGGGGCTTGAGTGCTTTGCCCCCCCAAGGACCTTTAGACGCCACTACTAACTACAAGTCTAGATTTTGCTTGAAGTTTTAACTTATTTTTCCCGTGAGTGCAATAGTTTTTAATATTTATATAAATTGTTCATAAATACCTTGGGATATAGGTCTTTTTTTTTTCATTGTAACAAAGACATTATTTCCACAGAAAGGTTACAAATAAATAAAAAGATATAATATTTTGGTTTAGAAATGGTAGTCATATTTAAACCTCCAAATGTCACTAGGAGAAGTCCAATAAAAATGGTGTAAGTCATGTTACATGTTGTTTGTAGATAAGTAAGCGATGATTAAACCGATGTTCAATTGTTTTGATGGATGTGTAATTGAAAACTGATTCTGATATATCTTGGACTTTTTACAATATTTAAATATTGATACGTATTTAATACGGTAATGCATCTACAGACATAGTTTTAAGTTATTTATATATTATTTAGCTCAAAAAATTTTTGTATATAAGTTTTATTATCAATCATGGATTATTTATATTGTTTTTCGAACTTTAAACCACTCCTCAGGAGTGGTACTACAATTTGAGACTATTTTTAACGGGAATTCTACAACTGCACGGACTAAATTCCCAAAAAATGACATTTTGTTACAAATTTTTTATGTGGTTTTTCTTTATTTCTAAAGTTAATTTGAATTTATATGCGAGAAACTCACGGAAATATGCTTACTATCATATTGCACATTAGGGTGGACCGAATCTTTGCAGTTATTTGACCTGTGAGTATTAAAAAAATACACTTAAACCGGTCGGTATCAAGTCTATAGACTTAATACTTAAACCTGGTCTAAAATGATGATTTTAAGGTCTTAGTAAATACTGGTGATTATGTTCATATTGTTTTTTTTTTCTTAAATTGGATAAAAGAAGAACCTTTATAAATATGGGCAAGATATTTATTAACACGCAGTATAATGTTTTAATCTATTTAATTTTGAGAATTATTTTCTTTTTTTTAAAGATATAATTAAAATAGTAGTTTACCTAACTAGTGCGGAAAGTGCCTCTTTTCCGCACGCGATTGCAGATGGCCAAACGACGCGATAGCGGAGTTTGGCCAGCAATCAAGTGCGGAAAAGACACTTTACGCACGAGTTAGGTACACTATTTTTTCTATAAGCGTGAGGAAAAAACTAAAAATTAATCAGAAAATTATTTATATTCAAAACGTTTTAATCAAATCAATTATTATTATTCACATTCTAGCGGCTTCTAGAACTGACTGGGGTAGATCTTCGTCCGAAGAATCCATTGAAAATCTGATTTTTTTGTTTGAAAAATTCAAAAGACGCTTGTTTTGACAGTTTGTTTGTACTTTGTTGCTATTGTGATTTAAGATGCCAAATCTAAAACCACTAGTGTTCATTGTTGTTTGACATTGACAATGACGATATTTATACCGGGGAGGTTTAAAACTTATAATTTGAACCTATTTTACTGAAAACTTTATTTTATCGAAAATATTGAAAATATAGCAGAATTTTAGTCAATTTGAATATTTTTAGGATATTTCGTGTGCTAGGAAAGATACAAATGTATTTTGAACGGTCTAAATGTTATAGAACACCTCAAAATCGTAATAAATTTACTTTCCCGCACTAGTGCGGAAAAAATATTTTTCCGCACTAGTGCGGAAAAGTGGCACATTCCACACTAAAATGCGTGCGGAAAAGTGGACTTTTCCGCACGCTTATAGAAAAAAATATATCTTACATTATTTTATTTTCAGTGCATGTGACCGGATTCTTTTTAAAATCTGGTTTTGGTTTTTGCAATAACACAAATTTCGCAATTGAGAACAGAGAATATATTTTTTGTATATTTACATATACATAATATGTATATCCGCATTGAAGAACTTGACCTCTCTTCCAAAGTCAAGTTTATTTTTAAAAAAAGTTTTACTTTTTCGATATGCTATCCCCTAAAAATCTTTAATTAACTTTTTTCCAAACTTCAATCCAAAAACTGTTTTGACATCTATACACGGTATTTCACGAACATCGAAACAGAGGCCTTTTTGGGTATTTGAGTGCAAATTTGGAGAAACGCTCGGACACGTCGATTTTTTTTTGGGAGAGGGACTTTTTAATTCTTGAAATTTTTGTAGCATGAACCCCCTTCGAGGGGTATACTTTACCCCTATATTTTGAATAGGGAAAGTGGGTCTACTTCCATTTTCGTTTTGTATTTTTCTGTTACGCGACAAGTCTCTATTCCATACAACAGCGTGCTTTTCACCATTGTTTCATGTATGTTAAATTTTACATTCTTTTTTATCTCTCTGCTCCATAAGATTCTGTTAAGACATCCAATAACCTTTTTTGCTTTTACTATTCTTTTTTCCAGTTCTTTACAGTCTGTTCCTGTCTTATCAAATGTGACACCCAAGTATACATACTCATTGCATGGAGATATTGTTTGTCCATTGTCTAGTTCTAACTCACTGGGTTCGTTTTCAATACATAAGTACTGTGTCTTGTCCACGTTCACTGTTAATCCCCACTTCTGATATTCTTTCGTTAATTTTTTAATCATATACTTCATGTCTTCTTTATCATTAGCTACAATTACTTGGTCGTCAGCAAACTGTAGTGTATATATGGTAAATCGGTCGTTAAGTTGTATTCTCATGCCGTGAACTTTATGTTTCCAGTTTTTTAGAGCTACTGCGATATATATTTTAAAAAGAGTTGAAGAGATACAACATCCCTGTCTTAAGCCTTTTGTTCCCAGGAATTCTTTTGAAAGTCGATTTCCAATTTTAATTTTAGGTTTTGACCCTTTGTATAGTTCTTTTATCGCTTTTATGTATGCATGATTGATATTAGTCTGCTCAAACACCGTCCATAATTTTTCTACAGAAACGGGATCATATGCTTCTTGTAGGTCCACAAAGGTAACATGAGTCTGAGAATATTTCTGGCGCTCCTTTTCTAAATTACTTGACAGACAAGACAAAAACATTATCACTACAAGATCTGCCTTCACGAAACCCACTTTGCTCCTCTTCTTCTTATGTTCATGAAAATCATTCTCTATTATATCTCTAAGAATCCTACCGTACAATCTACTTAGAGTACTAGTTACTGAAATTCCTCTGTAATTGTTGCAATCCAGTTTGTTTCCTTTTTTATGTATTGAGGATATGAATGCAATTTTCCAATCATCAGGTACTGGATGTCCGTTTATGCATTGATTGATAATATATGTGAGATTTTCGAGTAGTTTCTCTGATCCATATTTGAGCATTTCAGCATATATTCCTCCAAGTCCGCTAGCTTTTCCGGATTTAAGCTTTTTAATACTATTCTTTAACATTTCTTTTTCGATGATTAGTTCCTCTCCATGTACTGCTATGTCTGTATTAGGGTCTCGTCTCCTGCAGTCCCTTGTAGTGTTCTGTCCATTGTTCTGGTATAATGATCTGGATGTTTACTTCTTCTTTTGTTGGGTTTTTTACTGTAGAAATGAATTTCCATCCCAATCTTAATCTCTACTGTTTTATTCCAGCTTTATACCTATGGCTTATGGAACTTATTACCTCAAAAATCACAAATAATTTTTTGATCTAATTCAAAGTATGGTTACCAAAGCCTTGATTGCATCCGTTAAAATTTAAGTATGCAATTATTAATTAGGTGCTTTCTGTAATTATCATAGTTGCCAAAACTATAAATATAAACTGTTATAATTCTGTCACATATTTTGGCGTTCACCTTTTATAGACCCTTGATATGATACTCTGTTTTAATCTTAATTGTTCATTACCATACATTATACAGTCTTAAAATAACTTCTAGTTGTTTGGTTTTATTGTCTTTGTCAGGACCGTACCCAGAAAAAAAAATCGAAGGGGGCAATTAAAAATTTTAAATAAATATTTGTGTATTTTGAAATAAAAAATGGGAACACGACACGTTGCTTGTAAAAACAGGTTTTATAGGAGTGAAAAGACGGTTTCGTTTTTGAAGTAAGTAGCTTTGATTATTTAAAAAAAGTTATTAGTACCTAATCGCAGTTAAAATCCAGTTAGGTATAGATTAAAAATCATCAAACGTCCGCAAACTTTCAAAACCACAGAATATCATCGGAGAGTAAAAGTAAAAAAGAAAAGGTAGCACCTCCTGCGCAACGTGCTCTCTGTACAAACAAAAAATATAAATATTTTTGCCTCACTTTGTATATATGTAAAGGTCTCTCCAGTAATATATATAGAGATCATTGTTTATCTGTGGAGCATTGATCCCCTTGATCCCCCTTTAGGTACGGCCTTGGTCTTTGTTACTAAGTTTGTCTATTCATTAAACAAAGTATTGTTTTTAAACAAAGGAAATTCTTTGTCATTTTTAATAGATTTCTAATTTTTAGTAATTTTTCTTTACTCTATTTTCTTGGATTTTTTCTTCTTAGGATTTTGTATTTTTCTTATCTAATTATTTGCTTCAAATGTCACAATATTTTAATAAGTGATAGAGATAGGATGATTTTGAAAGAAATTAGAACTAGACAGTGGAAAAACAAAAGTATGTATAATGTATACTTGGGTGTCACATTTGTAAAGAACTGGAAAAAAGAATAGTAAAAGCAGAAAAGGTTATTGGATGTCTTAACAGGATTTTATGGAACAGAGAGATAAAAATAATAGAAAAGGTTATTGGATGTCTTAACAGTATTTTATGGAACAGAGAGATAAAAATAATGTAAAATTTAACATATATGAAACAATGGTGAAAAGCACGCTGTTGTATGGAATAGAGACTTGTCGCGTAACAGAAAAATACAAAACAAACATGGAAAGTGTCGAAATGGATGCAATAAGAAGATCAACAAATTGAGTTTTATTTAGAAACTATAAGTACTTAATACTTTTTATTTTTTTAAATTGTATCCATGATATAAATTTGACAAAATGAATCACAATATATTTTTGCAAACTCCCCATAAATTTGTGGGTGGTCAATGCAATGCGCATTGAATTTTAAAAGAATTTCCGAGTATTTTTATAGCTGTATGTACAGGATGATTCAAATTTTGCAATTTTAAGTGGGAAAAAAAAATTATGTCTATAATGAAGACACGTTCTTTTCTTAAATAAATTGTTTTACCTTAAAACAATTTGTTTTGAATTAAAATATTTCTTTTTAATTCAACGCAGCGTTCAAAAAGCCTCCTTACCACAAAAACGGCTTAGTTAGTTCTCCTCTATCTCCCATAGAAGTACCCTTTCTCGCTTAAAAGAAGCCAATTTAAATCACCCTGTACAATACTGTAAAGAGCTGATTACATTTTGGAAAAATCCATTAATGCTAATGACAGTATCAAAATTGCTAAATAAATTCTAAAAGGAGCATCACATCAATATGCGATTTTCGAAATATGGTAGAACACGTTTTTGTCAATAATTTATGTTATTACCAAAAACTTCGTGGAAGCTTTCGTTTCTGAGATATTTACAAAAACAGGGCGGGTAGATCGACTTCAGATCATCTCTTTTGTATAATCCAAGTTATTGAAAAGAAAATGGCATACGGACAAGAGCTGTATCTGCTTTACGTCGATTTTCAGAAGGCATATGATAGTATACCACTAAATCTACTTTAGAAAGCGTTGGAAACCACAAACATAAGCGTACAACTAATTAAGGCCATCAAAGAGTTATACCGCAATAGTAAGGCAAAAGTTAAAATAAAAGCAAAACTAACCAAAGGCTTTCAAGTAAATAAAGGTCTTAAACAAGGTTGCTGTATCTCGCCTTCGCTCTTCAAGATATATTTGGAACAAGTCCTTAAAGTATGGAAGAGAAAATGCCAAAACATGGGAATTCCGTTGGACGAAACCACCTTGTATACTTTATGTTTCGCCGATGATCAGATAGTAGTGGCTCAAGATTATGACGACCTCGAATATATGACACGTAAACTAATAGAAGAGTACAATAAGTGGGGACTAGAGGTTAATCTCAATAAGACAGAGTATATGTGTATCGGTGGAATGAAACAGGATCTAATCTTAAATACCGGGCAGCGAATTCAGTCCTATGATGAGTATAAATACTTAGGTCTAAAAATTATAGCTGACGGAACACTAGACAAAGCTATAAAAGATCGAAACGTACAAGGAAGAAAAGCAATAACTTTATTAAATGGAATAATTTCGGACCAAAGTATATCAAAACATAACAAGAAGCTTATATATAACACCATTGTAAAAAGTATTATTACATACGGTTCAGAAGTATGGCAATCAAGGATAGAACAGAAAAAATGCTTTCCGCAACGGAGATAGACTATTGGAGAAGAGCAGCAGGGAAATCAAAAAGAGAAAGAGTTACAAATCAAAGAATAAGAGAAATTATGACAGTCGGTGAACGTACTTTAGTGGATGATATAAGAACAAAACAACTGGTGTGGTACGGACATGTACAAAGAATGAAAGATGAAAGACTACCTAAACAAATACTACAATGGAAACCAACTGGCCGAAGAAAACGAGGACGGCCAAGGAGAAGCTGGAGAGAAGGAATAGAGAGTGAAATAAGAATAAGCTGCCTAGATGATGAATTATGGGCAAACAGAAACGAGTGGAGATTGGGTATCGGAAGACGTAGAACGTTGTGAAACCGATAAATATATATATATACAAAAACTTTTTTCAAGGCTGATATAAGGTAGAATTCACTTGGAATTGAAGTGTGCTAATGAGCTAGAAAGTTACCAAATCCATTATTTATCCATTTATTTCTATTAATTTTCTTTTGAAAATGCAAAAGGGTAATAAAATATTCTAAGTACTTATACTTATTATTTAATTAAAATGTGACAAATTATATTTTTTGCAAACATTCATTCAATTTTTTTATCACATCAAAGGAAGGCCAATTGCAGTAGTTTTGCAAACGATTTGCATATACTATAAAGGAAATTTTGACATAAGGAAATACATTTTTATTTTATGGGTATTTTAATTTATAATTTTATATGTTTTTGGAAACTATTAGATACTTTACTGCATATACATAATATTCCAATACCCACGGTAACTGCTCATTCATGATGCAAACATGAGGGCTTTGGGGTCTTTAAGCAAAAAAGACCTGATTGGTTGCTTTCAAAGACATATGCATATTATTTCCATATAGTACGTATTATTGCAATACCTACGGTACCTTACGATGCAGAATGCAAACATATTTGAAATAGCAATATCAATGGGTATAAGTCTATCCTCTTTGCGGTCCTTAAGATAAAATGTCCTGATTGGTTATACTTTTACGCATGAATATTATTTTATTCTTCTATTCGTTACGTCAAATCATCAGCGTACAGTTGACAAAAACTCTATCTATCTAAATATGGTATCTGTGCATTTTTCGTACCTTTATTTCTGAATGTTTGCATCAAACGACAACCATTGTGTAAATAGGTAACAGGGAGTATTGGAATATTACGTATATGCTTTAGTAGTAGTAGTAGTGGGGGGGTTGACCCGCAGGTCTGACAAGTAGGCCAGAGTAGGCCCTTTTTGCCATGCCCCAAGTATGTCCCTTAACCCACTCTCTGCACTTCCCTTTGATGGTCGAGTAACTCATTGGGCCTTCCTGTTCTATTTACAAAGTCCAGTAAGTCTGCCCATTTGAGCATATGCAGTTCTTCCTCGCTCAGAGGTGGCGCTCCGAGTGCCTGTTGTCTCATCCTTGCGTAGGCCTCGCATTCTGCCACGAGGTGTCTTGATGTCTCTTCTTACTGTCCACAGGCTGGGCAGGTAGGGTCATTCTCGACTCCTATACGTGTCATGTGCCTCCTCAACTGGTTATGTCCGGTTAGAGGACCTATCAGCAGTCCGAGGTCTTTTCATGTCCGTCCCAGCATCCATCTAATTCTGGTCGCTTTTGGACGGTCTACGAATTCTCTGGTCTATCTGCAACCCGTTCCTGTTTTCCAGGAGTTTAATAGCGCGTCCTGGGCCCATTTGTTGAGTCCGCTTTGCACTTGTCTTTTTGTCACGCCCGAAAGTGGCTCCGGTCCTACATAGGCGGTTCCTGCTCCGAGTCGTAAGTGTTCATTCGACTTCTCGTTGCCTGGTACCCCCGTATGTCCCGGAACCCGAACCAGCGTCACCCGTTTGCCATCGCTTAGGGTCTCCAGCGCCTCTGTGCATTCTTCCACCAAGCCGTCAGCAATCTTGGGTGCGTTTAGCGCCTTCAGGGTGGCTTGACTGTCAGAGCATATATATATAAGCTCCTCTTCGCTGTTCCCAACCTCTTCTAGGGTTTCCGCCATTATTATGGCGTAAACTTCTGCTTGAAAAGCAGTAGCCTGCTCACCGAGCGAGTAGCTCTTCTAAACTTCCAGCTTTTCCACGTATACTCACGCTCCTGTGGTTTGCCTCTCTGATAGTTTGGATCCATCAGTGTAGCAAACTAAAGCGCTCTCCTCAAACATCATTTCGTCTCTCTGCCACGCTTCCCTGTCTGGGATGTGGATTTTGTACCTCTTCTCGAGCCTCCAAGGTGCGTGTGCTCTGCTGACCGTCATTGACGTGAGGGGGATTTCTCTAATTGTCTAGATGACCAGCTGTTTCCCCCCTTCCTCTACACTGACCCGTGTCCCTTAGACGTACGTATATGCTTTACTGACGTTCGTATGTGAAATGAGTACTATATTTTTTTTCATAATATTTTTTTATTTTAATCAAAACAAATTTAATATCCAAAAATTAATAGCTCTGCATTTTTTTTAAACTCTGACAAAGTCGTTGCATAATAAATTTTTAATTTGGCCGTCCGAAGATCAAAATACAAAAATCATCCCATAAAATCATAAAAAAGCCCATATTATTATAAGCAAGTTTTGAGAAAACATAAATTTTTTGCATATTTATTACCTAGTTTTTTTAATGATTATTTTTTAATTATATTTGGCAAAATATCTTTTCATTTAACAATTCAAATTTATATATTTTCAGGGAGGTCCTATTAAAAATGTATTTTTTGATTCGAAATAGGTGGTTTATTTAAATTAAGGAATTTTGCAAATCACGTTTTTTGGGAAAAAATATTACGTAAAATAAAAATAGTCTCTATTCCATACTAAAGCGTGCTTTTCACCATTGTTTCATATATGTTAAATTTTACATTCTTTTTTGTCCCTGCTCCTTAAAATACTGTTAAGACATCCAATAACCCTTTTTGAATTTACTATTCTTTTTTCCAGTTCTTTACAGTCTGTTGCTGTCTTATCAAATGTGACACCCAAGTATACATACTCATTGCATGGAGATATTGTTTGTCCATTGTCTAGTTCTAACTCACTGGATTCGTTTCCAATACATAAGTACTGTGTCTTGTCCACGTTCACTGTTAGTCCCCACTTTTGGTATTCTTCCGTTAACTTTCTCATCATATACTCCATGTCTTCTTTATCATTAGCTACAATTACTTGGTCGTCAGCAAACTGTAGTGTGTATATGGTAAATCGGTCGTTAGGTAGTATTCCGATCACGTGTACTTTACGTTTCCACTTTTTTAGAGCTACTGCGATATATTTTAAAAAGAGCTGGAGAGATACAACATCCCTGTCTTAAGCCTTTCGTTACCAGGAATTCTTTTGAAAGTCAATTTCAATTTTAATTTTAGAATTTGGCCCTTTGTATAGTTTTTTATCGCTTTTATATATGTATGATTGATAATTAGTTTGCTCTAACACTGTCCATATTTTTTCTTAATTAATATTGGTTGGTCCATAATAATTTCAAAATTCTTTGTTCTAAATATAGAACAAAGTAATAATTTGTGATGATTAAAGCCTTCTCTTTGTGCGTAAGATTCTAGATTAAAAAACAAAAAAAAAAAGATGCGAAACTGCTTATATTCAGTAAAACAAAAGAAAAACAACAACAAAAAGTAAAGAAGAAGAACCAGAACATATTACTTTTACGTTGTTCAGTGACTTTAATTAGATAAAAGAAAGTTAACCATACTATCATTGTTTTCGTATTCTTTTTTTTACAACTTTTAAAAAACGCAACGAATTCAAAAAAAAAATAATTAATTAAAAAACCAATTTTGTTTTGAGTTTTTTATTATGTTGGCCAAATATCTTATTATTTTACTATTTAAATTTATTAGACACCTTCACGGCGGTCTCTATCTTGAATGAATCTATCTTTTGATTCAAAATAGATGGTTTATTTAAATTAAAAAAATTTGCAAAACAAGTTTTTAGGAAAAAATATTTGATATTACGTAGAATCAAAGGTATTTTTCTAGAACAAAATTCTTCGTTCTAAATATAGAATAAAATATTAATTTAATTTGTGACCATCAAGCCTCCTTCATTACAGAACGTTCTACGTCTTCCGATACCCAATCTCCACTCGTTTCTGTTTGCCATAATTCATCATCTAGGCCTCTTATTCTTATTTCACTCTCTATTCTTTCTCTCTAGCTTCTCCTTGGCCGTCCTCGTTTTCTCCGGCCAGTTGGTTTCCATTGTAGTATTTGTTTAGGTAGTCTTTCATCATTCATTCTTTGTACATGTCCGTACCACACCAGTTGTTTTGTTCTTATATGATCCACTAAAGTACGTTCACCCACTGTCATAATTTCTCTTATTCTTTGGTTTGTAACTCTTTCTCTTTTTGATTTCCCTGCTGCTCTTCTCCAATAGTCCATCTTCGTAGCGGAAAACATTTTTTCTGTTCTATCCTTGATTGGCCATACTTCTGAGCCGTATGTAATAATACTTTTTACAATGGTGTTATATATAAGCTTTTTGTTATGTTTTGAAATACTTTGGTCCCAAATTATTCCATTTAATAAAGTTATTACTTTTCTTCCTTGTACGTTTCGATCTTTTATAGCTTTGTCTAGTGTTCCGTCAGCTGTAATTTTTAGTATTTATACTCATCACAGGACTGAATTCGCTGCCCGGTATTTAAGATTAGATCCTGTTTCATTCCACCGATACACAAATATTGAGATCTTATTGAGATTAACCTCTAGTCCCCACTTATTGTACTCTTCTATTAGTTTTCGTGTCATATATTCGAGGTCGTCATAATCCTGAGCCACTACTATCTGATCATCGGCGAAACATAAAGTATACAAGGTGGTTTCGTCCAACGGTATTCCCACGTTTTGGCATTTTCTCTTCCATACTTTAAGGACTTGTTCCAAGTATATCTTGAAGAGCGTAGGCGAGATACAACAACCTTGTTTAAGACCTTTATTTACTTGAAAGCCTTTGGTTATTTTTGCTTTTATTTTAACTTTTGCCTTACTATTGCGGTATAACTCTTATTCTAGAATAAAAGACATAAATAAAAGATGCGAAACTACTTATATTCAGTAAAACAAAAGAAAAATGATAACAAAAAACAAAGAAGAAGAACCAGAGCATGTTACTTTAGTGGTGCACCCAGAAATATCTCTGGGGCGGGGGGTGCAATGCCTTTTGGGGGCGGCCCGAGGCCTCATGATGCCGTATTTTCTATGCTATTTTATCATTTTATTAATTAAATATGTGAAAAACAGCCACAAAAAAATTTTGGTTGCCGGGTTACCAATTTTATAGATTTTGTTAAAATATCTTTGTTTAAAAAAAATTTTTTTCAACTTTTAATGGTTTCGTATTCTTTTTTTTATAATTAGCAAATTCTGTGGATCTTTATTTGAGCGAAGAGAATGTTTCGTCATCTTGCTTCACTTTTGCAGTCAATGCAATTTCCTTTTAAACGTAGGAAAAACCCCCTATATGCTATAAAACCAGCTTCAGAATCATCGGAATTCTTGTTTTAAGGCTTTTTAAAACTTCTTTCTGCATTTTAATTGTACCATAACTTGCAAATTTAACGATTTTTTTTATATCAAGAAATGTTAGATATACAAATCAGGTTCCAAATTTAACAGGTAATTATTTTTGCGAAATGTTACTCATACTTCTCAAAAAAGAATGATTTGTTTAGGGTTAGTTCTCAAATTTACAAACATAAAGTTTGATACTCATAAATAAAGAAAACAACAATTTTTCATGGCTAAGCGGGCAAAGAAAGATTTTGTTTCTCTTGTATGTTTCCGTGGGCAGCTCGAAACCTGTACACCCACGGGGGTCCAACATCTAATAGACACCTATTAAGTGTTGACAGTTTCCTGTTTCTTCCTTAAGGGAATCTTCAGAAAAAAAAATGCAAAATGCATGAGGGACAAATTATATCATGGTCTGCCTGTCTTTTGTTTCTACTCTGGTAGTTTCTTTTGTATTCGATAGATGTCGTCACTTGTGTGAAAGCATACGGTATCGCAGGTATTATTTTTCATTTCTCTTACCAATATCGTAAAATGAGATTCATATACCGTCTCTATAGCTTTACAAAAGTGTTATATTGACCATGCAGTGTTCTAAAAAGTCCCTTAAGGACGAAACAGTTAACTTCCAACAGTTAATAGGTGTCCATTAGATCTTGGACCCCCGTGGGTGTACAGCTTTCGAGCTGCTCACGGAAAAATACAAGAGAAACGAAATCTGTCTATGAGCGTTTAGCCACAAAAATTGTTGTTTTTAAATTTATTTTAAAAATTACATTTTTAACGAACTTTGCTTTTTATCAATGTTGTAGGATTGTGGAAGAAACGTGGTGTTGAATAAATATATATAAGTTGAGTACCACAACACTTAGCAAAACGTGCATTTCAGTTTTTTATCGAGAATTATTTCAACAAAAAACAAAATACAAGTTAAAAAAATTAAACTGAATTGAAACTAACTGTACGAATGACTAAGGTTAACTATTATATTTAATATTATGTCATATTAATTATTGTGTTTCACAGTTTGCTAAAAAAAGAAACACAAAAAACTATAATGCATTTAAACTAAAACAAAGAAGGTGAAATGGTGTAGAAAAACAATGAGATTTATACAGGGACGTACCCAAGAAAAAAATTCGGAGGGGGATTAATAAATTTCAATTTAAAAAAAATTGTGTGCAGTTTTTTGTCTTATTTGAGTTGCTGAGAAATCTAGAGGCTCGACACGGCAGTGCCCCACCAAGTTCGCGCAAATTGCTGTATCACTTTTTCTTGAAATATTTCAGCCCATATTTGACCTATTTAAAACTCTACTTCAGAATGAGCTACGAAACTCAAACTTTGCACAGTCGTAGATCTTCATGGAGTTAACAACCCCTTCAAGTTTAATGGACTTCCAAATAGTAGTAAAGTAGTTACGAAATTTTAAAGAACCTCGAAATTGCCACTCACTCATATATAGATCATCAAAATTCTACTATACTTCCTGATATGCTACAAAGTTGAAATTTGAGAGACATAGAAATTATGACCAAACCCCAAAATTTTAATTTACAACCCTCCACTATACATGTAAAGTTATGTAAAAGTAGTAGTAGTAGTAGTAGCAGTGGGGGGGGGGTTGACCCGCAGGTCTGACAAGTAGGCCAGAGTAGGCCCTTTTTGCCATGCCCCAAGTCTGTCCCTTAACCCACTCTCTGCACTTCCTTTGATGGTCGGGTTACTCATTGGGCCTTCCTGTTCTCTTTATAAAGTCCAGTAAGTCTGCCCATTTGAGCATGTGCAGTTCTTCCTCGCTCAGAGTTGGCGCTCCGAGTGCCTGTTGTCTCATCCTTGCGTAGGTCTCGCATTCTGCCACGAGGTGTCTTGATGTCTCTTCCTCCTGTCCACAGGCTGGGCAGGTAGGGTCATTCTCGACTCCTATACGTGCCATGTGCTTCCTCAACCGGTTATGTCCGGTTAGAGTACCTATCAGCAGTCCGAGGTCTTTTCGTGTCCGTCCCAGCATCCATCTAATTCTGGTCGCTTTTGGACGGTCTACGAATTCTCTGGTCTGTCTGCAACCCGTTCCTGTTTCCCAGGAGTTTAATAGCGCGTCCTGGGCCCATTTGTTGAGTCCGCTTTGCACTTGTCTTTTTGTCACGCCCAAAAGTGGCTCCGGTCCTACATAGGCGGTTCATGCCCCGAGTCGTGCGAGTTCGTCCGCCTTCTCGTTGCCTGGTACCCCCGTATGTCCCGGAACCCAAACCAGCGTCACTTGTTTGCCGTCGCTTAGGGTCTCCAGCGCCTCTGCGCATTCTTCCACCAAGCCGTCAGCCATCTTGGGTGCGTTTAGCGCCTTCAGGGTGGCTTGACTGTCAGAGCATATATATATATATATATATATATATATATATATATATATATATATATATATATATATATATAAGCTCCTCTTCGCTGTTCCGAACCTCTTCTAGGGTTGCCGCCATTATTATGGCGTAGACTTCTGCTTGAAAAACAGTAGCCTGCTCACCGAGCGAGTAGCTCTTCTGAACTTCTAGTTTTTCCACGTATACTCCCGCTCCTGTGGTTTGCCTCTCTGATAGTTTGGATCCATCAGTGTAGCAAACTAAAGCGTTCTCCTCAAACAACATTTTATGTAAAAGTAACATTGCCCACTTTCAGAAGCGCTAGAGATCTGAGCTTTGGCAGACTGATAGGAAATATGATAAAACTATGTGAAAAATCCCCAAAATTTTAATTAACTTCCCTTTCCTATAAATCTTAAGTTACGTAAAAGTAACATTGCCCACTTCCAGAAACGCTAGAGAGCTGAGCTTTAGAAGGCTGATAGGAACTATGATAAAACCATAGGAAAAAATTAAAAAACCTCAAATAGCTGTAATAGCAAAGTAAAAAAAAAACATTTCCAAGCTAGTAAGAATCTTTCATTTTGAAATTTGTATTGTAGAACTTGGCTTTACTTTTATCTCAATTCTTTTTACAAAATACCATTTTCACGTACTTGGATTTTTTTTACATAAAATGTTTTTGTAATATTCTCTTTTAACACAGTTTATCAACTATTTCGGAGGGGGATAAATCCCCCTTAATCCCTCCCGTAGGTACGTCCTTGTATTTATAAGTACATTTTTATCCATTTTCTTTTCATGGTCATATCCAATAGAATTAAATATTATATCACAAAAAATATGTTATAAATAAATTTATAAATAAAATCAATAAGATCGTATTTATGCCCCTTGAAAAAAAAATTGATTTTCGATGTATTGTTATACAGAGTGACCCAAAAAAAAACTCTGCCAATATATGGGCCCCTAAGCTCACACTAGGTACTATCGTTATAGTGTACGTGTGAGCTAACATAACTAAAAACTGAAATATATTTTATTCAACTCCAGACTAAATTACCTTTTGTTTGATACCACACAAGCCATGTTTTGACTTAAACTCAAATTTTTGAAATCTACCCCCACCCTTTCAAAAAACCAAAAACTAAAATGTATTTTGTTAAAGTCCGGACTCAATTACCTTTCGTTTGATATCACACACGCCATATTTTCACTTAAACTCTAATTTTTAAAATATACCCCCACCCTTTTTTTTAAATAAATTAAAATGTATTTTGTTTAACTGCAGACTCAATTACCTTTCGTTTAATATCACACACGCCATATTTTCACATAAATTCTAATTTTTGAAATCTACCCCCACCCTTTTATTTAATTTGTGTTGGGTGGATTTTGTTCATTTTTAAATGGGACCATCTCGAGCCAAGACCCAGCCTAGGTACCAAATTTCATTAAAATCGGCCAAGCGGTTTTTGAGTTATGCGCGTTGGTCGTTACAGACAGACATACAGACACACAGACAGACAGACAGACAGACAGACAGACAGACAGACAGACAGACAGACATACAGACAGACAGACAGACAGACAGACGGCGCAACAAAAAAGTTTCAAAATCATCTGAAACGCAAAGATATATAAAAAATTTTGAAATCGGAGCAACTTTTTTTTTCTCGAAAAAATTAGGATCACCATAGCTCACACTACTATAGTATAGTATATGTGTGAGCTAATAGAATGCCATGAAATCGTTAACGTCATTTATTAATGTAGTTAGAAGGGACTTAATGAAATAAAACCTGACTTTATTCTGACAGATTTACATAGAAAACTGACAGCTGAGGTCTCAAAATTGACATACCAAAGTCAGATTTAAAAATAAATTCGGTAACTTTCATTTAATAAATACAGACACTAATAAATCCGATTCTTAAATACACAATGGCCGAATTTTGAATGAAAGCAGCTGCTTTTTATATGTAAATCTGTCACAATACGGTTGATTTTAAAATAAGGTAAGGTTTTATTCCAATATTATCTATTATCTAAGACACACTAATGAAAGAAAAATTAAAGATTTTACAATTTTTATTTTAGAAAATTAAAACATTGTATTTTTCTCGGTGGGAGGGGCTACAAATACTAAAATAAATTTTCTTTGCAGTTTTTGACATGTCTGAGCTGTTTGATTTGGCACAAATCTAGATTAATGCCGCCGCAGGTAATTTTTTTTTTTAATTAAGTAGATTTTGTAAAAAAAATTAAATTAGTAACTCTGCAAAACTAAAAATTGAGTATTATGTCTTTTCGATAAATTCTAATCATGATTGTATCGAAAATAAAATTATCTACTAGGGTTTTAAAAATAGTAAGCAAAAACTAGCTTTTTTTTTCTGAAGAGAAATATGGGACGTTTTAATTCCTCAAAAATTTGAGGGGTTAGTTGGTTACTTACTTCTTTTTGGACTCTTTTTCTTGTATATATGGATTTGTTCATCGGAGCATTCAAAATCTTTGTAATTTTTCTCTTTTTTCTCACTTTTTTCGGAATTTACAACTCGGCCGTCGAATTTTTCTGGTAATTCGTTTGGGTTGACAGCGTCGTAGGTTTTTCCGAAAACTCGGTTCCAAATTTGGTAAAATTCCTTCATTTTTAGATTTTTTTTGGTGTTCTATTTGAAATTTCTTTATTGATTGTCTGAAATATAATAGGAAAAGATCCTAGATTTTATTTTCTTTTTATATAAAAAGCCTTTTAAAAAAAATTGTGCAAAACAGAAACAATTTTTTAAGTAAAAACTAAAGTTTTTTTTTTGTCGGTTTTTGCCAAATTTCAAAATTTATATCTAGACTATCCTGTGTCCAACTGTTATGGAATTTTCAGGAGGTATAAAATTTTTACCCCTCTTTCAAATGGTGTAAGCCAGCTTTGCCCAAAACTACATGGAAAAAAGTATTTTTTAAATATAACAAAAAAACACTATAGAAAACTGCTAAAATGTTTTAAATATAATAAAAATGTTCAAATTGTTTTTGAACAAATTGCTTTTTAAAAAATTCTGTTTAAAAACTTGTGTAGACAGTCTATTTATGCAAATTACTTTAATATAAACTTACAATTTGTTTTTGCAAAAAAAAATTTGCTCTGAAAAAAACGTCTAAAAGTTCACAAACTGACAAAAAAAAAGTTGAACTTAGCCTTTAAAAATTATTAGTCCTAACACTATGATTTGGTAATTTTATTTTAGGGAAAATGACTTAAATAAACAATTTTCCTACTATAATTATTCTTTTAAAAACTGTAATTTAAAAAAAAAACAGTGATTATTAAATGAATAAAGTGTCAATTACTTTAACTAGACTTTATTTAACATTTAATAATTTTATATTATGTGTGCAGTTCAATTTTTTATGCTTTATCTAATTTTCAATTTACGTCAAAAACCGTTTTTTTTGTATAATTTCTGTAATAAAAAATATATTTGGGACAAATTATAGAATTTGTCTCAGTATGTTCATAATATGGTAATTGCTAGAAAATTATATTTTTTTTATCTCAATAATTATGAATATTACCAATAAAAAGTGTTGATATGTTTAAAAAGACATTTTTATTGTATTAAATTGTTTTTTTGGAATTTAAACAAGTAACATCTTGAATCCCATCCAAAACTATTACTTTTTATCACCGGAAAGTTCGAATTGTTTTTCAAAAACTATTTTTTTTTTGATTCTGTTTAAAAAAACTTGTGTTGTTAAGATATAGTTACAATAAAAAAAATGTAAAAAAATTTTGCAAAAATCGTTTTTTTTTTAAATAATAAAAATATTAAAAAAATATATTTGATCATCTAAATTAAAAAATTTGTCTCAGTAATATAATAATATGGTAATTGCTAGAAAATTATATTTTTTTTTATCTCAATAATTATGAAAATTACCAACAAAAATTGTAACATTGTTCGGTTCGGTTCGGTTCATTTTTTTATTATTTTTTGCATTTTAAGGATGAAAGTATTACTTTTTATCACCGGAATGTTTGAATTGTTTTTCAAAAAACTATTTTTTAAAGATTCTGTTTAAAAAGCTTGTGTACTTATGCAAATTCTTCTAAGATATAATTACAAAAAAAAATGTTAAAAATTTTTGTTAAAAAAAATTCTAAAAGTCCACAAACTGACAAAAAAAAATTGAACTCAGCCGTTTAAAATTATAAATCCTAGTCACCATGATTTGGGATTTTTAGTTTTGGGAAAATTATTTAAATACTCAATTTTCCTACTTTAATTATTCTCTTAAAAACTGTAATTTAAAAAAAAAACAGTGATTATTATATGAATAAAGTGTCAATTACTTTAACTAGACTTTATTTAGCAATTAATAATTTTATATTTTGTGTGCAGTTCAAATTGTTATGCTTTATTTTTATAATTTTCAATTTACGTCAGAAATCATTTTTTTAAAAATAATGTCTGTAATAAAAATAATAAAAAATATATTTGGCAGTACAAATTAAAAAATTTGTCTCAGTAAGTATATAATATGGTAATTGCTAGAAAATTATATTTTTTTTATCCTAATAATTATGAAAATTACCAACAAAAAGTGTAACATTGTTGATGTGATTAAAAAAACATTTTTTTTTAATTAAATTGTTTTTTTGGAAATTAAACAAGTAGCATCTTGAATCCCATTTTTATTTACAGATTTTGATAAAGCATATATTTTTTATTTTAAAAGCGAAATATCTCAAAAATTATTTTTCGAATTTTAAGGATCAAAGTATTACTTTTTATCACCAGAATGTTTTAATTGTTTTTCAAAAAACTATTTTTTAAAGATTCTGTTTAAAAACTTGTGTACTTATGCAAATTCTTTTAAAATATAGTTACAATAAAAAAAATTGTAAAAAAATTTTGCTTAAACAAAAAAATTCTACAAGTCCACAAACTGACAAAAAAAAGTTAAACTCAGCCGTTTAAAATTATAAGTCCTAGATTTTTGGTTTTGGGAAAAATACTTAAATACTCAATTTTCCTACTAGAATCATTATTATTTTCTTAAAAACAGTAATTTAAAAAAAAAACATTGATTATTAAAAAAAAAGTTGAACTTGGCCTTTAAAAATTATTAATCCTAGTCACCATGGTTTGGTAATTTTATTTTAGGGAAAATGACTTAAATAAGCAATTTTCCCACTATAATTATTCTTTTAAAAACTGTAATTTAAAAAAAACAGTGATTATTAAATGAATAAAGTGTCAATTAATTTAACTAGACTTTATTTAGCAATTAATAAATTTATATTATGTGTGCATTTAAAATTTTTATGCTTTACTTTTATAATTTTCAATTTACGTCAAAAATCGTTTTTTTTTTGTTAATGTCCGTAATAAAAATATTTAAAAAAAATATATTTGGCAGTACAAATTAAAAAATTTGTCTCAGTAAGTAAATAATATGGTAATTGCTAGAAAATTAAATTTTTTTTTATCTTAACAATTATAAAAATTACCAATAAAAAGTGTAACGTTGTTGATATATGATTAAAAAGACATTTTTTTTTATTAAATTGTTTTTTTGGAATTTAAAAAAGTAGCATCTTCATTCCGAGAAGAGCGTGTTCGCTCTTCTCGGTCTTCAATCTTATATTTTTATACAGAGTGTGATAAAGCATATATTTTTACCTTCCTATTATTTTCAAAGAATTTTTTTTTTTGATATTATGTCGAAAATATGTTATTAGGGTGTATTTTGACCTATCTCAGCAAAATCTTCGTGACGTCTCTCCGTGTGTGTGTGCATGTTGTAAACAGAGGCGTATATAAGGGGGGCCTGTGGGGCCGCCTTTCCCCCGAAGCTAAGATATTTTCAGATATTTTCCACATATTTCATGAATACAAACATAAAATAGCATAAAATACGGCCTCATGGAATCTCGGGCCACCCCGGAAACTGTGTTGGGTCCCCCCCCCGAATTTTTTTTCTATATACGTCTCTGTGTTAAAAATTATTTTTGTATTTTAAGGATGAAATGTGTAGGTACTTTTTATCCCGCATTTTAGGGATAGAAGTATCACTTTTTATCACTAATAAGAAGTGGCGAATAAAAAGTAAAAAATCAGTAAGAAAGTCAGTAAAAAAAACGTCAAACTTAAAAATAAAAAAATTTAAAAATCTAAAAAAAGTGAAAAACTAGGAAAATATTGCTAAAAATATAGGCTGGAGTATGAACTACACTAAAACAAAAAAAAATAAATGGATAAATAAAGCTCCTACGAAATTTTCGGTTATAACAGGAATTATTTAGCAAAATATACAGTGGCGCTCCCAGGAATGGGTCTTGGGGGGGGCCCGAGGCCTCTTGGGGGGGGCCAAAGCCTCATGATGTCAAATTTTAAGTTATTTTTTGTGTTTTATCATGAAATATGTAGAAAATATGTAAAAAAATCTAAGGCTTGGGGGGGGGGGGAGCCCTGTGCGCCCATGAAATATAGTCTACCATATTTCGAAAACAGTGTATTGATACGATGCTCCGTTAAAAAGTTAGCATTTTTTAAAGTATTTAATTGTCAAAAACTGTCATTAGCATTAATGTATTTTGACCAAAATCTAATCAGCTTGTGAGAGTGTTTAACTAAAAATTTTGTGAAAATCGGTTTAGCGGTTTAGGAGCTATTGTGTTACGGACAGACACACACACACACAGACAGACATCACGACGATATTGCTAGGATAGGTCAAAATACACCCAAATAACATATTTTCGGCGTTATCTCAAAAAAATTTTTTTTTTAAATAATACCTTCTCTAGCCATTGCTATGCGGGCTAGGAAGGTAAAAATCAGTAGGAAAGTCAGTAAAAAAAAACATAAAACCTAAAAATAAAAAAATCTTGAAAAAGTAGGAAAAATAACTTGTAAACCCTGTAAAAAAGTTTATTTTTATTCTTTGACGAATTGTAGCCCTGTCTTTGGTCGGGCTACAAACTTTATGCCTGAATAAAAAGTGCTACTTTTATCAGAATATCATTTAAAAATTTACATACCCTGTTGATAAAAAATTTGGTTCTGTTTTGCACAAAAAACACACAATTTCTTAAATAAAACGTAACAAAAAAAATTAAATTTTAAATAGTCTTAAAAATATATTCTATAAAAAAAAGTGCTACTTTTATAAAATTATCATTTAAAAATTTAAATTCCCTATTGAAAAAAATTTGGTTCTGTTTTGCACAAAAAACACACAATTTCTTAAATAAAACGTAACAAAAAATACTCTGCCAATATATGGGCCCCTAAGCTCACACTAGGTACTATAGTTATAGTGTACGTGTGAGCCAATATAACTAAAAACTGAAATATATTTTATTCAACTCCGGACTAAGTTACCTTTTGTTTGATACCACACATGCCATGTTTTGACTTAAACTCAAATTTTTGAAATCTACCCCCACCCTTAAAAAAACAAAAACTAAAATGTATTTTGTTAAACTCCGGACTCAATTACCTTTCGTTTGATATCACACACGCCATATTTTCACTTAAACTCTAATTTTTAAAATATACCCCCACCCTTTTTTTTTAAATAAATTAAAATGTATTTGGTTTAACTGCAGACTCAATTACCTTTCGTTTGATATCACACACGCCATATTTTCACATAAACTCTAATTTTTGAAATCTACCCCCACCCTTTTATTTGGTTTGTGTTCGGTGCATTTTATTCATTTTTAAATGGGACCATCTCGACCCAACACCCAGCCTAGGTACCAAATTTCATTAAAATCGGCCGAGCGGTTTTTGAGTTATGCGCG